>OU342856.1:3822425-5096566 GCA_910591665.1 Ectemnius continuus
CCTCGATTTCTTGTTAACGAAAAGACAAGTTACATGTTGAAAAATGCAACTGATTAGCTGTACTTTTGTCTCCCAAAGTTGTATGATAATTTGTATAGCTATAATTTATATAGCAAAGCTAGTAAATATAGTAAAGAATATTTATATAGTAAAGTTGTTGGAATAATTGACCGTCATTGTAATTAAAAGGAATTCGAAAAAAATAGTGTTACAAAGTAGAAAAGTTTCACTGAATCAAAATTAAAAGATTAAGTCTATGTTTGTGTGCTATGTTGTTAGAATAATTTACAGATTAGCTGTACTTTTGTCTCCCAAAGTTGTATGATAATTTGTATAGCTATAATTTATATAGCAAAGCTAGTAAATATAGTAAAGAATATTTATATAGTAAAGTTGTTGGAATAATTGACTGTCATTGTAATTGAAAAGATTTTGAAAACAGTAGTGTTACAAAGTAGAAAAGTTTTACTGAATCAAAATTAAAAGATTAAGTCTATGTTTGTGTGCTATGTTGTTACAGATTAGAATAATTTACAGATTAGCTGTACTTTCGTCTCCCAAGGCTGTATAATAATTTATAGTTCTTTAATAAAGTTGTTGGAATAATTAACCGTCACTGTAATTGAAAAGATTTTGAAAACAGTAGTGTTACAAAGTAGAAAAGCTTTACTGAATTAAAATTAAAAGATTAAGTCTATGTTTGTGTGCTATGTTGTTAGAATAATTTACAGATTAGCTGCTCTTTTGTCTTCTAAAGTTGTATGATAATTTATAGTTCTTTAATAAATTTGTTGGAATAATTGACCGTCATTGTAATTAAAAAGATTTTGAAAACAGTAGTGTTACAAAGTAGAAAAGTTTCACTGAATCAAAATTAAAAAAATAAGTCTATGTTTTTGTGCTGTGTTGTTAGAATAATTTACAGACAACTTATTGTTACAAGTGTCGGCTAGTTGTTGTAACAATTTAAATTGTACTCGCCCTGTAATAATTCACTTTAATTCCTCGTCATGGCACCGCTTTTTCTCCTGGTAAATTTGTGGTGGAGACCTTGTCGGATTTCTTGTCAACTAAAAACAGAGGAATTACGCCTTCAACAAAATACATTTTTAAAAATGCAAAGCTAACTTTGATATACTGTAACTTTACAGGAAAAAACCGCAAGCATTTGATTTTTTTTCAAATTGAAGGGAAAAGTCTACACTTTATTTCGTTGTAAACGAAACCCGCGAAAAATGTTATAATAATTTTAAAATACTTTTAAAATAATTCAAATTAATGTTTAATTTGACAAACATGTTGCTACATTTAGCGAGGTTTGAAACAAAGAGTGCGCTCGATTGAAAATCAAAATACATCACTGCAAAGTAGAAAGTTTGAACTTTTATTTTAAAAAATCCAATTTTCCACATTTTTTACTATGTTGTCGTTAACTAAAGTTGGCGAATTTTTTATCCAATTTTCTCTACGCCGTACGACTTTTGAGCAGTGTATAATGCACGCTGATTTGCCGTCTGTACAGTTGCGAAAATAAAAAGGAATTGGCCGGAATTCCTTTCGTCAAAAAGCCGGTCAGTAGAAAAGGGCTGTATTTGAATACATGAATATTTCATATGTCGGGCAGACTTGAATAAGCAACGCGCGAACGAGCTCTCGAAGATAATTTTGGAAGTATCGAAGAACAATTTTCCGCGCGAAGTACGCGCTCGATTCTGCCACTTAGAGTCATTTACGACGCGCCAATAACTTATCGGCGCATTCTACTGTCGATATAGTGTCAATCTCGATATTGTACTCTTTATGACAGTCATCGATGTGAGTTTCGATACGCTTTCTTTCTTAGATAATATTAAAGAGTTCTTATTTTTGTTGGAATCAGTATCGAAGAAAAATAGCTCTCTCACTAAGTGGAAAAAGTTTTTATTATTATCGGAATTAGCACTACAAAAATTCGCGCTATTAAATGCTATTTTTATTCAACTTTGAAATAAATTTATTACTTAGAATATCTTTATTAGTAAGTGGAAAAGGTTTCTATTATTGTCCGAATTAACACTAAATATATTCGCGTTGTTAAATGCGATTATTATTCAGCTTTGAAATAAATTTATTATTTAGAATAGCTTTATTAGTAAGTAGAAAAGGTTTTTAATATTATCGGAATTAACACTACAAATATTCGTGTTGTTAAATGCGATTTTTATTCAACTTTGAAATAATATTGTTATTCAGAATGTCTTTATTAGTAAATGGAAAAGGTTTTTATTATTGTCGGAATTAACATTAAAGAAATTTGCGCTATTAAATGCGTTTTTTATTTAACTTTGAAATAAATTTATTAATAAGTGAAAAAGGTTTTTGTTATTGTCGGAATCGGTACTGGCAAAATTCGCACTGTAAAATACAATTGTTATTCAACTTCGAAATGAATTTAGCTACACCAACAGCTTTATAAGTAAAAATAGATGAAACTCTTATTAGTATTGCAATTGGATCAGAAGGAATTCAGTCTGCCAAGGGGAATTATCGTCCAACTTTGAGATAAAGTAGCTCCTCACTGTGTTAATCAGGAGAGGAAGACTCCCATTATTACTGGAATTAGCACAGAAGAAATCTGAACTATCAGACTCTCGAGGGAACGAGTGTCACTCAATTTCAAAATAGTAATTTAGGAAGATCGAGTGCCAGTTTGCAAGTTCATTAGTATCGGCTGGTTAAAATAGCTTCTAGTGCTTCGCAACTGTAGTTCTTTTCCTGGCACATTGAATTTCAATCTGCCGTCAGATCGGCGCCGAGACAGAATAATATCAGCTACTAACCTGTTATTAGCTAACTCAAAAAGGCAAAGTACTATTTTTTACATCTAATTATCGATAAAAGAATATGTTGGATTTTTGGTTTTCGCTTTATTACGTGAGTTTCTCGATTCTCTATCTGTACAATTTTTATCGGCTCACACTTAAATTTCTGTACGCCTTCGCTTTAGAATGGCACAACAATAATATGTCTCACGCCCTTCAAATTCACACCTATACTTAATTATTTTATACATAACCACCTATAATTATACATAATTATAATTATACATTATATCTTATACAATATACATTATGTATACTCTTTCGCTGACCCACTCACTCGCCAATCACACTTATTTTTCTGCTCTTACCTTTCAGCCAATCCCAATACATTCTGTCGATCATACCAAATGCTTTTCGACTTTTGACTTTAAATACATACAACGAACTTCACACGCATTCACAATCGCACATCTCATTCTCTCACGTTTCTTTGTGTATACAATTAAATCCTAATGTTCTGACGTTAGAAGTTCTGTATAAAAATATTATCCAGGCAAACCATAACCTATAAAACATTGCAATATATTACTTATACACACTCTTTCAGGAGTAACTCTAAAATTTCCAAGCAATGATAGTCAAATTATACATCGTCAAAAAATATTTACAGCAATTACAAATACCATAACCTATTATTCATAAATTAAACGATCATTAACACCCACACGAAACAAATATTTCGCCAACTTTCCCCTTTTTTCATTACAAATTCCACCAATCACTTCGTTATGAAACTTTTGTGGTATATTGTATGCAAAGACAAAACTATTTGTAGTGGTCTTCAAGTATAACGTTCACATATGACTGCATTTTTATAGAGAAGTCTTTAAATAACTAAAATACAGTTTTTTCCCATTACTTTTTTCCCATTACAAATTCCACCAATCACTTCGTAATGAAACTTACTTCAACATCAATACCTTTCTAGTTCCATTACAAATTCGAGCAATTAACAACTTCTCAACGAGCAATGAACCCCCGCGTTCTTATTAATATCCGAAAGCGAGGTGAGGTTGGGTGTTCAAGGTAGTCGGGAGAAAAGACAATTTCCAATCAGAAGGCGGAAATGGCGGGCCGCTAAAATAGTGGAAGCTTGGAGAGTACGTAACTGGTAATGAGAGAAAGCGAGTGTCGGCGAATGTAAGGAAAAGGGAGAAAGGCGGAGGAGAGGAGAGGAGAGGAGAGGAGAGGAAAGTGATCTGGTAGTGGGCGCAGACGTCGTTCACGGTTATCGGGCGTCTCAGACGGATATGAGATTCCCCGGGCCGAGGTCGGAAGGTGCCACCCAGCTCTAAATTATTCCGCTCGTGGCGGCTGCCGCTCTTGTTCCGCTCTCCTCTCCTCTCCTCTCGCTCTCTCTCTCTGCCTTAGCGGATTGCCGATCGTTTAATGTCCGCTTGTCACTCACACTCTTCCCCTCCCGGCGACATAGTTCTAATTCTAATCGGCCGCAATACAGGATGCCACCCTTCACATACCATTAACCCCTTCAGCTATCCACTCTCGTGAATAATGAGGTGACATTTCCTGATTAATAAAAGGGAGAACTTCATTGATATCGTTTTACTTGGAGAGTCATATTTAATATTCTTGGAATAACAAGCAAGATAATAGATATTGTACGAGAAAGACAAGTTTTCATTCAAAGGTATCTCGATTTAACCCTTTGCACAGCTATGTCGAGTGAGACATTCTTTCATGTCTTATTTCTTCCTTTACTTATTTAAATTGCCTTCTTTTGTAGTTAAAGTAAATTTCAGATAAACCACTGAAAAGCGTTGAGAGCTGCCAGTAACGAAATTGAAATAAAATCCGGAGGGCAAAGGGTTAACTCGCTTTAGCAATGAACGATAAATTAACAATAAATTAGCGATTAATAATAGAAAGAACTTGGCGTGTGCGCGTTTCATTCGAGGTAATATTCCTAAACAAAACTTTTACAGATATTAAATTGTGGTAAAGTGAGTGTTAGGTTGAAATCGGTTTCCCATTGTCCTTTTACCTCGCAGCGAAGCGCGCACACGCCAAGCTGTTTTTATTATTAATCGCTAATTTATTGCTAATTTACTGTTCGTTGCTAATGCGAGTCAAATCGAGGTATCTTTGAATGAAAACTTGGCTTTCTTGTATGAGATCTATTATCGTTTGTGTTATATTTCTATTTTGTCGGGAAATCAAACTACTTGGCGCAAGTTTTTACATTTTAATGTTTTTCGAGGGATATTAATATTCTTGGAATGGTAGGCTTATATTTTTATGATTCTTATTGGAGAACGATATTTCGCTATATTTATTTACGTGTTGAGAACTTAAACATCTTGTAAAGCTGCAATATTTGACGTTTTTATGTTTTTTATATTTTTTAACCATCGTTTAATACTAGGTTTACACTTACTTTTTTTAACACGTTCGCGAACGTAAATGCTGTAGCATTCAAATCTTAAAGTCAATTATTTTGAATTTAATTTTATATAATCTTATTTGATCTGTATTATCGTGGATGCTATATCATTCATTATATAACGATTAAAATACGATAATCTGACTACCCTTATAAACCGTGTTTAATCAAATTTCCGATATCACAACAAATTTAAAAATAAAACGACTATCAACTTTTGCACCTCGCTGAAATTTTTACTGTCCGCGAACGTGTTAAAGAAAAATATTTATTTCATTTAGAAACAATTAGAATCTTAACAGATATAATATAAATTAACTTAATCTGGCGGGATTGCATAAATAACAGCAAACCTAGCTAGTGGTAATGTCCGCTTGTCACTCACATTCTTCTCCTTCCGGCGACACAGTTCTGATTTTAATCGGTTTTAATACAGGATGCGAGCCTTATTCATATGCCATTATTCCCTTCGGCCATGCAGTCTCTTGAATAATAAAGTGACTCATAAATTCATTGGTATTCTTTTACAAGAATTATAGTAATAATATTCTAAGTTAATATTCTAAGAATGCTGGGGTTCTATCTTGTATAGTTTAGTCTTATTAGACTATAAACTGGTAAGGTGAACGAATTTCTGAACCACTTTTTACTATAAAAAATATAAAGACGTTAAAAATATCAGCTTTTACAATTTAATCAGAGAAAAAGTATTTATTAAGCATGTTTGAGCTAACATTCAAAAAATAAAAATGCATAGCATGTACTGTTTTTATAAAATTAAATTATGAAACTTGATGTACTTGGTGCAACAGAAGCAACACAAATGTAGTAGAGCGTTTTCAAATTCCGATTAACATTAAACCAACCAATTACTAGTCAACTGACAGTTTTCAATGTATAAAATAAAAACAAAATAAATTAAAAACGTATAAAATGTCATATGTACAAAAATAAAGAAGGAACAAAAAAAGTTGTTTAGTAGGTTTAGTGTTAAAAATGAAATTCTCAGATGGAAGGACTACTGTTAGTTCTGATTAACATTAAACCAACGAATCACCAGTCAACTGACAGTATTCAAGATATAAAATAAAAACAAACAAAATCAAAAACGTACAAAATGTTCAATGTACAAAAATAAAGAACGTACAAAAACAGTTGTTTAGTAGGTTTAGTGTTAAAAATGAAATTCTCAGATGGAAGGACTACTGATTCAAATTGATGACACATCGAGGCTCGCGAGTAACACAAACTCGAGGTGGATGATGTTAGTTCTAATTAACACTAAACCTACCAATCACCAGTCAACTGACAGTTTTCAACATATAAAACAAAAACGTATAAAATGTTCAATGTATAAAAATAAAGAAGATACAAAAAAAGTTGTTTAGTAGGTTTAGTGTTAAAAATGAAATTCTCCGATGGAAGGACTACTGTTAGTTGTGATTAACATTAAACCAACGAATCACCAATCAACTGACAGTTTTCAACATATAAAACAAAAACGTATAAAATGTTCAATGTACAAAAATAAAGAGGGTACAAAAAAAGTTGTTTAGTAGGTTTAGTGTTAAAAATGAAATTCTTAGATGAAAGGACTACTGTTAGTTCCGATTAACATTAAACCAACCAATCACCAATCAACTGACAGTTTTCAACGTATAAAACAAAAACGTATAAAATGTTCAATGTACAAAAATAAAGAACGTACAAAAACAGTTGTTTAGTAGGTTTAGTGTTAAAAATGAAATTCTTAGATGAAAGGTCTACTGATTCAAATTGATGACACAAACTCGAGGTGGATGATGTTAGTTCGCTGGGAGGAGGGAGGGTCGGTCGGACGGTCGGATCTCTCAAGCGATCGCCGCTTGAGAGATCAAAACCGATTATTGAATTGCCGGGCGGGGAATGGATGGCCGAGCGATCGAGCACGTAGTGGAGAGAGAGAGAGAGAGAGGGCGCGCGTTTTTCTTTGGCTGCTAGTATTCCGCTCCAGTTCCCAGGCCACTCTCCATCCACCGGGCATATTTGAGGCGCTCGCGGCTAAGGTGTCACTGGAATCAATATCCTGAATTCTGGCGTTGATGGATTTATCGGCGAGAAAGCCGCCGCCTCTTCTCGCAGTGTCGCAAGGATTTTTCGGGGAGAATTATTGCTCGGCACACGCACGCCGAATCTGTTACCTGCGAGCGGATCACCATTTTTATTTCACTGGGATTTTGAACTTCGCATACTCAAATTTCATTCCCCGCTCGCTCGCTCGCCGCCGCCGCGTCGTCTGCCAATTCTTGATTTATGCTGGCTCTGTATTAATGCCTCGAAATCTAATGTGACTTCGTGTCTTGGATTTATGGGACACGTGGTTCTCACGGCTTTCCATTAAAATGTAAAAACTATTTCCCCCTTTTTTTGAGCGGTTGGAGTTATTTATTTGTTGTTGCAGCGACAATATTTATTGATTTATCTTGATCAGGCGCAAAGAATATTTATTTATATTGATTAGAATTATTAGATTGGTAGAATTAGATTTATATAAATCGTTCACCTTAATTTGCGATCTTTTTAATACACGTTTACTGTAAAGGTTGGGAGATTGTTGCTAGTATTGCTTGTGCAAGGACAAAACATATAAGGTTGTTTTACATTACTTAGTGTTTATACTGTTCTTGAACTACAATGTTCAAATATAACTACATTTTTATAGACATGTCCTCAAAAAACTGACATTTATTTCCTTTTTTGGGCCATCATAGTGATTTATTATAACAATATTCGTAGATTTATCTTGTTCAGGCATAAAGAATATTTATTGTATATTGAATTATATATTTATCATATATATATTGATTAGAGTTATTACATTTGTAGAATTAAATTTATATAAATCGTCAATCTTGATTTGCAATAGTTACAAAATATAAAAATAATTTTTTGTCTTAATTTTATGTAAAGGCATAAAGATTATATACTTATTCCTAATACAATTATTACAATGGTAGATTTTTATAAACGAATCTTTCTGCAATAAATAATTTTAGAGAGTAAGTAATAATTGTCATTGCGAAATAAATACTAATTTAGTGTTATCTATCGACACTTGATGACTCGATGCGCCGCGAATATCAGTTCATTTGATTGAAAGGGTGGAATGATGACGCTGATCGCGCGAACAGTCATGAATCACACGATTCATGACACCAACTGTCACTCTGATAATAATGTGCGCGTCTATTATAATTTTGGAATCGAAAATTGATGTTAAATTAAATTTAGATTAGCCATCACTCTAATCCAAATGGATGGAGTGTCAATTGTTGCACTTTAATGACATTCGCTTGAATCGAAGCATTAGAAAGAAAGTAATGTAATTATTATTTCGAGTATGCAAACCTTTCCAGATACAAACATCGTTTTTCGAGTCATTTTCATTATAGTTCATTATTTCCCATTTATTTCAAACACAATTTTTAAAAGAAAACCCGCCAATTTTCCGCAACAATAATAACAAAGGAAACAGCAAAACCGTTTATTCCGCTTGTTCACTTTGCCTCGAACAATCAAAGTGTAATCAACAAATACAATGCATCTCTTATCACGCATTCACCGCGACACTCGCGCTTAGTTAACATTGACTTCGCCGGAAGTACGCGAAACTTTCGCCGAGAGTGAAAAAGTGGATATTTGCCGAGGGAAACGAAGCCGCAACACAGCGCGGACAAAGAGTGGAACACTCGACTTTGATAATACAACGGCTGGGAATGCGATGTGCACAAAAGGGGCCAACATACTTGATAATATTGACTTCGTGCGACCGCACTATTCCCTCGTTTCAGCTGCTTCACTTTCATGCACTCATACATCATGTTTGTTCTTCATTGCGCCCCATTTCCTGTCTCCCAACATCTTCATTCTTCCTTGGCGCTGACTCTTTAACAATGGACGCCGGCGGTGAGGGAGTGGGGGCGCGCAGCAGCAGCGCCACAGTGCGGCGGCGTCGGGAACGACCTCCTTTGGCCGCGCGCTCCGCTCCGCTCGAGGCCGTTTCATTTTATCAGACGGAGCGCGCGCTTGGATCTGCCTGTATTTGCTCGCTCTCTCGTCGAAAGGTGGAGCGCCGCCGGGACAGGCCAGGAGAGCGATTATTGCTCCTGGAGAGAGAGAAAGAGAGGGAGAGAGAGGAGCGAGGAATAATTAAACCTGGTAATGTCTGAACGTTAGAGTAGATGATGACGTCATGAAACCCTAGGCTAGCGAGGATCAACCCCATCCGTCGAAATTCTCTGCCCGCGCAACCCTCCACCTGCTCCTTCTCCTTCTGGAAGGGATGCTTCACCGTATTACCGTCATTACTCTTGCCCTTCTATTTCTCTCTCTCTCTTCCTTTCTTAGCTGGCCTCTTCCCCTTTCGACTCCGCCAGAAGACGTTCTCCCTCTTGATATCCCATTGAGTTAAAAACGAATGGCCGAATAAAAGTACTCTCGTCGAGCCTTGTACTATGCCGGAGATAGCATCTTCTTTCGAATTCCTAGATGAAAATGGGATTTCGATCTTGATGTTGGTAGTAGCTTGCCACTGCCCGCTGAAATTGGCTCGCCGCTTCCCTGACGGATGGAGGATGTCATTTGTGAACGGAAGCATCTCTAATTTCGCTTAGATTGGGCGGTTGCGTCGATTGACCACATATAGTTATGGCGTGGGGAGACTTTTTTGTGGGGTGGTTTGCCAATTTCCTAAGTGCGTTAGAGTTTGCTGAGTAAATGAGAAAATTGGACAATTTAGTGATGTCTGATGCGAGAATCGTTACGAAAATAAATAATAAATAATAGCAGTATGGAGTAAAATAATCATTTCTTTAAGTACTTGTATCATACTCAAAGGATAAATAAGTATTCATTCAAGCATATTAACAAAAATCCTTTTAAATCATCGTAATAATAATGTGCGGCAAAAATTAGTGGAAGAATGACGAAATTATTATCGAAATATCATTTTCTTTCAATAACTTAAGCAACACAAAATACAAAATTAATTACTTTATTACTCAAGAAGCTTCTTACATTCCCAACATTTAGAATCAGATAAACTTCTTGAAATTCCATTAGAATATTCTTTCCACGAACCAACAAAGTAGAAAATTTGATAGGAATATTGAAATTCGCCCTCTAGTGAGAAAGCGTAGCAACTTAAGCGGATGCCTGCCCGCCACAATTACAGAAGCGGGTGCACTCCGGGAAAGTCTTACATGAAGAATGCAAGCATAAAAGAGAGGAGAAAGAGGAAAATCTAGTAAAGAAGGAGAGTGGAAGGAAGGAGTCGGTGAGACGGCGAAAGAGAACAAGCGCGTCTCATTCGGGGTCGTTAGAGAATAATTAATTTGGGCCCGGCGTCCGGCCAGGCAGCCTTATACACGCTCCACGCCCGTACCGTATGGTAATGTGCCTTCACCCCATGTGACATTTCATCCCCCCACTCCCACTCTCTCTCTCTCTCTCCCTCTCTTCCTTCTAGCGTGGCGCACTCCCGAGCCTTTTCGTGTTCCAGCAGCTTGGTCCGCGATCCGTGCAAATTACGGTCGAGGACGAGTTTCCGTCCCGCGTTACATTCTGCCGCAGCCGTGATTTAGGGCCTCCTGCGAAAATGAAAAGTGCCCGATCCACTACCCTGAACCTCCTATTCCCCCCACCACCACCGTCACCGTCGACGCTCGTCGCCAACTGTGCCAGTCGGCAGCGCCATCTACTAGTCCGACTGGCACGCCACTCCACTGAAAGATTTCGGGTGTCGGAGTCCGATGTGTCGCACTGCTGCGAGATTAGTCTAATTAACGGGAGAGGATGGAATAGTCGGATTAGAACCACGGGAGCTGCAAGTTTTCCTCGGATTAGAATAAAGTATGATTGAATCTAAGATTGGAGGGAATTTTAGGGAATTGTTTTGTTTTCTTGGTGATTTTTGTGTTGAGGGAAATTAAAGTGGTTTCTTTC
Organism: Ectemnius continuus; assembly: GCA_910591665.1. Taxonomy (NCBI): domain Eukaryota; kingdom Metazoa; phylum Arthropoda; class Insecta; order Hymenoptera; family Crabronidae; genus Ectemnius; species Ectemnius continuus. Next base: position 3,833,670 of record OU342856.1, read on the forward strand.
AGAGCTTTTTTGGATAAATCTTTGTAATTGAACTGACATTGTTTGAAGATGCGTAGGCTAATTAATAGTGGAGTAGTAGAAAAGAGTAGCATAATACAAAAATTGAAATGTAAGGAAGTCGTCGAATAAATTCTAATTGAATTCCACAAAGAAATACTACTGCTTTTCCACGAAATATAAGTGGTATCCAACAAATGAGACACAGAACTGTTAGCAGTAGATGTAAACTAAAAATAATTAAATTAAAAGAATAATAAAATCTTTGTTAGGATCTTCTAACGATATATAATTCTAGTTGCACTTGAAGCAGCCTGTATAAATAATAATATAATTCTGTATCAAACTCTGTACAGACAAACCATTCCCTTTTATATTAAAACAAGTGCAGGGTGAGTCACTTGCCTTTGAATCATCACTGTTCCATATAAAATCATTATAAACAACCTAGAGATTTAAATTACACTCAAATATTGCTCAACATTCGTCTGCATTTTATGCATTTATACTTTTACATGTCTTTCATCATATATTACAGATTTATAATATATTTCGTGTTGTATCGACTTCAATTTATTTCTAATAGTAAACATATTTCTTGAAGTACAGGATGATTCATACACTGTTGCATATAATCATTTTAAATAACCTAGAAATTTGAATTATACTCAAAACGTTTCTCAACAATTTGTCTGCATTTTATGCATTTATACTTTTACATGTTTGAGTTATGTTAATTCGCACATGATATTTCACTCTTCAGAAGCCAGTTACATATAATATTCCTCCAACAGACTACAACAGACTACAGAATTTAATACACTCTACTGTTAAACAGAGAATATATAGTATAATTAAATATGTCTAGTAAAAGTGGGCTATGACAATTCTAATTCAAAGGCGAGTGAATCACCCTGTACATGTATCACTTAACCTCACAATCATCAGGAACTTTTACTATTAATTTTGCAAAATACGTTAATACTATCACATTCACTGTTACTTATTATTTTACATAGAAATTCCTACATTTCCATTGACAATGCCAACGCGTTTGCTATTTGTAATCCTTTATGCAATGCCGACGAAAAATACGAAAACCCTATTGAAACGAGCTTTTTCAATACACAAACACCAGTTGATAGACGCACGAGGCTTTCGCGAGGGTTGAAAGGTTTAAGGGTATAGCGGGCGTCCATAATAACCTTTGGGAAGGCATTGAGGGGGTGGGTTGTCCGCAGAGGTGTCTCTCTCTCTCTGCCAGCAGGCAACAAAAGCAGGTGGCAGAAGGGAAGGAAGTGCACGCCGGCAATTCGGATTCCAAGCCTAGGGAAGACAGGTTTTCCGAGGAATGCAAAGGGAGCCGCCGCCGTCGTCGCCGTCGCCGTCGGTGTCGGATTACACTTGGCGGCGGAGAAGGAAAGGAGAGAGGGGTGGGAAAAGGGGGGTGGCGGTTGGGGAGCTGCTTGCAAGCGGTTTTCAAGCTCGACAGAGTCGCTCGCTTTGCTAGCGATCGACGCCAACAAACGGGTCACTGGAGCGGGAATCGTTTATCCGCTCCGCTCTATGTCGCGCCATCTTTTTTGCCCTCTGCACTTGGAAATATGAACCTCCTCGCTCCAGTGGTGGGGGGGCAGAATGGAGAGGGAGAGAGTGGGGGGAGAAGAAGACATTCGCCGCTATTGCGCCGGCTGAGGTGAATATTTCCGCTTGTTTTGCCAGCGATAAGGAAACGTCTTCCTAATGTGCGATCGTTCCTCGATATTGCGTGCAAGTGTGTCTCTCTGTGTGTGAATCTAACCGTCTCGCGGAATATCACCTTCCTGCCTTCTGATATACGCGCAGATTCAGAACCAACCTTCATGCACGATTTCCCAACGCTCTTCCACATCTCTGTTTATTTTTTGGAAGTAATATACAATGTTGGGAGAATCTTGCATTTATTTGGACTGCGTATGATTATCTTATGATCGTTTTGAACCAACCTTCATGCACGATTTCCCAACGCTCTTCCACATCTCTATTTATTTTCTGGAAGTAATATACAATGTTGGGAGAATCATGCATTTATTTGGATTGAGTATGATTATTTTATGATCGTTTTGTATTTAACATATTCGCCATTTATAATGATGGAGTAAAATTATTACAGTGTAGATTTAGTCATCATATTTCTCTAGTTAGAATTTCTAAGTGAAATTTTCTTCGAAAATACTTATAAAAGTGTACTATACTTGTTAGAAACTGTCAAAAAACATACTATTGTTGATTAAATCATTTGATTAAATCATATTTTTTGTACTTTACATACATTTGTAGGGGGAATCTGTGTCTTTCCAAACAATTAAATAAAAACGCAATTTTTGTGGAGGAATGAAACTGCTACTTGGCTCACTTTTTTTAGATTTTCATGTTTTTGGAGAGTAGTATAATTGCAAGATACTATAATATTATGAGATTGGCGACAGTGTGAATTACTTGCGAATGATAAAAGTAATCGAACTGATAGCCGATTATTTCTGACATAAGTCAAAAATTGCAAAAATTATATGCAATAATTATATCAGTTATTGTGTATAATATTCTTCGCTCTACACTTGTTTGAAATCTCATTCGCAAGAAACTAATAAGAATTTATATTCACAAAAATAATTACAGTCTAAATATAACAAAATATATCACTTTGTTATAATATAACACAATAACAATAAATATATGCAATAGACAATTGGTGCTGTTGGCATGAAATATCAGATGCTTTGATAGCCGATTGAATTATTTTTCATCAGCGAAGTAGTTTGGCGGAGTTTACAAATCGGTGAAATAAAACCGAGCTCTTCGACGCAGCCAAGTAGAATAGGTAAGCGCTGTGTCAGCCAATAAAGTGGCAGTTGAAGCAAAGAGAAGCGTTCTTGGAGGATCGCGCAAAGTGTATCTCAGCAGCTTTTGCCTTCTGCAGGATGTTAAAAAGAAGGGCTTCGAATTCTATTGGCTGGAATGCTCGCGCGAACTCTCGAGAAACTGACCGAAGCAGCAGCAGCGCTGGGAATCTATTTAATCCGCTCAGTCATCGGGCGCCGCGCGGCGCTGAGCGGCGCGGCGCGGTGCTCTATTAAAGTTAATCGAAGAATCGGCGATCCGCTGCCAAATTAAATTGAAACTCTCGCCGGGTCAAGGACTCCGATTCTTCGCCGATCCTTACTTTCCACTGGGATATATTGGAGTCCGCCAAGATTAACGATTGACGAGAGCAATTTCAACTTTGAACATTGTTTATAACGAAAGCTATGGTGGAACTTGGTAATAAATGATGTTTCTCGTTTTGTTATTGGTTTCTGTAGTACTTCGCGCAAGTGGACCGGAAAATCTTAAATGTTTTGTGCCTTTTGTGTCGTTTGTGTTTGTCAATTAAATTCTAACATCATTTTAACAGATTTTAGATTCCCAGTGATTTTCAAGAAATATTAGTAATTATTAATGGAAAATCGACCAGAATTTCTACTTCCACTTATAATAACTAGAAAGATAATATATCATTAATTTTATTTGGTTGATTCGTTCTTAAGGTTGCTGTGAAACTATCGATTCAGGTATAAATGTTAATTAAACAGCTTTTGAATACAAAGAATTACTACTTGCTATTTTCATATTGCAATTCTTTTGTGCACAATTTCAGGATTAATAATTCGCAACAAATTTCTACAATATTTCAATATTTACTACTTGTACATGTTGTTTCAAGAAAAGCTCGAAATTTCCAAAAGAAATGGAAGGTATTTATATGCAATTATTTCCATCTGTCTGTTAGTCAAACTATACGTAATAAAACATTGCAATTTTTACTACTTATGCATGCTGTTTCAAGAAAAGCTCGATATTTTCAAAATAAAATGGAAGGCATTTAAATTCAATTATTTCTGACTGTCTGTCAGTCAAACTATAAGTTCATCAACCAACAAAGTTAAACGACCCAAACAATCATAACTAGTAAAATTACTTTCCAGAGCTTTTTATGCAAAGCTCAGGCACTGAATTAAAAAGCTTTTTGCAAAAGCAGTGAAAAATGTCTGAAACGTGCGAGTCAAAGGTTTGCAAGGAGGTCAGTTGCGAGGGCATCTTGTTGACAGTTAGTTTCATTACAAAAAGCATGTAAGCCTGTGCTGGAACATAGAGAAGTTCTTCGGATTGCGGGCGGAAATTTGCCTGGAACTGCTATAGGGAATTCTGCGAATGCAAAGCGGCGAGCTTGGCATTCCTCCGTCTGTTTGTTGCATCCTGAACTGAAAATAGGTGTGACGAACTTTCCGGGAACTTGCAATGTATGCTTAGAACTACCTACCGAAAGAGGAAGACAGTACAGCAATTGCAAAGTTGCCCGCTGCCAGCGGCAAAGTTCCCGGACGAACGTTTACCATAACTGTTGACTGTCAATATTTCATTTCTTACGTATGCAGCGAATCAAATCTCGGCGCCCCCCTTTTATTTCATGCAACTTCTACATGAAACAAACTGTTGTTCAGATACAAAACAAACACTGTATAATTATTGCTATTGCACTTTTGGAAAACTCCTCCTAATATCATATAATTAAATGTAATAATAATTAGAAGGCAGCTAAGAGCGTTTCTGGCAAGTTAACTTAACTTTTGTGTTAATAATTTTGTAGTAAAAGCTTGAAAATAATAAATCTTGCAAGTGTTTATGGAATCAAACGTAAATGAATTTTTCTTATTTCTTCGTCTATGCAATTGTTGAAGCTGTCTTTGTTATAAAACAGTATTCTGGTGGATTCGTCAATAATTATGTTTATATGTCTCGGTTTATTTGTTTGTACGTATAATCAGTGATAATATAAAACAACAATATGACAATATAGTTTTACAGTTCGAATTAATTGGTTTCTCAATTTTTAACGGATAGCTGGCACGAAGTTAATCGAAATTAAGAACAAGTAAATCTTGTTTCCAAGATTGTTCAAAGAAACTAGTATAACAAATACTTATTCATATTTATACTATTGAAGAACAATAAAGAAAACATGTACACAGTTAATACTCGGCAGCGCGAATGGAGAACCAAAAGTGGGAATTTTTAATTGTCTCGAAGAAAAGCAAAATTCTCGCAAAAAATTATTTATTTGCTATTTAGACGTTTAACGAAGACTTACATCGTTGACTAACACTAGAAAAATATTTAAAATTAATACTCGACAACTGGAATGAAGAACCAAAAGTGGGCATTTTTAATTTTTTAAAAAGAAGCAAAATTCTTGAAAAAATCGCATTAAAAACTGATTTATTTGCTATTTAGACGTTTAACGAGGGATTACATCGTCGACTAACGCTAAAAAAAGTATTTAATACTAATATTCGACAACTGGAATGAAGAACCAAAAGTGGGCATTTTTAATTTTTTACAAAAAATAAAATTCTTGAAAACAATCGCCTAAAAAATGATTTATTTGCTGTTTAGACGTTTAACGAGGGATTACATTGTCGTCTAACACTAGAAAAATATTTAAAATTAATATTCGACAACTGGAATGAAGAACCAAAAGTGGGCATTTTTAATTTTCTTTAAAAAGAAGCAAAATTCTTGAAAAAAATCGCCTAAAAAATGATTTATTTGCTGTTTAGACGTTTAACGAGGGATTATATCGTCGACCAACATCAAAAAAAGTATTTAAAATTAATATTCGACAACTCGAATGAAGAACCAAAAGTGGGAATTTTTAATTTTCTTTAAAAAGCAGCAAAATTCTTGAAAAAATCGCATTAAAAACTGATTTATTTGCTGTTTAGACGTTTAACGAGGGATTACATTGTCGTCTAACACTAGAAAAATATTTAATATATTCCCACGACGCATTACAGTCGCTAGTTATTACACGTCTTTGTAAGTTGGCAGGTGGCGCGGATACGCGATGTGGCAGACGGCATTCATGAGTCGCGAAACTTCCGGCGGCGTCCACAGAGGCAAATAATTTTCGGCGCCGCGCGTTGAATAATATCGCGCGCACGCCGCCGCCGCCGCCGCCGCAACTTTTAAGTGATTCGAGTGCGGCCCGCGCCACCTAGAAAGGCGAGCGCAACAATTCCAAGTCATCCAGGCATTTTGAAATTCCCTCGCAACTAATCCCTCACGCTTTATGCAAATGCGAGAGCCGCACGACCGACGCAACGCAACGCCGATCTTTCTCCCTCGGAACATCCGTTGCATATGAGTTTCATTTGAGTTTTGCTTTATGGAAAAGCATTGAAAGGAATCGAGAATATATGATGATTGTTGGTGATATTATTAGAGTCTTTAATTAGTACTATTTTATAACTTATAATTTGACTGACAGACAGAAATAATTGTGAGATAGAAATAATTGAATTTAAATACTCTCTTTTCTTTTGAAAATTTCGAGCTTTTCTTGAAACAACACGTATAAGTAATAAATATTGCAATATTTTATAACTAACAGATAGTCAGAAATAATTGAATTTATATACCTTCCATTTGTTTTGTCATTTTTTGGTTCTTGAAATAGCATGCGTAAGTAGTAAATATTACAATATTGTAGAAATTTATTGCAAATCACTATTAATCCTGAAATTGTGCACAAAAAAATTGAAATATGAAATGAAACATTTGACATTTTCGTATTTATGAAAATAGCAAGTAATAATTCTTTGCATTCAGAAGCTGTTTCATTAACGCTTATACCTCAATCAATAGTTTCACAGCAACCTTAAGAACAAATTTAAAGTCTAAATCACTGAATCACACAAATAAAATCAATTAATTATTGTCATTCTAGTTATTAACAGCATTATAATCTCGTACGCATTTTTTACAGTTAGTGAAAATTGAAATTAACGACCAATCTAAAACACTAAATAAGTATTTAGATTTAAACATAGTTTAACCAAACTATTACAATTAAATTTCTACTTTCATACGAACTTGAAGAACGAAATTGAAAGTTCAATTGAATGATTAAATCACGCGAATAAAATGACTTATTCGAGTGACAATTCCGAATATAATTATCCATTGTCAGCCTGGTTATTATGAACTGCATTATACATGTGGCGCTCAATTGAATGTGGCCCTAATTAATACGTATTTAGGAGTTCAAGTGGATCTTGGAGCGCAATTCCGTCCAGCAATTGCTGAGTTGGTAATATGAAGTAATCAGGAATTAGAAGCGGCTGTGAGTATCGACGCGGAAGACATTCAAGGATTCCCGAGGGAGGAATTATCCATTGTTCCAGAATGCCAGAACCAATCGTCTTCCACGGTGGATTCGTGTAACTCTTCGTTAGCCAGGCATCCTTTGTGCCCATCGTCTTAATTGTATCCAGCGGAATACCACATTTTCCTGAGCGGGAGCGCGCCGGGCAAAGGCCGACCCCGTAACAACTATCATGCGCCCCCGACCGAGATCCTCCAATTATCAAGCCGAATACAATGCCATTAAAACTCAATAATGCGGGGATAATGCGTTTCTAATGTCGATTCTCCTTTTATCCTGCAAAATAAGCCCAGCGTTCAATGGAAAGATTGTTAATATGAATTCTAAGCGAATTCAATGATGTAATTGAAAATGACGATAAAAGAAATGTGCGCAATATAAATTCCGAGTGAATCAAATGGTTTAAGTAAAAACGACAGTGTACGAAAGACTCACGCAGTGAGAATGTATTGCCAATTTTTTTCAAAAATTCCGATATCCAAGAAACGAATCTATATTTATTAAAAAACAGTACAAAAGAGAGACTTTCTATGTTTTCCAAAAATAAAATGCACGGGATTCTGCAATGTTCAAACTGCATAAACGAATTAAAAGTTGGATTTCAGGGTGAGAAATTTCCATATTTGTTACAAATAATTGATTTACACATTCAAATATGATTATTATTCTAAAATGTCAATTATAGATAACGTTTTCCTTACAACGAAAACGAAAATATAAATACCTTTGTTTTACTTATAACTATGTATGATTAAAAATTCAATTATAGTCAACTGAAGAATAAAATCTAGCCATAATTAATTCCACATTTATTCGAAACAATTGGTATATATATTTAAATACAATGATTAATTCAAAAATGTCTATTATAGCTAACATTTTATAAATAACATTTTCCTTACTACGAAAACGAAAATACAAATACGTTTGTTTTACTTCTGACTACGTATGATTAAAAATTCAATTATAAAAGCAATCAACCCTAAAATAAAATATGACCATAATTAATTTACATTCTCCTCATTGTAAACGCCTGCAAGAGGGCATAGCGATTGTTTTTATTACAGCAGGCATCGCGGCAAAGGTTTAATTAAACTTCGAGAAATGTTCGATAAAAACCTTCAAAGGGGCACGAAACAGCAAAAAAACTTCCCGATTGAAATGAGCGTTCTATATTAAATCTCTCCACAATGAAAGGGTTAAGAATGAGCGAATGAATTCAACCATACTCTCACACAGACACACACAGAGAGAGCAAAGTAGCGAATCAAATCTGGGCCCCCTTTTATTTAATGCAACTTCTACATAAAACAAACTGTTGTTCAGATATAGAACAAACATTGTATAATTATTAATATTGCACTTTTGAAAAACTCCTCCTAATTTCATATAATTAAATCTAATAATAATCATAAAGCAGCCACGAGCTTCTCTGGCAAGTTAACATTTTCTTTTGTCTTAATAATTGTGTAGTGAAAGCTTGAAAATGATAAACTCCCAAGTTTTACTGTGCTAAACCTTGCAAGTGTTAATGGAATCAAAAATAAACGAATTTTTCTTAGCTTCTCGTCTATGCAATTGTTGAAGCTGTCTTTGTTATAAAACAATATTCTGGTGGATTCGTCAATAATTATGTTTATATGCCTCGGTTTGTTTGTTTGTATGTTTAATCAGCAATAATATAGAACAACAATATGACAATATAGTTTCACAGTTCGAATTAATAGGTTTCTCAATTTTTAATGGATCGTTGACACGATAATTAGTAGCAAAAGCTTGAAAATGATAAACTCCCAAGTTTTACTGTACTAAATCTTACAAGTATTAATGGAATGAAAAATGAACGCTTTTTTGATCAAAGAAACTTCCTGATTAAAATGTGCGTTCTATATTAAATCCCTCCACAATGAAAGGGTTAAGAATGAGCGAATGAATTCAACCATACTCTCACACAGACATAGAGAAAGCGAGGTAGTAGAACATCTGGCGCGCTTTTCGCCGATTTCCAAGCAATCAGGCGTTCCTCGTAGGCCGATATCCGGAGCAGTCGGCCCAGATGTCCGAGGAGCCGGACGCCGACGCTTTTCGGATGCTGGTTGGCTCCGATGGATGGATGGCTGACTTGGACGGATAGCCAGGTTCTTAGCGATTGCCGCTGACAATAGCGGCTGCCTTCCGGAAGACCCCCAAAACTTCTTGGAACTACTGTCTTACTGCATATCGGCTTCCCCTTTCTCCCTTTCCCCATCCGCCGCGCTTATACCGTCTTCCGGAACTTCGCCGGGGGACGCAGGAACGCAAATAACTCGGCCTTGTTCCTCACCGGCATGTGTACATACAGGGTGAGTCACTTGTCTTTGAATCACCACTGTCGAGCATACAGGGTGAGTCACTTGCCTTTGAATCACCACCAAAAATTGGATATTTTCGATGGCCAAAAATATGGGGAAGAAAAATTTGAGCTGGGGCTCTGAAATTTATATCACATCTTCCTTGATGCAAGGGGAGACTCCCCACCAAATTTCAGCCCCGGAAAATGTCGGGAAGTCCAAAAAATATGGGAAAAACCAGCGAAAATTCCGAAAAAATCGAACTTTAAAGGCAGTTTTTCTAGTGGTTTTCATAGAAATCCGGACTTTTTTCGACGGATTTCTTGTTTTCTATCCGTTTTCATTCATAAATAATCGATTCCTGAAGAAAAAACCCGAGTTCGGGGAGCTTCGAAAAATCGTGAAAAAATCTGAAGGGGTACCCCTTAAGAAAAATTTGCCGGAAAAAAAATGTTGAGCTAGGGCTCTGGAATTTTTATGGTATCTTCCTTGATGCAAAAAAACATTACCCACCAAATTTCTGCCCCGGGAAAGGTCGGGAAGTCCACCAAAAAAAATAGAAACCGTTAAAAATGAGCAAAAATGGACTTTTCTGGACGGTTTTTCGACCCGTTCTCGTTGCAAATCCGGACTTTTTTTCACGGATTCTTTGTTCTCTATCCACCCTGATACGAAAACAATCAAAATATCCCGGGTTCGGCCGATTTTGAGAACCTTGAAAAAATTGACCATTTTCGAGGGTCGAAAATAGTTGAAAACCTAAACTTTGAGCTAGGGCTCTGGAATTTATATCACTTCTTTCTTGACGCAAGGGTACATTCTCCACCAAGTTTCAGCCCCGGGAAAGGTCAGGAAGTCCACGAAAAAAAATAAGGGCTAGGAGAGTTCTGATTCAAAGGCAAGTGAATCACCCTATACGTTAAAACACATGTTCAGTAATATTTTTGTTACACATTTTCATTTTGGTGAGTCGCTGAAGATTAATTAATATTTCTATATATTTTTAACTTATCAGTAATTTCTTAACATACTTACTTAAATTTGTACTATTCGTAAGTGACGAATCTTTTTAAATAAGCGTTTAACATTGAAGTAATCAATTTTTATGAACATACCATTTATTTTTGTTACTGTAAATATTCATATAACATTGCATATTTACAATATTATATTGTAAATATAATAAAAATATTGAAATCATAATACTGTATATTTACAATATTATATTCCTTAAACACGCAACACCGCACAAAACCGCCGCGGAATGTCTGCTCCTTGAGAAGAGGGCGAGCGACGAGTTTCTCTTGTAATGGAGAGAACGCCGATGTCGAGGAGATTTGTCTATGTACCTTCGAGCGTCGAGACGACGACGCGAGCGTCTTTGCTGCCACCCCTTTGTGACTATATGCTTCGAGTATGTTGAATCGTTGCGGGGTTAAGTGCTTTGTGTCGCAAAGTTCGGCTGTGCTTCCAGTTTTTCGTGGATGAATTCATGGAAATGCAAAGGAACTTGACAGTATGTTGTAATAATAAAGATGAACGTTTATGCTGGTAGTATAAACAATGGCATGAATGTTTGCGGCTAAAAGAGTTTCCTTTCCTCTTATAATTTATAATTTTATATTATAAAATTTTATGTTATAAAATTATAAGTTATAAATTTAATTTATGTTATAAAAAATTTTTTTTAAAATTTATGTTATAAAATTATTAAAAATTTTATATTATAAAATTATAAGTAATTATAGTTTAATATTATAATTTATGGTGGAGTGTTTGGCTGTGGTAGAATTTTTCATGAGTAACTTAATAGAAATGCAAAGATACTTGAAATTATAATCTAATAATTATCAACATATACTAGTGACATAAAAAGTGCAACAAACATTTTGAATTAAAGCATGTATTTACCTTTACAATTTGCATTTTTTACAGTTCTTTAATAATTTTCTAAGCGTACAACTTTAGTTGTTCTTCTATTTATTTTATTTCAAATTGCCTTATTTTATTTAGCTATTATTGACTACTTATCTTTACATTATAATTGCACAGACTATACTTGTTTATTGAATGATAAAACACGATATGCGCGTTATACTCCGATAATGTATACTTACTCAGCAAAAACGGGCATCTATGTTTGTACAAAGCGTTATGAATGAAAAGTGAACGTTTATACATGTCCGATGCCATTAATTAAAAGCCCGGCAATCCTTGCCAGTAGTTGTTTACTGTTCGATATTTACCTCGAGTTGTATTGCATTTCTCCCGGGTAAACATCATGGCCAGCCGAGCACTGTCGGCCAATCCTAGAGCGAGTGTAATAAAGGAGGGAGAATATACAGATACCCGAGCGATAAAACCAAGATCTCCCCAGCATCCCAGTGTTGAATCAATCTCTCGAGATTGCTGGAAAGAAAGACCCTCGACATAATAAAACTTTGTCGAATTGATGAGATTTATTCTCCGATGAAACTCACTCGTGTGCTTTAAAACAGATTATAATATATTATTATTAGTAATTGGTACGTGAATGAATTTTAATATTATTCTGAAATTCTGCTGATTTGTGGAATTGAATTTTCTCGAATTGATGAGATTTATTCTCCGATGAAACTCACTCGTGTGCTTTAAAACAGATTATAATATATTATTATTAGTAATTGGTACGTGAATGAATTTTAATATTATTCTGAAATTGTGCTGATTTGTGGAATTGAATTTTGTCGAATTGATGAGATTTATTCTCTACTGAAACTTACTTTAAAGAAGATCGCAATATATTATTATTAGTAATTGGTACATGAATGAATTTTAATAGAATTCTAAAATCCTGCTAATTTGTGGGAATACTTCAAAAATATTTCTATGATTCCTGGTAAGATTGCTAGAAAAAAAGACTGTTGATATAATAAAACTTTGTCGAATTAATCAGATTTATTCTTTGTTGAAACTTACTCGACTACTTTAAAAAAGATCGCAATATTGTTATTAGTAATTGGTAAATTAATAAATTTTAATAGTATTCTGAAATTCTGCTAAGTTGTGGGAATACTTCGAAAATAATATAGTAAAAGTTGTATATACGTTCTGAAAATTTATATCACAATATATTATTGTTAGAGCAGTGAGCTTAGATTCAGAAATTTTAATAATATATTGCAATTTTGTCGTTTCACGAGAATATTTTCTAAATACTGTGGAATGTGATGACAAAAATTGCATACTACATTTTTAAAATTTATATCATAATATATTATTATTAGTACTAAGGAGATAGACAGAAATTTCGACATTTTGAGAGCTTACTGATTTATGGGAAAATTTGTACGGTATTATGGTAGGTGACAGCTGAGTGAGTAATTTCGAAACAGTTTAATATTCCTAATGCTAAGCAGACTATAAAGATTGAGGTTAGTTAGTTTATGTGGCATTTAGAATTTAGATTTATAGGACTCTGAAGTGTCGGGAAAATAATTGAAGAACAATACAAGAATATTAATTTGCTTTCGGTTAACTCTGCACTAATGTTCTTACGAAAATAAAACTCTTGTCTACAATATTAATAACACCAGAGAACATTTTATTCCCAATCTTTCATGTGATTAATTTTACCAATTTCATTCAAAGAAACTTCCCACCACATAAAAATCATTATCTACAATATTAACAACACAAAATCACATTTTATTCGCTTTCTTGCATTTTATTAATTTCTCTCCACTAAACTTGATATTAAATAGAATTGTCATTGTCAGCGCGAGTAGTAACAGCCGAGGGGCACTTCAGTAATATTATTTCACTATCTTCCTTTCGTACGATTGAATCCTTAGTACATTGAAATGCCATGAAGATAAAGTTACTGCCAACATAACTACTGTTAGACCGTCCATTTCGGTTATCAGAGGCGGCGGCGGCAGCGGCGGTGCTGCTGCATCCAAAATTGATATGAGTTTCGTAGGATGGGCCGTACGTTATGCTGACTGGCTTTATCGGAAAAGTGAAGTACTTGGTCGTTTGATCGTTCATACCTCGCCGTATACTTCCGCTCTAAATAACATTGGAAGGATGGCTCAGCTAAAGGCTCCAGTTAGACGAGCTTACTCGCTATAAAGCACTTTAATCGTTGCTAGCATAACGCCGGCTTTTCCATCCTGCACACACACGTGTACACCTTCGCAGAGAGTTTAATTTCACATTGCGCTCCTGTCTCGATCCCACTATCGAACTCTTTTACTTTACTCGCCTGTCTGCGAGTCCGCCTTCTAATATTCCCCCGGAAGCTTCCACTTCCCATGCATCTCGCGCTGTTTCTCGAAACATTTATTAATGCTATTTATCTTCAAGCATAGAAATTAGGTTTTAGTACGGAATTTAGTTACAGAACTAATGTAATGCAGGAAATTGAAATAAGGCGTTCGTATTATTAAGATATTTATTTTAAAGCACAGTGATTTTTGAAATCAAATATTTACAAAACAAAGTGTTACTACCATATTAATAATTTCGTACTAAAACTATTTTTCTTGCAACAAATATTAAATCGATTTTAAAAATGATAAACATCGAACTCTTTTACTTACATATTTGCAAGTCCAGCTTCTAATATTCGCACAAAGCTTCGACTTTGTGGGAAACATTTATTAATGCTATTTACGTTCAAGCATAGAAATTAGTTTTTAATACCGAATTTAGTTATAGAACTAATATAACACAAGTGATTGAAATAACGCTTTCGTATTATTCAAATATTTATTTTAAAGCACAGTGATTTTTAAAAATAAATATTTATAAAACAAAGTGTTACTTTCGTATTAATACCTTCGAATTAAATGTATGCTTCCTGGAACGACTATTAAATCGATTTTAAAAATGATAAACATCGAACTTTTTTACTCACATATTTGCAAGTCCAGCTTCTAATATTCCTCCAAAGCTTCGACTTTGTGGGAAACATTTATTAATGTTATTTATCCTCAAGCACAGAAATTAGTTTTTAATACAGAATTTAGTTACAGAACTAATGTAACACAGGGAATTGAGAGAAGGCTTTCGTATTACTCAGATATTTATTTTAAAACAAAGATTTATAAAATAAAGTGTTGCTTTCGTATTAATAATTTCGTACGAAAAGTATTCTTCCTGGAACAAATAATAAGTCGATTTTGAAAATGATAAACATCGAACACTTTAACTAACGTGTCTGCAAGTCCAGCTACTAATATTTCCGTAAAGCTTTGACTTTGTGGGAAACATTTATTAATGTTATTTATGTTCAAGCACACAAATTAGTTTCTAATACAGAATTTAGTTACAGAGTTAATGTAACACAGGGAATTGAAATAACACTTTCGTATTATTCAAATATTTATTTTCAAGCACAATTATTTTTAAAAACAAATATTTATAAAACAAAGTATTACTTTCATATTAATAATTTCGTACTAAAAGTATTCTTCCTAGAACAAATATTAAATCGATTTTGAAAATGATAAACATCGAACTCTTTTACTCACGTGTCTGCAAGTCCAGCCAAGCTTCGACTTTGTGGGAAACATTTATTAATGCTATTTATTTTCAAGCACAGAAATTAGTTTCTAATACAGAATTTAAATACAGAACTAATGTAACACAAGAAATTGAAGTAATGCTTTCGTATTATTAAGATATTTATTTTCAAGCACAGTCATTTTCAAAACAAAGTTTCATATTAATAATTTCGTAGTAAAACTAATCGTACTAAATTAAATCGTCTTTAAACCTGATAAACATCATCGTTTCACTTTCTCAATTGTCACTTATTAGAATGTTTGTTACAGGCGAGGAGTAAGCAAAGGAAAAATCTCGGGGGATTGATAAATTTTTGCCTCGGCTCGCAGAGACGAGCGGCGTATCGAGTAAAGCAAAATGTCACGCACGGCGGATGGATAATCGAGGCGTCAGTCAACATCATCTCATACGGCGCATATAGGGTGAGAGTATAGCATACATGTCAGTAAATACGGCTGCGTATCCGTAGGCGTCAGTTTTCGCTCAAGTGAGTTATGCCTGGAGCATGCAGCGCCGCGCTCCTCTCTCTCTAACCTGTATAGCATAAGGAGAGTCGAACCCACATATCCGATGAAACACGCTTCATTCTGCATGAAAGCCCTACCTACCATCCCTTACAACTCTCTCTCTATCTCATCATTCTGTTTTGTAACCCCTGGCATCCGCTCTAGTATTAATAACTGGCCGACCAACTAGCCCCAACTAACATTTTATCCACTGACAGAAGAAAAGGCAATTTTGCATGTGAACGTAGTTAATTGATTTGATCATTAATTATTAAGTGAACGATATCACCTTTAAATTTACTGTTTCATTATAAAGAAGTCTGTTTTTTATTAAAGACAGTTCTTAATATAAAAGGTGAAGAGTTATCATAGACATTTCTTTCATTACACGTTAATAATAGTTACAATTTAATTATAGCAAGTTATTGCGATCATTTTTGCTGGTATAATTTGAACAATTAAATTATATAAACAGTAAGATAAAAATTATATTGCCTTTATCGCACTCCAGTATTAATAACTGGCCGACCAACTAGCCCCAACTAACATTTTATCCACTGACAGGAGAAAATGCAATTTTGCATGTGAACGTAGTTAATGTAATTGATTTAATGAATAGTTATTAAGTGAACGATATCACCTTTAAATTTACTGTTTTATTATAAAGAAGTAGTTTGTTCTTTATTAAAGACAGTTTTTAATATAAAAGGTGAGGAGTTATTACAGATATTTATTTCATTAGTGTGCACGTTAATAATAGTTACAATTAAATTATAGCAAGTTATTGCGATCATTTTTGCTGATATAATTTTAACAATTAAATTATATAAACAGAAGGACTCGAAACCTATTGAGGATGAAGAGCGTTTGGTGATTGTTGTATGAAATTCGTAAGGTATTGCTGTTGTCAAATGTCATTAATTCCTAATAATATAACATTCCATCCCTTACAACTCTCTCTCTATCTCATCATTCTGTTTTGTAACCCCTGGCATCCGCTCCAGTATTAATAACTGGCCGACCAACTAGCCCCAACTAACATTTTATCCACTGACAGGAGAAAAGGCAATTTTGGGTGTCAACCTAGTTAATCTAATTGATTTCATCATTAATCATTAACACTAGAACTACTGAGATTTTCTTATGCCTATAAAAATAGGTATAAACGAGTCATTCTAACTCGTTTTAGTAGTTTTAGTGTTAAGTAAACGATATCACCTTTAAATTTACTGTTTTATTATAAAGAAGTTTGTTCTTTATTAAAGACAGTTTTTAATATAAAAGCTGAAGAGTTATTACAGACATTTCTTTCATTAGTGTGCATGTTGATAATAGTTACAATTAAATTATAACAAGTTATTGCAATCACTTTTGCTGATATAATTTTAACAATTAAATTATATAAACAGCAAGATAAAAATTTAAAAATTGTGTTCCTCCACTGCAGGAAAAAAAGTAGAAGCTGCAACAAGTAATGCTTTCTTTCTTTCTATTACGTTAAAATACATGCTAAGATAACCTGTGTACGAATAATTTTGAGACACTAATTTCAAGCATGTTTTAATTATTGCTTCTCAAAAGAATGAATTCGACAGATATACATTTCTGTACAGTATTATTTATTACTACAATTAAATGTTGGCATATCTGTCAACGAAAAAATCTAAGTTAATTATATCAAGTCTTACAATGTTTCTGCTGATTTATCAATATGTAATTTGCTTGTATAAATTTGTTTTAGGCGAATTTAACTAAAATAATGTATATCGACGGGCTACGAATGGACTTACATCACTTTCAAAACAAACTCTCCATTTGCAAAGTATAATAAAAAAGAACATAATTAATACTAAGTTCTTTACTTTGGAAAGAATAAATTCTGATACTTTGAATGACAAAAAATTGTGCGAGAAGACTTTATTATTTAATTACAGTGTCTGATTATTTAGGAGAGTAATTGCATGCATTTCGAATATGTATATATTAATTTTTAAATGCAGTAATAAGAGGTTAGACACACACACACAGACACAGACAGTCAGGGCAACACAAGCTCGCCAATAAATCACCAACTAAGTATCTCCGGCTCTCCAACATTCGTACACGACTTCCGTCCCAAGTACTGGTATAAAAACTGGAGCCGGGGGACGCGAGAGAGAGTCATTTATACAGGCGATGACGGCGAGACTTTCGTCGGGCCGAGTGGAGATCGCAGAAGTGCCTCGCTGCACATTATAAAGCAGCGGTGAGCACGACTGGCGAGTTTTCCACTCAAAAAATTCCCTACTCTCGCCGTCGGCCTGCGGTGTGCCGGCGGCGCTCGACGTCATTTCCCAACAACTTGCCCTCTCCCAACTGCCTCTAATAACGGCGCGCGCGCGCCCATAACCTAGAAATCGCGTGGACTCGAAACCTATTGAGGATGAAGAGCGTTTGGTGGTTGTTGTGGGAAATTCGTAAGGTTTTGTTGCTGTCAAATGTCATTGATTCCTAATAATATAACATTAGAATATAACCTGAAATATTGCAAATAATGTTTTTTAATAATATTTTGTTGTGTGATAGGAAATAGTTGTGATTGAGTTGTTAAAAGTGAATTGCATTTGGTGATTGTTGTGGGAAATTCGTAAGGTTTTGTTGTTGTCAAATGTCATTGATTCCTAATAATATAACATTTCAATATAACCTGAAATATTGCAAATAATGTATTTCAATAATACTTTGTTGTGTGATAGGAAAAAGTTGTGATTGAGTTGTTGAAAACGAATTGCATTTGGTGATTGTTGTGGGAAATTCGTAGGGTTTTGTTGTTGTCAAATGTTATTGAATCCCAGCAACATAATATTCCATTATAACCTAAAATATTCAAAATAATATTATTATAAAAAAGCATCTCTATAATATTTCTTTATGTGGTAGAATAAAGCTGTGATCAAGTTTATCAAGGATAAACTGCTTACTGTAATTATACATAAACTCAGTAACGTTTCTTGTCGTTAAATATTATTAAATCATTCCAATCTTAAAAGTTGAATTTTTCCCAATTTAAAGGGACAAAATGAAAATAAACATATGAGATATTTCATTTTATGACACAACAGTATTGATACAAGATTGCCTTTGTTATAGCATCAAAATCCCACAAAAGCCCGAATAGAAAAAGCGACAATTAATACACCAAATATTTTCTTCTCAAAAGAATTGTCAGCGTGTTTGCACAAGACAGCTTTTATTTCATAATATATCAACAACTTAGCCTCTCGCAACAACCTGTAATATCGGTGCGCGCACGCGAACTAGAGATTGCGTGGACGCGAGAGACCTATTGAGGATGAACTGGGGCAAACATTTTCTCTCGGCGTAAATATGCATCAAAGACTCGGCCGTACACACGTCGCGGCCTGCCAGTTTAGCTTTGACTGATGACATTTTCGACACCCGATCGCAGCCAACCGACGCTGGAATTAATGGCGCCTTTGACTCCCGCTCGCGAGCCACTCCCCCCCCCCTCGCGCGCGCGCTTTTTTCAAAGTGGTTTTCGCTTGGTCGCTTG
Source organism: Ectemnius continuus (assembly GCA_910591665.1). Taxonomy (NCBI): domain Eukaryota; kingdom Metazoa; phylum Arthropoda; class Insecta; order Hymenoptera; family Crabronidae; genus Ectemnius; species Ectemnius continuus. The sequence goes on from OU342856.1 coordinate 3,852,849, forward strand.
AACGTCGATTGATTTAGTCCCACTCACTTTAGTATTGGATGCAATGCGACAAGTAATCGAACTGTTTAGTTTATTTTAATATGGGATTTTTTGCATTTTTTTGCATTTTTCAGAGTCCCTGTGTGCTAATTAATATTTGTATATATTTTTAATTTATAAGTAACTTCTCGACATGCTTAATTGAATCAACAGAAATTATGCTTGTCGTAGCAAGATGTTCTTGTTACTGTATAATAAATCATTATTTACTTTATCATTTCTTAAAGTACATGTCTTATGTCAGTGGTAGCTAAGTGAGGGGCCCTTCACGCGCTTCTTTCCCTTTCGACTACTCGACGGACCCTGCCTCGGCAATTAAGGGCTACTCACTACCCTCACTACCTGCTGGCCACCTTACCCCTCTTCTGAAAAACCGTCCAGAAAAGTCCATTTTTGCTCATTTTTGACGGTTTTTATTTTTTTTGGTCGACTTCCCGACCTTCCCCGGGGTTGGAATTTGGTGGAGAATGTACCCTTGCGTCAAGGAAGAAGTGATGTAAATTTCAGAGTCCTAGCTCAAAGTTTAGGTTTTCACCTATTTCCGACCCTCGAAAATGGTCAATTTTTTCAAGTTTCTCAAAATCGGCCGAACCCGGGATATTTTGATTGTTTTCGTATCAGAGTGGATAGAGAACAAAGAATCCGTGAAAAAAAGTCCGGATTTGCAACGAGAACGGGTTGAAAAACCGTCCAGAAAAGTCAATTTTTGGTCATTTTTAACGGTTTTTATTTTTTTTGGTGGACTTCCCGACATTCCCCGGGGCTCAAATTTGGTGGGTAATGTTTTGTTGCATCGAGGAAGATACCATAAAAATTCCAGAGCCCTAGCTCAAGATTTATTTTTCGGCAAATTTTTCTTAAGGGTACCCCTTCAAATTTTTTCACGATTTTTCAAAGGTCCCCGAACCCGGGTTTTTTCTTCATGAATCGATTGTTTATGTATCAAAGCAGATAGTAAACGAAGAATCCATGAAAAAAGGCCGGATTTGTATCGAAAATATAAAAAAATCATTCCTGAATAATGAATTTCATCTAATTTTCACGGTTTTTCCCATATTTTTAATACTTCCCGTGTATTTCACGGGCTGAAGTTTGGTGGAGAATGTGCCCACAATATACAAGATATAACGAAGGGTTGATAAACAATCTAGTAATATTTTCGTTACGAAATACAAAGGAAGAGGGAAGGGCGCGTTGCCGTGAGCATAAGAGAAAGAGGGGGCCGAGTAGCGGGGGCGAAGCGAGTGTAGTACGTCAAAGGCGCACATCTTATCACGCGAGCAATAAATCTCGAGGGCGAAGCAGCCAGCGGCGTAACTAAGTGGACACGTCGTCGGGTCTTGGAAATTGACACGATAACAAGGGGCTTTGGCTTAATAGCGCCTAACCTAGTCTTGACCATTGATAAGGACGGTCCGGGGGTAGGCACGGGACGACGACGCAACCCCGATGGAAGAAGAGCAGCCGATCGTTTACAGGAGCTCAGGTTCCTTGAGCTCCTGTGCCTCGCGCTGATAAGATAAATGCTTGGGCGAACCACGCGAAGAACTCCGGCCCTCTGATAAATTCCAGCCGCCCACCCCTCGCTTAACAACAGCCTTTCCGATTGGTCTACGCGGCTTCGATCAGTGTGTTTACCATTCGAGTGATTTCCAAAGTCCATAATCCAATTGGCTTTTTTTTCCTCTTGGAGCTTTTCATCGCGCAATATTGTATCGACGAGTTCAATCTGCTTCATCTTTGTTTGGAATATGATAAGTTAAATGAAGCACTCGTTTCATGTGGTATTCATGAGTAAGGTTATGTAGAAGCAGACAGAAATTTGTAGTCATTTTTTTGTTTGTTTCTGTGATTGCTTTGTATGTTATGCTATGTCGATTTATATGTTGTATCGACGAGTTCAATCTGCTTCATCTTTGTTTGGAATATGATAAGTTAAATGAAACACTCGTTTCATGTGATATTCATGACTAAGGTTATGTCGAAGTAGGCAGAAATTTGGATTTCTTTTTTTATTTGTTTCTGTGCTTCCTTTGTGTGTTATTCTATGTCGATTTATACATTTTCGTTTGTTTATATACTAAATCTCGTGGAACAGTAATATTTCCTTAAAGATACTAATTATTAATAGAACACTTGAGCCGTTTATTTTGAAAGTGGCGTAAGTCCATTTATCTTCGAATCGAAATATTGAAGGGTTTGCGTTGAATTAAATTTAAAAATATGGGTAACATAGTGGAATAATGTTTTTGGCTTTCTAAGGGTTTCAAATTTATCATCTCAATTACCATAACATTAATATTATTTAAGAAATAATATATTTTTGATAGCTATGAATGGACTTACACCACTTTCAAAATAAACGGCTCAATTTGTACACTCAATTTGTCCGTGCACTAATTTCAATGTTTTTCTTTTAAGTGATAGTAATAAATGTGATGCAACCATTTTGTTGTACAAACATTAAACAATAAAATAAGAGAATAATATATATTTATATTATTGTTCAGAATATCATACAATTAAATAAACATATAAGAGAATAATACATATTTATATTACCGTTCAAAATACCATACAATTAAAATGAAAAGTGCTTGATAATTAGTAATTACTCGATTTCATAAATCAGGATTTGGAGAAACGAGAAAATTGAAGCGCGGGCCCAGCAAGATCGGTAACAGATTGGCAGGAGCACATGTGTTGGTTAGGTGGGAGCTAAGATGAATTTACTCGGGCGGTCTGAAGGAAGTATGGCTAATACTACTGGCTAACGCTAACAAATTGGCCACTTCCTTAAATAATAGATGTTCTCGCCTCTCCTCTCTGGAAAGCTCCCGGCGAGTAAAAGATATGGCGCAAATGGTTTTGTCTTCGTTAGAGAGCTCGTTAATCGGCACCTATTTAGGTTTACGTGACCTGAATTAAGTTTACACAAGTTCGTTCATTTATTCCCGGAGTTGTGTAAAGCTCTGTTGGTTCGCCGTGTTCCGTATCCTTCGTGTTCCTTTTGTCCCCGGAATGGAAGCCATTCGGAATCGGTCCTTTTAGCCACCGCGCTAAATTACTCTACTTCGTTTATTAATTAATTTTCCCATTAGAGTTAGAATTTGTTTGCTTAAAGAAGGCTTGCAGTCGAAAAGTCTGGCAGTTCTATTACAATGTACATTGTCATATCGTTGTGGAAAATGTAGAACTTGTTTGTGCACTTTGATAAGCGGAAATAAATCCGCACGTGGTATATTTGTATTAATTTCGTAACCTTAAAGAACACAGCGATTTTACCAAGTCGTATTATATTTTCCAAATTCACTAGAAATCCACAAATCATTCACTAGAAATTAGAAAAAACCGTGTACATGTTCAAACATATTTATTGTGCTTTAATTATTCATAAAAAATATTAAAGAAATGTAATATCCAGTCACATTTAATGCTCTCAAGTTATTTAATCCGTTATTTTATCAAACGAATCTTAACAAATATTTCTTTCTTTTAAATAAAAGAAAAACGAACAGGGTGTTCAAATATTCTAAGAGTCAGTTTTGGCACTTTAATAAGCGTAAACTAATCCACACGTGGTATATTTATATTAATTTCGTAATCTTAAAGGACACAGCGATTTTACAAAGTCGTATTAATATTTTCCTGCGCTCTTTTGTACCATTTCAAATTTCATAAACGAAACAAATCGTTGACTAGAAATTAGGAAAACTATGTGCGTGTTCAAACATATTTATTGTGCTTTCATTATTTTTAAAAAATGTTAAAAATTGAAAGAAATAATATCCAATCATATTTAACGCTTTCAAATATTTCTTTCTTTCAAACAACGGTCGAACGGGGTGTTCAAATATTCTAAAAGAGTCAGTATTGGCTCCGATACATGAAAATGAATGTGCGTAAATATGAATTCATTTGAATTCGGCCGAGGAAGCCTGAAGAACTGCGCCGAATGCAGACTGCGCGCAGTCATGAGTGAAGTCTGTGCGCCCACCTGAGACGTAGAGCTCTTTACACATACATATGTAACAAGCCAACGGATATATATCCTTTAGGGATTTACATAGGAATGTTTGTTTGACACCTTACTCCATAACAGATATCAAATGTAACATCTATTCTGGGATACACAGCTGCGATTCTACGCACATGTATGTGTCTGTAGGAATAATTCGATACATGGAAAAGTGCAACTTTGATGACATGGTAAATAAAACATTTAGGTGAAGTTGATGAATTGAAATATGTTTTGTAAAATCATTGCTTACTCTATTTATTTCAATTTTTTATAAAGGTTTTTCTGTGGTGCAAAGAAGGAACAGTGTTTTTTTGTTGTTAGGTATTATTGTATCATTAAAAACGTTAATGTTATTCACACTTTGATATTTTTAAGTTCGATGCATAAAATTAATATTTTTGTGATAGGAAACAGCTGTCGCAGTATTTATACAAAATTATTTTTATTAGTACCAAGTGAGGAAATAAACTTTGCAAAAGAATGTATTTCGAATGAAGAACGACTTCTTTCGATTATTTCTCATTTAAACTTTCATTTAACAAAATCGAATTTACTTGAATTTACTATTATGTATTATATCTACAATATTAGAACTTCTCTTTAAGCTTTGTTGCATTCTTTATCTAAGAATAGCATTGTGAGTCATCATGATAATCCCAGAATGACCAAATCGAATTTACTTGAATTTATTTTATTATTTGAATGAATATTACTCGAATTGAATTTACTATTATATATTAAACCCACAATATTAGAACTCCCCTTTAACCTTTGTTGCATTCTGTATCTAAGAATAGCATTGTGAGTCATCATAATAATCCCGGAATGACCAAATCGAATTTACTTGAATTTATTTTAATATTCGAATTGAATTTACTTGAATTTACCATTATGTATTAAACCCACAATATTATAACTCCCCTTTAACCTTTGTTGCATTCTTTATCTAAGAATAGCATTGTGAGTCATCATGATAATCCCGGAATGACCAAATCGAATTTACTTGAATTTATTTTAATATTCGAATTGAATTTACTTGAATTTACTATTATGTATTAAACCCACAATATTAGAACTCCCCTTTAACCTTTGTTGCATTCTTTATCTAAGAATAGCATTGTGAGTCATCATGATAATCCCGGAATGACCAAATCGAATTTACTTGAATTTATTTTAATATTCGAATTAATATTACTTGAATTTACTATTATACATTAAATCTACAATATTAGAACTTCTCTTTAACCTTTGTTGCATTCTTTATCTAAGAATAGCATTGTGAGTCATCATGATAATCCCAGAATGACCAAATCGAATTTACTTGAATTTATTTTAATATTCGAATTGAATTTACTTGAATTTACTATTATGTATTAAACCCACAATATTAGAACTCCCCTTTAAGCTTTGTTGCATTCTTTATCTAAGAATAGCATTGTGAGTCATCATAATAATCCCGGAATGACCAAATCGAATTTACTTGAATTTATTTTAATATTCGAATTGAATTTACTTGAATTTACTATTATATATTAAACCCACAATATTAGAACTCCCCTTCAACCTGTGTTGCATTCTTTATCTAAGAATAGCATTGTGAGTCATCATAATAATCCCGGAATGACCAAATCGAATTTACTTGAATTTATTTTAATATTCGAATTGAATTTACTTGAATTTACTATTATGTATTAAACCCACAATATTATAACTTCTCTTTAACCTTTGTTGCATTCTTTATCTAAGAATAGCATTGTGAGTCATCATGATAATCCCGGAATGACGAATGCAATGGGGCGAAACTTTCATTCTTCCTTGTGACCGTCATTCCGACAATCTATCGAAATGGCAGGGAGTTTCTTTCTCGGACGAAACATATAAGCTTGCAAAGGCAGTAATTTAGTAACGAAATGATCTTGGTGGTGAGCCGGGGAGGGGGGAGGGGGAGGGAAAAACGCAGCCGTCCATGAACACCATAAAGCGTCGATGACTAATGCGCGCCCTTATCTATTGCATTATCCCGCTCGTACGTCAAGCAGAACGCTTCCCGATAGCATGGCATTTTCATCTGGAAGATGTACAACCCTGCAATTCACGGGCCTCGACCGGCGCACTCCCGCTGACGTGATCACAAATTCGATGACATTGATTTCCCTCGGACTTCCGGTCATTTGGACGATCAGGCATTCCTCGAGAAATAGTCGAATTAATCCTGTCGAAGAATACCGCCTTTTGTTATAAATATTGTCTTTAATTTAATCAAATGATTATAAAACAGCTGGGTGAGAGAAACATAACCTATATGTTTGTTCTTTAGAAGAATGCCATATTTTCTAATGAAACTTTTTCCTCCCCATTTATTTATAGAGTTTGCGTTTGTTTTAATAATATACTTTCTTAAGTCTTATAAAAATCGAAAGGGAATCATAAAGAAACTAAAAATATTCTTCGCAGATTTCACACCTTTTTATTTATTATTTCCTGCAGAAATTCGATGACATTGATTTCCTGTTATTACAACAACGACGCATTGTTATATAAATAGTAAATTAATCCTATCGAAGAATACCACCTTCTATAATAAGTATCGTCTTTAATGTAATCAAATCATTATAAAACAACTAGATGGAGGAAACATAACCTTTACGTTTGTTCATTATAAGAATGCCATATATTTTCTAAGGAAACTTTTTCTTCCTTATTTATTTAGTTTACATTTGCTCCAAAAACATACTTTTTAAGTTTTATAAAAATCAAAAGAAAATCTCAAAGAGACAAAGTATTTTTAGCAGATTTCACACATTTTTATTTATTATTTCCTGCACAAATTCAATGACATTGAACGACGCGTTGTTATATAAAAAGTGAATTAATCCTATCGAAGACTACTGCCTTTTGTTATAAATATAGTTTTTAATTTATTCATTATAAAACAGTTATATAGAAGAAGCATAACCGATTTACGTTTTTTATACAAAATTTAATATCATATTTTCTAATGAAACTTTTTCTCCCCTATTTATTTATTAAGTTTACATTTGTTCCAAAAATATACTTTCTTAACTCTCATAAAAATCGAAAGAAAATCGCAAAGAGACTAAAAATATTTTTAGCAGATTTCATACTTTTTCATTTATTATTTTCGGTATTGAATAAAAGCGCGGTACATCTGAAATCGTAGACGGTGAACATATGAGCGGACTGGGACGGTAATGTAAAGGAAGACTACTTATGCGTGCCCGCATATCAGGCAGTACATTTATTTTCTTGTTGTCCACGCCTACCGCTTAAGTGCAGTGGCAGTTGTGCGCGCAAAAACCCCGCAATTTAAGCAGTATGCAAACGCGCCCTGGCAGGGAAGAAGCCGGCCAGCCGAATTTCGCGCGCGTGAATCGAGGTCGTCACTTCGTCCTTCGTCCTTCAACCTTTCACTCCCACTGAGCGATGCGTTTCTATTTCTTATTTTTAATCACTTGCAATTTTATGAAATACAACTGCATTATCATATTTATTATTGTCTATTATTTTTGTAGTAGCTGTGTGCACGTTAGTAATAGTTATATTTCAATTATAAGAAATTATTGCAATTGTTTTTGCTGATATAATATTACAGTGGTATAAATTAACTCTGATTTCTTTAAGAAAAATTTGGTTACTTTTTGAAAACCTCGTGTAAGCAAAGAATTTTGCAATATTTTCTTTATTCCACTCGATGAACTTCATTGCAGAAGAATAATAGTTATTAAAAATAATAGTTATATTTAAATTGAAGCAGGTTATTGCAATTGTTTTTGCTGATATAATATTACAGTGGTATGAATTAACTCTAATTTCTTTAAGAAAAATTTGGTTACTTTTTGAAAACCTCGTGTAAGCAAAGAATTTTGCAATATTTTCTTTATCCCACTCGATGAACTTCATTGCAGAAGAATAATAGTTATTAAAAATAATAGTTATATTTAAATTATAAGAAATTATTGCAATTGTTTTTGCTGATATAATATTACAGTGGTATGAATTAACTCTAATTTCTTTAAGAAAAATTTGGTTACTTTTTGAAAACCGTATAAGCAAGGAATTTTGCGATATTTTCTTTATCCCATTGAATGAACTTCATTGCAGGAAAAAAACTAGAAGCTGCAACAAATAATACTTTCCTTCTTTCCATTCTGTTAAAATACACGTTAAACGTAACATATGTACGAATAATTTTGAGCATGTTTTAATTTATCGCTTTTGAAAAGAATGAATTTGACATATACACGTTTTTATAAAGAATTATTTAACAGAATTAATACTAAATTCTGATACGTTCATAGACAAACAATTGTACGAGAACAAACGTTGTTAATATTTTATTTTATTCTATTTTATTACAATGTCCGAATATCTAGGCGAGATAATTCATTGCTAATGAGAAGAAGTGCACTTTCAATACATAAATTATATGTCTTGAAATATTTATATACCTGAATTCAGTAAAAACTCATTAATAAGTTAGCGCTATTATAAGAAGCTATGCAGAAGAACAGCAGGATATTATCCAAGTATTGATTCGAGTTACGAAGAGTCTAATTAAAACTGAAGTATTGTGCGGTTTCGGAGTTTCCGGTTACGGGCGCCCTTTTTAACTGGCGCTTCCTGCCATTGGTGGAAGAAATGATTTCCAGTGGCACGCGTTTATCAGGGACAGAGGAATAACAGGCCGCGCCGGAAGGACTCCTCCGCGATTTTCTACGATGAATATTCATTCGGCGTTAGCGCTGCTCCTCCTGTACTTAGAATCAATTAGAATGATACATGATTCGCGTGCGATGCCCCCATTATGAATGACCGCTCGCAGCTTGTCGGGAAGCGGGCGTAGATTATAAATTTATCGAGTTATCGCGCCGCCGGGAAAAATGGCGCTTACGTGTACCGCCGCCTTCCATCCACGCTTCTTCTTCCCCTTCAACGTGTGTGTGTGTGTGTGTGTGTGGAAATTCACTGTTGCGCTCGGCAAAAAACGAGAATGCGAAGAAAGGGCGAATCTATGGCTTTCGTGGGCGATTGCGAAAATACACACTTCTCCCGGCAATCTGGCACTGAAGAAGTACCCCGTTATGTTACTCTGCGTGTGTGTTTACCATTTTTACAATCTCACAATTTTGAATTACAAGAAATTGAAGAAGTTGTATTTGTTGTTTTTTGTTTAGGAAGTTTCGTAAAATTTATTTGGAATTTCCGTGGTTGGAATTGAAACCGGATGCAGCTATGGCTTGGGCGCCACTGTCGCTAATAGGGCGCTGTCCGGGAAAAGTAGTCGCATCCTATTTGAGGCTGTCATTATATTTTAGCATTTTATCTTATTTAGTTTTATTCACACGTATTTACTTTCTTCAAATTTGTTTTCTTGTTTATAACACCTCATTTTAAATGGGTTATATTTTAAAAAAGTTATGATCAAAGATTGCAATTTTATAATAACACAGTTAATTTAATTCCTGACAAATTGACGGTGAATCCAGTTCTAGCATTATTTAAATATATCTTATTTGCCTTTATTCACTTATATTTACTTTCTTTAAAGTTGTTTTCTTATTTCTAACACCTCATTTTAAATGGATTATATTTAAAAAAAGTTATAATCGAAGATTGCAATTTTATAACAACACTTAGTTCATTTAATTCCTGACAAAAAGCTATCCAATTGACGGTGAATCCAGTTCTAGCATTATTTTAATATATCTTATTTACCTTTATTCACTCGCATTGATTTCCTTTCAATTTTATTTATTATTTCTAACACCTCATTTTAAATGGATTATATTTAAAAAAAAGTTGTAATGAAAGATTGCAATTTAACAACACTTGGTTAATTTAATTCCTGACAAGAAGCTAACAAATTGACGGTAAATTCAATTCTAGCATTATTTAAATATATCTTATTTACTATTATTCACTCGCATTGATTGCCTTTCAGTTTTATTTATTATTTCTAACACCTCATTTCAAATATATTATGTTTTAAAAAAGTTATAATCAAAGATTGCAATTTTATAACACAAGTTAATTTAATTCCTGACAAGAAGCTAACAAATTGACGGTGAATTCAATTCTAGCATTATTTAAATATATCTTATTTACCTTTATTCACTAGTATTTATTTCCTTTCAGTTTTATTTATTATTTCTAACACCTCATTTTAAATGGATTATATTTTCAAGAAGTTATAATCAAAGATTGCAATATTATAACAACACTTGGTTAATTTAATTCCTGACAAGAAGCTAACAAATTGACAGTAAATTCAATTCTAGCATTATTTAAATATATCTTATTTACTATTATTCACTCGCATTGATTGCCTTTCAGTTTTATTTATTATTTCTAACACCACATTTTAAATGTATTATATTTAAAAAAAAGTTGTAATGAAAGATTGCAATTTAACAACACTTGGTTAATTTAATTCCTGACAAGAAGCTAACAAATTGACGGTAAATTCAATTCTAGCATTATTTAAATATATCTTATTTACTATTATTCACTCGCATTGATTGCCTTTCAGTTTTATTTATTATTTCTAACACCTCATTTTAAATATATTATGTTTTAAAAAAGTTATAATCAAAGATTGCAATTTTATAACACAAGTTAATTTAATTCCTGACAAGAAGCTAACAAATTGACGGTGAATTCAATTCTAGCATTATTTAAATATATCTTATTTACCTTTATTCACTAGTATTTATTTCCTTTCAGTTTTATTTATTATTTCTAACACCTCATTTTAAATGGATTATATTTTCAAGAAGTTATAATCAAAGATTGCAATATTATAACAACACTTGGTTAATTTAATTCCTGACAAGAAGCTAACAAATTGACAGTAAATTCAATTCTAGCATTATTTAAATATATCTTATTTACTATTATTCACTCGCATTGATTGCCTTTCAGTTTTATTTATTATTTCTAACACCACATTTTAAATGTATTATATTTTAAAAAAGTTATAATCAAAGATTGCAATTTAACAGCACTTGGTTAATTTAATTCCTGACAAGAAGCTAACAAATTGACGGTGTATTCACTAGTATTTATTTCCTTTCAGCTTTATTTATTATTTCTAACACCTCATTTTAAATATATTATGTTTTAAAAAAGTTATAATCAAAGATTGCAATTTTATAACACAAGTTAATTTAATTCCTGACAAGAAGCTAACAAATTCACGGTAAATTCAATTCTAGCATTATTTTAATATATCTTATTTACCTTTATTCACTTGTATTTACTTTCTTTAAATTTGTTTTCTTGTTTATAACACCTCATTTTAAATGGATTATATCTTAAAACAGTTATAATCAAAGATTGCAATATTATAACAACACTTAGTTAATTTAATTTCTGACAAGAAGCTAACGAATTGACGGTGAATCCCGAAATAAAATAGTCATAGTTATTATTTTAATATATCTTATTTACCTTTATTCACTTGTATTTACTTTCTTTAAATTTGTTTCCTTGTTTATAACACCTCATTTTAAATGGATTATATCTTAAAACAGTTATAATCAAAGATTGCAATATTATAACAACACTTGGTTAATTTAATTCCTGACAAGAAGCTAACGAATTGACGGTGAATCGCGAAATAAAATAGTCATAGCTATTCGGAGGGAAAAGCAAGTGGAGGAGATATCGAGGATGCTCATGTCAGGACTCTTCTATCCAGCGGCATATCATAGGGATTTTTGTTTCCTTCTCTGCCCTTTGACGCTCGACATATAACGCGGCACAGTGGAGCACTCGGGGCTCGCGCTGGAAACGGCCGGGCGCGCATCTCTCGATGCAGTCGGTTACACGTGGTGCTTGAAATCCGACAACAGGGAGAGCGAGAGAGAGAGGGAGAGAAGGAGAGAGGGTGGGAGGCAGAAAAAAAAAGTACCGCTCTCCCCTGGAGTATTGTCCGAGGCAGATTTGACGAAGGGAATATTCCGCGCCGGGACAACGCGAGTAAAAAGGAGGCCGCCGCGCTAACAGGTCCTTTTGATTGCTGTGTACAACGGCGTTTCATCTGTTTGCGAAATTCTAAATTCCAATCCAATCACTCGAACGAGCCACTTGCGTTACGCGCACCGCGAGCTTTTCGTCTGCGCCACCTCGCGGAGAAATGTGAACGACTTGTTTATTAATGAACTTGAGAATAATAACAAGGGTCGCTTCATACGTTATTCATTCGAAATGCTTGTTAGCTTTTTTCCTTGCTGTCTGAGTTCGTTTTCACCAAGGAAAGTGTGATTCCTCATTTATAGACCTTTCTAAATTCGCTCTGAAAGAGAATTCGATGATGTTTTTAATATAATCTTAGAATTTGATTGGATTTTCATTTAGATATGATTTCTAGTTGACTTCGTTTTGACGAAGGAAAGTGTGATTCCTGATTTATAAATTCGCTGTGAAAGAGAATTCGATGATGTTTTTAATATAATCTTAGAATTTTATTGGATTTTCATTTAAATATGATTTCTAGTTGACTTCGTTTTGACGAAGGAAAGTGTGGTTCCTGATTTATAAATTCGCTGTGAAAGAGAATTCGATGATGTTTTCAATATAATCTTAGAATTTTATTGGATTGTCATTTAGATATGATTTCTAGTTGACTTCGTTTTGACGAAGGAAAATGTGATTCCTGATTTATAAATTCGCTGTGAAAGAAAATTCGATGATGTTTTTAATATAATCTTAGAATTTTATTGGATTTTCATTTAGATATGATTTCTAGTTGACTTCGTTTTGACGAAGGAAAGTGTGGTTCCTGATTTATAAATTCGCTGTGAAAGAGAATTCGATGATGTTTTTAATATAATCTTAGAATTTTATTGGATTTTCATTCAGATATGATTTCTAGTGAGTGCTTGCTTTATTTATAATAAAAGCATTTTACCATTGGACACGATCGGGAGGATTAAAGCGGTGCAACTTCATACCTTTTTGGCGGTGCCACTTATGGACTCGCGCCGCTATCTCCCTTCGTCGATAAATCAATATTTTTTTGACTGACTATCATTCGGTGGAAGAATTTTTACAGTGGTGAATGGGTGCAAAATGTACTTTTTTCATCTGCTTGAATTTCTTTGCAAACGTATTTATGATTTGCATATTATTTTCATCGGATGAGGAATCTTTTGCTTTGATTTTCTTTATTTATAATGGAATAACTGTATTATTATATAAAAAAAGAGCTTTTACAGTGTTGTGTGGGAGCAAAATGTATTCGTTTCATTTGCTTCAATTTCTTTGCAAAAGTATTGAATTATAAAAGTATAAATCTATAAAGTATACGGTGATTGTATTATAAATAAATAGAATCACTGTATTATTATATAGAAAAAGAGTTTTTACAGTGTTGTATGAGAGAAAAATTTCCTCCTTCCATTCGTTTTATTGTCTTTATGAACGTATTTATGATTTGCATATTATTTTCGTCGGATAAAGAATCTTTTACTTTGATTTTCTTTACTTATAATAGAATCACTGTATTATTATATAGAAAAAGAGCTTTTTACAGTGTTGTATGGCAGCAAAATAATTCTTTTCGTCTGCTTGAATTTCTTTGTAAACGTATTTATGATTTGCGCACTACTTTCATCGAATAAGAAATTTTTAACTTCGATTTCCTCTGTTTATAATAGAATCACTGTATTATTATATAGAAAAAGAGCTTTTACAGTGTTGTATGACACCAAAATTTCTTCTTTTCACTTATTTCAATGTCTTTCCAAACGTATTTACAACTTGCATATTACTTCCATCCGTTAAAGAACGTTTTACTTCGATTATCTTTATTTATAATGGAATCACTGTATTATTACATAGAAAATGAGCTTTTACAGTGTTGTATGAGAGAAAAATTTCCTCCTTCCATTCGTTTCATTGTCTTTATGAACGTATTTATGATTTGCATATAACTTCCATTGGATAAGGAATCTTTTACTTTGATTTTCTTTTATTTATCATAGAATCACTGTATTATTACATAGAAAAAGAGCTTTTACAGAGTTGTATGAGAACAAAATTTCCTCTTTTCACTTATTTCAATATCTTTGCAAACGTATTTACGACTCGCATATTACTTCCCTCCGTTTTACTTCGATTATCTTTATTTATAATAGAATGACTATACTATTACTTTAAAAAAGAGCTTCTACATTGTGAAAGAAAATCCCATCTACCCCAATTTCTTCGCAAGCTTTTACAGTGTTGTATCAGAGCAAAATTTCCTCTTTTCACTTATTTCAATATCTTTGCAAACGTATTTACGACTCGCATATTACTTCCCTCCGTTTTACTTCGATTATCTTTATTTATAACAGAATGACTATAGTATTACTTTAAAAAGGAGATTCTACATTGTGAAAGAAAATCCCATCTACCCCAATTTCTTCGCAAGCTTTTACAGTGTTGTATGAGAGCAAAATTTCCTCTTTGCACTTATTTCAATATCTTTGCAAACGTATTTACGACTCGCATATTACTTCCCTCCGTTTTACTTCGATTATCTTTATTTATAACAGAATGAGTATACTATTACTTTAAAAAAGAGCTTCTACATTGTGAAAGAAAATCCCATTTACCCCAATTTCTTCGCAAGCACACCCTTATACGCATCACACATTATTTTAATTGGATCTTGAAATGATAACACACACATATACAGACACACACAGGGGCACATCAACGAGAATCGATCGGAATCTATCGCAGCGCAAAGGAATGGCGAGAGCAGGTTAAACAGCGGGTTAGCTCGGAGCAGTTCATTTCGGGCTAGCGAAATTAGCCGGGCAAGGCACGAAGGGGTGGATTGGCGTTGGTTGGGGGGGTTGGTTGCGCAGAGGGCGGCGAATCGAAATCTACGAGGCAACGTACATCGGCCGATACGCGCGTTAATAAAGTCGATTACACATTCATGCGCGGCCGCGTCCTCCAATCGGCGTTCCCCGAACGCCACCGCGATATTCCACCGTTTTTGTTAGTCCACTCCCGCACGCACCCCCCCGCTAATCAATTTAATTGTAATTGGAAATCGGCCAAATGAACTGTAATCCGAGATCGAATGCACTCGCGATAATATATGCTTGTGCTCGGCGGCGGCGCCAGGATGATTTACGTGGATCAAGGATGATGCCGGGCGGCGATGGGACAAAACTACTCACTCGGCCGATCCAGGAGATTAGGCTTCGCGCTCGGCGATCGAGCGCCCCTTCGAAATTCCAATGCCATAACCCTCCTCCTCTTGCACTGTTACCGTAACGACTGGATTTAATTGGTATTCTCTTTGCGCGAGCCGGGATCACCGCGCCAACTCCCTTCGGAATATGCTTAATGAGAGCGCGCAGCAATGAATCGTCGCTCGATATTTCGATGGAAATGAAGATGGCTATTTTCGAAATTCGCATTTGCTCTGACTAGTGCTTGGCAGTTGTCATAATTTCGGGGGAATGAGATGCATCTCATTGTCGGTGGACTCTCACAGGTTGTCAGGGAGAGTTTTTCTTGGACTATAATCGATTTGAATATTTTTGAAAAAGTAGCGTGTTGAATTATTATTGGGTCATTTGGAATTGGGAAATTTTTGTGTCATTTGCTACAAAGTTGTCATGGTTATTTACAAACCATTATTATTTTATTGTTTGCTATTTTAACCATTTACTATTTCTTGGTATTATTAGTGAAATTGTAAAAGAAAGTATCGCAAACTTGTTTTTGAACATTCTTTTACAATACGATCAAAAAGAAAGTAATTATTTTACGTAAATATGATTATTATTTGTAATATGCACAAAGGATCAATATTGTCTACGCAGCTTTGCAAAATACGGCTTCATTTTTGAGTTATTGGAAATTTTAAAAAACATGAGCAACGACCCACTTTCATCGACGGGCACGCGTTGTACAAAATTGCTAGGAAATTAGTGAATTTCGTAATAACGTTTCACATATTATGCATTTATTCAGATTTTATTTATGAATGTAAAATATCTAAGAAAGATCTGAAAGCGTCCGAAATAAATTTTGTTGCGTAGCTTGTAATTTGCTCTTTTTTTCAAGCCTTTAGTTTTCCCTCGAAATTATTCAGTGGTTCGATGATCAGCAGAGTGGGCGATGTTGCTTACTTTGAATTACACAACGTTCCGCCAGACTTTGAATATTTGCGCTGGAATTAATTACCAAGTCAACAGTCAATTTCCGTTGAATGATTTGTTCGGTCAGAAAGCAGCCGAAAAAGTGGTATTTGCACATCCTATAGTTCGGCGCTCGTCTGGCATGATAGTTCCATTAACTGCTTCCGCGTATAACATTAAACAGTATTATATATAATTAACAAACTTTTTTTAAGCACTCGATTATTACTTCGGTTTACTCTTATTTCTTTATTACAGTCAAGTCATTAACTGTTTTCAGTTCCAGACATTTTTTAACTTCAGGTTCCTTTACTTTATTATACTCAGGATTTTGCAGAAAACGAATACAAATCTGAGACAACTATTTTCAAAATTCCTGTAAACAACTGTGAATAAGAAAAGTCCTATTGAAGGATGACAATCTTCTAATAATCCTTGTATTAAAATTAAATTTTTTGTTGAAAATAACTGTCTATCATCACGTTGTTCATAAAAGAACGAGAGGGTAAATTAAGAAAATTAGAGAAGCGAGTTAAAAATATTTTTCTGTTTAGTGTTGTCAGGAACTCGATCGAGACTTGTCGATATGAAACGGAAATTTGCTTTTAAGTTTTAAAAAACTGTAATCTACTAGCTGATATGTTCAGCAGTTTGTGAGATCTTAATCGGTATAAGAACTTGACAGCTAAACTTTGATCGTAAAAAACGAATTTAACATTAAGCTATTGGAATACACTGCTACAACTTGTTTTCAAATTACAACATTTTCTAACTCTTGCCTTTTTCTAATATTACTACATAAACTTCAATCATAATAACACTTTTAACTTCATTACAAAAAAATCATTTTCAACAAGTGTACGTTTTCAAATTACTATATTTTTTTACACTCGCCATTTTCTAATATTACTACACAAACTTCAATCATAATAACATTTAACTTCATTACAAAAAATTCATTTTCAACAAGCTTGAAAAATAAAAAAAACGATAATAAATTTTTAGGAAACACCTAGAACAAACACATATCTATAATGAACAGGTTATCACCTGTTGGGAGGACACGAATCCCCGAAGCGTCAGCGTTTTACCGTAAGTCAAAGGGTTAAGGGTGGTTATGGGGAGGAGGAGAGGGCAATAATTAAATTGGAAAAGCACCGCGGGGAGCGAGGAGGCGGAGGAGGAGGTCAGCGGGCGGTGGCCTGTTTATTGTTAGCGGGGCAGCAGGATATCGAACAACAACAGCAATCGGGTTGATCGACTAGCCAACAAGGCTCGCTTCAATGACCAGAAGAGGCTGGAACGGAGCGCCGCGACGCCGCCGCCGCCTACTCCGCAACGAAAGGGGGTGGCGGTGGTGGTGGTTGGCTGTGTGTACATTCTCGATCAAAAGCGGCGCATGCAGGATCTCCCCAGATAACGGCATTAATTGAATCTTGATCGGACCTGACCTGCCCTTACCCCATCATCCCCTCTTTTCAACCCCCTTTGCGTTATTCTATTAACGAAGCAGCTATTATCTTCTCTGGTTTGTAGTCCTCTTCGCTCGACCCTCACCCTCCCACCGCATATTCCTCTTTGGAGTCTCATTCCTCTGGCTTTCGACAATGTTTACTTACAGATTTTTAATCAGAAGATAATTGTCGATGCTTACTGTTGCGCGTGGATAGAGTGTATTGTTGTTGTAATTGTGCAGTGTTGCGCATTTTTGTTCTGTGTAATGAAAGAGTTATTGCGTTGACGACCAAAGACATTGTATTACTGCGAAAGTCGTCGCATTTATTATGTAAGTGTAATTATGCGTGCAGACCATCAGAGGGAAATGTCTTGTTTCTGAAGTTTTTTGGGTTCCCGTTGGCCGAGCGCCTAGTGCGCGGTAACGTGAAAACATGCCGTGGCCTATAAGCCATCGTGCTCAATGGTCCCCCTCTTCAAGGCCCAAATATGTACAGGGTGAGTCACTTGCCTTTGAATCACCACCAAAAATTGGATATTTTCGATGGCCAAAAATATGGGGAAAAAAAATGTTGAGCTGGGGCTCTGAAATTTATATCACATCTTCCTTGATGCAAGGGGAGACACCCCACCAAATTTCAGCCCCGGAAAATGTCGGGAAGTCCAAAAAATATGGGAAAAACCAGCGAAAATGTCGAAAAAATCGAACTTTAAAGGCAGTTTTTTTAATGTTTTCGATAGAAATCCGGACTTTTTTCGACGGATTTCTTGTTTTCTATCCGTTTTCATTCATAAACAATCGATTCCGGAAGAAAAAACCCGAGTTCGGGGACCTTCGAAAAATCGTGAAAAAATCTGAAGGGGTACCCCTTAAGAAAAATTTGCCGAAAAAAAAATTTTGAGCTAGGGCTCTGCAATTTTTATGGTATCTTCCTTGATGCAAAAAAATATTACCCACTAAATTTCAGCCCCGGGAAAGGTCGGAAAGTCCACCAAAAAAAATATAAACCGTCAAAAATGAGCAAAAATGGACTTTTCTGGACGGTTTTTCGACCCGTTCTCGTTGCAAATCCGGACATTTTTTCACGGATTCTTTGTTCTCTATCCACCCTGATACGAAAACAATCAAAATATCCCGGGTTCGGCCGATTTTGAGAAACTTGAAAAAATTGAGCATTTCCGAGGGTCGAAAATAGGTGAAAACCTAAACTTTGAGCTAGGGCTCTGGAATTTTTATGGTATCTTCCTCGATGTAAAAAAACATTACCCACCAAATTTCAGCCTAGGGAAAGGTCGGGAAGCCCATCAAAAAAAATAAGGGCTAGGAGAGTACTGATTCAAAGGCAAGTGACTCACCCTGTACGATTGCGGAAGAGTCGACTACACTTGCACTTGTGACAGTAATTCAAGACGCTCGTCAACAGTTTACGATTGCTTGGAAACGGGGAGAATGGTAGTTGGTGTGGCGCATTCCCCTTAATTTATGGTCTCGTTCTACTTCAATCTTTATTTGTGTTATTTATGGTGGTTGTGTTTGCAACTTTGTCTTCGGAGAGGTTATGTTTATGCTTGAGACTGTGATAAAGATGGGACGTCAACAGTTTATAACAAGTTGTAAATAGATAGATTGACTATTGGGGTTTATTAGGTCTTTTAAATTGCTCGCCTTAATTTATGAAATCATTTTGTTTAAACCTTGTTTTTATTATTCCTGTTGCTTGTATTTTAAAGTTTGCCATCAGTTTTCTTCACTGATGATCTCATTCTACTTAAAACTTGTTGTCATTATTCACTTTTATTTACTATGCTCATATTATTTGACAGTTATTTGATAAGTTCATCGAAATCAAATCATATAATTGAATTCGAACAACGAGAAATGCGAATAACAACAATGTTTTTCAAGTTAGGTAACTCAAATCTTATTAACTCAGAAATTCAACTTTATATAAGTTAAAAAATAAAAACGATTGTGTAAACTGCTTCAGTTCAAGTAGATTATTCTTTAATATACGATTATTTTGCACAATCAATTATAGTGAAATTAATATTCATTTAGCAATTAAACAGTTACAATTTTTCTTATTATTGCAATAACACCTGCAAGTGTAATGCAACAAATTGTTCTTACATTAAACCTGGAACGTTGACCGAGTGTATAGTGCTTATTACTGTCATTACTAATCAATGTATCAGCAATGGTCGAAGGGAATACAGTACGCTGGCCGGCCGGAAAGCGGCACTCAGCCATATTGGATCAGAAATTCAACTTTGTATTCGTTAAAAAATATAAACGATTGCGTAAACTGTTTCAGATTATTCTTTTTTTATAGATTATTTTTTAATATACGAATATTTTGCACAATCAATTATAGTAAAATTAATATTCATTTACTAGTTAAATAGTTATAATTTTTGCAATCCAATTTTTCTTATTATTGCAATAACACCTGCAAGTATAATGCAACAAATTGTTCATACATTAAACCTAGAACGTTGACGGAGCGTGTAATGCTTATTACTGTCATTACTAATCAATGTATCAGCAATGGTCGAAGGCAATACAGTACGCTGGCCGCCCGGAAAGCGACGCTCCGCGATATTGGATCAGAAATTCAACTTTGTATTCGTTAAAAAATATAAACGATTGTTTGAACTGCTTAAATACAAGTGGATTATTCTTGAACAGACTATTATTTTGCACAATCAATTATAGTAAAATTTATATTCATTTAGTAGTTAAATAGTTACAATGTTTGCAATCCAATTTTCTTATTATTGTACAATACAGTACGCTGGCCAGCCGGAAAGCGACGCTCAGCCATATTGCATCAGAAATTCAACTTTGTGTATGTTAAAAAATATAAACGATTGCGTAAACTGTTTCAGATTATTCTTTTTTTATAGATTATTCTTTAATATACGAATATTTTGCACAATCAATTATAGTAAAATTAATATTCATTTACTAGTTAAATAGTTACAATTTTTGCAATCCAATTTTTCTTATTATTGCAATAACACCTGCAGGTATTATGCAACAAATTGTTCATACATTAAACCTGGAATATTGACCGAGCGTGTAATGCTTATTACTGTCATTACTAATCAATGTATCAGCAATGGTCGAAGGGAATACAGTACGCTGGCCGGCCGGAAAGCGACGCTCAGCCATATTGGATAATACTGTCTCAGGTAGAAAGAGATTACGACCCCTAAGAGGATTGCGGCAGATCATCATCGCCCGTCAGTAATAACCACACGTTCGTAATACACAAAGCGAGATGGTTCTCAGCCCTATAAATGCCCGGCCAATACGCGCGCATCCTGAAACGTATATGGCCAAGCGGATCAGCTGCCGAATCTGATTCCGAGAGCGCGCGTCTCTGCTCACCCGATTAATTCCTCAATCAATGATTGTATTCCCGGTAAAAAAAAACACTGGCGAGGTGTGAATAGTTGCGAACAGTTAATTCAGTATTGGAAAATATATTGGTGATTATTTGGAAAAGTTCATTATCGATTTTAATGATTTTGATATATTTTATGGAGTACGCTTTTTCGATCATTTTTGTATAAATATATATTTCGGGAAACTGATAGAAAAAAAGTTAGACATATTTAAAGGCGGGTTTTATATATCAATATAATATAATAGCCGAATAATTAACACAAATCGTAATGGAAATATAGCTGTGGTTTGCATTCTTGCATTTGTTTGGTGGTGCGAAAATAATATTTTGATTCAGTAAAAATCATTGACACCATTTATAAAATGCAATCGAGCAATAACTCTGTGGAAAAGTTTACTTATAATTAGGAGAATAATTATCCAAGTTCAATAACATGAATAAGGTATATTGAAGCTTTCGAAATCAAGTTAACCTATAATTTGTTCGTTATCACATTCGATATTATTTAAAAGGGATCTGGAAGCCTTAAAAATAGTCTGACTTTTTTTAAAAATGTCAGATTCGAGTTCAATCAACATTTTTTCCTTTCAAAAGACTTCTAACTTTTAATAGTTTTTTAATTCCCGTTTAATTAAAATTGTAAGTACTATTAATTTATGTATTATTTATCTAGGAAGGAAAGGAATCCCTTTAAGAATTCAGTCATAACCTGCTTTATAACACATTCTTGAGATATTCGGTGTTAATAAAGCAGTCAAAGGAGTGGAAAATTGCATTCCAGATGCATTTTCCTTAGCAACTGAATTAAAACCCGAGATTTCAGTTGTATTTGCCAAATGAATGATTACCAAATAATCATAAAAATTCCATGGGTGCGTATAATGAATTCTCTGCTTATAGAAAATAATTAACCGTTTATTGCGAGTGCTTGACGCGAATCCCTTTCATGTAAAATCGCTTTATTTCTAGAAACAGTTTAATTATTCAACTGCACTGTTGTGCGCAGTCAGCGGAGAAATCATTGAATGGGAATAATTGCTCGTAAAATCATTACAGCAAGACAAAGCATCCTTTCCTATATTTCCTGCTGTGGAACTAAATCATTACTGGTCGTTCTTGCAACGTAGAGTTCATTGACCCATTCCACCACACTTTTACATAGAAACTTATGCAACAAATACACGACTTTTGAGAAGATTCTCGACAATAATGAGTTGCAAGCGAAAATTAAGATGCACTGGTTTCACAGATGCAGGTTTATTGTTTGCAGTATTGTATTCTTTAAGACAACCTTGCATGCATTTGTTTATATTCCCACGTTGTTGCATTTGTGCCTTTTTAAAAATATTCTTTAAATAAAAGCGACACTTCAGTCGTATGTATTTAAATGACATCTTTAGAAACCAGGCTGACCTAATTTTAAACTTGCGGAAGACGTATTAAATGAGTTACGTTAAAGTTGTCCTTTATTGTTGTATTTTGTCGATATTTTAATTGCCAACATTTTTTTATCAACATATAAGTTGTCTCAAAATAGTTACATTTGTACAGATTGTTTGTTTGGTTGATATCAAGTTTATGATTATTGTATGTTGTAGTTAATTTTTATTATAGTCGACAAAGTTTACCAAGATTAGATAATTATCTTATTGAATAATTCAATTGTTTCGATCTTCATAAATAGTCTCAGTACAGTTTTAAAATATTTATCTTCTGTTATTTATGATAAATTTGACCGTTTGTTTCGAAAGTGGTGTAAGTCCATTTTCTGTTGCTTTGAGAAAATTAAATCTTAACATATCTGTCCATGAAAAAATATGGATTAATTATATCAAGTTTGGCAATGTTTCTACTGATTTACGAATGTGTAATTTCATTATATAAATTTGTTTTAGACGAATTGCACTAAAAGAACGTTTATTTTCTGGCTGCAAATGGATTTACATCGCTTTCAAAAAAAAACTATCCAATTACTGATTGCATATTCTATCGCAAAAATGGAGTATCAACGACTATTACA
This sequence comes from Ectemnius continuus, assembly GCA_910591665.1. NCBI lineage: Eukaryota > Metazoa > Arthropoda > Insecta > Hymenoptera > Crabronidae > Ectemnius > Ectemnius continuus. Next base: position 3,875,967 of record OU342856.1, read on the forward strand.
GTTAATTACAATTTATTACAAATTCTGTTCGAAAAATAGCGAATTTTTGGGGATTTTTCGTAACACATTAAAAATTCTAACACCGCATTAAAAATTCCAAGTGTACAAGAAAATTGTCGCGAGGAAACTGTATTTTTAAAGCTGCGCATTGAGAAGTGAAAAAAAGCAAATTGAAAATCTACTCTGACACAGTTTTCGTTGCTCATTGCAAAAGGCGAGCAGCAGCAGCAGCAGCAGCAGCAGCAGCAAATGTTGCTGGGTGCGCGCGCGCGGCATTCACATTGCCAGGAAACTTACTTACAAATTACAAAGTGCGCCAACACGCTGCCGGCATTCTTTATACAACAGTTAAAGCTTCTTTATGCTTGTGTATATATTTCCGAGGCTGACCTGGATAACAAGCGGAGCTGGGAGGAGGAATGAAAAATGACAGAGAGCCCGGCGAAACGTCGAAAGAAAGGCAGCCAGCAATGAGTAAGAAGGTCGCTGGCCAGCTAACGAGAGCTTTCACGCTTAACAATCGTCCGGAATAATGTTCCCTGAGAAAAGAAACTCGCGAAACCCTCCCAAGCACTGCCGAGGACAATTGACACAGATTTATTTAGTTTCAGCCACTTGTATCGCTTGTAGCTTAATTGTACAATTATCGTTCCGCTAGCGCAAATCCTTCAAGCTATTCTTATCAGTCGTCAGCGGGAAATTAATTGCTGGCAATTAATTATGGTAAATATCGCGCTTTTGTTAGAAAACCTTATATTCCATGTTGAATTTTTAGCCGTCTATTTGAGATTTTTAATTAGAAACTAGTTACTTTAATGGGACACTGGTTTACCAGAGCACTAAAATGATTTTAATAAAATATCGACTACTAAATAAATTCCTGGTAAATATGTCGCTTTTTAGGAAACCTGCTTTCTGTATTGAATTTTTATCCGTCTATTTAAGTTTTTAATTAGAAACTAGTTACAAGTTTGCTAGTTACGTTAATCGAACTCTGCTTTACCAGAGCACTAAAATGATTTCAGTAAAACATTGACTGCTAAATAAATTTAAATATACGATTTCATCTAAAGCTTTTGGAGAGAAGATCACCTATAAAAGTGTCAAAAGAATAATAATTAATAACTTTCTTTCTCTGCGTGATTTGGAATAGGATCGGAAACGGACGTTAATGAAACAAACAACTAATTTTTCTTCTCAAAAAATAGCAATAACTATTTTAAATTTATCAATCGCAGTATTTAATTATTTCTGTGGAATTTTATATTAAATTTGCGTTATTAGGTGTCAGAAAATAGGTCAAATTAAAAAAGTCCACTTCTTCCAAAGCTCAAAGTTCACTTCTTCCACGCAAGACGCCGAAGTAAACGCGGACGACTAGAATATCGGCGCGCAGCGCGCAAAAGCTCTCGGAGCAGGTGGAGCGGTAAGCTTGAAATCGAAGCGGAGGCCGGCCGCGCGCACCGAGAGCCGCCGCGACGGCGGCAGCGCCGCGCCAGGAAATTGTGCTCTCTATAATAAGCACGGGGACAGATAAAAACGGAAATCTGTTTCCGATATGTGCGGATCGCATTAAAATGCAATCTCATCCATCCGCCGGCGTTTTTCGCGAACAATCGCGACGACGTTCCGTCCATTATCCTATTTTCCTGATGCGTTTCGAGCGATCCCTCTTTCTCTCTCTTTCTCCCTCTTTCTCTCTCTTTCCCCAGCTATCTCCTCGCGAGGAAAAAATTATGCATCGATTCTTGCTCTGCCTTCTTCCCTCAAAGGACCACTTTATTCGTAGTGCGCGAAACACCGGCGGAATTATCAATCCTGGCTTCTTAACGTCCCCGAAGAGTCTCTTTTACTTCGCGACTCTGTAAAGATTGTATTGCTGTACGTGCATTCTCGCGATCGCAATTCAAAATGTGTGGTACAAGATTTGAATTAGCGAAATAAATAATTTTATTTAAATTATAGAAGGATATGATAACTTTGTACGTTGATTATTTATTTGTAGTTGCACAAATTGATTATTAGTGACAGATATTATTAATAGAATTGTGTTCCAAAATCGCAATTAAAAATTGTGTGTTTAATACAATGTCTGTCTTAATATGACGAATAATTTTATTTATCTTATAAAACAAAATAGCAAATGTGTGCTTGTAAAGTAATTGTTGCGATGTTAAAAAGTATCTGATATTGTTTTATAGTATTTGCAACTCTACAACTATTCATAGACATAAATCAAACTAAATAAAACACTTGTATATCAAATAATTCAAATGAAAGGATGCTTTTGCATTAACCATGCAAGTTCAACTCATCTAACCTCATTTACCATTAACATACATTTCACATCAGTAATTCATAAGAACCTTTAACTTTACAATTTTTACTTTCAATCAATTTATACTCCAATTCCAAACACACACTTGCATTGACAATAATATAAATCCAACCTAACACTTCAACATTACTCTAACCTCAAAATCCTCTCATCAAGCAGCAATACATTCGCTAACTCATAAGAAACACTACCTTTACAATTTTTACTTTCAATCAATTTATACTCCAATCCCAAACACACACTTGCATTGACAATAATATAAACCCAACCTAATACTTCAACATTCCTCTAACCTCAAAATCCTCTCATCAAGCAGCGACACATTCGCCATCAACCACAACCTGCACCAACACACTTACAATTAGCAGTGGCAGGTTGTAAATTGTAACGATATTTGAGAAGGAAAGAGTGGGTTGAGTCATAATTTCGAAAGCAATTAACGTAGGCGCGTGGAGGTTCGGCGGTGTAAAGGAGCGGCGCGCGGCGCGCATTCATTTCGAAGAGGTTAGGTGCGCGGCTGGAAGGGAGCCGCGAGTGGGGGGCGCAGAAATAATCAGGCAAGCCGACGCGCCTTCGAACAAACCCGAGCGGCGTCGCTGAATGCGGACACGGCTGGGGAAATCTTTGAGTGAAACTCTTCCGAAGCTACTTTCTCCCCGGGATAATGGATTACCCGGAGGATTGAGACGACCCGGAAATGTTTTCATTATACTCGATGTGACTCTCGCGAGCTCGAGAGTCCTGCCAGACGGGCTTCGCGTCACGTCGAGAGTAATTAGGTGAATAGTGTGCTGCATCATCAGAATCCACCGTCTGTAACATCGTGGTGTCTTTTGATTCATCAAATTCATTAAAGAAAAATTAGTTTTTCATGAAATGTAAATGGTAGACATAGAAATTATGCTTTTCACTTTTGATAACTTTAGTTGTACAAATTCTCTTTAGTGTTGGAGCAGTTATTTGCGATGGTATAACATATTATTGAACCAATAAAAAGATTAAGTGCTAAATAAATCGAATTCAACAAAGAAAGATTAGTCTTTCATGAAATGATAGACTTAGAAATTATGCTTTTCACTATTATTAAATCTGGTTGTACAAATTTTCTTTAGTGTCAAAGCAGTTATTTGCGATGTTAATAACATATTATTGAACCAATAAAAAAGCTAAATACTAAATGAATCGAATTCATCAAAGAAACATTAGTCTTTTATAAAATGCAAATGATTGACTTAGAAATTATGCTTTCCACTTTTAATAAATCTGATTGTACAAATTCTCTTTAGTCTCAAAGCAGTTATTTGCGATGATAATAACATATTATTGAACCAATAAAAGAGCAAAATACTAAATAAATCGAATTCATCAAAGAAAGATTAGTTTTTCATGAAATGTAAATAGTAGACTTAGAAATTATGCTTTCCGCTATTAATAAATCTGCTTGTACAAATTTTCTTTAGTGTCAGAACAGCTATTTGCAATGGTATAACATATTATTGAAGCAATAAAAAAGCTAAAAAAATCCAAATGAATCTAATTTATCGAAGAAAAATTAATCTATGAATGAATAGTCTGTGGAATAATCGAATAATATTTAATCTCGTACTTGAACCTTACAAATACTTTGAGTTATATTCGATATTTATTTCACTCTATTAAAATATAGCAATTGACAGCACTTTTTTACATTTTAAATATTCTTTAGTATTATTACGATTAAGGAGGAAATAACCATACAATTTTATCCCCTTTGTCACAAGCATATCGGAACATAATTATCAATCCATCAGTGCTAGCCGCAAGAGCAATACGACCGTCAGGGCAGATTATGCAATTAATTGCTGGGTGCTTTGTAATTGCTATGTTTGACGCACGCATAGCTACGCTTTAAACCCTAGCTGATCCGTTCGAGTCATCGCACACATCACGTTTCGCTCGCAGAAAGCGAGAGAGAGACAGAGAAAGTAAGCGAACGGCGGCGGCGGCGCTCGTTTAGCAGATTCATGATCACATTTACAATGCATCGAAAAACGATAGCGTTCCAAGCGGACATCGAGCATCTGCCCAATCAGATATTGAAATCTACGCGACCGCTTTGCCGGATGCCGTAATCGGCGACCATAAGCCGTTTAACTTTTAAAGCGTCCGCCCGGATGCCAGCGCCCCCTCTCTGCTTCCTCCAAAGGATACTCTTATTTAGAAAAGCTTCTAATTTTAACACTTTGACGGCCTCACATTTTTTTAATTTCTTATACGTTGCCGCAGGTGGAATTAAAGCATATTTTGTTAACCTTTCAGCGGCTATTTAAACGCAATTGTTTGTAAAACAGTCATTTGTAACTTTATTATTATTCAAAATGTCAACGAGTCTATTTTGTAACTTTAAATAGGTCTACTTATGTTTCCAATATTTGGAGTAACGAAATACTGTTTCAATCTAAACTAACAAATTACAGAATAAAAGAGCGTAAAACCCCATAAATAAATCTATATGTTTAAAGAAATATAAGAAAATATTTCGTAAAATTTTTACATCTGCATATCACCTCTTAGAATACATAAAAATAAAACATTATTTTTTTAGAAAGTCACGTATACGTGACAGCGGCCGTCAAAGTGTTAAGCTTGCGGAAGACGTATTAAATGAGTTACGTTAAAGTTCTCCTTTATTGTTGTACTTTGTCGATATTTTAATTGGCAACATTTCTTTATCAACATATAAGTTGTCTCGAAATAGTTACATTTGTACAGATTGTTTGACTGAAATCAAATTTGATTATTATATGTTGTAGTTATTTTTATTATTCTTGACAGAGCTTACCAAGATTAGATAATTATCTTATTGAATAATTCAATTGTTTCGATCTTCATAAATAGTATCGTATAAATAGTATAATAATAAATAGATTGCATATTCTATCGCAAAAATGGAGTTTCTACGACTATTACAATTAATTACAATGTATTAATTAAGCCGTTTAACTTTTAAAGCGTCCGCGCGGCTGCCAGCGCCCTCTCCGCTTCCTCCAAAGGATACTCTTATTTAGAAAAGCTTCCTAAACGACTGACCTCGGACAGGAATTCCCTGCGATCGCTTTTCCAGCATGATTGGATGCTTAGAATTTTTCCTGCGGAATTTCAAGCACTCGATGTCTCTCCGTTTGGGTAATTTTCTGTTCCGAAGATGGAAAAGCTTTCGAAGCTTTTTTTAAATAGAGAAACTTGTCGAATTAGTTTTGTAATTGTAGTGAAAGTTGTGGTTTTTGAAGGATGTTTCGGTGTAATTAATTTTGTTCTTGCGGATAATGAGCATGGATTTTTATGAAGCGCCGTCTGATTTAACTGGCTGCCTTGGACAGGAATTTCCTGTGATCGCTTTTCAACGGGATTGGATGTTTAGAATTTTTGCCCCGCCCGTTCGGAATTATAAGCGCTCGGCGCATCTGTCCGTGTAATTCTCTCCGCTTTGCCCACCGAAAAGCGTCCGGCGGAAAAACTCGTCGGAATGTTTAATAATGGAATGATGAGCTAGACTAATTTAATAGTCCTTTGAAATACTCCTTTTTTCATACTTTATCTGATTTCGCGTGTCCCATTTAATACGCCGCTTTTTTCATTCGCTTTATTTGTAAAGCACCCGTCAATTTCCAGATTGCCAACGACGACGATCTGTACGTTTGTGTATAATATTAATTAGCTTACTCAAATATGTATTTCAACAAATTGATCATCCTTTTTGGGTTGTTCAGGCTTTTTTACATGTCTAGCAGTTATATTTAATTTAATTTATACAGCTGTTGACATTTTGATAGCGCAGATGTCAATGTTAATTGTTTCATGACAACTGTTTTGGATGCTAATAGGAAAAGACGATAGTTTTTAAAATAGATTAACACGTTCGCGGAAGTGATTGTTATAATATTCATTTTCATCTCATCTCTCGCCAATGAGATAGTTGCAAATTCGTGTTTCGCGCATAACACCAAAGACTTCGCTCCATTTTGTTTCTGGTATTCGCTGTGCTTAACTTGTTAATACAGCGCTAAATACTTGTTAGCAAAGCAGAGCTACATTAGTTTAATGTATGTGGCGCGTTGGCAACGCCTCTGCATATTAAGCTAAATATGCGTATACCCCGTAAATCACTCGTTAATCTCTATAAAATACGCACTCGGCTACTTTCGCACTTTTCATTCCAGCATCCGATGATGAATTAGTAATGATAACGATAGCAATACTCGAATAATTCGAACTGAATGAAACAATGAATGAAATTGATTCAATTCCATTTAATAATAACGTCATAAATAATTGAAGTTCTGATAATATTGTGCTGATTTGTAACCTACGATTTGTATATTAAAACTTAATAATGTAGAAGATTGTTTTAGTTTATAATTCAACAATTATTCATTGTAAAATATTTAAGTACAAAAACCATATAAATGTGCAATTCAAAAGCATATTTCATGATAATCGCAGGTGCTTTCTTATATTTTTATATTAATTTTTTAGTAATGTATTAGGATTAGGACTACGATGATGAATTAGTAATGATAACGATAGCAACACTCGAATAACTCTCGCACTGGATGAAACAATGAATGAAATTGATTTAACGCGATTTAATAATAACGTCATAAATAATTGAAGTTCTGATAATGTTGCAATTAGCCGTTGATTTGTAATTTAAAAGATTGTTTTAGTTTATAATTCAACGATTATTCATTATAAAATATTTAAGTACTGAAAACATATAAATATGCAATTCAACAGCATACTTGATCATATTCGCAGATGTTTTCTTATATTTTTATATTAACTTAGTATTTCTTTGATATTACTTTTATATTAATTTATTTATTTAAATAACTACTTTCATTTCTCAATTTCACACATTGTTAAAATCTAATCCACGTATTATTGAGTTTCTGGAATAATTTCGTAACCGAATTAGAAACCGGGGAAATTAGGTTTGCCTTGCTTTTGTTTAACGAGCAAAATTTGTTTGTGGAGCCACTGCAAGCTTCGACTAGTTATGAAAGGAAAGCAGCAATCGGAAGTTCCGTTTAATAATCCAGGCGGAGGAGGATTCGGCGGACTTTTCGATAGCTTGCATGCTGGCCACGTTTCCCAGCTAAAGTTTGACTTGAGCAACGCCGCGACCTTACATTGGTTAGGTATCTTTGGTAGCTCTCGAGACAAAATCGCAGCACCAATCAGACCAGGTTACGTGACGAAAACTTCGGGGAATCGTCCAATGAAAATATTGACGGTAAACAAACTGGCGTTGGTGTTACTGGTGGTGGGTGGACGATTTTGAAAAATATTTTAGGCATAGAATATCAGTTTTGGAGTAAGTTTGTCATTGCTTTGAATACTCTGTAAGTTTAATTAGTAAGTTAAATATGAATCTCAGAATATTTTGGTTCACAGTATTTATTATAGCAACGACAAAAGTTATGTAAAGGATTTAAAAGATTTGTTTGACAAAATAGTAAGTTAAATTAGTAAGCTAAATATGAATTTCAGAATATTTTGGTTCACAGTATTTATTATAGTAACAACAAGAGTAGTGTAAAGGATTTAAAAGATTTGTTTGACAAAATAGTAAGTTTAATTAGTAAGTTAAATATATATTTCAGAATATTTTAGTTCATAATATTTATTATAGCAACAAGAAAAGTTATGTAAAGGGTTTAAAGGATTTATTTGACAAATTATTGCAAAATAACAAATGTAACTCTTTTACTGTCGTTGTTTGAAACATTTGCGAAAAGTGTTCTCTATCTTAAAATAAATTACAAAACGTTATGTGCGGTTTAATTTCGTTCCAACACGATTGAAAAGATTATTTATGGCTTTAAATATTGTTTGTAAAAGAGACATTAATTGTATGGTAATCTTTGCACACATAAAACTAAAAGGGTTAAACTTTAATTTAAATATGATGATAGACTTTACAACAAATTTTATAGTAAACAGACAAAAATTTTAGTCACGTTACAAGTGTTGTTATATTATTTATATTCCAAACAATCAAAGAAATTTAGTAGAAAGTCTATTGGCTTATCTAAGAGCATCAATATTGGAAAGCTTTGACTACAAGGTCTTCCAAACCAACAGTGAAGGTTATTAAAAAGTCATCGCGTGCTTGAAATTTCCACAAAAAGTTCACCGTTCGCCACGAACACTTTCAGGCGAATTGCATTTCTCTTTGCGGGAGACGCAGCGGCAACTTCAACTCTCCTAGCAGTGCAAATGTTTAAATTTCCCGTTGTTTGCTTTTAGTATTATATCGATATGACGTCTTCCTGACTTCTACTTGAAGAGTTACATGCTCGCGATGGGAACTTCTGTCAACTTTCAAAAAGTGCCGCAAACGCTCGTCCTCCAGCGAATTCGCTTGCCGTTCCATTTCGCTTCGAGAGAGAGAATTCCCACCAAGATTTTACAATGGAATATGATGCACTTGACAATGAGCTTTGCAAATATAATTGATGTTGTTTTAAGGTACCACGTACAATTAAAATATCAGAATTTGAAAGTAGTTATATAAATAAATAAATTAATATGAAAGTAATATCAAAGAAATACTAAGTTAATATAGAAATATAAGAAAACATCTGCAAATATTATGAAACATGCTGTTGGATTGCATATTTATATATTTTAAGCATTTAAATATTTTAAAGTGAATAATCGCTGAATTATAAACTAAAACAATCTTTTACATTATTAAGTACAAAAATTCGATTTTTTCCCCTTAAAATAATTTTTGTTGGAAAAAGTATTATCTACGTATTAAAGTACATATTCTAAACAATGTATCCTGTAAATTTCTTAACAATCCCTGCAGTAATTAGCGTGCCACAGCGACTTTCATAATGTCATAGTGAATGAAACATGGCTGCGGTAAGCAGCGTAGCTCCACTATTTTTCATTCGAATCGAATGAAAAAGTACTCTTTATTTAATAGAAAGATAACTCTACTGCACTACGGAAGCACATCCTTCAAGTTTCATTTTGTCCGGAACATATCGCTATTTATAATCATCCGATCGATTTTTTCTATAAAATTAAGCATTTTATATAGAAACAAAACAAAATTGGGATAGGTATGCAAAAAAACGCTACGTTGTGCAGTAGATAACTCCATGAAGAAGATCTGATTAAATTTTCAGCTTGATCCGTTCAACGATGAATTAGTTATGCTGGTTATCGACCGCAGAAACAGTGTTTCGAGAAAAACGTGTTTGAAGTTTTGGGAATATTTAAAAAATATCTTTCGGATCTTTTTACGCAATACATTAGAAAGTTTCAAAATTCGTTGTGCTTGCATAAAATCGTCAATTCCTGCGCCATACGCCATTATCAACGCAATTTTTGGGGGAAAATTTGATTTTTTTGACGAATTTACTTGTATGTGGTAACTTAAATAATTTGTGGGCATAAATCATTTTTATGCAATCTCGCCACGCTCATTGACTTTGATATTTATATTAAAGATACAAATTGACATTGTTATTAAGCAGTTTAAAATCAGTAAAAGGTACTAAAAAATCTTTCATTTTTGACTAAGAAGTAAATACTTTACTAAAATCTACATGTACATTTTAAATTTCACGTTTCTATGAACATCACCACCTATAAAATGCAATAACAATGTTTGCAACAATCCATAGAAATCAAGAATAAAAAACATACAATCCAAAAAGTCGGATACCAAACTCAAAAATAAAACCACATAATGTTTGTATTAAAACATAAAAGACGAAATGCATTAAATATTCGACTCGAATATTTATCAAACCATTTATCCACGAATATTCGCAGACAAAATTTCAACATTGAACAGTAAAATTTACGGTTACTTCGTTGAAAGCGTGTTCATCATACGATAAAAGAGAAACTAGCGGGTGGAGGAGAAGTGTCTATAAGAAAAGAGAGAGAGCGGTAAAAGAAGTTATTTCCAATGACAGGTATTCTAGATATGAAAAATTCCGGCTGTTTGGAAAGGCGCTCTTGCGAAAGATATAGCGCGAAACCGTTCGATTTTCTCTAGGGCTCGCGCGCATCATCTCGGGAAATATGCGTCCTCCTTAAATTATATGAAATCCCATAAGGAGGTCAATGGGATTCAGCCACCTCGCGCGAGCTATGCGCCGCACTTGGACAGCACCGTTGCAGGTGTCAAGATGACACAGATCATCATGAAATCTAAGGAACATCTCCGATCCAACTGCATCTGATAAATCTGTTTTTCCCGTCGGAAAGAAAACTTCCATCAAATTTCGCACAATTCTGTGTTTTACAATTATTTCAAAATATATTCGAAGTTCTTTTCGTTATTAAACTGTTTTAGTTATATTTTATTGAAGTATGTATTGGTAAATACCACATTTATTGTTATAATTAATAAATTCTACATTATTAACGTCACGCCACTTCAAATTTAATTAGAGCTTTATGGACCTTTGTGGTAGCAATACAATTGTATATTAATTTTATTCAAGCATCATAAGCTACTTAAATGGCGTAATTTATAATTAGAAAGCAGTGCCAAAATTACTAATATTAAATTTCCAGTTCTTGACACGAAGCATACAAATTAAGGCAAGAAAAAAGCCCCAAAAAATATTACACAAACAAAAATTAAGTACATTATTTATACCAAGTTTTTCCTGAATGAATTCGCTTTGAGAACAAAGGAAGTGAATTATACACTAAAAATTCATAATGTTTTCTATTTGGAATTCAGTTGAAAGCAATCAACAATATCGAAGCAGTAATTCAAGTGACTGTTCCACGTGGAGGAAAGAGCGAATGATGATATTGTCAGTGCACTGGGCTCCGAGAAAAGTGTACTTATCATTATGCAGGGAGGGCGTGTGTGCATAGCTGGCTTTGCGGCCTCTTTCCTGCTGGACGCGCTTTCGTTGTCAACAGGGTTGCCACCCTGGCCGGAAGATTGCAAATATTTGTTGCATTATGGCTCCTATAAATTCTGAAAATCAATAGAACGCTACCGGTCCCATAGTCGCGGCTCACCGCGTCTATTGTTCGTTCCGCTAGGAGCGCGCACTTCCCATCCGCGTGTACAGGACGATTCATTTCGAACGAGTCTGCGGTTTTCTAGTTTTATACTTTTTATTCGATGTACAGGGTGATTCACTTCCCTTTGAATCAGAACTCTCCTAACCTCACTTTTACTAGACATCTATTTCATTATACTATATATTCTCTGTTTAACAATAGATTGCATTAAATTATGTAGTCTGTTGGAGCTAATATTTTACCAAGTTTTAGCATCGACTTCCTTCGAATGGCTAGCAACGTAAGGAGAAAGTATTTTATTATATTATATTTATAGGGGAATATTATATATAACTGGCTTCCGCAGGGTGAAATGTCATGTGCGAGTTAACATAACTTAACATGTAAAAGTATAAATGCATAAAATGCAGACAAATGTTGAGAAACGTTTGAGTGTAATTGAAATGTCTAGGTTATTTCTAATGATTTTATATGGAACAGTGGTGATTCAAAGGCAAGTGAATCACCCTGTACACAAGAAAAAGCGTTATATCTTGAAAGCCATTCGAAACAAACAAAGAGATCTTTGATGAAATTTGTACTTCTTTCAGCAAGGAATGAAACTGCGACATGAGGTTTCTAAAACAGTTGCGATTACTCAAACTTGTAATATTTGTCTTATTTTCATATTTTGTTATTTGGCAATACTAGTTTGATTTATACAATTTGAGTAATCGCAACTTTTCTAGAAATTTCAGTTTCATTTTGCTAAAAGACAAATCTTCATTCTTTCATACAGCAAATATGTTCTTTTCTGTTAGGAAGGATAATAGAATATAATCTTATAAATAATATACAATATAATTAAATCCCAGTATACAAATGCTTTCGTATTATTTCCGTGAATATTCGGGCTGTCTATTATTGCAAACAAGTATAAAATACATACTGCAAAAATACAAAGGCGGTTTGGTTTTGTGTCAATTGGCGGTAGTGGTTTGAATCACCACTGTCGAGCATACACTGTTCCATATAAAATCACAAGGGACAAGAGTCACCAAAAATGAGTCAACCTGTACATCGTGATTTGTTGAACTGTAGCATTGTAGCACCTCAGATTTTCTCTTTTTTATCCGATACACTACATTTGTACACGATATTATTCACATTGTGAATATTATTTACTATCATTATAATACTTACTATAATTAATATTGCTAGATTAATTTATACAATAACTTCATTCCGTTTGCTATAATGATATATATGCACATATTGTATATTATACATTATATTATAGTATATTATATATTATATAATATAAAACAAGTAGAGAAGATTTTTGAATCGTTCCTGTATAATTAATATCACTGTATAATTTATAAAAACCTAATTTGCATCCTGAACAGTGGTGATTCAAAAGGCAAATTAATCAGCCTGTACGTATACGTGTGCTACATTATTTAGACTGTGGGAATGAATTTAAGCAACGTTTGGAAGTCGGAATGCAAGAGGGTTAAGCAGCGAGTGAGTGTGTGTGTAGAGAGACCGAGACGGCAGGTATGGATGCAGAGTGTGGTGAAGAGTGGTGTGAGGGATGAGCGAGTGGAATGGGGAGCAGTACGGATGACGATTAGGAGTGACTGCAAAGACGTACGAAAGTAGGAAGGGTGCATGAGGTCGTAAAGAGTGTAGTATATGTGATGTCAAGTGGGTAGCGATAGGCGAGCGAGTGGAATGAGGTACGGATGCGATGACCAGAGTGTCCGAGCAGGAGTGATTGGGAAAAGAGTGTACATGGAGTAAGACTGACCTGTCGTGTGTGCAAACTTAAAGAGTGAATTATGGGATGCAAGGGTTCGAGTATAAGGAGATGTGTGAGTGCGTCTGTACGAATGCGATGTATGTATGAGGGTAGATATAAGATGTGCTCCTAGGGAGGAGCACAGAGAGTCAAGACACAGAGTCAAGCGGAGAGTCAAGTGACAGAGTCCAGTGACGGAGTTCAGAGACGGAGTTCAGACACAGAGTCGAGTGACAGAGTTCAGAGACAGAGTTTTGAGAGATTTCAACAGAGTGTAATAAGAGCGGAGCTCGAAATAATAAAGAAAACGAAAACCTTAAACGGTGCACGATATTCTGACTTATTTCCCCACAATCCCCACAAAACTTGGGGGCTCGTCCGGGATTGTGTAACATTGTAGCATCAAAAATAAGTCAGACGTTCGTGTTAACGGAAGCAGTGACAAAGTGAAACAGTGTAAGAGTGCAAGGTGCAAAAGCGAGTGAAGTGAAAAGTGTACGTGTGACAACCCAGCAACATGAGCAACCCCTCGATTAGCCCAGCGATGTTCACGCTAGTCGAGTTGAGGGAAAAACTGAGAAGCATAGGCTTACAGACAGCCGGCAATAAAGCCGACTTAATTCAGCGATTGACGGACACGGATCCGGCAGGTGTTTGGATTCGAGAGCTACAACGGGCACGCGAAAATGCGCAGAGTGACGAGGCTGCCAGCACCTTTCAAGAAGAGGGTTCGCAGGACAGCAACACCTATGAGAGAGAAGCGGCCTTATGTCGGCAGCAAGCTGAACTACACCGGCAGGCCAAAGAGTTGGCTGAGCGCGAACTAGCTCTTGCACGGCAGGAACTAGACATGATGCGACGTGCTCAACAAACAAACATTAACGGCAGTGTGCAGTCACAAGAGAGTATAAGGCGACATGGAGAAGAGCATACAACCCAATCATCGAGTGTCAGTGAACATCGTCCTTTCAGAAACATATGTACAATTGCGGATCTTCTGTGCAATTTCAGTGGAGAGTTAGGAGAATACGACAATTGGGAGAGACAATTGCGACTACTCATGAGTGCATACAGGTTGCAAGAAGATGAAGTGAAAGTGTTGGTCAGTATGCGATTAAAGGGTAAAGCTCTCCGATGGTTTCACTCGAAGGCGGAACATCTCACGCTAGCGACGGAAACTTTACTCACCGAGTTGCGATCGATGTATCGCTATGTGCCTGGGATAATCACCCTGAAAAGACAATTCGAAGAGCGAGTGTGGAAAAAGAGTGAGACATTTCACGAGTATGTCCATGAGAAGATCATCCTCGGTAACCGACTGACAATCCCAGAGCCTGAGATGATCGAATATCTCATAGAAGGTATCCCCGATCTACAGCTGAGAGACCAGACGAGGCTACATAGGTTCAAAACGAGAGCAGATCTGTTGGAAGCATTCGACGGCATCATGCTACGAGAACCGGCATCGACGAGAGGACGGAGCGGAGCAGCGAGCGACGGCAGCCCTTACCAAAGGCAGCAACCGGCAAGTGTGACCGGCGCAACGAGAGCAACAGCGAGCAGAGATGCGAGAGAAGAATTACGAGGAAGCACCGGCGTTCAACGACGGAACTGTCACAACTGCGGAGCAGTAGGTCATCTGGCAGCTAACTGCCCAACAAAAAGTGAAGGTGTAAAGTGCTTCCAGTGTAATCAGCGAGGGCATCTAGCATCTAAATGCCCGAACGGACTCGAACAGGTAAAAAGGACACTTACCATCGATCACGCGCCGAAAAAGAAGTATGAAAAGGAGGTAACAGTTAATGGTTGTAAAATGAATGCGCTAGTTGATACCGGAAGCGATATCACTCTAATGAGGGCCGAGCATTATATTAAATTAGGAAGTCCGAGAATGCATTCAGCGGGAATAATGTTTCGCGGAATCGGTAACAATAATAACGCGACACTTGGTTCTTTTGAAGCGCGATTAAATATAGACGGGAACGACTACAATGCCCTAGTCCATGTTGTGTCCGATACAGCCACGAGTTGGGGACTGTTATTGGGAACGGACTTTTTGAGTACAGTAGATATGAGTATTAGACTTGGAGAAATCCGCATTCAGCCGATTACACAATTCTTTAATAACGAAGTATCGCAGGTTCCAGAAGTGCTTAAAGTAGACGTTATAGAAAACAAGAAAGTTGATGTTTCCCGAGTTCCTGCTGCTTGCCAGCAATCTGTTGAGACACTGGTGAGAGATTACCAGCCCATTAAATGTAAAGAAGTAGTATGCGAAAAAACCGTGTTAAAGATATGTCGAACAGAGGCAGAGACAGAGTTGCGCACAGACGCGTGTTTATCTGGCTACGGCGGTATACCTTTACAGCGCGACATTAAAGATCACGCGTTACACCCTGTGCATTATGCGAGCGGTAAAACCACTCAAGCGGATAAAAACATAAAGAAAGTCGTAGAGCCTATTGATAAGAATCAGACAGAGGGACATGCGATAAAAGGTGGTCTATTTTTTGAGGAAAGTCAGGGCGATCCGAAATTAGTCGTACCAAAGAAAGTAGCAGGGCAAATACTGCGAGACCTCCATGGTCAGAAACATTTCCCTGTCGCGAAAACGTTAGCGGTAGCAGAAAGAGATTATTGCGAAGCGGAAGCTATTGAGCATAGCCTAATTACAACCGGCATACCACGAGTTAATAAGACGTTAATACCAGTACCGACTAAACTCTCAGCGCAGCGAAAAGAAGACTGGAATAAATATTTAGATTTGGCGCAAAAATATTTAAATACGACGCTCCACCGAAGTATTGGAACGTCACCAGCTCACCTATTATTCGGTGTGCACCTACGCCTTAAAGAGGACCCACACATAAGAGGACTGTTAGACGAAGAGTGGGTAACAGCATTCCAATACGAGCGCAATGACTTGAGGAGACAGGCAGCAGATTCGATTGCGAAAGTACAGGACGAAAACCGCCGAAATTATAATAAGCGACGGATAAAGAGTACCGAGTATCAAGAAGGCGATATAGTAGCGGATCAAGCGCACACAGCAGGCACCCGGCCTGAAATTAGCAAATAAGTTTTTAGGGCCTTATACAGTAACAAAGAAATTGCGTAATAACAGATACGTTGTTGAACGAATGAGTGCTGGCGAAGGACCGTGGCAAACCTCCACAGCCTCAGATTGTATGAAGCGATGGGTATGCGAGGGAAGCGATTCTGAGAGCGAAAGAGAATAACTAGGAAAGTGCGACATCCGAGGCCGAATGTCAACGCAGAATGGCCGAGTGTGGGAATGAATTTAAGCAACGTTTGGAAGTCGGAATGCAAGAGGGTTAAGCAGCGAGTGAGTGTGTGTGTAGAGAGACCGAGACGGCAGGTATGGATGCAGAGTGTGGTGAAGAGTGGTGTGAGGGATGAGCGAGTGGAATGGGGAGCAGTACGGATGACGATTAGGAGTGACTGCAAAGACGTACGAAAGTAGGAAGGGTGCATGAGGTCGTAAAGAGTGTAGTATATGTGATGTCAAGTGGGTAGCGATAGGCGAGCGAGTGGAATGAGGTACGGATGCGATGACCAGAGTGTCCGAGCAGGAGTGATTGGGAAAAGAGTGTACATGGAGTAAGACTGACCTGTCGTGTGTGCAAACTTAAAGAGTGAATTATGGGATGCAAGGGTTCGAGTATAAGGAGATGTGTGAGTGCGTCTGTACGAATGCGATGTATGTATGAGGGTAGATATAAGATGTGCTCCTAGGGAGGAGCACAGAGAGTCAAGACACAGAGTCAAGCGGAGAGTCAAGTGACAGAGTCCAGTGACGGAGTTCAGAGACGGAGTTCAGACACAGAGTCGAGTGACAGAGTTCAGAGACAGAGTTTTGAGAGATTTCAACAGAGTGTAATAAGAGCGGAGCTCGAAATAATAAAGAAAACGAAAACCTTAAACGGTGCACGATATTCTGACTTATTTCCCCACAATCCCCACAAGACCATAAATAAAATATCACATTTAATGCACAGCGCGTAGAAAAGCGTTGGGAAACATTAATGCATAATTAAGATCGTTAAATAATTTATTATCCGCTTTATAACTTGAATTGTGATAAACCTTGTATATATATATGTGTGGGGCGTCTCCCGATTGCACAGATTATAAATAAAATATAATATTGAATGCGCGACGGGCGGAAAAGCGTGTAAAAACATTCATATATAATTAAAAGTGGGAAATTATTTATTATTATCCGCCGTATACAAGCTAAACACAGCGGTGAATCAATGGGCAAGTGAACTCGGGCCGATCGTGCATCGGAACACCGCAGAACCGCGCACTGGTGTGCGTGTCCCCCCACCCCCCATGATTGTGCAGTTTCCAATTGCGACAGAGATCGCGCCGCGAATATCTCTGCGGATAAATGCGCGCGGCGGCTGCGTATTCGACACCTGAGCCCTCTCGATATTCGTTTATCTCCGCTGAGCACCGCCGGACAATTAAACTGCATCAGCCCAGCAATACTACACCGATATGCTTTCGCTACGCGTCAACCTTTTAACGACTTATTTCGCCCGCTTATACTATTATTGATATGCAGCGAGTTAGCATACACTGGCAAGAATGTATGGGTAATCGAATAACACGTAGTGTAGTAGCGAAGATTCAATAGACATCTAGAATCCTCTAAAGACGTCTTTTTTCAATAAATTTTGTTTTTATTTATGTGTAGTTACATTTTTCGTAATATCTTAATTTAGCAATAATTCGAAATAGAAAGCCTTAAATGTTTTAAAGGCGTCATTTTTCAAGCAAGTTTGTTTTTATTTATGTGTAGTTACATTTTTCGTTACATTTTAACTTAGAAATAATTCGAAACAGAAAGCTTTAACTATTTGAATTACAGCTGCGTGTTACGGGGTACTTTCTCAAATTATGTATCAGCTTTATTTTCCAATTAAATATCCTAAAAAAGCGTAATAACTTATCCCCAATTATTCCCAATAAATGACTGCATTCACAAAACAGAATTCAATTCTATAAAAACGACATCTCCAAAACTTCCACAACTTATTCCTGCACGAATTTAATAATCTGCCCTTTAAACATTAACCTCTAAAATGACCCAACATACAGAAGCTCATAAATTCCCAAGCAATTATTCCCAATAAATGACCTCATTCACAAAACAGAATTCAATTCTATAAAAACGACATCTCCAAAACTTCCACAACTTATTTCTGCACCAACTTAATAATCTGCCCTTTAAACATTAACCTCTAAAATGACCCAAACATACAAAAGCTCATAAATTCCCAAGCAACTATTCCCCAATAAATGACCTCATTCACAAAACAGAATTCAATTCTATAAAAACGACATCTCTAAAATCTCCATAACTTATTCCTGCTCCAATTTAATAATCTCCCCTTTAAAAATTAAATTCTAAACTTACCCAAACATACAAAAGCTCATAAATTCCCAAGCAATTATTCCCAATAAATGACCTCATTCACAAAACAGAATTCAATTCTATAAAAACGACATCTCCAAAACTTCCACAACTTATTCCTGCACCAATTTAAGAATCTCCCCTTTAAACATTAAATTTTAAACTTATCCAAACATACAAAAGCTCATAAATTCCCAATAAATGACCTCATTGACGAAACAAAATTCAATTCTATAAAAACGACATCTCCAAAACTTCCACAACTTATTCCTGCACCAATTTAATAATCTCCCCTTTAAACATTAAACTCGAGAAAATGAAGTTACACCACTTTGAAAATAAACGGTCGACATTATACAGTGCTGGAAGGCGTTTGAATATAGCAACAATGCTGAGGCTGCTTGTGCAGCGGGCAGTAGGCTCCTATATAATCGCTGATCTCGGCCACGCGTGCCCATTACGCTGTACTCGAAGGGCGAGGACGAGGTAAGACCATCGGCCGCCCTCTCGGATGGATAATCGCAGCGCTGACAGGAGAGTCGAGCGATAATACCTGGATGCCTGTTAGCTTCAACAGGAGAGAGAGTACATAGGGTTTCCGTGAACGCCCTTGGCTAGGAGGCTTCGACTATAATACCTGGACACCTGACCGTGGGAGAGCACGCCAAGATATTCCTGAATGCCAGTTAGAAAAAGAAAGAGACAGAAACTAGAGAGCGTTTAAGTTTAAAAAGAGTTGCTTCTGTTTGTATCGCAATTTACTTTTCCTCGATTAAAATTGTATCTCATCATTTGTACAAAACTGCAAACATACAAATTTGGCTGTCCTATGATTGTTTTTGAATTGTACAGGAATGCATAACAGGCAAAAGTGTCCTAAGTTATCCCTGTCTTTTTTTTAGTCAAATACTAAAGTTGGGACTTCATAGGTCCGCTTATAAAAAAATAAAGCTAGTAATAAATCTATTAGGACTGCTAATAGGATTAGTAGACCCATTAGATCAGTACCAGCCAAGTGAGGGGCCTCTCACGCGCTTCTTTCCCTTTACACTACTCGGTGGGCCCTGCCTGGACAATTGAGGGCTACTCACTACCCTCACTATCTGCTAGCCATCTTACCCCTCTCTGCCCCATTCGAGCTCTCTAGCAATACAGCGCGCCAATATTTTACTTTCAAGTTCAAACATTTTTGACGGTTTTTATTTTTTTTATGGACTTCCCGACCTTTCCCGGGACTGAAATTTGGTGGATAATGTGCTCTTGCATCAAGGAAGAAGTGATATAAATTTCAGAGCCCTATCTCAAAGTTTAGGTTTTCACCTATTTTCGACCCTCGAAAATGGTCAATTTTTTCAAGTTTCTCAAAATCGGCCAAACCCGGGATATTTTGATTGTTTTTGTATCAGGGTGGATAGAGAACAAATAATCCGTGAAAAAAAGTTCGGATTTGCAACGAGAACGGGTCGAAAAACCGTCCAAAAAAGTCCATTTTTGCTCATTTTTAACGGTTTTTATTTTTTTTGGTGGACTTCCCGACCTTTCCCGGGGCTGAAATTTGGTGGGTAATGTTTTTTTGCATCAAGGAAGATACTATAAAAATTCCAGAGCCTTGGCTCAAAATTTTTTTTTCGGCAAATTTTTCTTAAGGGGTACCCCTTCAGATTTTTTCACGATTTTTCGAAGGTCCCCGAACTCGGGGTTTTTCTTCCGGAATCGATTGTTTATGAATGAAAACGGATAGAAAACAAGAAATCCGTCGAAAAAAGTCCGGATTTCTATCGAAAACATTAAAAAAACTGCCTTTAAAGTTCGATTTTTTCGGAATTTTCGCTGGTTTTTCCTATATTTTTTGGACTTCCCGACATTTTCCGGGGCTGAAATTTGGTGGGGAGTCTCCCCTTGCATCAAGGAAGATGTGATATAAATTTCAGAGCCCTAGCTCAAAATTTTGTTTTCCCCATATTTTTGGCCATCGAAAATATTCAATTGTTCACAGGTCCCCAAACCCGGGTTTTTTCTTCGTTAATCGATTGTTTGTGTATCAGAGCGGATAGTAAACGAAGAATCCATGAAAAAAAGGCCGGATTTGTATTTGAAAATACCAAAAAATCGTTCCTGAATAATGAATTCGAAAGGGGGGCTGCCAGTTAAGTTCCGGGAGCCTAATTTGGCAGGCGCTGCATTAGATCTATTAAGAGGGCTGCCGCTAATAAATTTACTAATTGTAATCTGTTAATATCACTCTGTGTAGTGCTCACACAATACAAATGACATTGTACGAGTACCAAAACAATTATTATTGTACATGAAGTTCACAAAGTTCCACTTCAGCACAAGTTTGTATTCAATGCTAAATTTATCAAGTAGTTAAAATGACTGGAATATTTTATTGAAAGTACTAATTTTTCAAAGATTCTAATCCATAAATTTTATTAATTTCTTTTCTGTTTTCCTCTTGCTTTTTTTACAACTTATATTTCGTATATTAAACACAGTTTGTCAAAGGTGCCTTGATTTCTTTATAGAAAAGTCCCACTTCATTACGTACTTTCAAATCTCGCGAGGATTAAACAGAATAATTAATGACTAACAGAATTAATAAATGCAATTTCGACTATAATTAATTTAAAGTTCGACAACAGGTATAACAGGTCTCGATGTATGAATGTATACTGAATGGCTGCGCGAAACAACTGATTCAGCAGAGCTCTTTCGCTGGGAGCACATTTCAGCAAACCAATACACCAGTAAAACAGCAATTCAGCGGAATCACTATGCCACGCTGGGAATAGACACTAACTTCTCGGCAGACACTCGCTTGCCTATCTGGCGAAATCAACCAGCCAGCCGATCTAATCATTGGCGAACCAGCTAGTTCTACTTGATAGATTGTATTGGCATTTTGTCAGATACTTTGTTTATAACTGACCTTCTAAAATCGATAGACTTGATTTATTTACAAGATGTGTGTAAAATATATTGTTAACGAATGACAATTTTATTGATGAAACTTTCTTCGATTTATGATTATAAGTAGTTTTGTTATTAACTTTGTACAGATGAACTGTTTATTGTAAATGCACAACTTTTATTCTTTTCCATTAAAAAAGAAAGGATATTTACAATTAATCAACACATGAACAAACATACATTTTAATTATATTCTATTCTTATACAGGTTAATAAATTCTACCCTCAACAAAGATAATTGATTTAGTTATACAGTGTACAGTCTGTATTGGCATTTTGTCAAATACTTTGTTTATAACTGATTTCTATACCTTCTAAAATCGATAGACTTGATTTATTCTTGTCAAGATTTATTTAGAGGATGTACGTAAAATATATTATTACTGAATAACAATTTTATTGATGAAACTTTCTTCGATTTATGATTGTGTATTGAGTTTGTATAGATAAACTGTTTATTGTAAATGCACAACTTTTATTCTTTGCAACTGTTTGAACTACCAATTGCAAATATTATTTTTACTGAAATGTAATAATACAATGAATCATCCATTAAAAAAGTTGGAATATTTACAATTAATCAACACATGAACAAACATACATTTTAATTATATTCTATTCTTATACAGGTTAATAAATTCTACCCTCAACAAAGATAATTGATTTAGTTATACAGTGTACAGCCTGTATTGGCATTTTGTCAGATACTTTGTTTATAACTGACTTTTATACCTTCTAAAATCGATAGATTTGATTTATTGTTGTCAAGATTTATTTACAAGATGCGCGTAAAATGTATTGTTACCGAATGAAAGTTTTAGTGATGAAACTTCATCGATTTATGATTATAAGTAGTTTTGTTATTGAATTTGTATAGATGAACTATTTATTGCAAATGCCCAACTTTTATTCTTTGCAACTGCTCGAACTACCAATTGCAAATATTAATTTTACTGAATTTTATTAATACAATGAGTCATCCATTAAAAAAGATACATTTTAATGATATTCTATTCTTACACAAGTAAATAAATTCCACCCTCAACAAAGATAATTGATTTAGTTATAAAGCAGCGAATCGATTCTTTAGCACTTCAACTATACTTCATCGTGACCTGGATTGATTATTGTTTGTAGGAACAAAAAGAAGGTGGCCGAGAACATCGTCAAAAGGCTAGCAAATTGTGAAAAGTGTGGGGTGGGGGAGGGAAAAAGGGGGTGGGAAAAGTGGTTGTGCGAGGAGAAAAACGCGTGTAGCGCGTGGGGTGTTTCACACTTGGCCGCTCTATCGTAATTCGAAAGAGGCCGGCGGTTCGAGTCTGCCATTCCAACAATGGCATAGTAATGCGAACGTCAGCCGGCAACTACTTGATTGCGTATTGTTGTTTACATTGTAGAGGCTCGGCCTGGCCTCGCATACCATCGCCCACTTCCACCGAACATCCGCATGCGAGCGTGAGCAGCTGCACCCAAACAAACTTCGACACTGGTTATAGCTCACCAACCCTTCCTACCCTCGCGGCACACACCTCCATCCTCCACATATCAAGAAGCATGCATCGACATCACCGCCGGCTTAAACTAGCAGGCTGTCACGCGCCACACGCCTTTCACTCAGCCGTCATTGCCATCGGGGATGTTCAAGGTGTAATTAAAAGATTTGAAGATATTTGAAATAATTGCAAGATGTAAATGTGTTGAAAAGTGTAAATTTAATAGGTTTCTTGTTAGAGTTTGCTCTGGTGACGTTTTGGGTCTGTGGTTGGGTTTTAGGGGTTGAAATCCTCATAGTATTTTTTGTAAGATATCAAAAATATTCTTGCTAAAATTGATGCTGATGCGCTAAATATATATTTTGTTTATATATCTATGTTATATACGTACAGATTTATTTTGTTTGACGCGAAACATAATTACAAATTTTGACTTTTATCAAATTAGTGCGTTGTCTTTCACTCAGCCGTCATTGCCATCGAGGATATTCAAGGTGTAATTAAAAGATTGGAACACATTTGAAAAATTTGTAGCATATAAATATGTTGAAAAGTATAAATTTAATAGATGTCCTGTCAGAGTTTGCTCTGATGGCATTTTGTGTCCGTGGTTGGGTTTTAGGGGTTGGAATCCTCATAGTATTTTTTGTAAGATATCAAAAATATTCTTGCCAAATTTCATGTAGATGCGAAACAAATCTATCTTGTTTATATATTTATTATGTTATATACTTGTAGATTTATTTTGGTTGACACGGAACATAAATGCAAATTCTAATTTTTATGGATATACATTTTTGTATGATTTATAGTTGGTAAATATAAAGGGGTGCACATCAACATACACTCAAATTAGTCCGTTGGCTTTTACTCAGCCGTCATTGCCATCGGGGATATTCAAGGTGTAATTAAAAGATTTGAAAAAATTGCAAGATATAAATGTGTTGAAAGGTGTAAATTTAATAGTTGTCTTGTTAGAGTTTGCTTTGGTGGCATTTTGTGTCTGTGGTTGGCTTTTAGGGGGGTTGAAATCCTCATAGTATTTTTTCTAAGGTATCAAAAATGCCCTTCCCAAATTTGATATGAATGCAGAACAAATATACCTTGTTTATATATTTATGTTATAGACTAATATATTATAATATAGTTGTAGATTGATTTTGTTTGGCGCAGAACACATATACAAATTTTAACTTTTATGTGTATAAATTTTTGTGTCATTTCTAATTAAAAGACAACTTAAACTAATGTCTTGTCCTTTTTCAGGGAACAGTCATCGCTATGGACGATATTGAAGATGTAATTAAAAAGTGGGAATGCACTTAGAAAATTGGTATGTAAAAATTTATTAAAAAATACGAAATTATTTTTGGCTTAGTTGTATTTCGTTAACATTAAGAGGTATGTAATATTAAACATGCCACTAAGAAATCTGAGCGCATTTGGAAAATTGGTAACACATAAACGTGTGAAAATATATAGAATTATTTCTGTCTTATTTGTGTTTCATAAATTTCGAATGCGACGCATTAATATTACGAAAGCAAGATATTTAGTAAGAATAAATAAGATGGGAATTATTTTCTAATTTTCAGTTAGCTTTGTACAAACAGTTTTCGAAGTTAATTCACAATTTTAAAAAATACTTTCGTCGTGTTTCTTAATGCTGAATCATTTTATTCAAAATAAGACAACCACAGGAACATCTTTCACAAATTGCCAAAGATTTGATGTTAAATAAAAAATTAGCTTTGGAATTAAAACAGTTTTTTTATAACAGAATCCCTCAGGAAACTTTCTGTATAAGCTAGAAAAATATTGTTGCCGAACGAATATTCACAAATATAGAAAATTTACAACAAATTGAATTTTATTACTCAATTAGTACAAAGTATCATAAAACTATTATCCTTCCTGAAATAAAAAGTGTTGCGGCACTCGGTGCGCATGTAAGACTTCGCTCGCAATAACGCTTTGCTAGCTGATTCGCTGTTCAAAGCAGATTAAATTTAAGTTTAAGCTTGCAATTTTGGTTTTGATGTTGCTACAAGCGGCACTCTCTGCCGGCGTTTAACATACTCGTGCATGCTCCTCATCCCAAGAGCGCTATGCATCGACATAAGCTCAAGCTTCCATGCTGTCACGCGCCTGCTTTTCACTAAACCATCATTGGCACAAAGCGTCCTGGAACAGTTTCCCCTCTGTAAATAAAACTCTCCTCGTGCAGAAAATCCGCGCGAGTTTTCCGCTTTATGCAATTCCGTGTTCGAAAAACATTCCTGTCATTATTTTACTCGAATCAAAATATAATAGAAAAACGTATTTTATTTACGATCGTATTTTTTAGGACTGAATTAGCAAACGATTTAAAGGAATGTAGGAGAGTTAACATTGAAATTTTTCTAAATTTTATAAAAATTGCTGTAACTAAGCCAATCACTTGGCAAGCACAGTCATTTTACCTTTAATTAGTACACTTGTACTGAGTAATTTGAGATATAAACGTTCAAAATTAAATAAACAATAAGGCAGTTATTAATTGTTAAACATTACAGTATTAATTATGCGTAATAGGAGTCTGCAGATGATTTCTTTGGTACGGTTGGTCCAATGAAGTTCAACTTTTACAGAGTTCTTTTTTAAGATGATACCTAAGGCAGGCACCAAAATCATGCAGATAAGTCATGAGAAAGTTGGTTCAAACCAATTGTTTGTGTTATAAGTTTTATGGTTGACAATATAAACAATTGGTTTGAACCAACTTTCCGACATGTACTCACGATTCAACACTCGAAAAGGCTGTATTGTGATTATTCAGTTCCTTAAAAGTAAACTTGTATAATTCAATTTAATGGATAATTTCCCATTGCAACATAAACTGATAATGTAAACAAGAGTAGTCGCTAAAAACCAAGTAGTTATAAAGCGACTGTAAATAAAAATAATGAAAGAAAATATATAATAGAAAAACGTATTTTATTTACAATGATATTTATTTAAAACCGAATTAGCCAACAAGTTAAAATCGATTTCGACTCCATTAAAACTCGTCTTGTCAAAGAAACATTCTGCAAATCGCAGCATAAGTCGTAATTCCATTGTAACTCGGCACATTCGCGCGAAAGGCCGAGTTGTAAAATCAGGAATGCAGAAAGCGAGAACTCCTTGACAGAAGAAGAGCGTGTCAAAGGTGATTAAGCAGAATATAATTCGGCGAAACAACTTATTCTGTCTGGTATGCGCGCGCGCGCGCGCTGTCGGTCAAAGGCAGACAGCCAGGGAAACATTAATAAAGGACAAGTTCGAGCGTAACGAGTGCGCATATCTACTAGAATTTCACGGTGTCGCGCGCTAAGCAGACGCTTGTTCGTGAATAAGCAAAATAGTTCTGCGCGCACACGTAGAATGTGTACAGGACGACTCAGACACGTGTCTCCATCGTTTCTGTACGAATGGAGTGGTTAAAAAGTGATATCGCTGCACTCGGTATTTTGAAAATAAGTTTCCTTAAAACAGAAAACAGTTTTCTTGAAGGGAATTTCTTTTTTCGTAAGAAGAACACTTTCCTATTTAAAAACTATTTCTATTTAAAGCGAAGATACATGTTTCCTATTTCCTATTTCCGACTGCCAAGTGTTGAATTGAAAACTAAAAATGCTACAATTTCTATTTTCCAATTTTTAGCTGTTTCTTCTGTTTCTCTAGTGACGTGTGATTTAGAAGTTTTTTAATAACAGTGATTTATAATAGTGTTAAGATTGTTCAAGTTTGAGTTATAAATAGAGTTGCTGTTATAAAAACATCTTTCCTACACGCAGTAATTTAAACTTGAATGAATTAACAAGATTGAAGCATCTTCTGCTCTAGTAAACTATTCGTACTTTTAACTTTCGCCTTTACAATCAAGTATAGTGATAACAAAATGTGTATTTTTATTTAAAGGAAAGAGTTTCCTTTGTCAAGAACATTTTTGGCTAAAAATATTATTCATTCTTATCAAATTAATTATGAAACTAGAAATACTAGTTGGTATAATATACTGGTATATTTTATAAAGCTATATTCATACAATGATAATTTATTCTTTCATTGTGTGGTTTAAGAAGTTGAAATAAATTAGCCATGAAAATTATTTGCAGATAAATATCTTTGCGTTGGTAGTTAAGGTTTTCTTTACTAACTCCACTAACATTCGCGCCATCATTTTGTTTTGAAATATTACCTTTTGCGTTAATTATGATCCGTCCCATTGTATTGTAGTTTGATGATCCAATTAGTATGTCATTTAATGAGGACTGATACATTGTATAGAATTGTATAATATTTTCTACTATTAATAGTTAAATGGGGAGAACCAAAAATACAATATAATTCAATCACAGCCCAAGCAACAAAGACTATATTTGCAATTGTCCAAATAATTGTATTCTAACAGAACTGGAAAATATCAATTTCCGTACTAAGACTATTTCTAATCACAAACACACAATTTAGCAATAATCGCCACAATGAATTCCTGATATCCAAAATTCAATATAACTTCGGCACAAAAACGGGACTACTATTAATAGTTTAATGGGAAGAACCAAAAATACAATATAATTCAATCACAGCCCAAGCAACAAAGACTATATTTGCAATTGTCCAAATAATTAGATCCCAAGAGACCTAAAAAACATCAATTTCCGTACTAAGCCTATTTCTAATCACAAACACACAATTTAGCAATAATCACCACAATGAATTCCTGATATCCAAAATTCAATATGACTTCGGCACAAAAACGAGACTACTATTAATAGTTTAATGGGAAGAACCAAAAATACAATATAATTCAATCACAGCCCAAGCAACAAAGACTATATTTGCAATTGTCCAAATAATTATATTCCAAGAGAACTGGAAAATATCAATTTCCATACTAAGACTATTTCTAATCACAAACACACAATTTAGCAATAATCACCACAATGAATTCCTGATATCCAAAATTCAATTTGACAAATATAACAAATGTTGTATATATAATATAACATAACATGTATGTATGTATAATATAACAATATAAGAAATATTGAAGAAAAAGAAAAAGAAGAAGAAAATTCCAAAGGCTAATATCAACAGGGTCGTCTCACATGCGTCGTCCTGTAGACGCCCGGAGGGCGCGAGGGTTGCCGGGGCATTGCTTTCGCGCACAAAGTAAAAAGATATGCTAGCCCGTCTGCGGTACAAGCCCCCAGCAATTATACCTGAGACCGCGCCGGTGTGGCCTCCGGGGCGAATGAGTGAAAATCCGAAGGAGAGGGGGAAAAAAGGGGGCAGGAAAGGTGGCTTCGTGCTTACCTCTGAAGCGTCTCTTTTCCCTTCAACCCTCTTCGCTACCAACCACCCTCTTTCTCACTCTATCACCGGTGCCCACTGTCTTTCACATCAGTTTACCCTCGCGATGCCACTGCTGATGTAAGGTTTAATAAAGCCCCCGAGGATGTCGCACGACCTTATGCATAGTATAGTGCGCGAAATTTATGTAAACACGCCTACTCGCTCCCAGGACCCTCCGCGGCCTCGAATCCTCGCGTGTAAGGACGAAATTCAACCCCGCGGCTTTTTCAATTTCAATGCTTTGTATGTAATTACAAGATTTGAACGTACTTTGGAATATTGGTAATAGATAAATATGTTGAAATCTAGAAAATTAGTTTTGTCTTATTTATATTTTGTAAATACTTTTGTGACAAAGTTATTTAGTAGGTGGAAACAAGATGGAAATTATTTTAGAATTTTTACTAAGTATTTTTGTTAAATATAGTAAATAAATAGGTGTATATTTTGGAAGTTGGATTATGTGGCTTGAAAATAGCTTTCTTTGTGTTACTTAGTGCAGGAAAGTTTTATTTCAAAGAGAACCTCCTCTACAGCAATATCCTTCACAAAGTGTGAAATCTTTCTGTCGTTGCAAGCCTGTGTTTCTCTCCTTAGAAGATTTGAACGTACTTCGGAATATTGGTAATAAATAAATCTGTCAAAATTTTGAAAATTCGTTTTGTCTTATTTATATTTTCTAAATATCTTTGTGACAATATTATTTAGCAAGTGTCAACAACATGGAAATTATTTTATACTGTTTCCTAAGTATTTTTGTTAAATATACTAAATAACTAGTATTGTTATAATAGCTTTGTTAAATATATAAATAAATAGTTGTCTATTTTCGAAGTTCGATTATATGGCTTGAAATTAGTTTTGTTCCTGTTATTTAGTGTAGGAAAGTTTTATTCCGAAGAGAACCACTCCACAGGAATATTCTCCACAAAGTGTGAAAATCTTTCTGTCGTTGCAAGACTCTGTTTCTTCCCTTGGAGCGGAGAACTCTTGAGTGAGATCGACGTGCAGCAATCGTTCATTCAGTGCACTGTCAATTTCTTAGGGTGGTAATGGAGAGGATGTTGTGCGAAAGTGAATTTGGTGGTAAAGTTATGCATGCTGGGTTTCGGGAAATAGTGGAAGGAAGAGTGATGGTATTTATGGACTAGTTGACGAGTTCGTTTATTTACATTCGGGTTCGAGTTACAAATTAATAATGACTTGATTTAGCAAACTGTAACTATTTTGCTTACTCTTTTTAAGAATTTCTTCAAACATGTATAAATAATAAATATACCAATCTTTTATAGTTCGTACTTTGCCTGAGTCATAGTTTTATACAGAAAAAACACTGCATTAAAACATTTTTGACGGTTTTTATTTTTTTTGGTCGACTTCCCGACCTTCCCCGGCACTGAAATTTGGTGGAGAATGTGCTCTTGCATCAAGGAAGAAGTGATATAAATTTCAGAGCCCTATCTCAAAGTTTAGGTTTTCACCTATTTTCGACCCTCGAAAATGGTCAATTTTTTCAAGTTTCTCAAAATCGGCCGAACCCGGGTTATTTTGATTGTTTTCGTATCAGGGTGGATAGAGAATGAAGAATCCATGAGAAAAAGTCCGGATTTGCAACGAAAACGAGTCGAAAAACCGTTCAGAAAAGTCCATTTTTGCTCATTTTCAACGGTTTTTATTTTTTTTGATGGACTTCCCGACCTTCCTCGGGGCTGAAATTTGGTGGGTAATGTTTTTTTGCATCAAGGAAGATACCATAAAAATTCCAGAGCCCTAGCGCAACATTTTTTTTTCGGCACATTTTTCTTAAGGGGTACCCCTTAAGATTTTTTCACGATTTTTCGAAGGTCCCCGAACTCGGCTTTTTTCTTCGGGAATCGATTGTTTATGAATGAAAACGGATAGAAAACAAGAAATCCGTCAAGAAAAGTCCGGATTTCTATCGAAAACACTAAAAAAACTGCCTTTAAAGTTCGATTTTTTCGGAATTTTCGCTGGTTTTTCCCATATTTCTTGGACTTCGCGATATTTTCCGGGGCTGAAATTTAGTGGGGAGTCTTCCCTTGCATCAAGGAAGATTTGATATAAATTTCAGAGCCCCAGCTCAAAATTTTTTTTTCCCCATATTTTTGGCCATCGAAAATATCCAATTTTTGCCAAAGGTCCCCAAACCCGGGTTTTTTCTTCATGAGTCGATTGTTTGTGTATCAGAGCGGATAGTTAACGAGGAATCCATGAAAAAAAGGCCGGATTTGTATGGAAAATACAAAAAAATCGTTCCTGAATAATGAATTTCATCTAGTTTTCACGGTTATTCCCATATTTTGTATACTTCCCGTGTATTTCACGGGCTGAAATTTGGTAGAGAATGTGCCCTTGCGTCAAGGAAGAAGTGATATAAATTCCCATCGCACGCGAGGGTACAAGCAGGTAGAAACGTCATCAAAATTGACAGAGTGGGGCTGCCAGTTAAGCTCCGGTCGCCTAACTTGGCAGGCGCTGATGTAAACCCAGTATTAAACAAACAATTGTGTCTTTCTACATTATAACACATCATAAATGATCCTTCGAACTGTTTCCAACGTATCCCAAAAAATATCTCTTCCCAACTAACTTTCCCACCAACAAAAATTCTCAATCCTCAATCTTAACTCCACTCAAAAAACGACTTAGATAATCCAAGTTCTTCAAAAGCTAACTCGCCACTGCTCGCTCTTACATCGAGGAGCGCGAGTGATAAAACGCGGCATAGAGAATCCCGGGAAGGAACATCGTGGAGAGTGGGAGGGATACATGCAAACAGGGCAAAGGAAGGATAGCCGGCTGAATAAAGGCTGATTCGCGCGAGTAAAACGAGACAAAGGAAACTTGCACCGTACATTAAGCGGCAGACGAGCCGTGACACGCACACACATGGAGTCTCGCGGCCATCGGACACGCCGAGCCGGAAATCATGTGTACATACGCCGCGGGCATGAGCGCGCCGCGCCGCGCCGTGGCGACCCCTGTGGAAGATACTGGCAGACATAGGCATGGACGCACAGTGGGTGAGTGGGGGAAAGCGAGAGAGAGAGAGGGGAATCTATGTACCAGCGGCAAAGTGGTCTTCAGACGCCAGGAAGGAAGGGGAAGAGCAGGGCACCCTGCTATGGAAATATGTGATGGCCATTGTCTGCAAATATTAATCGCACTCTGAACTTCGAGCCTGGCTCGCTGCAGGACCATTCTGCTCCGACGCAACCCCCGGCAAACTTCACTGTGTTCCGCCGACCCGCTTTCTCTCTCTCTCTCTCTCTCGCCCTCTCTTCGCGCTATGCTCTATTAAAATACTTGGATCCACTGCTGAGAAATAGCGCCGCGATAGATAGACTCATACTTTATTGGCACCTTTGGATCGCGGGTAATGAACGCCTCCCGATATTGGAATTCATTGGGTGATCGTGGTTTCGATAGTAGGCAAAGTCGGACCGCGCGCGCCGCGAGCTCCTAGAGTTCTGTGTCTCATTATTTCCTGAACTACGCCGTAAGTTCTAGGTTCCCGTTGTATTTGCGTGGAATTGTAAGAGCGTTGAAATGTACTTGCTTTGAAGTTGTTAGACTGCATTTTTTGGGAGGGAAATTGCTAATTTATACGTTTATTAGAAGTAAATATAATAATTCGAGTTTCACTGCTATAGAAAGTGGAATTACAAGTTGTAGTTGTACTTTATTAATGTCTTATATTTCTATTTTTCAACACTGTTACATTTTTTCACATCGAATTTCTTCTTTTGACTTTAATATTACTTGCTAATAAAAATAGCAAACTAGAAGCATCGATTCTTCTAAAATAAAATCTTTCGCCCCTTGTAAACCCTTGTTGAATATTCCGTCAATCTTATTTAAGTTTTTCATGTTTGCTAAATCTGAGGATCGATTTGTTGAGCCTTGTTGAGCCGATTTGTTGAGCTCCTAGAGTTCTGTGTCTCATTATTTCCTGAACTACGCCGTAAGTTCTAAGTTCCCGTTGTATTTGCGTGGAATTGTAATAGCGTTGAAATGTACTTGCTTTGAAGTTGTTAGACTGCATTTTTTGCAAGGGAAATTGTTCATTTATACGTTTATTAAAAGTAAATGTAATAATTCGAGTTTCACTGCTATTGAAAGTGGAATTAGAAGTTGCAGTTGTAATTCATTAATGTCTTATATTTCTATTTTTCAACACTGTTATATTTTTTCACTTTGAATTTCTTCTTTTGACTGTAATATTACTTGCTAATAAAAATAGCAAACTAGAAGCATCGAATCTTCTAAAATAATATCTTTCGCCCCTTGTAAACCCTTGTTGAATATTCCGTCAATCTTATTTAAGTTTTTCATGTTTGCTAAATCTGTGCATCGATTTGTTGAGCCATGACGGTTGCGAGTAGCTCGCGCGAGGGGGTTGGAAGACGAGGCAGGAGTTATTAAAACTCAAAGTTATTTTCAATTTTATGCTAAGTGGAGCTCTCTCGAGCGTATATACGATAACCGCAGGCTGTCGATCAGTGAATATTGAAAAGCCAAGAATTCCCCGCTTCGAGCTTGAAAAGCCCTCTCGGCCAGAGGCGCGCCTGGACACGATGGAGAGCGCGCGCGCGCGCGCATCCCCCTAAAAGACGACGCCCAAGCTATTCTTGTGGAATTTAATAAAGCATCGCAGCAATTTCTTTGTAAGGAACAATCCGGCGATGTGTCTTCTTCGAAGACAAGCGCATCGATTGGCTGGCTGGTGCGCGTTCGCCATGGAAATCTCCAAGTTGCGAGAGGTTCGCTGGCACAAAGGGGACTCGCTTGATGATTTGCAATGCCCGATAAACGCTAGCGGACAAAAGTCCCTCCGCCCCCCTAATGACTTTCCAAGCGGAGATAAATCTCGAGCTCGCCGCCAATTACCGAAGATATTGCTGGTAGAATCAATCGTTCTAACAAGGAGGCCGCCGATAAATAAAGAATCGCTGGAATCTCGAAAATTGCATTGGACCACGCGGAAGCAATCATGTTAAGGACGCCTGGAATTACCTACGAAAGGCAAACACAGGGTCGGCGAGGTCGTTTTCCCCCTCCACCGCCACCGCCACTACCGCCACCACTCCGCGTCGGCCGAGCTGTGAGGAACAATTTCTTCGCAGACGTCTTCATTACAAGCACGGCATGTGGAATTGCTTAGCAGCGCCGCGGCGCTATAATCCCAAGCGAAGCGGGGACCATTCTCATAAGTGGGCAATCACGATTTGAATAAATGGCACTTGGATAGTCCCGGGCTTTCCTGCCGCGAGCCCTTCCACCCCTAATTTCACGATCTACCGATCCTCTACGACTTCATTCTCCTTCCTTCCACCCCCCCAACCTCTTAACTGATAATAATAAGCCAGCAACACTCGGGGAACACGGGAGTTATGCCGTAATCGATGGATGTTAACGATGTCGATGCCATCGAGGCTTCAGCTAAGCAGCCTCGGAGTCGAAAGAAACATGGCGAAGTGAGGTTAGGGTCGAACTAATGCAGTAAGAATTCTGTTAATGTATTAGAATAAGAAGGAAGTTTTAGAATAGGGGAATGTTAGAGTTGTTTATTTACGATCGTGAATTAATTTCGCCAATTTATTGCAGAGAATAGTTAAATTGTTAAATAGTTAACGTTATTTATATAACATGCTTTATACGTTTATTAGGAAATGTAAGAATAATCCCATATTATTTGTGCAGTTCAACAAGAATAAATACGTGAAAAAAAGGTTACAACGTTTTAGACGTAAAAACCAGTAGAATGAGTATAGATTTAAGTAGTTCTAGTACAAGTAGTTTCGTGAGTTTATGTACAAATTAAGAAATTATAGCTAATGAATTCTGGCATTATGAAAATGGAAAGGTTAATTATGTAAATGACAAACATAATTTTTAATATCATTATTCTTGTTAAAAATATGCTTTATTATAAAATTCAAGAGTAAATTAACTATTTGTATAGGAAAACTTACTTATATTAAGAAAGTAGAATAGAACGAATTATAAATTGAACTTCTATTCATTGGGTAGCATTCGCTACTTCGCAAAGTTATATCGTAATGGATGAATATTAACACGCCACTTCATCAGGCGATTCAAGTTTAACAATTAATAGCGAATGCTGTTATTATAAAAATCGAAAGATAAATGATGTAAATGACAAGAGTAATTTTTAATATTTTTATTATAAAATTCGAAAATAAACTAACTATTTGTAATAGGAAAACTTGCTTATACTAAGAAAGTAGAATAGAACAAGTTATAAACTGAACTTCGATTCGTCGGTTAGGAGTCGCTACTTGGCAAAGTTATGTCGTAATCGATGAATGTTAACACGCCACTCAGCGGGCGGCTCGGGATTCAAGCAACTATGTTCGAGGCTGGCAAAGGGCGAGAAGGAAGCCGGCGGTGGTGGCGTCGGTGGCGGCGTCAGTGGTGGGGGGCGGAGCGTCGAAGCAACACATCAGGGATCATAACCATGAAAGGTTTCGTGCGAAGCTGTGATTCGGACCGAGCGCGCTACCAATCTAACGATTACTGGCCATGCCAGTTTAAAGCGCCGACGCCTCTCCTCTCCTCTGCGGTTTGCCGGCTTCTCAGCACATCCGGCGCAGACGTTACCGCCGACACCTTCGCCGGAGCCGCGCTATTTTCCGAGCGGGTCACTGCGTAAAGTGCGCCGCGGCGAAATTTACGATTCTCCAGTTCGTTAACGCTCGTTTTCGAATTAGATCGCGTAAACCTATACGCGCCGGCCGCGAGCGATATCGCGAGCGCGCGGAGCAGAGTCGACGCCGCCCGCCGCCGCCCGCCGCCGCCCCGCTTTATGACGCCATTACACCAAGCACTTATATACTTCGCGTTTGCCGAAGTGCTTTTCTTGCTGAGAACATGGCGATGCCTCCTTAAAGCCGCTTTCTACTTCCGAAAATGCGCCGTGCGCACACTGTTTTTAGCTTTTTCTTCTGCTTCTTTAATGACGGGTGATTTAATGTTATGGCTGCTGCCTGTATAAACATAAATAACGGGGGTTGAGGTTATGTAAGTTTTGAGTGTTAATCCAGTTACTGTTATAGAAGCATGTTTCCTATTTTCTATTTCCGATTGCTAAGTGGCGACTTGAAAACTAAAAAAGTTATAACTTCCATTTCCGAAAATACGACCTGCGCATACAATTTTTAGCTTTTTCTTTTGCTTCTTTAATGACGGGTGATTTAATTTTATGGCTGCTGCTTGTATAAACATAAATAATGGGGTTGAGGTTATGTAAGTTTTGCTTATAAATCGAGTTACTCTTATAGAAACATGTTTCCTATTTTCTATTTCCAATTGCTAAGTGACGACTTAAAAATTAAACAAGCTGTAATTTCTATTTCCGAAGATACAGCGTGTACATACAATTTTTAGCTTTTTCTTTTGTCCCATTAATGACGGGTGTAAATAATAGTATTAAGATTGCCTAAGTTTTAGTTATAAATTGAATTATTATTATAGAAACAACTTTCCTAGATGCAGTAATTTAAATTTGAATGAGTTAACAAGAATGAAGCATCATCTGCTTTATTAAACTATTTGTATGTAACTTTCGCCTTAACAATCAAGTATAACAATAACACCAGCTTATTACACAAGCAATGCACATTACAATAAATAATTGACAAACAACCAACTAAAACTACAACATAAATATCTCAAAATATTTCCCATCACCTCCAGTTAATTGCACAATGAATTTCGATGGCTTCGTTTCAATTAATTCCAAATATTGATTCTGGCAATGGAATCCGACGTTATTACCGGAAGGCTCGTGACAGAGGAGAGCCGGAGAGTGGCTCTCGAAGAAGCAGCTTCCGGAATCACTTGCATCGGTGTCCGACATCTCTCGCTCGTCCCAGCAGGGTTGGCAGCTGCGTGAAAAAAGCAAAGGAGTGGCGGCGAATCCGGAGAAAAGCAGCGAAGCTGATCCTCTTTCTAAGCAACCCTCGGAGCTTGACGCGCGCGCGCGCGCGCGAAGGATGAGTAAGACGAGAGATAAAGAAGCTCCGAGACTCCGGCAAAAGAAGGTGACGTGGTCGGCATAATGGAGAGCACCGCAGCGCCCTCGAGCGCTACGTGCATACACGTGTGTGTGTCGTACATAACCTCGTTCGACGGGGCTCACATCCTCCTCTTTGCCGGTCCCGTCAGCTCTCTCTCTCTTTCTCTCTCTCTTTCTGCGTACATGTAGGCGGAAGTAATTGATACACCGCCTTAAGTTTCAATGTACCTTTAGTCCGACAGTGTACGCTTTCAGCGTAGATTTTAACAGAATCTATTAAGAAAGGGAAGTCGAGTGCTGGTAATAAGCATACGCCAATGCAGAATACGAAATGGGAAAATAGAAATATTGCGGTTTTGGGAAAATTAAAGGATAATGCTGGCAGAGAGAAAGGAAAGTATCTAAAATTCAGAATTATAAACCATTTTTGTTATATGTTTCAATAACCATATCACAATAAAAACATATAGAATATCAATGTGGAAACAATCAAATTTAGTATTTGGACAAAAATTAAGAGAATTAAATTTCCACGATCGTTTCGATTGATTTCGAAACGCAATATTTTAATCGTGTATAGTTTTTTCGTGTTTATCTAGCAATAACTTTGCGAAGGAATAATCAATTACAGTGAAAACCTTTTTCATCTTTTAGAGAAAGTTGGTAGAATGACTGATACCAAACATTTGTCAATTTGTTTGATATTAATCATTGTTATTATAAAATCACTGATCTTTCACCAACTTCACTTACAATTAGACATTTTGGAATCTAAATTATTTGCATAGTACAATGAATACAATTTTTTATACGAAGCATGATGAAAATATTTAACAACTTACAATTAATAATATTATAAAATATCGGTCTTATTTGGTTGCATAATGTTTACAAAGCTAAGATCATTTAACAAGAATATCACATAACCCTTCTAACTTAACTTACACTTTCACCTTAAATAAACTAGTAACAGGGAGAACTTGAAAAATCGACTTAAAGGGAAAAGCAGTAAGAAGTGAAACTAACTTACAAAATCAAGTGTAACTTCAGCCACGTTTATTATGTACTGCGAGAGTAGAAGTCGTACGAGGAGGAAAAGTTGCTTCGGCGCCCAATTTAAAAGCTGCTGCGCGGCATAAAAATCTGCTTGCCAGCCAATAAAGTGTGACAAGCTGTACTTTCTCGGCGGCGAGGCGTCAAATCGGCAAAGGTTTACTGGTTGCGGGGGCGTGTAAACTTGGCGTTCCAGCTGTGCATTCAAGTCGAAACAGTGTGGGATCGGCGCGTCGACAAAACTACTTGTTGACATTTTTCACTTCAGTCAAAGTTTTAGCATTCGTTTCTGCTATAATCAGATTACAATGGCGCTGTTTAAGATTATAAATAACAGGGCGCATGCTTGGCAATTTCAAAGATTAACGCATCGCATAAAGATTAACGGATGCTTCGACTATCGAGCTGCGGCTATGCGAATCTGACAGCGTTACAGAAAAATCGAAATATTATGCACCTCGGCACTTGTCGCCAGATGAATCTTCCTTTGAAAGTTAGATAACGAATGACAGAATATATAGAACACAAAATTAAGGCGGAAGTCAGCTGAGTTCATAGTTAAAAGTTTCAACAAAGATCACATTTGGATTCTACACTGTGCATATCCGTAATATGAGTAACATTGCGTGGTTGCCAAAGGCATTCTAGTTCTCTAAATCGATTTATTGTTGCGTCTCCACTTAATTCAATCTTTTAGTAAACTATTGAATATAGAAATAAATAAATTCTATAATGTTCGCCATAATAGATTTTCTCCAGCTAGATTCGCTTTTTGAAGCACTGTGCGTCGGTTTCCAGGGGGGAAAGTGGAAAATGGATGGTCGGTGCGTGCCGGAAACGAGTTATTGGTGAAAATGTAGGCGCGTACGTCTGCCGGTGGCGGCGCCACCGCCGCCGCAACGGAGGGTTTGCCAGACCATTTTCGTTGGCCGCGCTATTGCCGCTCCGGTAATTGCGGTACTGGATTAGACGAACGAGGTACAATAATATCGGGAGATGCGAACTTCCGCCCAAGTTTCCCTCTATGAAACAATCTTGATGATTACACCGCGCGCGCGCGCGCGCGCGCCTGCGAGGAGGATCCATTCGCCTCGGCTTAACACAGTCTCGTGTGCTTTCCTTCGCGCCAAGTTCTGATGCGTCTCCGGAGTGTTACAATGATATTCTAATGGCTTTGCAACAGGATTGCTTTCTTTCATGCGAAAACAAACTTTATTTACTGATTTTAGATAGTTAATAAGAAAAGTGCTTGCGCAATATTAATAATAGTGATAGGACAATGCGTGTAACCTGCTGGTTTGTTTACCGTAAGAGTTACATCCTTGAACATCAATTTAGTAGCTTTTTGTTTAACTATTACTAATAATAAATCTTTGTTGTCTTATTTTATATCCCAAGTCCCTTTTTTTGTCATCACCAACGACATTGTACATTTTTGCAATTGTTATTGTACCAAATCTTTCAGTTTCAACTGAAAAAGTTTGCTGTAGAATAAAATTGATTAATTTATACGTTTATTAAAAATTACCGAAAAAATAGAGTTTCTTATTTATTGTATTCTTGAGGATGATCTGAACATTCCAATAGAATTTGTATGAAGAACAAGGAACTACCAAAACATTTGAAACATCTGCTTTCTACACAGTTGCATTTTAAAATTTAAAAATGCAATTTTCAGTCAAGAGTACTGAAAAAAAAGAAATGAGCCATTTATTTCGAAAGTGACCATTTATATTTAAATTGAGATATTACAGATTAAAATTAAAAATGCACACATAGGACACCAATTGACAAATGTGTCACTTTCGAAATAAACAAATAGTTTACCAGACAATCCAAAGTCTGCAAAAAAATATTGTTCATCTAGAAATGTTGAAATCTACAAACTACGATTGATTATCGATATTTCGAGATTCCAGCAGAAAGTAGACCAAAGAAACTCGATTGTCATTGGAGTTCCGGGTCAGGGATTGCCAAGTGGCGAGTTGAAAAACTAAAGAAGTCATAATTCGAAGTGGCATGTGTCTGAGATTTGGGCTTGTTCGAGTTTGTTGGGGGTTGGATAATCGGGCCGAGGAGGCTCTTAACGCGACGCCGAGAGGCTGCCAGGAGGTACGGAAGATTTGGGGAATCGAGCCACCGGAAACATTAACGTTAAACGGAAGAGCAGCGAGCTCCTCCTCGCGCTCTCCTCCGCGCCTTCGAAACCAAATTCTTGCGGGCGTAGCTAACAGAACTGGGAATCGAACGGCGGCGCTCGGGAAACTCCGCAGGAAACGTTGCATACCTCTTTTGTGAGCTCCCGAAACTTTGCCACTCCATCTCTTCCCTCTCTGTCTGGGTCAAACTCGCGAAAGCCCAATTCGATAATAATCCCGCATGACTTAGATCAGCGCCATTTCACATCAACCATTAATATTCTCTAGTTATAGATCTTTGGTGAAAATTGGGTTTAACCCTTCGACTACTATTTGGCGCTCTAGAATTTTGCCCTCTGTTGACTGTTGGCGCTGTAAAAATGCATTAAGACTGCATTTATCACAGCAAACATCTCGTTGGTTGAAATTAATATTCTCTATGAGATTTCGCAGTTATTAAAGGGTTAATAAATTTGTATAATAATGAAAAGTATGTGCACTATACTTGTGACTTGATTGTGATTATCTATACAAATATTGTATAATTAAATTTTTATAATTAGGTTTCTTCCCTCTGTTTGGATCACAATCGCTAAAGCCCAATTCGATAATAATCCCGCATGACTTAGATCAGCGCCATTTCACATCAACCATTAATATTCTCTAGTTATAGATCTCTAATAAAAATTAGTTTTAATGTTTTTGTATAATCATGTAAAATTTACTCGAAAAATATGTGCATTATAGTTGTGACTTGAATGCGATGATTTATGCAAATATTGTGTGATTAGATGTCACTAGAATAGAAAGTTTGATAGACATACGCGTAATATAGCTAATTAGATCAATTTATTGCAACAATGTTGTTTTATAATAGTACAGATTGATTATACAGACGTGAACAATTAATAGCAATTTTATTACCATAATTAATCAAAATCCTTTATTAATACAACTGGGAATACTTGCTCACTGCAATACTACATTTGCTTCCGAAAGTAAAACTGACTTATTTAAAAAATAGCATAGAACAAGTAGAAAAAGTTGAAATGTAACAGTAGAATCCGTAGAAGTTCCCATTAATTCATCTCTTTCTACTTAAAATGATCAAACAATCTACGAACGATCAGAAAAATATTTCCATTACAAACACTCGCATTTGCTTCCGAACGTAAAACTTACTTATTTAAATAATACCATAGAACAAGTAGAAAAAGTTGAAATGTAACAGTAGAATCAGTAGAAGTTCCCATTAATTCATACCTTTTTCTACTTAAAATTATCCAACTATCTACGAACGACCAGAAAAATATTTCCATTTGCTTCCGAAAGCAAAACTGACTTATTTAAATAATACCATAAAACAAGTAGAAAAAGTTGAAATGTAACAGTAGAATCAGTAGAAGTTTCCATTAATTCATAACTCTTTCTACTTAACATTATCAAACTACGTACGAACGACCAGAAAAATATTGCCATTACAAACACTCGCATACACACACACACACACACACGTGCATCGAGTGCAATCTCTTTTTGCGCAGTGACAACCGAGGGATCGCGGGATTCCTGGAGAATAGAAATTAGCAATCTCCTCTGTCCGATTTGCGAAAACTCGGCCCCCGGCTGGAAAATAATCTTAGCGGCGAAGTGTCCAGGCGCATCTGCCGCTTTTATAAATCGGGAAACGGGATTTTCAATCAGCCGCCGGATATGACATCTAGCGCGGAGATGAGATTTTCCGTGAATCCACTCGCATCCTTGCCGAGTTCTCCCACTTCTCCCTCTCCCCTCCGCTCCGCTCCACTCCGCTCCACCACCGCGAGCGCCTCTCGAACGAAGAGCATATAATCTGAATTTCTCCGTGGGCACTTTCAGTGACGAGGATGAATTTTTGCCCGCTGCCTGCTTCCGCCGAGGCTAAAGTCACCGACTTCCGCCGCGTTGGACGTCGTTAATTAGAGGACTCGGCAGTTTCCATACTCGCTCTGCTCTCTTAACTCGCCCTCTTCATAGTGCTCTCTTAGCGGTTGATGAAGCCTCTCTCTCTCTCTCTTTCCCCCTCTCCTCTTCTCCTCTTCTCTCTCTCTCTGGTCCGACTCATACTTCGCTTTCCGGGACACGGACTCTCAATCCTTACAACTTTCTTTCCGCCTCGGGTTTTATGTATTTCGTGTATTAGTAGTTTCTGCCACTCACTCCTCCGAGTTCACTGGCAAGATGCGCTAATATGTGCTTCTCTGCCTCTTATAGAAATGTTTGGCGTCCTCGAGTTCTAGAGTTGCATTATGCCTGGAATTTTGTGTAATTTAATTCTGGGAGTCGAATAATAGGATGTTGTATGCGTTTCTGTTTTTAGAGACGTTTTTCGTTTATTAAGTTGTTTTGGTGTTGTATTGTATGTGGTATTTTGTGTAATTCAATTTTCGGGATTTAATAATAGGTGGTAATACGAATTTCTATATTTGTAGGAATATTTCGTTTGTAGTTGTTTTAAAGTTTTATTGTTTGT
Source organism: Ectemnius continuus (assembly GCA_910591665.1). Classification (NCBI taxonomy): domain Eukaryota; kingdom Metazoa; phylum Arthropoda; class Insecta; order Hymenoptera; family Crabronidae; genus Ectemnius; species Ectemnius continuus. The sequence continues at coordinate 3,918,198 of OU342856.1, forward strand.
AGTTGTTTTAGCCATTAACTTTTGATATAAAAATCGCAATATTTTGACAAATAAAAAATATCTTTCATCTCGTAGAACAAAAGAATCAAATGGAAAGCATTTTTATGTTTCAATCCAATGAATGGAAATTAAAGGAAATTAATCGTAGCCATCGTCGTTTGATTTTATCTAAGCAAACAGTTAAATAACTTAAAAAACAAAATCAATTGTTGAAGGATAAGTAACAGGATGTTGTATACGTTTCTGTGTTTAGAGACATTTTTCGTTTATTAAGTTGTTTGGTGTTGTATTGTATGTGCTATTTTGTGTAATTCAATTTTGGGAATTTAATAATAGGAGGTAATACGAATTTCTATACTTGTAGGAATATTTCGTTTGTAGTTGTTTTCAAGTTTTATTACGCCTGGTATTTTGTGTAATTTAATTCTGAGTGTTAAGCCATTAACTTTTGACATAAAAATCGCAATATTTCAACAAATAAAAATGTGTTTCATCTCGTAGAACAAAGGAATCAAATGGAAAGTATTTTTATATTTCAATCAAATGAATGGGAATTAAAGGAAATTGAATGTAGCCATCGTCGTTTAATTTTATCTAAGCAAACAGTTAGATAACTTAAAAAATAAAGTCGATTATTAAAAGATAAGTAACAGGATGTACCATGCATTTCTGTTTTTAGAGATGTTTTATTCGTTTTTATACCTGTTTTAAAATTGTATTTTACATAGCATTGCAGGAATGGCTCTTAAAATTTGTTGAAGCCATAACTGTCACCGCGACAAAAGCTGAGCGTTACGGTGAGAGAGAAAGGTTGCTGGACACAGTGGAAAGCAAGTTGAAACTTTGTCTCAATTTGTCATGTACTTTAATTTTCACGTAATAACCCCCTTTTGTTCTTATCTCAATATATTATCTGTCATTCATCATTTTATATTACTTTACCTGACTTAATCCTGAGAACCTCCAATTAGGTTATTAATTTTCAAAATTACATTTCTGTATTTTTAAAATATTTCCGTGGACTTTTGTAGAAACGTTTCTCTTTAAAACCTTCGTCCTGTGATTTTATAAATACGCAAACAGTGTTTTGCATTTTCTTTATGCTAATATTTTATCTACGAAAATATTCGTTGATATAATAGCATAATTAATATTAGTTCTCATAAGAAAAAGTGAGTAAAAATCGCGATTAGTTTTCTACTAATTCAATAATATCATAAAAGTAGAAAATATATCCTCGTATTTGTGTAACAAGCAATAAATAAACATTGATTTTGCACGCAGTCAGCATGAACTGCAAAATTAGGTTAACATTGTATTACATTCAAGCAGAGATCAAACCATGTATTTTCAGTCAATGCTTGGTCCTTTTGCCGGGTCGATGCTGGCGCGTGTCAACTTTACGTGTAATGTGACGTAAAATTTGCCATTTAGCATACACGAATAGTTTTGATAGACAGCGATTCCATTCTACATTGGTAGGTGAAAATTGCTCGGCACGTAGATTCGATGCCATGCAAATCGGATGGATTTCACCGCAGCCCTCCAAATTCACTTATAACACGATCCAAGATAATCTTGTTGGTTATTTATGTTATGATAAGAATTTTAAAGCCTCGGCCCCTTTGCAAATTTTATGCAAATTGTTAATTCACTGAGATGCTTATTTTAAGAATACGTTCGTAATATTTAGCTATCTGGGATGAGAAAATACATTTCAAATCATCAAAATTTTAATTGCAATATGTTCTAAAGTTTTGTGATTGCCTTGTCATTTTTTTCTAGAATTAATTCATTACAATATATCGATCAACCATTTAATTATAACGTTTATACTGAAAATGTTGAGTATTTTGTTAGATTTGTCTTTCTTAGAATTGAAATGCGTTTCTGAAAACTTGTTCGGATCTCGAAAAAGCGAGTCTAATGAACAATTGCACGTGATAAAAAATTCTCATACAGGAAAACACAGTCACAATATTTTTTCAATCTCATCCTTTTGACTTATTCTTCCTCTTTGGTCCTTTCTTCTCAGGTCTATAAAAAACCCAGATGATTAAACAATAATAGAACAATTGCAAATGCTACAAAGTTTTTATACAGGAACACACAATCGCAATCTTTTTTGCTAAAATAAAATACATTCCCTCATAAACAATCTTATCCTTTTGAGCCTTTCTTTGCAAATCTGTAAAAAATCCTGAAGGTTACACAAGAATAGAACAATTGTACATGTTAAAAAATTCACATACAAGAAAGCACATTTGCAATATTTTTCTTTGAAATAAAATACACTCTGTTACAAACAATCACATCCTTTTGAGCTACTCTAGCACTTTGTATGTTTTTTCCTAGATCTATAAAAAAACCCTGATGATTAAACAATAATCAAATGAAACAGTGAAGCACTTATCGAGATTTATTTCGCATGTTCGTTGCCTTGTACTGTAATTGTTCAAGCAAACAGAGATCCTTAATGCACACACATATGCGAAGGAAAAATAGCTTTTAGAAGCGATGGTACTCGAACCTCGCAATGAGCATTTTTCTGCAAGTCTAGGATTAATTAGGTTCCCTGAGAATGGTGAATTCCATCATCTGCCAACCCAACCTTGGCTTTCCCGACTTTCCTACGCTTCGCCGGAGTAATTTCTTTGTGCAATCGAGGTTTCAACGAGCGAGTGGAAACTCCCCCCTTACGAATTAGAGATCAGACTAGTTTTCCATTTACTACAAATACCACTCGCACGCGTTCGGCCTCATGAATGATTTAGTGCGCCGCTAAGTCAACAAAAAGCTCTGGTCTTTCTAATAATACTGCGATGTTTATTTGAAGCCTATTTTTAATGATTCGATTGTAATATTATTTCTGATTGTTTCTTAACACTTTCGATAATTATAAAATTGCAAGTAGATGCAGTCACTATTTTTTAATTATAAAAATACCAAGAAAGAACTAATTCTAAAATAGCAATCGTGTGTTTAATATTTAGAAAAGTCTCGTTATGTATAATTCGTTCATTTTGAATGAGGATTTTAATGTACTGTATATTTCTAAGTTAATATTACTATATTTCCATGAAGAATGCATAGCATTGAATAATACAATGTTAAAGAAAAATATAACAGGAATTTACAGATAACAAACACTTCACGAATGTTTTAAAAGATCTTATTTATAATTGGATAACTTTGGCACACCATTCAAATATGCACTGTTCTTTCTCAATTAATATTATTAAGTTCTCGTCGAACAATACAATATAAAATAAAAATATATGATATATTTGCATATTACTAAAGAAATATGCAGTACATATTTCTAAGTTAATATTATTATACTCCGGTGAAGAATACATAGCATTGAACAATATAATATTAAATAAAAATATATCAGGAATTTATAGATAACAAAGGAATTTTGCTCACCATTCAAATATGTACTATTTCTTCTGAATTAACATTATTACGCTCTCATCAAACAATACAACATAAAATAAAAATATATGATATATTTGCAAATTACCAAAGTTCTCCAGGCAACATTTCTTGAATTATTCGCGTGTGTTTATAGGCTCGGTATTTATATATTTCATCAATTTTTAATAAGAACTCACTATATATTTCTAAGTTAATATAACTAAATTTTAATGGAGAATACATAGCATTGACCAATATAATATTAAATAAAAATATATCAGGAATTTATAGATAACAAAAAAATTTGGCTCACCATTCAAATATGTATCTACTATTTCTTCTGAATTAACATTATTAAGTTTTCATCGAACAATACGACATCAAATAAAAGTATATGATATATTTGCAAATTATCAAAGAAATATACAGTATATATTTCTAAGTTAATATTACTATATTTCGATGAAGAATACATATCATTGAATAATACAATGTTAAATAAAAATATATCAGGAATTTACAGATAACAATACTACATGAATGTTTTAAAAGATTTTATTATTTATAATTGGATAACTTTGGTTCACCATTCGAATATGTACTATTTCTTCTCAATTAACATTATTACGCTCTCATCAAACAATACAACATAAAATATAAATAAAAATATATGATATATTTGCAAATTACCAAAGTTCTCCAGGCAACATTTCTTGAATTATTCGCGTGTGTTTGTATGCTCGGTATTTATATATTTCTAAGTTAATATAACTATATTTCGATGAAGAATACATAGCATTGAACAATACAATATTAAATAAAAATATATCAGGAATTTATAGATAACAAAAAAATTTCGCTCACCATTCAAATATGTACTATTTCTTCTCAACTAATAGTATTAAGTTTTCGTCAAACAATACAACATAAAATAAAAATAAAAATATATGATATATTTGCAAATTACCAAAGTACTCCAGGCGAAATTTCTTGAATAATTCGCGTGTGTTTGTATGCTGGGTTCGCAACAGCGGCGCATTGAGTTTAAGCGGTACAGCTGGAATGTTCCAATTACACATTTAGCCGGTGGATGTGTCAACGAGGCATGCGGGCAATACTCGCACTAAATACGAGTTGTTCGGCCGGATCTAACAAGCGTCATCATCGCCTCCCCATCAAAGTTAGACGCGACGACAACTTTTGCAAGATTCTCTCCGCCAACCAGCCCACTTCCGGCGCAGTTTGGTGCCGCTCTAATTTATCGCGCCCAAATTTAGCCCGCGCGATATCGCCTGGCGGAGCTTCATTACTGCAAATGCACTGGTAATGACGCCGCCGCTAAATCGTAATTACCAGGCTACGTCTGCCTCACTCCAGTTGTTATATGTATTGGCACGGAATAATGTCGAGACGTGTATATGTTATTGGAATATATCAAAGATGTGTCCAAAGGTTCGGAATAATAAAGCACAATCGTTATATTTTTGCTCCTTGATTAATTACAGGACAATAAAAAATATAAAACGTCAGAATGGAAATATTAAGATTTAGGTTTAGATTTAGATTTACATTTAGATTTAGTATTTATGTCAACAATTGAGAACTAATCGTGCTAAAGCGTGGAAAGTTTAATTAATCATCATATTTATTATTAACACTAGATTTACCAAGACCAATCAAAATGACTGGTTTATATCTATTTTTATAGGCATACAAAAATCCTGGTAAATTTAGTATTAATAAATAGTACAATAATACTATCATACAATATTATATGATTTTAAATTAGTGATCAATGAATAAAAATAGAATAAAAATAGAAATAACGCAGAACACTGAATAACTCGAGTTTTTTTTTGCAACCACGAGCCACGTTTTTGCTGAACTCTGTTAAAATACCACTTTGCCCAAACTTTCCTTATTACCTCGAATTTCTATGCTAACGAAACACTATTCTGTGCTATAAAATTTTAATTATTGTAATATGTCTGATGCAATATATATGAGGAGCATAAAAAATTGTTTAATATTCGCTGGGAAGCCCTGTTTACTTTTACCCGGCGAGCGGTAATTTCTCCAGAGAGCTGCACTTAATTTATGGCGCAAGATCTTCCAGACGCGCAATTAAAATAATTAGCAGCGATCTCCCTCGAAAAACGATGCGCTGCATATTTTCCTTTTACTTGTCGAACTCCGAGTTTAGAGCCGAGCAACTGCGACTGTAATAAGTTTATTTATTCGTGAAAATTATTGGTGAAGAACGTAGAAAATTTATTTATTAGTATATTCCTTTAAATAATTTGTATTGTTTGCCAATGCAACTTTTTGTTGTGGTTGCTTTATTGAATTAATAATAAAGATAATAATAATTTCCATCCACCATTGACTGTAATTCTCAAGAAAATAGAGGTTTCTTAATATCGGAAGTATTCAAGAAAGTTATTTATTGCTAAAGCGATGGGGATGATTGAGATATCGTCCGACATAGTTGCAGTTTTATTTGGCCTTCTGGGAACTTGGCTTTCCGGCATTTTAAATCTCGTTACAGGGATGAGAAACGCTCGCATAGTTCGGAAGTTAGTATGCAAGATTTACATGTAATTATTATTTTAATAAAGCTTCGGTTTATGCTTGTCGCGAATTGTTTGGAAGACTGGAATGTTGTTAAGTTGTTCTTGATGAGGTTGGTATTCGAAATTGAGGGGAATTAAGAGGGAAAATAGAGAATAATTAGAATGATTTCTGCGCAGATTTCAAAATTACCTGTGGCAAGAATAGTTTGCACATTTTAATTAATAGCAAGGATGGTTTTCTTTATGATAAATCTTGAAATCTTCCCACTCATTAACATGCTCGGCGACTCTTTGCTCTCTCACGCACTTTATAACTCCTCGTTCCTCTGCTTCTTTACACTTGGCTCTGCTCTGACTCTTTGCTCTGCTCTCCACCGACTGACTTTCGTCGCCCGAAATCCCGGACGTCATATCCCACACAGAGATTTACCCTTCTTTCGCTCATCACTCTCGCACCGCTTTGCCCACACTCATTTCTTAGAGATAATTATACTCCTCTCCTTCGATAACGGCCACTCAATGTCGCATTTATTCATCTTGCCGCTCCCTTTTTGACTCTCACAGTAAGATGAACCACGAAAAAGGCGGAGAGAATTATTTTTGCAGCTGTTTATCAATTTAAAGCTTGAAAAAAGGCTTTAATATTGAATTATAAAAAGTACAAATATATTCAAATAAATAATGAACAGAGACACGAATATATAATATTATGAAGTACAATTAATATTTGATGAAACAATCAAAGTATTAGGAAAGGCTTTAATATTGGATTATAAAAAGTACAAATATATTCAAATGAATAATGATCAAAGACACGAATATATTATGAAGTACAATTAATATTCTATCAAATAATCAAAGTGAGAGGATCTTATTAATTATAGATAGTATAAATATTATGAAACAAAACTTATGCATTCACTTTTCTTATAGCATTGATTATTTTTTGATAGTGAATTCAAAGTGTTAGGAAAGGCTTCAATATTGGATTATAAAAAGTACAAATGTATGCAAATGAATAATGAACAATAAGAAGATCTTATAAATTACAGGTACTATAAATAACGTGAAGTAAACACATAATATGGGACTTTTGGATGCTTGATCGGTTATTGAAGTATATATTATAATATATTACGAATTACAATTGGTTTTTTTGATAGTATTAATTATTTTTTCGTAGTATTTATTCATACAAGGAAACTAGCAATAGTAGTAAATGTATAACATGTATCTACAATTAAAATACATCAATTACAAATCCTTATCGTTCATTATAGCCTTGGAATCACACTCGGCATTCATCTTCTACAAGCTTTTCAAGTTTTTCAAGTAGAAATACTAATTTTGTTCGCATTTTTCTCCATTCAACCCACTGTGCTTCGAAGCCACCCTTTTCTTTCGCTCGAATGATGCAGCATTCTCACTTTTTCATACGCACAATCATACACATACACTCGTTAATTGTTCCACGTGTATTTTCAAAAATACCTTCAAATTCTCCAGTTTCTCAATTTATACTAATATCCATTTCAGTTAACAACACACTCCAATAATAGCTACATCTGCTTATAGTTTAAAAAAGAATACTTCTAATTAAAGAACTGCAGGAAATATCGTTTTTTAATTGAGTCATTTCCGTTTATTTCCAACTCGTCAGTCGTAATTGACAATAAACGACAACACTTTATTGGAATTCTGTCATTTTGTCACTTGTAAGTACATCTCTGAGATAAATCATTAACAATGATGCCAACTATAGCTCAGAAAGAAATAAAAGTGTCAAATGCGTTTATACGACGTCGAGTAGTTTAAACATTTTTAGACGTCGATTTATTTCTGTAGTACACTACTTCTTCTATTAAGTTTCTTAAATTTTCCTACCGATTGCTAGTAAATGAAGTAAGTTTGGGTTAGGTGTCCGTAGAAATTTCTTCAGTTAAGTTTGATTGCCAGAGATTGATTGTTCTAATTGAACAGTTTTGCATATCAGAATTTATTCCAATACAAGATTTTTAAGCTCTTACTTAAAAGTATAATACGGGACTGAAATTTGGTGGAGAATGTGCCCTTGCATCAGGGAAGATACCATAAAAATTCCAGAGCCCTAGCTCAAAGTTTAGGTTTTCACCTATTTCCGACCCTCGAAAATGGTCAGTTTTTTCAAGTTTCTCAAAATCGGCCGAACCCGGGATATTTTGATTGTTTTCGTATCAGGATGGATAGAGAACAAAGAATCTGTGAAAAAAAGTCCGGATTTGCAACGAAAACGGGTCGAAAACCCGTCCAGAAAAGTCAATTTTTGCTCATTTTTGACGGTTTTCATTTTTTTTGGTCGACTTCCCGATCTTTCCCGGGGCTGAAATTTGGTGGGTAATGTTTTTTTGCATCAAGGAAGATACCATAAAAATTCCAGAGCCCTAGCTCAAAATTTTTTTTCCGCCAATTTTTCTTATGGGGTTCCCCTTCAGATTTTTTCACGGTTTTTTGAAGGTCCCCGAACTCGGTTTTTTTCTTCGGGAATCGATTGTTTATGAATGAAAACGGATAGAAAACAAGAAATCCGTCGAAAAAAGTCCGGATTTCTATGGAAAACACTAAAAAAACTGATTTTAAAGTTCGATTTTTTCGGAATTTTCGCTGGTTTTTCCTATATTTTTTGGACTTCCCGACCTTTTCCGGGGCTGAAATTTGGTGGGGAGTCTCCCCTTGCACCAAGGAAGATGTCATATAAATTTCAGAGCCCCAGCTCAAAATTTTTTTTCCCCCATATTTTTGGCCATCGAAAATATCCAATTTTTCAAGGGTCCCCGAACCCGGTTTTTTTCTTCGTAAATCGATTGTTTGTGTATCAGAGCGGATAGTAAACGAAGAATCCATGAAAAAAAGGCCGGATTCATATCGAAAATACCAAAAAATCGTTCCTGAAAATGAACGCCTGCCAATGAAAGCCTGCATCGAAATGTCTCGCTGTGTATACATTAGACAGACAGCCTCTCGCAAGTTTTGCGATTCGCCAGCCAGCCGGCCGGTGGCGGCGGGAAGAAGGGTGCTTTTAAGTATTCGGTTGTTTTCTCAGCCGGTAAATTATTCGGCAATGAATTTCGTAATCTCGGGGGTGGGGTTGGGCACTTTGTGCTGGAAAGGAAGGAAGGAAGGAGGTCTCGAGTTCGCGAGTCAGCTCTTTATTCCGGGGTCGTCGTGAGAAGGTGCTGCTGGTGCTGGTGCTGCTGCTCCATTGCATTAAACGAACGGTCAAACGTCTTGGCTGGCGCGGAGAGAGGAAGGAGCGCTCCGCCAGCCACTCGGCTCTGCCAGCATTAGGAGGGACGTGAATTGGATTGACATTACGTACTGGATCCGAGTTCCTATGGCGCAGCATCCCTGGAGAAATCAGTACAGTGCGCCGCCGGTAACACTACTCGAACACTGCACACTTACGAGTCTGTGCCGGGCAACCCCGTCGATACACGGTCACTCGCGCATTAATATTCGGACAATCTTCCTCCTCCGGAGATCATTGTCAGCGTGTTTCCGATGCAGCTCGTGCGCCCCGTTAAAGTTTGAAGAGCGCTTTCTTTTTTCAAAAGGAAGCTCGGCGAATTTTTTTAGACTCCTTGTTACGAGTCAGGCTTCGCGTGTCCTAAAACAATGATTTATGTATTTGTACGTCTTATGATTGTTGGAGGAGATAAGACAATGACATAGCTTTTTGTTACACAGCTCATTGTACCAAAAAGTAACATTGTTACCAGCTGAATTGTTCATTTTCACAGTGAATCATATTCTTGAAAACAAAATATTACATATCATTGTTACGAGTCAGGTTTCGCGTGTCCTAAAACAATGATTTATGTATTTGTACGTCTTATGATTGTTGGAGAAGATAAGATGACATAGCTTTTGGTTACGCTGTTCATTGTATCAAAAAATAACATTATTCCCAACTAAATTGTTTAGTTTCACAGTGGATCATATTTTTACAAAAAAGTTGTGGAAAACAAAATATTACATGTCATTGTTACGAGTCAGGTTTCGCGTGTCCTAAAACAATGATTTATGTATTTGTACGTCTTATGATTGTTGGAGGAGATAAGACAATAACATAGCTTTTTGTTACGCTGTTCATTGTACCAAAAAGTAACATTGTTCCCAATTGAATTGTTTAGTTTCACAGTGAATCATATTCTTACAAAACAAAGTCGTGGAAAACAAAATACTACATGTCATTGTTACAAATCAGGCTTCGCGTGTCCTAAAATAATGATTTATATATTTGTACTTCTTATGATTGTTGGAAAAGATAAGACAATGACATAGCTGTTCATTGTACCAAAAAATAACAGTGTTCCCAACTAAATTGTTCAGTTTCCCAACAAATTATATTGTTACAAAACAAAGTCGTGGAAAGCAAAATATTACATATAATTAAAGTCTTATTGAATAAAGACTTGAAGACTTGCTGGGATAATCGTGTGTAACACTAGGTTTACGACATCCGTCATTTTGACAGATTTCGGACTTCACGAACCAAATTACAAAGCTTATTAATTTTAATAGTTTCGTTGGTTTCTGGTGTGTTTGAAATAGCAGAGACAAGAATGAACCACAGATATTCGAATATTGGTGCGAGTCACTGCGGATGTGCGTGCAGCTATTGACAAAGCAGTTGCCGGCTGAAATATCGTGTAACTATGCACGAACTAGTTGCACTGCCTTCTCCATCGCTAAGGCTATCAAGTTCTACGGCTGCATGACTTAGGCACATCGCAAACCCGATATTCCATCGGTGAAGATCGATTCCCCGAACCCAAAGATCGCGAAAGGTCTCTTTCGTTACTCGAATACGAAACAACTATTTTCACCAATGGAGTTTGTCAGTTATGAATATATCAACTATCCAATCTGGCTTCACTCGAATGACACTTCGTGTGTATGTTAACAATCAGTTAATTAAAAAAATTATGGGTTGTTGCAAAGATCTTTTAGTGAAATTATGGAGTTACTTTTGAAACATATTGTATAAGTAAGGAATATTACAATATTTCATGTGAGATGTAATAATATCTTAGGTTAAAGAATACTCGAAAGAATACTATTTTCCCTTTCAAAAATTTTTAATTGGTCTTCAAGCATACTTTATAAATAATAAATATTGCAATATTGTACGTGCGATCTAACAATATCTTAGTTAAAAAAATACTCGGTTGTTGTAGCTACTTTTCCTTTCAAAAATTTTCAATTGCTCTTCAAGTATACTTTATAAATAATAAATATTGCAATATTGTACGTATGATCAACAATATCTTAGTTTAAAAAATACTTGGTTGTTGCAGCTGTTTTGTAATTACTCTTGACACATACTGTGTAAGTAATAAATATTACAATATTTCACTTGCGATGTAATAATATTTTAGTTTAAAAAATACTCGGCTGCTGCAATTATTTTTCCTTTCGAAAATTTGCAATTACTTTTGAAACATCTTGAATTTGTAATAAATATTGTGATATTCCATGTCCAGTGTATTAATATCTGAATTTAAAGATTAATAGATTACAACTATAATTATTGCAAGAACTTATAACGAATTATACAATGTTCTGCTTCTTCCAATTCTTCTCGCTCTTATTTATGGTATAACAAAAGTATCTGAACACCCAAATCACTTAAAAATAATAATTCAAGGACTTCGATTAATTAAACATTATTCAAAAATATCATTACGCAATGACGCAACAATCAATTTAATATTAAATTCATTATATTTCAATTCTCATTAGCATTATAATAAATATTACTACAGCCACAAATAAACCAGATTAGCATAGATATGCAAGCACCGATCGATCCTCGCGGATGGTTCGACTTCCTTTCTTATCGGTCCGCACATACACGGCTGTGTACGAGCAGATAAATGGAATCCTAACTCGACGGTGGTTGCTGCGGCCAGTCACTGTTATTTACACTACGGCGAGATTCCTTTCTTTCAAGGCTTTCGCCGCTCTATTTGTAGAGCGTCAGGGATGACCGATGACGGGAAGACTCCGAAGGCGAACCAAGGCCGGCAAAGAATACGAGGTGAAAAGTAGCGGGAGAAAAAAGAGAACGAAAGAGAGGGGGAGGGAGAAGTGAAAGGAGAAAAAGAAAGCGTCGAGGTATCCAAAGGACAAAAGGGAGTACTTAAATGACAGAAGAAGAACCCGAGTCCGGCGTCACGTGAACTGTGTGTGAACTTGTGGGACAAGAGAGAGAGAGGGCGCTTCAATACCGTCTTGCAACCCCTTCCAAAGACAAATCGTCGTCGCTTTCCTCGCTTCATTCTCCTCGCACTTGTTCCACCGATCGGCCGAGCATCCTAGCTGGCGCTGCTGTCCGTCAGGAGCGCTCAGCGAGAGAGGAAGGGAGGGGGAAAGGCCAGTTGTCGCAGACGTAATGATTTTTCTTGTCAGCTTCGACGGGAATGTGGGCTTCGACCCACTTTCCACGCGATATCACCGGGCTCCGATCAACTGGTACGTTATTAGCGATCGCTGCCAGATCCCATCTCTTAATGGGACCTCATTGTCCGCGAAAAACTCGAGGACTCCCTCGATCCGACGATAGATCGAGCCTGGTGTCGCGAGAATTGGATCAATTGGAATGCGTCGAGATATAGCGCGCCGCGGATTTAGGCTCGTGGATCGTTGGACTCGTGGAATTACTACTAATTAATTATTTTTTATTTCTTTACGCGGAGATTTTAGGGAAATTGTGGGGTCTGTCACTTGTAGATTTGTAATATTGTTTTCTATTTTTTTTAGTACTAGCCTGAGTTATATTAAATTGAATAATAAATTAATGTTCCCAAAATTTGTAGGAATGTGAGTTATTAGGATTAGAATTTTAATATAATTCTGTATTATCTTACTATTAATCCTTATTTTCAAATGTTAATATCAATAAAATATAATGAAAGGAAGTAAAGGCAATTTTATAATGAACGACTTATAAGTATAAACATTGTACATACAAATGAGATAGGAAACTATAAATACTAGATGCAAAAGATAAAGAAAGAAACAATACGAAGCAATTTGTCAAAGTCACATAATACAACACAATTTTAAAAACATTTTGCACTATTTTACTGTTTTACGTTTATTCCACGATTCTCTTTTTTAATACTCCACTTATCATTTAATTTCTGCAATAATATTCATCGAGAACCTTCGAATAATTAGGATCGACAAATTACCACGGGAATTCTACAACTCGAGCACTTGTTCTTGAAAATGACGTTTTGTGAGTGCTTTTTTCGGGAAAATTGCAAACTTTCCTCGCTCTGTCCGTTCCCCGGAATAAGTTATACCGTCGGTAGTTGCGCGACAGAGTTGCAGCACAAAAGTTCCCCGCTGCAATTGAGACGGAACTCCGGCGGCCGCCGTCGTATTGCTGTAGTTAACAACCCAAGTATTTTCGTTCATAATTAAGTGGATGAAGGGCTTCGCCGGGCAGACCGCAATGTTTCAATCGCTCTTATTGTGGAATAACGTTTCAATTAAAAAAGATGTAAAATATCAAAATTATTATCTGTTGTAGGAAAAACCCACCAGTGAATTAAATGAAACAAATAAAATAATAAATAAAATAATATTGCCAAAATATCCAATCATTCTATGCAAATGAAAACTTTTTTCATTTATGTCCTTAATAATCTAATTTCTTTGTAGGAAAAACTCCAATGTATTTACTGTGGTTTTATCGTTGTTTAGTTTATCAGTGAATTAAACAAAAAAAATAAGTTTACGTAACGCATGTCGCGAATAAAATAAATAAGATAATACTGCGAAAATATCCACAAATGTAAACTATCAAAATTATTATCCGTTGTAGAAAAAGTTTATCAGTGCATTAAATGAAAAAAATTATTTTACGCGACGCATGTCGCGAATAAAATAAATAAAATAATACTGCCAAAATATCCAATCATTGTATGCAAACGAAAACTTTTTCCATTTATATCCTTAATAATCTAATTTTTCTGTAGGAAAACCTCGAATGTATTTACTGCGGTTTGATCGCTGTTTAGTTTATCAGTGAATTAACCGAAAAAAATAATTTTACGTGGCGCATGTGGCGAATAAAACAAATAAAACAATACCGCCAAAATATCCAATCATTCTATGCAAACGAAAACTTTTTCCATTTATATCCTTAATAATCTAATTTCGTTGTAGGAAAAGCTCGAAAGTATTTACTGTGGTTTTATCGCTGTTTAATTTATCAATGAATTAACCGAAAAAACTCATTTTACTTGGCGCATGTCGCGAATAAAACAAATATAACAATACTGCCAAAATCTCCAATCATTGTATGCAAACGAAAACTTCTTTCATTTATATAATCTAATTTCGTTGTAGGAAAAACTCGAATGTATTTACTGTGGTTTTATCGTTGTTTAGTTTATCAGTGCATTAAATGAAAAAAATTATTTTACGCGACGCATGTCGCGAATAAAACAAATAAAACAATACTGCCAAAATATCCAATCATTGTATACAAACGAAAACTTTTTCCATTTATATCCTTAATAATCTAATTTCGTTGTAGGAAAAACTCGAAAGTATTTACTGTGGTTTTCTTGTCGTTAACCAACTGAGATTCGCGTTAATGCTTTTCAATTCAGTTTCGCGCTGGCATTAAGGTAGTGAAATAGTATTGAAATAATTGGAAATGGGTTGAATCGGAGCAAGTTGTCATTCGTCACACAACAATACAGTGAACACTGATCCGGAAGTATACGCGGCTCGGTTTAGTGTCCAGTCAATCATGAAATTGTCATGGACGTTTAGCAGGCGCAGCTATGAATTCAACAATCCCTCCATAACATCAATAGAGCGTCATCAATATTGACGGTGCATTATTCCTATGATATTGGACGCTAGAGAGAGAGCGGCGTCGGATTGGACGAGGCGTCGCCTGACGAAAATGGAGAAGAACGCATCCTCTCTTTGAAGCCATCTGTTTGAAGCGCTTGCTCTCCCAATGATGAATCCGATCTGAATCGCGTTCGCGGCGAATTAATTAGCTTCGAATAGCTAATCAAACATTTCCCGGCGACACCCCATGCGCTGTGTAATTTAGTCTAATACGCGCACACACACTCACCTACCCAGAATGCAAATGAAATAAGCGTGAGAGGCGCGCACCCACCCGGCGTGCATTGCGGTGGTGGTGTGCGTTTGG
This sequence comes from Ectemnius continuus, assembly GCA_910591665.1. NCBI lineage: Eukaryota > Metazoa > Arthropoda > Insecta > Hymenoptera > Crabronidae > Ectemnius > Ectemnius continuus. The sequence continues at coordinate 3,933,417 of OU342856.1, forward strand.
AATATAAGGGGAGGGCGTCGCGGCGCGCCGCGGCGCATCGCGTTATGAAAGCTGTACATCGGAATGGAGTTTGTAAGCTCCTGTAATCTTCAGTCGGAGTGGGCTTTCACTCGGCCGAAACATTAATCACGCGGTTTGAATGTTCCAAGCCGGAATCCCGGCGATCATTATGAAAATGGAGCGGCGCATGCGATCCCCCCATTAATATTCAGCATTTCTTTCGAGGCTCCACTTATATGCCGATAATGTTCGCCGATCGTTGCGGAAACAAAGAGTTGCATTTCGCGCCGCCTGCTTACTGTCCGATGCAACACATTCCTAAAGACTAGTTCTTAATTTCTCTTGTTGCGCGTGTTTGCGTCAAATTATTATTTGATATTCGATGTTTCCATATTGTTGATATTTGGTGCGAATGTTAAGAATACTTCACACATTTATTTTTGTTGTAATTATAGTGGATGAGTAGAAAGAAATATTTTCTTGTGCACTTTGTAGTTCTTTGTGTGAATTATACTTTTATACAGAAACCACAAATATTTTCGGTTGCATGTGAAGCTACGAAATCAGCGGAATAATAAAACATTTAATCATTATAATTTGCCATTTAATCACTTATTTCCTACTCCACCATTTATTGCACTCGTTACTGGCAAAGCCAAATTCTTAATTCGAGTTTTGATGCGCGTGTTAAATTATTTAATATTCAACGTTTCTATATTGTTCACATTTGCGGTGAATGTTAATACTAATTTAATTCAAACAATGATAAACCGTTGCAAGTCTAATACACATTTATTTTTATTATAACAATAATAGATGAATAGACAGAAACAGTTTCTTGTTCACAGCTCGGAAATTCAATTGCTTTTGAAAATTTGAAGCTACATTTCTCTGAATTATAACTTTATATCGTTGAGCAAATCACATTGAAATCATACAAGTAATAATACCAAACATTTTCCGTTACAATTTGCAATTTAACCATTTTACTTATTACAACCGCATTATGATTTTCGAAAGGCCTTTTCAATTACATATTTCGTACTGCATTGATTGCACTCATTATTAATAAAGACGAGGTTTTAATGGCTATTATTATGTGTGAGTAAAACTATATATTTAATATTCAACGTTTCCATATTGTTGATATTTATTGCGAATGTTAAGAATAATTTAATTCAAAGTATTATAAATCATTGCAAGTATTAATATCACAGATCTATAATTTATTATAATAATACTAAATGAGTGGAAAGAAATATTTTCTTGTGCATAGCGAAAATTCCACTGCTTTCGAAAATTTGTAGTTAAAGATCGCATTATAATCATACAAATAATAATACCAAATATTTTCCGTTACAATTCACAATTAAATCATTTAACTTATTACAGCCGTACTATGCCATTTAAAAATCCATTTATTGCACACTTTATTAATAAAGACGAGGTTTTAATTTCTATTGTTATGTGTGGGTCAAATCATTATTTAATATTCAACGTTTCCATACTGTTCACATTTGGTGTGAATGTTTATAGTAATTTAATTCCTACAACGACAAACCATTGCAAGTATTAATGGAACACATTTATTTTTATTATAATAATAGTAAATGAGTGGAAAGAAATATTTTCTAGTACACAGCTCGGAGATTCTATTGCTTTCCAAAATTTGTAGCTACATTTGTCTGAATTATAACTTTATACAATTGAGCAAATCACATTGAAATCATACAAGTAATAATACCAAACATTTTCCGTTACAATTTGCAATTTAATCATTCTACTTGTTACAACCGCATTATGATTTTCGAAAGTCCTTTTCAATTACTTATTTCGTACTGCATTGATTGCACTCATTATTAATAAAGACGAGGTTTTAATGGCTATTATTATGTGTGAGTAAAACTATATATTTAATATTCAACGTTTCCATATTGTTCATATTTATTGCGAATGTTAAGAATAATTTAATTCAAAGTATTATAAATCATTGCAAGTATTAATATCACAGATCTATAATTTATTATAATAATAGTAAATGAGTGGAAAGAAATATTTTCTTGTGCATAGCAAAAATTCCATTGCTTTCAAAAATTTGTAGTTAACAATCGCATCATACAAGTAATAATACCAAATATTTTCCGTTACAATTCACAATTAAATCATTTAACTTATTACAGCCGTAATCTGCCATTGCAAGTATTAATGGAACACATTTAATTTTATCATAATAATAGTAAATGAGTGGAAAGAAATATTTTCTAGTACACAGCTCGGAGATTCTATTGCTTTCCAAAATTTGTAGCTACATTTGTCTGAATTATAACTTTATACAATTGAGCAAATCGCATTAAAATCATACAAATAATAATACCAAATATTTTCCGTTACAATTCACAATTAAATCATTTAACTTATTACAGCCGTAATACGCCACTTAAAGTCCCTCTCAATGACTTATTTCCTACTGCATTTATTGCGCTCTTTATTCGACGATCATTCGAGTTGAGAGATGAAAAGTAAAGAATGGCACTCGTGGGTAAGAGTGGCGAATCAAGGGAAGCAATGAATGCCGGGAGATAATTAAGTAGGGTAGTTGGATGCAAGTATTATTGACGTGTCGGAGAGGCGGAGGGAGCGAGGGAGAGCGAGAACTTCCCAGCAAGCTCGATCCGCGCGGCCGAGAACATGGGTGATTAAGACTTCTGAATTATTCGTCCTCTTAATGGCTGGCATGTACTTGTAGACGTGTTCGGAAAGTTCGCCGGCCTCGTTCCACGGCCGCCGCCTCGGACGGTAACAACTCCGGCCGATTAAATGGTGATCGGGATGATCTTCTCACAATTATTCCTTGATTACAGGAACAATTATTCCTGATTACGGGGAGACGCGTGGCCTCGGACCTACGAGCGAACAACCCCTCGCCGGGCAAATCGTGTCGGACAATGAAATTATAATTTTGTTAAGCCGGCACACTACCTAATCGGAACGAGACCCCGCCGAGATTCCCACTGATTAAGGAATGCTGCTTCCGGGAATTCCCCGCGGATCAAACCAGAATGTATGCATTTGCTTCTATGAGAAGTCGTTAAAAGCTCGAAACCTTCTTTCGAAATTGATTAAAAAGCTTTTTTTTCTTTGTTTTAAAAAATTAAAATTAAAATTTACGCATTTGCTTCTACAAAAAGTCTTTTATCAAAGCATTTCACAAAGCGCAAACATATCTAAATGCAGCTTATAGTGTTAAATTGATTAAAAAGCTTTTTTCTTCTTTGTTTTAAAAAACGAAAATCAAAATGTACGTATTTGCTTCTACAAAAAGTCTTTTATCAAAGCATTTCACAAAGCCCAAATATAGCTAAATGTAGCTTATAGTGTTAAATTGATTAAAAAGCTTTTTCTTTCAAAAAACGAAAATCAATATGCACGCATTTGCTTCTACGAAAAGTATTTAGTCAAAGCATTTGACATAGCATAAACGTATCTGAACGCAGCTTATAGTATTAAGTTGATTAAAAAGCTTTTTCTTCCTCTATTTTAAAAAACGAAAATTAAAATGTACGCATTTGCTTCTACGAAAAGTTTGTTGTCAAAGCATTTCACGTAGCGTAAACGTATCGAAATGCAGCTTATAGCATTAAATTGATTAAAGAGTTTTTTCTTTGGTTGGTTTCAAAAAAGCGAAAATCAAAATGTGCGCGTTTGCTTCTACAGAAAGCGTTTTTTGTTGGTCAAAGCATGTCACATAACGTAAACGTATCGAAATGCAGCTTATAGGATTAAATTGATCAACAAGTTTTTCTTCCTTTGCTTTCACAGAAATAAAATCAAAGTGCACGCGTTTGCTTCTACAGAAAGCGATTTTTTGTCAAAGCATTTCACACAGTGCAAAAACATATCTAAATTAAGCTTGATGCGTTAAATTGGTCAGGAAATAATTTCGATTTCTTTTGGTGTCGAGAATTAAAAAGCAAATGTGTGTATTTTGGCAACTTCAGTGAGCATGTTCACATACTTTAACTTTCCATATAACTACTACAATTCTGTTGCATTGAAGCGATGAGAAACCAATTTCAGTTCTCACATATTCTTTTGACGTCAAAAACCAGAAAACTTTCACGTGAAATCCGATAGTATTGGAAAAGCTGCAGATTTTAAACACTTTTCGTCCGCCAAAAACCGTACTTATTTCTTGGAAATTCCCTTACACTTTCCACTAAAGAAACACATTCTTTCTTCTACTTTCCAATGACAAAAGAAAAAATACTAAGAAAATATCGAAATAAGTAAAACAATAATACAAATATCCAAATTGATTCAGCAGTTTTTAACAGTCAGTATTAACACTAGGTTTCGGACTTCACGAACAAAATTACAAAGCTTATTAATTTTTCTTCCAATTTATACTGACAATTATTTATGCAATCCTGACAGATTTAACTAACTTATATTATATGTGTTAAAATTGTATTTGTCTTTAAATTAAATTAATAGCTTTTTTCATGAAAGTAAGTGTTAAACAAGGCAATAGAAATAAACAATAAATAAGTTATCTCGTGTTTTACAATTGAAAGTCACAAATGTGTTCAATTCCGCGAATAAACTCTGTTAGCTTTTATTAATTACAGCAAGTGCTTCGGATATTAATATCTATTTGCTTACATTACGCAGTGTTCATTAGGAACAAATGCGCCATTTAGTTTATAATGTCACAATTAATTTCAATGTTGCACAATAATTTTCGGCTGCCGTTTCATTAGTTACACGAACGTTTGTCTGGTTTCGGGATTAATTGGGCCAATAACAGGTGCGTTCCGCAATTATTCACCTGTGCATTCTTTACACCCAATGATTTTAAATTGCTCTTCGATTATTGTAATTTTCCAAAAGCCAAATAAAATGCATCTTCGCAGTTCCCAGCAATGCAAACATCGAAAATCATTGATTGTCTTTCATCTACTGACTCATTAACAGAATAGATTTATATTCTAAATTACACTTTCAAAAATGTTAGTGATTATGTGGTCAAATTAATAATTAGCCATTCAAGTCAAGAACGTGTTCAAGAAATGATTATTCCATTGAAAGAATACTTCAAATATTTAGCAAATGGGAATCTAATTGCAAGCTCGAAGTCTGCTAATCGCCATTCGATAACTAACTTATGAGCTTAAGTGTGGCTTGCTGTCTCATTCGAGCAATCAATCAAACGACTCTGATTAATAGGAGGGATAATGAAAAATGATCGATCGCTGGTGGCGTGCTTCCAAGTAAGAAAGCTCCCCATTGACTTCATTAGTGTAGTTTCTTCGGGAAGAGTCAATGTTACCCAATGAATTATCGCAGTCCGTCATTATTAGATTGAAAAAGATTGATTCTCATTAGAGTTATTAGCCGGATGGAAAGGCATCGATAATGAAAAATGACGGCAACAAACCGGGCGCTAGTTAAAAACTCTTATTACCCGTTTTTGTTTACGAGGTTTCAGCCGCCTTTCACTTCGAAAAGAATATTTGTGGCGTTTATTTTGAAAGTCACCTAAGTACATTTATATTAAAATTGTGATATTAAAGAATTTGCGTTTTACTAAAATTAAAAATGTACGTATAGAATACTAATTGATAAATGGATTTAGGCCACTTTCAAAATAAACGGCTCATTTCATCGTTACTGTAAACTTTTTTGTTCCTAATAAGTATTTTTACTTCGAAAAAAGAAAATCGCCATTATATTAACCTTCAAAATTTTTAATAGATTTTAATTACTCAAGAAAATGTCTAAGACTTACATTTATTAAACTCTTATTAACCAGTTTGATAAACTATAATTTATTAAGCTCTTAATTACCAAGCAAAATTAGATTTACACCAAAAATAATTCACCACTTAGTTTTCAATAAGTTTTGATTACAGGAAATAAGTTATTATTACATAAATATGACATTGTTGAACTTGTTTCGCGCGGTTTATTATGCATTGGATGCAAGATTTTAATTGCTCAAGAAAATGTCTAAAACTACAATTTATTAAACTCTTAATTCCCAAGGAAATTTATATTTACAGCAAAAATAATTCATCGTTTAATTTTCAATAAGCTTTCATTGGAGGAAATAAGTTATTATTACATAAATATGAGATTGTTGAACTTGTTTCGCGCGGTTCATTGTGCATTGGATGCAAGAAGCCTGCAGTGCGCGCGCGAGGCACACGCGGCCAAGACTTACCCAGCATTCTCGGCGCTAGTGGCTAAACCAAACAGCGCTGCAAATTGCAAATGGGAACTAATTGCTTTCCTGCTTTGCCGGGAACCGCAGTAACATTTTAACAAGCTCTGATGCGGTGTCGTGTTGGCGTTAAGTTCGCTACTGCGAGCAGTTTAATGCTCATAAAGCACCGCGCGCGCTCCTTCAAAGATAACCGTGTGCTTGAAATAATCAGTTACGTCTCTCCATCGAAAGTCGCAGCCCTCGCTAAACGATTGCTGTTTAAGCTCGAACCCTCGAAAGCTCTCTTCCGGCTCGTTTGCTTGATCTGATATTTAGCAAAGTGCAAAGCTTTCTCGGGAAAATAAATTACCAAATATCGTTGGTGATATTTTTCTTATGCACTTTGTTTTGTAAGATTTACATATAGGAATTTTTATCAGAATTCCTTTTTATTGATATTTTTCTTCTGCACCTTTTTTTAGATTTAGATATAGAAATTTTGAACAGAATTACTTTTGTGTTTCTTGGAAAATTATTACATTTTTAATGCTATGCTATTAATTATTAATGACATTACTTTGTCTGCTGTTGAAGAAAATGAATCGTGAAAATTGTGTCAATTAAAGTATTGGCATAAGTTTGGATTAATGGCGTTCATGTAAGCTTTAATACTTCGAATAATTTAAAGTCGAACTAAGTTACCACTTACTGGAATTTGTTTTTGGGAAGTATATAAAGTTAACAACTGTTATACATGCAACAACTAACTAATTTTCATACAAACTCGTTAGAAGGCATGCTGTTAGCATTGTATACAATAAAGGAGCTTTTATCAAAATAAATGACACTCATTATGAATAATAATAGCAGTTATCTTTAATTACAGGTACGAAAATCCTCAATAGTTACTTTGGAATGTCTGTGGAATGTTTACCAATTCATTTTACACCGTCATTGTTATCCATAAAGGAGAATATTGATATTGACGGACTAGCAACCGATGGTCAAACCAAAATTGATTGATAGCAAGGTAATTTGTAATTGCATTTCGTTCTGCAGTTGGTATCGATACCACAAAAGCAAATATCTTTTACCGTGTATCGTTCAATTGGATTTCAGTGGAATATGTAAGCTTACTGTCAGTCGATATTTACCGGCAACTTAGTTGCCAATGGTAATTCCAATTGAACTGAAGTTTCAATCGTTAATTTCTAAGTTTTATACACAGTTTACTCTTTTATACAACGGTGTTTGTTCATTGTTTCTTTGGTGTTATATGTATGGGTGATGCACTAAAACAGCGCCTGCTAAGTTAGGCTCCCGGAGCTTAACCGGCACCCTCACTCTCAATTTTGAGCTAGGGCCCTGGAATTTTTATGGCATCTTCCTCGATGTCAAAAAACATTATCCACCAAATTTCAGTCCCTGAAATACACGGGAAGTATAACAAATATTGGAAAAACCATGAAAATTACATGAAATTCATTATTCGGGAACGATTTTTTGGTATTTTCGATACAAATCCGGCCTTTCGTGCATGGATTCTTCGTTTACTATCCGCTCTGATACTTAAACAATCGATTCATGAAGAAAAAACCCGGGTTCGGGGACCTTTGAAAAATTGGTTAATTTCGATGGCCAAAAATATGGGGAAAACAAAATTTTGAGCTGGGGCTCTGAAATTTATATCACATCTTCCTTGATGCAAGGGGAGACACCCCACCAAATTTCAGCCCCGGAAAATGTGGGGAAGTCCAAAAAATATGGGAAAAACTAGCAAAAATTCCGAAAAAATCGAACTTTAAAGGCAGTTTTTTTATTGTTTTCGATAGAAATCCGGACTTTTTTCGACGGATTTCTTGTTTTCTATCCGTTTTCAGTCATAAACAATCGACTCCTGAAGAAAAAACCCGAGTTCCGGGACTTTCGAAAAATCGTGAAAAAATCTGAAGGGGTACCCCTTAAGAAAAATTTGTCGAAAAAAAAATGTTGAGCTAGGGCTCTGCAATTTTTATGGTATCTTCCTTGATGCAAAAAAACATTAGCCACCAAATTTCAGCCCCGGGAAAGGTCGGGAAGTCCACCAAAAAAAATAAAACCCGTTAAAAATGAGGAAAAATGGACTTTTCTGGGCGGTTTCTCGACCCGTTTTCGTTACAAATCCGGACTTTTTTTCACGGATTCTTTGTTCTCTATCCACCCTGATACGAAAACAATCAAAATATCCCGGGTTCGGCCGATTTTGAGAAACTTGAAAAAATTGACCATTTTCGATGATCGAAAATAGGTGAAATCCTAAACTTTGAGCTAGGGCTCTGGAATTGATATGGTATCTTCCTTGGTGCAAGGGCACATTCTCCACCAAATTTCAGTCCCGGGGAAGGTCGGGAAGTCAAAACAATTTCTATATTTATACAAAAAATACGTGGAATATGTCTGACTTCTGTATATATATTTGTATAAAGATTATATTTGGAGGGGGCAACACAATAACAAGAGTCTCTTTCCAGTAAAACTGTATTTCCATAGCTTCTGGTTACACAGCACATTGTGCCTGGATAGTCGGGGGTACCAGGCGCGAATTTTTCCTAGTAGCGATTTTGCTTTTTGTCTGTCTGTCAGAGTTAGATTCGCACAATTGGATGCGGTTTGTTTTGTCTAAAGCGGCCTTTTTTACCCTCGCAAAGAACCTGGCGCGCCTAAGATGCGACGATGACACAGCTGCCGCCGCCGTCGCCGCCGGAGACAGTGGCAGCAGAGATGAGAGACGGTAAACGCGCGTTCTATATATAATATCGGGAAGGATATATAATGAAAGTCGGAGGAATGTGATGTGATTCGAGTCGAGCATCGAGTTAGAAGGCCGGCAAGATTTGCAAGGGTGGAGGAGACTCGAGGTGCAAGAGGGTGAGCAGGAATCGAAGGTACAGCATCCGACAAAATACTTGTTGTCACAATCTGCAAAACAGCCACCAGAGAAAAAATTCAGTTTGCCACCATATACACACACGATGTGCAAGACTTTTTTCAGGGGCTTGCGAAAGAAAGCCTTCTCCCCTAAAAGGGCCCTTTTACAAAGTCATGTATAACAGGTGCGCATAGTACAAAATTTCACTTTTTATTCAGCCAACCATTTTCCAGATTGTGACAACTTCCTTTGTTCGGATGCTGTAGGTTCATGAAAGCTCCGCGAGGAGGACACGCGCACCGCGCACTCCGACCAATGAGAGGACTCTGGCCGAGCGGGGGCGGTGCGCGCGCGCGCGCGCGCGAAAATCAATGGTGATCATCAGGATCTCGGATGAGTGAGGAGGAAGGCTAGAAAGGATGCACAGCTTCTCGAAAACTAAATGGACGGCGGACGTGTCGAGTCGTGCCGGCGATCATCTCTACGCAGACGGCACAATGATAGTCTCGTCGGCACTCAATGACCTCGATCTTACTTCTAGTACATTTAATAACATATTCTCACTTGGTTTTGCATCATCGTCTCTTATCGTTTATTTTCGTGCGCTTCTTAGAGGTTTGATGTACACTGCTTAAGAATTCATTTATAACCACTTCGCTGCTACTCTCTCACTCTCGCTCTCTCGCTCTCTTTCTCTCTCTCGCTCGCTCGAAACATGTCTTGTCGCGGCAAATGTATAAAACATACGAGGTCACACGGCTGGCGGGCGCGGGTACATTTTATACAGATGAGCCGCCGATAAAGATAATAACACGATATTATTCCTTTTCTCTCTGCTCGCTTTTGTTACTTTGTCTCCTCTACTAATATATGTTTGACGTGTGCATTGTCTTTTGGCTTTTTTTGTCCCACCTCATGTCTGTATATGACGTGTATGTTTACCTTATTTATACTTATTATGTCCTTCCGCGCTCTCCCTCGTACTGCAACGTGTACAGTTAACGCTTGGTTGGTTTTTTTTTCCTTCTGTTCTTTCTTTTTTTTGGTTTGCTAAGGCATTCTCGTTTATGGCAAATATATCTTAAAGGTGCTGATGTCTAAACGCGCGTGAATACTTTTTTGTATTTTCGTACAGTTTATAAAAGTATATTGGCCAGTTACATACCCTCTAATTAGCCGGCTACTTGTCGCCAAACCACTTAAAAAATGATTCGCCCTCGTTTAGAAAAAGAGAACTAAGTCCACCGCGCTCTCCCTTTGCCGGGATTGACAGTTTCCTTCCGGTTTCCCGTGCGCTTCTCTCAACGCCCCCCCTGTCAGTGTGTGTGTTTCTTTCCCTTTGTTTTTCACTCTCTCTCTCTCTCTCTTTCTCTCTCTTTCCCCGCGGCGTTTTACAGTCCGTGGCCACTAATTCATTTTTTTGGTTTGCTTTGTTTATACTCGCTAGTTAGCATGCAACTCTTTAGTGTTTAATTCTCGTTAACTCATTTTATGTGTTTATAGTTCTCCCTTTAGTAAAATATATCCGACCGGAGGCTAAAGAACCGGAAACAAGAAGAAGTATACGTGTATATCGAGAGGTGAGCTCTCCTCTCCCTTCCCTTTCGCTGCTGGTGGGGCCAATCGGGCCTGACTAACTGGTGGCGCCCTCTCGGCCCTCCTCCGCCCTACCTCTCCTTTCTTTCCTCTCTTACTTATTAGAGCGAATTACTCATTGACCATTGAGTTTAACACTGACTCATCTCGATATATAGCGCGTTACGAGTCGAGACTTTCATTAAGAGTGTGCGCCAAATGAGATTCGCTGAATTGTTTTGTTGGCTATTCAACGGCTGTCAGCACTTTGCACACCGACTTATGAGTTATTGCTTGCTCGACGCGCGAGCCCGCCTAAATCAATGTGTACGCTCGCGCTTAATTAGTCGCAGCTCTCTGCTTTATTCGGATGCACTCGCGCGCACACCTCTCTGCCGATTGTTTGCTGCTGGCGCACTTACTGCTCACTTGCACCATTCTAGTCGTTCTACTTGGCCGCTTGGCGTCGCTGGCGTCGAACACTTTCGCATTGAAGAATGTATAATCATAACAGAAATTAGTTCGAACGAAGTATTGTTATTGGAAGTCACGTGCTATTTAAATGCTTCGAAATTGTTTGTATTACTTTGCTGCAAGTGATATTTAGTTATTGTTAGTTTAACTAAGGAAAAGTGGGAAAATGTGGAAATTAATTCTTCCCTGACACTCTATTTTTCAGGCTCGTAAGTTGCAAAGTTTGTCAATGATTTTAAATAGCGTTTATAAGTGAGAAGAAGTAAACAGGAAATTTTCAACACATCATTTTAAGGCGATTGTAAACAATTCGAGTTAAATGTTGAATATCTAAAGCACTTCGACGACAGCGATTCAATCGAACAAGTAGTCAGATCGACAGGACCTTAAGAATTGAATTCAATATGATTGAAAACAGTTTAGACACTTAACACCCATTTGTTCTTCTAAACACCGCACACCAGCACGATAATAATTCTTTAAACATTCTCAACTGCGTTAGAAGTTGAAGGAAGTTCGAAATCAAGTTCCTCTTTGTTAAGTTCTACGTCATCTCCTGGACCAAACTAACCCAACTGCCACAAGCACGAACGATCACTTTGGAAACTCATTGTTGTCGCGCGCAAGACTTTCATTTGTGGAAGCTGACTCTTTCCCCTCATAAACTAGACTAAAATCTCTACACGATAACAACATTAACAATGTAAAAAACCGTCTAATCCATATACTTTCTACTGCATAACAGATATAGAAATGGTAACGGAGTACGTAACTATATGAATATCCAAGCAACAAGAACAAGAACAATTATGCGGAGTTGCGCATCAAGCTCGCAGCTATTCTCTACTTGTGACGCGTGCGCGACAGGAAAGTCTAACAAGTGGGAATCCCGTGAAACTGGACAATATCGCTATTGCAAACTGAAACTTACACAATAGCTTCTTTTGTATACGCGATTAGTTAGCCTACAACTTTCATAGATCCGTTTATTTATCCGACCAAGTAATACCCTAAAGTCTCTTTATTTAATATTACTCCGTCTCATTCCGTCAACAATTGCATATATAATTTAAATGTTCGTGATAATTGGGTTAGTTTCGTGTCTTCCCCCGACAATTGGATTTGCTCTGACATCCTTGTATGTCTGGTGTGCGGTTTCACTACACTGACGAGTAACAACGTAACGGAACAGGCTTCCCTAACCTCAAAATACGCGATATTTAACATTCGACATAGAAATAGAATACCGACGGAGCGTTGGATGCGCAGAAACTACGAAGTCTCGTAAAGTACAAGCATGGTACATTCGAGAGCCCGATTGTTTGTCGCCATCGACGAACGATACAATGTTCCAATCGGCGAAATCCTCAAGGATTCGGATTTCGACGGTCGATGGACCAGCGATAGAACGGTCTGATCCTTGAGATCCTGGCTGATTCCGTTGTTCCGTGCGAGGGTTGGATCAGTCGCGGAATGCCAAAGGTTAAATATCAGCGTGCAACTCATAAAGGGGTTGGGGTGGGGGGGGGGTGGTGTAAGAATCGATTGCAGTATCGATCACGGCTTTAACCGACGCCTAGCGTTCGCCCTCGCGATGCAGTGCCTCTCGAATATAAGCGGCTTGTCAGAGCTTAAGTAATTCGCTACTACGCGTTGCGTTGGAGCTGCGCGCCTCACTTGCACCCAGAAAAAAAGGTCGAGTCGGCCCACGAATGTTGGTGATCGGTAACAAACATTGGCGAACGACGTCTAATAGAAAAGACGCCAATAGATTCGTACCAGCGCTTTTGCATAGCATACATACAGATTCATACGATAAGCGCGACACGACAGAGAATTCACGCTTATGGTGTGAATTTTGTAGAAAACTCTCTCGTAGAAAATTGACGCTAGGGTAATCTTTATCATTTTTACAAGGCGTCCTATGCGGGTTTCTCAGGAACGTCGACGATCCTCGCACGATCACGACTCTCCCCTTCCTCTCTCTCTCTCTCTGAGACACAACTAGTTCTTAGTACCCAGTGTTTAATTAACCAGCACTACAATGAAAGAGGCTATAACAGATCTGCCGGCACTAGCAACGCAATTAATCACTATACTAACAGACTAGACATTTATAACGATAAACAGTCGGTAGGTGGTTGAGGAAGTGTGTTCTAGTTTCCGGGTGTGGTGCCGGAAAGAGGGCAAGGCGATCGTGCCAGAATCGTTGAGAAACTCTAGTCTCTGTACGGTCTAACGAAGCTTAGCATTCTACTTGGCATTGGACAGTCGCATGTTTCATTATCGATCGATTGTATAGATTCGTGATTGATCCTTGAAACCGGAAACGGAAGTGATGGGACTCTACAGTGCCCGCTAGGAAGTGAGAGACCCGGCTAGTTGGGAAAAACGAGCGTGTCACCGAGTGCTGCCGGGAGGGTAAATTCGATATAGCCGATGCAGCCAGAGTCGAGTTCGAGTAACGTGAGACGAGCGTATGAAGAGCGGGAGGCACTCGAAAGGCTTCCCAGGAGGATAAAGAAAGGACTCTCGGAGTGTTCGTGAAGCGCTGTGTGCGGTAAAGCTTGCCCCGAAAGCAAAAAGCACACGGCGCGCCTATCACGAGTTAACGGCTGCTGCGGCTGCTGCGGCTGTGGCTGCTGCTGCTTTGTGTGTGTTTGTGGCGTTTTCCCTTAAAAGAAAGATGACTGATATGTAAGATCCAAGATACAGATTCGTGCCGTGCTGCATATTCCGCCACGATTTCATTGCAATCCTACTTCCGCCGGTCGCCTCGATCCTCCCCAAGCTTTCGTAAGCTCGAGCGGAAGCTCTCGCCGAACGCGCGTTACTCTGTCGGCTGGTGAACTGAAGGCTGCTCAAACATCCGCGAACGTATGCAGCGATAAACGAAGCACTCTCGTTAACCCTTTAATCCTCCGCGAATCAGATCAAGTTAACGATTTTGAGTCCGCGAGCTTTTCACTCGAGGCGATCTTGAAGTTAAATTGAAAAATAGATTAAGCTGATCTCTTTCGCGGAGGATTAAATTGTACATTCGCCGATGAACCGCACTTTTGTACCGTCCAATGAAAGTACCATTTCCGATTTCGGGACCTTTCATCCACTCCGGTCCGGCCCACCTACTCGCAAAGACCTATCTCGTCTCGATACAAAAACTAGTCGGCGTTTAGTCGCTTTGTTTTAAGAATGTCTCACTCTTGTCCCTTAGTCAGTACAATGTCCAAGGATCGTACTCCTCCAGCCGCACGATCAGCTGCTTTTCTTATTTCTTTGTTTTCTGGGAACGTGTGTTTTTTTTGCTTTGCTTTGTTTGTTTGTTTGTTTGTTCTTCTCTGTTATTTAATCCTAATATTGTATCCTGACTCCGCCCCTCGGCTGCTACGGGTTCTCTCGTTTTGTATAGTATGTACAACGTCTGGTATGTACATATGTATTATACAGTGGACGAAAAGCGGTAGTTTCGCACTCGGATATTTTTCGAATCAATCTTTAAAACCTCAAGTGTCGTTAATAAAATTTCGTTCTTAAGAAGAATGCCTTCATCAAGAAAAGTCCCTTATTATAATACATAACAGAACGTTTCCGTACGAAATTAAATATAAACAAAATTCAAACATTGTTTGTTAAGAGAAATCGAAATATTAGATTAATTGCTAGTTCAAAGGATGAAAAGCATACTCTCAAAGATACCGGCTGTGCGACTACAATTTTTCCTCCACTCTATAGCAGAAGTATAACCCCACTTTTCTTCCCCCTTCTACGGTTACTGGCCGTAGCAACGTTAGTTTACAGACAGTGGCTAAATAGTCTCTAGTCAGTTAGCAGTGGTATTATAAGAGTACAGTTTCCTCGGCCTCGGCATCACTTCGTTTCCTAGCCCAGCCCCGCAACTCTCTCTCTCTCTCTCTTTCTTTCTACCGCGAGTCAACCAACTCGCACCTCGCCGCTTAACAATCTTACAATTATTCTAGAATAGTTCATGCGTACTCCTTAGGCCCGAAACTTGACTGGCAGATTAATCCTAGACCGGATATATGGATATAATTGTGTGTATAGATTAATCTATAAAAATGTCGATCATGCGGTCTATGAATATTCTACCACAGGATGTTCTCGCGACCTTCCGGTACGCAACCGCTTCCTGTTACAATATTGTTTCGTCAGGATGACTTGTTCTCGGGCTGTGGCGGCGGGGGTTGTAAAATAATGACAATAAACTATTTCTCGCTCGCTCGCTTGCTTTCTCTCTCGCTCGCTTTCTCTTGCATGAAAAATAGGTACTTCTGTGGTTAGGTGTGTGTCGTCTGTTTACATATGCATATGCGTGAAACGCGTGTAACGCTAGACTCTTACGTGGACATATATACATGTATGCATAGTTACATATACGCACGAGGGGGGGGGGATGGAGTGGAGGTTATGTACGTACGAGTGTTCACTCTTCGGCTAAGGAGAAAACGAATGACGGTGAGCGCGAGCCACTCGTAGAGGGCGCCTGCGGAGTATTAATTTCGATAGAAAGCGGGACCGTTCGGCTTTTCGGAAAAATGCGGCGCGACAGTAATTTTGACAGTCCTTTAAACCTCGCTACAAATTCGAAATTGATATTAGAATCGATCAATATCGTATCCTACGAGAGGATTGAGAGTGGCTCTCTTACAATTTCTGTTGTTTCGTTTTCTGGTTGCCCGAGACGTTTCTCTTTAGACCGATCGCCTGACGCGCACCCTGTCGTCAAATCAGAGAGACGGAGGAACAGAATTCGTGTGGTGGGGGGTTGTGGCGGTGGCGGTGGTGGTGGTGGGGGGAGGCGGTACCAAAGCGGCTGCTGCTGAGCTCACGGAACCCTGCTCGTTTTATAAGTGCCGGTGCGGTTGTGTGTGTGTCTGTGTATTCGTTTTGCGTACCCTCTCTTCCTTTATCGCGCTTATATAGTTTTAAAATAGTACATAATGTATCTCGCAACACGGTATTGACCACTATGCATAATACTTTACATATATTATTTACGTTCTGCTTTTATTGTATGTACTCGTTAACTGCCTATTTATGCGGTAGTGGTGTGTAATAATCATTGCAATGATACTCGTAACAATAATAATAATTTATTACAGTAGTATTTATAGCTTCTCTTATAGTACATCGCGCGCCTCTCGCCTCATAAAAAGATACTTCTCTTTCACCGATCCGCGTTTAATAGTTTTCATTCATTGACGTTTTAGCCGTAGCAGCCCAAAGAACTCTCAACAAGGTAACACGGTCTTTGGGCTCCGATTCTCTCTCTCTCGCTTTCTCTCGCTCTCTCTCTCGCTCTCTCTCACTCTCCCTCTCTTTCTTTCTTTCTTGCTTTCTTTTCTGTTAATTTTTTTGTTTATTTATTTTTCCTATAGAACCACTTTAGTCTCCGCAGTTCCCTCGTCCGTGGAATTTTTGAACCCGCGACCGTTAAATTCATCCTCGCTTGCTAGGACGGCCTTCCCGGACTTCCGTTACTTAATTACGACTTCTAGTCACAACTCGGCTTCGACTGTTACAACTACGCCCTCGAAAGCGACTCTCGGGAAGTATTAGTTGAAAATAAGAGCGGGGCCTTCCGGAGCAGCGACTTACTTGTAGGTTAATCTCGGAATGAGGATAATCTCCCGTAGTGTGTCGATCACTGCAGCGGATGAGAAAAGGTATTGGCGCGCGCGCGTAGTAGTTCTCCGAATAGATTTCCCTGCGAAGGAAACTTGTCTCTTAAGAAGGACACTCTTTCTCGTTGAAGAAAATATATTTCTATGTAGAAAGAAGAGTTTCCTTCTCCGCGAGAAATTTATTTCCTCCCAAGAAGGTACACACTTTCTCGTGGAAGAAACGGTGTATTCTTATTTCGAGAGAGAAAAGAGTTTTTCTTTCGCAGGGAGATTATTCGTGGAGAAAAAAAACCCTGGGTGCGCGAAGTACCTTTTCTTTCTCCGCTGTTAATCAGATTTCTCTCGACGAAGCAACGCACGTTCTTTTTGTGCCTCATCACTTATACGTAAAGCTTTGTACGAAGCTAAGTTGAAACACCTCGACGAACTTATAAGGAGCTTCCAGTTTCTCTCTTTCTCGCTCTTTCTCGTCCGACGATCACGTCCCAGGTTGCTTTGGAAAGAAACCAAGGATCCCTTAAAATCGTTCGCTTCGCTCGCAGCGCCTCCTGGTTTCCCTAAGGTGCGGAACGTCGACTTGCAAAATCACAGAGAATTACGCATCGTTACACGGTTATTAGGATTACGGAGCTAGTCCCACAGTGGGCTACATATTCTCTAGAAATCACTAGGCCTGCTCTTCGTCGTTTGTGAGATCTTCATCCTCCAACAGCGCCGTCCCTCTCTCTCTCTCTCTCTCTTTCTCCCACCCTTTCCCTCTCTTTCTTTCCCTCTCTTCTTTCAAAACCCAAAGTTTCGACGATGTTTTTGATGAAGCTCGTGCCGTTTAACGACTCCAATCTCCCCAACCGACTCAGCTCATAGTAACTTGCTTCGCTGGCGATAATCCGGCTATAAAAATGAGGTTTGTAGTCTCTCCCGCATCTTCCATTCTCGGGGCTAAGCGTACAACTACCGGTATTCGCTCGCTGAGAGACGAGTGTGTTTCGGGGGGAGAGGTTAGGTAGTGGTATGGTGGTGGTGGTGGTGGAGTGCGTTAGAAGAGGATGCCAATTAGTAGTGTAGGGTTTCGCTCGATTAGGAACGCTCGGCGCTACAGTTTTCAAATCAAAAGTCACTAGGCAATTGTTTGAGATAGCTCCTCGATCTAGTTTCTAGTCTAGGGCGCTTGGAAAGAGGTTAGGTTTGCGCTTTGAAGGTGGTTGGGTGGGGGTGGGCAGCTGGCATTTTATCTATGGCGACAGCGTGGTTTTCCGTTTAGATCTCAGAGCCGCGTGCCGTCAGGGTTAATTATAAGAAGGCGCTAAAGACCGATTGCTAGAGGACTACTAGCATGGCACATTGTCAGAATATAGACCGCTCCTACAGG
The DNA here is from genome assembly GCA_910591665.1 of Ectemnius continuus. Classification (NCBI taxonomy): domain Eukaryota; kingdom Metazoa; phylum Arthropoda; class Insecta; order Hymenoptera; family Crabronidae; genus Ectemnius; species Ectemnius continuus. The sequence goes on from OU342856.1 coordinate 3,951,590, forward strand.
TGGCGCTCCAAGATCTAACCGCAAAACGGTAGCAGTGTTTTTATCTCCTAGAAAGGGGGGGGGGGGGGGGGGGGCTCGGGGGGGGGGAATCACCCAGACCGGAACAAGGAGCTGTTAATATCTCTCCGAATGCTAGTATAACGAGTGTCGTCATTGATACGAGTCCTTGTGGAAGGTGTCGCTCTTGTGGAACATCCTGCGGCCCTCGCGCGTCAGTTCTTGGCTGGCGAAGTTGTTCTCAGACTTTGGCCTCGGCAGGAGGCCGGCCGGCAGCGATCGCAGCTCCATGCTGTGCACCTGGTGATTGTTAATACAAGGTGTAACTTGGTGCTTCGAAATATTTAATTAGAAATCGAAAAGATTAGTTTCAGTCGAGTGGTGTGTTTAACTTTAATTATTTCTAGTTGTGACGTTTAAAAGCGAACAAAGATTATTGTTAAGTTGTTAAAAATGTTCGCAAGGTATGCTGTTGCTTAGTTAAAGTCAGTATTGAATTCCACTGTTCTTGTAAAATACTTCAGTAATCAACAGTTATAGGTTAAGTTACAACAACATTTACCATTTGCAATTTCTGTCCATCAAAATTAATCACTGGAATATTTACTGCAAGATCTTGTGCTTTTTTAAAATTGTGACTTCATTCTTCTAATGCAAAATTCTGTTAATATATAAAGTGTTTATTTAAGTTATAAGGAATGTTTAAAACTTGCAATTTTGACTGCTTCTGCTTCTTTAAAACAACATCAAACTCAAGCGTAGTTCTGTTATATTAATAATAATATAATTACCGATTCTTCACTGGCGCTTGCATGTGCAGCCTGCTCCGCGAGCGCATTCACCACCGCGTTAATGGTTTTCGACTCACTGCCGAGGTCTTCCTCGCGGTGCGCCACTAAGTTCGGATTCTTGCCGATCTTGTTGAGCCTGCAAGAAGATCATTGTTAAGCGTAGGGAATGTTGCATTCGACACCACCAATAATTAATTACATCGACTCACAAACCGTTTAGCAGTACAGATTTTGTCACATTGCCCTAATCGAGAGAGGGAGCTCCGTTAAATAAGAGTTCGTGTAAGATTCATGTAACAGAGCTCGCTTTTGTTCATTATGCGTTCTACCACGAGTTGCACCGCTAAAGGTTTCATGAATGAGAGTAGAAGACAGAGTAAAAAATAAGAAGTAGCTTCGAATTCCGACCACCGCGGCGCCCCGCTCGCTTCCCCCCGGGGGCTGGTGGTGGTGCCGCGGGACGCCGCGAGACGGCGACACTCGTCGTCGAGAGAATACAACTCATATCATAAAGTATGTCATGTAAAATTATGAGTACAATATTACTATGTAGTGAATGTGTCGAGAGAGTGTAGTAAGATCGAAAGAAGCACGCGATGGCAGCAGCATCGCGATTATCAGTCTTATCAGAGCAACACCGCGCGATACAATCTCGCAAGCCCATTCACATCGAATCAAAACTCGTACAAGAGTGAAGTTGATTTTGAATTTCGTTCGGCAGCGCCGAGTACGCGACAATTTCGAGAAATGCTCTGCAAAACGCTCTCAACTCATTGCCAAACGCACGGCATCTATTCCGTGCGCTTTCCCTTATCGCAAGTTAGTGCGCTTTCAACGTACACATCTATCAGGATCTCCCCAACAAAATTCTGCACTGTCAGCGTTTCAATAGTGTCGAACGATTGTTTCCTTTTTCTGTTCTTCTCAAGAAAATTACTTCCTGGCTTATTTACACGGCCCGGGCGGTCTGTGTTTGTGTAGGTGTGTGTGAAGCAGGCGAATTCGAGCCGATAGAGGAGAGGCACAGTGGATCAAAAAGGATACCCACACAGCCACTGGTTTCCGAACAAACTTTCCTAAAGGAGAAAGCACTTCTCCCGAAATGGAAATCAATTTTCCCCAGCGGCAGAATTAACCTTCTTAAGGGAAACTAGATTTCCTTAACGGAGACGGTTTTCTTTTTTAAGAAAATCGATTATAACCAAACTTGGCTGTGTGTGTCGATATTCGTTTTAGCCACTGCACACAAAGTTGACTAGAGAATACACACATGTCAGAAGCGTGATCGTCGACAGTAAGAATGGCTGAGCTTGTCTCGCCGGACAGTACACAATGTCGAAACAAAATCGATGCGGAAGAGGGAGGTGATGATTGACATCTATTAGCACACCAACTCGATAGAACAAACCTAACCAAAGCTTATACCTCTCGGCGGCAACGCTCTCCATTGTGCGGCGCATCAGTGGATACTGATCCAACACCGCGTTGAAATGATCCACCGAGAGGCTGAAGAGATTACAATAGGTCTCTGCCCGGACCGACGCAACTCTTCTCGCGTTCGTCAGCAGGCAAATCTCGCCGAAGTAAGAGCCGTCTGAGAGCGAAGTCGCCACTTCGCCGTTCGCCATTACGATATCGACTATGCCTTCCTGTATGAAGTACATTTTCGAACCGATCGTACCTTCCTTGATGATGATATCACCTGGAAAGTCAAATTGCTCAAACGTTACATCAACTTCCCACGCAAACCACCTCTCCAACATTACAGTATTATTAGACCAGTAATTAGAAACGTTCTAGGATCAATGAATCTACAACGCCTACCCATCAACATACTTCCGATCTGCAGAAAACTTCTATCGCAATTAGCTTTTTCTAGTCTAGACAAATATCATGCAATCAGGAATGAAATACTTTTTCTAGTTTGATATGACAGTGGATAAAAAATTATTCATACAGGCAGTGTCTTTGAAACGAATATCTTAAACAAGGAGACAGTTTTCTTGTTTAAGAAAATATATTCCAAAAATACTAGTTGTTTGAATACCTTTTTTAGCCACTTTGAATGGACAAACATTTACTTGGCGAGAGATTCGTATTGGAAAGTAATACCTTGGCGTGAAAAGTCACTTGTTTCGGTAATGTCTCATGAGAAATGTTTGTGGAAAGAGAAATATTAGCCGGTTGGTACCTGGTTGGAAGACTTCGTATCTGAGTTTGGTGACAACGTCCGAGACAAAGTTCGAGTCGGCGTTGGCGAAGAATGGCACCGAGGCTACTAGCGATCTGCAATTGTAGTTTATGACATCCTAGAAAAGGGGAAAAGGCTCTTTAGAATCAAATGGACCACGATTGTTAAATGGAGCGCGTGACCGCCTCCGATCGTTCATACTTCTCGCAACTTCTCCGAGAGCTCGCCAAGGATGAGTTCTTCGTCGAAGAATTTCCCTTGGTATCGATGCTCGAAGTACTCGGTGATCCTTTGCCTCATTTCTCTCGGCAATTTTCGATAGGCCATGTATTCCTCGACTTGTTTCACCTATTTCAAAGCCCAATTAAAAATATCGAAGTTCCACACAAAGAATTTGTTGGCTGTGCGTCAAAACCGTCTATTCCAATAAAATAATACTGTTTTTTGGTATTCTTCACGTGGAAAGTGATAATTAATATTGCTATTTTGATATACAATCATTTTCCACTATTTTGCAACTACCACACTCGAATATTTGACATGTTTTACCACGTTTGACGTATGTTTGATGACATTCTTTGCACCGTTTCCTTATTATTAAGAACCAATGGCAAGGAATAATTATTATTCACTCAAAAGACAATCATAGAAACAATTACAAACAATTTAAAAAGAGAGTTAAATTAATAAAACAACTATAACATTTGTTTATAATACTAAATATAGAAAAGACGACCATGAAAAATGTGTGTCATCCAAAGGGAAAGTGCAAACGGAATAATTATTATTCAGCCAAAAGACAATCATAGAAACAATTACAAACAATTTAAAGAGAGAGACAAGTTAATAAAACAACTATAACATTTGTTTATAATATTAAATACAGAAAAGAAGACCATGAAAAATGTGTGTCATCGAAAGGCAAAGTGGAAACGTTAGCACAGCACTGCCAAATCAATCGGCAAGGACATCTGAAAGTCGGAGGATCATGAGTCAAAGTCTGAGCTACCTTCTCACGGTATTGTCTTCTCGAGGAATCGAGAGATTGAATGAGATTGGTCGCGTGTCCGAGAAACAGTGCGTAGCAAGTAGCACCGCTGATCATGCTGAGCATGGTGAGCCACATGTCCGTCAAGGACTGCGGTGGAAACCTGCCATATCCTATGCAGAGCATGTGTGACATCGCTTTGAAAAGGGCCCACGAGTATTGTTCCAGCCAGAATGAATCCTGCAAAGTCACATGAAAATCACATGAAATGTGTCGCCCGCATTGTTATCTGTCATTCGTCCATTTCACGTAGTAATAAATATTAATAATAGGCGGATGAATGTATGAATTAGTTTATTTATAGGCGGGGAATGCTCGGCTGGTTGACGTAATGGTGGATATTTTGAAAAAAATGTGACAGAAATCATTCTATGATTTTTTAGCAATTAGTAGACAATTATATAGCAATTATTTTGCAATCCTGACAGATTTCATTAATTTATATTACGTCTTTTGAAATTGTAATTGTCTTTAGATTAAATTAATAGCTGTTTTTAATGGAAATGACTGTCCATAAAAAGGGGTACACAGAAATGTCCCTAAATAAATATTATTGATGAGTTTAGAAACGAATTTAATCAATTCCCTGACAGTTCAAAGAGTTAATTGTAAATATTGCTTTAGTTATTTTTCTTCTGTCTCATTTTTAAATAAATAGTATCTGATACGAAGTAATTCGAATTATCCGACCTCAAAGAATTCCATCTCTAAATCTCAATTTATTACAAAATTCCTTAAAGTGCTTTGAAATTCTTGCCGCTACTTTCCATAGCATAAAAGTATCGCAAGCATTCTCGATCGATCTTCTCGAGAGACTCTGAGACGAAAGTATTTAATAATCCCAAACGTAAATATTGGTATGCGTGAACCAGCCAGCATCTTCCCATCATCTTAAATATTCCAAATCGCGCGACAGCTACATGGAATGTCTCCGATAGAAATATGTTCGTTGCAAGTTGTTATCAATTTGCGAACCAAAGACAATCGCGTGCGCTCGTCAAGAATTTCACTGAAGCATTAAAAAAAATCCTGCGATCGAGAATTTGTCCATTGAACAGTCGACGATTAACCGCTTAACTTGTGCTCTCCAATTAATTCGAGCGGCGTTGTATTTTATGCTGCTATAATTTTTCACACTCTAATACAATCGAGATTTAATTTTTTCCCAAAACAATGTTCCAAACTGTGCTTTTTTACAATAACAAAATCGATTTTTCTTGGCTGCTTTTTTTTCAAGAAATCTATGCGTTAAGGGGTTAACACGTTCCGTGCCACGTGTTTATTTAGTGCGCTGAAAACATATGTTTTCTGACAAATTGTCTATAATTAGGGATAAAAAGTAAGAGTTGGATCACTCGACCAATACAAAATATTAAAAGATGAAAGAATAAACTAATGAGAGTTAACGATAGAAATTTATTTTCCAACCGAAGCGAACGGAAAACAAACAATATCATTTTTGTATATTGACTTACTGCCTCTTTTGTTAAATATTCTATTTCCCTCGTTTTTTTACTTAACAAATTCGAATGCAACACGTTCTGTTTACTAATCCAACATTTTCGAAGTGACTGACCTTTGAAGTCGAACTGATCGCAGCGCCACGTGTATCATAAATGGTACACGATGTGAAAACTGCTCTAAACAAACTAATTACATATGGATTGATGATACAATGAGACATTGTGTGATAATATATCAAGTTTTAGTGAAAACAACAAATGGCCTAGTGGTCATGTCGGGCGAAAATGGCTTGGCACGGAACGTGTTAATTAACAGTCTTTACCTGACGAGTAATTACTCACTTGCAACTCATTAATGGCAACCCAAGAGTTACTAGGAAATCCCTGGAGCATGGGGACCAGGAATTGCAGGCAGCCACTCCAGTGGCCGATTAGGAGCATCATGCAGATCAGGTTAAAAATCCGCATGAACACCGACGCCATGTTCAGGAACTGTCAACAAGAACGGGCAGAGACTTAATTGGTGGGTGGAGGCGCTCGGCGGAGGAGCTTTCTTTCCACTCTGTCAAGTTCAAAGACTTGGTCTCTCTCGTCATCCAAAGCTCCGGTTGCGTAGTGTACAGCGAGTAAGCGAGTGTTGCACAAAGACGCGTCAACTCGAACAATCAATACTGGATAATTACATCTCGGTCCAACTAGTTTTAGTAATTGTTACTCGAATTCTGAGGTACTGCATGAACTACGGAGAGTACGTCCGCTCGTTAAGATCCACAGACGTCTCATCTCTCGTTTCTTCGCAAAGCCATTAGTCGATTATTACGGAAATCAGCACAGCAACGCGCATTCCATTTTCGCTGTTAAATTCCACCCTGCCAGTTTTTCCTGCTTCTTCTTTGTTTTTTTTTTGGTTGATTTCTTTGTTGTCGCAAGGGAATTTTTGTAAGAAGCACGTGCGACGCCTTTGGATCTTAACGCGAACGCCCTTTTTCTCAGTGAACAGTGTCTTTTGTTCTCTCCTAATGTTTGCCATCGTTGCTTTATACTTCCGGGTTTTCGTCTCGTTAAGAAAAGCATGCTACAGTAGAAAATATACGCATCACGTGGCACACATAATGAACAATCCAGTGTAGCCTAACAACGTTGACATAGTAATGATTACTCTACGAATGCTCTAACAAAAAATACCAATCATTTGCACTGTCAAGTCAGGATTCTCAGTGCGCTTGTCGGGTCAATGGCGCTGGAACTGATTTCTAGTTATTATTAAAAATATCGTCTGTATCATCGATACTTTGCAAGACGACAAATACAACACGAAACAGAGAAATTTTGTATTAAACTAACATTTAAAACATTTGGTTTCTTTTATATTTTATGTGATAAAAATTTATATAAAGAAAGTTGAATTGTTCAAATGTTCTTGCAAGGCAGCGACAATGACTGTCAGAGGGTTAATCACCAATCCATCATAATCACAATACGAAACAAAGAAATTTTGTATTAAAATGACACTTAAAACATTCGGTTTCTTTTTATATCTTTTTATAGAATAAAAATTGATAGAAAGAAAGTTGAATTGTTCGAACGTTCTTGCAAGGCAGCGAGAATGACTGTCAGAGGGTTAATCACCAATCCAGCACGATTGGCCGGCAAGAGTGCGCGGTGGGAATCCATCAATACTAAAGAAAGAAGCTGGAGAATGCAGAGAGCACTCTCGACCCATCAAAGTATCGGCAATCATCCCGAATAATGCTGCGCGATAATCCCCGAATGCATTACTGTCCGCGCACCAGGTATCATTGAAACGATTGCTCTTTAAACAATTTTCAATTAGCGCAAACGAGAATTTTGCGTAGTTCCGAAGCGTTCGGGAAATATGAAGGTTAGGAGTTAGAAGGTTCGCCGGCGAATTCAGCATATTCCGGCTATAACTGGCATTATTCATGGGATCGCAAAAGCCGATTGACCGAATTCCATTTGAATTTCAGCGAGCGATAATAATTCACACGTGTGCTGGTTGCTGCGGAAGATTGAGATGTGCTCTCTGCGCTCTTCCCAAGTGGTCGAGGGGGGGATTTAATCTAAGGATCATTGATGATTCCATGAGATACTGGCCATGGGCACCTACGCATTAATGTATGCACACATGTGACGATCTTTTTGCTGGCACGTAAGCGCGGGACTTTTCTACTCGAGCGAGACAGGTGCATCCTTTCTTTCTTTCTTTCTTTCTTTCTTTCTCTTTTTCGACAGCAGATCCACCTGTCATGCAGTGCGCGCTCTAGGAACAGTGGCTAAAAACAGTTTTGGCACGCCTGGTTTCCAAAGGAATTCTTTCCAATAAGAAAACTGTCTTCCCCGAGAAAATTGATCTTTTCCTTAAAACATATTTCTATTTCGAGGGAAGAGTTTTCTTGTTCAAGAATATGTTTGTGAAAAACACTCGGTGTGCGAGCAGCCGTTTTTATCCACTGCGATTGTATGTATCATGGGAATACCAGTTAGGCAAAATCAGCTGCCGAGTGCGATTTTGAATTCCTCTTAAAATGCAAGATTACTTCGAGCCACGATCATTATCACGGACAACCAAGTATCTGATTTCGGCTCTCACCCAATAATCACTAAACATCATCGTAACAATCGAGAAACAAAAGAAATTCTTTACTAAATTGATTAAAGTCAACATTTTCGTTTTCAATATGACTATTTCGATCGTTATCGATGAATCGAGCGGGATTGTCCCGGGAATCCTGACTATTGGGTGACAGTGGCGGATTAAACGATTGCGAAATAAAATGGCGATCGAGAGTCAATGATCCCATAATCCGTTCGCGTCAAGCTAGATGACAATTGCCAGTTACTGGCAAAAATGAACAAAGAACATCGCGCGTTACGTTATACGGTGAGATCGGATCGCCATTAGACTTCGATGAAAGCGCACAATACCGATGAACTTCTGGCATGATGGAAATCAACGATATTCGACTGACTAAATGTCTATGGCGATTGGGGTTTCGGCGGGCGGGTGGGTTGAAGTCGGGCAATCATGAGAATTCCATGGCTGAGCGGCCACACATGGTAATCTGGGCCTACTGGGTTTCAACACAGGTAAGAAATGGGGCCGTGAAAGACTTACTGCTAAACCACAACTATTGTCAATACATTACCTGGCATTAAGAACTAAAAAAGTATCGGGCGGCGCACCATGACGTATACATAGTTCCGTGCGACGCCGCATCTCCCATTGGACGCCTATGGAAAAAAGCCTCTTCGGCTACGAGACGCGCAGGGCGGCGTCGCCGTATGTATACCCATGTGCCGCCGCCGGTTTGCAACTCAAAATAGGAAAGATAACGAGGCACAAACCAAAAGAACAATATACAGAACAACTCAACATCCAACGTTCCTCTTCTCTACAAGACAGTCACAAGTCCAGAAAAGACGAAAGCTCGGTCATAAGTCTCCGCGATGGTGAGAGTGAACAATCAGTGGCAGATGGGCAGAGTAGTAATGATTACGTAATACCGTATACATGCTCCGCGTATGTACATTGCTGGGGGGCGCGGAACATGTATACTACAGAGTGGTCCAATCGATTGGATCGGGTTCGATAAAGGAAGAATCATTGAACGATAACTCACGCGTAAGCTGCCTTCCTTTTTACACCTCCGAGATTCCCCTTTAAATACATTATTTTCAACCTAGCCTTCATTTTCAATCAGAAAACAATGAATTATACAGTTTAAGTCGCAATTTCATGATTCACATTACCCGTAACCTTTTGATTCATCAAGAGGCTGTAAAATACTTTTGATTAAAAGTAGCATAATCATCCGGCATTGCTGCCGGAAGTGGTGCCGATGCCAGGGACCACTCTGTACAAGATATAGACCAAGGCCGTTAACAGCAACACTAGCTAAACAGAAGGTGTGTTCGCAGGGAACTGAAAAACACAACGAGACCGACTGACAACAAATATACACTGACTGGTCGTCGCACGGCTCAAGTACAGAGACAACTTAGCCCGCTTAGACGCCTTAAGCCACTAACGAGGATCAGAACGGTAACAGAAAAACAATCAGAGACAAAAGGGAAAAGAAAAACAGTGTTTGTAGCGCACGGTACACAAAAACGTAGCTGGCAAGTCAAACAGGTGAGAAAGTATCAAGCGGCAAAAGCTCCAGGCTCCAAGCAAGAAAAGCAAGGCCTCTTCATCTCCTCGCTCTCTTTCTCCTCATCTGGTGGCAACAACACACACTGATAGCCAGCCGCCATCACAAAACGGGTGCAATCTCTTGGCCGAAAAGCAGCGGAGGATGGAACTGTCAGCAGGATGGTGCCGGAATTCGCTTTGGGCTTGTTAAAGGCTCGCACAAAGGTCATACAAAGGTTGTACAAAGGTCGTACAAAGGTCGTACAAAGGTTATACAAAGGGGGGCAGAAGAAGGGGTTAAAGATAGGATACAAAGGTCTCACAAAGGTCATACAAAGGTCGTACAAAGGTCGTACAAAGGTTGTACAAAGGTTGTACAAAGGGAGTAGAAAATGGGGTTAAAGATAGGGTACAAAGAGAATACAGATGTAGTACAAAGGTTCTACAAAGGACCTACAAAGGAATCGAAGATAGGAGTACAAAGGAGATACAAAGTTAGTACAAGAAGGGTACACAAAGCATACAAAAGGAATACAAGGGATAAAGAGTTCAATAACTCATTGCCAACGGATTGATTCCGATTTTCTTACTGGGTCAGGTACAAAGGGGGCTAAACAAAGGATACAAAGAGGAGTACAAAGATCGGAGGGTCGTATAAGCAAGTTCATTCCAGTCGAGTTACTGGATCAAGGTGGGTCTAGGAGATATTGAAGATGGGGGGCAGGTGGTACTGGAAGCGGGGGGTCAGAGTCAAAAATCGTTCGCAGAGCAGCGGTAGGGGTACACAGCGAGCTCTCTACTCTCATACGTTGCGCCCTAACACAGTCATTTCGTACGCTCCCTCACTCGGCACCGGCTCATTTCGTTTCCGGGTGGCGGGAAGTGCAGCAGCCTGGCCTAAATAGTAAAGAGCAGCACAGCAGCAGCGCACGCCTCATGACACTTGGGTTTCTCTTTCTTGCTTGCTTGCTTCTTGTTTGTTTTTTGGCTCTCTCTCGTTACGGTTTAAAAAGGTTACAGTGTGCGTGTTTGCAACAAAGCGACAGAGAAGGGACGCCCAATCACGTGCGCTCGTCTTCGAAGGATCGTGCACACCGTCTAGCGATCAAAAGCGTTCCAAGAGACACAGTGCGTGGAAAGATATATGTATGTATATATATAAAAGGCTTGGCTAGTGCGGCTTGTCTTTCAATCGGTTCTGCGATCAACTTTCCTCAAGGGGGACGGGATCTGATTGGCCGGTGGGAAGAGAGAGCTACTGGGGTTTCGGGCGGGGTGGGGGTGGGGCTTGCGGAATACATCGACAGACACCGAGGAGCAGTGCAGTTGGACAGAGTTTACCAACAAAGAGAGAAAGATAAATCAAGGAAACTAAAACCAAGGGAGAGAACAATCACACCGGTCTCAACGCGGTGGGTCAGGGGGCGTGGGGCGGATTGGGGGGAGCAAGAAGATATCGTTGAAGACGAAAAGTGGAACGGAGGGCTTGGAGAACTCAAGACGGTCGAAACCAAGTGGCAATCGACGGGCAATCGTAAGGGATGCGGAAAGAGAGAAGTAGAAGAAGAGAAGAAGAAGTAGAAGAAGAAGAGTTAGCAGAAGATGCAGAAAGATCAAGAGAGACAACAGTGAGAAAGAGACAGGTAGAAAGACAGAGGGGAAAGGGTCAACAGCAAACACTTCAGTACGGGTTACAAGAGCAAGTACTGTTCCACAAGTAGAACAACTATCAACAGCGACTTCCGGCGCCCGATCACGCATCATCGCATCTCATTCAGCGACAACGGCTTTTCTCCCCCAATATCATAGCAATCGCGTCTCTTCCCCGGGGGGGCGGAATCTAATCGGGATCGTCTCACGTCGTCGATCATACACAACCACCCCCAAGCAGCGCGGCCGTCATCCTCTCTCTGCAAAGGTCATCGCGTGGTACTCCGGTGCTTTTCGAGGGCTCGTTTTCTCCCGGTTACTGTAACCTGCAGCGAGCTCTTTCCAAGAAACGCAAAAACAGTATAACACACAGAATAGAAAAAACAGGGTACCATGAACTTTCTCATCGCTAGGCGGGTGCCGATGGTGAATGTATAGTAAGCATAGCCTATTGCTGCGGGTAATATGTAATGTATAATGCGGCGGAAAGTAAAAGCGAATGTCTGTAATAAACCAACGAGCCAATCAGCGTACAGCTCCTACGTCCAGTATCCTCGTGAGCCCCGCTCCCGATTGTCGGGGCCTCGCCGACCCCCACGCCGACTATCGACGATCCTAACCTCCAATCTTCTTCTTTCCCCCTCCCAACTACTCCCACTCCTCCTCCTCTCTTTCTCTCCGGTACGAACAAGAGGGGAGTGATTGGGCACACGAATCAATGAGAGAGTCGATTCCCAATCGAGGAGATCAACGACCCCTGACGCGGAGAGACGCCGTCGGTGCTGCTTTGTCAATCGGGGAAGCCTCGTCAATGGCTGTACCCTGACGAACATGAGGACTCCTTTTCGATCCCCGATCGGGAATATCACTCGCCTCTCTATTGGTTCGTCTCTCCCCTCGTTAAAGAGAGGGGGCATTAGGAGGACGAGGAGGTGGCGGTGGTGGTGGGGGGCGAGAAGAGCTTTCGAAGGAGAGGGGGAACGTCGGGAGTCGGTTGCGGGCGGAAGGCTCTCGCGCGCGAGAGATCGCTACCCGGGAACTGGGAGTCCCGAGGAGAGGATTCGTGGAGCGAATCACACGTGGACGTGAGCTCGCGCATTCGTTAGGGCGGGTTACCTTAAAAATAAGGTCGCTTTTGCTGAAACCGGACTTCTTTTTACTCATATTGTCAGAACTTAGGCGCCCCCTCCGCTCAGTGCGTTTTTTTTGTAGGTTCTGCAATATCTAGAAACAAAAAAAGCGGGACATAGCAAGACGTAGTAAGAAAGGGGCAAGGTTACAGAGAAAATTCGATATAGACCAAGAAGAAGAAGAAGAAGAAGAAGTAGTAGAGGGCTGTGAGAAACGAAAATCGGAAAAAGTAACAGAGAAAGAAAAGGAAGTACCTGGTGAAAGTGGAAGAGAAACAAAAGGTGGTGGGTGGGGGGGGGGTTATCGTCGTATGCAAAGAGAGAGATAGAGAACAAAAACGAAAGTCAGACGGACATGTTAGTTGAGGCAGACGTGGTGTAGAAAGAGAGAAAAGTCCCAAAGAAAACAGGTGGGGTTTCTCGTGGAGAGTGGAAAAGAAGGGCCGGTGGCGGAGAAAGAAACGAAAAACAGTGAAAGGTAGACTTTGATTAGATGAAGAGGATTATTTTCCTTTTCTCTCCTTCTCTCTCTCCCTCTCTCTCTCTCTCTCTTTCTCGCGCGCGCTCTCTCACACTCTCACACACTCTCTCATTCGTGGATCTGAGATTAGTCCCATTATGTTGCTGTCGTTGTTACTTTTTCTTTTCTTTGGTTTAGGAAAATGTAGAAATGCACATACAGCCACGGTAGAACAACACACTGCAAAGAGATCGTAGGTAGGTTCCACTCTCCTAAGTTTATTCTCCCATCACCGATGCGTTTGCGACTGCAGTGTCTGCCCACTGGGAAGCTTTTCGACGCGTCCTCGATGCCAATTTCGATCCTCTCTAGTTTTTCTCTTTGTTCTATGCACTCTTTCTTTGTCTTTTCGGTATTTTGTTCGTCTCGACAATGGGCAGACAATGGCATTTCTTCTTCCTTCGCGCGCAAAGACGCTTTGGCGGGTTCTTAACAGGAGGAAGGAAAGTCTGGCGGCGTGTTGCGCCGATAAAGACAGAGAGAGACGCGCACACACGCACGCACACACGCGTACGATGGTGGCTGGTTGGTTCCATTGGCTCGTTTGGTCATCGTTCGCCGCCTAATCGAGCGTGTCGCAGCACTTTTTGCACAGTGGCTGCCCTCTCTCTCTCTCTCTCTCTCTCTCTCTCTCTCTCTCTCTCTCTCTCTGGTGCGAGATATCGGCTGCTTCAGTGAGGGAAGCGTTAGTCGGACGGCGACGGAATCGCCCGATTGTTAGTCGAGAGGATGCCGAGCAAGTAGAGTAACAAGGAGGGTCGACACTCGGCGAGAGGAGAACGAAAAGACGGTGAGAAAAGATCGGAGACAAAGAAAGAAAGAAAGACAGAAAGAAAGAAAGAAAGAAAGAAAGAAAAGTGGGCCCGGAGCAAGGGGCCCCATGAGTCCCCACGAGTCTCTCAATTCTGGGACCAATGAGAATAAGAATGTATGATCAGTGAGTGATGGTTATTAATAATATATCAGTAAAAGCCATTCGTTAGTATCAAGCGTTGGTCGTTTCAGCAGTCAGTCACGCGCATCAAGCATCAAGCCGCATTTTTGGTTCAAGCTCGAATCAGGCCCGGGGCAATTAGTAGTTCCAGATCGAAGAAGGGATTAAGATCGAAGTGACACGCCACATCTCCAAGCCGAGTAGAATCATCATCATCATCATCCGAGCAAGGAGAGAAAAGAACACGCCAGTCCGAGTCAGACGAGACCGTTCAGTATAAGATAGTGGCTGAGAATCGGGCTTTCTCGCGACAGCTTTTCTTCGACACTCGACAAGGAAGTCTCTCCGAGGACGCTAAACAGCCCAGAATCCGTGCGCACAATCGTCGACGCCCTCTGCCGGGCGTCGATCGAACCCCAGGTAGCGAATATCTCTCACTTTCTTTGTTCTTTTTTGCTTTTTTCTCTCGAGAATGAACACGCTTCTCTCGAGTCCCGCGAGTCGCGAGATGTGTGCACGCGGTGAACAGCACTGGTCGCCTTCGAGTAACAATGACATGAGAGAGAGAAACTATAATAATGGTGGAGAGATGCTGAGAACGAACTGAAAAGTCGAAGAGAGTCATTAGAGCCACGGACCTAGCCGGTGTGTAAAGTATATAAAGGCCTCTCGCAGATAGCCGACGCTCTAATCTAGAGCAGCTGAAATGCAAGGTCAATTTAAAGGGCGCTACCGTCGATTCTTAAATGGTAGCACTGCCGCCTAGAAGAGTCACTAGAAAAGGGGGGAGGGCAAAAGAGAGAACAAGTTAAAGGGGGAGAAGGATAAGAAGAAGAAGAAGCTCCTTCGGTCGGTTGGCACACTTGCTCCCTTCTCAAATTGATCCTGTAATGGAATACATTGCTGGCCGATGGCGGCGCGACGCGCGGCGCGCTACACTCGTGATTACGACCGATGATTCGTCGGCAACCTGCAATTTGTCACTTTTTACACGACACTTGTCATTTATCACTCTCGGAAGGCAGAGCAGAGCGCGGCGACGAAGCCCTCCTCGCTAGAGTTGCATGCCACCGCCGGCCGAGCTATCGTAAATAACTGGCGGCGTAATGATTGCGCCTCTGCCGCCGCCATTTCGATGACGCCGCTGACAAAAGCATTTGTTCTGCTTATCTGATTTAATTGGCCCCGGCGACGGCGACGGCGGCGGCGAGCTCGCTCAAGCTATCAGTTGAAACTCTTTCCACTCGCCAGGTAGATCGGTGATCATTCCGACCTTCCGCCGGAGTTTTATTGCATATTCCTTTCGATATCGAAATTGATCGATTTCTCTCCTCGAAATAGCTTACTTCTTTCTGATATGTCATTTCTGAAGAACCTCGAAAATGAAAGTCTCGATTTAAGGTGTCCCGTTTCTCCAGAATCGCAAAAGAAATCAGAATTTCGCTATTTTTTGTTAGGTAACATTATTCTTTCTTTTCGACTGATTTGTTTGAGAAAATGTATAACTTGCACGAAATATTTTGCGAATTTTTTGTGAGAGCTTTGCACTCTTTGTTTGCGCTTCAATGTTTACGTGACACATTAAGAACGACGATATTAAAAGTAAGGCTTACGATGACTCCAATCTAACATTGCAATCTCAGTTTCTATTCCAACAGCAAATTAAAGTATCGCAAAACTCACGAGATCGAAACTTAAAAGCACGTGAACTCACGTGGAAGCTCGCCTAACAAAAACAATCTCTTACTGTACTTTTAATCGACAAGCTGGCAATCTCATTGTTCTCAAGGGAAGCGCGAACACAGTCGCGTTGCGCCTTGATTAGCCGACTATGAAAATTTCACTACGCTGCCACTTCTAAAGAAGGGAAAATCGACGACGAGAAGCTCGAAACGTCAGCGGGAGAGATGAAAGAAAGAGGAAGTGAGCATATAACACACGAGGCACAAAAATGGGAGTACAATCATCGTACAAAAAAGGAGGGTGGGTGATGGGAAAAAAGATGATTGGGTATTGGCACACTCCCTCGCAGATGTTAAAGGATTGATTGTACACTACAAAAGCACCGCGTGGTTTGTTTCGTCCGGTTGAAGACTCGGCTTGCGAGCTTCAAGCCTACTTTCATCGACGAGGGGATGAAACTTCTGCCGAGGAACATGAGAGAACTCTGATGCCTACAGTGGTCAGTAAACTGGTCGTTTCCTTTGTCCGAATGGAGAGTGAGAAGCTCTCTTAAGATATCGCGGACATGTGGTCTCGCAACAAGATGGCAGAGCTTTGCTAAGTTTTCTCTCGGCACACAAAACTTCTCTTTAAACTTTATCATATATTTGAAATCTTGTATTAATTCTATCGGACCACATATCCTTTTATTCTGACTTTGAATTTTCTTTCGCGTGAAAAAGTAGGATTCAGATTTGCCGCAAACAAATCCATCGTTCTTGCCTTCTCTATATCTCTCAAATACGACAAACAATTGTATTCATCTAAGATAAAAACTGGCGAAACTACTTGAGAAATCTTGCTAGGAAATCCTAAGAGTTCCAAACGATCATCCTGAAATTCACAGCATACTTAATCGAAACCATACACTCCAACGAGGTTAAACAACAAGCTTTAAGAAACAAGGCAATCCGATATGTACTAGAACAAACAAAATTGCCAAACTTTATTCCTGTCTTGCGATTCTACTTGTACGTGCTACCTTAAAAGAACTCTGATGCCTACGGCGAAAGCAACCCGTGTCGTATCCGAGCCCTTTGTCCCTTTGTCCGGGCAGGAGTGGGGGGAAAAGAGACGCTCTCTCTCTCTCTTGAAAAGGAGGTAAAGAAGAAAAACGAAAATCTTCCTGGTAAAATCAGGCATCTAAACAACATGAAACAGCAAGCAACGGGGTTCGAAACGCAATGGGAGTTAATAATTCTTGTAGGCACAAGCCTTCGAACACGTGTCTGGATTGTAAGGAAAAGTGGTGGGGGAAAGTGTGGAGCAGGAGTGGGGGGAAGGAGAACGAAAAAATGGGGGCACACACTGAACACGGGCACATCGCCAAAAATGTCGGGCAAATAGGGTTAATATACACCTAACACTCACAGGCAGACCTACAGTCAGATTAACCAACTTTCTCGTTTGTAGAGCAGCCATGTAGAGCAAAGTTCGTGTCGAATACCTTACGGAGACTTGCTTCCCACATTCTCTTCCCACCCCCTCTCGATCTTTATCCCCTTTATTAAGTACTCTCTCTCTCCCCTCTTTGTTTTTTTGCTGCTGTTGTTGTTGTTGTCGTTGCCCCCGGTGGGCGAATCGATCTATCGAAAGTCGAGTCCTTGACCGGCGATCGTCGCCGTCCTCCCCCACCTGGGCCCATTGTCAGCGAACGATGCAGGACAGTCTCTGCTCACACGTACAATCACGTACGCTATCAAGACAGTCACATGCAGACCTCTCTAATGCAAATGCAGACTCCAAGGTAATCACTATCGGTCCATATCGCAGTAAACATGCGCATCCGTGCGGCAACTCTCCAGTCGGGTGGTTGGGCTGGACGGGGGAGAACCGGATGACGATCGGTGGCAAAGAGGCTCGGAGCGATCATTTGTCATTGAAGGAATGTTTCTTTGTTTGCTGCTTGCTTTTTCGTTTCATTGAGAGTATTCGACACGATCAGTTCGCACTGACTATGTTAACGAAACGCATGGTTAGTACCTAACAGTTCACGACGATTCCAACGAAAAACAAAGGAAAAACCCCGGCGACAGTAAAGTAAAAGAAAGAAAGAGGAATCATGGCAGCATGTCATGCCATGTGAGAAAAATCGTTCCCAAGAACCTTGGCAAGGACTCAGCTAGTCGGTGAAACATGGATTTCATTCTCTCACTCGAATCCCGGGCTATTCAACTCGCCTTTTTCTTTGTTCCTCTGACAATGGCTCGAGTTGGAAAGTTGACACGTTTAATTATCGAGGGGATCCTCGTTACCTATGCGAGCGCTCTCTCTCTCTCTTCGTCGCTCTTAGACTAGTTCCGCGCGATCCATGTAACACATCTGCTCGTTAGGGCTGCAAGACACTAGCTGCCAGCCTGATCAAGAGCTTGTACCAACACTTACGCCCAACCCCACCCTCGCCGCGCGTTCATAACGCAATAGAAAAAAAACGTAATTGTTTCATGCATTAACCACTTGCCGAGAGAGAAACACCACTGAATTCATCACAGTTTCTTGAAGATCGTCCGATTCTCATTTCGAAACATCAAGATCCCCATGAAGACAAATCCCCTCCTTCAAACTACCATCAAACCCGAGTGCAAACCCCACAAAACGCACTCAAACAACAATCAAAGAAGAAACAATCCACGATGCTTGTCACACTAGCGTACCATAAAACACGTACAGATAAATATATATATATATATGAAAAACTCGGGCAAAAGTCTCTCACTAAGCTAGCCACTGGCAGCAGTCACAACTTCTATCTAGAAACTGTCATTCCACTCTGTCAAACCGAGGCACACTATGCCTGAGGTTCTCTATCGTGCACGAATACAAATTGACATGTACT
The DNA here is from genome assembly GCA_910591665.1 of Ectemnius continuus. Taxonomy (NCBI): domain Eukaryota; kingdom Metazoa; phylum Arthropoda; class Insecta; order Hymenoptera; family Crabronidae; genus Ectemnius; species Ectemnius continuus. Next base: position 3,970,025 of record OU342856.1, read on the forward strand.
CCAACTGCAAACCGAAGAAACACAGAGAGAAACACGAGGCAATTCTCAACGTCATCCCATCATCCTCTCAACCCCCTCCCCAACCCCCTTCCCAACCCCCTTCCAACCCCGACTTAAGCTCTTGATCGGCTCGGCTTTCTCAAACACGACTAGGGGACACGTGAGAGTGCTTTAGAGCCAAGAGTCCCCCCCAATACCGAAGGCTGAATAAACACGCAAGGTGGCAAAAAGACTATAGCAACGCTCTCTAAGTATATACGGAGAGACAAACAGAACAGAACAAAGGAGAGAAACCATAGGTGTCGAACCAAGAACGAAAAAACGACAACGATAATTCGAATTCGCAAGTCAAAGTCAATCCACCGTAAAACGGCAATCATAAAGTAACTCAAAGTGGCATTAAGTAGTAAGTAGTAGTTAAGTGGAAGAACAGTAACAGAAACGGGAACAGAACGTTACGTCAAACTGATATCGTCTAACGAATAATATACATATATATACAACATCGAGGTAGCTGGTTCTTGTGTGTATATATATATATGTATTTATACGTAGAGAGAAAACATGAAAGTTTTGAGTTAACGAACGCTTTCTGAATCAAGAAAGGGCAATTGGCCTTGATTTCGGGGCTACTAGGCAGGCACACCTTGCTGGTTCGGTCGGGTTCTGGCGGTGTCGCCCGACGCTCGTAGTGCCTCTCCGGCTGTTGATAAAGGGGGATCTGCAAACCCATTCGGAAACGTGTTCTCGCGTTACCCTTCGTACACGATTTGCATATTGTACTGTTGGGGTGTGTGTGTGTGGTTTGGGGGAGCTTTCTCGAGGATTTCGGGATTTTTCGGTTAGCACACACCACTCTTGTTGTGTGTTGGTTTGGCTGTGTGTGTGTCTGTCTGTGTGGACGCCTGTGGTAATGTTTGTCGAGGCGACGTGTCTCCCAGAGCTCTCTCTCTCTCTCCGGCTGTGTGTTACGGCGGTGTGCGCAAAGTAAACCTGATGGGACGGGAAATGCACAGATTCCGCTCGAACGAGAACGGAGGCTATCGGTAACAATGCTCGAAAAGGCTACGTATCGGTGAAGGTAACAGTAGAACTACCAATACGGTCGAAATGAGTTGTTTAATGTTTGTTCATCTTTATTATTCTGGTCTGAAATCATTTAATTTAGAAAAGTTTCTTTGTCTTTTAGTCAAATTTACAGATTTTTCATTGTATCAATCGAATTTTTTGTTGTATGCTTGTTTTCTAAGATTTCTATGTGGTACATTTATACATTTTGATCACTCAGAAAATTAAAGTAAATCATAATTATGTTCCTATTTCAGAAATGTCTTATTTTTAGGATTTTTCAGCTTGGAATATTTTTGTACAACACATAGAAATATTAGAAAATGCTGTATGTTGAAAGTATAACAATGTATTCGCTTCTTGAATAGCATATTGTTTCATAAACAAGTCATTTTGGCCTCTTCTTTAAAAATATGTTAATCTTTGGTAGTTCTAGTGTTGAGAATAAAAAGGGATCATAATCTTACAAGAAATTTTGGACTTCACATTATAATATTTAATAAATCATTGAAAGACAAATCAGTGCTTCACCGATACGTGTAAATAAACATTGGTATTTCTGGTAGGTCTGCTGTTGCTCGTTCTCGCTATCTCATGAACAGTCGATGTTTTGCCAGAGTTTGTTGTTTGAAGAACAAAGAATTTCGTTTTGATAGTCGTCACCTGAATTATTTCATTGTTCGTAAGAAAAGAAGTCGATTAAAAATAAATATCCTGTGTAGTTCTGAAGCATTGACCAATAATAATTGCTTTTAAATTGCATTGAGGACTTCGAGCCAAGAATGACTGGAAATCCTTTTCAATTTGTATGTTAATCATTGGTGATTTTTGCAAACAAGATCATTGTATCAAAGGACTTTGTTAATTGGAAAATATTCAACTATTGTTATTCGAATAAAATAACATTTGATGTTAATAATTCGAGAAAATATAATGCGATTATGCTACAAGGATTATTTATAAACTGGATTTCCTTTTCACGTTGAAGAGAAAACTGAGTGAAACCTTCGGCGATTAGTCACAAACGATGAAATTCACTATCAATTATTAGAATTTGATCGAAAGTCTACCTAACCCTTCTTCAAATTCTACAATCATCACAGTTGCAACATTTACCGCCCCATTTTCGCAACTAAATCAATAATTAAATCTAACAATTGGAATTCCAAAGTAGCATCGAACGATTCATTATTCACAGTTCAAAGAAATGCAGAATAAAGTCGCCGTTTGCAAACAAGTGTTACACATATTATTTAGTCAACGATACTTTATACATTAAAAATGAAATTGTATGAACAATGAAGGGTGAATTCGAGATGTCATTGACCTTACAAAGAATATAAAAGAGAGAATCGGATCCTAAATTGCCTCCATAAATAAACGACAACTAATTACGCTCTCTTAAAATTGTTATCGCTTCTGATTCTGACACCAATTAAGCTTCTGAACAGAAGACAGAAACTCCTGACACGAAAACCTAGTCGAAACTATCGGAACCTGTCGAATTGCTTTTTCTTTCGGGTGAAACAGAAATGCGGAGGGAAAGCAGAGGACGAAAACACAAGACGTTTCAACGAAGATGCTAATAACAATTAGAAGAAATGATAAAAACGATGAAGAAACTGTTCTATCAATTAGACGAAAAGCCTGATTGATTCGTTGGTCTCTTCGTTGCGCCAGTCGAACAGCAACGACGAGAAATCAGCAGAAATAATACTGTCAGACAGCAAGAATGCTAGCAATAATAATAATAATAATCTTGTAAACTTCGTTCTAAAAATGATTAATCATTCACTGTGATTTCTTTTAATTTTTAAACTCTCAGGCAAATATATTTTCAACGTTAACATTAAAACTTTCAATCCAACAATAGAAATGGAAATATAATAAAATCATTGTATAGGAAAACTTGAAGTTCGCGATGACTCTAAAGCTTTTCTGTTATCCTGACTGGAGATTGACCGATGATTCCTTTTTCTCGAAAGTCAAACAATAATAATAATCTTGTAAACTCCTTCGTTCTAAAAATGATTAATCATTCACTTTGATTTCTTTTAACTTTTAAACTCTCAGGCAAATATATTTTCAACGTTATTTAAAACTTTCAATCTAACAATAGAAATGGAAATATAATAAAATAATTGTATAGGAAAACTTGAAGTTCAAGATGACTCTAAAGCTTTTCTGTTATCCTGACTGGAGTTTCGAGCGGGGATGCGATTGACCGATGATTCCTTTTTCTCGAAAGTCAAGCAATAATAATAATCTTGTAAACTCCTTCGTTCTAGTAATAATTAATCATTCACTTTGATTTCTTTTAACTTTTAAACTCTCAGACAAATATATTTTCAACGTTAACATTAAAACTTTCAATCTAACAATAGAAATGAAAATATAATAAAATAATTGTATAGGAAAACTTGAAGTTCGCGATGACTCTAAAGCTTTTCTGTTATCCTGACTGGAGGTTCGAGCGGGGAATGCGATTGACCGATGATTCCTTCCTTCTCGAAAGTCAAACGGACTGGCGAGAGCGAATTGGTAGACGTGAATGCCGGGGGAAAGAGGTCGAGCTCGAATGAGCGCTCGCGCATCTATTGCAGCAATGATTCTAATCATGGTGCTCCATTCGAGTAAATAGAGGCGGCGGCGCTCGGAGCGGAGTGGAGCTTTTCGCTCGATGGGAGCTACTTAGCCCTGCGCCGAGAGAGAGAGAAACTGATTCGAGAGACATTTGGAGCGCGCCGAGTAATTGGCGCTAACTCGCGCGCAGCCCAGCCGACAATGAGGATGCGGAATAATGATATTAACTCACGATGACTCAACACAGCAGATAGATTCCCTGACCACTTACACGTGCAATCGCTCGCCTTGATCTTTCTCTAATACGCCTGCACTATCGCTTTAAAGTCATTTTTAAAACCGACCCCGTGTAATCAGATGACAGTTCGACGCCTCGCAGTTGCTGCCTGCGTGAATGACGAATTTGCGAATTTGCGAATTTGCGAATTTGCGACCTCTCTTGGCCATACAAGTTTCGAGGACTTTGTGGGATCGGGTTTAATTAAGGGCGAACATACACCTTCTTTAACCTCTTAACTGTGGAATTTAGTTTTAAAAATCGCCCACACAGTGCGCAATTAAAATTAAGCAAATGCAAGTAAAATTAAGCAAACGCACTTAACTGGTTAATCTTCCTAATGGGGTTGTGCGAAGGGAATAAATTGTAGGATTTATGGAAAATCAATGTTGATAAATTCTGCCTTAATATGAAAAATATAACAAATGAAGATCGAAATATTCTTTTCTTTCTGTAATTAACACTCTCGAAGGAATAAGGAAATGTTTCGTGAATCTTTATTTATATCTTGTTTATACTAATGTGTGAAGAAATCTTATCGATGGAAACAAAAATATACTGGGAAACTTTCGGGAAGAACTGACAACTTTTTGAAGAAACAAAGTCGAAAAAGCCTTCAAAGTTATAAATCGAAAGTAGTTTATCAAAATTTCTGGATATTACAGGCTATTAGGTTCATTTTGATTACATTTTTTAACCAAATTTTAGGAGAATCAAGTTAAACATTGAATTTTTCAACCCTCCCGGATGTATGTTCGTCCTTAAAGGGGAGGTTTTCTAAACAAAAGTTGTACGAAATTTAATTTAAAGAACTGAACTATTAAAATAATTTATAACATTCAATTCTTTAATCTTTTTGGATGCATGTTCGTCCTTAAAGGACAGGTTTAAGAAAAGAAATTTGTACGAAATTTAATCTAAAGGACCAAACAATTAAAATAATTTATAACATTGAATTCTTTAATATTTCTGGATGTATGTTCGTCCTTAAAGAGGAGGTTTGAGAAAAGAAAATTATACAAAATTTAATCCAAAGAACCGAACTATTAAAATAATTCATAACATTGAATTTGCAACCCTCCCGGATGCATGTTCGTCCTTAAAGGGGAGGTTCGACTAACCATCGAGAGGCAAAACCCAAAACCAGTCAGATCAATACACCCTCGCCGCAAGAATTGCCTGCAGTAGTTGGTAAAAGGGTGGGTTGGTTGGGTGGGTGAGGCACGAAAGGGGGAGGATTTCAAAACGATGCTATGAAAGGTGCGAACTACTTGCGGCTGACGCGTGTCTATTCCGTCAGGTCGCGCGCGCGCGCGCGCGCGCGATTGGTCGCTGGCGTGCTGTCATCCGATCGAAAGGAAAAGTCAGTGAAAATTCCCCGCGGTTTTTTCCCGCAAGCTCGAAATGTGGTGGGCGCTCGAACGCGCCCGATCAAAAGCGCCGGGACGCGCGCGACGCGCGCGCCACCACGTCGATTTTCTCGCGGCGCACAATCGCAACTAATGAAAATCTTTCATCGTTGCGGGGCAAACACGGCCGCCTTTTCAATAATCCGTTTCCGGCGGCCGCCGCGGGGGGAGAGAAAGGAAAAAGCAGAGTTTTGCGAGGGCTCCTTCCACTTCCGCTAGTTTCTAGGCTCGCCGTGGCGAATACACTCGTAGGGAGTTTTTATACATTATATATATATATATATATATTTTATATATGTCCTGTATGTACAGTGAGGATCGAAATATTCGTACTATAAAACGGTGAAAATAAATAAACCGCCATCTTTCATTTTTAATTATATCGACGACTATTTGTACAATTTTATAATACGATTTTTATAGTACTAAACTTTTTATTTTCACGTTTTTACTGTACAAATACTTTTCTTTTATATTTTTCTTTGCGAAAAACTTGTTTCTCTTACTGAATTTCAGCGAAATATTCGTACTGTAAAACGGTAAAAATAAATAAACCGCCATCATTCATTTTTAATTATATCGACGACTATTTATACAATTTTATAATACGATTTTTATACTACTAAACTTTTTATTTTCACCTTCTTACTGTACAAATACTTTTCTTTTATATTTTTCCCTCACTGTAAACGCGGGTATCTGGTATAATAAAAGGGGTAGCTTCAAAAACTGATATCTCAAGGTGGAAGTTTTCGTTTCGTTATTTCGAACACTCCAATTTGTCGTAATTATTGTAAAGGAGTGGCGGGGAGGGCGAAATCATATTGGGTCAGTTTTTGAAGCGTATAATGATATCGAGACGCTTCTTTTATACAAGGACTACACGCGATTTATGGGTATCGTATGATAGAGAGATAGAACAAAAAAAAAGAAGAACCAGTAAGGCAGTGCTGTAAGGAAAAAGTGTGAAACACTCACATAGACCTCTTCCCACTGCGAGACATACCGCACCAGTCTTGACAACCGTAGTAACCTAACGAGTGACAATAGCTTTGCAAGCCTGAGGATCCTGAGAGCACGGCCAGCATGCAGGATCTGGAAGGACTCGCTAAAGTCCTGAAACTAAAATTGTACCCACCATTATGCTTGTAGTTTCTGGTTTACATTAGAATTGCTTGAAGGAAGCTAGCTTTTGTGTGTGGTGAAATTATATGATAGTATTAGAAAAATTAATATTTATAACAGCAGTCGAAATAGTCATTCAAATAAAGAATTGTACGCCTCTCATTACAGTAAAATTAAAGCAAAATGGAAAACGAATAAGTGTCTTAACTTTCACATTTGACAATAGTCGAATTTTTTCAATGATGAATCAATTTATAAAAATGCATAAAAACTCGAAATAATAATACAATATTAATAAAAAGATTGAGAAATTCTTTTCGTTTTTTTATTAACGCTTCTCTATTTTCATATTGGTAAAATTAATTGGGTTATTAAAGATTAAAAGATGACATATTTGCAAAGACATCAATTTAACGATACTAATTCTATAAAACTTGGTTGAAATCAACGAACAGAACTAATAATAAATTAGTAAGTGTCTTAACTTTCACATTTGACAATACTCGAATTTTCCAATGATGAATCAATCTATAAAAATACATAGAAACTTGAAATAAAAATACAATATTGACAAATAATGTGTTCATAAGACTGAAAATTCAAAACGTGAAGATTGAGAAATTCTCTTCCTTTTATTATTATTTATTATTAGTTAGCTTTTCTATTTTCCAGACTCTTAAAGATTAAAAAATGATATAAACTTAGTTGAAATCAACGAATAGAACCAACAATTAGACAACTAACTGAAACAAGCCTCTTAAACAAACGAAACGAAATAGTACCGATACACCCAGCGCATATAATAAAGGATATTCACTTACTTGATTAAATATAAGGAAAATGTAGTCTAATGGTATGGAGGAAATGAGGTCGAGAAAGAACCAAGTCCTGAGGTAGTGTTTCGCGATTAACTTCGGATCCAGTATTACTTGCTCCGCGTTATCTTGCTGCATTATACCTAAAGTAGACATTTTATTATTCACGCCGCACTGCAAAAAGGTCTTATTAACTAAAAATTGAATTAATGTCAGACTGGCAGGTTAGATTAATAAATGTATAAGATCGGAGTTATTTATTAGGAAGTATGAAAGTACTTTTTGTATCTCTTTCGAAATCGAAAGTGATGCAAGAAGTTAATTGTATAATAGTAACAGTTGCACCAACAATAAAATTATACAAAATACTTATTAAGAGAATTTTAACGATTTTAAATTTGAATTTTCAAAGGATTTTCTGCTATTGTTTGTTTTGATAAGTCGAAACAACTTAATAGAAGTATTATTATATTTATTATATTTTGTATAGTGCAAAGCTTGATTCTTTGGCTTGTCATACAAAAAATGATGTCTAACAATGGCTCGCAGTATTTCCCAAGCAATATTTGAATATTTCACTTCTGATGAGGCTACTTGCTGCGAGCACAATTCAAGAATTTCTGACAATAGCGAATCAACACGACTACCTAGAAGGCGTTTTAATGCAAACAATGGTTTTCATAGCCGGCAGCGCACGACCTAATTTTCCGCTTGTGTGGTGGCAACTCAAATGCGCTTCAAATTAATCCCCGGATAATGGCGAATGTCAAGGAGCTCGAGTTTTCCTTCTGTTTAGCGTGAACCTCATCGTTCTACGTCTAACACTCCTTAATGATTCTCTCTACTCAAATGCACGAATACCAAAATCATACACAAGTTTTACTTTCCTTCAATGCTTTTCTGCTTGTTTTCTTCTCGTGACAGTAATTTTTTTCTGTATTACATTTTTTTGTAATAGTAATTTTTGTCAGCATTATATTTTTTTGTAATATAATTAAAGAAAAGTCAACCCTGTTTTAACTCTAATTTTGTTGTTGCTTTATAACATTGTTGGATTTCTTAAAAATGTAATTCAAGATAAAGCAAGTTTGTTTTATTACGCAAGAAAAATTCTACTTTAACATGAAAAGTACGTTGTTGTTTCATTTATTGGTAAGACTTTTGCTTTGTGAAAAGATTGTTTTCTTATGCAAGAAAAATTCTACTTTAACATAAAAATTATGTTGTTTCATTTGTTGGTAAGACTTTTTCTTTGCGAAAAAATTGTTTCTCTTACTGAATTTCAGCGAATGCTGAATGAGCAGGGAAGACGGCAGAATTTCAAGACAAAATACACCGCGCGGAGTGCTTGCCAGGGAAAATTCATTTTCCACGCAACCTTGGCGTACTCGCACTTGATATGCTTATGCATATACATGTCCTCGTATAAATATGCATTGACGCGCTTTTGCGTACTTTCACCGAAATAAATAAGGGGCCGACGGAGATTTTTCAAAGGGATTTCTTCCGCGGCTTATCACGCTTCCTTCCAATCATACATTTTGATGATCTTTTTCTTCCGAACGACGATTTTTAGTATTTTTATTCTTTGCTTTCAGCCGAATAACGAATTGGTTCGAAATTAAAGAGAAAAACTGAGCCGGTGGTATCAGCAAAATATTTCCGGTCAACAATTCAAAAGGTAAGTAATTTTCTTTTAATGATTGCAATACACTTTTAACGAAGAATATTTAAATATTCTTTTTTGGATTAATGTTTTTCGTCGGTTGAACATAATTTCTGCGAATATCATTCGATACTTGTTTTGAAAAATTAGAAATAAATACATAAACTTGAGAAAGAAAGTGCTCACCTGTTCTGAAGTTGACGACAATGTCTATAAGGAATATCGTGTCAGAAAGGCAGTTGAAGGCTATCCACCTAGTGCTTAGGTCGTCATTGAAAAAACTAATGGCGACTGGCAGAATTATCAAATTAGCTACCAGTAGGAGGAGCATGCAGAGGTCCCAGTAGAATCTGAAAGTCATAATAATCAGTCGTTATAGTTTACGTACAAAATTCTTCTTACATTGTTTATTATAATAACTTGAATTAAATTTCGAGGGATAATTGAAAAGTGGATTTAATGCAATCCGAACTGTTTCATATTTCATACCTTTACTACAATTAAATATTACTGGAAGAAGAATGACTGGTTTATCGTTTATGATTTAACATATTTTTTTCATTATACCAAAGAAATACTACATCTATAAAAAAATAGTAGACAAAGACAAAACTTGATGAACAAAAAAAATGTGTGATTGTTTAGAACAAACACATCGATTGTATGGCAGACAATGCTTAATCTTTCGAAAAAAGGCATTTATTTACCAGAAATATAATTACAATAAACTTTAAGATGACTTTATGGACATGGAAAACCCAGAACCTTATATTTTTATTTTTCTATCCGTTATACAATTGAAAGTGTATTTCACTCCCAAAAGATGTTTATGAATAACAACAAGTTAATAATAATAAATAACAGTTTATTTACCTTAAATGCAGTTACTATAAATTTTAAGATGACTTTTTAGACATCGAAAACATGGTTTCTTATACTTTTGTTTTTGTATCAATCATAGAATTGAATGTGTATTACACTCCCATAAGACGTTTATGAATAACAACAAGTTAATAATAATAAATAAGAGTTCCATTCAAATTTTTCGACAAGTAAAAACCTTTTTGCATAAAAGATACCAAGAAACGGATCGTTGAAGAAATCCTTTTAATAGAATGTCACATCAGAGAATTTATGAGGGCATCTGGCATCGAATTAAGCGGGCGTAATGGTACACAAATCTCCTCATTACGCGACGAGAATTGCTTCTCGGATTTTCGTAAACGATAATTTGCCAAGCAGAGCATTACTTCGGGGATAAAGAAGTCGGATGAGTTTCATCCCCCGGAAATTAGGATTTACGCAGGCAACAATAGCAGTCTAATCTTCTCCAACGCGATGAGAATCGTGTTGTACCCTTTAATGATAAATGATTGAAGAATCATCGCGAAATATGAACAAAATGTATTATATATTATTGTTGCTGTTTTTAGGAGCATAATTTTTTTTTATTTTCCAGTAAATTCGAATTTCTGTTTTAATTATGTACAGGGTGATTCACTTGCCTTTGAATCAGAACTCTCCTAGCCCTTATTTTTTTGGTGGACTTCCCGATCTTCCCCGGGACTGAAATTTGGTGGAGAATGTGCCCTTGCATCAAGGAAGAAGTGATATAAATTTCAGAGCCCTAACTCAAAGTTTAGGTTTTCACCTATTTTCGACCCTCGGAAATGGTCAATTTTTTCAAGTTTCTCAAAATCGGCCGAACCCGGGATATTTTGATTGTTTTCGTATCAGGGTGGATAGAGAACAAAAAATCCGTGAAAAAAAGTCCGGATTTGCAGCGAGAACGGGTCGAAAAACCGTCCAGAAAAGTCCATTTTTGCTCATTTTTGACGGTTTTCATTTTTTTTGGTCGACTTCCCGATCTTTCCCGGGGCTGAAATTTGGTGGGTAATGTTTTTTTGCATCAAGGAAGATACCATAAAAATTCCAGAGCCGTAGCTCAAAAAATTTTTTTCGCCAATTTTTTCTTAAGGGGTACCCCTGCAGATTTTTTCACGATTTTTCGAAGGTCCCCGAACTCGGGTTTTTTCTTCGGGAATCGATTGTCTATGAATGAAAACGGATAGAAAACAAGAAATCCGTCGAAAAAAGTCCGGATTTCTATGGAAAACACTAAAAAAACTGCCTTTAATGTTCGATTTTTTCGGAATTTTCGCTGGTTTTTCCCATATCTTTTGGACTTCCCGACATTTTCCGGGGCTGAAATTTGGCGGGGAGTCTTCCTTTGCACCAAGGAAGATGTGATATAAATTTCAGAGCCCCAGCTCAAAATTTGTTTTTCCCCATATTTTTGGCCATCGAAAATATCCAATTTTTGGTGGTGATTGAAAGGCAAGTGACTCACCCTGTACAGTTTAGTTTTTTGAAATTTTAATGTATTTATTGGATATTAAAAGTAACAAACTTTTATTCTCCAGTGTGATTACTTAATAGTTCTTACATTGAAATGTTGCAGTGTAATAATACTTGACAATTTTTAGAGGCTTTTACTAAAATCTAAGAGCAGGAACGAAAATATCAGTCAAAATTCTCTCCCAATTCCTATTTTAAATACCAAATTCAATAAAAAAAACATATTTGCAACAGTGAACTTCAACAAAACATAGTGTTGCTATGTTTGTTGAACAATGAATTGTATATCTGTGATTTGTTTTTCATTTTACAGTCATTATTTAACAAATACAGCAATTCTTTGCCGCAATTAAAACTGATGCCCGTCAAAATAATTTTCACCACTCTTTTCGCTCCATCGAACTTAGTTCACACGGACGCGTGATGCCAGCAGCACTGGAAAAGCTGCAGTTTATCAGAGGATTGATGCACGCGAAGTTAAAAATACGAAGCTTCGAGAGAAGCGAAGAAGGTTGGCAGGGAAAAAGCGTGGGGGTGCGCTGAATTTCGGAAAGCTCGGCTTTAATCAGTTCGATGGGGAGTTCGAGCGCGGGCAACATTGGCCCACTTCTCCAAGTAATAACGTTGCTACAAGCGGGCAATAAATGTGCTGGTGGAGCCCTGGCGGAGCTTCCCACCAACTTCGAGGATCTCCGCTTCGCTCGGCTCTAGAGCGATGGAGGAGAGCGCCGCGCCGCCGGAGCTCTCCTCGAAATTCCAAAGAGCCTTTCCATCAGCACGCACCGATGAATGCGAGTTCTCGAGGATACCTACTCGCTACTTAGTTTCTGCGTGTTAGTCCGCGTCGATGACGCCTTCACCTCTCGCGTGTGAAAAACTTATCTCCTGTTTAGTTGTCTTAACACTCGACGCTTCTAGTTTTTCCCCTAATTTTCATTCTGGGAATTCCTTATTACTTAATGTATTTTATTTGAAATTTACTTCAAGAGATAGTTGATGCAATGTACAATGAAGAAATAGAAATAGGATAACACTTCCAAGTTTTTCCCCTAATTTTCATTCCGGGAATTCCCTTATTATTTGACGTATTTTATTTGAAATGTACTTCAAGAGATAGTTGATGCAATGTCCAATGAAGAAATAGAAATAGAATTATGTGAACTTCAAGCTATAACATTTCTAATTCCTTTTTAATTTTATTTCCCGAAATTCCTTATTATTTTACGCATTTTATTTGAAATCTACTTCAATAAATAGTTGCTTTTGATGCAATGGACAATGAAGAAACCATTTTATAATTTTTTAAATAGCATTTTGCAAAATACTTATAGCAGTATGTGGACTTTAACACTCAATATTTCTAATCTTTTTTTAATTTTCATTTGGGAAGTTCCTTATTATTTTAAGTAATTTATTTGAAATCTACGTCAATAGATAGTTAATACAATGGGCAATGAAGAAACCATTTTATAATTTTTTAAATAGTTTGCAGAACACAAATAGCATTATATAGACTTTAAGCTGTAATATTTCTAATTCTTTTCCAATTTTCTTTCTGGCAGTTTACTATTATTTTAATATTAAGCGTTATATTTGAAATGTATTTTAACAGATAGTTGAATGACTTATCATTACTTCACTGCACCTTAGACTTTGACATTTCTATTATTTTAAATGTTCTATTTGAAATACACTTCAATAGACACTTTCTTGACGTAATAATCAATATTTCAAAAAAGATTTCGAGTAAAGTTTCGTACGATTATGCCATTTAAAAGACGCTGAATTAATGTAAGAAAATATAAGAAACGAAAGATCCTTGAGCCCTTCAGTACATATGCCTCTAATTAATTAAAAACGTGACTAATTTACGATGGCCTTTAGAACTGGTGGGACACTGCGCTTCTGTGACAGCCGCCAAAATACAGTTTTCCAAGAGCGACAGTGACGGTTTTCATTAAGACCCTCCGCGAAAATGGGTCATATGGGACATTTCCCTTGCACTCCTTACGCCTTCAAGCTTAATAACTTTAATGAGACTAACATATTAAACGTGAAAGAGATCGCCACCGTTTCCCATTTCACCTTTGTCACTTCGGATGCATTGAGTCTTCAATCACATTCTGTGTATTATTACTCTTATTACCTTTTAGTTTTTGAGCCACATCTTAAAAGTTGGCATAACACGTTTTTTATTCTGTTTTTATTATTATTATATTACAATGTTTTTTAAGGAATCTCTTTTGTATATTATTTAATATTCGCTCTGAAATTTGTTTATTTTCCCTCGAAATAATGTGGTTTGATTTTATATGGCAGATTTCATTTCTAATAATTCGATATTGTTGTATTAAAAAGATGAATTGCCATTCTAACAACTAAAAGTTAACTCGTTGTCATTGCATGAAACACAAAGATTGAAATGTTTTAGGTTAGAATCTCTCCAGCAAACTTTAATGATTCGACATTGCTATATAAAGACGACAAATTGACATTACAGAAATAAATCTTACAATCATTCTGACTAAATGGAACTCAGAGATTCAAATTTGTGAGGTTAGAACGAAATTGTATGGAACTATTGTATTAAAAAGATGAATTAACTTTCTAACAACTACAGATTAAATCGTTGTCATTACATGAAACACAAAGATAGAAATGTTTTAGGTTAGAATCTCTCCACCAAACTTTAATGATTCGATATTGCTATATAAAGAATACAATTTGACATTACAGAAATAAATTTCCCAATCATTCTGACTAAATGGAACTTAAAGATTCAAATTTGTGAGGTTAGGTCTAATCTTTAATTGTTAGAATTGACATTCTAACAATTTACGATTAAATCATTGCCATTACACGAAACACAAAGATAGAAATGTTTTAGGTTAGAATCTCTCCAGCAAACTTTAATGATTCGACATTGCTATATAAAGACGACAAATTGACATTACAGAAATAAATCTTCGAGTCATTCTGATTAAATGGAACTCAGAGCTTCGAATTTGTGAGGTTAGAACAAAATTAGACACGCGGACGAGCGGATACAGGCCGTCAACTCTCGAATCTCGAAGCTCGAAGCTCGAGGATCAATAATTGCCGTGTCGCACGAGGCTTTCGGCGGGCGATTGTGTGTCGAATGCGAACACGCTCGAAAGGCATCGGCGAGGCTGCCCTGAATGCCAATGACTCCCGCCATTTTTGACATCACCGTGACCTCAGCAGAACACGCGCGCGCGCAAGATTTCAGCGGTCACGCGTCATTGGCTGCACGTATTCACACGCACGAACTAACAACTCCGTTCCCGCCCGTTTGTTGTCCCATTACGATCAAGTTCGTGGCAAATGTCAATAAATCCACGGCAATTACGTGTAAACAGGTGATGATTGGCTATTGCCGAGCACGGAAATCGTAATCAATCGGATTAATAATAAATCATCGATCTTAGGTTGGATTTCACGCATATTTGAGTCAATAGAAAATGGTTAGCACAAAGGTTTTGTTACTATTTACTGTTTTTAATGAGAAAAACGTTTGTCATGATTATTCGTGTAGGTTATAAAATAAAAGCTGACTTTGTTTCTTCCAATTTGAAACCTAAATGTTGATATAAATTAATAATAAAACTTGAACGTAAATTATTCCTGCAGATTATTAAACATGAGAAACAGTTGTAATTCAATTTAAAAAGACAATCAAAGCTTAACAAAAATGTGTGAAAATCATTGATGATAAAAAGAGTTTATTAAAATATTGCAAAAACATTATATAAGAAACATTAAATATTATAAATCTCGTATTATCGTACAAGTTCACAGACGGAAATGCGTTTCAACAAAATTCCCAAGTCTTTCGAAGGAAATATCACAATGTCAAGTGTTTGCAAATCAGCGGTATTACACTTTGCATCCTCTCAAGCTCCGAAATTGGCAAATGTGTTGGCAGCGAAAGCTCCACAACAACTGTAACGCGGCCGCGCTCGTTTAAGACGTGCGCAATTTGCCGAAAAAAAAAAAGGAAACAGGAGAAGTTTCGCGAACCCACTCGGCGGAGTAGTGTGCAGAGGATTTGCGCGCGGGCCCTTGTGCCCGAGAGCACTTTCCCTTCGTTGACGAATCTTTCGTGCGCCTTCTACCAACAAACCGCATTTGTTACGCGCCATTTTCCTTCGGTGCGTGTTACACTTTTTTCCGTATCTTTTGCTCGAATTGTCATTATTTAAAAGGGAATATTAATGCGCTTGTATATTTCGTTGGGAAAGTGATAATCTAAGAACTTTGTGTTAAAAGAATTTATTTTGCACTTGAAGAACTTTGAATATGTAGTTTTTCTATTTTTCTTATTTTTATTCAACTTGTTTCTTATAGACTTTCTGCTTTTTTCCAATTTATACGTGAGTTTCCTTAGCGTGCATTACACTTCTTGAATGCTTGTAATTATTAGAAAGTGAGCGTTCATACATTTGCAAATATTCTAATAGAAAAGTGGTAATAAATTAATATCCTTATATTACAGAAATGTATCTTTAAACTTATTTAAATTTGAAGCACGTGTTTTTATAGTTTTGATATTTTATTTAATTCAGAAATTCTGTTTATATTTATTGGCATGAAATATGTTGTCAGACATATTTCTTTTTCAAATGCAAAACATTTGAATTACACAAATTACACAAAACAGGAAATACATATTTAAGATCCTGCAAGTTTAAAATAAATTTCTATTGAGATTCCGCTTTTTTTATTAATTTTCCCCAACAATATGCAGTTACATAAAAATCAAAAGCAACAATTGCAGAACATTCGAGTGATCCAAAATACATAAAGCAAAAACTAAATATTAACAATCGACCAAAATAAATCTTTGTAGAGCTTTCATTTGATTGTCAATATTCCAGTAGAATCGGCAATTGCACGAACATCCACACACGATGCAGCCATCTCCACTTTGCATATAACCAAGGCAGCCATTAGCAGTGGCATTTATCGATTGGCCCAGTGCACTGAATGTGCCAGGGGTTTCCGGTGGTACGAAAAGTGTGTGTACATTCGGTGTTAAAAGACTGAGGAGTGCGAGATGCACTCAGAAACCAATCAGAAGCTTTAAAGTACCACATACAAGTAAAATATTAGAAAACTGTACAAAAATTCGATTTTTTCCCTTAGGAATAATTTTTTTCGGAAAAAGTATTATCTACATATTAAAGTACGTATTATAAACAATGTATGCTGTAAATTTTGTTACAATTCTTGCAGTAATTAGCATGCCACAGCGACTTTCGTAATGTCATAGTGAATGGAGGTGTAACTCCACTATTTTTCATCTGAATCGAATAAAAAAGTACTCTTTATTTAATAGAAAGATAACTCTACTGCACTACGCAAGCAGATCCTTTAAGTTTCATTTTGTGCGGAACATATCGCTATTTATAATCATCGGATCGATTTTTTCTATATAATTAAGCATTTTATATAGAAACAAAAAAAAGCTGGGTTAGGTATGCGAAAAAACGCTACGTAGTGCAGTAGATAACTCTATTAAGAAGATCTGATTAAATTTTCAGTTTGATCCGTTCAGTGATGAATTAGTTATGCTGGTTACCGTCCGCAGAAACAGTGTTTCGAGAAAAACGTGTTTGAAGTTTTGGGAATGTTTGGAAAATATCTTTCGTATCTTTCTACGCAATACATCAGAAAGTTTCAAACTTCGTTATACTTACATAAAATCGTCAATTCCTACACCATACACCATTATTAACACGATTTTTGGAGGAAAATTCGATTTTTTTCACCCATTTACTTGTATGTGGTACCTTAATCGGGCAATGCAGGAAAATATACAACAGGGATGTTTCGTAAGGTTTTCGTTAAAGTTGAGATTCGACTCGATTTGTACTTGAAACGGCAGCCAACGACCACGTATACATTATGGTGTTCTGGTCCGCGCGGAACATCCGGCGCTGAGTAGTTTCGCGCGAATATAACTCACAATTGGTAGATGGCCAAACGTCCGAATAACGCCTCTATGAACCAGGCGAACTCTGTACATGTCAAATTGGCTGCTGATACAGAATTTGTATCACAAAAGCATCTGGCAAACTCTGCAAATTGCGGTAACAACCAACCTCGTATTTTCTCTATTTTGTATTTTGCGTCAGACGACTTTGCATCGTTTTTTATTCAGATATAATGTCAGTGTTTTAGGTTCCCTAAATGGATATTTATAGGTTTGCTATAAATCAATATTACAAAAATATAGAAATTATATATTTGTATGTGTAACATAATAAATATGTAAATATGAATAAAAATATGAATAAGATTTTCTACTGTAAGCTTGTTAATGCTACAAACTCTGCAAATTGCGGTAACAAACAACCTGATATTTTCTCTATTTTGTATGTTGCATCAGTCGACTTTGCATCGTTTTTAGAAATTATATATTTGTATGTGTAACATAATAAATATATAAATATGAAAGAAACTATGAATAAGATTTTCTACTCTGAGCTCGTTAACACCGACTAAAAAATCATAGTGAATACAGATATTAATTTTAGGTTAGGATGACAGGAAAATCGTCTGACCAATTGTACATGTATTAAAACAATGCTACAAAGGCACACTTTTGACCCACAATTACAATTAATCCAACAGCATCCAATAAGGTTTTCTGAATTAATCAAAACCGACTAAAGATAACAGTAAAAATCGACAGTATTTTAGGTTAGAGTGCCAAAGATGTCTAAAATCAATGGCACATTGCAGCAATGCTACAAAAAGACTTATACAACCCACTACGACAATTTCGGCAAAAGCATAAACCGGAATCACCCAAAACGTCCCAAACAAACAGAAAGCAATGAAAACAAAACAACAACAAGATCCGAGAAAAAGCAGACATTAATTTTAGGTTAGGGTAGACCGGAAAACTTTGGAGACCCAACCGTACTTGACAGAGCTGAAAACACGAGTCGCTTAATTGCAGGCTGAATTGGAGGGAAGGAAAGGGGGCTGACCGTCACTGGTGTAGAGGGCGCTACAGCGCCGGGCGAAGTGTATTTGTGCAAGGAGGCCGGCAGGTTCGTCGAAAAATTTCGAGTTCTACCACTCGAAACCGAAAGTGGAGTGTCTCTCTCTCTCTCTTTCTCTCTTTCTCTTTAATAAAGGTGAAGTAAGTGGCTCGGCTTGCCGGGCACAGAGGATTAAACTCGAATCAGCAAATCAGGGTCGCGCGAATCGACGAGGGATTCATTGCGACGTAAAATTAACCGTGTCGAGCGAGCGCGAGCGCGCGAGGCGTCGAGTGTTCCGAGCGCGCCAATGAGATTTCGTTTAATTAACGTCAAGGCTCGACTAGATTGCGCCGCTTGCCAAGACCAACGTGTCGTCTCGAGTGTCCTGGAAAATGCTGCAAAATTACAGCCCGGACGACACCGCCCGCAGCGTCCTCAGCAGTTTCCGAGCGCCAAGACGCTGCCTGTTCGACGCTCCACTCGAGTATCGAGACACTTGACACTATCAAATTTCACTCGGCTACCACTGACAACTCAATTTATCGGTTGACGGAAAATCATTGACATTAATATTCTAAATATTCCCATAATTGTTCAGGGGATTCAAGTACACATTGTACTTTGTGTTAATACTATTAGTTAGTCTGTAGAATTCAATTAGTCGAGGCTATCAATTCAATTAGTTAATGCTGTTATAAAACGGTTGACATACTTTGTGCTCGTGAAAGTACATTTTACGACTATGCATGATTTATTGCATTTATTACTTGTGTAATTATTCATTCTTATTATCGCAATATTCTTTGTATTCCATACTTTCATAATCGTAATATTCTGTATTTTAAAGAAGGAACAATTAAAATATTCATTCGATCATTCAAATTCTCCGAATAATTAATAATCCACGACTATGTTAAATCAAGATTATTTCTCCATCAATTTTACTATTCCACGAAAGAATCAAGAGCGAATAAAAAATCTTCTCCACCCCAACTTATTAAAACTGAGTAGTTTAATATTTGACTGGATTTCTTAATTAACCTTTAGTCGAATGTTTAAACATTCAAGAATGTGGCTTTCCGCTCTTGTTTTTTCAATTTTGCGTCGACCACAGGCAGCGAGCGCATTAATAATTCCCCGTTCGATATTTATGGTGCTTTTCGAAAAACGGCTGGCGGCGCAGAGGGCGCTGAGAGCTCGGTAAATTCGGGACAATTTAGCGCGATCTCTTAACAAAGCTTTTTCCATCCGTTGGACGTGCCGTTCCCTGCTCCGGATAACTTGTTTTTATCGCGCCCTTTCTAATGAGATAAGAAATTTACTCGGCCGCCGCCGCCGCCGCTGCGTTCTTCGCCCGCTTGATATCTTTCATTACACATAATTAGATTAATCTGCTCGAGATATTCGGGCTATTACGTTTTATTACTCGACTTGCTCATTAGTGGTTTACAGCTACGTTTCTTCTTGAGGGGGTTATGGACTCCGCTTGCTCGTATTCTTTGAACAAAAAGCCTTTTATCTTGATTGAGACATTCGTGATAAATAAGGTGCTGTTTTTTCAAATTAATATTTGAATAATTAATATTTTAATAATTGTATTTATGTGAATGTTGAGATATAATCAAGTACTGAAAGGGTTGAATGTTGCGTAGGAATACTGACGATTTAATTATACATGTAGAACTTGACAGAACAATAATTAATATATTTGAACTCATATTATAGTGATAATACCATAATAAATTTTATATCATTATTATATAATAGCTGACGCAAAATTATTTGGGTGATTTGACTAATTTGTATTACAAACACTTGTATTAAGTGCTTAAAAGTCTAAAATGAATGAATTAAGACTTTGTGGCTTAGAATTGTTAATAATTCCTTAAGAAAATTTTCCCGAGCATTTAAAAATATGCTATTTATCAACAAAGTATTATTATGCCCAAGGAAGTATATAATATTTAATATAATAATATAATAATATTGCAAAATTTGCAAATACAATAATATTTGCAAACCTTTTCTGAGCACTCAACAAAAACATAGCATGAAAGTATAATATTATACAATAATAATTTCAGCATTTATCTATAAGAAATAGATTTATGTAACTTTTCCATTATCTATAAGAAATAGTTTTCTGAGCACCCAACAAGAACATAGCATGAAAGTATAATATTATACAATAATAATTTCAGCATTCATCAATAAGAAATAGTTTTCTGAGCACTCAACAAAAATGTAGCACGAAAGTATAATATTATACAATAATAATTTCAACGTTTATCTATGAGAAATAATTTTCTGAGCACTCAACAAAAATGTAGCATGAAAGTATAATATTATACAATAATAATTTCAGCATTCATCAATAAGAAATAGTTTCCTGAGCACTCAACAAAAATTTTGCATGAAAGTATAATATTATACAAAAATAATTTCAACATTTATCTATAAGAAATAGTTTTCTGAGCACTCAACAAAAACATAGCATGAAAGTATAATGTTATACAATAATAATTTCAGCATTCATCAATAAGAAATAGTTTCAAGTAAATTTTCCGTGGATGCTAGTTTTCTATGTGCTCGCCGAAGCATATAGTTTCGGGGCCGGCCTTGTCTTCCGAGAAGAAGGCGAATACTTTATCGCCTTTCCGGAGTTGCCGGCTTTCACGGTGAATCTCGCCACATTTGTCTTAATTTAGTGGCGGCGATTCTGAGGTTAAAGGCGTCGTACATCAAAAGTTTCGCCGGCCCCGCATTCAGTTACCTGGGCACTCTTGACCTTTCGCCGGGGCCGCGCGCGCGCGCGCGCGCCAGCAGGGCCTATTATCTCTTAAGAAGCAAGGGGTTGAACCTCCGCGAAGAGAGCGAGCCCGCCTTAAAACGGCGATCCATTCAGAATGTCTGCCTAATGGAATTCCAGCCGTCGTAGAAAGCCGTTGCCGTGCTTTTTTAAAAAATGCCCCGCTAACCCACAAAGGCCCAGGATTCGTACGACGGTTTTAAGTAGTTCGATTCAAGCCTGCTGAGATTGAACAAGGAAACAAAAGAGAAAATTGTACTTTATAGTTATAATATTTTCAAATCTTGTTTAGGTAATTTGGTTGACACAGTTGTTCTGTGATGTTTTGTTATTTTAGTTTTGTTTATACAAATTTCAAATAATATAAAACATGATAAATATTGTTTAGCGTTATGAGATACTGTTTCTTTTTTATTATTCGAAATCGTATTTAGTTAATTTGGTAGACGAGTAAAGATACTTTTGAAGCTTTTATGAAAGCAGACACAGTTGGTCTCTGATGATTTATTTGAGTTTCGTTTGTCTAAATTTAAAATAAAATTAAAGATGAGAAATATTGTTTAATGTCACGAAACACTGTTTCTTTTTTATTATTTGAAATCGTGTTTAGTTAATTTGGTAGTCGAGTAAAGACATTTTTGAAGCTTTTGTGGAAGCAGACAAAGTTGTTCTGTGATATTTTGTTATTTTAGTTTTGTTTATCTAAATTTAAAATCAAATAAAAGATGAGAAATATTGTTTAACGTTATGAAACACTGTTTCTTTGATATTATTTTCAAGAGAAAGCTATCAAGCTTTTACTAAAAACTGCATTGGTTTATTTAGCATTTAATTAAAGTAAGTGGAAATCTTCTATTTTCGTCAGTCAGATGTATTCGTATTACTAAATAGCCGTTTTTGTTAATTGCATGGTTTTGCAAAGTGCAGAGTGAATTAATATTCGAATTTTCACACTGGCTGCAAATACAGCAATAAGCTTCTTTGAAAACCAGAGCAGATGAAGTTTGCAACATTTCCGGAAGATTGCGCTTTCCGCGTAATTGCATTGTTCAGAAATCCTGTGATGTTAAAATGTTGAAAGCGCCGCGAAATATGTCACTGCATTATTCGAACATTAATTCCAAACAAAACCCTGCAATATTTTCCGGGTGTTGCACAAAAATGTTTACACATGACACAAATATTTAAAGCACCTCAAAATTATTTTTACAAATAAACTAAATCAAAATAAACCGCCATTAGCAAAACAGTGAAGAAAGACTACTAAAAATAAGTCTGATTTCTTGAATTAAAAACTTCAATTAAAAATTCTATTTATTGACATGAAATTTCGAAATTGAAAATAAAAGGACGCAAAGATTGCGAAAGAGAAAACTGTTTCGTGCTAGCGTCCTCCCTGAAAATCTTTAACCTTTAATAGAATCTTGCCCTTTTCAACGCGTGTAAGAAAAATCCAATTAGCAAAATGCCTCTAGTACCCAACAGCTCCTCCTCTTCTCTCCATAGCTCGTCAACTTGACCATTGCAGTTTTTACGATGATGCTTCTGAAAACGCGGGAAGCATAAAAATAGAAGTGCGGTGGCACTGAAAATAACTAAAACAACTGCGCAGTACAATAGACGGATATATTCCTATTGCATGCATGCAATTGCACGAGTGAGTGTAAACAATGCATTTTATAAAATTGAATGAATGGAAATCAATCAATGGCATCAGTTTATTTGACAATGTCTTCACTGAATTCTAGTTTATTTCCGTAAGATATTACATTTGGGAAATAATACAAATAAACAAACAATAGTGTTTCTATTAAATTTGTATTGTAAGAACTTTAATTGATTGAATAAGAATTTGAAATAAATGGGTGAATGAACAATTTGTTCTTTTAACATTTCACTGGGTATTCTTAATAATTTTTTAAGATACTTTGTAATTAAAAAACTACTTGAGTATTAAATGGGAATTTTTAAAGAACATTTAAGTCTTCTACTTCAAAATGTATATGTCGCAGAAAATATTTATAATCTAGCCATTTTATCGTATTATTCCATTTTAATGGTACAAGCCAGGTTTAGTGAGATAATACAAACAATACAAATAAACACACAATAATGTGTCTATCAAATTTGTATTGGAAGAACTTTAATTAATTGAATAAGAATTTAAAATTAGTCGGTGTTTTAACATTTGACTGGGTATTGTTAATTTTTCTTTAAGAAACTTTTCAATTAAAAAACTACTAAGATATGAAGTGGACATTTTTCAAGAACATTTAATTCTTCTACTTCTACTGAAATACACTGAAAATCTACATTGACCTAAAATGAATTGCAGTATTAAATTGATTAAAAGTAATGTTAATATTTTTGAAAGCCACAAAGTTTCATAAAGGTGCCTTTCTCTTACTTGTACAGATACGCGAGATATAAAACGCAATTCGCTTTGATGTGAAAGTTTCCACTGTGGAAGTAGGGAATTTCTTAGGCATGACAAATACTGAAATACATGCTCCAAGTTCCTCGGTGAAAATATAAGACTTCTTTGCAACCGAAACTTTCTCCACTCCGTCGGGGAATATCTGTGTAAAAGGAACTCGATTTTCAACCACCTGCAATGCTATACTCGGTAAACTATACTGTTCACTCTGCATTATATTTAAGAAACATTCTACTTATAAAAAGTAACAAAAACAAAGGTAACATTTATAACAAAATTGGAGCTTTCAAATGAATTTATGAAGATTTTGTTTTCTTAATATTTGGTTGGGAATTCTTAATAATTCTTTAAGATACTTTTGTTTACGAATTGAAGAAATATTTTGTTAGAAGAAATTATTATTTTGAAGAATATTTATTTCGCTGGCGAAAATAGAAGTGATACGTGTAAAAATAAAAAAGTGCTGGTTTAAAACTTGAAAGCTTTATTATTTTTAAAGAAATTGTTCAGATTTCAGAATTAAATATCAAACGAGTCGCAGTTATTAAAATGCAACGAATAAAAAATTCGCCAGGAATGCAACCATAATTGATTCGCCGTATATTAAAATGTTATGACTCCTTTCAATCAAGTATCACTTAAAACAAAATAAACCCAGAAAGAGATTGTATCCGCCGCGAATTGGTTTCGATTCGGCTTAATTGCTTTAATAGGTTTGATTCAATTCCTCCAAATCAGTTTTAACCAAGATTTAACCTTTCCGTGTGTACAACTCGCTGTTGTCCAACCGCGAGTCAGCACTTTCCGCGGCAAGTTGCAGTTGAGCATTTCTCAAATTTGGATTTCGGTATAACCAAGGAAGACGCGCACGCGTTGCAATATCCTTCGGCTTCTCGCAGCAGTTAGTTGCAAAGGTGACCATTGTTTGAGGAGCAAAGTCTTCAATTTGTACTAGTCAGCGTGAAGCACCGAACCATTTGAACTCTGAACTTCAAGCCGCGAAGTTCTAGCCGCACAGTTGGCTGTTT
Source organism: Ectemnius continuus (assembly GCA_910591665.1). Lineage (NCBI taxonomy): Eukaryota > Metazoa > Arthropoda > Insecta > Hymenoptera > Crabronidae > Ectemnius > Ectemnius continuus. Next base: position 3,994,616 of record OU342856.1, read on the forward strand.
AGTAATTCCTAGAAAATGTCACGATCGAGTAAACCAGCGCTTGCCAAGTTAGGCTCCCGGAGCTTAACTGGCACACCGACTCTCTCAATTTTGACGACGTTTCTACCTGTTTGTATCCTCGCGTGCGATGGGAAGTATAAAAAATATGGGAAAAATCGTGAAAATTAGATGAAATTCATTATTCAGAAACGATTTTTTGGTATTTTCGATACAAATCCGGTCTTTTTTTCATGGATTCTTCGTTTACTATCCGCTCTGATACACAAACAATCGATTCATGAAGAAAAAACCCGGGTTCGGGGACCTTTGAAAAATTGGATATTTTCGATGGCCAAAAATATGGGGAAAAAAAAATGTTGAGCTGGGGCTCTGAAATTTATATCACATCTTCCTTGATGCAAGGGAAGACTCCCCGCCAAATTTCAGCCGCGGAAAATGTCGGGAAGTCCAAAAAATATGGGAAAAACCAGCGAAAATTCGGAAAAAATCTAACGTTAAAGGCAGTTTTTTAAGTGTTTTCGATAGAAATCCGGACTTTTTTCGACGGATTTCTTGTTTTCTATCCGTTTTCATTCATAAACAATCGATTCCCGAAGAAAAAACCCGAATTCGGGGATCTTCGAAAAATCGTGAAAAAATCTGAAGGGGTACCCCTTAAGAAAAATTTGACGAAAAAAAAATTTTGAGCTAGGGCTTTGCAATTTTTATGGTATCTTCCTTGATGCAAAAAAACATTACCCACCAAGTTTCAGCCCCGGGAAAGGTCGGGAAGTCCCCCCAAAAAAATAAAAACCGTAAAAAATGAGCAAAAATGGACTTTTCTGAACGGTTTTTCGACCCGTTCTCGTTGAAAATCCGGACTTTTTTTCACGGATTCTTTGTTCTCTATCCACCCTGATACGAAAACAATCAAAATATCCCGGGTTCGGCCGATTTTGAGAAACTTGAAAAAATGGACCATTTTCGAGGGTCGGAAATAAGTGAAAACCGAAACTTTGAGCTAGGGCTCTGGAATTTTTATCACTTCTTCCTTAACGCAAGGACACATTCTCCCCCAAATTTCAGCCCCGGGGAAGGTCGGGAAGTCCACGGAAAGAAATAAAAACCGTCAAAAAGTTTGAATAATACATCTATTCTCATGCACAATACCAATTTTTGTTAACAATTACTATTTATTAAATGCTTCAAATTGCTCACTAATCATTATTGTAAAATGTTCAACTTCATTCTATTATACGAAATACAAATTTTATATTTATGGCACTGAATAATGCAAAAGTGCTAAAACTCCTGAAAACATTTAACTTCATATTTTTCTGTGTCAAACTTCTTACATCTTAAAAGTATTTCATCTCCCTCTTTTACACAAAATTCAATTATCACTTGCTTATAAATCATGGAGAGCCATTAGCATCATTTCCTAGAACTAAGCTTCGATTAACTAATTAAAGGCACGAGCACAGGCAGCTGTTCTCCTGCTCCAGTGGCGATGTTCTTACCAGGCCACTTAATGATTTAATGGTAAAAGCACGTGTACCGTGAGAACGAGAGAGTGCTTTAACTGAATAGAATCGGGTCTGTGTATGTTAGTGTGTGTAACGCGCTTATTAGTCTTGTCTCGGCGGAGAAGAACGGAACTTCGGCACTGTGTGATTCGTCTCTGCTTAGACCCATTATGTGGATGCAAGCGTGGAGTCATTAAAGACTGGCGAACACGATGCATCGCCACGTAACCGAACCGGCTGCACCGGCACATGCGCGTTACATCTCGTTGACAGAGATTGATATACCACGCAAGACTTCATCAGCTGATTAATGAATTGCTCATCCCCACGAAATTTTACTCCGCCGCCGCCGCCGCTTCATCGCCGTTCAAAAGTTCCTCTTTTCCGCGCAACGTTCGTTTCGACCGCGCGATAAACTGCCGACTCTGCCATGAATAATTTAGCGGTGCTTTGTCATCATTCGATCATTATCTCGGAAACTTTATTGCTAATTTGTTGCTTCGAATGATTCAAAGAATTCTATGTTTTCGTTGGATTAATTTCGTGAGTGTTTGAGTTAATAATTTTGTTTATATTAATAAACGAAATGGATTTAAGAACAAATATCGTAATAATTGATACATCAGTGTTGTCTATAATTTTTGTATTATTCATAGAGTTACAAAAATATATATTTAAATCTGATTCCTTTGATAAATATGCAAACATTTTCTACTGAATTAAATTTTATCAATTTAAGCTAATCTTTGTATTATTCTTACTTTATGTATTATTTTTTCCTTTACTGAATTTCTTTTGAAATCCTTTGAATTATACACGAATCTGAACGTCAAACTTTCAGTATTCTCATGAGCAGCGACAGTGAAAAAGAAGTTCGGCTAAATAATGTCGTGAATCCCGCGAGAATGATGACTGTCATCACGAGGAAAATCGAAAAGCCTGATTTATCGACTCTGGAAAGGTACTGGCACGCGCGCGTGTTCATAAGAACACTTTGTGTCATTATAAATAAGATACTCCATCACGAATACTACAGAATTCTTATCTTGATGCATACATTCGTTCCCCCATTTTGCATAACATTGTTCCAATCGAAATTGTTTCTTGTATAAGCATTAGCATCCATTAAGCAATGCCAATGTTACATATAAAAATATTTGCATAAAATCTAAGTCTAAATTCAATAATAATATTTAATGATGATAAAGTTTTCGTCCCAAATTATACAATCACATCATGTATACAAATATTTATAAATGAATTGCCGAAAGAAACAAATGGAATTATTGAAAAAATTCGAATTATTCAATTCCACATTGAACAATGGTGTTTCAAAGTCAAATGAATATAAACAATATAATATCCATAATTCAGAAAAGACGTCATAAACACTCTTGTATAATTGGAAGCAGAACAACTATAATTATTCTCTATTCAATTCTACATTGAACAATGGTGTTTCAAACTCAAATGAATATAAACAATATAATATCCGTAATCTAGAGAATTCTTCCAATCGAAATTGTTTCTTGTATAAATATTAGCATCCATTAAACAATGCCAATATTACATATAAAAATATTTGCACAAAATCGAATTCTAAATTCAACAATAATATTTAATGATGACAAACTTCTCATCCCAAATTATACAACCACATTAAATACAAATACAAATAAATCGGCGAAAGAAACAAATGGAATTATTGAAAAAAATCGAAATCTAAAAGAGTGTTAACTTTCTTAATAATATTTACTGATGGTATAATTTTATTCTCATGTAAGATTAAACAATGACGACGCAAATACAAGCGCGGATGAAATTCCGTATGCGACGGAAGCCTCCTGGAGGATACTCCGGTTTGTACTGCTGAAATCCGGCGGCATTATACGAGGAACTGAGTAGTCGCTTTGTAGTGGGCGCGCGCGCGCACACACGGCAATGAATGTCCGCAGATTTCGCCTCAGAAACAACATGCTCGATATGGATAGTGTGCGGCCGCGCGGGCCCACATACACATAGATACATAGCCGCAGAGAGGGTACACATGGAAGCGTGCGGGCGCGTCCGTGATTACATCGATTAGTAAGAATCACCATGAAATACTACCTATACAACCGAGCCGCCGGTACGTACAGGCGTACCGAACAATACTGCGGGGTCGTCCATTGTCTGGCAGAGGATGCTGACATAACCAGAAGCGCGAGCATCTATTTTATGGACCTAACCCGTGCATGTCGCGCCGCCACTTTTACAGCACCGTTCAAGTCTGCCACTAACTTTCTCCGCTTCCTCTTAGTTTAATCCACTGGTCTCACATTCTTTGTTATTGTATGAAATTGAGTGCTTTGAATGGGGTTTGAAAAGATGTGTAGAAGGTTATGTTCGCGTTGCAATTGAAATCGAAAACTTTGAAACGTCGTGTATATTGTTGGGCTCTTTTGGTGTAGGAATTTTTTAGAAATTCTACAGATGTATAATTATAATTTTGCTTAATTTGCAAAAGTAAATCTGCAAGGCGGTTCATAAATCCATTGTTCAAGTCGCTTCTAATTTTAGTATTATTTAAAATTTGTGTTACTCATTTGCAAGATCAAGTATACATAAAATTGTAACAAATTGAGTGCTCTCAATAAGGTTTGGAAAGGCGTATATAGAAGATTATGTTCGCGTTGCGATTGAAATCGAAAATTTTGAAACGTCTTGTATATTGTTGGTCTCTTTTGGTGATACGAATTTTTTGGAAATTCTACAGGAGTTGTTTTTATAAAATTCAATTCTGTTCTCTGAACAGGGTAATTTATTGAGGAATAATTGATTATAAATTGTTACAAACCTGATGTATAATTTGCAAAACTAAATTTGTAAGGAGGATCATAAATCCATTTTTTAAATCGGTTTCCATTTTAGTATTATTTAAAATTTGTGTTACTAATTTGCAAGATCAAGTATACATAAAATTGTAACAAATTGAGTGCTTTCAATGGGGTTTGGAAAGACGTATATAGAAGGTTATGTTCGCGTTGCAATTGAAATCGAAAACTTCGAAACATCATGTATATTGTTGGTCTCTTTTGACGACAGGATTCTTTTGTAAATTAGATTCCTTGCACAAAGGTTTAATTATTATACACACAAGCTCATGCTGTAACCTAAATCGAAATTAGTAGATGCGCGAGGTTATGTCAGAACCAAGAACAAAGAGCTTTGAAACAGCGTGTACATCAGAAACACAAAACCTCTCGCATTTCTCAAAAGAAACCATTCGGAGCGAGTTCTACCCAAGCTTTAATTCAAGTTTCAATCATCTCCGTACTAAAAAAGAAAGCAGAAAACTTTGAAACAGCGTGTACACCGGGAAACAGAGGAGTGTTGCGTGCGCGCGGTTCTCGAAACAAACCTTTCTACCATATTTCTAGAAATCGGAGTGAGCTTTGTGTGCGAGTGCACGAGGAGAGTCCAGAGGAATAACGAAGGTTATTACAAACATATATCGGCGGAGGCAAGCGCGCGCGCGCGCGCCTCATCGCTGCGAGGCGAAGCCGTCGCGTGACCTTATTACCGCTGGCTTCCTTGAAAAGCGGACCAAAAGGAGGTGAAAAAAATCAGCTCCCAAGGTGTGTGCGCGCGTTCTCTCGCTCTCTCGGAGATTTCTCCGAAGAAAGCGAACACACGCGGACTCTGCGGCAAACGCAATCCCGCCGAGGTCCGTCGGGGCGCTGCCGGGCGTACAAGCGAGCGTGCGAGCGAGCGAGCGAGCTAGCAGCTAGGAAGCAGACGCTCCTGACCCGTCGTACTTGCTTGCTTCAATATGTAGGGCCGACCAACGTCCCGATCAACGCTACTTGAGAATAATTGATTGAGTCGTTATGGCGCGCGCACGCTGATGAAATGTATCACGTCCTTCTCATTAACTGGACACTTCGAACATCGTGGCAGACCGCTGCGCTCCACTGTTTATTATCGCGTTTCGTCTACCAGGAAAGTTATGCGTTCATATATGTCGCAGACAATATTTATAATCTAGCCATTTTATCGTATTATTCCATTTTAATGGTACAAGCCAGGTTTAGTTAGGTTAGAGTTATAGGTTATGCACGTGTGTATGTCACAGGCAATATTTATAACCTAGTTATTTTGCATAATGTTTCGTCTGAGCTTAAACTAATACTTAGCCTCAGCTGGAATGTCAGTTTTACCAATTTTGATGTTAATGGCTTAGTTCAGGCTAGGTCAGAGTTATTCCTTATTACAGTTATTGGTTAATTGCTATATGTCAGCAAAATTTGTAACCTAGCCATTTTATAGAATGTCTACTCTCAACTGAAATCTCAGCCCCACTAATTTTGGTCTTAATGGAATAAGTCCGGTTTAGGTTAGGTTAGAATTATAGGTTATACACGTGTGTATATCACAGGCAATATTTCTAATCTAGCTATTTTTCATAATGTTTCGTCTGTGCTTAAACCTAGTCTCAACTGGAATGTCAGTTTTACCAATTTTGTTGTTAATGGACTACTTTAGGTTAGGTCACAATTATTCCTTATTATAGTTATTGGTTAATTGCTATATGTGTACATGTATCACAAGTAATATTTATAATGGAGCCATTTTACATAATGCCCTGCTATACTTCGAATTTCATAGACCAAGTGAAATACCAGTCCTATAAATCTTGGTCTTAATTGAATGAACTGGCTTATTGGTTAGGTTTCAAGTTACAAATTTATACCATGATATTCCTAGCTAGTTTTGTCTATATTTTGTTATATTTTAGCTTCGATGTAATAACTTGAATTAGCTGGATATTATTTGTGAAAACTTAAAGTGCAACATTCACATAATATATTGATTTTAATATATTCTGACTTTATTGGAACCCTTTGTGTTATGCTTGTGCTATTAATTAGTCCTCTAATTTCAAAGTTTATATAATATGTGAGTTGCACAAATAATCTAAATAAACAACGCAATCCTCTAAGTAATTAAACAATATCCAAAACAGCAAAATCACAAATATTATCAACAACATGACTATTTTTAATTGCCCATTAAAGATCAGAGTTCCACAACACATAAATTACACGAACATCCAAAACGAAGAATACGCAAAATATGCAGTCATTAAATAGACCGGGTGGTTAACAAATACAGAACACTCTAAAACACCGATGCGAGAAACAGATAGCTATTATAGTCGTAGTTTCAAGGAGGCGTCCATTGGCAAGAAAGAGCAAAGGGGAAGCGAAAAGCAAGAGAAAGATGCTGGTGGCGTTGCTGGTGGGCGCGGGTCACGGCCGGCACGGTTTCGCACTCTGGGAATTAACGCAGAAATAGAGACGAATTAATTAATTAAATCATCTTAATTGCGCCCCCGGTTAAATTCATTTCAACTTGCGGCGCGCCCGCCGCCGCCGCCGCCGCCGCGAACGCCCGCCGCAATGATCGTGCCATTCCGAACCAGTGAGCACCGGCTTCTGTTAACACTAACTATGCACTCATGTCTGCGCATCTCTACATTTGTACAGGGTGATTCAGTCGTATGTCACTTGAAATTGTTGTACTCCATTTTCTCTGAGATTTGTATGTAATTACATGATTAAATATTCGATACATTTTTGTGCATATTATGGTACAATTGTCTGTACAAAATATTTATAGGGAAATTTATAGTATTGAAAGATTTTTCATGTTTTTATTACTGTTATGTTAATATTAGTTTGAGCATCAATGTATGAAACAATGTATCAACAATGATAATAGTCAGTGTATATACGATAACAAGAATTTTAAAGGATAATAAATCATTTGAACTAATTTTGTTGCAAAATGTGCAATACGACTGCCTTCTTTTACATTTACGTGTAATACAATACAGTATATTATGATACAATTGTTTGTACAAAATATTTATAGTGAAATTTATAGTGTAGAAAGATTTTTCATGTTTTTATTACTGTTATGTTCATACTATTTTGAGCATCAATGTATGTAACAATGTATCAACAATGTTAATAACCAATGTATATACGATAACAAGAATTTTAAAGGATAATGCATTTCTGTTGTAAAATGTACAATACGACTACCATCCTTTTGAAATTCTGAAATTACTTTTGAAACACGTACAAGTAATAAATATTGCAATATTTCTATACAAGAGGAAAACCTTTATCATGAATATACATACAGATAGACAAACATTGCTCTTTGAATGAATAAAAAATCATATACATTGTACAAACAATATAATTTCTATGACCCAGAAAAGACGTCATAAACACACTTGTATAATTGGAAGTAGAACAATTCTTATTATCTTGTGTTCAATTCTACACTGAACAATGGTGTTTCACAGTCAAATGAATCAGCCTACCATGAATTACATACAGGCAGACAACCGTTGCTCTTTGAATTAATAAAAAATCATGTACATTGTACAAACAATATAATTTCCATAACCCAGAGAAGACGTCATAAATATACTTGTGTAATTGAAAGTAGAACAATTCTAATTATCTTGTATTCAATTCCACACTGAACAATACTGTTTCAAACTCAAATGAATATAAACAATATAATATCCGTAATCCAGAAAAGACGTCATAAACACTCTTGTACAATTAAAAGTAGAACAATTCTAATTATCTTGTATTCAATTCCACACTGAACAATGGTGTTTCAAACACAAATGAATATAAACAATATAATATCCGTAATCCAGAAAAGACGTCATAAACACTCTTGTATAATTGGAAGTAGAACAATTATAATTATCCTGTATTCAATTCTACACTGAACTTCAAACGTACTTCAAAGTACTTCAAAGTCGACTGAATCACCCTGTACACACAGCAGAGTTCCCCACACAAAGAAGTACATGTGTGCGCGCGCATACGAGTCCCACATTTATTTCTTGGACGCGCGCGTCGCATCGCGTCGCTCTTCTGGCCGTCCCCGTGGCCGGTTGGTTCCCGCATTGACTCGGATGGGCAGAGTGTGCTTTTTTGTGGGGCCCACTTGGAACGAGCTTGAACATTACCAGGCGACGATGCGCGACGCGACGTTTCGAGCCTCAGTGATCACGTAGTAAGTTACAAGTGGCCCGGCCAGGTCACTTCTTCTTTGCCGATGATGATGAATGGCTTCTGGGCGAGTAATTCGCCCGGATATTGTCGCCGCCGCCAATTAGCGCGCGAGCCGCGTTTGTTGTAAATAGATAATAGTTGGCCGGCGGGAAATCGTCAATTTCTCGCGATGAGCGCGACCACTCGCCGAGGTTAAGATGGATGACGATTCTCTCCCAACCCTTCTTCCGGCCCTTCTCCGCCTGGGAAACATCAGCCGGACCCTTTCTCCCTTTGCTTTTGCTCCTCTATTGTACCCAATCTGCCGGACAATGTCCCACCAATTGCCTGGCTGGGAAAATGTATGCTATTGTTTGAGGGCAGATTTCCTCTCAATGATTTGTAGGACTTGTTATTGGAAGTAATAAATATTACAGTATTTTGTGGTTATTTTAAGATTAATTTAATTGGAAGAATAATGGGATGTTACTAAAATTTTTGAATTATATATAAATCGACTTCTGATTCTTTTTTAATTTTAATGTTATAAGTAATAAATATATAAGTAATGAATATCTGTAATATTTTGTACGCACGTTGACAGAAACTTAATTTAAAAACTATTAGCTTCTAGCATTTATTTTTGTTAGAATTGTGTTGCAATAATATTTCGACTTCTCGTTTCTTGTAAACTGACGACTTTAATTTTGAAGCAGTCAGCATAAATAATAAATAAATATTACATTATTGTGTGCTGAAGGAAAATTGAAATAAAATTGTTCTCCAAATGTTATTGTTCGTACAATGCAAGACAATTCAAGAGAGTTAGAAAAAATACGTTACTGTTATGTTAAAGTCAATAGATTTTCACTACATAATTTTCTAATAAATAATTGGCTAACCAAAGCATTCACGAAAGACTGGTTTTATATCCTGAAATTTAGATATAATTAATTATAATTCTAGCAACTTTGGATCTTCAAAGTAAAATTTTATATTTACAACCTGACATTTATGTTAGTATTCATAAGAAAAGACCAGTTTTTTGTAAACGCTTCGATTAACCATTTATTTATTACAATCGTTATTATTAGGAAACAATGTAGCAAAAATCCGTATATAAATGAAATTGATACTTGCACGATGTACTAAATGTCTGTGATTTGTTAAGCAAGGCTTTTAAACGCGACACACTTAATAAAGCGGGAACAGCCGCCGACTAAAATCTCGATCTCGAGCGTTCGCTCAGAGAATTTACGGAGGGCATTCTCCATTGTCACGTAATGTTTGCCGCGGCCGTTTCCTTTACAGTTCGACACTAAATCTCGAGCTTTACGGTTTACAGTTTGCGTTTTAGTGTGATCCATTCTCTAATGGCTCATATTGTATTTAATGCTTCCTCGCAGCTATTATACGGCTGGCGGCGGAAATCACCGGGCGACCGACGTTTCTCTGAGCGCCGCCATCCAGCTGGAAATGCCATTTGCTCCGCCTGTTCTTAATGAATCCAACATCTTAAGTTCCACTTATAAGAAGTAGCAATCTCATACTTGTCATGATGAAATTTTGCCAAACAGTTTCTAATTAAATTGCGTTTTAAAATCAGAAGTCTCTTGCGTAGCTGTTCAAGTTCGTAATTTAAATTCTTTTTTGCAACTTATTTCCTGGATGAATGCGCCAAAACCATTTAGAATGTTATTCTGTTATTGGTGTGGTTGTTATTACATTAATAGTAACTTACAGACAGTTGGTCTAAAAAATTACTGATCGATTGCATTAATAATTAATTCGTTACTTCCGCTTTATTACGTTTTGCCACAGTTTTTAATGAAATTGTGTTTTGAAATTAGAAATTCCCTGCGTAACTGTTGAAGTTCGTAATTTAAATTCTTTTTTGCAACTTATTTCTTAGGTGAATACATCAAAACCATTTGGAATGTTATTCTGTTATTAATGAGGTTGCTCTTAAATTGATAATTCTTTGTTTCTGCTCGTTTGATTTCTTTTAAAACTTAGCAGTGTTATTTCTTGAAACTCCTGTTAAAATACGATAACAATTACTAACTTTATTAACCAATTAATATTAGAGGAATACTTCAATAATAATTATACTACTATAAATATTGAAATAAAATGATCTGAAGAGAATGATTCAAAAGAAAAGTGATAAAAATACCACAGTAATTATTACTCTAATTTCTTAAAGCAGTCAGTTACTTTTGAAACCAGCTGTATCCACAGTTTTTATTACCAAACGGACTGAAAAGCAGCTTCCTGCCAGTACAATACAAAAAAAGCAGTTCACAAACGCTGCTTTTAAAAGCAGGTTATTAATTTTGCCAGGACTTTCATGATAGCCAATCAGAACAATCGGGCATTAGTGTGAGCTATTGTTGAAAACAATGGGCCAGAACGGAGCACGCGATCTTCCAGTTCCTGGTTCTCTCGGCAATGCGCATTCCCCGCGTCCACAACAATATTAATATTATCGCGTGCAAGCACGCCGGCGAGATTTTTCCCACGGAATTACACCCAGCGCAATTAGATGTCTGCGGGAATTTCTGGGTTCATCTCTTTTTCGTGTGTCACGAATGCACTCTATTTTGAATGGAGAATTTCTCAAATGTACCAGTTTTTGATCGTTTTATTAGTTTTAATGAAAATTTGGGTGTGTATTTTGCTAATTTTGTTAATATTAATAGAATTATACTAAGATTGTTGAAGAAATATTTTGGAACAAAGATGTTTCTTAATAAAATGTTTAAACTGTGGTAGATAAGCGTTCCTTTTTAATTATTTCATTCAATCTGTTTGCTAGCTTTTTAAAATACAGAATCAAAATTTATAACAAAATTGCGTTTTAAATATTCAGGAAATCAGTCGGATTGTGTACAAATTTGACTTGGCATTTCTTATTCCTGACTGAAGCTTTTAGTAAAAAAAATTCGCAATACTTTACAAATCATTTAAACAGTAATAAATAATTATTTTAGTATGTTTAATTATTTGTCAGAATTCGTGACAGGAACTCCGATTAAATTTGCGTTTCGAACATTCAGGAAATATATTAGCTCGGCGAGCACATGAAAGTGTGACTTGACATTTCTTGGGTTTCGTCGACCGAATAAAAGAGAAGTAGAGGCGTGCATGATATTCCCTTAGAGAATTTTAGACAGGAAGAATGATATGACGTCGGCGTGTTGTCGTGCTAGGCGACAGTTTCACGTTTAACCTTGCCCGGCAGCGTTGCTCCAAATCGTCCCAATCAGGCGCAAAGCGCCGTCGCTGCTGCATATGAGCAGCTCTCCTTTAAAACAACCGGCGACCTCAACAAACTTGATTCTAACGAATTCCTAGGATTCTACCATTTTTTCTGCTGCCAACACCGAACCTTCCTAAGATAGAAACAAGTTTTGCCGGTAAAAAGTGTTAGTGGTATTTTGTTCGAAATAAATGGAGCAATGAATAATAATTTTGTATAATTGACGGATGGTAAATTAACATGCGTGTGCCAATTTATGTAAAACCGTGTCACAAGCATATCAAGGATTTCTTTAGTTTAAATTATTGTGCAATACTAGTTGAAAACTTGTCGAAAAGAACAATGAAAGTAGCTCTAAATTTACAGGTATACGTATTTTTTACGGTTTATTTCTTTACGAATGTCATTGTTTGATGTAAAAATGTCCCTTTAAGTTGGATTACATAACAATACCAACATTGGAGAATTATACACAGTATAATATCCAGAATTTGCAATTTTTACTGAATTAATTCATGCAATAGTAAAAACACCTGCAAATTAAGAAGAGCTTTGTACTGATGTACAAACGCTTTAACTAGAAAGTTAATTTTAGTATTCTGTATCACAAAAACGGACCTATACCGATACAAAAAAATACTGCAGAAAAGTTAATCCTTATTCTATCACAGACCATCTTCAAAATACAAATGCAAAGGAGGCTTTTACGGATACAAAAAAGCTCTGACCAGTTAATTGATTTTGTATCACAGAATCAGATTTGTACCAAAACAAAAAGGTAGAGCTAACCAGTTCATTCATATTGTATCACAAATCACCGTCAAAATACAAATTCGACCAAGACTTGTACTGATACAAAAAGCTCTGACCAGTTGATTCATTTTGTATCATAACATCAGACTTATACCGAAACAAAAAAGTACAACTGACAAGTTAATTCATATTGTATCACAAACAATCATCAAAATAAAAATTCAAACAACTCTTACACTGATACAAAAAGCTCTGACCAGTTAATTCATTTTGTATCACAAAAACAAACTTATACCGGAACAAAAAGGTACAAGTGACAAGTTAATTCACGTTGTACCACAAATCATTATTAAAATACAAATTCAAACAAGTCTCACACTGCTACAAAAAGCTCTGACCAGTTAATTCATTTTGTATCACAAAAACAGACTTATACCGAAACAAAAAGGTACAACTGACAAGTTAATTCACGTTGTATCACAAATCATCGTCAAAATACAAATTGAAACAACTTTTACACTGATACAAAAAGCTCTGACCAGTTAATTCATTTTGTATCACGAAACAGTCTTATAAGGAACCAAAAAGGTACAACTGACAAGTTAATTCACGTTGTACGAAAGAGAGAGAGAGTTACACCGATACAGAAAACTACAGCAGGGTCAATTGATTCATTTAGAGAAGTCGGAGTGGTGGTAGAAAGGAGCGCTCGTGCAGGGAGAGTGAGAGAGAGAGTGAGTGAGAGAGTGATGGAGGACGGTTGTTAATCTTGGACTAATAAAATATTTGAGCTGCTTCCTGTTCCTTATAGCCACTAGGCGGCCATGGCCCAGTAAGATTGAACGCACATGGACACACGGGGGCCGCACACACACACGCACACAAATACACAGACGCAGAGAGACATACACATACATCGAGACATATGTAGATGTGCGAAGCTACCGAAGCAGCCACACACGAACCAGCACGATATTTCCTTATGTATAGCTGCTGGTACATATGTGCCGCGCTGTATAACGCTCGGCTCCAATCCACATACGTGATACATATGCAACTGCAGCCGAATCTCCCTTGAGATTACCTGCGAGCGACCAAAGCTCGGGCCGCCCCGGGGGAATCGGGGCAAAAGTGTCATTTCCCAGTAGAGGCTGACCTTGCCTTCTCTGCCAGACGAAGTCATGGTCGAGCTATGAGCTGACCAAGTTTTTCGACACTTTCCAATTGCTACAGTCGAACGACTCATTCAGTGAGAAGTAATTGCTTGGGAATTTATGGGCTTTTGTATGTTTGGGTAATTTTGAAGTTTAATTTTTAAAGAGGAGATTATTAAATTAGAGGAGGAATAAGTTGCGGAAGTTTTAGAAATGTCGTTTGTATACAATTGAATTCTATTTTGTGAATGAGGTCATTTATTTTGGAATAATTGTTTGTGAATTTATGGGCTTTTGTATGTTTGGGAAGATTTAGAGGTTAATTTTTAAAGAGGAGATTATTAAATTAGAGCAGGAATAAGTTGCGGAAGTTTTAGAAATGTCGTTTGTATACAATTGAATTCTATTTTGTGAATGAGGTCATTTATTTTGAAATAATTGTTTGTGAATTTATGAGCTTTTGTATGTTTGGGTAATTTTAGAGGTTAGTGTTTAAAGGGGAGATTATTAAATTGAAGCAGAAATGTGTTGTGGAAGTTTTGGAGATGTCGTTTTTATAGAATTGAATTCTGTTTTGTGAATGAGGTAATTTATTGGGAAATAATTGGTGATAAGTTGTTACGCTTTTGTATGATATTTAATTGGAAAATAAAGCTGATGCATAATTTGTGAAAGTGAATCTGTAGGTATATAAGTCGATTCCGTGGTTTAATTGGTTGCAATTTTAGTATTATTTAAGGTTAAGTTTACATAGAATTGCACTTCGAATTATAGATAATTGTTTTACTGTTATATATGGAACGTTTATTTTGAAAGTGGTGCAAGTCCATTCTCTCTTGTTTCGAGAAAATTAAATGTTAGCATATCTGTCAATCAAAAAATATAGGTTAATTGTATCAAGTCTGACAATATTTCTACTGATTTATCAATATGTCACTTGATTATATAAATTTGTTTTAGGCGAATTGAACTAAAATCGTGTATATTGACGGCCTGCAAATGAAATTACACCACTTTCAACATAAACGGTCCATATTTTCCCCTTCGTTTACATTAAATAAAATATTGGGAAATCTAGAAATCCCATTAGACCTTTAATTCTACTTTCGCAACCTCTAACATTACACTTTGCTATCTCCAAACTACACTCAACAATATTATTACTATTCCTTACAAAAAGAGTAGCTTTTGTCACTAAAGTTGCACTTAAAAAAATCGGGGTTAGCTGTTCAACTCAATAAAATATGAATATCGTAAATTTCAACCCTCAAAGAAACTAAATGCATCAGCAACATAAACGAAACGGCGCAACAAAATCCCAGGCGATCGCCATGAACTGAGAATTTGCGGAACTCATAAACTCTCTCGGCGGAGTGACGTGGATTATCGACTTTACGGCCTCGTGAAAGCTCCCTGACAAATTTCGAAAGTAAAGACGCTTCGGGGATAAGTTGCCTTCCCGGAAGCCTTGCAACCTCCGCAGTTTGCGCGCCGAATTTATTTAGGAATCGCTTGCTGACATTTTGCTAGCGTTATCAGTTTTGACTGTGTAATATTGTGAACATTAAAAGTGCGTCGAACAATAATAATAAGACAACTAATAGACATCAATGAATTTGATAAAAATTATTTATTTAGTTAAAGATAATAGTGGGTGAAAATATTTACAAATTTTCGTGCAAATGAATTTTATAATATTAAAGAATGTTTTATTAACCCTCGAATTTCTATACCAAAGTTTCAACAATTATTTCTTCGCTTCGTATTGTTATTAAAATTCTAAAGTGCGATTTTTTTAATCTGTAAGTTCTTAGGAAAGTTAAAGAAATTATCGTTGTACGTCACAGTATTATTAACAAAAATGAATTAATTATTTTCAGAGTTCCAAAAAGTGCTATTACAATTAGCTTTGCTTTATTCGTTAAACATTTACACATCAAATTACAAAGCTATTTATTTACGTGTTGGCTTGTTTATTAAGCAGATATTTATTTATTTACCGAACTCATTCACCAGCAGAGAAGAGAAAAGCCAAGCATTCAATAACGAGGAGGATCAGAACGCGTTATTACATTCCATTAAGAAGAGGCTTAATGGAATGCAATAATCGTCGGAGGGAAACAAAGCGCTCGAAATCAAGAAGGAAGAAAGGAATGCAATTTCAAGGGTTGTTCGTTTTCTTTTCCGAGTGAGAGGGAAAATGCCTGGCCATTGGAGACGAAACGAATGCAGCGCGCGCGCGCGCGCGCGCATTAGGCCGACGAGAGCCAGCAACTTTCCAGGAAAAGAAGCTCCGAAGCGGACGCGCGACACAATTGATCGCATTGTCCGCGCCGACTTGATTGAACTGCTTGGAGGAACGCGGGGCAACACAGCCCGCAAATGGCCGCGCGCGCGCGCGCGCGAAGATCCGTGAGTCCCACTTACGTCCACTTTGCAGCGACAAATTTATGTTAACGCATGCGATGCTCTCTGACAACACCGCGCGCGCGCACCGCGACACGCACTTTTGACCGCTTAATGCCTCTGCGACCCAGAAAATCTTTCCATGGAAATCGCGCAGGTTTGCGAGGATTTTATTTTATAAAGAACATTGTTTCTTATTTACAGTTAATAAGAAAAGGAGTGTTTTTGGGACTAATATTCTTAAAGAAGAGATTTTTTTTCGCTAAATGGAAATCCATTTTCTTGGTGGAGATGTTATCTGTTTTGGGAAAATTTATTCTAAAAACACTGAATCTGCCAATAGTTTTTTTTAATTGTATAGTGATTTGTGATTACTTGATTTTTATATTACAAGAATAAAAGGAATTGTTCCTTATTTCTACAATTTTCTGATAAGTCATTATTGTTTTCGATAATGAGACAACAGAGCTTGTTTTTGAAATTAAAAAATCAAACCATCAGAAATTGCCATGCAATTTCAAAATATATGCTGTGAGAAAAAGCACAACTTGAAAGATTGTTTGATTGTTACGTTGAAAGGTGTCACATTTTTCCCAAATTTATCTTCTTTGGCTATGTTGATTTTGTTTAAAAGTAGCGAATTGGTTTATTTACACGAACTTAGCTTTTTCTTTTATTTCCATTATAGTTTACAATAACTTTCTGCGTATTACGAACATTCAGTTTAAAATATTCGTTCAATCTTATTTACAAAACCCAATATTTTCAATTTATTTATTACGTAATATTTCTTCAATCTCAAAAATTCGTTCACACAGGATTAAAAACAGTTGCATATCGAACCTGCAATCAGCCGAATACTTTTTTATGCAGCTGTCATTTCCATTCGGCAGGGGGCTGAAAATGCGGCGGCCGGCAGATCGTCATTATGTAAATGTTGTCGCTTATCCTTCTCTCAATAATTCAAAATTCGACCGTGTGATTCGAGCCTCTGTCGGAAATTGCTTCCGCGCTTCGCGTTTACATAATATGTCGCGCGCGCGCGCGCTCCCGCGTTTGCACCAGTTGTCGCAAACCTTTGAAGGTTTTCATCCGTTTTATAGGCAAATCCGGATGACAGTGGAATATAAAAGATATGCATTTCTGAAATGTCTCATAAATCGGAGAAAAGTGGAAATAACTATTTGGTTAAAAGAAATTGAATCAGTTGTTTATTTTGAAAGTAGAATTATATTTTAATTTACGTTATTGTAACTTTAAATGGTAGAATACTAGTTTATTTAACAAGAAGATGATATTATTTTAAATTAAATTTAATATTTTTAAAACTATTATTTATATTTTCTTCGAGTACACTTTCTTCTTTAAAAAATAATTCTTTAAGATGAACTAAAAGTGTCAATCCTTTTTGTATTATTGCAATTTACTTGATAAATTAGTACATTTGAATTTCGCGTTGAAACAAAACTCAAGCACAAAGTTTAGAAGCTGAATCAAACAATGTAAGTTAGGCTTAATTTAAAGCGTGAATTTCTTTTTATATCCTGACTACAAAAAGTATTCTGAAAGAAAAGTTCTTAGCGAGAAAAATATTCTGCTTCGAGGAAAAGTAAATTTTCATTACGAAAACTTATTGAAAGAAAAACTAGAAGTGCGTATATTTTTATATATTTTTAACCTCTGCACATACTTTGCAATCTAATCCAGAAATTAGTTGGCACAAATCTTTTTCTTTGTGTAGAAAATAAACAGTGGATATTTAAAGCAAATTCAAGCAAAAGTTTCGAAGCAGGATCAAATATTGTAAATTAGGATTGCTTTAAAACATGAATTTATTTTTATATTTTGAGTACAAAAAGCATTTAAACTCAAAGACATTTTAGAAGAAAACTTCTTAGAGAAAAGAAATAGTAATTAAAGTAAAGTAATAAAAATATATAAAAATACATGCACTTCCTCTCTTTCTTTCAGTAAGTTTTCGTTAAAAAATTCTATTTTTTCGGAAGATTATTTCTTCTGAACGAAAATATATTTTTTCAAGCAGAATATTTTCCTTCAGAAGAAATAATCTTCCAAAAAACTAGAATATTTTTACGAAAACTCACTGAAAGAGAAACTGGAAGTGCGTGTATTTTTACATATTTTTAACCACCGTTCGTATTTAACAATCCAAACTAAAAATTAGTTCACACGAATCTTTTTCTTCGAGCGGCAAATAAACAGTGGCTATTTAAAGTGGAAACTCAAGCAGAAAGTTTCCGAAGGAGGATTAAACGGCGTGGTAAGCCAGGATTGGCTTGAAACATGAATCTCCTTATCAGCGTCAATTACTCCGGATAATTAGCGCCGGCTTCTGTTACAGGGAAGCGGTGTGTGTGCGCGCTCGGGCAAAGTGACACGCATATAAATGCGGCCCATGCAAATCAGATCAGAAAACGTGTCTCGTTACACTTTTGCGAAGCTGCTGCTGCTGTTACTGCGCTTGCGCGCGCGCACACAGCTTTAGCGGAAGTTCTCTCGCGGCGCGCGCGCGCTCCTGTTCCTCTTTCTGGCGGACAAATCGATCCGCCGGTTAGATAATCGAACTGCTCTTCACGCGTCAGTGCATGCGGCATTCCTCGCAAATAAGGAAAGTCACCTAAGCAGCCTCTTAATCGCAAGCAGAAATATTTCCGTGCGTCTGCAAAAGCTCGCAAAAAAACCAACCAACCAAGCAAAGTCATTTACCAGTCCAAGTTGCGTAGAATCGAACCAATCGCAATACAAGAAGAAGTGTAATTGCTGCTTGAGCAATAAAATAGCAATTAAGGTAGTTGTCGGCCGAAGTTACTTTTCTCGCCAATTGCTTCACATTCCATTGACGCGTTAACGTTTATTATATAATCGCTTAGACCTGTTTCAACCTGATTGGCCGGCTACGATATTCGCATAATTTCGATGGAAAATAGTAGGCTTCGTACTTGTTTCCAATTCTCAGTAAATGATAGTTTTAATGCTAGCATTCTAATCGATTTTACCAGGCAAATAAAACACTGTAAGATTATGGAAAACTATGATACGAATATTAGAAAAAGTATTCAAAATTATTGAGTATTTTGTTAAAAATATAAAGCTTTATTGAGCTTAAAGAACATACACTAAGTAAGTAGAAGTGTTTGAGAAAATTTAGCTCGAATTATTTGTCGTTTCCAGTTTCAGATATTTTTTATGTAACAGTACAACTTTGCAAACATTCTGTTTTCCATCGTAGTAATATTAATTTAAAAATAAATAGTAGATATTTCGATGCTCAAGCAAAATTAACTAATTACAAATAATTTCAGATTTTTTAGAAATATTTGTCAAAACTTTCTTTACTATAATTAATAATTAATATCAATTTTAACTGAGAGATAAAATATTGCGAAAGAATTTTCGATGGAACTTTTGCTAACTGTTGCTATTTATATGCTTGCCAAACTGTACGAACTGAACCGAAAGTTTCGATTCCACTTTTTCCGCGCGTACACTCAGTTTCGCCTGGTTTGTAGCACGTTAACTTCGGCAAATGGGAATTTTCCAAAGTGGATTGGAAATTTGGGATACGCGGCTGCCACTCGTGGCGAGCGCGCTTCAATAAAGGTAGACCGCAGCATTTTCGAAGTTGACATTTCCGCAGTCTGGATATTACATTTACAGGAATCCCACTAACCGGATTAGCACGCGCTGTTCGGCACTCGCAAATTGGAATAACTCCGCCAATATTTTACGCATTGGAAATCAATCCGGCGGACTTTCCTTCCGTTATTTTATTTGCCCTGAGCAATGATTGCCGGCGTGCTTGCGCGCCCTCTCACCTCGCCTCTGTTTTATGAGAAAACCTCGCGGCTTTTTTCGTGCCGATTTTGCGCCTCGGTTTTATTGGATTTGTTTAGCGGGTTTTCCCGTGTGTTAAACTCGCAAATTTTACTTTGCTGCTTCGCGAAAAAATATCCCTTTTAGTCCTCTTTTTCCAACGGTTAATGCCACTTTTCGAAAAGTGGCTGATACAAAATGTGACACACAGATTTTTTACAATACTTTGGAGTTAGAATTACTAAATTTCAAATTTAACTATTTAAACCCTAAATATTTGAAGTATCAAATTGAAGATCAAAACACTTAATGAACCACAAAATAAAAAAGATTATAAGATTGTATGTTGCGATTATTTAATATTCAACTGAAATAAAAGTAAAATTTGCTTGCTGTATAAAATTTATAGTCTATAAATTTGTTATTAAACCTAACCAGAATAATCGATTTCATCAATAAATCATATTCCACTATTTGCTACTGAATAATTAATATTTATTAATGTCACCCAAAAAAAAAATCGGTACAAATCACTTACATATTCGAAGATGTCAGAGCAAATGGTAAAGTGTCGATTCCAAGCGAAGCTTTAATAGTGGAAGGTCAAGGCTCAGAATACTGACAAGTGTGTCAGACATTTCGGAGCAGCATACAGAGAAACACGCGGAAATGTACTATTGTAAAAGCGGCAAGAAGTGCAAGGAAACATGGCTGCTAACCTCGAATGATAAATAACCTCGAATACTTGTTTCCCTAGTTTATGTTGAAAGTGTTTATTTCTATTTTGAGTGGCGTAAATATGTTTCTATTGCAAATGTTCCACATGTGAGTCGTGTATGGGAAATGAGTTTTATTACATATTAATATTCAAAACCCCAAACCTCAATTACATGACTGTTTCACTAGGTTATGTTGAAAATGCTTATTTCCATTATTTCTATTGGTAGAAATATGTAGGCGTTGCAAATGTTCCACATGTGAATCATATATGGGAAATAAGTTTCGTTACACATTAAAATTCAAAACACCAAATCTCAAATACATAGATGTTTCACTAGGTTATGTTGAAAATGCTTATTTCCATTATTTCTGTTGGTAGAAATATGTAGGTGTTGCAAATGTTCCACATGTGAATAATGGAAAATGAATCTCATTGCACATTAACATTCAAAACACCAAATCTCAAATACAAAGGTGTTTCACTAGGTTATGTTGAAAATACTTATTTCTGTTATTTTTATTGATAGAAATATGTTGGCGTTGCAAATGTCCCACATGTAAATCATATACAGAAAATGAGTCTCATTACACATTAATATTCAAAACACCAAACTTTGAATACACAGGTGTTTCACTAGGTTATGTTGAAAATGCTTATTTCTATTATTTCTATTGGTAGAAATATGTTGGCGTTGCAAATGTTCCATATGTGGGTCATATGTGGAAAACAGGTCTCCGGAGCTTTCTTTCTTCCTGCCCGTCTTTGCGGAGGGTTTCATTTACTGAAAAACTCATATGTGGACCATTTGCAACACACAGGCTTGTTACACTTGTTTGTTCATATTTCAGACGTGTTTCCTCATTTGCAAAAAGGATCCACAGTCTTGTTTCGAGAAATAAAAACCGCTGACGCGTTCTTCTATTGGAAAATATGTATCATATGTGAATCATTTGCAATGCACAAACATAAATATTCTTATTAAACAAGATTCATATTTCTGAAACATTTAAACATACGCAATGAAAATTTAAATATTCTATTATTTCGAGCATTCAAAATACAAAGCCATTTTGTTCCTATTTAAAAATGTAACTAACACAAATTATTTCCAACACACAAACATAATTATTCTTTTTTCACGAGTGACTTTTTACTGCTGATAATTATTCTTTTTTCGACATTCTACTTACAAAAACAAAGAATCGCAATTGTACAATACGACTAGCTTTGTCTCGTGAAATTGTGAGGACAATCGAACTTTTCGAATTAGGAATCAGTGAAAAGTGAATATAAGCAAATAGCGATGATTAGAATATTAATATTTGACATACGCAATAGTAATCTAAATGCTCTATTATTTCGAGCATTCAAAATACAAAGCCATCTTTTTCCCATTTAAAAATGTGACTAACACAAATTATTTCCAACACCCAAACATAATTATTCTTTTTTCACGAGTGACTTTTTACTGCTGACAATTATTCTTTTTCCGACATCGTACTTAACAATTTGCGACTAAAATGCGAGCGGCGACAGCGCTTTTCGATTGTGCGGCGCGTTTGCACGTGTCTCGCGCGAGAGAAAGAGAGAGCGCGAGAGAGATTGGCGAGCGAGTGCGATCGGAAACCAGCTGGCAGTTGAAAATTACAAAGGCCTTGTTCGGCGCTGCCCTATCATTAGGTAGTTTGCAAATTTAAACAATGGTTTCCTACCGCTAACGCGAACCACCGTAGAGCACTGTCGGCCCGGTTACGCAATCGTCGATCACGTGATGACACTGATTGAACCCGAAGCTCGGCGACGCAAGAAAGCGTGGAACGTGGGACGAGGAGCGACGCTACGCGCCGAATAGAAAAGGAAGCCTCCCAGTTTCTCACCTCGAAAACAGCTGCCCTCCGAAAAACCTTTTCCCCTTTTCTCTGCCAGTCTCAATAAACGTAATGCTCCCGGAAAAATCATTGCCGAGATGCACCCACACTGGAAATGGAACGCACTGGCGCCCGATGACTCTTGAATCTCTACAGGGTGACGTCTTTCGAAACGGCGAGGATTCTCATACACAATTTTAAGGAATTTCAGAGTTTCCTCAATTTTATTGTTGTCATTTATTTAATTTTGGTTTAATTTTGGTTTTTGGTCGATTTATTTCATTTAATCGCGGTTTTGTTAATGTGTTAAATGAAGTGAATCACCAATCATTTAAAAACCTAGCATAATTTATGCACTAACTTTCTCCCTTTCATGTCAATTTTAACATACAATGGTAAAAAGTTGGTATTATGCAAAACCAAAATGTTGCTCGCAACATCTTTGATGGAGTACTAAAAAACACGAAATCGATGCCAAGGATAATATATTATTTAAATTATTATTGTGAATGATTAAATATATCAGAAATAGACTTTAAAATATGAAGAAATACACATTGCATTGCAATTATTGGCAAGTTATTCATAACAGACAAAATCTGTTACATATTTCAGTCGAAGGAAATATCATAGCATCAGATATATTATTGCAATATATATAGTTGTACCAATAATTGCTGAATTACTTTTTTTATTTTTATTGTATTATTAAATTATAACACTATTAGTGTACAAGGTGATTCACTTGCCTTTACTAGACTTTTACTAGACACCTTTTTAATTATACTGTATATTCGCTATTTAACAATAAACTGTATTAAATTATGTAGTCTGCTGGGGCGAATATTTTATGAAGTTTTAGTATCAACTTCCTTCGAATGAATAGCAACGTAAGGGGAAAATATTTTATTATATTATATTTACAAGGGGAATATTATATATAATTCATTTCTTCAGGGTGAAATTTCATGTGCAAGTTAACATAACTGAAACATGTAAAAGTCTAAATGCATAAAGTGCAGACAAATGTTGAGAAACATTTGAGTATAATTGATATTTCTAGGTTATTTATAATGATATTATATAACACAGTGTATGCTCGACAGTGGTGATTCAAAGGCAAGTGAATCACCTTGTACACAATAAAAGAATAAAAAGAACAAACATATATATATATAAACATATATTAATAAAAAACATATTTCGCACTTTCGACCAATAATAAATTCACACGTAAAAAATTCCATTTTTCATTTTCGTGTTTTTAATACTATTTCAACTTTCCATTACGATTTTTAAAAAAAGTAGGCTTAGAACTTGCGACGATTGGAGGCCAAAAGACTTTTTCCAGTAGCAAGGGGGATATTTAGCGTTAACAGAAGTGGGCATAAGAGCGGGCCGGAACGAGGCACGTATTAAAACCGTACACCTCCTAACATCTTCCTTAATTAACTGAGGAATAAAAGTTGATGGGCCGCCTGTAAAAGAGCGGGGCAGTTAACAGCCGAGCAACAGCACTCCGCTTCCGAGCCTATTGCGCCCTGACTCTTCCCTTATAATCCGGCTCGCTCGAACCATGCAAAACCGGGCTAATCTCCGCCCGATTGTTTCCTATTCAAGATACTCAAACCCCCTCTGCTTAACCTTCGGGCGAGGCGCGCACGTTTCCCTTCCTTTTGTTGCCGCCAACAAAAACAAAGAATCGCAATTGTACAATGCGACTAGCTTTGTCCCGTGATATTGTGACGACAATCGAACTTTTCGAATTAGGAATGAGTGAAAAGTGAATATAAACAAATAGTGATTATTGGAATATTAATATTTTAACTGTGAATTTTAATTTATGTACGGTTAAGTTTATAACTTATTTATGAATTATTGGTACTGTTTTGTTACAATTACGTGTTGTGAATTCTTTGTTCTGATCTTTTGTAATTATTATGATATTTCCAATGTCAATAATTCAACACTTCCATAACAGTTAACTATTCAAGAAATATTTTCTACAACAACAAACAGAAGCACAAATAGAAATGCCAAAACAGACATATCAGAATCAAGATAATCGCGTCAAACATAACCTCTTTAATCGTCACACGTAATCAGCAATACTCAGGACAAATCTATGCAACGATTTAGCCTTGTAAATTCGTGACAATACGACTTGCTTTGTCTCGTGAAATTGTGACGACAATCGAACTTTTCGAATTATGAATCAGTGGAAAGTCAATATAAACAAATAGCGATGATTGGAATATTAATATTTGAATTGTAAATTTTAATTTATACATGGTTCATTCAATTGGTTACTTTGTAACTTATTTATGAATTATTGGTACTGTTTTTTCACAATTATTTGTGTGAATTCTTTGTTCTGATCTTATATAATTATTGTAATATTTCTAGTGTCAATAATTCAATAAATTAGTACTTCTATAACAGTTACCTATTTAAGAAATATTTTCTATAACAACAAACAAAAGCACAAATAGAAATGCCAAACCAGACATATCAGAATCAAGATAATCGCGTCAAACATAACCTCTTTAATCGTCACACGTAATCAGCAATCCCCAGGACAAATCTATGCAGCGATTTAGCCTTGTAAATTCGTGGATCCGTCGCGATGAGAAAATCATGGAATGTGTAACAATTAAATCCTCGTTAGCGATTGTGTGGGAGAAATCCAAGACGTCGGGCGAGGAATTGTCGGGGCGCTCGCCGGTAATAGCAGAAGCCAGCAGGATTCGACAAATGGTGATAATGAATAAATTAAGAGCGATGCGGAGAGCCAGGCAGATTCAAGCCTGAGCGAACTCAAACAGAGGAAGAGGAACGCGGTGCGTCTGCTGTGTCTGCCTCTGTATTTCTCGGTGTGTCTGTGTGAGTGTGCATGGCTGTCTGTGTGTCCTGTGAGCGCTGAATTGCACAACGCGGCTATGCCAGGGTCGAGAGTGATAGAATAGCCACGAGATGTCTTAATTGACCCGAGGGAATGCGTGAATATGAACTGTACATGTACCTAGGATATGCGGCGGCGCATGCAGCCGCTCTTGCTTCGAGGAACGTACGCCTAATGATGCTCTTCGTCACCAAACTGATTGTTAGCCACCGTGGAAATGACGTTCTCGAACGCATTCTCCAGTTTTCAAAGCGCGAAATAGCTTTTTGATTTTGATACAGACTTTTTAAAGCTTTCTAAGTCGTACAGTACTTGAGCACGTAAAGACCCAGAATTCAAATCAAAAGAGGGCGTTCTGATTATATCTGAATTTTTGGAAATGACGTTCTGACTATATTTGCATTTTTGGGCGCACAAAATAGCTTTTCGATTTTGATGAAGATTTGTACAGCTTTCTAAATGCACATGAAAACAATATTCAAATCAAAAAATGACGTTCTGATTATATTAGCATTTTTGAACACTCAAAATAGCTTTCCGATTTTGATAAAGATTTTCACAGCTTTCTAAATTGTACAGCATTTGAAGAGACGAAGACTATATTCAAATAAAAAAATGACGTTCAGATTATATCTGCATTTTTGGAAATGACGTTTTGGTTATATTTGCATTTTTGGAAGCGCAAAATAAGTTTCCAATTCTGATAAAGATTTTCACAGCTTTTTAAATTGTACAACATTTGAAACCATATTCAAATCAAAGACAATGTTAATTATAAATCAAAAGACAGTATTTATAATTTATGGATAATTTTTACGACTATTATTATAGACAAAAACTTCTGAATTTTATTCTGATTTTGTTCTACTGAAAAATGTAGTTCATGTTTGAATCATTTGCATATCTGAAGCATTTTCAGTCATTTGTACAAAACAATAAACACAATGACAATTTTTTAGAAGTACAACAAATAATATTAGATCAAAAACAAAATTAATTCGACAATTTGTAACTAATTTCTGAAATAGCACAATTTTATAGAACACGTACGTTTATGTTTTACATATATTTAGTAATTCGCGATTCGCATCTAAATAGAACATTATTTTGTGCGAAAAAAATTCCTACTGAAAAATGTCAGACGTATGTGAATTATTTGCAGCAAGCATACAAACTTGCTCACATTTCACACATATTTCTTCATTCACACAAAGTAGCAAGTACCGCAATATTTCATAAACGCAAAACAGAAAACACACCGCGTGTGACAGAAGTTCAACACTAAATATTACAAAATCCATAATTTTGACGAATTTTGAATTTTACGAGCATAATTACAAAAACAATGACTATTCATTCTTTTCCAATTTATGTTGACAATTGTTTATGGAATCCTAACAAATTTCATTAACTTATATCATATCTGTCAAGATTATAATTGTTTTTAAATTAAATCAATCATGTTTGTTTAAAAAGTCAATTTAACGAGTCTCAAAAATGTTAGTAAACCTAGTACTAATAAAAACCCATCGCCAAAAGAAATAACTGCGCCTAATTTATCAACCAACACACTGCCAGAAGAATAATGGATCACCCGATACATTAATCCCCTCCAGTTCAGGGCGAACACACTTTCTCATATCTTCGGAGTAATTATTCAGGATGGCAGTTAGAGGAATGGGACGAGGATCCGTCATTCTAACAAGACAATACAAGTCGAGTTAATAGTTGACATAGCTGATCGATTATCCGCACGGCACTGTTAGATAGGAAGTATTTCGGGTTACACGTGCGGATATCCGATAATCAAGTAATCAATTTCCACATAATGGCCGCCCGGAATAATCAACGCTCTAGTGTTTCTCGCCTGAGGCCAATAACGGATACACACTGCTAAATACGTGAAACCGCCTGTATGCGCCTCTCCGTGCATATCTGCTTTGGAATCTAATATTGAGGAGTTAACCCATTAGCCCCGATGAATATGTTTCCCCCTCGAAAGCACCGAACCTTCCGCCATCTCCAATTGTAATTGCCATTCCAGTATTTCTAAATGTAATACAAATTACTTATTTGTTAATAAAGCGATTCGGGAGATCGAAGTAAATAAAGTAGATTAAGCTGGAGATTTTTTGCAAGAATATAACAGCAATATTTTGATATTAATGTTTTATAATTAGATTCTTTGGTTTTTAAAGTAAACTTTGGATAGAAATTTTGTTAGAGAATTAGAAATAAATGAATAAATACTAGCAATTATTGTTCTTCGAAAGTGAAATTACGAGGAACGAGGTTTATAAAAAGGGAGAAGCCTGCTGATTCATCCGATTCATTCTCATTCGAAGCGATAAATAACGCGAGGAGGTTTGCCTCCGAAAATATTGTTCGAAGCCGAACATCCATCAAATTGTTTTCGCCGGGCAGGTTAATAAATGCGTGCGGATGATTGACAAATCGATGACTGGCGTGGGAGAGTTTATCGCTCGGCCGGATGCGCCGAGCTCAGTCATCATTGGAATTTATTTTTCTTATCACTGAAACAATATAAGTAGTTGCGAGGACGCGGCTCTAAATTAAAAACGATTACGTCATCCTTCCTAGATTCTAGAGCGCGCTGCTCCACTGTCATCTTAAATGAATGATGCCAAGCACATTTGTGCATTGAAATCACCTACGCGATTTACGGGAGTTTCGCGGAGTTTCGGCGAGCACCGACGCGACACCTGCTTTAGGAAAAAGTGCTTTGGAAAAAAGATGAGAATGGATGCTTTCAGAGTTACTCATCTTCTTGTCAAGATCGTAGTGGTTCTTATGGCGGACTCTTGAAAAATGGCGACTGCCTTCTCGAAACTAACCTCAAACGCGTTTTATCACACAATTTCTTGCGAAAGCTTATTAAAAGCTTTAGATACAAAATACAATTGGAAAACTTATTAGTTTTGCTTTGTGTAAGAAAATGTAACAATATTAACTTATATATTTCACCAGCGAAAAGTAATATCAGATTTCAAAGAAAAGAAACGATTTCGACATTTTTGAAAGACGAGTTTCCAGAAATTACAGTTTCTCTTTTTAAAAACCAACACAACTGCTTTCTCCACGCACGCAAAACTCAACATTGTGAAACTTTTGCATGTAGAAATGCACGACTTTCGAAAATATTTCCTGCAAAAGTGGGATAATAAATGTTCAAGTGCTGTCAGAGTTGCTGTCTTTCGAGGCAGCGATATGATCAGCAGAAAACGAGCGCGATTGAGTGGTGTTGGTTATAACCGGTCGGAACCGTGTCGCGACTAGATAGTCTAGCATCGTTCGTAAGAATGATCTCAGAATAATCATCCGATTAAGCTAGAGGCTACTATGTCATCGCGGGCACGTTCTTTTGTACGTGTATGCCTGCTGCCGTACAGCGCATTCGCTTCGATCTACATGTATTCATGCGCGCCAACCGTTCTTCCCCATTTTTCACTCTCTTCGAAAACGTAATACTTATTGGTAGAAATTTTCCTTTTTCCTGCAGTTTACGTTTTTTTCGCAGATTGAATATTAATAGTTGAAGTATTTTATCATGACTATATTAATAAAAATGCAAAGTCGCTAAATAATAATTTAATATTGCTAATAAAAAGTTTTTAGGTACAGTTAAGTAATTTGGAATGCAAGGAAACTATAATTTCAACTGAAAATATGTTTTTCTCAGTTTTGTTCCAACAATAATTGTTTTAGAGTCATTGTTATAATTTTAATTTGGAAGTAGTTATTAAATTCTATCTTTACAAGTTGCAGTTTGCAAGGTGTGATTAAATGAAAGGTACCATTACATCATACACTGTTACCAGCATATTTTGCAATCACCATAATGCTGGTGAGAACAAGTTTTCAGAAGTCGTAAACACATATTCGCTGGCTATCAATGCAGTATTTTTACACGAATGCAATAAATAATTGTCAATTATGTCCATGGCATATAATCAACAATATTAAGTATTACATAGTTCGATGGAAATTCTTTTTAAAAATATATAAAATTTGTGAAAAGTCTGAATGCTAGATTTTGTTTACTAAATTAGTTCCAACCATTAATACTAGATTTACCAAACAGATTTACAAAATGAGTGAAATAATATTTTATTGGAAGTACTAATTTTCCGATCATTTTATTTTCCAATCATATATTTATTTTATAAATTTGCTTCGCTCTCTTTCATTTTCTGATATTTACATTTATCTCGTGGAAGTAAATTAATTGTCGTGCAATAAATAACAGTAATTCTAATCTTAATCTTAATAATTCAGCTATCAGAAAACATATACCGCGTTTTTGGAGCAGCCTGTACATCGATCAACATCGATAATCGAAAGATTTCCAAATCGCGTTCCCACACGTGCGCAATGTAAACGATCGGCGCGTGCGTTTATGTTCTTTTCGATGATGCTACATTGGAAATCGGCGAGCAGCATATGGTCCTCAGCCGGTCTGATTCAAGCGGTCATCGAATGACTCGCGTATTTGTTGTGCCTCATCCCAAACTTCAGAGCAAGTTACCGAAAATATCGTAGTCATATTTGCCCGGCGTTATTTTTAGCCTTTGCTTTGATTAATAACAAAGCCACCGCCAGATTTATCGTTAAACGCAGGAGGTCAACAGCCAAGAAATCCTAATTGTGGGAACACCTTTAGCGAACCTTAACCTCTTAGCGCACCGCCTGCCAAGTTAGGCTCCCGGAGCTTAACTGACAGCACCACTCTCTCAATTTTGACGACGTTTCTATCTGTTTGTACCCTCGCGTGCGATGGGCAAACCCTTAAGAAACATTTGCCGGAAACCTAAACTTTGAGCTAGCGCTCTGGAATTTCTATGGCATCTTCCTCGATGTAAGAAAGTATTCTCCACCAAATTTCAGCTCGTGAAATACACGGGAAGTATACAAAATATGGGAAAAACCGTGAAAATTAGATGAAATTCATTATTCAAGAACGATTTTTTGGTATTTTCGATACAAATCCGGCCTTTTTTTCATGGATTCTTCGTTTACTATCCGTTGTGATACACAAACAATCGATTCATGAAGAAAAAACGCGGGTTCGGGGACGTTCGAAAAATTGGATATTTTCGATGGCCAAAAATATGGGGAAAACAAAATTTTGAAATGGGGCTCTGAAATTTATATCACATCTTTCTTGATGCAAGGGGAGACTCTCCACCAAATTTCAGCCCCGGAAAATGTCGGGAAGTCCAAAAAATATGCGGAAAACCAGCGAAAATTCCGAAAAAATCGAACTTTAAAGGCAGTTTTTTTAGTGTTTTCGATAGAAATACGGATCTTTTTCGACGGATTTCTTCTTTTCTATCCGTTATCATTCATAAACAATCGATTCCTGAAGAAAAAACCCGAGTTCGGGGACCTTCGAAAAATCGTGAAAAAATCTGAAGGGGTACCCCTTAAGAAAAATTTGCCGATAAAAAAACTTTGAGCTAGAGCTCTGGAATTTTTATGGTATCTTCCTTGATGCAAAAAAACATTACCCACCAAATTTCAGCCCCAGGGAAGGTCGGGAAGTCCACCAAAAAAAATAAAAACCGTCAAAAATGTGCAAAAATGGGCTTTTCGGGACGTTTTTTCGACCCGTTCTCGTTGCGAATCCGGACTTTTTTCCACGGATTCTTTGTTCTCTATCCACTCTGATACGAAAACAATCAAAATATCCCGCGTTGGGCCAATTTTGAGAAACTTGAAAAAATTTAGCATTTTCGAGGGTCGAAAATAGGTGAAAACCTAAACTTTGAGCTAGGGCCCTGGAATTTTTATGGTATCTTCCTTGATGCAAGAGTACATTCTCCACCAAATTTCAGTGCCAGGGAAGGTCGGGAAGTCGACCAAAAAAAATAAAAGCCGTCAAAAGTGTTTGAACTTGAAAGTAAAATATTGGCGCGCTGTATTTCAAGGTTTTGAATAAAACCCAACGACTATTTTCAGTTACAAATTTTAAGTCAAAACATTTCTGTCATATTTAATGTTTAGTTGTAGTATAATAAAATATTTTATAACGCTTTGAGTACTATTTTATTCGCTATTGAATCACCAGAAAATTCAAGTGAGACTAACTGTCGACAGAGATTTAGCAAGCCCAAAGTGAAATACTACATTCGCCACGTTTTCTGCATAATTCCTCGTTAATTTCGACCATTGGATTAACATTGTAACGCATTGCGCAGGATGTGACAAGTAACTAACGCGGCTTAACAGACCATTAGCGTTTAATGGAACGCTCGAAAATCTTAATACTATTGGTGGCGCTCGCGAGCGAGGCGTGGCATTCCGGGAATAAACGCATGATAAAATCTACTTGACTGCCGTTCGTGGAACTCTCGATCTCGCTTTTAGCCACTTCGCGCAACCAACGTGTCCTGGCGCCGGGACACTCTCCCAGCTATAAATACTACAAATACTATAAATCAAAAAAACTATTTTCGCAACATTTATTACAATTAATAATATATTGCATTAAGTTACTGAAAACTGGTTTAAATTTATAACATCTTATTGGCTGTTAATAAAAAGTCAGCAAATAATATTTTCTAAATTTTAATTTTAGAGGAGCTGCCTTGCAAAATGGCTTTTAGTCCAACAACTTTATATAAATTTTATAGTTTCTTCTATCAGTCATTCTAAATGTTATACAGAATGATAAGTAATAATTATGCATTCTGTTGAATGTAAAATAATGATAAATTAAAATTTTCCCCTTTCTGTATACTTTATATAATATTATGTTGCATGTATAATGTAAGTGCATACCGTCTGACTATAAATAGAGTACAACGCTAGTAAAACGAGGGCATTTAAACAGAGTATATAAACAAAGTAGTATTTAAACGTACTTTTAGTTATAAGAAAATACTTTTCCATGTACAAACAATATATTCAACATAAGAAGAAAATTAGAATTATATTTATTTCTGTTGCCTTTCTTTAAAAGGACAACTTGAGACTATTATTATATAAGAATAATGAATTATAGCAGAAATATACCAAATATTTACAATTTGTTCAAAGATTCTATTAATATATTATATTATTCTAAAATTGAATGTTATACAAAGTGATTCAAGCACACATAATCGAAACAATCTTAAGAGGTTCGAGGAATACGCTTAATTATCGAGATTCCCAGTAATCGTTTGCATCGCTTTGTCGATTGACGAATCAACAGGCAATCTCCGATAGAGAAAGCAAAGCAACAGGAAGGAAAGCAAAGCAATCGGGGGGGAAAAGAGCATCGAAAGAGTTACAACTGGTTGCGGCGCGGCGGGCAACATTATAATGTCAAATAAGCAGGTATTTTCGGCGGGGCTTCTGGGTCGAGTGGCCACTTCATTAATTAAACATTCAAAAGCCCGGCTGCCATTATTCGATTGCATTGACCTGTTCGCGCCAGTTGCTCAGTTACCCGGCGCACAAAGGATCCTTTCGGCGAATCGAGCACCACCGCCGCGCCGCCACCTGCTCTTGTTTCACTCGCACGGCACACTGTTAATGGCAATCCCGCGCGCAACACTCGAAAATATCCCGCAAACCCGAACAGCCTCACACGGAACATTGTAA
The DNA here is from genome assembly GCA_910591665.1 of Ectemnius continuus. Taxonomy (NCBI): domain Eukaryota; kingdom Metazoa; phylum Arthropoda; class Insecta; order Hymenoptera; family Crabronidae; genus Ectemnius; species Ectemnius continuus. The sequence goes on from OU342856.1 coordinate 4,027,696, forward strand.
TTTAGTAACTAAGATTTCACCAGTTTTCCACCGAGTATGTTCGAACTCGATTTATTCATTGACATTTTACGTGCTTTTGTTCACATTTGTTTCAGCTCTTTGCTGTTGGTGGATTTAGTTTTTGGCGTTGCGTTATGAATTTGAGACTTTCTGTCAAGCTTTACCAATTGTTATTTTATTGAGGATTATTGAAGGAACAATTGGAATAAAAAGAACCGCAGTTTTGAGGTTAATTTTTCTTTTGTGCTCATTTTTACTATTATTATTACAGAAATGTTGATGAATAAACACTATTAATGTTACTGCATATAAATTTCCAACTGTGTGCAAATGTAATCAATGAATAAATTGAAATTCATTTCATTTTAACGTTCTAATTATAGAAATATGTTCGCCTTCCCCTAATTAAAAAATGCATTCCTAACCAAAAAATGAGTATTAAAACAAAGTAAAGTAAAGTAAAAAATGTATATCAAAGTATAATTATCGCAGCGCTCAAAGCTACTGAACATTGTGTTCTTAGCAACCTTGTACACTTGTTACCTGATATTTGCAATGCAATTCTACTAGTTAATTATTCCTGTTCTCTGATCTGAACGCAGAGCACTCTGTTTAGCTTTATGAGAAGCTACGGCGCTCCGATATACAGCGAGCTAATGCAACTGGTCATAAATTGATACTACATTATTCGCACTGCGTTTATTCGCCTATGACGATGTCACTACACGTGAGAGTATCGATTATAATTAATGGGAAATTTGTAATTGTGCAACAGTGAAGCTAACTCCGATACAGTCATTTTCAGTAATCAAAGACTAGCTAAAAGAAAAGTGCATAAAGAAACTTCTAAACATTTCATTATACATTTTTTATTGAGGTATGATTTATTTCTTATTACTATTCTTTATTATTTATTGGTAGTTTATTGTTATATACTTTCATTATATTCCAGTTTAAGTTTTAGAAAATATTAATGCTGTTTTCAAATAAAGCTCGTATTTTTGCGATTTTACTGTAACTAATGGTTTATTTTAATACAAAAATTAACGCATAAAATAATATGTAGATAATAATAAAGAACGCGTAAAACTTTTGGGTTTGAAATTTGTTTATCGTTAGTTTGAAAAGAATTATAGTGCAAAGGAAAACCTCTTTTATTACAAAAATATTAAAATATTGTATTTAAAAAAGTATTGTAATACGTCCAACAACTTTGTTACGTACAGACTATTATAAATTACAATAAACTACAGTAAGATAATATGATTTCAAAACAACAAAAGAAATGTTTACAAGAGTTAATCTTACATTCTGATTCCACTAGCGTTTAAAAATTGACACCTTTCTCCAAAGGCGGACACAGGAAGAGTCTCTGACTTAATTTTACAGTGCGTCACAAACATGAAAGAGGACTTTTAAAGTTACAAGCAGCTACGTTTACGAGGCAAATATTTATTGAACTAATCGTCAATGGACGGTGAGAGGAGTTAAACAAGAACGAACATACTTTGTCATGATAAGAAAGCAGTGTTAAATACAAAGAAAATTGTGTTTATAATCCTTCATTAACAACCCTAAGATTCAATGATTATGAATTAAACAAGAACAATCATACTTTGTCATGATAGGAAAGCAGTGTTAAATACAAAGAAAATTGTGTTTATAATCATGATTTAACAACACCAAAATTCAATGATTATGAATTTCGTTCCGTAAACCTAGTGTTAAACAACAACAATGTATGTTACATTGTCACGATAGGAAAACAGTGTTAAATACAAAAAAAATTGTATTTATAATCGTGAATTAACAACACTAAAATTTAACGATTATGAATTAAACAAGAACGAAAATACTTTGTCATAATAGGAAAGTAGTGTTAAATACAAAGAAAATTGTGTTTACAATCATGAATTAACAACACTAAAATTCAATGATTATGAATTAAACAAGAACAATCATACTTTGTCATGATAGGAAAGCAGTGTTAAATACAAAGAAAATTGTGTTTATAATCATGAATTAACAACACTAAAATTCAATGATTATGAATTTCGTTCCGTAAACCTAGTGTTAAACAAGAACGAACATACTTTGTCATGATAGGAAAGCAGTGTTAAATACAAAGAGAATTGTATTTATAATCATGAATTAACAACACCAAAATTCAATGATTATGAATTAAACAAGAACAATCATACTTTGTCATGATAGGAAAGCAGTGTTAAATACAAAGAAAATTGTGTTTATAATCATGAATTAACAACACCAAAATTCAATGATTATGAATTTCGTTCCGTAAACCTAGTGTTAAACAAGAACGAACATACTTTGTCATGATAAGAAAGCAGTGTTAAATACAAAGAAAATTGTATCTATAATCGTGAATTAACAACACTAAAATTTAACGATTATAAATTAAACAAGAACGAACATACTTTGTCATGATGAGAAAGCTGTTTATAATCGTGAATTAACAACACTAAAACTTAATGATTATGAATTTGGTTCCGTAAATCCAGTGTTAAAGGGCTGAGCCTACTTAGAATTCCCTAAAATCATCAGTGTACGTGCGGGCGTATAACGGAAGCCGGGCACAGGAAGCGCAGGGCAGGAACTCTCTCTCTCTCTCTTGGCGAGAGAGCGAGAGAGAGAGAGAGAGAGAGACTTCGGCTAACGAATGCCTTTTGTGTGTGTCCACTTGATGCCGGATGGCTCGAGTAGGCGATGAGCTCGGCTATTCTTAGTCTAATTGCAAGTAGCCTCTAAACACACAACTGACATCTGGCAGGGCAGTGGTGGTTCAAGGGTCGCCTGTAAAATTGCCCACTGAATTCCACAAATACATCGGACTTCCTGGATGAGTGAATCGAGCGCGTTAATGGGCCCAGAAATTCCGGCGCTAACCGGACAATTAAACGATGGATTCTATCTCCGAAGGAGTTTTTCTATGCGCGAGGTTAAATAGCGAGAAGTTTCTAGTGCGATTTAAAGGCTGAGTCACTTGAAAAGTGAATGCTGCTGTGTATAATATAATTATATATTATTTGCTTAGTTTAATTATGCGGAAACTTTGCCAACTTTTCTCTGAATCTTGTTTTGATTTATAATATTGCATTGTATGTGCAATATTTATGATATAATGTATCATTGTATGCACATATATTATAATAGCCTAAAATATATAACTAATAATCGTATCTTTAAAACTCAACTGCAAACGAATTTCGCTATTTTATTTTGATTTCCTGATTTTTTCTTGTCGATTTTTACAGTCGTTTCGTGTGCCACAATGAAGCACTAAAATATATAAATAAAGAAAAATATCTGCACGATTAACGTGTTTGGGAAAACTCTTTTCTTTAACTAGAAATACATACTCTTAAAGGGAAAAGTTTTTTTTCAAGAATAAATAAATGTCCTTAGCGGAGACAATTTTCTTTTCAAAGAAAATTTCTTTCAAAAATACTGGTTGAGTCAAAGACTTCTTTTATCAAAAGCAAGTGAATCTGTTTTTATAAATGGAGGATTAAAGCAATCGAGTCTTTTCAGCCTGCTAATCGCATCGATTGTTATCTCTTTAATTACTCTTGTTCTCTCGTTAAAGCTCTTGTTCTCTAAAAGCTCGATCGTCCATAAATCCCTGAGCATCGCACGATTTTTCCGGCCCTCTGCATTATTCATAGGCTAGCCGAGGGAACTTGCCACTCGGCATACCGAATTCTATTTTCTCTCCGCTCGAGCAACCTGGCCTACGCGCGCGCGCAGCGCCAACGGAGCTTCCTTCAATTGGACTAACTGAAGCATGCTCACGATTCCCTTCGGCTACTCGGGATACGGCGAGTTCGCGCAGTTCTTTTGCGAAACAGCCCTAAATCTGCGAAACTTCCGCGGATTCCGAAGGTGTAACGCAACCAACTTCTCGCTTTAAAAAAGAGAGGAAAAGAGCGTCGGTGAAGAAAGTTCGCGTTTTAAGGTTAAGTCTGGTAGTAATAGTAAGGTTAGGGTTTGGTAACGGTGCGCGTGTTTCCGTGGGCTTTGATTCTTTAAATATACTTTGTTTTAGAAGAGTAATAAGGAAAATAAGGCTCATTTGGCATAGAATTTTGATAAATTAAAATATAGATAAATCGAGGAAGGTTTAGTAATTAATTATAAGTATAATGAAGAGCAATATAAAATATATCATCGAGTGATACGTTAATTTGTTGAATTTAAGATTGTTAATTAGCACGAAAAGATTTGGAAGCATTTAACCAGCTGTATTCAATACTAGAACAACAAAATGTGTCCTGTTTGAAATTACTGAAATGCTTTGTTTATAACTATTAAATTTAGATCGTACAAAAAATACGATTATGTATGCTAATTCATCTACCATCAACTGCTCTAATTTCGAAAGTAAATATCTCATTCCTAAATACAAGACAAAATTATTATAAAGCGTTAAAACAGGCTTTTTTTATATCATAGACTAGCTGGATTATTAATTAACGGGGCAGACTTTCATAAATGCAGTTAATGTTTATGTTCCTAAACGCGCAAGATATTAATATTCTTCGTACACTGATTAATAACAATCGATCGAAAGTGAATATTTAGTTTTTGAAAATACAAAGAAGAAAGTTACAAACCCTAATTGATTTACCACCAACTATTCTGATTGCGAAATGTAATATCTGATTCTTAAATACAAGAACAAACTATTGTACAGCGTTAAAACAGATTATATACTTTTTATTTATATATTTTTGGCTTTCACCTACGTAATCATTAACTGATAAAACAGACTTGCATAAGTGTAATTGCTGTTTTATTAGTAACAAAATTAGTAACAATGGAACAAAAGTGAATATTTAGTTTCCAAAATACAAGAATGAAGTTACACACAGGAAAAAAATTGTTATACAGCGTTAAGACAAGTTATACCCTTTTTGTTCATACATTTTTGACTCCGATCATTGTAATCATTAACTGATAAAGCAGAGTTCCATAAGTGTAATTGCTGTTTTGCTTCCCACACGCCGACTATTAACATTCCACGAGCTCGTGCATAGAATATCCCATTAATTAGCAACAATGGGACGAAAGTTTCAGTGGTCAGGAGTTCTGGCTGCTCCGGAATCATTACGGCAGAGTAGCCAGCAGGAGATCTGGTGTCCTCCGCGGCCGGTAATTAGCCAAGATTCCGAACGGAAGCGCCGGGCAATTTCAGTCAATTGGAACGACAAACGCCCGGCCGATGTATAGTGTTTCGCGCGTTATGGAACGGCGCGCCGCGCCGCGCTATACCGTCTAATTTCAGCCATTTGATACTACGAGCGCTACTCCAGAAAGCTCCTGCCAGACGAGCCTCCATTTGCTCGCCTTATTTTCACTCTGTCGCTTAATTAACAACAGTCAAATTTAACGATCATGAATTTCGTAAAATTTAATAGCACCGAATAGAAAATTCTCATTGTCTCAATGTCACCATATACGTTACTATTAGGGGGACCGGAAAGTAATGTCGTTTCTGCGCTTGTCGAGATTCGTTTGTCATTTATCAGCTCAGTATGTACTTCAAAGTCTACCAAAGACATTGTAAGGTTGGAGTGACTCGCTTACTCGTAAATAATAACCATTTAAATTTTTTTTCGGAATATACGGTGGAATGGCAAGCCAAGTACCAGAAGAGGAACATATCCGGCATTGTATGCTTTTCGAGTTTCGCAAGGGTAGTGACGCAACAATTGCTACCAAAAACATTTGCGATGTGTATCCAAATGCATTCAACGTTCGTAAATGCCAAAGGTGGTTTTCAAAATTCAAGTCCGGTAATTTACAAACATTAGACAATGACATGTTAAGGGCGGAAGTTAAGACGAATCCTGGCAAAAATTAATGAGTTGGGGTGGGAGACATTGCCTCACTCACCATACTCGCCCGATATTGCACCATCGGATTTTCATTTATTCCGATCGCTTCAACATTTTTTAAGTGGCAAAAAATTTGAAAATTTAGATGATCTTCAAAATGTCATCTCCAGATATTTTACAGAAAAACCAATTGGTTTTTATTGATGCGGTATTGAAATTTTGCACACTAGATGGCAAAAGGTTGTTGATAACGAGGGTGGTTATATTATTGATTAAAAATAAAAACTTGTCAATACATTATTTGTTTGAATTTAATGAAAAAAAACGACATTACTTTCCGGTCCCCCTAATAATATAACAGAAAAACGTCAATGCAAGCTCGTCGAACGTGTTTTTGGATCGTCGATGGGAGAATACAATTGTGTAAGAAAATTTTGACTGTAAAATTAGAAGAAATATAGAAATATGTGAGAGAAATATATTTTTATCTAAAATTTAAAATGACAGTATATTCTTTTTGGGTCCTATAAGGAAATTTTTGTTTGCGAGGCAAAACTATTTTCATTCGGCGTTTAGGATAGTATTCTCAAAAATGTGGTAATATTCCTTTTCAATTTCTATATCGACTGAGTTAAAGAAAAACCGTTTGCATTAATAGAACAGTTATATTAAAGTTAAAATGAAAACTCAATAAATTTGAATCGCTCTTTCACTTTGGCAAAGTGTTATTCATTAAACTGACGACAAGTCCACTTTAAATTGATTTAGCTTAGACTTATTCAGTGTAAACCAAGCGAACGTGAAGCAGATAATCTTGTTTCCGAAAATCAAGACAAGTAGCCCTGTAACCCATTAATTGTACAGAAGCGGATCCATTGAAATACAGCTGGCGAGTGAAGCGGCATAAATCATATTCTTATCGCTATCTTTTCGGTGAGCATACAATTTTACGACTTCCGAAAGCAGGTAATATTTACGAGCTCAGAGCTACCAAAGACACACCGAGACACACACACACACACACATTGACGCAGACTGTCTATTCGCGATCGGAAGCGGAAAGTTTATCGATTGGCGAGTGAATTCGGCCGAAGTGTTTTCGAGTCTCGAAGAGCGAAAACTTCGTAAATGAGGAAATTAATTTTCGGGCTTACTTCGCCGTCAGCGAGGAGCTACTTATTCGAGCGGCCCTGCCATCCATTACCGTCCGCTTCGATAAAAAGATCTAATTTTATGCAACCAACCAGGAAGCCGGAAAGCTTGGCACATGTGCCAAGCGGGCCTGCAAAAAGTCCCGCCTGAGTACTTTCATATCAGAAGCAGATCCTGAGCTTCCTTCCCCCTTCGAGATCAATGAGGAGAAATAGCGCGAGAACAGAGTCAGCCCGGAACGGCTGCCCGTTGTTACAACGGATGACTTCATTTCGCAGTCGCAAACTTCGAAACAAATCGCTACGAGTTTGGCACGCCAGAGCCTACTACCCAGAAAATCTAACGTATTTCACGGCTCACTGCAACATGTCGAAGCAGAGATCCAAAAGAATACCGACAAATATTCGGCGAAGCAAGATTTGTAGGTTATGTCGTATTGATTTAAATTTCCTATTGCGAAGTTTATTCTATCCTGCACATAAGAAACCAAAGGGGGAATTGAAAAAGAAGATGGAAAGAAGGAAATATTCTGTGAGATTCTGACGATTTGTAGGTTATATTGTACTAATTAAACTTTGATACTTTGATATCGTGTTTAATGAAGTTCTACGTCACAATGATCCAAAATAATACGGACAAATATTCTTTGAAGCAAGATTTATAGGCTATGTCGTATTAATTCAAATTTCGTATAGCAAAGTTCATCACAGATATATATTCTGTGAGATTCTGACGATTTGTAGGTTATATTATACTCATTAAATTTTGATACTTTGATATCGTGTTTAATGAAGTTCTACTTCACAATGATCCAAAATAATACGGACAAATATTCTTTGGAGCAAGATTTATAGGTTATGTCGTATTAATTCAAATTTCGTATAGCAAAAATTCAAAGTAAAAATAGGAAAAGAAGACATAAAAATACTCTGTTAGATTCTGACGATTTGTAGGTTATATTATACTGATTAAACTTTGATACTTTGCCATCGTGTTCAATGACGTTCTACTTCGGAATGATCGAAGTTTCAAAAGGGCTCTAAGAAAATGACTGTCATTAGTTAGAACTTAAGTTTATCGAATGTATGAAAGCAAAGGGATGCCATATTTATTCTTCACTGGACACAAAAAGTCAAAGTGGAGATCCAAATAATACAACCAAAAAATTCTACGAGACTCTGTCTATTTATAGGTTATGTCATATTGGTTTCAATTCGACAAGCACCAAACTTTGATACTCCGTTATTTTGTTTAACAAACTTTTATATCAGCTTCTCGCAGTTCCAAAAGATGCTAACAAAATTAGTTCCAACAATTACAACTCAAATTTATCTTGAGCGGCAAAGCAAGCAGACATTTGCTTTATTTTACGCTGCGCATAAAGAATCAAGCAGAGTTATACTTTCCGCCGGCTAATAAAATCCCGGCGAGCTTTTGAAGGATGTTTTGCTAAATGAGAAGATCCCTGCGAATACAGATGTGTACAGAAATCTGGGCATCGTTACGCTCAAGAGGCCGCTGAGTGGGATTCCTCTCCGTTAATGAATACTGCCGAACACCAACTTTCAAATGAGGCCGAAACTTGAGCGAATCTTGAGAGAACTTGGCCGAAAATTTGAGTCCTAATTCGAAACTTGAAATGTCACGATCAAAGCACACAAACATAGAACTTCTTCCGGGTTCCTGATATATTTCCATAAAGTATAATTTGATAGTCAAGTTATATAAAAAAATACGTGTGAAAAATATTTAATAATTCCAGTCAACGATGCAAAATCGTAGAACCACTCGGAGCTTCTCAGTATAATTATTGAAACTTAACACGTGGCATGCGGGCAACGTACTTTTACGTTTTTCGCAGTCTGTCACTGGAACGAAACATCTAAGAAGCAACAATGTAAAGCGTTGCCTAACAATGCAAACAGCATACATAGAATGTCCATCGTAATTATACGATACTCGCTCTCCGGCAGAAATCTCCTAAGTACGTATTTTTACGTTGCCCGCATGCCAAGTGTTAATATCACTCTTAAATAGAGTAAAAACTTTCCAATTAAAATGACGAAAAATATAAATGGGTGCCATGTAAATTCTCAAAAATTCCCAAGTCTCTTATTGGAAAACAAACCACTTCCTTCAGTAATAATCGAGAATTACGAAACAAAGTAAAACATCGCCGATCCTCTCGAAGTTACCTGGTAGCCTGTTATATCACGTTCGCCGGGAACTAATTATAATTATCAGGCTTTATTACCGAGGAGGACCGCTTGTTTTTCTATTGGAGAGAGAGAATCTGCGGTCTTGGAGAGGGTTACTGTCAATCGAGCACATCGATATTGGCAATCAAGGTGAGCCAAGCGATGATAGCGCGCGGTGGCTGTGTGCTGGGCGGACTCACCGAAAACTGGAACAAGGATGGATGACCCAGTGACCCGCGGCCTTTTGTCTAATCCGTTCCTTCATAAGCGCCTTCTTGCTGCCAAAGAGTTTCATAGCCAACTTGTTGTCCGTCGGCTGGAAGAGGGCTTGCAGCTGATTCTTCAGGAAGCTCTGCTTAACTTCCTGGCCCGGCAGCCCCGGGCCCGGCTCCTCCTTCGGGGTCCCGTACAGGGACACATCGTCCACTCCGAAGTGGACCTTCCCGCTGCCTTTGTAATTCATCTCGTTGCCTGCAAACAACAAACATTCACCTTCCTTTCTTATTCCGATCATTCCTTGCAACATAAATCTGTCAAAAGTCTTATAATTAGATTTTGATAACGTTTTCAATTTTGAATTTCCCTCGCACAAGTATATTACGATTTTGAAAGTTAAAGAATTATATTAGTGGTTTAATAATGCGATTTTTTTTTATTGACGATCTTTCGAATCGAATCGAATTTGTTAATTTAAATACAATTGTTAATATCGTATATTTTATATTAATGACACAAACTTTTATATTTCATATCCTAATATGAGAGACACTGGCCCGCTTTACGAACCTATCACACGAAACTAATATCAGATTAGGCAGAGTCGTGTTTGAAACCGGAAAAACAGCCGGGCGAGGAATCGCCGGGCGCGCGCGCACGTCTTAATCTCTTAAGCGAGTTTGTCTTAATCATTATGCGCGAGCTTCAACGCACAGCTGGTCCTCGATTATACACACACAGACACGCACGCACACACACACACACTTACGGGATAAGCGTACGTCAGCAGACGCCGATAAATCCGGGCAGGTTTCGGCGCGATCGGCGCGCGTCTTCGACCAAGCGGCGGCGGCGACGGCGCCGGCGGCGCCGACGCTCTCGGAGTTTGTCGATCTCTTGCCGAGTCTCTCACGGAATAATAACGGTCTGCGTTGACAGGGCGATATTAACCGATCGCTCTCGGCGCCGAGACGCTTGCCGGACGACGCCATCGCCGATTTTCCTCGCGCACCACCACCACCACCGCCAACAACAACCTGCCAGGACGACGTCCGCGAGTCTGGCAAGAGATGATCGAACTGGAGAGGAGGATGCTGCGAATCTCGTGGACCAGTTGGACGAAAGAGTTTTGGCCGAACGCGGGGAAGAGCAGAGGGAAAAGGAAGAGCAGACCGAAGACGACCGGTTTTATCGCGAAACTAAAAGATGTTTCGCGCGGCGCCGCGCCGCGCCGCGCCGCTCATCGTCACCCACGTACAATCGCTCGGCCTTGACATTGTGTGTGTGCGCGCCGCTGATACTTTATTCTAAATCCCCCCGTGGAACGCCATCCTATCAGTGGCGCCGAACGATGTGACACATCGTGCGATTGCTCGTTTTTGTTTAATTGTTTCCGTTTCTTTTTTCTCTCTCTCTCTCTCTCTCTCTCTCGCGCGCGCTGTGTCGGCGCGATTTGATTTTTATGTCGGATCTTTGCCCTCCGAGATCTCAGTGCCGGCGAATTCTTCTCGGCGAGATTGTGTCCAGGGGAATTTTAAGAAATTTAACATAATGATGTCATGTTTGGAATGATTGTTAATAGTTTGAAACGATTTTTCAATGACAAGAAGACGAAATAGTACGTCAATGTTTATTTTGAAAGTGATCTAAGTCCAGTTTGATTTAAATTGAGATATTAGAGTAATTATAAGAAATTTAAAATGATGATGTAATGTTTGGAATGATTGTCAGTAATTTGAAACGATTTTTCAATGGCAAGAAAACGAAATAATACGTCAATGTTTATTTTGAAAGTGACCTAAGTCCATTTTTATTTAAATTGAGATATTAAAGTAATTTTAAGAAATTTAAAATAATGATGTAACGTTTCGAATGATTGTTAATAATTTGAAACGTTTTTTCAATGCCAAGAAAACAAAATAATACGTCAATGTTTATTTTGAAACTGATCTAAGTCCACTTTTATTGAAATTGAGATATTAAAGTAATTTTAAGAAATTTAAAATGATGATGTAACATTTGGAATGATTGTTCATAATTTGAAACGATTTTTCAATGACAAGAAGACGAAATAATGCGTCAATGTTTATTTTAAAAGTGATCTAAGTCCATTTTTATTTAAATCGAGATATTAAACAATTTGGGTTGAGTTGTACACGTTACTACAATCAACAACAACAAATTCACAAATGGACTTAGGCCACATTCAAAACAACCACCTCAAATATGAATGGACGTGCTGATAATATAAGAAATGTCAAAACAATTAATGATTACAAAATTCTCTCCGTTTTACAACTGACAGTTTTCAAATACTTTCGTGTTAATTTAATTAACTCAGTGCGTCAGAATTCATGAAGAAAGAGTCTAATATCCACGCTATTTAAATATAATCTAGACATTCTAAATTATCGAAATTTAATTCGAATTTAAATTCGATTATAGTTAAATATAATCGAATTTTTCAATGACTAACAAGCGAACGCAAATATAAAAAAACTCAGACCAGTAATGTTATATCGATGAATTGCATAGTTATATGTTAATAATATGAAGAATATTAAACCAATCAAAGATGAAAGAATTTTTTTCCTTTCATAATTGACACTTCTCAAGAATTTTCGAGTTGATTCAACCAATTACGTGACCCGAAGGCTAAATTTACTGTTCGATTACTTGAACAGCAATAGACTTTTTTTTCCCCCGGCAAGTTGCAAGTGTTTTAATGAACTCGTCTAGAGTTTTGTTTGATCTTCCATCGACTGTGCCGAGCGCCACCGACCGACAGACATCGCTAATTATAGCATCGTTTGATTATGATTGGCTTACGGATTGGCAAATTATATTCTATCGACGCTGCAATATAAATCTCCCGCTGCTCCGTAATTAATTGCAGCCATTGAACTTCATATAACCAATTTTATTCAGATCTTATTACATAACGCCATTTATTAATTAATACTTGCAATCGTAATACTAATTAACTACACTGAATTCCATTAATAAAGTTCCTCGTTCGCACAACTTTGGATATTTTATAGACTCAATTAGATTTTATTCACCAATCACATATTTAGAAGTAAGTTGCAATAAAGAATGCAATGAATTACGTGCGAAAGAATTTGAAGGCATAGCAGTACGGTGATTTTTTTTCTCTCTCTCTCTCTCTCTGCTACACCGCGTGATAAACTGCGCACTCTAAGAATACTGGCACGTGTGACTAGCACACATCGATGACGACGCGTGATATTGGCGATCGATCAGAAATTAATGCAGATTAAGACCTGCGTGACCGGTCCGGAGAGATCAGGTTTTTGCCATAATGTTTCCATTGAAATGCCAATCTGCGCGTTTCGATTCTCTGAAATCAGAGCCACTGCTTCGCGAGCGCTGCTTCACGATTGTTTATTGATAGCAGTATTTATGTCACGTAACGACTTTATTAACCGGCTGGCAATATTAAATTTAATCTGCGTCAATATCAATCAATGGTGTGAGTCACAGTGTTGGAAAGAAATCATTTTCTAAACAAAAACAAACTTGTTGTACTTTATGACTGTTGTATGTGGCATAAATATCAGAATAATCGCGATGTTTATTTCTTTGTTGAGACAACAACCGATAAGTGAGAATTGCTTGAAAATTGACAAATTTTTCAATTATTGTATTCAATACAATATCAATAATATGAGTCACAGTGTTGGAAAGAAATCATTTTCTAAACAAAAACAAACTTGTTGTACTTTATGATTATTGTATTGACACAAATGCCAGAATAATTGCTGTCTTTATTTATTTATTTGTTGAGACAAACAATCGATAAGTAAAAATCGCTTGATAATTGACAGATTGTTTAGTATTGTATTCAATACAATATCAATGATATGAGTCACAGTGTTCGAGAGAAATTATTTTCTAAACAAGAACAAACTTGTTGTACTTTATGATTATTGTATGTGACATAAATGCCAGAATAATTGCTGTGTTTATTTATTTTTTGTTGTGGCAAACAATCGATAAATAATAATCGCTTGATAATTGACAAAATTCTCTAGTGTTGTATCCAATACAATTGTGTTTCATATTATGCTGTAATATCAAAGTACTACTTTTGTGAAGTAAAAATAGTAAATTGCTGTTAATTCTAAGATTAACAGCAACACAACTGTTGATTTTAGTATTAATAGAATAGACTTTGTACAACAATAATGAAATAATATTGCTGACTTTAATATTATCCTATAATATTAACAACTGGATAATTATAATCAGGAAAAAACGAAATATCCTTGAACAATGTCTAACTTTGTGTAATTCACTGCGAATTTATTCTGCCACAAAACTCATAAACGGAAAATTAATGAACGCAATTCCGTCCAAACCATTCTGAACAAATATTCATGAACATAAATCGTTTAACGATAATAAAACACGACGGAGTTGTTCGAAATTTCACGCGAAACACAAGAATGCACCGCGTTCGGGAAGCGTTCCGATCGTTTCGGCATAAACTTATAAATTGCGCATAAATTTGCACCGACAACGCGTAACGGTTCGACTGGTTTGACGGACTTCCCAGTTAATAAATTCTGCGGCGAGTCAGGTGTCTTAATTGCCATGCGAGGAAGGCGCTACTAATGGACACACCTCATATTGGAAGTAAAGAATACGAGGAAAATATTTCTTGCTCAATCAATCGCGTTCCATGTCGAGAATCAGCGGAGTGTTTGAAAAAGTGGAGACTGTAACGAGCTGTCAATTGTTCGATGAACACATTCATATTTGCGGTTTTCTTTGACAATTATATTTCCTTTAACACTAGCTTTACAAACATTTCTGTTCACCTCCTTTTATGAACCCTTATTTTCGTTAAAAAAAACAATTAAATTAATTTAAAGACAATTACAATCTTAACAGACATAATATAAGTTCAGTAATTCTGTCAGGATTGCATAAGTAATTGTCAGTATAAATTGGAAGAAAAATTAATAAGCTTTTAAACGTCAAAATGACGGACGCCATAAACCTAGTGTTAAACAAGAACGAACATACTTTGTCACGACAGGAAAGCAATGTTAAATACAAAGAAAATTGAATTTATAATCGTTAATTAACAACAGTAAAATTTAACGATTACGAATCTTCGTAACACTTAAACATTCATATTTGCGGCTTTCTTTGACAATTATATTTCCTTTAACACTAGCTTTACAGATTTTTCTATACAATTCTCTTTATGAACACTTATTTTCGTTAAAAAAAGCTATTAAATTAATTTAAAGACAATTACAATCTTAACAGACATAATATAGTGAATTAAATCTGTCAGGATTGCATAAGTAATTGTCAGTATAAATTAGAGGAAAAATTAGTAAGCTTTCAAGCGTCCAAATGACGGAAAGCAGTGTTAAACACAAAGAAAATTGTATTTATAATCATTAATTAACAACAGTAAAATTTAACGATCACGAACTTCGTAAAACTTAATAGTGCCGAATACAAAATTCTCATTGTCTCAATGTCAAATACGTTATTAATATAACAGAAAAAACGTCAGTTCAAGCTGATCAATCAAATCAATCAAAAATGGGATGAAAAGAATACTAATGTCCGCGCGAGTGGAAATCAAGATGATTAGTAAGCTTTAATAATTTAGTCGTCATTCGGTTTTCTACGAAATATGGCTGGCGGCGAAATATTCGAGGTTCGCGTTAGGTTGGTGTGTTTGCGCACGTATACAAAAAATACAAAGAAAATTGTATTTATAATCGTTAATTAACAACAGTAAAATTTAACGATTACGAACTTCGTAAAACTTAATAGTGCCGAATACAAAATTCTCATTGTCTCAATGTCAAATACGTTATTAATATAACAGAAAAACGTCAGTTCAAGCTGATCAATCAAATCAATCAAAAATGGGATGAAAAGAATACTAATATCCGCGCGAGTGGAAATCAAGATGATTAGTAAGCTTTAATAATTTAGTCGTCATTCGGTTTTCTACGAAATATGGTTGGCGGCGAAATATTCGAGGTTCGCGTTAGGTTGGTGTGTTTGCGCACGTATAATGCCGTTGACTGGCTGGCTGCGTTCGCCAGGTTGTATTACAGCGGCGCTCGCATAATTGATCATTAACGGCACATTAATCTCGCCAAAGTGAGTTCTGATATTTCTGGCGCGCGCGCGCGCGCGCGATCGCCGTATTAAATGTCAATTCCGAAGTCTGGCCGACAGTTTAATTAAAAGCTTAGAAACAAGTTTATTTCATGCCCGAAATAGTTCGCGATACAATTTTACTAAGTGCAATTATTGGAAAAGTCTGTTGCTTCGAATTATTTCCGGCGGAAAGTTCTAATAATTTTGCATTATGGTTTATCATAAAACGTTAAAAGAATATTTATTAATGTATTTATTAGGTTTTACTAGGCAAAGTTATAAATTGAATAAATTCAAAATTAATTTTCTGTAATTCTTAACAAATACAGAATAATGGAAAGTTGTATTGTGTTACTTATTTCCAATGTCTTATTACAACTTTATATTTAAATAAAAAGTTCAGCCAGAAATGTTGAACTAATATATAAATAAAGTTATTTAAATTGATTCGAATTCGAGTACTTCAATTATAAATACAACAATAAAAAGAAATACAAGAATACTTTTTGTAGTAAAATAACTAATCAACAAAGCACTAAGAAATAGAAAGCTCAACAATTAAGTCCAAGATTATAAACTGATGAATTTGGAGCATGGCTGCTGACATATGAGATTGCGTGTATGTACGAACGTAGGTGCATGCGGGATTAGGTGTACACTCGCCGAGAACCAGTTAATATTGTCACATGGACGGTTTAATCCATCACCGCTAGCAATGCAATTGCTTGACGAGTAAAGCTCGATTCACATTACACGGAATGTGACAACCCGGTTTAGTAATATTATGGAAATTTTGCTATTAACTTACATTACTAATTTACAATATACATTTAATTATACTGCAATATCACTTCTTTATTATCGACACTTATTTAGCAGTTGCTTGTTATAGTTATTTGTATACTTGTATTTTTTGTATTATACTTGTATTATATTTGTATTATTTTTACTTGTTATAGTTATTTATTGTTATAGTTATATTCAATTTACGCTTGTAGTTCATTACAAGCAATGTCATATTAAAATATTCTCGAAAATTTCAAATGATCCACAATGTTCTTAGCATATGTGAATATTGTCATAACAAATTGCTACAATTTGAATGAATATATAAAATAGTAATTTTACAATATAAGATTAATTTCTCTGGTTTCCGAATAGTAACTCAATAACGTGCATAGAAATCTGTTATTAAAAAATCGACAACAATATTTTGACGATATATTTTCTGCAAACATGAAACAAACAAAGAAAATTGTAAACTTAATCGTTCTTCTCCCTCTATAATCAACAATTCTCAAAAATATTGAAGATGAAATAGCAAAAACGAGCATTCTTATTAATTTTACTTAACTTCAAAAGGTGCAATTACCATTTTGCTTATTTGATATTCGTCGTAGAATACTATTATACTACATTTTAGTTAAAATAACATTTTCTGTTATAAAAACAAATACAACAATATTTCGACAATATATTATCTGGAAACATGAAACAAACAAAGATAATTGTAAACTTAATCGTTCTTCTCGTTTTATAATCAACAATTTTCAAAAATATTGAAAATGAAATAGCAAAAACTAGGATTTTTATTCATTTCACTTAACTTCAGAAGGTGCAATTACCATTTTGTTTATTTGATATTCGTTGTAGAATAATATTATACCACATTTTCGTTAAAACTAGAAAACGCGCAAATACTTGTTGCAACGACTATGCACGCACTTTTTAATTGCAAATTTTCGTATGAATCATTCACTTCGGCGGGACTTCCCCCACACGGCCACGCAACGGGCCACTAATTCCCATTTGCGCTGGCAGGCCCTGAGCGCGTAATGCGTCATTGGTATGTGCACGAGCCGGCATTAAATCGCTCCGTCCTGTCTCGTTTAATTGTGAACGGAGCTTAACACTCGCTGCGGCGGCGGCGGCGTCTCGATATACGATTGTTTCCATTCCGAATCACGCGGCTGAGAATGCGAACGGCATGATAAACGGTGCTTACGTACGTGGGACAACACTCCGCAGCAAGAAAGGTATCGCGGAACAGTCGCTGCTTGCTACGTTTCTTGCTGCCGCCGCGACGCTAGCGAAAAAACCGCCGATTACGTTCGACTTACTTTCCGGCCAACTTTATTATTTAATCCATTCGAATATTAATGGAGCAAATAATTTTGTAAACAAAAACAAATGATTGTACTTTTACTTGTGTTGGAAATGTCTTAAATGTCGAAATAATTATTATGTTTATTCATCGTTTATTCTCATATTATACATATCTCATATTTATTCTTATATACTCAGCTTTTATTATTTAATCCATTCGAATATTAATTAAACAATTTTTCCAAGGAAATAATCTTGTAAACCAGAACAAAATAATTGTACTTTTACTTGTCTTAAATGTCAAAGTAATTATTGTGTTTATCGATCTTCTTGTTAAAGTAATAATTGCATAATAACAGATACATTTAGTATTTAATCGATTCGAATATTAATCAAGCAATGTTTGCAAGAAAATAGTCTTGTAAACCAGAACAAAATAATTATTGTGTTTGTTGATCTTTTGGTTAAAGTAATAATTGCAAAGTTACAGATACATTTTGTATGTAATATTGTATGCAACATACAATAGTATATTGTATGTATGTATTACATTACAATTCTCGAAATACAAAAATAAGATAATGGTTTCATGAAATAGCAATAATAAATTACCATTAATTCTAATATCAACGGTAATACAGCTAATGATTTTAATATTAACAAGCTATACTTTGTACAATAATAAATCAGAACTGCAGATTCTGATATAAACTGTATTATTAACAAATACTTGTCACAGTAAATTGTTCCTCAGGTGATTCTTGAAATATACGAATAAAAATACTGCTTTGTTGAAGTAACAATAATAAATTACTATTAATTCTAATATCAAAGCTAATACAGCTAATAATTTTAGTATTAACAAAATATACTTTGTAGAATAATAAATCAGAACTGTAGATTCTGATATAAACTGTATTATTAACACGTAATTATCACAGAATAAATTAAAAAATAAATAAAACAAACTATTACAAAAATAAAAATACTGCTTTCTTGAAGTAGTAATAACAAATGATTATTAACTGTAATATTAATAGGATTTTTATATAGGACTTTCATATTCGTAGAAGATAAAAATAACATTATTGATTGCAATATTAACAGAATAGACTTTGTACAATAAGAATAAATAAAAGCTGCTAAATCCAATATTAACTGTTGCTAAATGACAGTGGAATGCTTGGCGCTGGTAGTTCCCCGATGAACACATCATTAGCAGCAAGATCGAGGATTATATTCGCCTTATTATCGAGCGATCTCGGAAATTCGACTTGCCTCACACTTGCACATTGTTCCCAATGCAACAGACTTCCGAACACTGAATAAATGCACGCAGACCAGGAAAAACTGGCCGCTGTAACATTGTTCCCGGAGCAAAAAGTTTTCTGGAATTCGCGATTATTTTGCAAGATGAATTAGAGCCACTCATAAATAGTTCTATGAATTATTCCTTTACTGATTGATGATTGCGTTGTCAGAAACAATTTAGTGAGAAGATAAATTCTGCCGATTTAGTTGCCGGAAATATTTATCCAGACGTATTTCTTGTGTTTAGATTGTTTATAAAATAAAAGTGGTATATAAATATTGAACTACGACGCCTGACAAAAATAATAAGAACAAAACTATTTCAATAAACCCAAATTAATATCAGCTTTTATCACCGTTTGATTTTATAATAAACTAATTGATTATTTTGTTCCAGAATTAAAATACACGTTGCAATTTATATTATGCACTTGGCATGTGCAAAGTTATCGGTAAATTGCGAAATAAGTATATCAGGATTGCGTGTGCTAATGATTCTGCATCATAGTATTTTTAATTACACCGCCATTAAGAAATTGCTGAATATTTCAAGAATAATCTAGGACAATTAGCTGTCTTCACTTCATATTAGTGATTCTGCACCATACTGCTTTTAAGCGAAACATCGTTAATAAATCCCTGATTATTTTACGAAGTATCTATAACAACAATTAATTGTCCCTAGTGCGTATCATTGATTTTACCACACTGTTTTTAATAGAAATATTATTATTAAAATTACTAGCTTTTTTCAAAATAATTCTCCATAATTAGCTATCTTCACTGCATACTACTAATTTTGTATTACACTACTTTTATTTGGAATATCGTTAATAAATTATTTATTATTCTACGAAGTATCCATAATAATAATTCAATGTTTTTATTTAATTATTGTGTGTCATTGAAAATATATAATGTTTTTAATTGAAATATTACTATAAAATGACTAACTATTTTCAAGATAGTTTGCAATGAACGATTAGATGTCTGAACTACTTCTCGTTGATTCTTTCATACTACTTTTAATTAGAACATCGTTAATATATTACTGATTGTTTTAAGAACAATCTACAATAACAATTAATTGTCCCATGTCTTTTTATATAATTATTGCGAGTCATTGATAATATATATTGTACTTTTGTACTACTATACTTTTCAATAGAAATATTATTATTAAATTACTGCCTATCTTCAAGATAATTTGCAATCAACAATCAGCTGTCTATATTAATGAGGAGGAGGTATAATAGGCGAGAACTGGACTGACCTGTATCGCCGAGGAAATCGGTGATGAGAAGAGTCTCGTCGTCTAGAGCAGTGACGAGGCTGTCGGTGCAGGTATTCGTGTTCTCGATACTGATCTTGATGCTGTCATCTTTGTTAAGCCGTGGATGATTGTTCGCGGCGGGGTTGTTACCGGCGTGGCAGTTATTGTTGTTGTTGCTGTTATTGTTATTGTTGTTGTTGCCACCCTGCTGCTGGCCGAGGTGGTGATGGGGTGAACGCACGGACTCAGTGCTGCTGGTGTGCAGTCCGGTAGTGGCTCTTCCGTTAACCTGTCGCAGGCTCGGTGCACGCCTGCCGCCACCACCTCCACCAGCGCTGGTCACGGAACGGCCACCGCCACCGCCTCCGCCGCCGCCGCCACCCTCGCCCTCCCTGGAACACCAGAATCCCCCAATACACTTTATTACTACTCTCCAATTAGAGTATATACTCACTAGTTTACATTAATGTCAATTTATTATATTATTAAACGAAATTTTTGTATGTACAGATGGCGATTCAGTTGCCTTTGAATCAGAACTCTCCTAGCAATTATTTTTTTGGTGGACTTCCCGACCTTCCTCGGGACAGAAATTTGGTGGAGAATGTGCCCTTGCGTCAAGGAAGAAGTGATATAAATTTCAGAGCCCTAGCTCAAAGTTTAGATTTTCACCTATTTTCGACCCTCGAAAATGCTCAATTTTTTCAAGTTTCTCAAAATCGGCCGAACCCCGGATATTTTGATTGTTTTCGTATCAAGGTGGATAGAGAACAAAGAATCCATGAAAAAAAGTTCGGATTTGCAACGAAAACGGGTCGAAAAACCGTCCAGAAAAGTCCATTTTTGCTCATTTTTAACTGTTTTTATTTTTTTTTGTGGACTTCCCGATCTTTCCCGGGGCTGAAATTTGGTGGGTAATGTTTTTTTGCATCGAGGAAGATACCATAAAAATTCCAGAGCCCTAGCTCAACATTTTTTTTTCGTCAAATTTTTCTTAAGGGGTACCCCTTCAGATTTTTTCACGATTTTTCGAAGGTCCCCGAACTCGGGTTTTTTCTTCAGGAATCGATTGTTTATGAATGAAAACGGATAGAAAACAAGAAATCCGTCGAAAAAAGTCCGGATTTCTATCGAAAACACTAAGAAAACTGCCTTTAAAGTTCGAATTTTTCGGATTTTTCGCTGGGTTTTCCCATATTTTTTGGACTTCCCGACATTTTCCGGGGCTGACATTTGTTGGGGAGTCTTCCCTTGCATCAAAGAAGGTGTGATATAAATTTCAGAGCCCCAGCTCAAAAATTATTTTTCCCCCATATTTTTGGCCGTCGAAAATATCCAATTTTTGGTGGTGATTCAAAGGCAACTGACTCACCCTGTACAAAAACTCTTTCTGTATGAAAGAAATATATTTTCTTAAAGAGGAAAGTGCCCTTCTTAACACTAGATTTACGGGATCCGTCATTTTGACGAATTTTCGAATAGAGGAACAAAATTACAAGACAATTACTATTGATTTTTTCACTTATATTATATCTATTAAGATTGTAATTGTTTGTAAATTAAATTAATTTTAAAGAAAATAAGTATTCGTAAACCTAGTGTTAAGGAATGATATATTTCGTTACAGAAGTCGATAGTTTCTTTTGAAAATAAAGTATATAAACAGAAGTCCTGCTGAATTTTGGTTTGAATATAAAAATATTGACATTTAATAAATTAAGGATTTGTTAGATTTTACTAGATAAGATTATACTTCAATATGAAGTCCACTAGTATCATATTATACAATGATAAATATAACATTGTACAAAGAATCTGCTAAGTAACAGAAATTTCAAAAATTAAATTCAAGATAATCAAGTGAAGAATTCCAAGCATGGCTGAAATGTGAGAATTCGTCTATAAATCAAGGCGAGCGTGTGATTAAGTAATAAACAAAGAAAAGGACTAGCAAAGACTTAGAAACAAATCACTTGATACTTAAAATAGTTAAACACTAAACAGTAATAATAAAAATAATTAATAACCAAGAATTTCGATACGATTTTCAACAGCAAATTAGAATGTCAAAGTGAATATATGTCATATAAACTTCGACTTCTTTTTATTTTATATTAGAAACCAATAAAATATCCAACTTCTCGTTAATATTTTTCTCTTTAATCCATCAATCATCAATTTATTATTATCCCTCGTATAATATTGCCAAATATAAGTGACACATTAACATAAACAAATTGAATACATAAAGTACCAAAAACTGCGAGATAAGAATTGAGTGTAAGAAAAACTGCACTTGACACAGCGGTGACCCAAAAATTCCAATGCAGCAGCAGCCTGGGCAGCGCGGCGGCTGAAGAGGATGTTGAAGCAATGACTAGTTTATGTGTTTGTATGAGGCTGAAGAGGCGTCGGGAACTGTCGGTACAAACTCTGGCCAATGTTAACACAACAGTGCCGGATTTATCTCGCCGGGAGGGAGCGCTCGGGGAATTTAAAAGAACAGCCGGCGAAGCCACTTTCTCCGGAACACTTGTAACGTCTGTTGATACTTTGGAGTCAAGACCTCGCTCAGACGGTCTAATTTTTATTCAGCCGGCAAACAATCGTTATTCCTGACTGTTTCCCTTGCTATTCTTAACGCGTTTGGCTGCCTCAGCTATTACAGGAATTCGTGGTCATTTATATTAGCCAATTTTAATTTATGTACTTCAGTTCATTGTAATTTATATTCACCGTATTCAAGAATTTCAAAAATGCGGAGTAGTTGGAAATTTTTGTATAAAATGTTGTTTTGAAAACTGAATTCTCAATATAATTTTATGTTTGTTGTTATAATATTCTGGGATGATTATTAATAATGTATTTATTAGATCAAGTATGATAAAATAACAATTCAAAATAGTTTCATCCTTTTTCTGATTTAGTTTCAATCACCAGCTCTTAAAAAAGATATATTTTTAGTGTATAAATTTTAAATTTCACATTCATCTAAAACTAATACAATCGTATTTATTATTATTTAACACATTTGCACCGTAAACTTTGCTGACATTACTTTGGAAAGGTAATTTATATTAGCGAATTTTAATTTATGTACTTCAGTTCATTGTGATTTATATTCACCGTATTAGAAAATTTAACCAACATTTCTTCTTTATTGGAATAATGATAAGTAAATGCTGGGTGGTTGGAAATTTTGGTACAAAATGTTAATTTAGAAACTGAATTGTCGAATACAATTGTTACAATGTTGAATACAATTGCATGTTTGTTATTATAATATTTTAGGATGATTATTGATAGTGTATTCATTAGATCAAGTAAGATAAAATAACAATTCAACATAGTTTCAGTTCTTAAAAAAGATATATTTTTAGTGATATATTTTTGTTCCAAAATTAACACTGTTGTATTTTTAACTGATTAACACATTTGTTCAGCAGTCATATTTGAACGCGCAAAAAATAATAAACATTGAGAATGAAAAAATATGTATTATTCAGGAATTTCTAGCTTTCTTAACCTCAAAGTGATTTGGAATAAAACGAATCCATTCCAAATCCAAAGTGCGACGATCTAGCAATCTTGAATGCTGTCATTGCAACTGCAGAGTATGAACAGTGAGAAGCAGAGGTAATTTTTAATCAGTTGCTAAAAGATTCGATGTTTCATGTGTGCGAGGCGAAGGTGGGACAGGGTCGTCCGAGTGACCTTACGAATGAAAGGAACCACTTCCTCTTACTTCATTAGTGTTACGGTGAAGGTAAATCGCGATTGATAGGTCGGACATGTGCGATGTTGAACGACGCGCGAAGAATACTCGATGGCGGAGTATTCGAGCCTGGCATTTGGGAAAGCGGCGCGGCGCCACCCACCGAATTTAATTCATTTATCTAAAGTGTCGCCGCTCGATGAGTTGTCGCTCGGGGCTCGCATTCCATTGGAAAGGCCGCTCCCGCGAATGCCAGCAGCGTCGAAAGTGAAATTGGATTTTCGAAACGAAAGTAAATTTCCAATTATCACCGGCTAACGAGCGGCGGCGGCGGCGGCGGCGGTGGACGCTCACCGTTACTGCCGCGCAAATCATTAGGCGCACCAATTAGTTCGGATTTTTTACACCTCGCGCACGTGGCGCTCGATCTCAATGGCCGAAAGCCAGCTCTTTTTTCTCCTCGTGCGATATGAAGTCTTATATTTAAATCCTCGCAATCGCTCGCCCGCCAAGCACGTACTTTTAATAATCCGCGCATTTTTAGTAACCCACACTTCCGCCGCGAAGGATTTTCTTGTTTACGAATTCGGTCTTCTTCAAAATAAAAGTGTTGCGGTAATACAAATTTTGTTTAGTTTTATATTAAATATGTGATAAAATGAATGTTTATTAATTACATTTTCTAAAGTGTATGTCAAAACAAATGGATGACATATTTGTTAATATTATTATTTACGATTATACTAATATTGTAATCCATTTTACGATTCAAAATCACGTAGAAATCGCGTATAAATATTAAAATCAAATTTAACTCACTTTATTACTACTCTCCAATTAGAGTATAGTCACTATTTACAATAATGTAAATTTATTAATTTATTAAACAACATTTTTGTATGTACAAAAACTCTTTGGGTATAAAAGAAATAGATTCTCTTGAAGAGAATGGAAGAGGAGAAGAAGAAAAGTGTCTTTCTTGAGGAATAGTAAATTTCGTTACAGAAGTATGTACAGGGTGAGTCAGTTGCCTTTGAATCATCACTGTTCCATATAAAATCATTAAAAATAACCTAGACATTTAAATTACACTCAAATGTTGCTCAATATTTGTCTGCATTTTATGCATTTAGACTTTTACATGTTTGAGTTATGCTAATTCGCACATGAAATTTCACCCTGCAGAAGCCAGTTATATATAATATTCCCCTATAAATATAATATAATAAAATATTGTCTCCTTACGTTTAAATTATGTAGCCTGTTGGAGGGAATATTTTACCAAATTTTAGCATCGACTTCCTTCGAATGGCTAGCAACGTAAGGAGACAATATTTTATTATTTTATTATATTATTTACGATTATTCTAAAATTATGATGCTTTTTACGATTTAAAATCACATAGAAATCGCGTTTAAATATTAAAATCAAATTCAACTCACTCGTTATACGAAATGATCTGCTTGTGTTCCGATCGAATTCAACCGGAAGTTGTTTAATGGCAAGAAATCCTGTTTATTCGTGTGTTATTAAAGCAGGCGTCTCGATGTCTCGGCTGGAGAAGTTTGCGCGAGGGGAACGACGAGTGGCTTGCAACTGGCGAAATGAGTGTCACGACCTTCAGGCTCACGGATCCAGAAAAACCGGTAGTAGAACACATCGGCAGCCTTGCTTGAAACCAGCATCCGAAATTACGGCGCGTCACAACTCTTCTCGGCAATTCAGCGGCGAAGTAGGGCAGCGCGTGCATATGTAAATTGGTGTTTAAATCAAAATACAACGTGGCCAAAACTGACCCCGAAATTCCAACCGCGTCCCGCTAATTCCAATTCGTTCTTTTTATATCTCGATTAGTTGTTAATAAAAAATATGTACTGGTGATGAACTGGTTCGTCAATTATGTTAATGACGAAACCGTAAAGTTTCCAGAAAAGTTATAATATTCGTTTTTTTATATTTAATTAAGCAGTAGTTGCAAGTAGTATAATAGGAAATTAAATATGCTGTTCTACGTTTTTTTATTCGTATCGTTGTTTATTTTATTCACTTAGATTGCGGATGTCAGTGGAAACTTTGTAATATTAACAAAACTAGAGACATTTAAAATTCTCGTCTGTTTCGTATAATAAAAATTGAAACCGACTTTGTTTTCATTTTTAAATCCGCAATTTATTAATTCGACCATTTATTTTGAAAGTGGTGTAAGTCCGTTTTCTCTTGTATCGAGAAAATTAAATCTTAGCACATCTGTCAGCGAAAAAATATAGGTTAATTGTATCAAGTCTGGCAATATTTCCACTGATTTGTCAATATATAATTTGATTATATAAATTTGTCTTAGGCGAATTTAGCTAAAATAATGTATATTCACGGGCTGAAAATGGACTTACACCACTTTCAAAATAAATGGTACAATTATTATTAACACTTACATTATTATTCCTCCATATTCTACCAATATTATATTTTTATTATAACTCAAATCACGTAGATTCACTCTTTTCCTATTTTTCAATGCCCAATCTATTTATTATAATTATTATCTTCTGTTAAACTATTATTGCTACTTATTTTGCTATTATTATATATTATCATTTGCTCTCACATTATTATTCCTCCATATTTTAATAATGTTATATTTTTATTATAACTCAAATCACGTAGATCCCACTCTTTTCCTATTTTTCAATGCCCAATCTATTTATTATAATTATTATCTTCTGTTATACTATTATTACTATTTATTTTGCTATTATTATGTATTATTATAACGTGAATCACGTAAATTCCCTCTACTGACTATTTTTCAATGCCCAATCTATTTATTACAATTACTATCTTCTGTTGTACTATTATTACTATTTATTTTGCAATTATTATATATTACTATAAAGTGAATCACGTAAATTGAATCTATCGAACGCAAGAATGGCCAGGATTGGTAGGAGTCGTATTCTTGGAGAGCGTCCCACTTATCGAGATAGCCAGGAGCACATTAGCCCGAAGTCATGATAAGGACATCCCAGCGGCATATAAACTGTTGCGTCGAGCAGCAGCAGCAGCAGCAGCAGCAGCAGCGCGTGGTATCGACAGGAGTTTTAAAGTAAAACACGGGCGTGCGGCCCCTCGTTGCGCGCGGAGGCCGCCGGTAATAATACAAGATAGATGCGCGCCATGTTTGATATAATAACGAGCGAGCCACTGACGCGCTTATCCGCGCAACATAACCTCCATTGCAGCGTCGACTCGCTTCAATTAAAGGTTTACAGAGATTAATAACGGCGGCCGCGATCCGATTAGCGCAGAAAATGCGGCGAACAGACTGGCGCCACTGATTCTACTCGACTGGGAGTCCGCCTGACTGATTGCCAGCAATAATTGGAAGCACTCCCTCTAATAATGTCGCGGAGATTTTTCATCCAAGCAAAAGTGTAGCTTTCGCGAATTGAGCAGCGTTGATTTTGCAGGAATTATTATAAAAGTGTTGTAATGTTGCTGTAATAAAATACACCGCATTTGAATAAATTTTAACCAAGTTGTACAGTGTAAAGTAATTGAAAAACAATGCGAGCTTCAATAATTGCATTTTTAACCATAAAATCTACCTTTTTTTACAGGAATTATTATAGAATTATATTAGCATTTTAAAATGAAGAATGTATCAAAAGTTGTACACTCAGAAAATAATTTATTATTAACTCAATCATTTAACTAGCTTTTTTACTAGTGATTGAGTTAACAATAATTTGTTTTCTGCGTGTACAACTTTTAATATATTCTTCACTTTAAAAAGTTAGTATAATTCTATGATAATTCCTGTAAAAAAGGTAGATTTTTTGAATAGACATTTTATTAGCAGACAGTTGAATTAAATAAGAAGTTGCATTATTGAAGCTCGCGTTGTTTTTCAATTACTTTACATTGTACAACTTTGTTTAAATTCATTGAAATGCGGTGTCTTTTCTTATAGCAACATTATAATACTTTCAACAGCCAATCAGCAATTTACTTTAAACTTAAAAATTAAAAAACTAATTCTAGAATGCAATCTTCAACAAATAATTCGCAGCTTTTATTGTTATCCTATTATTTTTTCGCATTCTGCGTTATACATGCATTTCGCATTCTACACATACATTACACACACATGCATCCCCCATCCGAAGACACATCGTCGCATCAAGGAATCTGACATCGAAGGCGAAGGATCGAAGGTGATGGTGAGGCGTTCAAGGAGGGGAATAAAAAAAGAGAGAATGTTTTCGCGCGAGCGCCTCGCCTGTGAAAACGGATTGCCGGTGGCCCATCGACCTAGTTTCCAGGGCGTTGCAAATCAGCCGAACTAAAACTGTGTGTTCGCCCCCGCGAACACACATACACACACACGTCACGAAGAAAGAATGCCTGCGTCAGAGCATTGTATTCACACAGAGAGGCGCACTCGCGCGTCCATCGTTCTGAAGAGGCGCGATATGTGTGTATGTATGTGAGCGGGAATGCCGCGAACCGTTGCTAATTGAACACTAATTATCCTTCTTTCTCCAATTAACAAAAGCGCGCACGCAGCGCGCCGATGCCCCGCGCAAACACAATGCATTCCGAGAGCTTTTTCCCCGCCGCGGCGCGGCGGTTAATGCTGCTGCTGCGTGCGCCGAACAAAAATAGCAAATCGGTAGCTTCCCTCTAACCTTGTCGCCGTTACGTTCGAAGCTTCCACACAGCACCGACAAGGTTTCCGACGAGGGGTGTTGTTGGGTGGGAGAAAGGGCGACACGAACTCGGAGAAACAAACCGGAGCTTTCTTTCGCCGGTAAGCTCCGCAGCGAGGCAGAGAGAAAGAAAAGAAAAGGAGGGGGGAGGCGGCAGAGAGATGCTAGAAATCTAGAAGAAGAGCGTCTGGCGACAGAAGAGGTCACAAGGAAGAGGCAGCCGCACCGGATAAAAAGGGAGAGCTCGCTCGCGAAGCCGGCTGCTTTTACTCGGGAAAACTCGTGCGCGCCTCCTAACTCATCCCCCGGCTACTATCTATTGTGTGTATACCTACGCTCCCTTTCCTCTTATTCCTCCATGTACAGGGTGATTCAGTTAGTTTTTAGTCAGGAGTGTTATAAAAATTGCAGACCGTAAATATAGATAATATTAATATTACTATATTATATAGTTATTTGCGTTATTGGAACATAGGACATTCATGTACTGATAGTATATTAGTACATAGTAATATTAATGGACCGTTTATTTTGAAAGTGATGTAAGCCCATTAGCAGCCCGAAAATATACATTATTTTAGTTAAAATCGCCTATTACAAATGTGTATAATCAAATTATAAATTGATAAATCAGTAGAAATATTGCCAGACTTGATACAATTCGCCTGTACTTTCTCACTGACAGATGTGCTGAGATTTGATTTTCTCGAAACAAGATACAACGGACTTGCACCACTTTCAAAATAAACGGTCCAATTAATAGACTGGGGATCTAAAAATGAGAACAAAGTGGGCTTGTAGATTGTAGTGATCAAATAGATAGTAATAATAATATAATACTAGCACGTTCAATTTTCATTTTTTATTGGACGTGTATCGAGTTATATACTTGTCTGTCTGTTGATAATAATACAGTATATTATTTATAATACATAAATTTCGTATTATTTATGTCAGTTATTTATTTCTTTTCTTTTCATTGATTTAATTACTGTTTATTTGGGACTGTGATATTCCATTTTTATGAGACTTTGTGTGTTGTTATGTGCTTCCACGTTTGATGGTCACGACACATGTTTTTTATAATACAATATATTGTACACACTGTATAATATATTGTATATTGTCCAATATATTCTACAATTTTTATTATAATACAATATATTAAAAAATATATATAGAAAGCGGTCGAATTGAGAACCTCCTTCTTTTTAAAGTCAGTAAAAATGAGAAATAAATCCTTGGTGCAGTAACTTTTTCATAAATCGAGATGAAAGTTGTATAAAAGATTATAATAGTATACTATAATAAACTATTTTATATTATAGCAATTCTCTATCAAGTCTCCTATTCGACTGTCTATAAAAAATGTTAACAGTGAAACTGATAGTACATAATTATCGTGTTACGGAGTTATTAATACCTTTTATTACTATTTAATGAATATTATTGTGCACAGAACGATTTAATTTATTTGATTCGGCAATGTTACACCCCATTTTTTGTTCTTTTTATTTTAGCGTTCGTTTCGGATCCCCAATCCAGAAGTCCAATTGGATGAGGGTCGTCCAGCCTGGACACCTGGACGGTACACTAACACTAAAGCTGACTTATTCTCTACTCAACACCGATTGGACATAAGTTTTAGGTGGGTTTAGAAGCGCAGTAACATCCTTTTCTTTGTCAGGTATGTGTGTAGTGATATAATTAAACAGTTCGCGAATGTACGTCTATAATAATACACTGTATTGTATGTAGCAATCATGTAGAATGAAAATTTTTAGGTTATGTATAATTATCATATGTAATAATAGTTTATATTCGACTGTAGCGATTCTAAAGTAAGTGAGGGTGAAAGTACCCTTGCAAGATGAATAATTATTATCGTGCATATATTGTAATACATAAAATAATACCAAAATATTTAGAAATATTGCTTAAATATAAATGATTGCCAATTTTTCTGTATATTCTGATTATTCTATTATTTTAGAGTGTTTCATAAATCTAAACTAAACAAACGTAACTTTATCCAGAACAAGACGGACATATAGATGATTTTCCAAATTCTGATTCGCCTCTCATTTCGAAAATTATATTATGTATATAATATTGCATAATGTTACAGTTTGCAAAATGACCATAATATAATTTATAATTATTATCGTGCATATATTGTAATGCATAAAATAATACCAAAATATTTAGAAATATCACTTAAATACAAATGTTTTTCAATTCTTCTCTATATTTTGGTTATTCTATTATTCAAGAGTGTTTCATAAACTTTGCAAACAAATATAACTTCACCCAGAACAAAACGGATGTGACGATGATTTTGTAAATTCTGATTCGCCTCTCATTTCGAAAATTATATTATGTTTATAATATTGCATAATGTTACAGTTTGCAAAATGAACACAATATAACTCATAATTATTATCGTGCATATATTGTAATACATCAAATAATACTACAATATTTAGAAATATTACTTAAATACAAATGTTTTCCTATGGTTCTCTATATTTTGGTTATTCTATTATTCTAGACTGTTTCATAAATTTTGTAAACAAATTTAATTTTATCCAGAACAAAACGGACATGACGATGATTCTCTAAATTTTGTTTAGCCTCTCATTTCGAAAGTTATATTATGTATATAATATTGCATAATGTTACAGTTTGCAAAATGAACATAATATAATTTATAGTCATCTAACAAAAACAGGGTTGCGATGGGGTTGATTGTAAGGCGAGTGAATCACCCTGTATACGCGTGGCCAGGCTATAACAGTGGGGGGGCGCGCGCGCGGGCGCATATGTACCCCGAGCGCGCATATATCCGATGCACCTACACGCGCGACATAACCTCTAGCCGGCACTAGAATCTATTTCGGGAAACCTCCCCGCCGGGTGATGCAGTCGACCGCGCAGAAAGCATCCGGCTCGAGTGCACCGCCTCTCGAAAAACGACTACCAAGGTAGGAAAAAGGTGTCAAGGTTCGCTTTCGATTGCTACGTTTTCAATTTGAGGAGAGAGGAGCCAACGGCGCGCGAGATTTCTTCACCCCGCGCGCCCGCCCGCCAGCGCGCCAACGGATACATAAGCAGGTTTGGGCTCGCGTTCTCCCAATATGGGATTGTACGAAGCATTTCAGTCTGCGCGTCACTGCTTTTGTACTCCAATTTTTACGAGACTCGTATGCACAGCCGGCGAAAAAGTAGTCGCACACTCAGTGGTTTTGGAAAATAAAATTCAACTCTGCAAATAAGAATATATATTTTTTAACTGAGAATATTTTTGTAAGAAAGCATGTTTTTTAGGAAAAATTCATTACTGTAGAGAAGATAGCTTTCTTTTTTAAGACAGTTTCAATTTTACAGGTCAAGTTTTTTAAATCGAATTTAAACAGAATCAAAGAAATTAAAGCTAATTGAAACCAATGATTTCTGGAACTAACACACGTTCATATGCCACAGGATTTGCCAATCCCCAAGTTCATTTGTTAGTTATAACGAATCAAGATTTCGAGGTAAATGCGACTGTAATTATAATCCATGCATATTTTATTAGTGATTTTAAATGGATTTTTAGCTTGTCATTATAAATAACAAGAGGTGACAATGATTGCAGAATCAACCATTTAAACACAATCACATACACAATCAATAATTTAAATTCCTGATGCAAGAGCATTTGCACTCTGAAAATTTCAAGTAGTGTGTTACTTACTTTTGCACTTTTTATGATGTGTGTGTATAATATCATCTGCATTGCATATATAATATAATATTATAATACATAGAACGCAAAGAAGAGTTGGAAATCATTCGTGTGCAATTTAAATTACTAGATATTTTATTTTTTGTCTACTGCCATCATTCAAATGCATGTGAATCATCCTGTACATCCTTTTTATATTAATTCGTGTTTTGTGGTAATTGATGGTGGTATTTTTTAAACAATTTAGTATGCAATATTTAATATAACATAAAAAGATAATATCAAAAAAATGATTTCTTAATCTTTCAATTTATTTTAGCCCTAACAAATATTATAACAATACTTTTTAGTGACCGAAATTTGTTACAATTTTACGCAGTATTTTATTACAAAAGCACAGTTTTTAGAATATTAATTCTTTGTTCAGATTTGGCTCGAACGGTAAAAAGTCTTGTGCTCGGAAAGAGAGAACATATGTTCGTCGTGGAGGAAGCGATGACCTGTCAGCCACTCCCTTTTATGTTTCCGTACTTCCTGGTAAGGAAAGGAGCTCGTTGAAGACGAGTGTTTTAGTGTGAGAGTGTCTCGCACACACACTACCACCACTTTTTCGAGCGAGTCGGTGAATGACTCTTGCATGGATGTTTAGAGTTTGTCATCTTGGTTTGAACATTCTTGGCACATCGATCCGGCGCGGCGCGTCATCACGCTTCGCCGCTGGTAATCATCGCTGCGAGTAGACTGCAGTTATTTATGCAAATGTGGCGCACTGATCGGGAATAGTAGATTGCGATACAAGTGCGGAAAGTGGTCAATTTCCAGACGCGCCAAGTTGTTGCATGAGTCGATCGCGAGTTTGATAATCCCACTCGTCCGATTGTTAACACTTGGTTTGCAGGACCCGTCATTTCCACCGATTGCAGACTTCATAAGCAGAATTACGAAAATAATTACTATCAATTTTTTTCCAATTTGTGCTGTCAATTATTTATGCAATCCTAACAGATTGAATTAACTTATATTGCGTTTGTTGGGATTGTAGTTGTTTTTAAATAAAATCAATCATTTTTTAAAGAAATTCGTGGTTTTCTTTAATCATCAATTTGATGAGTGTTTTTAAAGATTGTTACACAAAAATGTTCGAAAATAAATGATGTAAATTCACGCGTCTGAAGATTAGCTGCTTTGAACACTAATAAGCACTTATATTTTATGCAATGAATGCTTGAAAAGTTTACTTTGAGTGAATCAACAAAGAACGAAGTTTCTATCAGATTATTAAGGCAGATTATCAATAGTAAAAGTTTTTAATAATGAATACTCTGGTGTAGTTAATGTTACATACATTTTGAAAATTGCCTTTATTACCAGATATATCTTATTTCTCTAATTAATAAACCTTTCTACGTCATCAGATGTTATTTTAGATTTTTTAATTTTGAAACCAGTGCATCTTCTATTTCAAAATGCTACAAGTTTAGTGTAATTCCATTTCGACAGACAAACCTATGATTCCTATTTGTAGGTTAGATTGACAGATTGACACACGTTTCTGAATTTAGCAGAAAATTTAACATAATACCATTAATCATTTGTTTCTCATTTCCACAGTAAAAAATCAATGGAATGAAATAAAATGCTACTTTCTGCGCTCTTGTGGTGACAGAGTGAATATAGGTTAGAATGCGGGAGTCAGCCACTTTCTGCACAATACGTAGACCTCGAAACGTGAACTCTCGCACCATGCGTTGCATAAAGTCAATAATGTTGCACGAAGCCGAATAAATTCGGAATTAAACATCACTCAATTGATAATTGATATTGGCGAAATATTGATAATGAAAGATGTTACTTTATTAAATATTTATATAAACAATCACCGTGCTAAATGAAATATTTATGTTTGAGGAGAATTTATTATTATCACAAAATATTTCAAATCCTTTATTATAAAAAATAATAAATCTAACGCCAATTAATATTTAAAACGTGTAAAATTATATAATACTCTAATATAGAAT
Source organism: Ectemnius continuus (assembly GCA_910591665.1). Classification (NCBI taxonomy): domain Eukaryota; kingdom Metazoa; phylum Arthropoda; class Insecta; order Hymenoptera; family Crabronidae; genus Ectemnius; species Ectemnius continuus. The sequence continues at coordinate 4,062,142 of OU342856.1, forward strand.
ATTGTTTACAAAATTATAGAATGCTTATTATAACATTTTCAGCTTTACATGAAACCAAAAGCTTTCGGAATACGACTTTCGCAGTTGAACTTCATCCAAATCGTATATGATTTAAATAAACAACTGTTGCCAATATCGAGGATTGCTTATCGAATCGAGAAAGGAGTGCGAAGCCTGACAGACTGGCTGTGCTCTGTTTATACACGCGCTCGCGCGCGCTTCGCCACGTGTTCCTGCGGGTATCAATCTATATGCATTTCCAGGAGATCAAAGGCTTTAGCGAAAGGGCAGGTGCGCGCGGGGAGAGAGAGCGGATACACTCTGTCAATGTAACATCGAGAGTTTAGCAGTTATGGGACTTTGCGGTCGAATGACTGTCAATCACTTGTCCGTGTAATCCTGTTTACAATCACATTGTAACGTCCTCCTGTATTTGGTCTCGCGGAGAATGTTCCGGTCTATCGATATAGCTCTCTTTAATATTAAAGCTCTCTGTTTACACGTACCAATCATGTACTGATTTCCTTCTGGCACGGTGATTGATTCTGCCCATGCATTCGAAAGTGCATTGGATTGAGGTAAATTTAGAAATGGTGATCGTTTATGTATTAGATTTTATATTAGACCCGTTGCGTTAATATAAAGTCAGATATTTTTAGGATTTTCAAAATAAAGCTTTCAGTCAATTGCAAATCATTTTAATGCCTATAAATTTTAATTCTTAATTCAATCGTTGCATTTCAAAGTCTACTGAGTTGAATTAAATTTAAAAATGTTGATCCTTTATGTATTAGATTTTATATTAGAACTTTTGAGTTAATATAAAGTCAGACATTTTTAGGATTTTGAAAATAAAGCTTTAAATCAATTTCAAATCATTTTAATGCCTATAAATTTTAATTCTTAATTCAATCGTTGCATTTCAAAGTCTACTGAGTTGAGATAAATTTAAAAATGTTGATCCTTTATGTATTAGATTTTATATTAGATCTTTTGAGTTAATATAAACTTAGACATTTTTAGGTTTTTGAAAATAAAGCTTTAAGTCAATTTCAAATCATTTCAATCGTTGCATTTCAAAGTGTACTCAGTTGCGTTAAATTTTAAAATATCGAGCTTTTGTATATTACAATTTCGAAGACTTCGAAAATAAAACTTGACATTGCTTTTAAAACATTTAATTTTGCGGTATACAAATCTTGCGTACATATATAAACTTTAGACTTGACATCTTCGTAATTACCATAAAGTTATATGTTAAAAACCATTACATCATATTTTTTAAAGCACTGAAACCAGATTTCGCATGGAACACCTGACTATCGATACGCCTGCGATCTTTCCGATCAGATTCTAATCAAAAACTGCGTCACTCCTTTTCCAAGTTGCTTCATAAGTTTTATTTAAAAAGGCGTAATTACGTTCGGCGAGCGATTTCATCGAAGTATCAGGAAATGAGAAATAGCGGCTACAAGTTGAAACCGATTGGCCTCTCTACGTACATACACTAAGAACACCTTCTTCCCCGGCTTTATCCTCTCCCTGTCAAAGTAACGAGTGATAAGTAAAAGTGGAAAACTTTAATATCCCGAGCTTCGAAATGAGAGATTCGATTGAAACTTTTAAATGGCTTCTCTTCTGTATACGTATAATTTTTCTCAAGCTTTCTACCTTTCACGCTGACCTCATTGCTAAATCCATCCTGCTCGCCAGAGTGCATCATTCCTAACCTTATTTCAACTGATATTGCATGCGATTTTTCCTTTGCAAATTTTCTATACACCCTTTTTCTATGAAGTCGAACACAATTAAGTAAAGAATTAAGTAAATTGTCTGTGGTAGAAAATGTTTTTCTCATTCAAAGTTTAGGGCCCTCGAATTTTTATGGCATCTTCCTCGATGTAAAAAAATATTACCCACCAAATTTCAACCCGTGAAATACACGGGAAGTATAAAAAATATGGGAAAAACCGTGAAAATTAGATGAAATTCATTATTCAGGAACGATTTTTTGGTATTTTCGATACAAATCCAGCCTTTTTGTCATGCATTCTTCGTTTACTATCCGCTCTGATACACACACAATCGATTCATGAAGAAAAAACCCGGGTTCAGGAACCTTTGAAAAATTGGATATTTTCGATGGCCAAAAATATGGGGAAAACAAAATTTTGAGCTGGGGCTTTGAAATTTATATCACATCTTCCTTGATGCAAAGGGAGACTTCCCATCAAATTTCAGCCCCGGAAAATGTCGGGAAGTCCAAAAAATATGGGAAAAACCAGCGAAAATTCCGACAAAATCGAACTTTAAAGGCAGTTTTTTTAATGTTTTCGACAGAAATTCGGACTTTTTTGGACGGATTTCTTGTTTTCTATCCGTTTTCATTCATAAACAATCGATTCCTGAAGAAAAAACCCGAGTTCGGTGACCTTCGAAAAATCGTGAAAAAATCTGCAGGGGTACTTACCCTTAGGGTACCCTTAAGAAAAATTTGGTGAAAAAAAAATTTTGAGCCAGGGCCCTGGAATTTTTATGGTATCTTCCTTGATGCAAAAAAACATTACCCACCAAATTTCAGCCCCGGGAAAGATCGGGAAGTCCACCAAAAAAAATAAAAACCGTCAAAAATGAGCAAAAATGGGCTTTTCTGGACGGTTTTTCGACCCGTTTTCGTTGCAAATCCGAACTGTTTTTCATGGATTCGTTGTTCTCTATCCACCCTGATACGAAAACAATCAAAATATCCCGGGTTCGGCCGATTTTGAGAAACTTGAAAAAATTGACCATTTTCGAGGGTCGAAAATAGGTGAAAACCTAAACTTTGAGCTAGGGCTCTGAAATTTATATTACTTCTTCTTTGACGCAAGGGCACATTCTCCACCAAATTTCAGTCCCGGGGAAGGTCAGGAAGTCCACGAAAAAAATAAAAACCGTCAAAAATGAGGAAAAATTGACTTTTCTGGACGGTTTTTCTGGAGAGGGGTAAGGTGACTAGCAGGTAGTGAGGGTAGTGAGTATCCCTGAATTGCCCAAACAGGGTCCACCGAGTAGTGGAAAGGGAAAGAAGAAACCAATTGATTCACTAGCACACACATAGACACACACAGTCAGAGGAAACACGCGAGTATGTTGCAGCTGCACTGTAAAGGTATAAATAGGAGGTTTAAAGTTGAAGCGAGAAACTGGGAACAAGATGAACACCTTTCACACCATTCGCACATGTATACTTGCCAGAGTTCGGTGGTAATTTACCGCCGACGATTTACCACGACAACTTTGAAAATTGCCTTGCGCACTCACTCGATAAATCTGGCCGCTGAGCGAGCCTTTCGCCTCGATTAAAGAAATCCGCCTGATACTTTAACGCCGCCGGCCGACCGCCGAGATTATCAAAGCCCGGGGAAATTCTCTGGGCTTTGAGCTCGAGCGACGGCTAATTTTCAGTTTTAATCGAAAAATTAAAGCTGCCCCGATTTAAATCTTGCCGGAAGACTCGCGCCAGATATAAATAAATAAATGCATATCCCAGTGAAAAATTAACGGCGGAGGATATGTTAATTAAAGCAATGGAAAAATACTTTCTCCGCTCCTTTCAGCGCGAGCGACCTGCTCGTCCCAATTTTAAATTGAAAAATTACAGCTTCGTGGATTTAATCATCGCAAAAATACTGCGATGAGAAATAAGTAAAGAAACTGGTGCTTCGAATCTATTATAATCTATTATAATTATTATTAATAGTTGTTATACAATTCTTAGTTATTGTTGACTTCGTTATTCGTGCATGAAAAAAGATTTTGTTATAACAGACGATTTTTGTAATGAATCATTTAATTAATAGTTAATTTAGAATGCTAAAAGAATTTCCCAATTCCTTGATATTTGGAACTTCAGGAAATGCCAGCAGACTTGTTAGTAACCATCAACATACTAAATAATACAAATCATCATTTGTCAGTATTTACTATTTAGGAAGCGCATGATTTATTCAAAAAGTATTATAGAATTATAGAAATATAGAAGCACGAGCGGGTCAAGGATTTTGCAAATAATCAAGTCAAAATAAAATGACAAATCCAAATATGAACATATATAAATATAAAACATGTTTAAAAAATGATCTACAAAAATTATTCAGTCTGGCTGAGTTGTTTATAAAACGATATATTCCTTGATCGAGAAATATAGTTTAAAGTATGCACCAAATATTCCTGTTTTGTTCAAAATTCTGTAGAATTTTGGAAGAATTTAGTGAAAGTCAGAATGAAGTGACGAATCGAAATATTAATATACATAAATATAAAATAGCTTTAAAACTGATTTACAAAAATTACTCTGTCTGGCTAAGTTGTTTATAAGACAATATATTAATTTACCGAGAAATATAGTTTAAAGTATGCGCAAAATATTCCTATTTTGTTTAAAGCCACATAGAATTGTGAAAGAATTTGGTGAAAGTCTGAATGAAGTGACGAATCGAAATATTAATATACATAAATATAAAATAGCTTTAAAACTGATTTACTAAAATTAGTCTGTCTGGTTTGGTTGAGTTGTTTATAAGACGATATATTCATTTATCGATAGATATAATTTAAAGTATGCGCAAAATATTCGTATTTTGTTCAAAACCATATAGAATTTTGAAAGAATTTGGTGAAAGTATAAGTCAAAATAGAATGACAAATCTAAATATTAACATATACAAATACATATTCATATACAGCATATTCTTTTGTCAGTATTAACTTTTTAGCAGTTGCATGATTTATTCAAAAAGCATTACAGAATTATAGAAATAGAGAAGCACGAGCGGGTCAAGGGCGACTGGCACTAACAATTAATTAGATGCATTGAAATGAACATGTTCGAGTGTCGGGAACAAGCAGTCACGTAATCTTTCGAATCCGAAAAATTCACACTGGATTTTACTGGTGTTTAGTCGACAGTGCGCAACGGACGTTTTATTTGCCCGCACACCACTGGAAATAAAATCACAAGTGGATCAATACTGCAACTGCCACGGAACTTTCGAATGTTGCTGTCGCTGCGCGTTTAACTGCAATGACGATCGTAAAAGGGTTTTATTTCTCGGGGCAACTTTGAGTTACTACTCGAACTTTCAATCTTCCTGGCGTGTTTCGTTCGTTCTAGTGAATTTGTATGAAATTTGGGAAATTTATAGAATTGTGAATACAATAAATATTGGGAAACAATGTGTCAATTTAACTGTTCATATATAATATATTTATAATAAGATTTGTAATAGATAAACACTGTAAGTTCATTATTCTTAATTAATGTCTTTTTAACATATAATACTTGATTTTATGCTCGAAATTTGAATCTTCCTGATGTGCTTCGTTCGTTCTAGTGAATTTGTATGAAATTTGGGAAATTTATAGAATTGTGAATACAATAAATATTGGGAAACAATGTGGCAATTTAACTGTTCATATATAATATATTAACAATAAGATTTATAATAGAAAAACACTGTAAGTTCATTATTCTTAATTATTGCCTTTTTAACATATAATACTTGATTTTATGCTCGAACTTTCGATCTTCCTGACGTGTTTCGTTCGTTCTAGTGAATTTATATGAAATTTGGGAAATTTATAAAATTGTGAATACAATAAATATTGGGAAACAATGTGGCAATTTAACTGTTCATATATAACATATTGACAATAAGATTTATAATAGAAAAACACTGTAAGTTCATTATTCTTAATTATTGTCTTTTTAACATATAATACTTGATTTTATGCTAGAATTTTTAACCTTTCTATTATGTTTTGTTGGGTCTAATGGATTTGCATGAAATTTGGAAACTTTATAGAATTGTGAATACAAAATATATTAGGAAATAATATAATAATTCAACCGTTTATAAGACTCAGATATTACATATTACACCGTACGTTTATTATTCTTAATTATTATTTTTTGAAATAAATAATACCCCATTTAATGCACGAACTTTCAGCTTGATTTGTGTCTTACATTGATTATAATAAACGTGTATGTAATGTGAATATAATAAATAATTGAAAACAATATGATAATTTGACCGTCCATAAGACTGCTATATTGCATATTAATATATTAACAATACGATTTACAATAACAAGCACCGTACGTTCATTATTCTCAAGTATTATTTCTTTAAGATATAATACTCGATTTAATGCTCGAACTTTCAGCGTTTCTTGTGTCTTTCATTGATTATATTAAATGTGTATGAAATTTTGGGAATTTATAGAATTGTGAATAGAATTTAAATATTAGAAAACAATATGATATTCAACCGGCCATAAAATTGAGATATGACATATTGATATTAACAATAAGATTTATAATAACAAACACCGTACGTTCATTATTTTTAATTATTATTTTTGTCACATATAATACTCGATTTAATGCTCGAACTTTCAAGTTTTCTTCTGTCTTTCATTGATTATAATACATCTGCGGTATTTCAGAAATTTCTACAATTATGGAGACAAGAAATATTAAAAACTGTTGTCACACAGTTGTTTCCCGTCGGCGCGTACATTTACGTAAACAACATCGCAACGAGAGACATTACTCAGACTTTAATTGCTAGTACGTCACAAATCGATCCATGGAATGTAGAGAATCTATCGAAATCCTCGGAAATGATTGAAATTGCTTATACTCTTATGCAATCACCCCTATTAAAAATACCACGCAGCTCTGCCAATGCATTATTAAAGAGTGTTTGAAAATATCTGATTGACAATAAAAGTGCTCTGTGTCGCCACTTACTTTCATTGCACTAATAATTGTCTGAAGAGTCAGCTACGCAATCTGCGCTATTAAAAATGCCACGCAGCTCTGTCATTGCATTATTAAACACTGTTAAAAATTATCTAATTGACAATAAACGTTTTCTGTGTTGACAGTGTTCATTTACTTTCACTGCACTAATAATTGTCTGAAGAGTCAACTATACAATCTGTGTTATTAAAAATACCACGCATTATTAAAGATTGTTTAAAAATATCTGATAGACAATAAATGTTGTCTGTGTCGCCAGTATTCATTTCCTTTCACTGCACTAATAATTGTCTGAAGAGTCAACTAATCAGTGTAATCTGCACTATTAAAATTAGCACGCTGCTCTGTCATTGCATTATAAAGTGTTAAAAAATATTTAATTGACAATAAAAGTGCTCTGTGTCGCCACTTACTTTCACTGGACAAATAATTGTCTGAAGAGTAAACTGTGCAATTTACGCTATTAAAAATACCTCGTAACTCTGTTAATGCATTATGAAAGACTGTTAAAAATTATCCGATTGACAGTAAATGTTTTCTGTGTCGCCAATGTTCATTTACTTTCACTGCACTAATAATTGTCTAAAGAAACAACTGTGTAATCTACGCTATTAAAATTACCACGCAACTCTGTCATTGCATTATTAGAGAGTGTTAAAAAATATTTAATTGACAATAAATGTTTCCTGTGTCGCCAATGTTCATTTACTTTCACTACACTAATAATTGTCTGAAGAGTAAACTGTGCAATCTACACTATTAGAATTACCACGCAGCTCTGTTAATATATTATTAAACAGTCTTTAAAAATATCCGATTGACAATAAAATACATTTCTTTGTCGCCAGTGTTCACTTACTTTCATTGCACTAATAATTGTCTGAAAAGTCAATTATACAATCTGCACTATTAAAATTACCGTGTTTAAAAATATTTGATTGACAACAAAACTGTTCTGTGTCGATTTACTTTCATTGCACTAAGAAATTATCGTAATTATACTCGAAACAGTCAACTTCAGACGAATAAAAACATTCCTTTCGACATTCTTCGAGTTACCAATATACATTTCGCCGAGAGAGCGGAACACGTTTGCCAATAATAGGATTAGTTCGCCGTGGCTTTTGTTCATTTATTCATCATTGAAAAATTCGATTGTAGTGGAATACCGGCGGGCAAAGGTTAAGATATTATCAAATTCCAGGTTGCCGCGGAGAGCCAAGAGGAACGTGGATGTACGTCTGAAGCCGGGAATTCCATAAACTTTCTCCGGGCGCCGGATATGCCTGTCGACATAAAGGGAATAAACACCATCTAACACCGCGGTATCCGGCGAATTCCACGCCACTCCATTTGCAGGTTTCCTACTTTTCAGGACTTTCCGCTCTATGTGCACCTCTGTGCTTATCGATTTTGACAGTATGCGCCAAATATTCCTATTTTATTCAAAACTACATAGGATTTTGTAAATAATTAAGTCGAAATAAAATGAGAAATCTAAATATTAACATATACAGCTATATAAAACGTTTTCAAAAAATGATTTATTAAAATTATTTAGTCCGGCTGAGTTGTTTATAAGACAATATATTCATTTATCGATAAATATAGTTTAAAGTATGCGCAAAATATTCCTATTCTGTTTCAAAACTACATAGAATTTTGTAAATAATCAAGTCAAAATAAAATGACAAATCTAAATGTCAACATATATAAATATAAAATAGCTTTAAAACTGATTTACTAAAATTATTTAGTCTGGCTGAGTTGTTTATAAGACGATATATTCATTTATCGATAAATATAGTTTAAAGTATGCGCCAAATATTCCTATTTTGTTCAAAACAACATAGAATTTTGAAAGAATTTAGTGAAAGTAATTAAGTCAGAATGAAATGATGAATTGAAACATTAATATATATTAATTTGAAATAGTTTTCGAAATGATTTAATAAAATTATTCAGCTTGGTTGAGTTGTTTACAAGACAGCATATTCATTTATCGATAGACATAGTTTAAAGTGTTTATTCTGTTACAGGAATATGCTGGAAAATTTTCCTATTTCGTTCAAAGCCACATACAATTTTGAAAGAATTTGGTGGAAGTATAAGTTAAAATAAAATGACAAATCTAAATATTAACATATACAAATATAAAATATTTAAAAAAATTATTTACGAAAGTTATTCGGTCTGACTGAGTTGTTTATAAGACGATATATTCATTTATCGATATATATAGTTGGAAGTTAGAAGCATTTAAAGTAGAATAGAATTTTGAAAGAATTTGGTGAAAGTAATTAAGTCAGAATAAAACGACAAATCGATATATTAATACAAATGCAATGTACTTATAAACAACTTATAAACAACTCGACCAGACAGAATAATTTTAGTAAATCATTTTTAAAACTATTTTATATTTAAGACTGCATATTCGTTTATCGAGAGATATAATTTAAAGTGTACGTTATTATGTTATAAGAAATATCTCTTACAGGAACGAAAACCTTTCGCATTTGATACGAAAGCAATTTCCTTGAATCATACCAGATTTAATAACGAAAGGTGGAAAAGGCAGAAACTCAAAGGGAAAAGTCGAGTGAATGCAAATACAAATCGAAATCAAAGTGAAGAAGAAGATTAAAATAAGCTACTCGGAATGAATCCGTCATTCTTCAGTTTCCGCTTTCTCCGCCAAGAAAAACTGTTCAAAGAAAGCGAAAAGTTATTCTTATACTCATTTATGTTGTTTATTTAAAAGCTATCGCATTGATAAATATTTTTAAAAAATTCAAGTGTTTTATGACAGAAATTCGTCTTATTTTCAACTCTACTTTTTACTAAATTATTAACCCTTTGACTGCTAAGTAGTTTATCTCAATAACTATCGCTGTGCCTAAATACTTTTTCACGCACTATGAATCTGTTCGGCGGTGTATTAAATTATAATATGGTAGAGAATCCAATTACTGTTATTTTATCCACTTCAAAATTGAAATTTTTTCATTCTTTTATTTTCAATATATATTGTTTATTCAGCAATGGTAAAGTTTTAAAATACCATAATTTGATAAGTGTAATGTATGTATTTGCATATTGAACATTAAACAATTGAACATATGATAAGTAAAATAAGTACTGTATACATAAACAAAAACGATCGAAGTCTTCGCCGAGCGTACATATTCGCCAATAGCAGTCAAAGGGTTAATATTCATTGAGTTATTTATGGCATATTTGTAAAACTTTCCAACCATCAACTGAGTCAACATGATTCACCGTTAACGATCAGAATCGTTTGTGCCAATTCCTCCGTAATTAGTTGTGCTTGCAACATTAGTGCGTCGTATTTCCAACTTTCCCGGAAGTCTTTGGGAAGAGCATTACCATTAAATTAGCGGGACGGCGCGGTTGCGGTGTCGGGATTCCCGTTTAAACCGGCGGCGCGAATCTAAGTTCCAAGCCGGGGATTTCGCACTGCGGTCTTTTTCGAAGTTATTGGAAGTTGGCTTTTCGATAAATCAACGTTGGTTACTTAGCACTTCCGCGAAGCTCTCGCGAGTGTCAAGAACTGCACATGTCTGCGTGTGCATAAGTTTTTTGCTCGAGTGGAATTAATTAATGAACTTGTAGAAAAATTCGTGAAAATAAAGCTAATGAGATCGAATTATTTTTAAACATGAAATCGTCGCTTTAAATAAATTAAAATTTAATATATTGTGGAAATATGTACTTTCCAGTAGTTGGAATTAATTTCTAGTGACAAATCGAACGATTTATGATTGAATTTGTAATAATGAATCGAACTACTTTAATATACATTTTAATTTACCATAATGCAAAACTCTAACAAAGTGCATGTTCACAATAACTTAATTTAAAGAACAGTATATTGTCGTAACTATTTTTCTTACAATTAACACAGTTCATTCATTTCGAAATTTTCAAAATTACTCTTGAAACTCTCATATATAATAAGTAATATTTCTATTAATAACTATATATTAGTATAAATGCAACAAACATAATAATTAATAACAATAAACATTCTTTAGGAAGAAATATTCGAGATCCTAACCTACAAAATGAACCAAACTTTTGAGGACGAAACATTTCGAACAAAGACGAAAATGATCGTTTCACATAAATTGAAAATGAAAAAATGTCTGACTCCGGAATTCAATTAAGCGAGTCCCCTGTTGAATCGGCCTCGGATTCCCAAAGGAAATATCTCCTCGTACGGGCATCGTATTAACTATGATTTCTGTACGGCTAATCCTACCGAGTCAGTTCTATTACCCGAAATGAAGATGCCATCGGTCTTAACTCTTTAAGACAGGGGATTTTAGAAAATAAAATAGACATCTTGGAGAAAAATTTGATTTCTTTTTGAATTAAATAAAATTCGTTCATTTTTATTAACTATGTAACTGCTGTTATTGTCTATTGGGGATTTTAGCGCTGATATTTTGTAATAATAAAAAAGATTCTTTAGGTTAGAATGTTTTTCAAATTGACTATAGAAAAATTTCGAATTTAAAAGTCTTGCGCAGAGAGAAAGCGAATTATTAGACTGCGTAATTAAAGGGTTAATAAAGGAATCACGTAATATGAAAGCATAAAAAAATAATAATAATTCGATTCGATTGTTATAGGGTTCGTGAATGTTACTTGATTATATAAAACTAATTTATTATAAACGTAAACTTCCTTTACGATTTTCCACATAAAACCAAGAAACAAAGATTATCGCAATAAAAACTTTCACTTCCAACAATTAATGAATCTGTAATGACATGTTGAAACTTGCCAACACAAGCAAACACATTTATAACATATATTGATGATTTTAGCAACTATTTTACGTAAGTAAAACTAAATGTAAACCTAAGCAAATACGTAGATTTTGCAATATTTCGAAAAAAGTGCGAGCATGCATATTCGCGGATCAAAAAGGTGGGAGACTTTTAATAGGAGCGTGGCCGAAAGAGTTAAAAGGCGAGAAGACCTCGACCTCCCGTGAGATCACGTGGCATCCGCTAACCGATTTAATTGATAGAAGACGATGTTGTTTATCTTAATTAAACCATTTGTTGCATTCTTCCTTGCTCGGCTGTGACTTATGGGATCCAATTTCAACGACGCGTATGTGTCTCTGTGTGTGCGTGTGCGCGTGCGTGTGTGTCAGTATCGAGCTTGTTACTCCAATTAGACCGATGCGGTTCACATGTTTCACCCAAATTGTCGATTTTACAATTCGGATTAAGCCAGTTTGTCGCGCTATAAATTGCCCCAAAAGTCAGAACACTGTGAAATGGGAGAGACGCGTGTTTTTCCACGAGCGCTGCTGGAAACTTTTCGGTGCCTGGCAGTTTCATGCATACAAACATTACATAAATGTATAATTACAATATTGTAATTTTAGTTTCCTAAAAGAATTATATTTCTTTTAGAACTAAATTTCAAATATATAAACCTGTTAAAGCGGATAATCATTTTTAATACGCTTTTCTATTATCTATACTTTAAATTGTTTTATTTATATTATAAAGTCCTTTTTGATGTAAAGTTTGTGTATTCACACTTGATAGTTGCGGGGAACTGTTTACCTTTTCTTAATTGAAAGTTGATTTAATTAATACTGGGGTTTGAGTAGAAGCCACGTAAACTGATGATTTGAATCATCTAAATTATACATCGTTAATTATATTCAAGGTGGTACAAAGTGATGACTTCCTTAACCTTTTACGCTGTGTCATTCAAATTCTCGAATCACTAATAAATTATCACCAGTGACAGTAATCAAAACATTGCAACATTTATGTTATCTACTAACATAAAAGATTTAAAAAGGTAGAAGGTCAAAGAAAATCTTTTCTTTCCATTTAAAGATTGTTAAGCTTTCTTCGAGTATTAGAGAATATTTTGAAAAAATGTGACATTCAAAATTCATGCAAGAATGAGAGAAATTAATTGCGCAGTGTAGAAGCGACTTCATTAAACTCGACTTAATGTAAATTTCCGCGAAACTGTCAAATACTTCGGGTACTTCACACATAGTTCCTGAGAGAGCTTTCAAGCATGGAATTCCGTAAATTTTCATGTAAATGGAGCATCACTATATATTTTGTTTTACATACATTTATATTGAACGTAGATTATACTATGATTTATTTAACTTTAGAAAAGTTTGATTTATGCGTATTATATTGATTTTCATAATAACAGCTTTTAAAACTTTTATCAACAATTCTTTACAGGGAAGACAATATATTTTATTTTACATATATTGATATTGAACGTAGATTATACTACAAATTATTTAAATTTAGAAAAGTTTGATTTATGAATATTGTATTAACTTCCATAACAACAGCTTTTAAGACTTTTAACAACAATTCTTTACAAAGGGGACAATATATTTTATTTTACAGATATTCATATTGAACGTCAATTGTACTACAAATTATTTAAATTTAGAAAAGTTTGATTTATGAATATTGTATTAATTTCCATAACAACAGCTTTAAAGACTTTCATTATTAACAATTCTTTACAGGGCAGACAATATATTTTATTTTACAGATATTCATATTGAACGTAAATTGTACAATAAATTATTTAAATTGAGAACAGTTTGATTTATGAATATTGTATTAACTTCCATAACAACAGCTTTAAAGACTTTCATTATTAACAATTCTTTACAGGGCAGACAATATATTTTATTTTACAGATATTCATATTGAACGTAAATTGTACAATAAATTATTTAAATTGAGAACAGTTTGATTTATCAATATTGTATTAATTTCCATAACAACAGCTTTTAACACTTTCATTATTAACAATTCTTTACTGGGGGACAATATATTTTATTTTACACATATTCATATTGAACGTAAATTGTACTACAAATTATTTAAATTTAGAAAAGTTTGATTTATGAATATTGTATTAATTTCCATAACAACAGCTTTTAAGACTTTTATTATTAACAATTCTTTACTGATTTTACAATAAATTACACTAGATTGTACAATAAATTATTTAAATTGAGAACAGTTTGATTTATTGATATTATATTAATTTCCATAAGAACAGCTTTAAAAACGTTCATCATTAGCATTTTTATAATAGCGGAAGCAAAAGAAATGTTTCTTTGAAAATTGAGCGAAGAATGAAGAGAATGAATGACGCGGTGGTGTAAGGGTCGACTCCATTAAGCTGGAGCCTGGGTGGATTTCCGGTAAACAGGGGAATAGTTGGAATTCCTTGCGCACAGTTCCTGAAAGAGGTTCGAAGCGGGGCTCGCGGCGCAATTACCGAAATCAGGCGCGCGCGCGCTCCGCATTTACACGCGATTGGCCGCACCTTACTGTCAAAGCGGCGGAGCTCTCTCTCTCTCTCTCTCTCTCTCCAGCTTTGCCTTTACGTAAACGCGAGAGCCGGCAAAAGCGATCCGACGTTAATCCTGATAGGTCGAGAATTTACTACTCGCCGCTTTAAAGAGTGATTCGAACGAGTCCGCCGACGATAGTTTTAGAATATTATGGCGCTCGATGTTTACGCACCGGGATTGCGTAAGCCGAACGATCAGCGGCGAGAGAGCGCCGATTCCCAGTGGGCGATTAAACTGTTTTATACACTCGATGCAAAGAGTACTCCTGCAACGATTTACTTTAACTAAAGCGTACTCTTTAGACAGTCGGCCACGGAAGTAAGTTGAACAATAAGTAGAAATGGTTGCGATAAAAGTTTACGTAGATTAGTATTATTTTTATAATATTAAAACGTAGTGTTTATACAGTCAGATAGAAAGGTAAGTCGAACAATTAGTAGAAATGGTTGCCATAAAAGTTTATGCAGATTAGTATTATTTTTGTAGCATTAAAACATAGTCTTTATACAGTCGGCCACGGAAATAAGTCGAACAATAAGTAGAAATGGTTGCGATAAAAGTTTATACAGATGAATATCATTTTTATAAACCTAAAGCGTACTCTTTGTACAGTCGGCCACGGAAGTAAGTTGAACAATTAGTAGAAATGGTTGCCATAAAAGTTTACGTAGATTAGTATTATTTTTGTAAAATTAAAGCGTAGTCTTTATACAGTCAGATAGAAATGTAAGTCGAACAATAAGTAGAAGTGGTTGCCATAAAAGTTTATGCAGATTAGTATCATTTCTGTAAAATTAAAACGTAGTGTTTATACAGTCAGATAGAAACGTAAGTTGAACAATAAGTAGAAATGGTCGCAATAAAAGTTTATACAGATTAATATGGTTTTTTAAAACTTAAAACGTAGTGTTTATACAGTCAGATAGAAAAGTAAGTCAAACAATTAGTAGAAATGGTTGCCATAAAAGTTTACGTAGATTCATATTATTTTTGTAAAATTAAAACTTAGTGTTTATACAGTCAGATATAAACGTAAAATGGAAAAATAGTATACTTAAATGTATTTTGTATACTTTGTATGCTTTTGTATACTTTGTATACTTAAAGCGTACTCCTTATACAGTCAGGTACAAAAGTAAGTCGAACAATTAGTAGGAATGGTTGCGATAAAAGTTTACGTAGAATAATATTATTCTTCGAAATATTTATCTTTAAGCTGTATTGTTTTATTAGTTAATAATTATTATTATTCATCACATACGTGTTTACGTAGAGTACGTTTAAGGGAGAAGAATAATACAATATATTATTGCTGACGCCATACAGACAATTATTATTTCAAATAATAAATAATTAATACTTAGTGTTGCTTCCCTTTGGTAATGCTTTCGAACATTGATTGCAAATTTATGTAACTCTGCAGTAATATAACATCAAGATAGAAAATAAATTAAGCATATGACAGTAATATTATTCACATAATCTTTTATCACAACAATTTCTACTATTTGTCCAATTCCGTACGTTTATTAACCCTTTAATATTTAAACTGATAACTTTTCTGGTATTTTTCATTGATTCTAATAAGTTTGTGTAACATTTCGAATATTTATATAATTATAAATGGGATAATATTAAGAAAAATTGACTATTCAACTGAAACGTAATTCTGGTATGTTTATTAGTCTTTGAACTATACAATTAATCTGATGTTTCACTTCCCCCAATCACAATAAATTATTGTTTGAATACTTCAACATCTACAGTTAACTTGATACAAAATTGTTATAAAACTTTGGATTAGAAATTATTCGATCAAACGTGGAACAGGCATAGAAGAACTCTTTGATTATTTAATTTTAAACTATGCAGCAATTTTTGTTTAAATTAAACTAAAATTAGTTTGAATTAAAATCAGTCACTTTACGAATATTTTGTAAAATAATAGTAAATCACGATACGCTTTTACATAACCGACAAACTTTTTTGGATTCACAATTCAGCGGAGTGTGATGTCGGGTTCGAGATTATCGGCCGGCTGATAGTCGAAATAGCCGACTAATTAGCCAAAGGTAAATCTAATCCACTCGGCACATACTCGCGCGCCGAGATAAATTAGAAGGATGCCGAGAGCTCTTTCGGCCAAGTTTACTTGTACCCGTTCGAGACCTTGTCGAACTAACGGGTGGAACCCACCAACCGCAAACCCCGCTTGTGTGTACACTGGCAAGTGTGTTTAACGTCATTTCCTACTGCGCTGTGCGCTTGAAGAATGATCAAAGTCATCAAAGGGAACAGCCGCGATCCGACGGGACCCGATGTGCCAGAAATAGCCTGTCTGCGTATGAAACGCCGCGGCAATTGCATTCAAATCACTCTAAATGATTATAAGTTAATTCTTGTGTGATGCAAAAGATTTTATCTTTGCTTGTTTATAATCATTAAAAGGAAACATTGTATTCGCATTTTTTAGATTACTAATTGTTTCTGACAATTGTAAATCAATCGTAAGATGATGCACAAGATTTTATTTTTGCTTGTTTATAATCATTAAAAGCAAACATTGTATTCGTATATTTTAAATTACTAATTGTTTTTAAGAATTATAAATCAATCGTTAGATGATGCAAAAGATTTTATCTTTGCTTGTTTGCAATCATTCAAAGCAAACATTGTATTTGTATTTTTTAAATTACTAAATGTTTCCGACAGTTGTAAATCAATCGTTAGATGATGCATAAGATTTTATCCTTGCTTGTTTGTAATCATTAAAAGGAAACATTGTATTCGTATTTTTTAAATTACTAATTATTTCTGACAATTGTAAATCAATCGTTAAATGATGCACAAGATTTTATCCTTGCTTGTTTCTAATCATTAAAAGGAAACATTGTATTCATATTATTTAGATTACTAAATGTTTCCGACAATTGTAAATCAATCATTAGATGATGCACAAGATTTTACTTTTGCTTGTTTGTAATCATTCAAAGCAAACATTGTATTCGTATTTTTTAAATTACTAATTGTTTCTGACAATTGTACAACATATTTTACTTTTTGTTGTTTATAATTATCTTAGTTTTTCTAATTTTTTAAATAATTGCTTGTTTGTTTTGAAAAAAGACAAGGACAAGGATTTATCTGAAGCAGGTTGTTTCATAGATTGCTTTTGGATTCAATTTCAAATGGTAGAACGGAAAATTCGAAATAATAAATTTAAAGGGGCTTTTAATCCTTGAAGCCTGGCTGATTTTTAATTTGCAATGTTTTAATATGCAATCATAGCTTTTACGTGACAGTAATTGTCTCATCCGTTCGAAAATGGCATACAATTTTTTAACAGGCAATTGCTTGGCAAAAAAGTAATGAAAGTTTCGATCTTTTTGCCTCGTTTCAGAACTGTGCAAATGTCCATGACTTTGAACTTGCTTTAAAAAGGAAAAATATCGCAGAACGAAGTTGTCTATTTATTCAGACTTGAGACGTTTTTCGCAGTCACGCAACATAAAAATGTCAACTTGTCTACTGCGCTGGCGAATCTTTCTTTTCTTTTTACGATAATTCGATAAAATTAGCGAGTTTAACCAAATATTATATTTATGTATTAGTTACTGCAATTTTATATCTAAAATATTAAATTATTATTAATAAAAGCTTTTACCTTTCGTCAGATTTTTAAATAGGTGTGGTAAAAATTATATGCTTGTTATTCAAATATTATAAAAAGACCGCGAATCAAATATTCTTAAATTTTAAATTGTTTAGTTTACTTCTTATAATTAATCTTTGTTTTAACTTATTGAATATACGAACCGAAATCGCGAACTTCGTAAAAGTAACAGCGATAATTTGATGAAGTTAATGCAAAATAATTGAATTTTAACGAAACAACCTATAACTTGCAACTTGGCATGTTTCAAATTCAATTCTTCCTTACAACTTTCTTCAAACTTTCCAACGAAACCTGACCGTAAATTTTGGCAGCACTTCGAAATCAGCGAACGAGAATAAAAAAGATGCAATAAACACACATCAATCATTTCCAGCCGATAAACAGCGAATGGTGGTTTCAACGGCGTAGGATTTTTATTAGATTTGTAACTCAGACGTCAGAGGGAATTCAATTGGCGAAAGATATTTCTTGGCCGAACTGATATTAGCGGTGGTTCTCTTACTCTTATTTGAATCCTCACAGCGCAAGATTCCATCGCACTATCTTTTGAATGTCGATGTATGCGAAATAACTCACACACACACACACACATAGACACGCGGAAGAAAAAGAGGGTCAGAGAAAAATGTTGGTGGAAATTCGAGGTGTTACAATTTAATTCCGATGAATTTTTGATACACGCAACATACACGCAGTCAAATTGGATTTCCTCTTTCGCGAGCTGCGCCGGCTAATGAACTTCCGGCTGAAAGCTTTGCATTCTCAAGTAAATACATTTCGGACTCTTTCATCAGTGATTCTCTGCGGTAGAATTCCTTTCGAGAATTCATGTATTCCTTGTGTATCTTATTTTTTGAGGGAGCGTGTTTAATGGGCAAAGTAACTTTTGCCAATCAAACTTGTCCCTGATGATTTAAAATTAATGTTGAATTAGCATTGCACTCCTTGTTAGTTATTATAAATGCGAGGGAAAAATGTTTATAGGAGTGTAAAGAGAATTTCTGCTAATTGCTACATTTTAGTACGTTGGATTTTTAATTTTAACGATGTATCTTTGATATTTAAAAAGTATCATTAATAGCACTTTGTATATGAAAAACATGGCAGAGTCATCCAGTTGGTATTTCAATCAGCGCTTGCAACTTATTGAAATTTCTTCTGTGTCTTTGACATTTTTAAAATATTATTAACACTGCATTGTAAATCAAAAACCTAGCTGGCGGACTCTCATGTAATCAATTTATTACTTTTTCTTCTGTCAGTGTATTCTTGATATTTGCAAAATGTTATTAATACTGCATTACATATCAAAAATGGAACTCCCAGAGTCTTCCAATTAATTTCGGAGTTATTCAATGTTAGCAACTTATTACCCTTTTTTCTAACAATTTATCTGTGATATTTATGAAATGTTGTTAATACTGTATTATACTTGGAAAACCTAGTCATCTGAGTCTTCCAGTTAATTTTCCAATTGATCAATGCCAGCAATTTATTACTTTTTCTTCTATCAGTGTATTCTTGATATTTAAAATAATGTTACTAACACTGTATTGTATATGAAAAACCTAGCTGTCAGATTTCCAATTCATTTTCAAATTAATCAATGCTAGCAACTTATTATCTATTTTTCTATTAGTATACTTCTGACATTTGAAAAAAGTTATCAAAAACCTAACTGTCAGACTCTCCCAATTGATTTTCGAGTTAATGAATGCTACCATTTTGATAGCTCCTTTTTTTATTAATTTACCTTTGGCATTTAAAAAATGTTATCAAAAACAAATCTGTCAGAGTTTCCCAATTGATTTTTGAGTTGATCAACGCTAGCAATTTAATAGCTATTTTTCTATTGGCATAGCTCTGAAATTTAAAAACTATTATCAAAAACCTAATTGTCGAACTCTCCCAATTGATTTTCGAGTTAATGCTAGCAATTTGATAGCTCTTTTTTTATTAATATACCTTTGGCATTTAAAAAATGTTATCAAAAATCTGTCTGTCAAAGTCTTCCAATTGATTTTCGTGTTAATCAATCCTAGCAACTTATTATCTATTTTTCTATTGGCATACTTCTGACATTTAAAAAATATTATCAAAAATCTGTCTGTCAGAATCTTCCAATTGATTTTCGAGTTAATCTTTGCTATCAATTTAATAGCTATTTCTCTATTAATATACCTCTGACATATAAAAAACTGTTATCAAACGCGGAGCTGTCAGATTGTGCCAGAGTTGATTTTTGGGTCACCCTGTAGATTACGTGGCACGGCGGTGGCGCGAGGTAGTACGTGCTGATAGTAGCTCATGGCACAGAATACATGTTGCTCCCAATGTCAGCGCGCCAATTAAAACTGAACGCTTGCTTAGCAGACTACCTTAATAAGGCTTCCTTTTACTACTACTTGCCGTTTTTCACCTATGCCTCCCGAAACCTACTATATTATAGTTGCCGTCCCAGCAGCAGTTGCTCATTGTCTTTCTTAAAGCTTGCCCGAACGGATCGTCCTACTCATCTCAGCCTCTCCCATCCTCCCCAGCGTGCACTGCATGCAGTAGAAAATTCACTCGGCTCGAGGACGGAAAGTAGCTCAGAAAATGGCTCGAGTGAAAATTACAAGGAATAAGCTATTTCTGGCGGCCCCTCGATATTCGCCCAACCCGATCCTAAATAAGGCACGTACACCAGCAGCGATTGATTTTGAATCACTGATCAATCGAAAGGGAAATAATGCCTCTGACACTCTCATAGAATGAATAATAGAATGCCATTTTTGGAAGATAATGACCTGTATTTATGGTCAGGAAGTGTGTGTCATTTGGATGGAAATTTGTAGTAATTTGTCTTCGTGGAATTGTGGGTATGGAAATGTGAATGGAGGTGACAATGGGTTGGTAGTGAGTTTGATGGAATTGTCAATGCAAATGTGATTGAAAGGACGTTGAATTTGTATAAATTTGTAGGAATATAATTCGTCTGCATTTGTAGTTGGATAAGAAATTTAAAAGTACGTACAATTTATGCTTTTGATAATTTTAATGTTCAAATATTAACCTGTTTCATTTCTCCCTTTCAACTTGGATGATTCCTAATAATCTGCGAAAGTTGCATGTTCTGGCGAGCACTTCTAAAAGGCACTTTCCGGAAGCTCATTATTCGCTTGGGGCTTCTTTATTCGCTTTCTTTCGGTGCTCAAAGTGGGCCGAAATTACCGCTTATCAAGCAGAACGAGAAATGCACTGCCGTTTCATTACATTTCGTGTACGGCCGGGGCAATTGGAATGAATGGTAAAAATCGTTTCCAGCGCGTTTAACCCGGATTGTGTTCCCGAGTGCGCGCCCTTCTGCCGCATTTAACGCTCGCCCCGCCAAGCAAAGCAACACAAGTGACGGCCATTCCGGAAAATAAAAAATTACTGTTTATCATAATGACGCCTTCCGCGAAAGATTAAGAGAATTGTTGATTTTTATTGGCTCCTCCACTCAACAGCAAGACAAACTGATACTAAAACAGACATGTTCACTGCACAATTACAAGTAATTATTCTAATGACGTGCGCGAGTTCGTAAAATCAGCGATAAGCGAAACTTTTACATACTCGCTTTGGAAGAAGTTGTTTTAAAGCGGAAGTTGGCTAAACACTGATAAAGAGAGGAGGTTTGTCATATATTTCTTTGCAATTACTTTCTGACGTGAACGAATAGTCGAAGACGTTGGCGTTACAATTTCAAGATTTTCTAGGGAACATTGATTCACTTGATCATTTTTTAATAGCCAGTTGGTAAGGCAAAATAAATAGTCCAATGCATAATGCGACAATCGTAAAAAATATGTCTGTAAAACCTCTTAACAGTAACAGTTGTAATATCTGAATTTCAAAAGGGAAATTATCATGTAGAGATTTTTGGAATCTGATCAAATCAAAGAATGAAATGATTCAAATAAAATTAAATAGTTCAATGCATAATGGCGCAAGCAGAAAAAATGTGGTCGGTGAAATTCATAATATTATTGAACTTTAAAATCGCACTGTACAGGGTGAGTCACTTGCCTTTGAATCACCACCAAAAATTGGATATTTTCGATGGCCAAAAATATGGGGGAAAAAAAATATTGAGCTGGGGCTTTGAAATTTATATCACATCTTCCTTGATGCAAAGGGAGACTCCCCACTAAATTTCCGCCCCGGAAAATGTTGGGAAGTCCCAAAAATATGCGAAAAACCAGCGAAAATGCCGAAAAAATCGAACTTTAAAGGCAGTTTTTTTAGTGTTTTCGATAGAAATCCGGACTTTTTTCGACGGCTTTCTTGTTTTCTCTCGGTTTTCATTCATAAACAATCGATTCCTGAAGAAAAAACCCGAGTTCGGGGACCTTCGAAAAATCGTGAAAAAATCTGAAGGGGTACCTTAAGAAAAATTTGCCGAAAAAAAAATGTTGAGCTAGGGCTCTGGAATTTTTATGGTATCTTCCTTGATGCAAAAGAACATTACCTGCCAAATTTCAGCCCCGGGAAAGGTCGGGAAGCCCACCAAAAAAAATAAAAACCGTCAAAAATGAACAAAAATGGACTTTTCTGCACGGTTTTTCGACCCGTTTTCGTTGCAAATCCGGACTTTTTTTCACGGATTCTTTGTTCCCTATTCACCCTGATACGAAAACAATCAAAATATCCCGGGTTTGGCCGATTTTGAAAAACTTGAAAAAATTGACCATTTTCGAGAGTCGAAAATAGGTGAAAACCTAAACCTTGAGCTAGGGCTCTGAAATTTATATCACTTCTTCCTTGGCGCAAGGGCACATTCTCCACCAAATGTCAGTGCCGGGGAAAGTCGGGAAGACCACGAAAAAAAAAAAATAAGGGCTAGGAAAGTTCAAAGGCAAGTGATCACCCTGTACAGGTTTTCGAAATCTCGAAACACCCTGTAGCCAGCCAGCTAAATAAAATTAAATCGCTCAACACATAATAACGCGAGCGTAAAAAATATTTCTATAAAAAATGCCATCAATAAAATGATAATATCATTGTATTTCAAAATGGTTCCGCACCAATTTTCGAAATCCTGTAACAGCCTGTAGCCAGCTGTTCAGGCGCATTAAGGGCATTCGTGGTATGATGGCACAAGCGTATTACGCTTTCAAAATATTTACAGGCCGCGCGAGCAAGACTGGTAGCTCGGAAGCTAAGAATAGTAGAGTACGCGGTTCGCCATTCAATGTCAATGACTGATACTTTCATTTATCCTCGTTTCCCGCTAATGGGGCATCGATTGCTCCAGCAGTTCGCTTTTCAGAGATCGAGCCAGCCCGTGCAATTAACCGGGCTGCGTGTATTGTGCGCTGCTTCCCTACTTTCGCCTTCTCTTTCCCTTTCTCTATTTCTCTCTTTCTCTCTTTAGCGAGGCAGCTGAAACGAAAACACAGCAACAACAAGCTATGCGCGCCGAGCATTCGAGCAGAAATGTATAGCAGCTCGCACCATTTGTCGTCGCAGCCGCGCGATATTATTCCTGTCTATCTTTCTCTCTTTCTCTGTCTGTGCTCGAATGTAAAACACAAGCACTTTTCCTGTTCCGGCCAATTTCCGATGGGCGCGCTCGAAAAAAAAGCAGCGGCGCGCCAGTGCGTGAACTTGAACGCGCGCGCGCGCGCGCGCGGCAAGATGGATCGGCAATTTGTTCGGGCGATTCCGCGCCCGATGTTTTAATTGGAGCGGCTAATTAGCATTTCGCGGAGGAGATAGGAACGCTGCGCGCTCCGAATGAGAGACGTGGGAAGCGCGCGACAGCTCGATTGAGTCAGGGAGTGACGCGGCAAGTAAGTAATTAATCAAGTAATCGAACTTCCCTTTCCGACTTTGATAGAGACGTCTTCTTCCTGCGAGTATTATGGAGTTCTGTGTGCGTTGATTTCAAAGTGAATATTTCGAGTTTCCGTGAAAACTTTTTTTCAGTTGTATTGGAGTTATTTGTTTTAATTGTTTAATCGAATTTCAGGCAATTTTGCTTCTTTTTTTAAACCACGTAAGTTTTTAAAAAGCTTTTCCATACAGAAACACTGCAATTTTCGAATTTTAACAGTTGTCTTTCAATACAACAATAAATTGTATTCTTGTTTCATACTTTCGTGAAAAAGCAAAACGTACAAGGTGGCAAAACACAGTTTTCATGGCCAATTAAAGTCATCGCCAGTGAATTGAAACAATGTGTTTCGAGCGCGGCAAATTACGATCGACAAAAAATCATGGCAATTTTTATCTTATCGTCCGTTTGCACTCCAGCATCCGTTGTATTGGCAAGGGCACCTTTCTGCCACTGTCAATGTTTGCTGTGTGCGCGGACCTTCGCCAGCATTGCTTTTCTCCCGATTATTACTGGCGATGTTTAGTCAAATATGACACACTTCGATCCTGAATATTTCATAATTACTAACAAAATCGGGCGAATTCGAAATTTGTACTCATTGTTTACTTTATATTAGCTTTAATTTAGTTGCTAACTTTTCTACTTATTGTATAATTGTCAACATATTTAACTCTCTTGTCAGAATCATTAAAAGAAATATTTGAATATGCAAAGCACCACATAAAAAGTGGATATTTGCATAAAAGTTGCTGATTTGTTTGTTGTATGATAAACTGCATACTGAAATTTGATTGACATTTAATTTCTCAAGAACCAATTAAAGATTGTTCTACATTGTACTTTACAATGTCTGTCAAACATATTTCTATTGAACATTCCTATTATGTGGACAACAAAAAACTGTAAACCTATTATAAACTATTTAAAACTTGGTCACTTGTACAAAGAACTTTAGCGCTTAATTAATTCAAGACAAACACACTTATTACTGATAGACAAGTAAAAAGTATTGTAGCATTACAGTCAAGTTATTTTTCTTGTATTTTCTATTACTAATGTTGAGCTTGGATACTCGAAAGAGTGCTAATAAATAAACAAAACTAAAGAAACTTTGGTTCTATTTATTTTTGTATTTTTATTGTTCGAATAGTTTTGACTCTCATTGTACATCCCACTTCAATAATAGTTATTTTTACGTGTATAAATAAAAAAAGCGTAGTTTGTATAAATCATGCAACACACAGCTGAGAGTTTATGGCATTCGACGATTACAGTATTGCACACTGTCACAATCACTGGCTGTACTCGAAGGATAAATATTTTCTGAAGCTAATCACTTATATCATCAATATTTCAATGGAAAGAAGTGTTCTCCAGGCTGCGCGATCGAATTCCCTTTCTTTTTCCGAACGCGCTAGGAATCATGCCACATGCTCGCTTCTATAAATATTTCCGAGCAATGCGCAGCCAGACTACGTGGATTAAACGTAATGACATTAGGAAGTAGCGCGTGTCAGTGGAGCATGAACATAAAGAACGAGAGCTTGAAAATTTGAGGTATTTCTATTCTGAATTATTAACAGAAATGTTGAGGTTTCTTGGAGATTTATTGGTCAATTTAAAACTTAAAAAAGTATACAAGTCTTGTATAGTTAGATTTGTTATTGTATTCCTGACAAGAAACTTAGAGTTTGTTTGTTCATTTAATAGACAAAATTTTCTTGCGAGTATCTTATTTAAAATTCGAATTGAATTCGCGTCGAAAAATTGCTATCGAATATTTCCTCCAATACAGCAATTTGTTGTTACACAAAGAATTAGCTGAATATCGCAACTAACCTGAGAGTGGAGAAAAGGGGAAATTAAAGACAATGGGTCGTTTAACGTAGAGAATTCCGCGGGTGGAAACGATTCACGGCGAGTAGAGAGTGCATCAGGCGCGCACACTGCCACATTTGTTTATCAAACGGCTGAAAACTCATTACCAGCTGGCGAAACGATTTCCTCGTCCGAAGGTGAGTGGTTTTAACGAAGCGCATCGGCCGTCAAATTGTGCACTAGCAGCCCTGTCACTCAGAGCGAGGGCCCCACGGACCTCGGATCCGAGGCTTTTATTCCCGGCGCCCAATTTATCCCCAACCCAATTCCCGTTCATTACACAAACCCAAGGGAGACCTTCACTCTTCGAGGAAGGATCCTCGACGCTCCGCGCCGCTCCGCGCCGCTCCGCGTCGCGCCGCCTTCTTACAACTACTCGAATTCGAGCGATCATTACTTACTCTGCAGGTCCTCGGAGACTCGAACTCCCGAACACTCGGGATTCCTGCGATTCAACCAATGAGACACACTCGCCTTCTAGATGACTCGGCCGAGATGCATTTAATGCTCTCGGGCGGAGGAGGATCCCTTCGCGCTCCTTCGGGCACCACTTTAATCGGGACGCTCAAACAGCAAGGAAATGACTGCGCGATTCGGCTAGGGAATGACTCTCAGTCAGCGGATATACTCGTCGCACGCACTATCAGTATTCGATCCGTCGGAATCAACACTGGCACTGTTGGCTTTCACTGGAGCTCATTGCAAGTACACATCCCCGAGGGTCCCCAGTCTGGGCCGTCGGTCTCTTTATAGTGTCAGCTTGCCAGTTTACAAGCGGCTCTCGCCTATCTTACTTTCCCACCTCTTTCTTCCCACTCGCTCCTTCTCCCTCTCCCTCTTTCTGTCTAGGTCGTCTGTTGTTCTCACACAGAGGTACGTCGCGATCGAACCGGCAATGAACTTGAGCTACAACGAACCGCCAGTCGGACTAGTTCCACTGCGAAGCTGTCGCCAGCGGATAAAACGGCTACTTTACGATCAAACCCTAAGTGAGGTAGGTCCTGGAACGACACACTACGAGAACCTTTCGACCAAATGGACTAGGTCCTTTTAGGATCAATTCCAAACTATGATATGTCCTAGGTAGATACTGCGGAGTCCTTTGGACCGGCTGAATTAGGTCCCTTAAGGTCGAACCCCAAGTGTGATAGGTCCTGGATCAACAGAGTGCGTTGGGACCGGATGAACTAGGTCCTTTGATATCGATCACAAAGTATAATAGGCCCTCGATAGACAGTGCGAAGTCGTTTGGACCGGATGATTTAGGTCCCTTAAGGTCGAACCTCAAGTGTGATGGGTCCTGGATCAACACAGTGCGTTGGGACCGGATGAACTAGGTCCTTTGATATCGATCACAGAATGTAATAGGTCCTGAATAGACACTGCGGAGTTGTTAAGAGTGGATGAACTAGGTCCTTCGGGGTCCAGGAGGTCCTGGATCAACACTGCGAAGCCGTCGGGACCGGATGGAAGAGGTCCTTTAGGATGGAAGCCCCTAACTCTGATAGCTCCCGGACAGACACTCTCGTTGGAAGAGGGATTCCCGGGTGGAATAGGCGCGCGTCCACACGTGCTCTTAGTCGGCGATCGGCTAATCGGCCGGCAACCAGCTGATCGTCGCACTGACTGACTGCCACTGACTGCGGCCCGTCTCCTCACTGGCTAAGTGCACGGCCGAACACTTCCTCCGACAGAGCCTCTCCGATTGCCACGCTTCTCTCGCAGGATGGTCCGCTCGAATTGCGCCTGCTACACGGCCGGTGGGAGGCCGGTGGCGAGATGCCGCCGCCGACGCCACCGCCGCCGCCGCCGCCGCTGCCGCTGCTACCGCCGACGCCGCCGACGCTCCTGGGTAGGGAGAGGGGAACCTCGAGGTGACGGGCACGAGGGAAGACACCGGAAAGAACTTCCCTTTCTCATTCCTTTAAGCTTTAAGAGTTCTTCCTTGTTCTCGCGCTGCCCAGCCGAGAACCTCCTCTCTCCCAATCGTGTTATCCGCATTTTCTATTATCTAAACATTTTCTTATGTTATTTGTGTTGTTGTTTTATGGTGTTTTAAAACTGGGCTGAGGAAGAACATGGAAATAATATGTTTGGATAGTAAAAATTTTACTGTATTTCTTTTTCAATGTTATGTGATTTTATCGTTTTTTAAAAATACGTTTTAAAAATACGAAATAATACAAGAAAGTGTTCAGATAGTCGAAAATTCCACTGTATTTCTTTTCCGCTCGTGCGAAGCTAACTTTTTGGTTCCCTATTTAATCCTTTTAGTCCAATGAAAAGTTTTTCTGAAGGGAACTTTCGTCTTTAAGAATATTCTCTCTTTATCCACTGCATATAATTAATTGAAATTCGGCCTTTGAAAATCGACGTTGGAGCATATTTTTCTGTTCCAATGGAATTCCGCCGAGTTTCAGTACAGTTTAAGTACAAAGTTTGATTGAATTCAATGGAAGTGGACTTTAAAGACAATTGTTATACTTCGGCGTGTAGAAAGCGCTTGAATGAAAGGAGACACACACACAAACACTGACTCGTACCATTTCTCTTCTTTTCTCCTTTATTTCTATTTCGAGCTGGATAAAATTAATTTGAGGAAATGTCTAAAAACGCCGCGACTGAAAGGCTTAACTGCACAGGCATGTTTCTACTGAGAACTAAGTTCAAGCCTCCAAGGCCTAAGATCAAGGAGAAACTCGGCGGCGCACGTGCGGGGGTGGACTTCGATGGAGTACGACATTCGAACTTCGCCCATGTACTCCTCGTCCCAAGAGCTCCTGCATGTCGACATGTACATGATGATCAGTTTGCCTTGGAACAGGCGATGTAATATATCATAGTTATTCAAAATCTATAATATATATTATTAATGATGATTTACAGCCGATAAAAAGTACTAATGTAATTAGTACTTGTATTATTATACCAAATGCAGTATTGTTACGTTTCTTGTACAATGTTTGTATAATCGAAAATTGTACTATAACAACTCCGACTTTAATCAAACTTTATTATTATACCAAGTGCAGTATTGTTACGTTTCTTGTACAATGTTTGTAGAAACAAAAATTGTACTATAACAACTCTGACTTTAATCAAATTTTATAATTATACCAAGTGCAGTATTGTTACGTTTCTTGTACAACGTTTGTAGAAACAAAAATTGTACTATAACAACTCTGACTTTAATCCAATTTTACAATTATACCAAATGCAGTATTGTTACGTTTCTTGTACAATGTTTGTATAATCGAAAATTGTACTATAACAACTCTGACTTTAATCCAATTTTATAATTATACCAAGTGCAGTATTGTTACGTTTCTTGTACAATGTTTGTATAATCGAAAATTGTATTATAACAACTCCGACTTTAATCCAATTTTATAATTATACCAAGTGCAGTATTGTTACGTTTCTTATACAATGTTTCTACAAACAAAAATTGTACTATAACAACTCTGACTTTAATCAAACTTTATAATTATACCACATGCAGTATTGTTACGTTTCTTGTACAATGTTTGTATAATCGAAAATTGTACTATAACAACTCCGACTTTAATCAAACTTTATTATTATACCAAATGCAGTATTGTTACGTTTCTTATACAATGTTTGTATAAACAAAAATTGTACTATAACAACTCTGACTTTAATCAAATTTTATAATTATACCAAGTGCAGTATTGTTACGTATCTTATACAATGTTTGTACAAGCAAAAATTGTATACATTCGCTGATACTGCTAGAATTATTTCCCTGATATTTGAAAGGATTAAAGAATGTCTACTTCTTTTTGTATTTTGCACGCATTGTTTTAATAAACATAACAGCATTTAGATGAAACCGCTAACTTTAACAGTTCATTGTGAACAATAAGAGAAATAATAATTGAACTCTTTGCAAAAGTTTAATTAATTTCCCTATCAAAGTTAGCAATTAAGTCCGAAATGAGTATGCCGGAATTGGATGCATCACTGATTCTCTGCCATTCTACTTTTAATTGGACCAT
This sequence comes from Ectemnius continuus, assembly GCA_910591665.1. Taxonomy (NCBI): domain Eukaryota; kingdom Metazoa; phylum Arthropoda; class Insecta; order Hymenoptera; family Crabronidae; genus Ectemnius; species Ectemnius continuus. Next base: position 4,091,797 of record OU342856.1, read on the forward strand.
CGTTAATCGATTACTGACCATTTCAACATGACGATGTGCAACAGCAATTACTTGTAATTATACAGCGAAGACATCAGTTCCGCAATGTGTGCTTTTTCGCCGCATATCATGAACTGTCATCGGGAAATCATCGAATCACCAATACCACGTTTTGTCAAGCTTTCTAAAATAATTCCTACAAAACATTTCTTTTCTCGCAGCTGCAAAAATGCGTGCGAATAAATATTATTAACATTACTGTCCAATGACTGGCAAATATTGACGAAGAAATTAAGAGTTGGTTTCATTTTTACTTGATGATCGAAGACTTTTTTTTTCCACGCCGAGTGAACAAATGGATGCTGACGGTCTCGCAGATGGTGGGTCGACGAGAGTAAGAGATCCATTTTTTCCGCGCGAGTGGAACAGGTGACGCCCACTCATTCTAATGGGTTCATTAAGTGTCTTGTGATTGCGTAACCGGAACAGCTGAATTGTTGCGTTATTTGGTAATTACCGAGCCGGCGTGGCGCGGCGGGTAACTCGCCGATTTTTCTATTTGTCGCGTCACTTGGAAATAGTCGGCGGAGCTTTGCGTCACCGGCACATACAACTCAGCGTGTGTGTCTGTGTGCCCGACACACGTCGATCAATATCATAATCCGTACTAATAAATTCCAACCTAGCAGTCTAACTGGATGCAAACTCCAAAGGGAATCATTATCTTATGTCCGCATTTCTAATGGCTCACTTTTGCCCCAAGGAACTTTTGCATCGGAACTTTTTGCGAAGGAATTTCGTCGAGATATGAAAAAGTATACCACAAGTGCCTTTTTTTATTTTTAATGATGCAACTGGAATTTATATCGCATTAAAATACGAGTTTCTCTGATTAATTCGAACGCGAATTCATTAATTAGCTTGGAAGGCGGATAAAGCAAAAATTGGAATTAAAGTGCGAGTTTTTATAGTACAATTACGTTTAAATATTAGGATAACAACGATATTGCTTGTTAGCGCTGCTAATCTTGCGCAACGCTCGTTATAATCCGCTGGAATAGAAAGTCGCGGAAAAGAAGGGGAGAAATGTTCTTAAAAAGAGGAGAAGAATCAATGGCGCGAGGCTAATTGTGTTATGCAATATTTAAGGGACAAATTTCCGGCAGAAGTGACAAAAGGATGCGCAACAAGTTTGTGCCACATATTTTGGCACCGCGAGCCATTCCTCGTGTAAGTGAGCACCGGAAGATATAAATTTGCGAAGAAAAGTGTAATTATCCTCCTTTTAATTTGAATACTAAAAATAGAAGTCTCCTGATATATTTCATGTGTACAAAACGTCGCTTTCTAAGAAAATTCATTTGATATAAAAATATATGAAGTATTACAAAGTTTATGAATATAAATAATATTAATTCAACATTTTTAATCTTTGCCAATAAATAAAACTAAATCTTTATTACTTTACTTTTTATTCAAGTTATTATTTTTTACGTCTTAATTGGTTTTGTCAAGAAATTTGAATTGCATTGCAAGTATTTAAAAAATACCGGAATGATTTATTAGGTTGTAATTTTTAAGATTTGTTTTTACTTCATCTGTTATGCATTGCATAAAATAATTAATACAAAGTTGATTCTTTCCTTTTTAAGGTATATATATTGTTCTCTTAGTATTTTACCATCCAAAAGTCAACCGCTCAGTGGCGTCGCTAGAGTTGGTGTCACCCAGTGCGATAAGTCGTGGTGTCACCCCATTCCACCCTATGGATCCGACCGGATCGTCGTGTTGTATGTGAATTCGATTCTTACGCGCAGAAGTGTCGATTTATTTGATTTAGAAAACTAACAGTATGGGAAAAAATGACTAGTTTTACCCCATTTTTAGCCGTTTTTGAAAAATAGAATAACGTTGTTAATTTGTCCGGTATATTTAATTTTTGCGATTCCTTAGAAAACTTAACATATCTTAATAGGACAAACAGTGGGGTAAGATAAACAATAAGTAACAAAATCAAATAAGTCTTTAAACTCAAATATATTCCGTATGCCATACGATACATAAGTAAAATTGGTTTAGCCCAAACCGAATGTCATGACTTTTAAAATTTGCGTCTTCTGGCCTTCAATGTTGCAAACGTTTGAATTACATCATCAAAGTCTGTGTCTTTCGCCAACTCACTTTCGATCGATAGTATCGCAAGATCGGACAGCCTTGTCTGCCCCATAGTCGAACGCAAATAATTTTTGATTAGTTTGAGTTTTGAAAAACTCCTCTCACACGAAGCTACAGAGACACATATTGTTATAAATAGCTTTAAGCTTAGTGAAAGACTTGGGAGGGATTCGAGAAAGTCCCATTCAACTATGAATTTTAAGAAATCTAATGCTGTCCATTTTTTTGCATCTTCCAAATCCATTTTTGCCGCCTTGAGATGTCTTCTGAGCCTTGGTATATCTGTCAAAAGTTCACTCTCAGATATTTCGTCGTAAAAACCAGTTAATTTTCGCACAGATATCTTCAAGTCTTCTTCTGTGGCAGATATGAGGCTTCTTGCTTGAATTACTTCGAATACGGTAGCTACTTCCTTAATACCTCTCATTCTGATTTCGAGTTCAGAATGAAAGCGATCAATGCACTCAAGCATTGCTCTCTTATTCTCTTCTTGGAGAGTGAGACCCATGTCGCTTGCGTGCTCTCCTGCCATCCTCTTTTTAAACCTTTGTCTTCGGTTTACTGCAATTCCATACTCTTCTGACTTTAAAAGTGCCTGTTCAATTGCGAGATTTACAAGACGGTTGCGCTCCTCCTGCAGAAAAAGACTAAGCGCTTCCAATTTTGCTACCACTTTGTCCAAAGTTAAGCCCTTAGTCTGCAAATACTGCTGGGCAAGATCGACTTCGTGAAGGACTGCACACCAGAAGTAGAGGTAGCAGAGGAAGGTGAAGTCACATATAGCAGGCAAAAGAGTTTGCGCTGTTCCTCGAGTGTCCATGTTTTCATTTGAATCGCAAAGAGCTTCAATCGCCGCGACAAACTCATCAAATTTTTCCTTAACTGGTTTAACTGCAGCATAATGAGCACTCCAGCGTGTTGTTGACAGTTTTTTTACTGTTACTGTAGTGTGATGAATCAAAACATCCCATCGATGTGTGGAAGTCGCGAAGAAAGAATACATTCTCTCAAGAGTTCCAAAAAATGTCACACATGATGCATTCTCGGCAAAAGAGTGCTGGCCACACAGATTAAGGGAATGGCTGACACATCCATTAAAAATGGCTTTAGGATTCTTCTCTTTAAGAATAGCTTGCACACCACCGTGGATTCCAGCCATATTAGCCGCATTGTCATATGCTTGAGCCCTACACATCATTATGTCCAGTCCATCACTTTCCAGTTTTCTTAAAATATCGGAACTGAGGTCAGCGGCTTTTTTTCCTTTTATTGGAAAAAATCCCAGGAACACTTCTTTCACTTCAACTTTTCTATTTTCGATTTTGACGTATCGAATCACTTCAGACATCTGGTCTGTATGTGATATATCTGGTGTGCTGTCAAACATGATACCAAAATATTTTGCAGATTTTATGTCCATAATAATCTTCTCCTTGACATGGTTTCCTAGAACATTTATAAACTCATTTTGAGTCTGTGGTGAAATATAAGTCACTGATGCTTTAAGTTGGCATGAACTCCGTTTTAATCTCATTAGATGCTCTTTCAACACTGCATCATATTTCGAAAGCATTTCCACCATTTCTAAAAAGTTTCCTTTGTTTGATGATAACTCATCTTCCCTATGGGCACGGAATGCTAGATTCTGCTTGGCGAGAAACAATGTGATATCGAGCAATCTGTGCAAGATATCTCTCCACTTTTTCTTCTCTGTCTCCATTATCGAAATGGTTTCAGCATCAATTGTTTTCTGAAGCTTCAAACCTACTGCCAATGTCTTCCAGTTTTCAAGGCAACGAAGATGTTCTTCAGAGTTTTCATGGCTACTCACTTTCGGACTTAGCTTCCACCACTGTCGAAACCCGGACACAAATTTGGATGTTGTATTCGTAATAGTTGCAGCAAATAGTCGGCAGCAAAAGCAGTACAAATTCCCATCGACAAGTGAATATACCATCCATGACCGTAGAATTTTTTCGCCATTTGGCATCACTTTATAAAACCAATCCTTCGATAATTGACGCACATCGCCTTTTGCATTAGCATCTTGTCTAGTTGCAGCACTGAAGGGTCCATCTTTGTTTTGAAAAGGAGTACTTCCCTTTCTGATGATTTCAACACGAAACTGATCCAGTACTGGTATCTTCCAGGAAGAAACATCGGATAAAATGTTCAAATCTGCTTTTTGAGTATCACTCATTTCATTCTCAATACTATAAACGTCTCTTGCAAGATTTTCTTCTGTCTCGAAGTCAACAATTTCAACGCCTCCATCTTCCGTTTTTCCAGTAATTTCGCCGCCTTCATTTTTAACAGAATCGATTTTAGAGTTTGAAAAATGGTCGTCATCAACTGGGGATTGGATAGTATTCCTTGATGTGCTCTGACCAGAATCCGAATGCTTGACATATTGAGACATGGATCCAGCAAGGGTTTTCATTGATTCGATTCTTGCTTTTTTCACTTTTCTTTGCTGACTGCCACTTGGCCTCTTTGTTGAATGCACCCCACGTGGCATGGTAGAATATTCGCAATAAAAAGTACACTTTCTAATAGAGGCAATTTCAAGTAGAGATTGGTATTGGTCTCTATCTGCGGCGGATATATATGCGCGTGAAATATGAAGAGCGAAACAATCGCCGATTGTCGACTGTTTTGCGGGTGCCCTCGTGAGTACTTCAATCAGAGACTGAAAATGTCGAGGTGCCAAATAGGAGCGACTCGAAAAGAATTACTTGGTGGAAATCGCTCTAAGGGTGTCGATGATTACATTCAGACTGAAGTCTAAGACTAATGAGCCGGAATATATAATTTCTTACATCCCCTCTTGGCCTAAAAAATGAAGGTAGAGGGAGTCCGAGTGACTCCAAGAGGGTTGCAAGACGCCAAGGTGAAGTGGTGAGGGTGCTGAGGAAAAATCGGCAATACCAAGGGGGGCTGCCGGGTTTTTCCGCACCTCGGTGACGTTGCGGCTCGTTAGCCATCAGGATACCTGGTGGTTTAAGGGATCGAGTCCGAGTGCTCTACGCTCGAAATGGACTCGCTAATCCCGGGGTGCGAAGACGCTTACAAAGACGGACATCTGGGAACTCGATGAAGCGAAAATTAAAGTATTTTATGGCCGGAGAAAACTGGCAAGAAAACACGGCCCGGGTGTAAAACGGCGGTGTTAATCAAGAAGGAAACTTAAGCAGATGTGCGCTTGTAAACTAAAGGGTCGGCAATGCCCAAATATACCTATTGGTAGAGCTAATGAAGCAGATGGCTAATCCCTTCAAATTAAAAAAAGGCACGAAGATGGAATAAAATGTCAGTACTCGTTGGAATAGTACGCAGTAACGAGATCGAAGTTGGAAAATTATGGCACTTTCCCATTTCTTCCCAACTCTCATCTAAGAGCTGTAATACTCTACAACATACTATTGGTTCAATTCTATGAAGTTAAGATTTTAATATGTAAATGTCCCACCCACTCTCATGGTGTCACCCCCTGTGATGGTGTCACCCGGTGCGGTCCGCACCCACCGCACCCCCCTTACGACGCCACTGCAACCGCTAATCAAAGGAATTGTTAATTTCCTTTTGCATACTAGACTTTTATCAGCGCCTGTCCCTAACCTTGCATATACCGATAAATTCTACTCCCCATAGAAACGCACTTGAAGGCGATAATAGCAACGTTACTCACCTTGTTTAGTTAACGAGCACCTCCAATATCTCGAAAATTTAAGTTTGTTTAACTCATGAACGTGAAAACAATGCTTCTTACATATTAAATAAAATACTAAGTAGATAATTGACTGTATTATCGCTTTTCAAAATAACTTTATTTCAACAAAAACCGAACTGAGAACTATTAAAAGTTCAAAAGGCTTAAACGGTGCATAAACGTAGAAATAAAGCTCGCAACAATGTCACCGGTTAATAGCGTGGTTCGCGTGACATGATGAATTTTTCCGGCGGACTGCTCGCTGCGATTGATTATGCGATGCGGCAAGCGAGGACCGTGACATTTGGTAAATAATGAATCGATGACACATCACGCTGCGCCTGACACATTTCCAATCGTTCCGATAACGAACGAACCAGCCAACGGCAGCAGCAGCGCCCCCCGCGCGCGATCCTGTTGCGCGCGCTTCGCGCCAGGGTGCGCTGATATCGCGGCCGAGAACGTCTTTTCAAGATCATCGGGAAATCAGCGCGCAAAGACGCGTCGCGAACTAACCTTATCGGCAGCGAAGCGTGTATGATTAATGAACACATTGACACGTGCATTCACACTCAATCGAACACGAACTTGCGCGCGCGCAGTGATGGAAAAGGTAGAAGTTGACTCGCAACGGCTGATTCTACCGGCTAATTAACATTCCGATCGGCAATTAATGCGATCGTGGCGGCGATTCACGTGGAAATCTCGTGGCTTGATTTTCACGCGAGGCCCATGCTAATTAGTGTCGACTTTCCACGCGAATGACGCTCCCACCTAACCTATCAGCTGTCATGAATTCCATTTCTCGGAGCGGCCAATTGGCGGCGTGCGTCAGCTTTCTCGCATTCCAAGTGGCAGTTTTGTTTTGACTCGGCGCGATTAATATTTCCTGCCTCGACGGACTGGGCGGCCGCCATTGAAATTTCAGGCAATCTCGCCTCGGGCCGCCAAACTCGTTGAACGCTTCGCGAGTGTCGGTTCGTTCGTCGCTGGGAAAAGCGGCCTATCGCTGCTCGGCAAACAATACTGCCGCTCGCCAATCGAGCCGCTCAACCGCTACGGGAGATTAAACGGAGAACAATGCGCATTTAGTGTTATCTGATTTTTACGGTTTTAGAGTGCCGCTCGAAAGCGCGCGCGTTCCCCTCGACGCTGGTTCTCATTATTGTTTCGAAATCGTGCCTTTTGTTTTTGCGAAACAGCCACGTTTCCAGTGTCTCTCGCTGCTGTGTTGATATTATCGCGGAAATTACTGTCGTCATTCGTTTGGTCGTTTCCATTCGCCAGCTGTTATCTTCCGAAATATTCTTACCAACGCAGCGAACAGCTGTTTTGATTTTATTCGCTTCACGGCCGCCGGATGGCGCGGCAACCGCCAACTTCCAACGTCTACTTTATCGGCGGATTTCAAGTTCAATCCTATAGAAACGAAGGTTCGTGTCCAGGCAATGTCAATATCAACACACATTGTATAATTTGTCTCATACAATCATTTCAAAATATAAAATACAACTATAAAAATTCGAAAATAAATATTGCGAGAATTCTTGAGGGAGAAAGTGTTGTGCAAAATTGTTATTGGTACAACAATAGAAAAGAACATGCGAGAAGTGCAAAAAGGCCAACCACTGATAAGCGAGAATTTGGAGTAAAATGAAGCTTGGGCTTTCGAAAGGTTTCAATCGCATTACATGGCTGGTGGGAAGGCGAGCTTTTTCGGGGCGGGTTGCGTGAGTGGCGGAGCTTAAAAATTGAAAGCTTCCCTCGCCGGGTAACGGAACACACAGGCAGCTGGTATACGCGCGCTCCCTGAAAAGGTGGAGATGGTCGGAACAGCGGCGGAGATAGCCGCCTGGCACTTCATCAAGCTATAAACCTAGTTCCAACAGTTTCACCACTTTGCCTGCAGAAACATGGCCCCATTGACGCGCTCCGCGCTACACTAAGCGGAAGCTTGCAAAAAGTACCAGCTACGCAACTGATCCTCGCGTGGCGATCGATCGCCACGCGGAATTCATTTGCACTTCTAATACAATTAAAGCCGCACTCACCAAACAAATACTATTTCGATGAGAAATACTTTTCTCTTTGCTGGTGTTTAAAGTTTTAAAGAGATAATAATTTCGTTTGTCAGAATTCTGAAAGAGATTTTGTGTTTGTGCTTCAAATAATAATTAAAGTCGCAACTGACGAAAAAAGGACTGTTGAATATTTCGAAGGAAGAAATTTTTTTTAGTGATTTTGTATTTGCTCTACCAGTAGAATTACAAATTCGAAAAATGTAGTATTGATTTTGCTATTGTTGTTTTAACTCTCAGAAGCTATCGTGTTTGCGTTTCCGATACAATTAAAATTTCAGTACAACTATTGTTAAAACTTTAATGATAAAACTAAACCATTCACAATGGAAAGCAGTTTTGTTTTTGATATTATTGTTGGAACTTAAATACAATCAAAGCAAACGCAACGGGAAAAGTGCTATTTGCAATTCTTTCAGGAAAAATAGTTATTTTTACTTTTAATGTTTAAACTCGCGTGAAACTTTGTTTTCGCGTGCACTCCCAATACAATCCAAAACTTGACCAGAATTATTGTCCTGGACTCGACGGTGAAAAATGTTTTTGTTTTTCCTATTGTCGACCCAACTTTCACGAGATTTCGTATTCGTTTGCGCTCCAAATACACTTAAAGCAGTACGTACGAAAGAACTGTTGCACCCAATTCGACAATGACAAATAGTTACATTGTTACTTTCTGAATATTTGGTATATGATTTATCAACTCGCATATTTTAAAATGTGAAATGTGTTGAAAATTTAATCCAGCATAAAGAAAATGATTTAACTAGAATTTTAGGAGTCTTTGAAATATTTTCTGTATGTTTGTAAAATACGCATACATATTCAAAAATATATATTAAAAATTGTAACGCAACTCGTATGTTCAAGGAAAATAATTATTATGAACAAAAAACATATATAACAACGCAAACAGCAAAGTTTTTATTAAGGAACGCAATGTAATCCGGTTAGCAACAGCAAGATCCAAATATTTTGCAACTAAAGTTCCTGCTTAAATTATCGAAATTAATAAAGAATATAAGCGATGCAATTTTTGGTTCCATAAAATATTTTATTTACTTAAAAATGAGGCAATTAAACGAAGGTGGAATTTGAAAGAGATTATCAAATTAAGTATCTGCCATAGTTTAACTTGTGGCCGGAAAGTTACTATCGGAATTCCAAGAGCAATAAAAAGGATTGACTAGTTGGAAGAAAATCAAAAAATCATCGGAACTGAGAATCCCGGCGAGCCACTCTGCAATATCCTGTAGTGCACGCGATGCAAACTACAGTCAGACACAAAAGTTTCAACCCCGACGACTCCAACCCTTGCAATTGCAACCACCCTTTTACTTTCGCCGACATAACCTCACATTATTCTAATGATCTAAATCATAACAAATAAACTAGTAATAATCGTCTTTTAACTTCAACAATTTGTCAACAATTCGATATCAGAAAACCACAAAATCAAACAACTATTAACCTTTTGCGATCGTATTAAATTTATAGATGGATGTTGTAATGATTGGAATTAATTTCCATTGAACGAGAAATGATACATAATACGCAAGGTTATGAAGGATAAACAAGATTCATTGTTTCTTTCGTGAACTTTAGATATATGTTTATACAATAATATATTTTAACGTCATGTTTAAAAAAACTTATATGATCTATATGTTTCTTATATGTTTACAATCAATATGAGGGTAAAATACCCAAAACAAAATACAATACATTCGAAAATTGTATCAACAAGATTCCAAAAATTCCCAGCTAGAATTCTACTGGTAGTACATCGAAGGAGACTACTTTCTCGATGGACTGTACTCGCTCAGAAAGCCAGTGGCACACGTCGGTCAGCGGGATATACAAGTTGAATCCATCACGGAACCCGTTATTGACCATGCGATTGCAATAACTTGAGTGAAAAGCACGTTTTTCCTTTGTTCTAGCAGAGGGGCACTGGTTGGTTGGGGGGGGGGGGGGGGGTCGGTTGGTTAGGGCTTTACGTGTGGAGATCATACCGGCCGATACGGCCGCGCGTTGCATGCGCCTATAAAGCCCCACTAGATTATCGATTGAACTTGTACCTATTGCAAATCTGGATGCGCCATTCCGTTCTATTCACCTGGGTAGACCGGAGAGCGCTGTGCTAGCCGATTTGGGTCACCGGATCCTATGACCACATTTTTTTCGCAACTCAATCTTTCAATTAGGCATTACCGGCTGGCTGCGGTCGCTGCCCCCCTCCGCCCTTCCCCCTCTTACCCCTCCAACATCCTCTACCCAATTTTTCTCTTTCCCTTTTTCCGCTCGCGGTCACTGCCATAATGTAATATCGCCAGGCAAAGCCTCCTGCTGCTTCGTATATGTCGTGCCATGTATGATATTTAATTTAATCTATTAACTGAATTATAGAATTGTTTTATTAGTGAATTAATGTGTTCGGAAAATAAATAATAAAAACTAAGTTTTATTGCTTTGGAAGTTTTGTAAGTTTTTACATATAACTAAATTTTTGCTAATTTGTATTTATAACAGAAATAATTATTATTATGCTTCTCCTATATGTCGTACCATGTATGATATTCAATCTGGTGTATTAACTGAATTATAGAATTGTTTTATTAGTGAATTAATGTGTTCGGAAAATAAATAATAAAAACTAAGTTTTATTGCTTTGGAAGTTTTGTAAGTTTTGACATAGAACTAAGTCTCTGCTAAGTCGTATTTATAACTGAAATAATTATTATTATGCTTCTCCTATATGTCATACGATGTATAATATTCAATCTGGTCTATTAAGTGAATTAGAGATTATTTTATTAGTAAATTAATGTATGTGTTCGGAAAATAAATAACAAAAACTAAGTTTTATTGTTTTAGAAGTTTTGTAAGTTTTGACAGAAAACTAAGTCTCTGTTAAGTCGTATTTATAACAGAAATAATTATTATTATGCTTCTCCTATATGTCGTACCATGTATGATATTCAATCTGGTCTATTAAGTGAGTTATAGAATTTGTTTTATTAGTGAATTAATCTGTGTTCGGAAAATGAATAATAAAAATTAAATTTTGTAAGTTTTGACATAGAACTAACAATAAGTGTCTACTAAGTTGTATTTATAACAGAAATAATTATTATTATGCTTCTCCTATATGTCGTACCATGTATGATATTCAATCTGGTCTATTAACTGAATTATAGAATTGTTTTATTAGTGAATTAATGTATGTGTTCGGAAAATAAATAATAGAAACTAAGTTTGGTAAGTTTTGACATAAAACTAAGTCTCTGCTAAGTCGTATTTATAACAGAAACAATTATTATGAACAAGCATACAAAGCTGACTTTAAAATTAGAGCAATTAGACAAAGCTGGCATGTGGAAAAATATATTAAAATCATTATCAGCCATATTTGAATGTAATTTTTCAAAAATTACTTGAATAAAAATGCAATCACCGACTGGCTGTGGTAACTGGCAGCTTTTGCAGACTTTTCTCGCTTTTTTTCCACTTACAATAAGTATCATAATGCAATATCGCCAATATAATATCGATTCTGTAGTATTAATTAAGTTAGAGAATTTTTTATCGACGAAGTAATGCACTTTGTCAGTAAATAGAAAATAGGGCACCCCTTACTAACGGTCAGTAGTTGGAACGTAGTTAAGTAAGAGTAATTAACAGTAATTAATTGAGTAAGAAAATTGGACCATCAGTTCCTGCATTTCTGAATTACGTGTGTAGTTTTAGCTACAAATATATGGAATTGAAATCATTAAATAAATGCTACTAATGTTGCCATTTAATTGATACTTAAATACTAGTAAATAAACTAAAGTTTGTTTTATTTAAACTTATATTATTAAATAACTTTCATTCATTTTCATCTTTTTCGTCAACGAAAATTGTTTATCCTCGCTGTAAATATATGTGTATGCTTTATTGCATATTACAAACCCACCCAGATCAAGTAAAACAGCAATTAACAAATAACAACTTGCAAATGACGAATCTGCCGATTTGCGTCATCGCCACATTTCTCCGCTCGCCCCGATCAAATTAAAATAATGTAATTAAACGATGATAACGACTCGACAAGAAATTAATGAGTGAAAATGGTAACTGGGTGCTTGTCTCGAGGCGAGGCATATAATTAAACTGGAACTGATTCATCGTTGACTAAACGGCAAAGGGGTTGAAACGCACGTTCACACGGCAGACGCAGATTATGGGATTAGCAGTCGTTCTAAGCCTGTTTCCACCGGGCGCTAAAAATACCGGCGAGCCAATGTGTCGTTAAAACCTATCAACGCGCTCCTCTCGTGTTTAATCTGCCGGTGCACAGTAATCCGAAATCCTTGATCTAACTGAACGAAACTATTAGTTAAGGTTTTTCACTTCTGTCAAAGTTCTAGTTTTCGTTTCTGCTATAATCGGATTACAATGAAGCTGTTTAAGATTAGAAATAGCAGGGCGCATGCTTGGGAATTTAAAAGATTAACGCATCTCGCATAAAGATTAACAGATGGTTCGACTATCGAGCTGCGGCTATGCGAATCTGACAGTGTTACAGAAAAATCGAAATATTATGCACCTCGGCACTTGTCGCCAGATGAATCTTCCTTTGAAAGTTAGACAATGAATGACAGAATATATAGAAAACAAAATTAAGGCGGAAGTAAGCTGAGTTCATAGTTAAAAGTTTAAACAAAGATCACATTTGGATTCTACACTGTGCATATCCGTAGTATGAGTAACATTGCGTGGTTGCCAAGGGCGTTGTAGTTTTCTAAATCGATTTATTGGTGTGTTTTCACTTAATTCAATCTTTTAGCAAACTATTGATATAGAAAGAAATAAATTTTGTAATGATTGCCATAATAGATTTTGCCCAGCTAGATTCGGTTTTTGAACCACTGTGCAACAAATCACCGAACAAACAGCTCTTCCTCAGTTTTTATCCGACCTTGTTTGGCTTGAAAGCGAAACGGTATTTTTGGGAGCGCCGTGAATAGTGAGTTTTACCCTTTCGTGATCTTGGCAGGAGTGTGACGCGTCCGCCGGTATTAATCATGATCTGTCGGATAAGATCGCGGAATCCTCGAATTTCTCGTCGAACTTAGCGAAATGGCAATAGTTGAACATTTTTTTCTGACATACATAAATTTTCTATTGTAAAATGTTCTATTAAAGGTAGCGTCAATTTTATTCGATTTTTGTAATGGCAATTTAATACCCCACAGTAACTTTATCAAATCTCTAACTCCACCATTTTTTTTACCACTAACAAACAATTTTTTTATTCAGTGGTAGGTAAATTGTTTCATTACAGAGGCGATTTTCTCCACTTTTGATTTATGCCAAAGCTATTGTTCCACCGAAAAATTCTAAGCTCTAGTAGAAAAGAAAGATTTCTGATTTCAGTCAGATTCATTTATTGTTTAACGACTTGAAAAATAGTTAGACTAAATTGTGTATCATAATAAGTATATTATCGGTTTTAAAATACAAATTTTCTTAATAAAACAATTGCTATACTTCATTTGTTATTAGGAAAGCCGAAGTAACATTTACTTCCAATCATGTACACACTTTAATTAGTACAGTCACTTTAAAACTCAAAATTTACAACGTAAAAAAAATTACTATAGCTTGTCCGTTATTACGAAAACTGTAATGAAATTTACAGACGAAATTACATACTCCAACAAGTGAATAAACACTCTGAAAACTAAAACTGTACAGGGTGACTCACTTGCCTTTGAATCAGAACTCTCCTAGCCCTTATTTTTTTTTTGGTGGACTTCCCGACCTTCCCCGGCACTGAAATTTGGTGGAGAATGTGCCCTTGCGTCAAGGAAGAAGTGATATAAATTTCAGAGCCCTAACTCAAAGTTTAGGTTTTCACCTATTTTCGACCCTCGGAAATGGTCAATTTTTTCAAGTTTCTCAAAATCGGCCGAACCCGGGATATTTTGATTGTTTTCGTATCAGGGTAGATATAGAACAAAGAATCCGTGAAAAAAAGTCCGGATTTGCAACGAAAACGGGTCGAAAAACCGTCCAGAAAAGTCCATTTTTGCTCATTTTTGACGGTTTTTATTTTTTTTGGTGGACTTCCCGACCTTTCCCGGGGCTGAAACTTGGTGGCTAATGTTTTCTTGCATCAAGGAAAATACCATAAAAATTCCAGAGCCCTAGCTCAAAATTTTTTTTTCGGCAAATTTTTCTTAAGGGGGACCCCTTCAGATTTTTTCACGATTTTTCGAAGGTCCCCGAACTCGGATTTTTTCTTCGGGAATCGATTGTTTATGAATGAAAACGGATAGAAAACAAGAAATCCGTCGAAAAAAGTCCGGATTTCTATCGAAAACACTAAAAAAACTGCCTTTAAAGTTCGATTTTTTCGGAATTTTCACTGGTTTTTCGCATATTTTTTGGACTTCCCAACATTTTCCGGGGCGGAAATTTAGTGGGGAGTCTCCTCTTACATCAAGGAAGATGTGATATAAATTTCAGAGCCCAAGCTCAAAATTTTGTTTTCCCCATATTTTAGGCCATCGAAAATATCCAATTTTTGGTGATGATTCAAAAGCAAGTGACTCACCCTGTACATTCAGCGAAAGAATTTCTACATTTCCAAGAGAATTTCTTTGCGACCTGTTTCGCAATTGCCAAGAAAGTTCCAACTTTGCCTGTATAAGACAAACTCGCGTGAATAAGTAGTGCGTGTGTTCCCTCGTCCTTACTTGTGCTCCATTACTTTCGTCTGACTGACATTCACCTCTACAGGCTCGCATAATTGCGTTAATGAAGGGAACCGCACGCGGGAGTCCAGCACACGTAGCGCTGAACACGCGACTAAGTTTTCGAACAACACCGAGCGTAAAATGGGCAGCCATTGGGGGCGCGATGATGCGAAAAGCTGACGCAGTCAGAGTGGATGATGATGGCATACAACCATATTCGCGTCACGTAAGTACAGACGAACGCAAAACTATGCGAACAACTTCGCAAACTATTAATTAACATATTTATAATCATTGCCTTATAATGTTTATTATTCTAAAATTATAATATGTAGTTGTTAATAAAAGGGCTATTTTTTAGTTTTATTTCACATCGATGTCTTTGAATTATGTTCCCTTTTAAATCTTGTATATTTCCCAAATTGACGAATGTTCGTTTAGTTTTATAATATATAATTGTACATATTTTCATATATTTATCACGCATTCACTTAAATTCACAAGGCTAACGCTAATAAAGTGATAGAAACTAAGAAAGAAACTCAGAGCAGTAGAATGAGTGCGGAGAGAGAATCTAAGTAGTATTAGTAGTTCTGGTCAGCACTAGTCAGCCAACAAGGAAGGCACAAAAGTATGTGGAAAACTACTCACAGCACATGATTTAAATACATCATAGTCCTGAGAATATGTTTGTTAATGGATAACAAATATTTTGTTTAGGTCATGTAGATAATTTGTTGTTGAAAATCCAAAAGGAGTGTTAATTAGAGAAATAAAAATGCAAACAAACTTCATATTTACACTTATTGTAGTCAACTTTAGCAACAGCCCATTATTATTGTTTTAACAATATTATATTAGATTAATAATTAATCACACAGCGACATTTTACAGGCAAATAAATCAACTTGAATATAAAATGAAAATAAAAAGAATTGCAATGTATTCGTCAGTAATAATCATTTTGACAGTTCATCGCGATGATACAAGAAAGGATTTCTAGTACTAATTCATTAATAATTTCCAACTAGGAAGAAGTAACTTGGAACTAATTTAAACGTAAATAATTCACAATAACAGAAATGAATGAAGAGTAATTAAATAAATAACCTTGTAAAAAAATCGAGAGAAACAGTTGTGATTCAACGGCAAACAAAATTCCTATAGAATTGCGTGCGCTCGCTACAACAATAAACAATATTTATAGAGGGCCGGCAAGGGTGGTTGGAAAGTTTTGCGGGCGATTATGTTGGGTGGCGTGTGACGGGCCGTGTGCGTGTTTTAACGATCGCACGTGCCCGAAGCTCTCACGGTCACTGGCACGCCAGACGGGAAACAGGCAGAGAGCTCGATCACGCGGCGCGCACGCATTTCTCCTGACAGATATGTTGGCCGGCACACAGACACGCTTGAACTTTGATTAACGGCACCCTTGTTTCCCCCGGACGTGTTTCACACCGCCACGCATATTCCTTCCACTAACTGAGCCGGCGTCGGCGCCGCACACTGCTCCCAAACGAGAAAAACCCTGACATAGGCATTAAGGGGATGTAGGAGAGTTAACATTGAAATTTTTCTAAATTTTATAAAAATTGCTGCAACTAAGCCAATCACTTGGCAAGCACAGTTATTTTACCTTTAATTAGTACACTTGTACAGAGTAATTTGAGATATAAACATTCAAAATTAAATAAACAATAAGGCAGTTATTAATTGTTAAACATTACAATATCAATTATGCGTAATAGGACTCTGCAGATAATTTCTTTGGTACGGTTGGTTCAATGAAGTTCAACTTTTACAGAGTCCTTTTTGAAGATCATAGCTAAGGCAGGCACCAAAATCATGCGGATAAGTCATGTGGAAAGTGGTTCAAACCAATTGTATATTGTTAACCATAAAACTTATAACACAAACAATTGGTTTGAACAAACTTCCACATGACTTATCCGGCTTAGTTACACCAATTTTTATAAAATTTAGAAAAACTTGAATGTTAACTGTCCTACATCCCCTTAAATTGCGTTTTATCACTAAAGCTATACAACCATTCAGGGGATTCCAGTATTTGTTCACATATTTCTCGTGTCTGTTACATAATTTAGTTATTTCATTATAATTCTGTCATTTTAGTGGCGTGCTGAAACAATTACCATGCTATGGGCAACAGTAAATAATTTAATTTCAAATTGCGGCTAACTCCTACGAACAGCCGCCATGGAACAGCAGTCAAAATGATGCTTAGACTCTCTACTTTAAGAGAGAGAAAAAAACCAACTGCGTTTAGTTGCGATTTTTCGAGTTATTACGAGTATTGTCGAATTGATGTTTATACTGCCTAGGTAACTAGGAGTTAGCCGCAATTTGAAATTACATTCTTTACTATTGGCCATAGCATGGTCATTTCTTCAGTACGGAATTAAAATGGCAGAATTATAATGAAACAACTAAATTATGTAACAGATACGATAAATATGTGAAGAAATACCGGAATCCCCTGAATGGTTGTATAGCTTTAGTGATAGAATGCAATTTAAAGAGGTTGGTGCGGTCATTTGGTGGGGCGGTAAAAGGGGAACATATGACCGCTGACACAGAATTTTGAGGCCTTTTTAAATTACAATAAAACCAATTTTGGAGTAGTAAAACTCGATTTGCAATTAAGTTTGTATTATGTTATACCTGCTTTTATAAGTTACTTTTATTTCTATACTATTTACCACGTTATTTCTCTAAATGAAAATATTTCCTTTTCACTCTCTGGTCAAACACTCTCGAATCAGATAGACGAAGCTTTTGAAACTTTGCTTAATTATTCGCAATTTAAAATTACATTCTTTACTATTGGCCATAGCATGGTCATTTCTTCAGCACGGAACTAAAATGGCAGAATTATAATGAAACAACTAAATTATGTAACAAATACGATAAATATGTGAACAAATACAGGAATCCCCGGAATGGTTGTACAGCTTTAGTGATAGAACGCAATTTAATGCCTGTGTCACGGATTTTCTCATTTCGGACCACTCGTGCGGCGCGGCAAAGCTATTGTCTGATTTAATTCAGTGCGTCCCGTGCAACCAACCACTTGGCCAGCTTTCTTTCCTTTTTTACTTGATAAGGGAGAGTTGCGTGACCCACCCGTTGCGTGTCCAATCTCGTGATTGTGACTTGTTTAATATAGTATTTTCCTACCGCTTTCAGGCCGCACCTTTTCAAGGGCGTCGTGTTGTATAATCATTGTGAGGAATTTGTTATGATAATTAGGCTGCTTTAGTTCCAAACGCAGTGATATTTACTGCCATTTATTACGTACGGTTATATAATCATTAGGGAGAACTTGACGAAAAAAATTGGGGTCAATGTGTTTGCGAGCAGTATTTCACTTGCTCTCATTTATTAAGTGTACTCAGTTTACTTGCCATTTATTATAACGTTTATTTAGCATATTTGTATAATCGTTAAGAAGGATTTGCTCGACAAAAATTGGGGTAAGTTCGCAAGGGGAATTTCAGCTAGATTTAATTTTTATAATAAATCCAACTTAAGCGTAACGTATGCCAGAATAAATAAAGCACTTTCCGATTGCAAAAGTATCTGCTCTTTATCATTTTATTTTTCGTCATTGCTATATTTTTGGTCCTGACATTATTAGAACGTTTCTTTGTGGCGTAAAGAACGGTTTATTTAGATATAAAAATGAATTTAAATATAAATAATACAACGCCTTCGTACTTTATTATGTAAGTTAAATACTCGTACTTTAAATAATCATTAAGATCGCCTGACTCATATACGAGCGATGTATATATTTATGTTTAACACTAAACCTACCGACAATTTTTTTATACCCGTACTTCACCATTGAAAACGATCATTTGACCGCTGATTGGTAGGTTTACTGTTAAGAACACAGATATTTATTTGATTAAAAACCGTAGAAAATAAAATTCATCAATATGAATTAGCCCAACGTCAAAATATGAAATCGTCGGTCAAACTGTTACCATTTCGATGAATTCTCCGCCCTTTTGACGGGAGCAACAAAAATAGAACGCCCTCCGAATATCCAATTACAATATTAGGATCCGACAATAATAGGAGATCCAAGTTTGGTGTGGAGACACCGGTTTTATTCGGTGGTTTCCACTGTGATGGATTTACACTCTTCACGAGCAACTATCTATCTTTGGAACCTTGACCTTCGCCTCTACACATGTGCGCGCACACACATATACAGAAAGAGAGTAACTATACATTTGCCGGCTATGTACAGGGTGAGTCACTTGCCTTCGAATCAGAACTCTCCTAACCTCACTTTTACTAGACATCTATTTAATTATACTATATATATACTATATATGCCAAGATGTTTGGAGGCAACAATTTTAGTAAAGCGAGGTAATACCAATTACAAATTATGAATGATTAATTATTTAAAATAACGATTATCTGTACTACGTGTACAGGGTGAGTCACTTGCCTTTGAATCAGAACTCTCCTAACCTCACTTTTACTAGACATCTATTTAATTATACTATATATTCTCCGTTTAACAATAGACTGTATTAAATTATGTAGTCTGTTGGAGGGAATATTTTACCAAGTTTTACCATCGACTTCCTTCAAATGGCTAGCAACGTAAGGAGACAATATTTCATTATACTATATTAATAGGGGAATATTATGTATAACTGGCTTCCGCAGGGTGAAATTTCATGTGCGAATCAACATAACTCAAACATGTAAAAGTCTAAATGCGTAAAATGCAGGCAAATCTTGAGAAACATTTGAGTATAATTGAAATGTCTAGGTTATTTGTAACGATTTTCTATGGAACAGTGTATGCTCGAGAGTGGTGATTCGAAGGCAAGTGACTCACCCTGTACAATAACGCAGCACGTTAGCAGAAACGTAATCTACATTCGCTGGTGGTTGTCCATTGCGGTCAGGCAAAATTCACGCTTAGCATCGCATGAATTTTAACTGCCATTAGCAGCCAGCGCCACCCCACGAGAGCACCACTTGACCCTGGCGGTGAGAAGGGTGGGGGTGGGGAATTAATTGAGTCGAAGCTCTCGGCGGTCAAGCGGCAAAAATGCTGACTTTTTGTATACGCCCCATCGATACGCCATCTATCATCCCAGCCGTCCGAGGAGTTTGACCGTTAATGCGAAAAACCTTAACCTCTGCTTACAGCCAGCCGATTGGCTCTTACCATCCGCCGCCATTTATGCCTAGCGAACAACTTAACCTTTATTCGTGCTTTCTTTCATTTCTGAATTGGAAAAAGAAAATTATGGGGTAACAATGTTTATGTTGTTAATACGAGAAATGTGGATAGTTCAAGCTTTCAAAATTGTAATTTTGTTTTTAAAAAATGTCGGAAAACGAAGAAAATGTTGGATTATTGATTCGATAATTTTGTAGCTATTTTAACAACTTTTCTGCCCACCAAAAGTTTATAATTCGTCCTTCAATGCGAATACGACTCTACTCTCCACAAAATTACAGTGATTATTGTACATCGTTCTTCTTAAAACAATAATCGATTAGTAGTGACGTAACGGGGAAGTGAGGCGAGCAGCAACTTTTGTCCTAGGCCATAACATTAACGGACCTTGTGCAAACTTTTTCTACCAATCAACATCTATTTAAAAACAGCCGCAAAATACCGTCAAAAATTGCCAATTGTTACATCAACATAAACATAATTTCACTGTCCACGAAATTCCAATGATTATGCTAGATTATTCCTTTTTAACACTAGATTGCCCAAGGAAGTCATTTTGACACAGAGGTCGAAGTAATAAATATCACATTATTTGTTATTAGACGAGTAATTAGAAATTGGACAACAAAGAAGTATTTCGCAAAATCATTACTCAGGCTATAAACAGGCTACACAACTATTTCTTAGTTGACTTAGTTGACTATATCGCGATTTTTTTTCTCGGTAACCAAGACGCATTCTGAAAAAGTGTTATAGGGTTTTGTTTAGGGGGTCGAAGCGTACATCCTCAATTTTTTCAACGCATTTGGCGTTCCGGTCCTGATAAGTACCCCGTGTAAGTTTCAGTCTTTCTAGTTGTAAAGTAGAAATCGATGAGTGACCGACATAACGCAAACGTCAATCATCGCTGACTAAAGGAGTGAAAGCGCCGCGAGGAGAGGCATTTATGGCTGGCAGACGGGGGCACCGGGAGACTCGTTCGGAAGGTGGTGAGTGTGTTCCGTGGGGGGATCTGGAATGCGGGGCAAAATCAATACGGGCGAAAGTGTGGCGGGGTTGCGAACCCACGACACACAAACCGACAAAAAGCACCGAAGTCAAGACGATGGATAGATCTGGCAGACAAGGGGAAAAGAGCGACGGTCAGCGGCGAAGTTCCGCCGATAAGAAGCGCCATGGGGGACATAAGCAAGGCCAACCACTATTTATCTCCCCGCTAAACTATTCTCAACACATTTGTCTTTCCGCACAGTGTTTGCGCGTCCTATCAAACTTTTGACAAATGCTTCTCATATACGATTTACGTTTAACATAGTTTACAGTATTAGAATTAATTTTTGTGTTGTTGTATTCACTATTAATGACGCTAGGAATATAATAATGAATAACAAACTTTTGATAAATGCTGTCAAATGTTTCTGATGTACGATTTACACTATAATTTACATATACAGTTTACAGTATTAGAATTAATTTTTGTCTTGTTCTATTTACTGTTAATAATATTGGAAAAATAATAATGAATAACAAACTTTTGATAAATGCTGTCAAATGTTTCTGATGTACGATTTACACTATAATTTACATACACAGTTTACAGTATTAGAATTAATTTTTATCTTGTTTTATTTACTGTTAATAATATTGGAAAAATAATAATGAATAACAAACTTTTGATAAATGTTGTTAAATGTTTCTGATCTACGATTGACGCTCATAATTTAAATACACAGTTTACAGCATTACAATTAATTTATGTCTTGTTCTGTTTACTGTTAATAATGTTGTGAAAGGAATAATGAATAACAAACTTTTGACAAATGTTGTAAAATGTTTCTGATGGATGATTTACGCTCATAATTTACATATACAGTTTACAGTATTATAATTAATTTTTTTTCTTATTGTGAATGCTGTTATTAACGTTGGACGTATCACACTTGGAAAAATGGTAATTGTTACTAATAATGCCAGAAAATCGGTGTCAAAATATATGTGAACATAATCGATGATAAACAAAGTTGTTCATTAAATTTATATACATTTCATTGCCATTATACAGCACTGTCAGTAATTTTCATCAATTATATTTTATATTATTTTATTACCATTGTTTCAAGTATATCAAACTCAACATTTCTAATAGTGAATACAAGAAAAAAATTGTACTACTTTAGTTCTTTTTAATTTCACGTCCTTGCTATACAAAAACTTTTGCCCTTCACCGTAAATAAATTATTACCAAGTTAGAGTTTGTTTTTAGGATTAATTAACGACTACATCTTTTTTCTATGTCTATGGAGAAATTAATTCTTACTTTGACAGTACCAGGGAGATTAAATCGCGTGATTATGCGGAAGATAGATTTACACATATTATAAACACATATTTCATTTTAATAAATATCAGCCAAAGTCAAAGCCTGATCTTTTTACGTTTTGACAAAATTCACACAACATATGTGCGATAAAACAAAATAGAACGCATTGAACATTTAGCATTGACAGGATTGTTTAGGTAATTTGAATGTTGTGCACAAAGGAATTTTTCGATAAAAGAATATTGGGTCGCAATGTATTAAGTCCGATATCTCCGATTCACAATAAATAACTGAACAGTCCAATCCCGGCGTGGAATCTGTGCCAGGCGCGCTCTCCGCTTTCGGTTGATCTATCGGTCATGGCTATTCGTGACACGCTTCGGCGTCAGGAAATCGGTCACGCCATATCAGATTCGGGGAAATCTTAACTCCAACCCACATACGCCTGGCGTCCGCTGGAAACTCTCGTCGAAGTATCTAATTCGAATGAATTTTACGAGCAGCAACAAAATGTTGCTGATGCCTGACTTTTATTTTTCCATTTGGAACGCTGCCTTTTTGCTTGCAATGCTAGATTTTGTTCGAATACTGCATTTTTTTTAGAACATAGATTTAAATATCATTTTTGCGAGAATTGTTGTTAAAATAATTGAATTTTACGAGTGACAATAAAATGTTGCTGATGCGTATGAAAAAGTGAGCTTCTGTTCGTGATGGCAGATTATTTCGAGTTCAGCTTCATTTTAGAAGACAGATTCAAAAATCGTTTTGCGAGCATTTTTGCCAAAGTAATTGAAATCAATGTCGCGAGAACGAACGAATCAATCAGTGGTTATTGCTAGCGACAGTACTGTTACGTTCAAAAGTGTAGCATTTTATCGATCATAGTACAAAATGTGGAACCTGTCATAATTGTTGAAGTAATTGAACTCAATTTTTCGAGTATGAACTAATTCAGGATTCATTTAGTATCCGAAAGAGTAGCATTCTGCTTATCACGGAACATTTCTTCGACCAAAACTTCTTTCCCGAAGACAAATTTAAATATAATTTTTACAACAATTATTGCGGAAGTAACTAAAATCAATTTTTCGAGTAAGAGAAAATTAAGCAAGATTACTAGTATCAGATTTTATTTTTCGTCCCAAAGGGTGGCACATTTTTTTGATGTTAAATTCTTTTCAAAAGACAAACTTAAATACAATTCTTACAAGAATTCCTGTCGAAGTGATTGGAATCAATTTTTCGAACATGACAAAATTAGCCAGGGTTGCTAGAGTCAAAATTTATTTTTCGTCCCAAAGGGTGGCAAATTTGTTCAACGTTATATTCTTCTCAGAAGACTAATTTAAATGCAATTCTCACAAGAATTATTATCGAAGTGATTGGAATCAATTTTTCGAACCTAACAAAATTAGCCAGGGTTGCTAGTATGAAATTTTATTTTTCGACCCAAAGGGTAGCATATTTATTCGACGTTAAATTGTTTTCAGAAACCAAACTTAAATACAATTCTTACAAGAATTACTGTCGAAGTGGTTGGAATCAATTTTTCGAATAAGAGAAAATTAATCAAAAATACTAGTATCAGATTTTATTTTTCGTCCCAAAGGGTGGCACATTTTTTAAACGTTAAATTCTTGTCAGAAGACAAACTCAAATACAATTCTTACAAGAATTCTTGTCGAAGTGATTGGAATCAATTTTTCGAGCCTGACAAAATTAGCCAGGGTTGCTAGTGTCAGGTCTATTTTTACGTGGCAAAGGGTGGCATTCTCTCCATGCGAGCGGGTATTTTCGACCTCGACTTCCTCGCGTTCCATCGATCGGCGAGCGCGCGCGCGCTACCTCCGCGAGAGACATCCAGAGAAATCAGTGCATATTCCAAGATTGCCGCGATGACTCACTGCCTGACTTACGCTCTCTAATGAATCCACAAGAGACATCTACAAACTTAATCATATTAATCCTACCAAGCATGCAAAATATGCATGTATGAATATTTGCATTGCAACTCCTCAAAATTAATACCTCAAATGAGCGCGTCACGAAAATGACATTGGGCTGATGATATGCGCTCGGCAAATGGCAATCGCGTAGCAGTTTCGGTGGCGATTGGGAAGTTTTAGAAATAGAAAAAGCCTCTCGGCGAGCGGGCAATTGATCCGACTCTCTGCGGACACGGTAGCCAATAATAGAGCTGCAAAGGTCGACTACTGCATTAATCATGCACTTTCTGCACTGTACGTTACGAGGTTCGTTGTGTCTATAATTTCTGCTGCGATCAATCTGTATCAATATTAATTGACATCAGCTGATCAGCGCAACACTCCTTGCAAAGTGATATTCGTTCATCTAGTTTTGCAAATGTAACACTTTGCAACTTTGGAAGTGAAATTTCTAAACAGTAATCTGCAAGCTATTTGAAACTGAATAGCAAACAAAATGAAGACATGAAAGTTCAGTTTATTTAACATAAAAATATCAGTTCTGATTATATATAAATTCAAATTGCAACTATGTTACAAATATTTAATGACAATCTTCATGACAAAAACTACAAATTATATATTGAAACAATCAAAATATATTCAGCACTTCTAATTTAAAATCACTGTCCTGAATTTTCCGTATTTAACTGC
Source organism: Ectemnius continuus (assembly GCA_910591665.1). Taxonomy (NCBI): domain Eukaryota; kingdom Metazoa; phylum Arthropoda; class Insecta; order Hymenoptera; family Crabronidae; genus Ectemnius; species Ectemnius continuus. Next base: position 4,116,685 of record OU342856.1, read on the forward strand.
TAATCGTAATAAATGATTTTCCACCGCCAAATTTCAGTAACTCAGCTGAATAAATGCTTACGACCGGCTGTTTTCGCGTCAGGCAAATTTTGTGTGTAAAGACCAGATGATTAATGACATGTTAGAGGTGTTTTAGTAAGAGTGACGGTGCTAAATACCCATTTGCATATTAACAGAACCAACACAGCGGGTTGATATATTTGATAATTCGCCAATATTAACGCAGAACAAACACCCTTTAACGTGTTAGAAGCTAATTCCATTTCTTGTCAAACATGCCTGTGTTAATAGCTTTTTTGATACTCAATAATTTTGTATAATTATCCAGAAATATAAATTGGTAACATTCTAAAATTTGTCATAATGACTAAATTTAATCAGGTAACATAATTCATACAAACGATGAATTGTAATTTACCAAAATATATAAAACGAATCGTAGAAATTTAGTTTTGTACTGAATTTTGTTTCCAAACAAAACTTTATTCCATTTGTACAGACATTCAAATATTCGTCGATGTACGACATTGTTTAGAAATCGTCAGTTGTTACTATTTCACCGCTAAACAACCCATACAATAATCATTAGAATGATACAATCGTACCAAACATAACGGAGCGCCGACGATTCTCCAAATTCCCATAACACAAAGTACACTTTATCAAAACAATCCAAACAAAACCTCTAAAATGACTTCTAAACACGATCAATAAACTTCTCGCTTATTTCCCCAACGCGACATAACTCACCGAAGAGAAAGCTCCTATTTTCATAAGCTTTCGAAAGCAGAAGAAAAGCTCGCTTCTCATTCTGTCGCTGAGCTCGCAAGACGTAGAGAAATCAGAAACCCAATGCCAGCGATACAAACACAGACGCAGAAACACACACAGACACAGACACGCGTCCTTCGGCACACGTGCATGCGTGTTCATAATGGCGCGTTGCGCACACACAAAGCCGAGCGCGAAGCGTAAAGATACATGTGTACACACAAAGGCAAACAAGAGCTTAAAAAAAAGGGGGGGTGGGGGAGGTGGTGCTCTGTCGTGTTCGCTCGGGCGGCGGCGGGGCGGAAGCGGATGTTTGTGCATGCGAAACAAAGCACAAGAAGGTAGCGCGAAATCGTGGCTCGGCTTAGCGAGCACCAAAGAGTGAGGGGGATGAAACAAGGAGGGGGGGGAAGAAAGTGGTGGGAGAGAGCTTTATTAGTGACAAATGTACAAGAAACCATCGGAATTCGTATAAACATTTATCATCCGGCAAGCGCGCTTATAAGCGCGCTCGTGTTGCGCAAGCTGGATGAATGATGCGTGAGGATGCGCCAGCGAGAACACCGAAAGCACACGTAACAACCATTGCATCTCCCAGCGCTCAGCGAGAATAAAGTGTTTCTCCGTCGGCGTTCTTTTCCCCTCGCGAAATGACATACATAATAAGGGATGTTTTGCATACATTAGAGGATTGTTTTCCTGTTGGGACGGCTGGGAAGTAACTGATCGCCTTGGACGCCACAACGCCAGTCGTGCCAGGCCGTACTTCGTCATGGTGGGCGCCAATGATCCGGATGATGATTTCCCCTGTCACCCGGAATGACCAGCGTTCAATGGGACCAGCTGGTTGGCGATGATTAGCGTCGATTTTCAACTGGTATCATCGCCTTTTTCCAAGTAGAATCGTCCGGCTGACGGCCAAGTAGTATAAGCGCATCACTGGTCAGCCCGCTCACCGTTTCAGAGCTTGTCGGATCAGTCGGCGAGTTTTCTCCACGCACTTTCGCACGATACTGCCGAACGACATTATCGAATGATTGTCCGAGCTATCGAAGCCTCGCTGTTGGCTCTCTCGAGCGAACTGTCAACAATCGAAGCGTCTCGCCCGATAGTTCGGCCAGGGCGATGATTCGACGTCGCATCTCCGCCGGCGTCGATCCTCTGCTTCCTGAACTTCGGAGAAATAGTTTCTCGGACGGCAATTCCAGAGTCACCGAGCGCACAGTTTACTGGACGTCGATGATTAATTACTCCCTCGGAGTGTCTGGCTTGTGCAAGCAAGTCTTGCGAAAGGGCGGCTTTTTAATTGCATTGTTTAAACCTACGGCGAAAGCTCGCTTTGATTCCTCGCCGCGAAGCTTCGAACGCCTGAAATCCCAACACTTAGGCATCCATCATCGATGACTGCCGAGGATTCCCGCGGCTTAGAAAGAACGTAGCAAAAATAGCGTACTCCGAAACTCTACTCGCGCGCGCGCGCGCGCGCGAGAGAGAGAGAGAAAAGCTCCAAGTGGCCAAGCGTAACCAGTCAAAAGTCGACTGTCAGCAGAATCGACGTGTAAGCTCTGATTAATTAACAGCACAGCCAGTTTTAATTAACTACTAGGACCAAGCGCGAACATGTATCCCTTTGTTCTCTAACTTCCTCCGTCGCTTCTTCTCTCGGTAGCCACTTCTGGATTGCCAACTCACTTGACGTTCCACTCGTTCTCCTTCTCATTCCAACTTCCCTCCTTCCTCCTCTCTTTCTCTCTGCCAAGAACCAGAAGAACTTCTCACTTCCGCTCCCTTTCGTAGCGGCTGTCGCCGTCGCCCCTTCTCCTCCCCACGGCGCTCATACACTCGGACTCTCAGTGATTTAGGTCTCTCGGCGTCTGCGAGCGAACGCCGGCGAGTCGGCCGCCGCGCCGCTTTCTTTTTATCGCGACAGAACTTTATTGCGGGCGCACGACAAAACTTTGATATGTGAGTGCCTGCCTCCCCTCTTCTTCTTTTCTTCTGTCCTGTCCCCCTCCTTCTTCCCTTCTTCCCCCCTTCTTCCTCCTCCCTCCGCTCACCCCTCCGGCGTTCCCACTCCGTTTCGTTGCACGGGGTTCTTTAGTATCGAAGCGGCAAGCGACGCCGCGCGAGATATAGGCGCGTCCTGGTAGCCAAGGCAGTGGACATGCGCATTCCAGAGCCGGGGGGCGCACATTCTCAATCAACTTTGTGGAAATCAGGTGTAATCGCGGCCGGGATCGGCTTTTGTTCGGCCTCACCTTGGCGCCGAAAATCTATGCCAATTTGCCGGGAGCGCAGCCCAGGCCGACCTCGATCCCACTCATTCCACTTGGACGAAGCTTTCGATTCTTTTCGTCGACCTTTTCTCAGGGAATTCCTCTTCCTTCGATATTGCTTTCTTCGCTTCTTGATATATTCCTCGGATGGATTTGGTATTGCTTTGTTGCGCGACAATAGTTTGTCGTAAAAGGTTCTCGCGTTCTGTCAGAACGCGAGGATAGAAAAGTGAAGCTGGAGTAGGAAAAGCTCGAAGCGAGGCGCACAGCTTTCGATGATTGTTCTTGGACGCAAGTATATTAAGCTCGTTGGAACGATGATCTTTGGAGGGATTAGAATGGTACTTAGCAAGATCTGGCGAGAGCGAGTGATTGGAGGAACGTAGAGTCGAACGAGGAGTGAGAGATCGCTGGTGTAGAAAGTGGTGGGTTTTTGCGAGCGTGTTCTACGTGCAGCGAGGTGGCTCGTACGTGGAGGATCATTGGGCGGAAGGTGGAAGTCTCGCGTGTGATTGGCATTGGTCCAGAATGCGTAGGTCAGTGGAACTCGAGCGAGGACGTGGTCAGCCACTGACAAGTACCGATCTCGCTCGGCGTTGCACGTCAACAATGGAAGCAGGCATTGTCATTAGCAGAGTGTAACGATGATTCTAAAATGATCGAGCATCGATCGTGCCATCTCAGTGTCGACCTCTTTATCGATTGGAATCCACGCTGGCAGTGCTGGCCTTGGTAGGAAAGGGTCATCCGATGATCCAAGCCGCAGAGGGGTCGCTAAGGCCGGTCGCTCCTCGCCGATCGGCGCTTTCAGGCCACCGGCGTAAGTGGTGTGAGTTAAGTTGCGTGCTTGCTGGCACACGTGACTCGAAGGTCAGCGGCGAGCGATCGATTCGAGTCGGAGCGGTTCAGGAGTGCCCGCGCTCGCCCCGGAAAACCCCTCACTCTCATCCTACCGACGATCGGTCAAATCCCACCCGATCGATAATACTTCCGCTCCCGATTTCATATGCGATTGCCTCGGAGCTTCCGCGCCCCCAGACATCAACAAGGACTTCCGATCGGCTCGGGACCTTCTATTTGCTTTGCCAACAAGTCCCCTGGTAAAGGATGCTCCCCGCTCCGGTCGATACAGAGGACAATCCGAAGAGAACTTTCACAATTTCGCGCCGCCGGAAATAACTTGCGACATTAAATCAGGTATGCCTTGGCTCGGCTGGCATTGATGCTTCTTGCCATGCACAGTGGAATGTGGACACGATCGCTCAGCCCTCCTCTCCACGTCCTTCCGATTGATCCGGCTCTTTTCGGAAGCTGCTTGTCGCAATCCGAGTACCTCCTCCTCCTCGCTGCATCGACGCTCCTTCCTCACCAAGGCGGTACACGCACATGGACGCGCACACACATGGGAACTTGTCACTCTCTTCCGGTTCCTTGGGGTATCGAGTGGCAGCATCCACTGCGCACACTCGGTCCCGGTTTAACCGTCCACTTTCCTCTCTCTCTCTTTCTCTCCCTCCTCTTCGCCGCGCTCTCGCTCTCTCTTTGCTTTGGTTACCCTGACATTGTGCACGCTGCCGAGTGAAGCGAGGATTTCAGCGATGAGGAATCGTCCCTCAAAACTAGCGTGCGTCGACCAGTTCAGCCTGCCACATGGCCAGATTGCGATTCTTCCCCCGGCGATTGACTGGGATTATCTCGATTCCCTAACGACTGGCTGGGAGGACTCGGCGCACCGATTTCGACACTGCTTAATCCGGCCGGATGATGATGATGATGACACAATCACCGCTGATGGCGCACCATTGGACGAGTCTCCCTCTCTTTCTCTCACTGTGCGTTCGCCGAGCTTTCTCCTACTCGCACGGCTTTTCGATAGCTTGACATTTTCGACGATGCCTCTCGCTTCTCCTGGCTTCCCGTACTCCGCCACTCTTCCCAGACCCGGAGCCTCGGGGAATCCCCGCAGCGCGTCGCCACTGGCGCGCCCTGTTCCCCCCCACACACGCACGCACACACAGAGTCGGAGAGTCCACGGCCGCCTGCCTCCCGAAATCCGGAAAGCAGCCACTTTCAAGGACAGAATTTTGGCTGTTGCACGGACGCCCATACTCCTCGCTATCGGTGCGATCTTAGTGCATTCATCGATCTCGACGGTGTTAAGGCTACCTCGCTACGGAAAGCGAGCTTGCGAACTTTCCTGCTTTTTGATATGTCATGCCGAGAAAGAGACATTCGCGTCCACCCGTTTTATTGGGGTCATTTTTGATAGGAACGGATTTTTGGAAAATAGAAGTATGCCAGTGGTTCTTTTCATCCCCTAAATGTGTGGGTGCTTTGGGAATGACTGGGTGTGGTGTTGCCAAGGTGATTTTTACATGTTAAAATATAAATATATTCGAAAACTGTACAAAATATAGAAAATGTCGATATTCATAATTTCTAAATCAAGTTTTTTGTATTAGTCGAAAATGATACCAAGGAATTTTTATAAATTTCGTGTTAAAGAAAGTTAATAGATGGGATAGAAATACTTGAAGAATTTCTGTGCTTTTAAATAAGTTTAGATTTTCTTTTACAAATTTGGTTTTTCTTTGTTGAAGTCGAGACTCCCACTTTCTTATAACAATATGAAGAATCACAAGACTTTGGTTGTTATTTGTGTCTTTGATTCGATTAGATCACAACAAGCATATTACAATTACAAAGTCCTTTGTTATTATCGACTTGCTTTTCCCCTACGCTCTGTAATATCAACCTAATTGAATAACCAGACATCTTTAACGCAAAGGGGGTCTTTGGCGTAGCGTGTTGCTTCTGTTACAGGATCACTTGCTAGTTTCCGTGCTAACGAGCTTTAGCAATTTGTAGAAACGGTGTTCATGAAACGCCGTAATTAAGTAGAGCCGTATATGCGAGGATGTCATCGCGTTTCCCTGCGACGCTGTTAGCGTCTCTTTCTTTTTTCATTATTCCAAGTAGCAAAAACCGCCTCTTCTAAGAGTTGCTTTGGTGCTTTGAAGGGCTTTCAAAAGATCCGCCCTGATAAAAATTCCCGTGTGAGCTTTCAACTTGAGCATGCAATATCTGTCGTATGAACAGCTTTTTTTTAAATCAGCGAGACGGGTTACGCTTAGGCAATAAAAAAGATTGTACTTGCAAATATTTTTTAATACGAGAAAATGTTACTTAAAAAAGTTCAATCGATGTCGTATTTTACAACTCGCTCGTTAAAATTATTTAAATATCTTTGGCATTTGTTAATAAGGAAATATGAAGTGGTTCGTCAGTTTGACACGCATTGAAAAACCATAAAGGTCGTCGCAAAGGCGCACACGGATTCTCCGCGGGAATTTAATCCACTCGAGCGTCAATCCGAACTAAATCAATACTTCACCCATAATACGGCCAATTTACGTCGAACACTCCACGTCGACAAACCACAGGTACTTGCGGTGTTTCCGTCTGTTTCCTTCGCGATGAAATCTTGAGCAAATTTGCATTAATCATATTAGGCTAGTTTAACGATCTCGCGGAAATTTGATAGGCAAATACGATAGAGATTGAGTGAACGTAAAGTGACACAAGTATTACGAAGAAGGAAAGTATATCAATAATTAGAAAGATATAAACAGGGCCAATAAAAATAATGACGTGAATAATAATAATTATGAAGATACAAAGTGAAGAATAAGAAGGCCAAATATGACCAAAGACATAATATGATCAGAAATATAACTTTAAGGTAATTATTTAAAAAGACAGCTCATCACAGATTTGAATAATCTTTATATATGTTATAGAAATTATGAGGTGAATAATAATAATTATAGAAATACAAAGAGAACAAGCAAAAGACCAAATATAACCAAATATACAACGAAAGACATAATATGATCAGAAATATAACTTTAAGGTAATTATTTAAAAGCAGCTCATCATCGATTTGAGTAATCTTTATATATGTTATAGAAAGTATGACGTGAATAATAATAATTATAAAGATACAAAGTGAACAACCAGAAGAGCAAATATAACTAAAGACATAATCTGATCACAAATATAGCTTTAAGATAATTATTTACAAAACAGTTCTTAACCGATTTGAATAATTTTTATGTATGTTATAGAATACGCTCTCCTGAATATTTTCACATACATACATATGTGAGTGAGACTTATAGAAAACAATTAGACACACTTAAAGGCGGATCTTATATATCGATATATAATAGTCGAACAATCAACGAAAATCTTAACGTAAATATATCTGTCGTTTTGTGAAAGCATTTGAAATACCTGTAGAAATCTAATATAGATCTAACACAGATTTAAAACCGAGACCCAACCAACCCAGACACAGGATGACTCAGTCTTCACTCTGCCAACAGCTCAATATATTACAGCAAATGCTTTTGTGACAGCATTTCAAATAAGGCGATTTAACTATGAAATTAGACAGGATTCTATATATTTGCTGCAGTCTGGGTTTTAAATTTGTTTTACATCTTACAGGTATTTTTAATGTTGTCACAAGACCACAGATATAGTCACAGATATATTATTATATATCAATATATAAGTGTGTCTAATTTTCTATAAGTTTTCTCCACGTATGTATATGTATATAAAAATAAATATAGTTCAAAACCCGCCTTTAAGTATGTCTTAATTTTTTTTCTACAAATTTCTCCCAAATATATATATGTATACGAATTATCTTTTTTGTTATATTTCAATTTTGTCGGGAAATCCAACTTCCTTGCGCACTTTTTACATTTTAATGTTTTTTAATATATGTACAAAAAAATAATCAGTTGAAATCCGTCTGCGACATATTATATATCAAAGTCATTTAAACCTCTGATGACCGTTTCTAAATAATTACCCAACAAGAATAACAAAAGTATAATAAGAATACAAAGAATGACAAAGTTGCAAAGCGTACAAACAAAGATGATAAAGACAGAAAACGAAGAACAATAATTTAAACCACTGATGAGCTTTTCTAAATAATTACCCAACAAGAATAACAAAAACATAACAAGAATACCAAGAATGACAAAGTTGCAAAGCGTACAAACAAAGACGATAAAGACAGAAAACGAAGAACAATAATACCGAAAGCAGAGACAGTGCCAATCGAAACTGCAAACATAATGAAAGGGAAAGTAATGAAGACACTGGCATCTATTCAGCACGTCATCCCTCTCGAGTGGCGTGAAAATATTTAAGTCGGGCTTATAAATAAACCCCATTATCAAACGGCGGCCAAGCTATTCTTGGATATATCGACCAATCAGTGCTAAGGTCAGGCGCGCCCTCGATAATTCCAGGCCTACAAAATTTCTCCCGCTAAATTGATTCCTAACTTTTGGCTCGTTTCGCGAGAATTACGAGGCTGCTCGAGGCATCGAATATTAATCAATCTGTATTGGAATACGATTAGTCGAAGGAAAGCGAGGATATATAGCTATTACTATGTTTGCTAGAATGGCGAGCATAAGTAAAGTTTGAAATTTTCATTAGCCGCAGATGCGCCACGCCGAGCGCTCTCTCTCTCCTCGCTTAAGAAATTGCATAATTTAATTGCTGGCAATTATGCGGCCCGACAGCCCGCTTTGTTTTCTGTCACCTTGACACACAGGCACACATGCGCCCCCCCGCGCGCGCGCGCGCGCCACTCTAGCTAGCAGCAGCAGCAGCAACCTGACTGGCTGCCTCGCTTTTCGTCTCCAATGCCAAAAGCGTGTAGGCTTTGGTGACATTTCTGTTTCCCTAATGTGGCTTTAACTCGATCGGCGAAAGGGCAGAGGTTTAGAACGCGTACGTGTCGCGCTCGCCCTTCCACCAGGACTGACATAATTCGAGGAGCTTGAAAAATGCCTGCTTTTCAACACTGTCAACTGATCTCCTATTTTATGGTGCGAAAGTTCCTCGCGTGCAAATTTTACTGTTTTCATATTGAATTTTATTTTATTCGAGTACGTTGGAGTCATAAATTTGTTGAATTTAGCTTTCTTTCAAAATAACGTGTTTTCGTTATTCTTATTTGAATTTAATTTAGCAATGCGTTTTTAAAAAATGGTACTTTTGATTTATAAACTGAGTATATGTAGGAATCATACATTTTTTAAATTTACCTTTGTTTCAAAATAACATATTGTAGTTGAGCAAATGTTATTTGAATTTAACTTAGCACTGCGTTTATAAAAATAATACTTTTGATTTATAAACTGAGTATATGTAGGAATCATACATTTTTTAAATATACACTTCCTTCAAAATAACATGTTTTGTTATTCTTATTTATTCTTATTTGAATTTAATTTAGCATTACACTTATAAAAACAGTATTTTTAATGTATAAACAGCGTACATTTATTTAAATAAAGAACACATGTTGTTAAGCTTCTTTTACAGTGCAAAATTATTTTGCAGACATCACATTTAATTCATTTCAACTTTTCGCTTAAAAATACTATCGCATAGCTTTTCGGTAATGCGGACAATTTTGAAAATCCTTTAAGAAGCTTACGAACATGGCAATTCCAGAGAATTGTAGAGAATTAAGGGCGACTAAAAGTAGAGCGATTTGTATCATCCGCAGTTGTTAATAATGCTTGCCAGACCATATTACGAAACTACGCAGACTCAAAAGTAAATGTAAAACAGATCAAACTCTAACACTTGCCGCGTAGGAATATGAATTTATTCGCGTGGATATTTTTAATGAGCTTCCGACTGTCCAACGTTTTTGATTAAACCTTATTTCCGAGAGAAAACAGTGCTCGCGGAATGACGTGTCATTTTGTATTTGTTTCTCTAACTCTGAATACAAAGCTTTCGAGTAAGCAGTGATTTTCATTTTCCAAATGCGCTGGCTGCCGACACTACGATTACATCATCAATTTCGTAACTGGACGTTCACTCCTTCGCATTCCCTTACATGCGCATCGAGATACAATCTTCACTTCGCAAATTCCACAATAATTTAAGGGGTACTAATTAAATAAGGGGTATTAATAAAATTAGTTAAATGATGCTTAAATTTTCCATTCATTTGAAATTTATATCACTTCTTCCTTGGCACAAGGGCACATTCTCCACCAAATTTCAGCCCGTGAAATATACGGGAAGTATACAAAATATGGGAAAAACCGTGAAAATTAGATGAAATTCATTATTCAGAAACGATTTTTTGGTATTTTCGATAGAAATCCGGCTTTTTTTTCATGGATTCTTCGTTTACTATCTGCTCCAATACACAAACAATCGATTCATGAAGAAAAAACCCGGGTTCGGGGACCTTTGAAAAATTGGATATTTTCGATGGCCAAAAATATGGGGAAAAAAAAATGTTGAGCTAGGGCTCTGAAATTTATATCAGATCTTGCTTTATGTAAGGGGAGACTCCCCAACAAATGTCAGCCCCGGAAAATGTCGGGAAGTCCAAAAAATATGGGAAAAACTAGCGAAAATCTCGAAAAAATCGAACTTTAAAGGCAGTTTTTGTAGTGTTTTCGATAGAAATCCGTACTTTTTTCGACGAATTTCTTGTTTTCTATCCGTTTTCATTCATAAACAATCGATTCCTGAAGAAAAAACCCGAGTTCGGAGACCTTCGAAAAATCGTGAAAAAATCTGAAGGGGTACCCCTTAAGAAAAATTTGCTGAAAAAAAAATTTTGAGCTAGGGCTCTGGAATTTTTATGGTATCTTCCTTGATGCAAAAAAACATTAGCCACCAAATTTCAGCCCCGGGAAAGGTCGGGAAGTCGACCAAAAAAAATAAAAACTGTTAAAAATGAGCAAAAATGGGCTTTTCGGGACGTTTTTTCGACCCGTTCTCGTTGCAAATCCGGACTTTTTTTCACGGATTCTTTGTTCTCTATCCACCCTGATACGAAAACAATCAAAATATGTCGGGTTCGGCCGATTTTCAGAAACTTGAAAAAATTGACCATTTCCGAGGGTCGAAAATAGGTGAAAACCTAAACTTTGAGCTAGGGCTCTGAAATTTATATTACTTCTTCCTTGACGCAAGGGCACATTCTCCACCAAATTTCAGTCTCGGAGAAGGTCGGGAAGTCGACGAAAAAAAATAAAATCCGTCAAAAATGTTTGAACTTGAAAGTAAAATATTGGCGCGCTGTATTGCTAGAGAGCTAGAGTGGGGCAGAGAGGGCTAAGATGGCTAGCAGGTAGTGAGCGTAGTGAGGGTAGTGAGTAGCCCCCAATTGCCCAGGCAGGGTCCACCGAATAGTGGAAAGGGAAAGGAGCGCGTGAGGGGCCCCTCACTTGGCTGGCACTGTTCTATAGCAACATTGAACATTACTCTTCGTAATTAATAAATTGCCATTAACGTGTATACATTCCATGGTGTTGACGATCACATTTACGTAATTAATTCATTTTCGGGATGGTAATAAGTGGACAGATTTTTGTGTGCGAAAAACAAGCTTTCGTTCAGCGTTCGGTGTAAAGCTAATAAGTTATTAACATTCATTGCAATGAAATTTCTCGTCCTTTCACTCTGACATTTTTTTAAATAAACACACATGTTTGTCCAACTCTGATATTTTGTTCGCTTTAAATATAGAACAAATAATGCGAAGCACATATTACACTCATTTCCAAAATTGCAAACCTTTTACTAATATTACGTCCGGTTTTCTATAACTGTATTAATAATAAGTCAAATTTACACAAGGCAATTCTGAGATGAGCAACACCCGCATATTCCTCTGCTAAAACAAGTTTTCATGGAATGTCCAATGCAAAGTTAATAAGTTACCTAAAAAGTCAAAATGTTTTTCTTTAACGTAGATGTATTTAAAATTCGTAAGCATTTGCAGATACTTTCCAATTATAATTGTTATATGATTTTGAAACTGAACCTCCCTGAAAAATTTAAGAAAAGTTTTAAAGCAAATACCACTTTTGTTTCCAAGACTATTAAAATTCTTCCAATATTTTTACTTTTCTTCAATATTGTACACGATGTTTTACGTTGTTGTGTAAACGGGCAGTGAAATTTACGTAACTCAATCCGTTAAACAAGTTTTTATGTATATTTCAATGTGAAGTTAATAAGTGAACTAAAAAGTCAAAATGTTTTTCATTAACGCATAAGTATTTGAAATTCGTAAACATTTTCAGACACTTTCCAATTATAATTGTTACATGTTCTTGAAATTGAACCTCCCATAAAAATATAAGAAACGAAATATGTATAAAAATATAATATATAAATATATAACAAAAGTTTCAAAGCGAATATCACTTTTGTTTCCAAGACAGCCAAAATCCTCCAACATTTCTATTTTCCTTCAATATTGTACACAATGTTTTACGTTGTGTAAACAGGCAGCGAAATTTACGTAACTCAATCGGGCGGTGGGTAGTAACTGCATATTCACCCGGCTAAAAACAAGCTTTCACGGGGCGTCCGGTGTAAAGGTAATAGGTCAGGCGCGCTGCGGTCGCGCCTAAAAAGCGCCACTTTGGCAGAGCGTCGATGTACTCCGTCATAACAGTTATCAGACCGCTTACGCGCCGGATAAGCAAAATTGGATTTAATAATAAAAAAAGAAAGGCTGCCACATGTATGCCTGTGTGTGTGTCTGTGAGAGTGGTTGGTGTGAAGCGGAAGGAGGGCAGTTTTTCGCGGAACTCGAAAACATGCTGGCAGCGCTATCGCGCGGAGGGTGGCGCAACCCATGCAGGGGTCGGGCGGGAAGTGTGCCATCTAGTTGCAAGGGAAATCACCGAAATATTGATCGTAAAAATGGCGCCAGCCACGGAGATATGCGAAAGCGGACCCCCATTGACGATATCGGTAACAATACTCGACGAATTGCCAATGTATTTTTGTCGATTTTGAAACTTGCGAAAATTGAGGAAAGAAAAATTCGAAATATCGCATAGTAAAGTTAACGCTGATTTTGTAGTAGGTTTTCAGCGATTTTTTGTCACGACAAGTGTTGAAGTAGATGTAAGAATTCGCAGTGTCTTTTTGTCGATTTTGAAACTTGCGAAAATTTCAACAAAAATTGAGGAAAGAAAAATTAGTAGTAAAAAAATAGTAAAGTTAACAATGATTTTGAAATAGGTTTTCAGCGATTCTTTTGTCACGACAAGTGTTAACGTAGATGTAAGAATTGGTAGTGTCTTCTTGTCGATTTTGAAACTTGCGAAAATTGAGGAAAGAAAAATTCGAAATATCAGATAGTAAAGTTAACACTAACTTTGAAGTAGCTTTTCAGCGATTTTTTCGTCATGACAAGTACTAACGTAGATGTAAGAATTGGCACTGTGTTCTTGTCGATTTTGAAACTTGCGAAAATTTCAACAAAAATTGAGGAAAGAAAAATTGGAAATATCGCATAGTAAAGTTAACAATGATTTTGAAGTAGGTTTTCAACGACAAGTGTTAACGTAGATGTAAATTATCTTAAATAATTTTTTTCTTTTGTACAAAATCTTTTCTAATAGACTAAGTTTTTCGTCAAAATAAATTAGTACTACCTTTACGTTTTAATGTAATTTTGGGCGCATTTATATCATTTATCGCATTTATTATAAAAATTGTGTAGAAAGCGAATGTTTAAAGACATTAATTTGAGATTTGAATGTCATTTTCGGGCGAGGACAACAAGCTTTGGTGCGATCGATGGCTTTTCCTTGCACAGGGACTAAGGAGCGCGCCAATTTGCTATTGCTCCGATCATTCTCGACGGAGGCAGCCATAATGCGCAGCTGCGGTGCGCTATTTAAGAATGCCATAAATCACCGGACCTTTTCGGCGTCCGGCGCTGCGACGAGCGCGCCAGTCACGATCGCATGAAGCGCAAATGCAAATTGCATCCTGGAAGCTGACCCACAACCACTCTAGCACCAGTTTCTCTGTGCACAACTTCGAGAAAAAGTTGGCAAACACTTGCATTTGAATAATGCGGAATTAAAACATTTTAATTTCAGTAATGTTTGTATTGTTTATAAAATATATTGCTTGACTGTCGAAAGTTAAATAGAAATAATTGTAATTAATTCAAATCAAAATCAAATTTGAGAAACTCGACGCTGTTGAATTTTAATTTAGCGTTTTACATAATTAATGCAATATGCAGAACCTCTCTTGCTCGGATTTTCTACTTTTCGTACAATCTGTTATTCAAATTTCAACATTTTTTGTCAATGCACGAAGACCAGCATCGAGAAGAATCATTAAAACAATATAACAATGTATTCTAATAATTGAAAATTCGAACAATCCTAATTCTTGTGTAATTCCTTAATCAAAATTCTACGAAGAATTTAACAACAGTTTAAACAACTTACGATAATATTGACTTACAGTAAAACCTTTCTAATTCGACTTTTCCAGTACTGAAATACTCTCTCACACAATTTTCATAATTTTTCCTGCAATGCACGAAAACTGGCATCAGGAAAAGCCACAAAAACAATCTAACAAAGCATTCGCGGAATAAAAAACATCGCATAAGAGAGCTTCTACGAAAATTCTGCCTCGCATTAATGACTTCTACCTCGAAACGACTATCTACATTAATTACCAACAATCCGGAAAGCCGCAAATGTTTCGAGAACCATTTCTCATTAAAGGGCGCACATAGCGCGTCGAGGAGTTAATGCGGTCATAATGAAGTAATACTTAAAGGTGGACTTACAAGGAAAACGGCCAGGAGGTTTCGAGCTTCTGTGACGAGCGCTTTTCGTGTTTCGCGGCATGTCGGTTCTCAATTCCATGGCAACTGCATGAAAAAAAAAAACACAGAAGAGGGTCAGCGTTAATTATGCTTTCTGGGCGATGCCAGGAGTACGTGATCTTGCGGTGCTATCAATTAAGAGCACTCCCAACCCCCACCCTCGCCCGCCCCAACCCTTCTCCATTCCATCCATTCCACCCCTGTTTTCCATTTTACATTCGCGTTTCCTTCGGCGATCTTGCCTCGCCAATGATCAACCCCTGGAAAATACAACTCCACTGACGGCGCCGTCTGTGGTCCGAAACGAAAAAAACCCTGACGTAGGCAATAAATTGCCTTCTATCACTAAAGCTATACAACCATTCAGGGCATTCCAGTATTTGTTCACATATTTATTGTATTTGTTACATAATTTAGTTGTTTCATTATAATTCTGCCATTTTAGTTCCGTACTGAAGAAATGACCATGCTGTGGCCAATAGTAAAGAATGTAATTTTAAATTGCGGTTAACTCCTAGTTACCTAGGCAGTACATTTCACGTGGTAAATCAGACATTTACGAATAATTAAGCAAAGTTTCGAAAGCTTCGTCTGTCTGCTTCGAGAGTGTTTGACCAGAGAGTGAAAAGGAAATATTTTCATTCAGAGAAATAACGTGGTAAATAGTATAGAAATAAAAGTAACTTATAAAAGCAGGTATCACATAGTACAGACTTAATTGCAAATCGAATTTTACTCCTCCAAAATTGGCTTTATTGTAATTTAAAAAGGCCCCAAAATTCTGTGTCAGTGCTCATATGTTCCCTTTTTACCCCCGCAACAAATGACCGCACTAACCTCTTTAAATTGCGTTCTATCACTAAAGCTATACAACCATTCAGGGCATTCCAGTATTTGTTCACGTATTTATTGTATTTGTTACATAATTTAGTTGTTTCATTATAATTCTGCCATTTTAGTTCCGTACTGAAGAAATGACCATGCTGTGGCCAATAGTAAAGAATGTAATTTCAAATTGCAGCTAACTCCTAGTTACCTAGGCAGTATAAACATCAATTCGACAATACTCGTAATAACTCGAAAGATCGCAACTAAACGCAGTTGGTTTTTTTCTCTCTCTTAAAGTAGAGAGTCTAAGCATCATTTTGACTGTTGTTCCATGGCGGCTGTTCGTAGGAGTTAGCCGCAATTTGAAATTGAATTTTTTACTATTGGCCATAGCATGGTAATTTCTTCAGCACGGAACTAAAACGGCAGAATTATAATGAAACAACTAAATTATGTAACAGATACAATAAATATGTGAACAAATACCGGATTCCTCTGAAAGGTTGTATAGCTTTAGTGATAGAACGCAATTTAAGGAGGTTGGTGCGGTCATTTGAGGTAGAAATAAGAGGCAAACATGTGAGCGCTGACACAGAATTTTGGGGCCTTTTTAAATTACAAGAAAACCCATTTTTAAGTAGTAAAATTCGATTTGCAATTAAGTTTGTGCTATGTCATACCTGCTTTTATAAGTTACTTTTATTTCTATACTATTTACCACGTTATTTCTCTAAATGGAAATATTATAATACACTCTCAAATCAGACAGACGAAGCTTTTGAAACTTTGCTTAATTATTCATAAATGTCGCATTTATCACGTGAAATGTTTTTTATTCATGTGTCATTATTGTATCACATACTTTTAAGCCATAAGCGGCAATCTTTGCTCTCGTTGCCATAAGAGCCCATTCAAACCAATTGCTTGTGTTATAAGTTTTATGGTTAACAATATAAACAATTGGTTTGAACCAACTTTCTATGATCTTAAAAAAGAACTCTGTAAAAGTTGAACTTCATTGGACCAACCGTACCAAAGAAATCATCCGCAGAGTCCTATCACGCATAATTAATATTGTAATGTTTAACAATTAATAACTGCCTTATCATTTATTTAATTTTGAATGTTTATATCTCAAATTACTCTGTACAAGTGTACTAATTAAAGGTAAAATCACTGTGCTTGCCAAGTGATTAGCTTAGTTACAGCAATTTTTATAAAATTTAGAAAAATTTCAATGTTAACTGTCCTACATCCCCTTAATGCCTACACCACGGTTTTTCTCATATCGGACCACTGTGCGCCGCGGCGCCGCCGACGCCCCGGCAAAGAAAGGCTTGGAAACTATAAGGTTACAAGCCTTAAGTAAGCGTAACGTATTGCCGGCGCACGGAAAGCGTAGGAACACTTGCCAACTTTGCTCGATGCTCGCTTCTGTACAGGCTGATTCAGTTACATCTCGATTGGGAGCTTTTTTTTCTGTCGCGCATAGATTTATTTGTACCGAGAGAGAAAAGTATTTGGTCGGCAAGAACAGTGGAAGGAAAAAGAATTGTAGTATTACAGCTAAATTATATCTTGTAATTCCTAGTAATGCTGGACGTGTTTCATTTGGATGGATGTTAGCGATTAAATACTAATAGTGTTATCGTAATTGCAATTCGCTCGATGTTGATCACATTGACTATGTTTCGTAGCCATTACACAGCAATATTAATAGTATTTCTTGATTGGTGTTTTCCTAACAGTATTATATATAACTAAGTTTGATAAGATTTAATTAAATTGCTTTTAATTAAAATTTAAATATTAAATAAAAACCATTCCAAATTTTAAATTTAATTTTACTAAATTCAATGTTGAATCTTTTTAACAATACATTTAGTAAAAGTAGTTTTTAAATTTGAATGCTAAATTTCTTAAGGTTGGTAATAAGAAATTGCTGTGACTATTACTAATTGGTAATAGTATACAAATTTTATAAGTTTTATATGATTCTAACATTTAACTAAACTTTATAAGATTTAAAAGATTAGTAAACCTAAATTTTAAATTTCTAATGTTAAATCTTTTTTCTTAAAATTAGTCATAATAAATACCATTACTAAGAGTATTACTAATTAGTAATAGTATTCATTATTACTAATGTTAACAAAAAAAAATGAGCTATAATACTAAAATTCTTATTTTCGTATTCTTACTGTACGAATAGTGAATACAATATTTCAAACGATGGTGACAAGAATTTAGAGAAATTAGAATATAGTTAAAATTAGTAGATAATAAATACCATTACTAAGAATATTACTAATTAGTAATAGTATTCATTATTACTAATATTAACAAAAGAAATTGAGTATAATATTGCAATTCTTATCTTCGTATTCTTGCTGTACAAATATTGAAGAATATTGGAGAGAATAGTTTGCATTATATTATATAATATTACAAACGATAGTGACAAGAATTTAGGGAAATTAGAATATATTTAAAATTAGTAGATCATTTATAATTATCCTTTACAAGAGATTATACTGGGACAATGGTGATTTAAGGGTGAGTGAATCATTCTGCACAGTCTCAAAAGTTCCCGGCGACATTAATCATTAGGATAATAACTGTCAGTATGCTACCGCTGCTCTGATTTCGTATCAGTTCCGTCGAACGATCTTTCCTGCAAATTTGCAACGTTCCTTCTTAAAGCTGTTTCCCGTGGCAGTAAAATGTTCTGACCATTAACGAATAAATCGGTAATAATCGTGCTGGAACATGTTCAATTATCTTCCGTAAAAGTACATTTAAAGCGAATATAAAATGGTGAACGAGTGGGGCGAAGGTAGTGTAAAGAGATTAATGAGGAATTAAAGTGGCCCGGTGACTTTTATGGTGCACTAAATTTGGAAATCTTGGGAAAGCTTGTCGAAAGTTGACGCTTTCACTGGTTAATTTCCTTTAGCATTACTCCTGCAGATTTTTCATGTTGGTTCTATTTTAATGCTTCCTGGCATATAAAAAATAGTGATTAACAGACGCATTAATAGCAATTATTTTGTGGTGTGTACCACTATTTTTTTAAATAAATATAAACTGAACTTTCTTCAGGGGGATGATAAAATATTGCATTACAAAATATTATAAGTGTAAAATATTACCACGGAAGATAACTCAAAAATATTGACGCAGCATTAACCAGTTATTTGTTGCTACAATATTTTTGGCAGATTGCCTATCGTTGAAATGACTGCTAGATATTTATTGTAAAAATAGAAACTGAACTTTCTTCAAGGGGATAATAAAATATTGAATTATTAAATATTACGACTGTAAAATATTACGATGCAAGATGATTAAAAAATATTGGAGCAGCATTAACCAGTTGTTTGTTGCTACAATATTTTTGGTATGTTGCATATCGTTGAAATGACTGCTAAATATTTATTGTAAAAATAGAAATTGAACTTTCTTCAGGGGGATGATACAATATTACAATGAGAAATATTACGATGCAAGATGATTCAAAAATATTGGTGAAGCATTAACCAGTTATTTGTTGCTACAATATTTTTGGCATATTGCATATCGTTGAAATGACTGCTAAATATTTATTGTAAAACTAGAAACAGAACTTTCTTCAGGGGGATGATAAAATATTACAATGAAAAGTATTCCATTATTAAATATTACAAGTGTAAAATATTATAATGCAAGATGATTCAAAAATATTGGCGTAACATTAATTAGTTATTTGTTGCTACAATTTTTTTGACTTATTAGATATTGCTGAAATAGCTAGTAAATATTTATTGTAAAAATAGAAACTGAACTTTCTTCAGGGGGATGATAAAATATTACAATGCAAAATATTAAATTATTAAATAATACGATGCAAGATGATTCAGAAATATTTGCACTGCATTAACCAGTTATTTGTTGCTACAATTTTTTTGGCTCGTTACGTATCGTTGAAACGAACTGAACGTGCTGTGCACAGGCGGAGAGAAAGGCGTCGTATAAGAGGCGGTACAGATTTAAATAATTCATTAGTCCACCGTCAAGTATTTGCATTCCAGGAAAGAGGAAATCGAGTATCGCGTCACGGGAGAAGATGTACACAAAAGCAATGAAACTGGTTGCAGCTATCGAATTCACCCTTTAAATTACATCGATGGCTGAGTCGGAATAACGAAAGCAATAAAGGGAATCCTGATCGCGACTATTCTTGCGCAACAATTTCCGGCAAGGGCTTTGTAAGTCTTCAAATTTCGATAGAAAGTAATAATAAAAGTATCAGTTTAGCCAAAAGAAAATCAACACGCGTTATTTCTATTAGCAATTTTTGTAATAATGCAAATAATTCACAATTTTCTATTTAATTTAACAAATTTCGAACAGTTAGAGTCTACTAATTTTTAGCAATGTAAACATTTAAAATTGTATGTTAAATTATTTAGAGGCCGAATTCATGAGTCGCATTAATTTATAGTAATAATTCTTAAAAATAAAACTCGTAATGTTTTCTTGAATGTCGCAACACAATGCAATAACAGACAAATAACAGAAAAATAATATTGAATGGAGTGGGACTGATCATACTCGATGATATCAGAGCAAATATATCGGCAAACAGATTACGTAAGCGGTGCGCCACAAGTCTTTTTGTACTATAAAGTTAACCAAACCATAAAGTCACTTCTTTACCAATACTCAGCATTAATAATCCAATCGCCCGAACTTCAATTCGATTATTCCACAGCAAAATTTACTTTCTTCTCCAAATTATTTACTGATCCGTACAATTGATATAAAAAGTATTCGTATAGCTATTAATTTAATTAAAACAAAGTAATGTTATGTTTGTTAAATAATGTCTGTAGAAACAAATGTTGTGCGTATTCTCTGTTGTTTCTAGAATTGTCCATCTGATATTTGTTCTAGAAGCATTAGAAAATATGTACAATCTTTTTGTTCTATGAGCATTGTTTAACAAATAAGTACGAATACTTTTTGTAAACATGTATGAGTATGTGTTTTTGTATGTAGTCACCGAAAAATATGGAATAATATATTTCCTCTAGCATTAGATTTCTGTACAAAAAGTAAGAGACGTGAAGCGTTGTTGTATAAAGTGATTTTATACATTGTTTATTAAGACACGAATATAATTTGCAAACAAGTATTCACACCCCCAGTATTTTTCAAATAACTTTTCTTAAGAAGAGAAACTGTCTCCTTTTAGGAAATTTATTTTTCTCGAAGAAAAGCATTGTTATGTTGTGAAAAATATATTTCTATGCAGATACAAACGTTTCCTTCTTTAAGAACATTCTTTCCAATGTATATTATGTCTGTACCTGTAAATATTTCTAGATTTTAATGAAACACTCAGTCTTAAATACTGAACAATATGATTTCAACATATAGAATCTGATTATATTAATATAAATTTGACAATTATTACGTACCAACTTCAGTAATATTTATTCATTATCGAACTCGTTATGCAAACAAAAATTAGAATCGCAAAACCAAGAATTTCCCACTAGCTTTCTACACATTAGTAACATTTAATATATTAATTTGAGTCATCTTTATTCATAATCAAAACCACCATACAACCAAAAATTGGAATCGCAACACCAAAAATTCGAATTGCAAAACGAAAAATTTCCCACGACTTTTCTACACACTAATAATATTTAAAATATTACTTTTAGTAATGTTTACTGAAAATCGTAGCCACCATACAATACAAAATTGGAATCGCAAAACCAAGAATTTCCCACCCGCTTTGCAGACATTCACTCGCAAACACCGTGAAAATTCGATTCCCGCAATATTCCACACGAAGTAAAATCACCATAAACAGTGCTGCTTTGGGGCGGGAGGGTTGGTTGCATCAGGCCTGATCGAAAACACGAGCAGCTCCGCTGCTAAGCTTATTTATACCGTAAAGCTGGCGTCCGCGGCTATTTTCCGGTTTTCGTAGCCCGATCGATCTCGGCAGCAGGCCGCGCCGCTCCGCTCCGGCCGATACCATCAGGTAAACATATTTGGCGCAGTTATCACCGCAGAGGGCTCCGCTCGAGCAGTGAAATTAGCCGCGCGTCGCTCAGACAAGCTCTGCTACAAAAAGAATTGCAGACAACATCGAGGAACATCGAAGAAGAAGAAGAAGGCTTTTGGGGTGGAAAAGAGATTCGGACGAGGCGATCGAGCGTAAATCGTCGGCAAACCGGACACTCGTCGGCGAATTGCTGGCGAAGTGCATCCGCACTCTGCTCTTCGCTTGTCGAACTCAGCCAACAGAAGATAGGAGAGCGGAAAATAAAAAAAAACGGTGCGGCAGGGGGTGGAACGAGGGTGAGGGGGTGGGGGGAAAAAATAGGTAGGACAATACGAGGCTTTATGGTCCATCGACAATCAGCGGCAAAGTGTAACTCTTCGGCCCATAGTTAGCAACGGCGATACGTAACACATACACCGCCGGTCGATAGCTGAGCGTCGGTGTGACCTACAGGATCCCACACAAACCAACGCCCTGGAAACCTGCACACACACATACTCGGAGGCGCTCGCGCCCCTCAGAGAGTGTATGTGTACAGGGTGATTCACTTGCCTTTGAATCAGAACTCTCCTAGCCCACTTTTACTAGAAACCTATTTCATTATATTATATATTCTCTGTTTAACAATAGACTGTATTAAATTATGTAACCTGTTGGAGGGAATATTTTACCAAGTTTTAGCATCGACTTCCTTCGAATGGCTAGCAACGTAAGGAGACAATATTTTATTTTATTATATTTATAGGGGAATATTATATACAATTGGCTTCTGCAGGCTGAAATTTCATGTGCCAGTTAACATAACCTAAACATGTAAAAGTATAAATGCATAAAATGCAGACAAATGTTGAGAAACATTTGAGTATAATTAAAATTTCTAGGTTATTCAAAATGATTTTACATGCAGCAGTGTATGAATGACGCTGTACTTCATGAAACATGTTTACTATTCAAAATAAATTGAAGTCGACACAACACGAAATGTATTATAAATCTGTAATATATGATAAAAGACATGTAAAAGTAGAAATGCATAAAATGCAGACAAATGTTGAGAAACATTTGAGTATAATTGAAACTTCTAGGTTATTCAAAATGATTTTATATGCAGCAGTGTATGAATGACGCTGTACTTCATGAAACATGTTTACTATTCAAAATAAATTGAAGTCGACACAACACGAAATATATTATAAATCTGTAATATATGATAAAAGACATGTAAAAGTATAAATGCATAAAATGCAGACAAATGTTGAGAAACATTAGAGTATAATTGAAATTTCTAGGTTATTTCTAATGATTTTCTATGCAACAGTGTATGAATTACGCTGTACTTCATGAAATATGTTTACTATTAAATATAAATTGCAGTTTTTAAATTAATAAATTTCTGTTTAAATTAAATTTTCTATGGAACAGTGTATGCTTGACACGGGTGATTCAAAGGCAAGTGAATCACCCTGTACATTATTTTAGTGAAATTCGCCTATTACTGATTTGTATAATCGAATTATATATTGATAAATCAGTAGAAATATTGCCAGACTTGATACAATCAGCCTGTACTTTCTCACTGACAGATGTGCTAAGATTTAATTTTCTCGAAACAAGAGAAAACGGACTTACACCACGTTCAAAATAAACGGTTCAATTAATAGACTGGGGATCTAAAAATGAGAACAAAGTAGGCTTGTAGATTGTAGTAATCAAATAAATAGTAATAATAATACAATACTACTACGTTAAATTTTCAGTTTTTATTGGACGTGTATCGAGTTATATACTTGTCTGTCTGTTGACAATAACACAGTATATTATTTATAATACATAAACTTCGTATTATTTATATGAGTCATTTTTTCCATTGATTTAATTACTGTTTATTTAAGACTGTGATATTCCGTTTTTATGAGACTTTGTATGTGACTTGTCTTTGAATCACCACTGTTCCATATAAAATCATTATAAATAACCTAGAGATTTCAATTATACTCAAATGTTTCTCAACATTTGTCTGCGTTTTATGCATTTATACTTTTACGTGTTTGAGTTATGTTAATTCGCACATGAAATTTCACTCTTCAGAAGTCAGTTATATATAATATTCCTCCATAAATACAATATAATAAAATATTTTCTCCTTAAGTTGCTACTCATTCGAAGGAAGTCGATGCTAAAACTTGGTAGAATACTCGCACCAACAGACTACAGAATTTAATACAGTCTATTGTTAAACAGAGAATATCTAGTATAATTAAATAGATGTCTAGTAAAAGTGAGGTTAGGAGAGTTCTGATTCAAAGGCAAATGAATCACCCTGTACATAATACGATATTTAACGTTCTGTTCGACGATCGTCTTGTAGATTGTGACAACTATTTTGTCGGATGCTGTACAAGCGCGGATAAGGCGGAGGAAGAGCGGAGAACAGGCAAACTCATACCAACGCAGGATATGCGCACATGGATCATCGCGCACCCATTGTCGCCCTCGGCCCATGTCACACACACACGTGTGTGTATGTCTGCTTTGTGTGTGTGGGCGCGTGCAAAAGTATATACATTAAGAAGACGAAAGTGCTTCATTGTCTGGGATGGAGGGCGCTTGACCTTCCGCAAGGCATCGAGGCACTCGCCCTCGGTTCCTTTCAGGCCGGCGTGCAGCATGCAAAGAAGGAGGAGGAGGAGGAGGAGGAGAAGGCCTGTCGTATTAAAAAGCCCACTCGTTCTCGGCCGGAACATTGGGGACCATCGGCGGCGGCGACGCCTCCGTCGCACGGGATATTGTCCATTATCGACTGGCCTGCTCGGTTCAAACCGAAATCGGCCTCGGCCGAGGACGAGAGACCTCTGATGTGTGTACTGGATGATTCACTTGCCATTGAAGGCAGTCTGCTCTGCTCCAGTTTTTGTCGAGCGTGTAGGTTGCCTGGTGCAGGCAGATATTAAGATTGACAATGCACTTGGAGATGTGACAATATAATAATGGAACTGTTTTATGATCACATGTTTTCAATATTTACGTATAGAAATGTATGCTTAGTTTTTTGGGAAAGCTGCAGAAAATTTTAATGGTGACTTTTTAGTATATGAATATCATATTTTTTGTTAGGCGGACAGATATTAAGATTGACAATGCACTTGGAGATGTGACAATATAATAATAGAACTGTTCTATGATCTCATGTTCAATATTTATTTATAGAAATGTATGCTTAGTTTTTTGGGAGACTGCAGAAAATTTTCATGGCGATGTTTTAATATATAAGTATCATATTTTTTTTCAAGCAGGCAGATATTAAGATATTAAGATTGACAATGCACTTGGAGATGTGATAATATAATAATAGAAATGTTTTATGATCTCATGTTCAATATTTATTTGTAGAAATGTGTGTTTAGTTTTTTGGAAACTGTAGAAAATTTTAATGGTGACTTTTTAATATTCGAGTATCATATTTTTTTTCAAGCAGGCAGATATTAAGATTGACAATGCACTTGGAGATGTGATAATATAATAATAGAAATGTTTTATGATCTCATGTTCAATATTTATTTATGAAAATGTGTGTTTAGTTTTTTAGGAAAACTAGAAAATTTTAATGGTGACTTTGTAATATACGAGTATCATATTTTTCGTTTAGCGTGTATGTTGCTTGGTGCAGGCAAATATTAAAATTGACAATGCACTTTGGAGATGTAACAGTATAATAATAGAAATGTTTTATGATCTCATGTTTTCTAATATTTACTTATAGAAATGTATGCTTAGTGTTTTGGAAAACTGCAGAAAATTTTAATGGTGATGTTTTAGTATATAAGTATCATATTTTCTATCAGACGTGAATGTAGTTGCACGGTAATAAGCTATTAAAATTGAGAGTGCACTTGCGGATAATAATCTTATATAATATCTATTTATAGAAATGTATATTCAGTTTTTTAGTTAACTATAGAAAATTGTAATGGTGAATTTATTTATAACCAATTGCGCATCACTGTTGTTTATTCATTTCTTTTATTACTGTTATATTAATATTATTCTGGGCTTCAACGTAGGTATTCACTCCGAAACGCATAGATAGAGACTCTCTTAAATATTCTTGATTATTACTAATTGAAATTGGTATCTTTCAGTGTCAATATAACTCGCTCATCATAAATTCATTGATTACTTAAGCTGTCGGAGCCCATCAACAAGTAAATCCCCTGCTTCATTCTTTGAAGTTATTCAATCTAATTATTATTCTATGTGCGACTGTTAATGACACTTGCATTCTTGAACACTTTTTATCAGATGTATATGTATATTTCATTGTATGCATTATACATAAACACAATATTGAAAATAATAATAAAACGTCTGAGGAATTATTAAGAAACGATCCTATATAATTTGAATTATTAAGCAATTTATAATTATCCTGTACATAGCAAGCTATATCCAACAATTGTGATTCAAGTGTGACTCATTCTCAAATATAACATACTAAACCCTCGAAAATTCGTAAATAATATATAATTAAAGTTAAATAATTTACAATCATCTCGCATAGAGTAGAATATTTCTGATAGCGATTCAGGTGTAAGCGAACAATACTCTATCAATGCTCATAGAAATAATTTTGAACGTGACAAAAATTCTTCTACAACTCTTAAAGAATTAATCCACAATCGTAAATCATTAGAATTGTTAAATAATGTATATACGATCTCTCATAGTGTAGAATATTGCTGGTAGTGCTATAGAGGGCTAAGTGAAACCAGCTGTATCGATAGAAATAATCTCAAATATGACATGAAGAGTCTTCGAAAATTCGTAAATAATTAAATCACAATCGTAAATCTTCAGAATTGTTAAATAACTTATATATGATCTTACATAGAGTAGTCAATTTCTGATACCAATTCAGGAGTAAATGAATCAGGCTCTATCAATGCTCATAGAAATAATTTCGAACATGACAAAAAATCTTCTACAACTTTTGAATAATTAACCCACAATCATAAATCATTCGAATTGTAAAATAATATATCTATGATCTCACATAGAGCTGTCTATTTCTGATACCTATTTAGGAGTAAATGAATTAGGCTGTATCTATGCGCATAGAAATAATCTCAAATATAACATAAAGAGTCTTCGTAAATTCGTGAATAATTAATCCACAATCGTAAATCACCAGAATTGTTAAATAACTTGTAGACGATCTCACATAGTGTAGAATATTGCTGGTAGTGCGATAGAGGGCTAAGTGAATCAGGCTGTATCGATGTACATAAACATAATCTTAAATATAACATACTAAGCCCTCGAAAATTCGTAAATAATTAATTTGTAATCGTAAATAATTCGAGTTGTTAAATAATTTATATATGATTTCACATAGAGTAGGATATTCCTGGTAGAGATTCAGGAGTAAATGAATTAGGCTGTATCAATACACATAGAAATAATTTCGAACATGACAAAAGGTCTTCTACAACTCTTAAATAATTGAACCAAAATCATAAATCATTCAAGTTGTTAAATAATTTATATACGATCTCACATAGTGTAGAATATTGCTGGTAGTGCGATAGAGGGCTAAGTGAATCAGACTGTATCGATGTACATAAACATAATCTTAAATATAACATACTAAGCCCTCGAAAATTCGTAAGTAATTAATTTGTAATCGTAAATCATTCGAATTGTTAAATAATTTATATATGATCACCCATAGAGTAGGATATTCCTGGTAGAGATTCAGGAGTAAATGAATTAGGCTTTATCGATACTCATAGAAATAATTTCGAACATGACACAAAGTCTTCTACAACTCTTAAATAATTAACCCACAACCCTAAATCATTCGAATTGCCAAATAATGTATCTATGATCTCACATAGAGCTACCTATTTAGGAGTAAATGAATTAGGCTCTATCGATGCTCATAGAAATAATCTCAAATATAACATAAAGAGTCTTTAAAAATCCGTGAATAATTAATCCACAATCGTAAATCACCAGAATTATTAAATAACTTATATACGATCTCACATAGTGTAGAATATTGCTGGTAGTGCGATAGAGGGCTAAGTGAATCAGGCTGTATCGATGCACTTGGCGAGACAGGTGCGCGCACTTGCCAAACAGGCTGTGTTCTATGGATATGTGGCTGGCTAGTACATGTGTACCGAACGGGTAACCACTGAGGAGAGAGAGAAGAGAGAGCGAGAGAGAGAGAAGGAGGAGCGGGTCTCCCTAGCCGTGTTGCCACCTCGGGCGCCCCGTACGAGGTCGAGCGCCCTTTCGAAATTTGCCGATGGCCAAAGGAGGCCTCGAGGACTGCTTGCCTGACCTCGAATCCGAGATTCTTATCTTTTAACCGAAAGCTTAGGAAAGACGCTGTTATCGAACGACAGTACTACTCACGGCCGTCCGTCCGCGCGCGCGGCGTCGGCGTCGGCGTCGGCGGCGATACTCTGAATAGGCCGTTTGTATCTCGTGGCCCAGAAACTGATCCACAATGAAAATTCTTGAATATAAATATGCCCGGACCCTTTATGAGGCCACAATCGAATCACGAAGGCTATTCGGCTGTGCATAATACACTGCACGGCCCACCCCCACCCCCACCACCCTCTTTTTGCCAACCCCACCCCCACCCACCTTCAGGCAAGTGACGATTTCACTTGTTCGAGGAGCCAGCATTTCGAGGACCTGCCGATGAAGATATTGTTGTCTGATTCTTGAATATCTATCCCAGCGAGCCTTTATGAGGCCACAATCGAATCACGAAGGCTAGTCACCGCTGCATAATACCACTGCACGACCCCTGCACGACCCCCTTTTGATGAAGACATTGTTACTTCGTAACCTCTTGAATCTCGCACGTTCATTCAGCTACTTCGAGTTTCTTTTTCCAGAATAGTGAAGCAGTCTTTTTTTCCTTTTGAAGTTAGTTTTTATTTCTGTCATTATTGTTCCTTTGTCTTCTGATTGTAAGTTCTCGGAGAAATCCAGCGGATAATGATGTATTATCGCTTTGAGTTATTTGTTGCTAAATCGTTTGACTCGTGTAATTACTTCGTTTTAATTTTATCGGAGGCGCAGAGAAAAGGACGATCGTATCAATGAATAGGATTATCATTTGCAAGTTGTAGCTGTTAATTGTTGCTTAATTTGAATGGGGTGTCTTTGGTTTCGAATATCGCAGGTATTCGGTGAGAGACAAAAGGATTTGTACTGAAAGACCATGGAAATAAAGGGTGCAGTAATTTGTTTATCATTGATAATCTCGATGTAGATTTCGTAGTATTTGTATATCATCATTTCTGCAAATATATCGAACGTAATATTACTAATTAAATACAAGAACAACTGAAAGTGTGTGAAGTTACACTCTTTTTTGTTATATTTATTATTACTAACATTACGTTCGATAGATTTGAAAAATGCTATTAAATAAATACTACAAATATTGAAACATAACTGCAAAATATATGGCAACATATTCAATAGTGAGAAAATTTCAGTTCTTTGTGCGATTACTTTTGTCACTCAAAGTTCGATAAGTGACAAAGTTACACTTTTCCTTGATATATTTATTATTACTAGCATTAAGTTCGACAGACTTGAAAAATGCTAGTAAATGAACTACAAATATTGCCAGATATTAACTAAAAAATATATGGCAACATATTCAATAGTGTGCAAATTCCAGTTCTTTTGATGTTGGCGTTCTTTGTGCGATTACTTTTGTCACTCAAAGTTTGATAAGTGACAAAGTTACACTTTTTCTTGATATATCTATTATTACTAACATTAAGTTCGACAGACTTGAAAAATGCTAGTAAATAAATACTACTAATATTGAAATATAACTGCAAAATATATGGCAACATATTCAATAGTGTGCAAATTCCGGTTCTTTTGATGTTGGCGTTCTTTGTGCGATTACTTTTGTCACTCAAAGTTCGATAAGTGAGAAAGTTACACTTTTTCCTGATATATCTATTATTACTAACATTAAGTTCGACAGACTTGAAAATTGCTAATAAATAAATACTACAAATATTGCCACATAACTGCAAAATATATGGCAACATATTCAATAGTGTGCAAATTCCAATTCTTTTGATGTTGGCGTTCTTTGTGCGATTACTTTTGTCACTCAAAGTTCGATAAGTGACAATTCCACTTGGCGGAGGTGGCGGCATTTCTAGGCGGTGCACGATGAAGATATTGTTCCGCGGCGGTGGCAATATCGGCGGCGGCCCAATACCTTCGAAGACGAGGCTTCAAAGCGTATGATGGATATGCGGGAGTGATCTGTTGGGAAATTTCTGGGATCTCCATCGGCGCTATTAGGGACAGTAGATCCCGAAAGAGATTTCGATAGGGGCGAACGCTTTGCTCGAGAGATATCCCGGTGATCGTAAAGGAAAGAGGTTCCCGGGAAAGTGCTTTAAGGAATACGGGACTCCTTATTGTACGCTTTCCCTAGCACCGAGAATAAGGATATCCATCGACGCTCCCTCAAATAGAGTAATGTTCCGATTTAAAGACGAAGTGATTAAAGGATTCCTGTCTCAGAATGTCCAGCGCAATGTTACCAGCCCACTTACGTTGCATTTAAGTAGAATATCCTACACTGATCAGCCTATTTTTCAATCACAGAAAATAATACAACAAAATAAATAATAATCGAGGAGTTGTTAATTTTATCACATCATTCCAGCAATAAATTATGATTTTTATTTTATAATTGTAAAACGAGACACTCATAAGAGCTGTGTAACTTTTGGAAATGTAATTTATGCAGTTACGTCGCATTTAAGTAGAATATCCAACACTAGTCAGCCTATTTTTCAATCACCGAGAATAATACTAAAAAATGTGTAGTTATGTCACATTTAAGTAGAATATCAAACACTAGTCAGCCTATTTTACAATCACAGAAAATAATACAACAAAATAGCAATGGAGAAGCTGTTAATTTTATCATATTATGTTAGCAATAAATTGTGATTCTCATTTTATAATTGTAATACAAGACACTCATACGAGCAGTGTCATTTTTGAGAATGTTACTTATGCACTTCCGCAATATTTAAGTAGAATATCCAAGACTGGTCAGTGCCTTTCTCAATCGCACAATGTAAAAGTTATAAAGAAAATTAGATAATAATACAAAAGTTGATATTTTCATTGTAATAATTCAACAATGAATTCGTGTACAATTTTGTAAGGCGTCTGCACAGGTAAAGAAGTGCTCGAGTTTAAGGAGGATATGATTTGCTCTTACGCCTGATTTAAGTAGTACGACCAACACTAGTCAGACGCTTCTTCGATCCTATAAAGTGTGAGTTGCAGAGAAAAATTATGATATTATGTTATAACAACAGAAAAATATCAAAACCATAAATTGTCAACTTTATCCTATCCTTTTTATAAATTGCAATGCAATTATTGTTATGTCAAACAGTTAACAAATATCAGGACTATGAATTATAATACGACTTTTTCCATTCCAACAGCAAATACATCATTAACGATAACATTAATTCTTTCTTTACCCTAAAGAAATTACAGTACGATAAAAAGAATAAAAACGAAGTTAAGTACAATGTTAAATAACAAACAGAGTTTGAACTTTTTGCAAAAAAAAAAAGACGTCGTCGAGTTAAACTCGGATCGGAACGGGGTTTGTTAAAGAGCTAATAAAAACTCCGGCGAACTTTCATGGGCTCTTGCTTTCACAATACTTTTATCAGACTTGCTAAGTAAATAATTCATGGAATCGGAAAGTACCTTTGTGCATCGAGCCACCGCACCATTGCAATATATACATGCACCGAGAGTTGCGTAACGTTCAGAATTTGCGAGAGCTAAAAAATACCAACAATTCGTGAAATTAAAGTGCTTCCCTGCGAGGCTGAGTTATTTGTACGCCTTCGCAGCTTTCGTCAGTTTCGTTTTTCGTCGCCCTTTATTAGCAATTCTGAAACTCTCTTGCTGCGAGCCAAGACAATTGAGATTCAAAGACAATTATCTTACCGCACAAAAGCTGCCAGTTGAATTACTCGAGACTGTTTATTTAGGAGTATGAAAAGACTGTGAAAGTATCCAAACAGCTTTCGTGGCGATGAGTAGTAATTTATATTTGGCAAGACCTTTTTTATTCTATCAACTGCAGAAACAGTTGTTTCTGCTTTTAATACATTTTTTTATTTATTTATTATGACGTCGACTGCTAAATGCAATTACTGAATATAATTTGAATGATAGAGTGCAAATTAACATTAATTTTCTTTTCCATTGTTTTTACTTAGTGGCATATATTATTTACAGGTTAAGTAAAAGTTCTTTGTTTCTTTTAAGACTTCCAAGCATTGCTAAATTGTTCTTTATTTTTCAGGAGATTTCCTATGTCCATAAATAAATCATACGTATTTGATTATTATTCAATCCTTCATGAATGATGTTTCAAATCATCACGCTGTGAATCATGTGCAGTTAATTTTACCTCGAACATTATGCACCTACAAACACACATGGATTGAATAAAACTAGAGCTTAAAATAAATCGCTCGAACTGATTTAGCTCCACCTGGTTTACGGAAGGTTAAACTGGAAATTCCTTAATGGCCAATGAACCATTGACAAAAAAATCGCCAACTAAATTTACACTGCTCTCGAGTTACGATGATTTCTATTTAAAGGGCCAATATCAAAGTGTATGTGTGCATCCACCTACAACGCTCCTCCACGATTCCGTACATCATTATGTACAAGCGAGCGGACAGTGGTATATTTAAACACGATTGCATTTTAAAATCACAATAATGGAAGAATGCACTTATCACCGCTCGTTTTAAACGAGTGGGAGTATTTTCTGACCAGCGGAATTTCGAGGTCAATTTTATTTCAAAATAGATCAAAGCTTGCGCAGCTTGTAATATTTTTTAACTTGTGCTTTTCAAGGAAATACAAATTGTATTATTTAATGTTGATTCTTGTTAACAAAAACAACAAAATTCGTGCTATTTGTCTCTGAATTTAGATCAGAACATGGTAACATTTTGTTGTGAGCTTTTGCAAGTTCGTAAAAGAATGGGTACAAATTTACAGCGTACAATTATTCGAATTTCGAGGTCAATTTTATTTCAAAATAGAACAATGCTTTCGCAGCTTGTAATATTTTTTGACTTGTGCTTTTAAAGGAAATACAAATTGCATTGTTTAATGTTGATTTTAGTTAATAAAGACAACAAAATTCGTGCTATTTGTCTCTGAATTTAGATCAGAACATGGTAACATTTTGTTACGAGCTTTTGCAAGTTCGTAAAAGAATTGGTACAAATTTACAACGTGTAATTTAATTTAAAAGATAAGCTCTTAATTATTCCAAAGCTTGAAAGTACTTCGAATTCATGTTGCTTTACGTATTATTGTTATCAATTTATATTCCACGTGAAGTGTGCGCCCAATTAATGCTACTGCGGGTGTTCAGGCAAACGGTGCGTAATTAAATCCCCCAAACTGGCCAGATTGCGATATAACACTCTCAATGATGTGCGAAACGTATTGCATAATCAAAATTAAAAATTAGTGTGTATTTATCTCGACTTAAGTAAAGTCATACAAGAATTTTAGCTGGAAGTATTAAATTCGACATGCTTTCATTTAATATTCATGAAATATACTTAGAAAATTAGTAGAATAAATTTAATTACTGTGGAAGAATAAAAAACCGCGCAGAGTGAAAATATTTTGAAGTTTTGAGTTAATTTTGCTTACATCTTACAAAATAAAAATTTCAACTATGAATTTTAAATTCCTTATTTTAAAATGATTCCTATTAAAATATTGTTAAAACTATTAAAATATTAGACTTCGTATTCCATTTTATAATTGTAAAACAAGACACTCATACGAGTAGTGTAACTTTTGGGAATGCATTTAAGTAGAATACCCAACACTGGCCAGCCTATTTTTCAATCGCATAAAATAATCAGAAAAAAATCGATAACAACAGAGGAGTTGTTACTTGTATAATATCAAATAATAATTTCAACTGTGAATTTGAATTTGTTTATTTTTAAAAGATTCCTATTAAAATATTATCTTTGTGGATATCGAGACTTTGTAAATTACTGGTGACTTCGTATTCCACTATCGAAAACGGAGATTTGCCCAGCTTTCAATATCTCTGTGGGAATATTGCGAGTTAGAAAATACAATGCAGCGGCGAAATTGTATTTTCTGTTGGTGGTATATGTATTTAAAACAACCGGTACGTCTCAAATAGAATTGAAATAGTTCGTTGAGATAGAGTTCCGCAAAACAAAAAAAAAACAAACAACACAACAACACGATCGAAGAAGATTGAAAAAGTTTTCCAATCTTTTTACAGGCACAACAGCTCACGGTGGTTCATGTTGCCGTCGTGCCCAATCTAAAGCATACACAAATAACACCTAATTATTTTGTTTTCGCGATCGCCATGCAAATTTATACAACCCCTTCGAAAGATTAAAAAGTACAAAAACGTGCCAAGTCATCCTCAGACCTAACAGCCAATCTATCAACTTCCCTAGAAGCATGGAAAAAATATGGAAAGTTAAAATGGATGCGATTGGAAAACAAATGACAAGTCATGATTCAAACACAATTAATATACAATAAAGCCAAGTTTTTATTCAGTGATACTTAAATTCATTTTGGATGAATTTAATTCAACTAATAGACAGAAAATTAAAGAGAGTTAAAGATGCAAATGCAACTTGCAGTTCTAATATTAAAACAAACTTGGCTTGTTCGCTTTCATGAGTGTTGTCCTGTATCAGGGAATTGTCAAGGAAAGCCCTATTTTCAATATTACCATAGGCAAGTACCTCGAATAGAGCACAAACACGCCAAGTTTTGAGATGAATCATGACAGATAGCAGCAATTATCGATTAATTGACAAATGCAAAATCCTTCTATATGTTTATCTTCTTTCCTTAGTATTATCTCTCATCAATTTTCTCTCTCTAAGATCATCTCATAGTTCCATCACGTTCTGCAACCTAGCATGAAAAATATGTCATAGACATTTTTGTTTTAAATCTTTTTTTGAATTTTTTATAACCGAGAAAATAACAGAAAGACACTCATATTTCTTGAACGCATGGATCAATTTCCTTGCTGATTAGCTCGTTGGATTTATAAAAATAATTTATATAGTGTTTAATTCATGAATTACACTATTGTTTCAAACACGCATTAAATATCTCAAATGTTTTAAAATATTCGAACGTACATGGAAAAGCAGGTAGAAATTAAAAAATCGCCATTAACTTTTGTCTTTGGAGATGTAAAATCGAATAGTGATGAATGAATTCTTGCACCAATTCGATCTTAAAATGCAATCAGATTTAAATAAATTATTAGACGTCCGCTGATGAGCGATGATGTACAAAGTTGTGTAGAATCCAATGTGGGTGGCCGCGCAACTTTCTATATTTAGACACCGGCCCATTAAATACAAAGCTTTGTAATCGTAAAGCAGTTTAAACTTAGTTCCCAACTTTTTACAGATGGTTCAGTCACCATTATAAAATTTTCACTTTGTATAAGAATCAGTTGGGAGCAGATAGAACTCTTCATTCAGTCGGCCGAATAGAAAACCTTTACCAAATATAAATTGCAAGTCGCATATTCGAATAAATTTAAATCATTGTTATACCGTTCCTCATTTTCCATACTTATTCAATCTGGATTTTGAATATAGAATGATTAATCATTAA
Source organism: Ectemnius continuus (assembly GCA_910591665.1). NCBI lineage: Eukaryota > Metazoa > Arthropoda > Insecta > Hymenoptera > Crabronidae > Ectemnius > Ectemnius continuus. The sequence continues at coordinate 4,152,134 of OU342856.1, forward strand.
CAAAATACAAGTATGGAATTCTCTGTGGTTTTCTACTTGACAGTGTTTCAGTTGGATTTAGAAAAAATATCAAGAAATCAAAAAGATGGAACGCGTAATGTAAGGCCAGAATTTTTAATGTAAATAATTTTAATTTTAGCAGTAAATTACGATTTTTATTTTATAATTGTAAATCAAATACGAGCAGTGTAATTTTTGGGAATGTTTCCTACGCACTCACGTTGCATTTAAGTAGAATATCCAAGACTGGTCAGCCGCTTTCTCAATCGCATAAAATAATTAGAACAAAATAGATACTAATAGAGGAGTTGTTAATATTGTCATATCATGTTAGCAATAAATTAAGATTTTTATTTTATAATTATAAATCAAATACGAGCAGGGTAATTTGTTGGGAATGTTTCCTATGCACTCAGTTTGCATTTAAGTAGAATATCCAACACTGGTCAGCCTCTCTCAATTGCACAATGCAGGAATTATAAAGAAAATTAGGTAGTAATAATAAACAAGTTGCTAATTTCATCGTAATGTTTTAACAATGAATTCGTGTCCAAATTTTGTAAGGCACAAGTCTGCACAAGTAAAGAAGTGCTCGAATTTAAGGAAGATATGATTCGCTCTTACGTCGGAATTAAGTAGTATGAGCAACACTAGTCAGACGCTTCTTCGATCCCATAAAGTGTGAGTTGCAGAGAAAAATTACATAACAAGAGAAAAATATAAAAACGATTAATTGCTAATCTTATCTTATCACTTTTACAAATTGTGATGCAATTATTGTTATTGTTAAACAATTAACAAATATCAGGACTACGAATTATAATACGATTTTTTCGATTCCAGTGGCAAATATAATATCATTAATGATAACATTCATTTTATCTTCACTCTCAATAAATTACAACACGACAAAAAGAATATAAACAAAGTTAAGTATAATTTTAAATAGCAAACATAGTTTGAATGTTTTGAAAGAACAACATTGATCAGACGTTTCTTCGATGAAAATTTTTAATGTAAATAATTTATGATTGCATTAAGTCTTGTGTGACAAATGCGATACACCGAGGATCTTGTGGGCCACGGCGAATTATGTGTGGCTGGCATTCTCTTGGAGCATTCGGGCTTTGTAAATGGGCTTTAAAGATGCAATATACTGTCTGCATATTCAGCTTAATTAACTCATCGTTGCATTTGCTTGGGAGGCTCTCGTTAATAGTTAAGTGGCTCCTCGTGGCGACGCGGTGTACTCAAAATGTCTGGTAGGACACGGCAAGCAGTGTGTGCAGCTTCATCTTTATGCATTCGGGCTTAAAAAATTACAAACCACATTATGCGAAGACATTCTTACGCTGTTTATACTGGTTTCATACTCTTTATAATTTTGTTCCTCGCTCGGCGAAATTGCCGGCTTACTCAACTTTTCCGCTCGTAATAAATGTCCCACAAAATAAAACCCGCGAAATGTGGATATGACATTTAATTACAAATTACTGTAAATTTTAGTAGACATTAATTTTGATAAATTTTGTTAAGAAATCAGAAATATTAGGAAAAAATTCTTCGTTGTTCTCCAATGACAAAGCTTAAATTGGAATGTATTCTTAAAACATTAAATTCGATAACTTTATCATTGTATTTGTGATCAAAAACGCAAAATAAAAAAAATGCAATGGTACAATTAATGTTGTTGAATTTAGTATTAATGGTAGATTTCACTCGCTTGAGAAAATGCTAATAAACAAAAACTGGTAATGTTACTATATTGAATGAATACGCGAATAAATATGTGAACAAATATTACTAAAATAACCATAAATAACGTCCATGAAAATATATGTCAATAATTGCAATTCTTTTATTGTTAGCTGTTATTGTACGAATAACTTTGTCCTCCAGTATGTATGTATAATATATTCCTAGTAGGAATCAAAAAATAGTGCTGCAATCGCAAAGTTTTCTGTTGCTGTATTTATTATTAATGTTGGGTTTCATATACTTGCAAAACTGCTAATGGATCAATATTACTAATGCACCCATAAATAACTGATTTTGATTTTTATCTTGTTACTATACAAATTATTTTGTCCCTGACAATATGTATATGTTTTTGTCTTCATTTCCATGCCTTTTGCCATTGTTAAATTGTATATTACTGTCACATCCCTCTTTTGGGTATTAGTGACAATCTCTTTAAGTACATTAATTTAGAGTTGTGCTTACTATATTGGGACTCAATTTGGTTACATCATTTCGAGTTTGAATTGAATTTTGAATTATATTTCGTATTGAATTTCGAATTGAATTTCGAATTGAATTTCGTATTGAATTTTGAATTGAATTTCGAATTGAATTTCGAATTGAATTTCGAATTTAATTTTGTATTGAATTTTGAATTATATTTTAAATTGAGTTTCGAATTAAATTTCGAATTGAATTTCGAATTGATTCAATGGTTAGATGTACAGTTTCATTCTATTTCATTGAGCAACAATTCGACGATATACTTGCAGTTGCTTTCTTTGTTAAGAATGCAGCCTTGAGCCTTTGTGAGTGGGACTTTCACTTGTTCCGAGGATATTGAATTTAATTAGCCTATCGTTGCATTAAGTGGCTCTTGACGATTAAGCGCGAGAGAGAGAGAGAGAGAGAGAGAACGAGCTAGTAGGTTAGAGCAGAGGGGGAATTACGTGTGTTCTGGCTCAATCTTTGTGCATTCGGGCTTTGTAAATCGGGCGTAACAGTCAGTACAGCGTGCGCCGCAATATGGCTGAGTGAGCAATAAGTTCACGCGACGCGCGCTTCTTCTCGACCCACGTTGTAACGCCGCTCTGCCCACACGCTAGCACCAACAGCACCACCAACAGCAGCAGCAACGACACAGCTGCAGCAGCCCTTTGCAGCTGTATTTACGCTGACGATCTAATTACCGAGCGCGCTTACTTTTTGCCGACGCCCGAGACGACAAAAACGCGAGCAGGTGTAACCGAATCGATAGGCTCTCCACCGCCGGACCCGCCAATCGCCGCCGCCGCCACCGCATTGTTGCTGGCTGTTGCAAAAATCGATCCTTTCCCGACAGCAAATTTAGTGGCGAACGTGTGTTTTATGACGCCCTGCTTCCCTGATACTGTTCGCCAGCATGATCGCGCGGTAGACAACCATTGGGCTGCTTTCAATTCGCGGGGAATCGTACGATGATTTGTTGCCCAAGTTATTGAAGCATTAATTACAATTAGTCATCCATTATTCAAATTGTTGCGGGATATTTTAATGTTTGTTGTGTGTTTATTGCTGATTAAAATTTGGTGGAATATTAAATGGTATTTGATCGAATATTCTCTTAATACGAGGTTGTAAATTTCAGATACATATTTCGGAAAAGCACATTTGTCTCACAAAGTAAAATGTCGCGGAAAAACAGAGAACTCAATAAAACTTTTAGATTTCCACACGAACAATAATTTTGGTACAATATTGAATAATAGTTGATCGAATATTCTCTTAATACGATACTGTACACTTTAGATACATTTTCGAAAAAGCATATTTGACTCACAAAGTAAAATATTACGGAACGACAGCAGAAAACGCAATAAAACTTTTTGATTTTCCCACGAACAATAATTTTGGTACAATATTGAATAGTATTTGATCGAATATTCTCTTAATACGATGTTGTAAATTTTAGATACGTATTTTGAAAAAACGTATTTGAAGCACAAAGTAAAATATCGCGGAACAACAACAGAGAACTCAATAAAACTTTTAGATTTCCACACGAACAATGATTTTGGTACAATATTGAATAATAGTTGACCAAATATTCTCTTAATACGATACTGTAAATTTTAGATACGTATTTTGAAAAAACGTATTTGAAGCACAAAGTAAAATATCGCGGAACAACAACAGAGAACTCAATAAAACTTTTAGATTTCCCCGCGAACAATAAGAACGCTTTTAACGAACCACGAGTGCAACTTTTCCCGCAATAAATTCGCCAAGTATAATATCGCGAACTAAACAAGCAACATAAAAGCCAATAAAACTTGCAGATTTCCCTGCTGACAATAGAAATACTTCCAACAAATCGAAAGCACAACTCTTCATATAAATATACATTTATATTTATTATTCTGTTCTTCAACACCTTCAACAACTCTAATTAACCAGAACACTTTTTCTAATACCAAAACAATAAAAGCTTTGCATTGGCAAAAATTCGCCGGATTTTTGGCGGAAGGATTCTTCATGGCGTCGAGGGTGTGTCAAGTGGGACAACAAAAATCCGAGTGGCGTCGCATTATCCGGTAATGACGTTCGACAATGATTGCATTGTTACGAGAGCGGCAATTGCGCCGAGCGATTTCCCTAACGCTCAGACAATGCCGACAGCGACGAAGCTGTCGTCGCCGTTGCCGCCGTTGCGGGGTGTGAACGGAGAATAAAAGTGAATCGTATTACGACGCGGGTGGTGGTTGGTTGGAAGGGTTGCGGTGCGAGCGCGTTGGCTAAATCAAAGAAACAGCGTCTGGTTTCGCTCGCATTTATTACGATCGCGTTCAACGATGAAAAGTCGTGTCGCCCTGGAAATGCGAACGGAACCGTTTTGTCCGCGAGATTTTCTCCAGCCGGCTTTTTAAGCGCGAGAGAATTTCTCGCTGCCAGAAGTAATGGCGCGCGCGTTTCATTCGACCTTCAATGTCAGACATTAATATTTTATGGTAAGTTTGTATTGCTCGCCGGAAATTTCACTCAATGACGCGACTTCTCGTCGATATTGATTTCGAGTCATTTTTAGGGGTGCGGAGTTCCTCAGGAACCCTTAGAATTTCGTGTACAACCCTCGCTCATAGTCACTGATTTCCCTTTTAATTTCCTATTGCTGTTGTTTCGAAGTCTGAAAGAGTTTGGAAAACTAGTCTTTCGGGAAAAATTATAATCGTCATTGTACAATAATTAATATTCGGTAAAATACGAATAACGATTTCTGGTTTTACAAGGAAAATCTAATATTTTTCCATACCATTTGAATAAAAATCACAGTTTTGTTTGCCTTAATGTGTGACCCGTTTAAATAAAAGGTGACTATTTCATTACTACTTTGTTGTTGCTCGAGTGACATTTGACTGAAAATACAGTAAGAGAATTAATTACATGCAACTCAATATTGACAATCAATTTAACTCGAATTGCTTCAACAACAACTGTTCGATAAGTTTCAATCCAATGACTGATGAATAAATAATTCGAATATTAGTCAGACAGTTTCAACAATAATAAGCGTGCAGAGGCACTCGTAATTTAAAATTGCCTCGCCACTAAATAGTTCTTTGGTTATTCTAATATAGCAATACAAATATTTGCTATAATATAGCCATTATTTATTATATGCTATATAATAAACTTAGCATACAATAAATATATGCTATAAATTTATAGGCACATGTTCGTATAACCACAATATATTTATGACGCCATTATATGGCATTAACCCTTTTAGCTCCGAGCAACGATATATTGTTGTTCGTAACACTTGCGAAAAGTATTTTCTACCTCAAAATAAATTTATAACACGTAATATATCCTTTAACTTCATTGCAATGCAATTGAGAAAATTGTTTATGGATTTAAGTATTGCTTGTAAAAGAGAAATTAATTTTCACGTTTTTCATAATGATTTATGTTTATAGAATTCTTTGCATAGGTGCGATATTTTTGGTCGCCACTAAAAGGGTTAAATATAAACTATAATGAATTGAAATTAATTCTGGCATTTTCTACCTCAAAATAAATTTATAAGATGTAATATATGCTGTGACTTCATTGCAATGCAATGAGAAAATTGTTTATGGATTTAAGTATTGCTTGTAAAAGAGAAATTAATTTTCACGTTTTTCATAATGATTTATGTTTATAGAATTCTTTGCATAGGTGCGATATTTTTGGTCGGCACTAATAGGGTTAAATATAAACAATAATTAATTTCAATTAATTCTGGCATTTTCTCCAAATAAATTTGAACTTTACTTTTTCATTAATATTTCCTGCGTTCCGAATGAAATTCCTTTCGATTCGATTTTCTTAAACGTTCCTAGTATTTTAATTTTTATTAACAGAAATAATTCTGCCCTATTAATAAGTGAATGTCAGAAAGAGGACCAATACGAATACCAGCAAAGCAATCGGCGACAATGAGCAACAACGAGTTCCCCGGTGTTTCTCGCAACTTAATAATGACAGAGCGCGGAATGCAAAGGAAGCCTTAGCCGTGCGCGCGCTGGCGCGACAAATGCCAGCATCCGGCAGACTTCCGGGTTCGCTCGCATGCTGCGCGTAAATGCACACATATAATATCGTTAAACAGGATGGAGCGTCGAGCACGCTACACACACACACACATAGAGAATAAGAGAAGCGTTGTTGATGGAGACAAGGACGCGCGCGCGCGCGCCCGGCGTAAGTAGAGTGAGGCTGCTGGAAGGCAGACTCGAGTGAGTCGAGAGCTTTTATACGCGCGCCGCCTCGAAAAGACCATCCTTCCTATACAGTATTTTTAGATATGCAGTTTTGATAACAAATCTCCGCTCAATGCGATTATTATTCTTAAGAATAAAATAGGAAAAATTAGAACAATGTTCGTTGTGAATTAAGCATGAATTAAGAATTTCCTACTTTTTGTGACTGGTTTGAAACTTGATTTAAGATTACAGTATGTAAGAGAAATAAGAAATGTTTATTCTAGTGAAAATCTAATTACTGCATATTACTTTTTACTCTGCCATTGTGTTGTGTAATGCAAGAAATAGTGCAACAAAGTCTTGCACAATATTGCTAGAGCGTCTCTGATAAATAATTTACGTTTTAAACATTCTTTCATTAATATTTTTGTTTAACTTGAACATTTTCTAAACTGCAAAAATATATTTCTCACGGTTGGAAAGATTATTGTCGAGTACGTTTATGTATAATAACAGTGACAAACATTTTAGTTCATCTTTGATTCATGTATAATATCAAATAGAAATATGAAATATACAAGCGTCCGAATACGTTTAAACACTGCATGTCAAAGTTATTAAAAAAGGCAGTGTCGATGTTATGACATTCAATAAATACGCAAATTAACGCCTGAATAAATACTACTAATATAAACTAATACTTATAATAAATCATATAATCAGCGGTGAACCAATTACAGTTCTATGCATTATATTGTGCGTGTGCTTATTTTCATTTTTCCAACCTCGAAAAAGAGGAGGTACTTAATTCGACCGCTATATATTTTTCTTTTTGTATTGTAAGTCAAAATTATTGAAGAAGGCAGTTTTGACGTTATGACATTCAATAAATATGCGAATTAACGCCTGAATAAATACTACTAATATAAACTAATAATTATAATAAATAATATAATCAATGGTGAACAAATTGCAGTTGTATGATTATATTGTATTATAATGTATTATATTTTCATTTTTCCAGCCTCGAAAAAGAGGAGGTACTTAATTCGACCGCATTATATTTTTTCTTTTTATACAGTTGCAATGAGTTTTCCACTGTGGCCAATTATTACTTGTCAAAGTCATTGAAAAAAGGATTGAGTGTCTTTATATAGTTGTTTACAAGTTTTGTACAGGCGTCCAAATATATATTAAACACTGCATGTCAAAATGATTAAAGAAGGCAGTTTCGACATTATGACATTCAATAAATACCACTAATATAAATTAATAATTATAATAAATACTATAATCAATGGTAAACAAATTGCAGTTCTATGTATTATATTGTGTCTTAGTTGTTTCTCGCTGTGCGTATACTTATTTTCATTTTCACCAACCTCGAAAAAGAAAAGACACTTAATTCGACCGCTATATATTTTTTCCTTTGGTACACTCGCACTGAGCTTTTCACTGTAGCCAATTATTACGTGTCAAAGTCATGGAAGAAAAAGAGGAGTGCGAGTCTTTATATAGTTGTTTACAGGCTTTGTAGAGGCGTCTTTAAATAATTACCGGGCAGTCTCGACGTAGCATTAAATCGAGACGAGCGAGAAGCGTTGTTGCTGGAGACAAGGACGGGCGCGCGCGGCGCGGCGCGGCGCAAGTAGAGTGAGTCCGCTGGAAGGCAGACTCGAGTGAGTCGAGAGCTTTTATACGCGCCGACTCGAAAAGAGCATCCCGCCTATACGCGCGCGACCGCTCGAGCACACCACGAGCAATTTAAAGGCGAAAGGCGCGAAAGAGCCTCATACCAGGGACGCGCTTCATGCCCGCAATTTCCATTGTCGCGGCTCTACTCGCCGACGCCGCCGACGCCGCCGTCGCCGCCACTGTCAACGGCCCGCTTAAGCCTTAAGGGGATGTAGGACAGTTAACATTCGAATAATGATAAATTTTATAAAAATTACTGTAACTAAGCCAATCACTTGGCAAGCACAGTCATTTTACCTTTCATTAGTACACTTGTACAGAGCAATTTGAGATATAAACATTCGAAATTAAATAAACGATAAGACAGTTATTAATTGTTAAACATTACAATATTAATTGTGCGTGATAGGAGTCTGCAGATGATTTCTTTGGTACGGTTGGTCCAATGAAGTTTAACTTTTACGGAGTTCTTTTTTAAGATCATAGCTAAGGCAGGCACCAAAATCATGCGGATAAGTCATGTGGAAGTTGGTACAAACCAATTGATTATATTGTTAACCATAAAACTTGTAACGCAAACAATTGGTTTGAACCAACTTTCACATGACTTATCCGCATGATTTTGCTGCCTGCCTTAGGTACGATGTTAAAAAAGAACTCTGTAAAAGTTGAACTTCATTGGACCAACCGTACCAAAGAAATCATCTGCAGAGTCCTATTACGCACAATTAATATTGTAATGTTTAACAATTAATAACTGCCTTATAGTTTATTTAATTTTGAATGTTTATGTCTCAAATTACTCTGTACAAGTGTACTATCAGGTCTAGTAATAATTAGTGTCGTTTTTTCGTATTCGGTTAGAATCCTGCTTGCTGCTAACTTCATCAACATAACCTACAAACGCGTGGTATATACAAAGAGTGTGAACCGTAATTAACAAGCTTTGCTGCAGAAAGTTTGTATTCGAACTGATTTACTTTGCGTAAATAATTAAAGGTAAAATGACTGTGCTTGCCAAGTGATTGGCTTAGTTACAGCAATTTTTATAAGATTTAGAAAAATTTGAATGTTAACTGTCCCACATTCCCTTAAGGCTTGATTCACAATACCAGGGAGTTCGGCCACACTGCTGTTGCTGGCGCTGTTGCCAGTCAACATCGCGATCTATTCCACTCCGATCCGAGCGGCCAATATTTTCCACTTACCAAGCTTCCCGCTATCATCCCCGATACTCTTGATACCAGCAGCCTAATACCCATCGAAACCTCCCAGGCATCCTCTCCTCTCTCTCACTCTCTCACTCTCTCGCTTCTTCAATTCAATGCAAGTGGATTAAGCTTTGCGCCACGCGCCGCCACCCCGTCCGGAGAGTCCGCGAATTTTTTCAAGCCTGAATAAATTCCCCCGACGAAACGAAATGTAATAAGCTTTGCGCGATGCTTGAGTATCGGCGAGGTTTTTTAACCGTGGATAAGTTGATGCAAGTGGAGAAAATATGAAGTCATAATGCGGGATTTGTAAATATCAAATTGTGTGCATAGTTCTTTAAAGAAAATGGTTTGCTCTTCTTTTACAATATAAAATTTCGTCTACATATTAATAAATTGTTTAGTAAATAATAATATTGGGATGAAACTATTTGTTTCTTCAGAGTCGACAAAGTTTTTCCATCGTTTAAATAAAATCATCATAATCACCGTAATGTATGTTGAATAGTTGTTCGTCAGGCATAGACGTTCTTTAAAGAAAATGGTCTACTCTTCTTTTTTATAATAAAAATTCGTCTCCAATAAATTGTTTAGTGAATAATACTATTGGGTTAAAACAATTTGTTTGTTCATACTTGACAAAGTCTTTTCATCATTTAAATAAAATCACCATAATCCAATAAAATTCTTTTACACAGAATAATAATATCCTGTTATAATAATGTTTGAATAAAATTTACTAAGGTAAAATAATTTGTTTCTCCGGAGAATAAAAATGTTTTGCGAACGCCAGAGTTTCGACAGACAATTTATCATTACACTTGAAAAAATCCACAAACTAATACGATTTTCATAATTTAAATAAAATCACCATAATCCAATAAAATTCTTTTATACGGAATAATAATATTTGACTAAACTCGACTGAGATAAAATAATTTGTTTCTCCGGGGAAGAAAAATGTTTCCCGGGCGGCGGGTACTCGAGACGTGAGAATGATAATCCGTCATTACACTTCCACCCCGGCATTGTCGCGGGTCTTCATTCTGAGACCTAAATCCGAAGACAATGACAGCCGTCCCGGGCTACATTGTACTATCATAAGGAACTTCAGAAATATGCTTCGAGGCGGGTGGGCGCGCGCGCGTTCGCTCTCTCCTATTGTGATGCCACGATATGCAAAAATGGCAGGCGGAGCGACAGGTCACGGACACGTGTCAGCAGGGATTAGAAATGTTATCCGAAAACAATCAGCGCCTTCTTTCCCGGAGAGAGAGAGAGAGAGTGCTGCGTGGCGCTGCCATTGTCAGTCGGCCGCGAAAGCCGTCAATGCTTAGCGCGAGCATCTGCTTGTAACGCTCTATTCAAACCCCCCACCACCACCCCTTCAGTTCCCTCTAATTTTTCGACAAGTGCTTTCCTTCGTGGCTCTCATCCCCTCTCGAGCGCCCGCAACTCTCATTCGTCCCACGAAAGAATTGTATATTTTAAGACTTTCGTCGCCCAACTTGCACATTTTTCACTCTTTCGATAAAACCTTGTTGAAAATGTTTATTAACGTTATTTTTGTCAAAAAAGATGTTTATTCTATTTTTTATTCTGGATGTGAAACGGTCGAGAAATATTAAATATAGGAACATTAAGGTTTTTCCAGTTGTAAAAACTGCGACAGTGAATGTTAACTAAAAGTTCATTATTCATCGTATTCATCATTGTTTTAGTGTACACGTTTTTTCATAGTATAACATACGTTTACGGTGTGCAAAATATATCGGCTAACATTGTTTGAACAAAAAGTGTTAGCTAAATTTTACTAGAATTGTATATTTTAACAGACTGTATGAAAAATAACAAGAAATTAAAATCACAGAGGATTTTTGTTGTATTATTACTCCTTCAATAATCATACATCTATTAAAAAAATATAACACGTGGTAAGACAATAATTAAGATTCACTATTTAATTATTGTATTCAATTTAAAAAAGTCAACAACAAACAGTACAATATTATTATCAAGTAAGTAATATAACTCCCAACTACTAACCAACAAATAAATCACAATTCAAACATCCATCGAATCAGAGCAATAATTAAACCAAGAAAATTTCCTTTCACCCCTATAAATTGTCCCCAACAAAACACACAGCCAAAAATAATAGATTACTCCCAACAACTAAACAAGAAAGAAAACAAAATTCAAACATCCATCCAATCAGAGCAATAATTAAACGAAGAAAATTCCCATTCACCCCTACAAATTGTTCCCAACAAAACACACACCCAAAAATAATACATTACTCCCAACTACTAAACAAGACATAAAACAAAATTCAAACATCCATCCAATCAGAGCAATAATTAAACGAAGAAAATTTCCTTTCACCCCTATAAATTCTCGCCAACAAAACACACACCCCAAAATAATACATTACTCCCAACTACTAACGAACAAATAAAACAGAATTCAAATATCCATCCAATCAGAGCAATAATTAAACGAAGAAAATTTCCAGTCACCCCTATAAATTGTCCCCAACAAAACACGCAACCAAAAATAATACATTACTCCCAACTACTAAACAAGAAATAAAACAGAATTCAAACATCCATCCAATCAGAGCAATAATTAAACGAAGAAAATTTCCTTTCACCCCTACAAATTTCCCCCAACAAAAGACACACCCAAAAATAATACATTACTCCCAACTACTAACCAACAAATAAATCACAATTCAAACATCCATCCAATCAGAGCAATAATTAAACGAAGAAAATTTCCTTTCACCCCTACAAATTTCCCCCAACAAAACACACACCCAAAAATAATACATCATCAGTAAGAAAAAAAAACCCTCCTGAAACTACTATCTCGCCTTGAGAAAGACCAGCCCTTATTCACTTTGGCCGGTGGTGGTCTTCCATCCTTACAAGAACGAGCGAACGATCCCTAACCCAAATCTCCGAAGGCCTCCTCCTCTCGGCAATCGGGTTCACATCGATTCTACACGTGTTTACAGCGGCGGACGATCGTAGCCTAGGAACAGGCTCGCGAAAAACTTTCGCCAAATAATGGGATCGTATTGATCGGGACAAGGGGCTGCTGGCTTCCGGGGGAGGGTGGCGGCCCGAAGGGGGGGTGGGTGGGTGGCAAAGGGTGGAGGGGGACGTTTGATCGGTGGATGCGAGATAGAGAGAATTTCGGCGAAGCATCGCAAGAGCCACGTCTTCGCGACACCCAACACTTCTTTGCTTGTCCAGTGTTTCGCATGCCTCGCACACAAAAGGGTTAATCATCATCAGAGCGCGATAGAAGGAACGCTATCTTGGATTGGCCTTGGGTTCATCCTCCGGGCGGCGAAGTGCACGAGACACCCGATTGGTGGGACGGGAGAGAAGTGGGGGACAAGAGAGAGAGAGAGAGAGAGAGGAGAGAAAAGAGGTTAGGGAGTAACGTGATCCTTTCTCCGACTGGAATAAAAAGGGGAATTGACAAGTCGTGCCCTTTCTCTAGCTTCCTCTCTCTCTCTCTCTCTCTCTCTCTCTCGATTTTTCTCTATCCGCAGCTGTGCACACTGTGCTTCCGCATAAACGAAGGCTCAACGGGCGCTTGAAGGTGCACTGAAAGCTGGAAAACGAACGAACCCATTGTCTCCGTCCGGCCAGAATGTTTGGCACCTCCCCCCCCACCCACCCCCTGTTCCTCTTTTTTTGTTTTGCTTTTTTTCCAGCACAGAGCCACCGGCAAACACCTCACTCTCAGAGGCGGTCTGGCCGGATATCGCATCCGCACAATACATACAAAGAGAGAGAGAGTGAGAGAGAGAGCGATGAGTGGCTGTGCCCCTGCTGCGCCGCAACCAATTGCGCGGCCGGGCATACGCGCCACCATAAGCGCCACCGCTCGTTAATAAACGGGAACTAGAGTTAATTGACACCGCCTCGGCGCTCCACTACCGCCCGCCCGTTGTCCCACCCAGTGTTCCTAATGCTCTGTGGATTTATCATACAATGTATGCTCCATTTTACACCAGCTCCAATTACTCCAGCTTGGTTATCCGCTTGCTTCTCCCGCGACTTCCCGCTCTAGCTTGCATTTTCGTTTCCGCCCACACCAATCTATTGCTAATCTGATTAGCTCGGGTTTTGGCTTGGAATTGCGTGGGAAAAATGTGTGTGGATAAAGTGATTGTTTGAATTTGTTAGTTTAAGGGGATGGAGGAGAGTTGACATTGAAATTTTTCTAAATTTTATAGAAATTGGTGTGACTAAGCCAATCACTTGGCAAGCAGAGTTATTTTACCTTTAATTAGTACACTTGTACAGAGTAATTTGAGGTATAAACATTCAAAATTAAATAAACAATAAGGCAGTTATTAATTTTTAAACATTGCAATATTAATTATGCGTGAGAGGACTCTGCAGATGATTTCTTTGGTACGGTTGGTCCAATGAAGTTCAACTTTTACAGAGTTCTTTTTTAAGATCATAATTGTATATTGTCAACCATAAAACTTATAATATAAACAATTGGTTTGAACCAACTTCCACATGACTTATTCGCATGATTTTGGTGCTTGTCTTAGCTATGATCTTAAAAAAGAATTCTGTAAAAGTTGAACTTCATTGAACCAACCGTACCAAAGAAATCATCTGCAGAGTCCTATTACGCATAATTAATATTGTAATATTTAACAATTAATAACTGTCTTATAGTTTATTTAATTTTGAATGTTTATATCTCAAATTACTCTGTACAAGTGTACTATCAGGTCTAGTAATAATTAGTGTTGTTTTTTCGTATTCGGTTAGAATCCTGCTTGCTGCTAACTTCATCAACATAACCTACAAACGCGTGGTATATACAAAGAGTGTGAACCGTAATTAACAAGCTTTGCTGCAGAAAGTTTGTATTCGAACTGATTTACTTTGCGTAAATAATTAAAGGTAAAATGACTGTGCTTGCCAAGTGATTGGCTTAGTTGCAGCAATTTTTATAAAATTTAGAAAAATTTCAATGTTAACTGTCCTACATCCCCTTAATAGAGCGTATATTTTGAGTACGGTTTTATTTAGATTGGTTCCTTTGTTTGTCCGGATGAGCCGGGCGAATCAAGTTTGAAGTAGGAGTGTGGCCGCGCTAGTTTTTGTTTAGCGATACTGCGAGAGGGATACGCGCCGGATAAAGTAAATATTTGATATGTTGTTACACGAATATGCAGACACTTCGGTTTCTCTGTTTGCCTGGGCAAAGTCTTGAAATCAATTTTTGACCCACTTCCGCCGCCGCCGCCGCCGATTTCAATGGAATTTGCGCGCACACGCGTATATTTGAGATGGCAATGTTTCATCAAATTTGAATTGATGCCCTGCGGATCCTTATATTGACAGACCAACCCAGCGATATGTTTAATCGAATTGATTTATGGCCGAGCGGCTGTTAGCTCACCGTGTTTTTCTTCTTTCAATGGGTGTCTGATGGAAAATTGATTAAGTAATCGCAAACGACTGAAAAGTCTACAAATAAAAACAACTTTTTAAGTCGCACGATTCTAATAAATCGCATTAAAAAATCACAAATAATTATCACAGCCTTCTTCATTCTACTTAACGAAAAATAATCTAGTTATTCTCCCACAAAATTTCATTAACAACAAATATTTATAATGCAGAAAAACAATCACCAAGAATATCGCGATGCCCAAAGAAACTACAAATCATCTTCCAATACATCCTATTACCAATATAAGGCGATTTAAAAACATCATTCTATCATCGGAAATATCTGCCCGATTTCCAGCCGGATTACAGGAAGCAGAAGTAGAAGGAAACAGATAAAAGCGAAGAGGAATGCGGCGAGATAGAAAACTATTTACACGAGGACTTACCTTCGCGTTACGAAAATCACTTGAAACGTCGCTCGCCACGTATTATCACAAGTTGTTTACACAATGATATCATCAAATGTTAACAGCACAGAGTAAAATATCAAATATCGCTGAGCATGCAGTACGAGTGGGGGATGAGGATGAGGGTGCCTCCTACAGGAGTATACTCAATCCGTTAAATGCAAGATAATTCAGTGAGAGCGTAGATACAAAGAGAGAAAGAGAGAAAGAGAGAGAAAGAAAGATAGAAAGTTGCAGTGAGGCATGGGAAGTTTTATGGCACCTTCCTTGATGCAAGAAAACATTACCCACCAAATTTCAGCCCCGGGAAAGGTCGGGAAGTCCAAAAAAAAAATAAAAACCGTTAAAAATGAGCAAAAATGGACTTTTCTCGACGGTTTTTCGACCTGTTTTCGTTGCAAATCCGGACTTTTTTTCACGGATTCTTTGTTCTCTATCCACCCTGATACGAAAACAATCAAAATATCCCGGGTTCGGCCGATTTTGAGAAACTTGGAAAAATTGAGCATTTTCAAGGGTCGAAAATAGGTGAAAACCTAAACTTTGAGATAGGATGCCTCCTACAGGAGTATACTCAATCCGTTAAATGCAAGATAATTCAGTGAGAGCGTAGATACAAAGAGAGAAAGAGAAAGAAAGATAGAAAGTTGCAGTGAAGCATGGAGAATGGAGGTGAGCGCGAGAGAGCCATGGACAAATAAAGAAAGAAATCGATGCATGCGAGATTATATCGTAAAGGGCTCGGCCCTCCTCCCCCGAGCTGACGCAACTCCTCTAGAGAACAATACACGAAGAGCAGAGAAGAAGATAGAGTTACATGATGATAGATACCATGGAGGAACGAGTGAGAGAAGAAACCTAGCAGGGATGGGCAAGCATGAATAATATAAGGTCATGATTAATAATAATTGTGGAGAAAAATTAGTGATTATTTATAATCGCGAAGAAAAATGAGTGATTATTTGTAATCGTGGAGAAAAACTCGTGATTATTTGTAAATTACAAATAATTACGAATTCGAATGATTTAAAGTTGAATATTTCAAATTCGAATGAGTAAAGTATTCAATCATTCGAATTCGAAATATTCAACTTTGAACCATTCGAATTCGAAATATTCAACTTTGAATCGTTCGAATTCGAATCATTCGGATTCGATGTATTCGACTTCGAATCATTCGAAATGAAAGTATTCACTTTGCATCATTCGAATTCGTGATTATTTGTAAATTACAAATAATCACGGATTTTCCTCCACGATTACAAATAATCGCGGATTTTTCTCCACGATTACAAATAATCACGGATTTTTCTGCACAATTACAAATAATCACGAATTTTTCTCCACGATTACAAATAATCGCGGATTTTTCTTCACGATTACAAATAATCACGGATTTTTTGGCACAATTACAAATAATCACGCATTTTTCTCCACAATTATTAGTAATCATGACGTTATATTATTTATACTTGCCCATCCCTGAAACCTAGGGAGAACGATGGTTTAGGCGAGAAAAAAGTTACGGTCCAAGGCGAGGTAAAGCGGAAGTAGAAGTAGAAGTAGAAATAGAACGATATAGAAATATAGAAAGAGAGAGATAGAGAGAAAGAGAGTAAGAATAAAATTCAAGCATAAAGAATAAGATATGTGAAGGGAACAAAATAAGATAAGAGTCAATGTACCCTACTGCTCATAGCCTGCGATGGTGATCGCCCGGAAGCCCCGACATTACTCCAATTCCTACCAACACAACAATAGAAGAATCAGTGACTTTCTATGCATGACGCTAGCAGGTTTTACGATAGGACGCATTAAGGTAGTTGTCTCTTGACAGTATCATCAAAAAGTTGGGAGTACTTGATGTGTATGAGGGGAAGTTTGATTCTTGAGTCAAATGATAGTGGATTTTTGCTCGCGTGTGGTTGTGTCGCGTGGAAGATTGTGTGTATATGTCTGTGTTCTCATGCACACGTATCAAAAGTTTTGGGATACCACTTAGAATTTTGAAGTACTCGTATATTTTAAATGAAATTCAGAATATTTTTGATTTTTTGTTTGCTGTACATTATTTAAATTAAGTTATAGTGTGACTATTGTTCAAAAGTCTTAGGAAACCACTTCGAATTTTGATACTTTGAGTATTTGTATATTTTAAATCAAACTCAAAATATTTTTGATTTTTTATTCGTTGTAAATTCTTTAAATTAACTTATAATGTGACAATTGTATCAAAAGGTTTGGGAAACCACTTCGAATTTTGATGCTTTGAGTAGTTGTATATTTTAAATCAAACCCAAAATATTTTTGATTCTTTTTTTTCGTGCATTTCTACTAGTGAGTAGTTTTTTATTCGAATCCCACCAGAAAGTGAGGAAAGCTTTTTTTAAATTGCGCTAGATTTTTGTTGGGGGTTGTAAAAGTATGTATTACGATTTTTCGAAAATTCGTCGAGAAAGAAATCTACGCCGCAACTACCTTAATGGAGCGAAATGACATTGGGGGATGTGGCGCGTCTGAGCCTGTCAATTCCATTTGCCGCGAGTAGTATGAGTCGCGCTGTAGTCTGGCGCAGTGCACGCATATACACGAGCGACTAGTCGAATCTGCCCGGCTTCGCCCGGATGGAGGTCACCGTTTTTGCAGTAAGCTGAATCTGTCGTGTTCTAAATCGCATGGATATTGTCTGAATGGTCAATAACGTACAAAGAGAGGGCAAATGCTAACGCCACCACGGCGAAACCAGGAAGATACAGCTAGTTTCTTCTCCGTTAATATGAAAGGCAATGTTTGCTGCTCTATTTTCAAAGTCGCGTTTAAAATGCGTCGCAACATTTGTCATTCTTTTTTACTAATATGAAGTACAATGTTTGTTTATTTGTCTGTATGTTTGCAATAAACTTGAAGCTTTCCTTTCTGTATAAAGTTACAATCCATGTAAAGTATAAGTCAGAAAATACTGCAATAATTATTACTTGTACAGAGCTATTCAAAAATAGATAAGTTCCTTTAGAGTCATGTGGGCGTCATAAGTTATAAATTATAAAAATATACAAATATAAAGTTTCAGATTATTATAGATTGTAGATTATTATCGATATATAGAGTGATTCAAAAATAGATAAGTTCCTTTTAGATCAGCGCCTGCCAAGTTAGGCTCCCGGAACTTAACTGGCACCCCCACTCTCTCAATTTTCATGACGTTTCTACCTGTTTGTACCCTCGCGTGCGATGGGCAAACCCTTAAGAAAAATTTGCCGAAAACCTAAACTTTGAGCTAGGGCCCTGGAATTTATATCACTCCTTCTTTGATGCAAGGGCACATTCTCCACCAAATTTCAGCCTGTGAAATACACGGAAAGTATAAAAAATATGTTAAAAACCGTGAAAATTGGATGAAATTCATTATTCAGCAACGATTTTTTGGTATTTTCAATACAAATCCGGCCTTTTTTTCATGGATTCTTCGTTTACTATCCGCTCTGATACACAAACAATCGATTCATGAAGAAAAAACCCGGGTTCGGGGACCTTTGAAAAATTGGGTATTTTCGATGGCCCAAAATATGGGGAAAAAAAAATTTTGAGCTGGGACTCTAAAATTTATATCACATCTTCCTTGATGCAAGGGGCGACTCCCCACCAACTTTCAGCCCCGGAAAATGTCGGGAAGTCCAAAAAATATGGGAAAAACCGGCGAAAATTCCGAAAAAATCGAACTTTAAAGGCAGTTTTTTTAGTGTTTTCGATAGAAATCTGGACTTTTTTCGACGCATTTCTTGTTTTCTATCCGTTATCATTCGTAAACAATCGATTCCTGAAGAAAAAACCCGAGTTCGGGGATCTTCGAAAAATCATGAAAAAATCTGAAGGGGTACCCCTTAAGAAAAATTTGCCGAAAAAAAAATGTTGAGCTAGGGCTTTGGAATTTTTATGGTATCTTCCTTGATGCAAAAAAACGCTGCCCACCAAATTTCAGTCCCGGGAAAGGTCGAGAAGCCCACCAAAAAAAATAAAAACCGTCAAAAATGAGCAAAAATGGACTTTTCTGGACGGTTTTTCAACCCGTCCTCGTTGCAAATCGGAACTTTTCTTAACGGATTCTTTGTTCTCTATTCACTCTGATACGAAAACAATCAAAATATCCCGGGTTCGGCCGATTTTGAGAAACTTGAAAAAATTAGCCATTTTCGAGGGTCGAAAATAGGTGAAAACCTAAACTTTGAGCTAGGGCTCTGAAATTTATACCACTTCTTCCCCGACGCAAGGGCACATTCTCCACCAAATTTCAGTCCCGGGAAAGGTCAGGAAGTCGACGAAAAAAAATAAAAACCGTCAAAAATGAGCAAAAATTGAAACTAAAATATTAGCGCGCTGTATTGCTAGAGAGCTAGAGTTGGGGGCAGAGAGGGGTAGGATGGCTAGCAGGTAGTGAGGGTAGTGAGGGTAGTCAGTAACCCTCAAATCCGCAGGCAGGGTCCACCGAGTAGTGGAAAGGGAAAGAAGCGCGTGAGGGGCCCCTCACTTGGCTGGCACTGCTTTAGAGGCATGTTGGCATCATAAATCATAAATTATAAAAATATAGAAATATAAAGCTTCAGATTATTATAGATATATAGAGCGATTCAAAAATAGGCAAGGTTCCTTCAGAGGGATGTGGGCAGATTGATAGGTGGTGGGCAGCGATGGGTCGGTTTTTACATGTGGGTTAAAACGTAATATTAGAGGTGTCTAGAGTCCTCGAGGGCTGCGAGCTGCGAACCTCAACAGAGATTGCTGAGATATGAACCGCTGCCATTCTCTAGCACTCCTTCTGCTACCCCCTGAGCCCACACTCGTTCACCCTCTCCCAACCAACCGCCCCCCCTTTTCCCTCATCGAACCAGCCCTCCGCGCACCCCCGAAAGCTTTGGGTTGGTCTGACACCCGGTTTCAGGCCCACTCGAAAAACGCCTTCAGCCGCCTATTTATGAGACACGGTCGACCCATTTTCCAAGAGAGATATCCGATGGCTCGCTGATTTTAATCGGTCGTGAAAAGGACCATTCAGCCGCCGCCGCCGTCGCCGCCGCCGCCGCCGCCGGCGATGAGCCCCGCCTACGATTAACAACGAAATTGTTGCGGAACCTTTGCCACCAATAAAAGCAATCGTTTGAAGGCTGCGAGTAAGTAGATCGCAATGAATTTTTAATGGGATTTTGGTTGAGAGATTTAACTGTTTAACAAGATGCGTGAAATGGCTTTGATTTCGTGGGAATAAAACTGGATAAATAAAAGTGATCGCACGTAACTAAATTGATATGAAACAATATCGAACTTTATTAGAGTTGTAAAATTAAGCTCATCAAGTCCCAAACAGATTGACCCTCTTCTTTCGCTCTGATTCAATTTAGTGTCTAATTTTCGTCATGGTAATTTCGTTTTATAAGTTGCTTTCCCTGGTTGGTAAAATAGCAACTGTTACTGTATTATTTTGTAGTCTTCCTTTTGTATTTTGTTCCAGATTTTATTGTACTTTGCTTTTGCTCTGTTGTTATATAATTGACTTCCTTTCTTTTGCTCTGATTCAATTTATTGTCTAATTTTCGTCATTGTAATTTCGTTTTATAATTTGCTTTCTTGTTGTTACATTGCTACTACACTTTCTAGCTTCTCTCACATTCCATTGCACTCTCGATGGTTTTTCTTATTTCTTGTTTTATTATATTTTGCTATTTCCTTGTTTTTTCGTACATTTCGTTTCACACTTGCTGATTTTGTTTTAGTTTTTACTGTATTTTCCTTTTTCCCTATTGTTGTATAATTGAATCTCTTCTTTCGCTGTGATTCGAAGAAAGAATTCGTAGGGAATAAAAGCGATCGGAAATAATCAGTCATCAAAATAAATATCAAACGTCATTGAAAACGTAAAAAAAAACTGATAAATTTTCAAATTGATCTGATAAATTTGATTGATTTGATTCGATAAATTTTTCAACGAAACTGTTAGTTCATTAGAATTTCGTGAGCAACAAAATGAATGATTTGCCAATCGAACTAGCATTACTTTCTTGCGTCGGCATTATTCGCCGAAATCATTCGACTCAGTAATTCGGCATCATTGAAATCGCACGACTAAAGCGTCTCCCACGCGGCGGCTGCACGAAACAGTGTCAATTCACGGTAGAATTCCAGGCGCAGCTGCCCCAGAATGCTGGCGCTCGGTGGCACCTCGTCCGCGGTAGTCGCATCGCCGAGCGATCATTGTTCGGAGACACGAATCAAGCAAATCCGAAGTTGTTACATTCGAGTATCAAACATTACGTCCGAGCGGACTCGCTTCTGCCCGAGCAATCAATTCGCCGTCATTCTCGCCCAGTCTCGCACAGCGGATCACGAAAAACCAGGAGAAAATTATGTTTCCAGCTCTCCGTGAATTTCAAGTATCAGGAAAAGCTTTAATATTGTATTATAAAAAGTAGAAATAGATTCGAATGGATAATGAATAAAAATGCGAATATATTGTGAAGTACAATTAATAGTCAATCAAATAATCAAAGTGAGATCAATTTATCAATTATAGATAGTGTAAATTTTATAAAATAAACGTATGCATTCAGTTTTTTTGATAGTATTGGTTATTTTTTGATAGTGAATTTTGAAGTATCAGAAAAAGCTTTAATATTGTATTATAAAAAGTAGAAATAGATTCAAAGGAATACTAAATAGAAATGCGAATATATTATGAAGTACAATTAATAGTCAATCAAATAATCAAAGTGACATGATCTCATCAATTATAGATATTATAAATATTATAAAATAAACGTATGCATTCACTTTTTTTGATAGTGAATTTCAAGTATCAGGAAAAGCTTTAATATTGTATTATAAAAAGTAGAAATATATTCAAATCAATAGAAAACAACAACAAGATCTTATTAATTACAAGTAATATCAATAACGCAAAGTAAATATATAATATGGCATTTTTTGGAATTTGATCGCTTATTAACGCGAATATATTATGAAGTACAATTAATATTCGATCGAATAATCAAAGTAAAATGATCTTATCAATTATAGATCGTATAAATATTATGGAATAAATGTATATAATCACTTTTTTGATAGCATTAGTTATTCTTTCGTAGTATTTATGCAAATAGGGAAAGTATCAATAGTAGCAAATGCATCTGCTTCAATTTACATATCATTATAGTTCATCATAGTCTTGAAACTACTCTCCACTTTCATCTTCTACAAGGTTTTCAAGTTCTTCAAGTTCAAAATCTAATTTTGTCCGCATTTTTAAAGATTCTCGAACCCACTGTGAATCGGTTTCCTACTTTTCTCTTGGAACTATCGACGCGTCCCTTCTATTCGAATATTCTAGCACTGAAAATTCTATCTTAAAGCCAACGAAAGTTTTAAAAAAAAGAAATTTAACAGAATCGTTCCGCTCGACGAATTACCGCCATTAGAAAATCACCGAGCGTTACCATAATTACCATCACGAAAATGAAACAGGGAATTAAATCAGAGCGAAACAATCTGAGGAACTACCGGAATCCGAGTGAAAAGTGGTTCAATTAAATTAACAACAAGAGAAAGCGAATTATAATCGTAATTACCATCGCGAGAATTAGACAGTAAATTGAATCAGAGCGAAAGAAGAGATTCAATTATATAACAACAGGGAAAAAACAAAGTACAATGAAAGCTACAATAAAATCAGCAAGTGTGAAGCGAAATGTACGAAAAAAGGAATATACAATATTACAGTAACAGTGGCTACTTCACCAACAAAGAAACAGCAAAATATAATAAAACAAGAAAGAAGAAAAATTATCGAGAGTGGAATGGAATGTGAGAAAAGCTAGAAAGTGAACTAGCAATGGTAACAACAAAAGAAAGTAAATTATAAATCGAAATTACCATGACGAAAATTAGACAATAAATTGAATCAGAGCAAAAGAAGGGAGTCAATTACATAACAACAAAGCAAAAGCAAAATACAATAAAATTTGGAACGAAATACAAAAGGAAGACTATAAAATAATACAGTAACAGTTGCTATTTTACCAACAAGAGAAAGCAATTTATAAAACAAAATTACCAGCACGAAAATCAGACAATAAATTGAACCAAAGCAAAAGAAGGGAGTCAATTATATAACAACAAAGCAAAAGCAAAATACAATAAAATCTGGAACAAAATAAACCAAGTGTTGTACAAAATATAAAAGAAAGACTATAAAATAATACAGTAACAGTTGCTATTTTACCAACAAGAGAAAGCAAATTGTAAAACGAAATTACCAGCACGAAAATCGGACAATAAATTGAACCAAAGCAAAAGAAGGGCGTCAATTATATAACGACAGGGCAAAATCAAAATACAACAAAACCTAAAAGAAAATCTGCAAGTGTAAAAGAAACTATACGAAAGAAAGCCCATAAAAGATCACACTTACAGTTCCTCCTTCACCACCAAGGAAAGAGGCAAATACAATAAAAGCAGAACCAAGAGAAGCATCAAGAGCGAAGGGAACGCGAGGGAAGCTAGAAAGTGAACGAGCAACGGTAACAACAAGAGAAAGTCGCTAAAGGGAATAAAAGTAGGAATAAAGGACTAGGCGAAGGAAGGAGGGAGGGAGGGAAGGAAGGAAGGAGCGTAGGATTGAGGGGCCGAGAGAAGGCAGAGAGAGCTGAAGCTCGAGCGACCGAGAAAGGAGAGAACGAGGACTACAATATGGGTCAGTTATTGATTGCTCCCTGGTCGAGTCTCTGTGTAACGCCTACCATACACACGTCTCTGCCCGTTTCTATCTTGTTATCTTAGATACCGAAACGCAACCACCACTTACCACCCTCTAACAACGTGAGCCTCTTTATTGCCATGCAAACCTTATTATAAACGGGGCGCCCGCGCGCGCGCCTTTGCATTACGCAACGCCACTCACTCCCTCCCTCCCTCCCTCCCTCCCTCCTTCTCACTCTCTCACTGCCCCTCTCCCCCTTTCTCTGCCTTTTGACACCTCGAACAATTGATTATTGTACGCTCTCGAGGATGCTGCGATCTCTCCACTGTACTGTGAGAAAGAGAGAGAGAGAGAAGGGGAGAAAGCTCCCTCACTCTCTCTCGAAAGAGGGGGGAGAAAGCTCTCTTACTCTCTCTCGAAAGAGGGGGAGAGAAAGCTCTCTCTCTCTCACGAAAAAGAAAGCTCTCTTACTCTCTGTCGAAAGAGGGGGAGAGAAAGCTCTCTCTCTCACGAAAAAGAAAGCTCTCTTACTCTCTGTCGAAAGAGAAAGCTCTCTTACTCTCTCTCGAAAGAGGGGGAGAGAAAGCTCTCTCTCAAAAGAGAAAGCTCTCTTACTCTCTCTCTCTCTCGAAAGAGGGGGAGAAAAAGCTCTCTTACTATCTCACGAAAAAGAAAGCTCTCTTACTCCCTCTCGAAAGAGAAAGCTCTCTTACTCTTTCTCTCGAAAGAGGGGCAAGAAAGCTCTCTCTCTCTCTCTCTGCCACTTGTGGTCCTGGCATTGGTCGGGAAAATCCTGAGAGCACTGGAGAAGACAATTCCTATCGAATGAGACCTGCCCGAGCGGTTTCGCCCTCGGCTACGTTCTTCCCTCGAATTCGAATTGACGATACTGACGTCACACCGC
Source organism: Ectemnius continuus (assembly GCA_910591665.1). Lineage (NCBI taxonomy): Eukaryota > Metazoa > Arthropoda > Insecta > Hymenoptera > Crabronidae > Ectemnius > Ectemnius continuus. The sequence continues at coordinate 4,177,059 of OU342856.1, forward strand.
CGTTCAGAGAGAGAGAGAGAGACGCAGAGAGTGTACATGCTGACGACTTTTGGCCCCGACGACTGCGCCCGATATTGGCGCGCGTGCACGGCATTTCTCGTTGGAATTCTGACGCACGACCGAGTGATTTTCGTCTTGGCCGCGCGACTCGATCGAGTTGCTGTTTGGGAGTTTTGCGTTGCTCGGCTGAAGCCCGTTTTGGGGATTTAGTCGGGCAATTTGGCGGAAGGTGTTGTTTTGTGTTGGTGTATGGAAATTTGGGGGATGACGGAAGAATAGATTTGTTTGGATTTGTTAATACGCAGTGAGGAGTACAAGTGTTTTTGCAAGAATATTGAAATGAACAGAAATTGTATTTGACGGTTTTTGTAATATTAGTAATAATGAATGCGATAAGAAAACACTGATCAAATCAAAATATTGTATTTTTATTTCTGCCTTCAACAGCTTAAAATAATTTTTGTTTATCCCGAAATTTTGTAGAAAACTTAAACACTTTTGAACAAATAACTTTACCAAACAATTGTTTAATTTCGTTGCAACACAATTGAAAAAATTGTTCCTAGATTGAAGTATTACTTGTAAAAGAGAAATTCATTTCTATCTTTTTCATAATGTTTTATATTCATGATATTCTTCATTGGCACTAAAAGGGTTAATTAAAGATGAGGCAAATATAGTTCACAATTTCTTTGCGATACTACAAATCGACCCTAATATTTACCACAAATAAAACCCTTGAGATTCGCATTCACACACGCGGAATTACCAGCATAAAATCCGCGCTGATTATAAAAGGTTTACGGTGTCCCGTTTCGCTACAACTATTATTACTGTCTCTCGACGAGGGGGCGCATTATTCAAACGAGCAGCGGCGAACTCACTCCGAGCTTCATTTCCACTGCGCTAATTACATGATCTTTTTCCAAGCACCAACAAAACAAAACAAGAAAATCGAAGTGGCACTGAAAATCGGATTCCCAAAACTCCACGTCATTTCCTGTCGCGGCCAGTTAAATACTCGAGCAGAGTAAACCAAGCCTTAATCGTTCAAACGCGACTCTCAATTTGACTGGAGCGAGCACTAATGACGATGCCCACCGCTAATAACGCTCATCGCTTTCCCTCATTTCGTAATTCCAAATTCAAGCGCGCCAGCGCGCGCCAGCGCTCTCTGTCGACAAAACGTTTAACTTGCTAATCCAATAGGTGGGGGGTTGAAAGTACAGGGCAAGAGTGGCGAAAATAGGGGACGAGAGAAAATATTGCAGGTTTGCCGGAGGGTGAGAGGAGGCGCGCGAGAGAAAAAAAAAGAGGGAAAGAAAGAGAAATCCGTGCCTCGCTCTAAAGAGTTCTAAATAGCGGCGGAAGCAATGGGTGGGGTGGGGGGAAAGAGGGAGCGGAAGCGGAGGGGGCGGAAGGGAGTCGGTGAACAAAGAGTTGGCGATGACACCTCAACTGGCGCAAAGTATGAATAAGGCCCGGGGTAGAATTTTGCACGAGTGATCGCAAAGTGTTGCTGCTTTCTCTCTCTCTCTCTCGCTCTCTCTTTCGCTTCAGTCATCGCGCAAATAGCGGCGATCGGCCCACGGCAAAAGAACGCCTGTCCGGATTCCTCCTCCTTTCTCCTCGCGGATTCGAGGATCGCAAAAGTGCTCCGCTTTCTCTTCCTGCTTATTACGTAAACTTCGCGTCAAACCCTCGACACGCTCCTTTTATGATTCGTCGTTGTATGGAAAGAATGTTTTATGAGGACGATGAGGTCATAGCGCGAAATGAAATGCCCCTCGAAAACGGTATTTCGGCTGGGGGCCTTTAATTGTTCGAGGTATTCTCCTTAATTGTGAATTTTAGTCGCTCGCTGCCGGAAATTATCATATGCTCGTAGACTCGTCCGGTTAAATTCGGTGATCGTGTATCGGAATAAATGTGGACTGATTAAATTTGCTCAGTCGAATGATTGGTAACAGCAAAATTGAAATGGAAAATAGCATTCGAATTTTACGATGGCTAGTTTCTGCTCGGTAATTTTCATAATTTGCTATCGATTTTAATATTCGCATTGCTAAATTCGATGGTACAACTGTTCCTTTTTAGAATTAGTATCGAATTAAAAATGCACTGCTTTCGTGGTATTGCGATAATTTATACAAATTAAACTAGTGAAATAAGTCTAATTTAAATAAACTCAAAGACTAAGGTAAATTTTCTGTCTGTGTCACAATATTTTTCAAAATAATTTCTGACGCGAATTTGTATATTTGTGCATACTGTATACTGTATATTGTATACTGCATAATTATATACAAAGAAAAACTGTAAATCGAGTTTTAACGTCACTCGAAAAACATTAAAATAAATACTGCAATTGCATTCTGATTTTAAGGAAACTCAGAAGTTGGCAGTTCAAACCCAAAAATATATTAACATTGAAATCTCAAAATACCTTTTAGAACTTTAACAAAGTCATACAAACTTTTAATTTTCTTTATAATTAAAAGCTACTTATTACTCTGTGAAGGATTATTTTTTCCAATAAAAGAAACAATATATTTCTGTTCAATAATAATTGCAATTGACTGAAAGCAACAATATCCTTGTCGATTCTCTGACATATTATACATTCCAAAAATGTGTTAGCACAGAAATCCCAAAATACTTTACACAACTTTTAAAAAATCATAAAATCTTTTACTTTTCTTTATAATTAAAAGCTACATATTACTCTGTAAAGGATTGTTTTTTCCAATAAAAGAAGCAATATATTTCTGTTCAATAATAATTGCGATTAACTGAAAGCAACAATATCCTTGTCGATTCTCTGACACATTATACATTCCAAAAATGTGTTAGCATAGAAATCCCAAAATACTTTACACAACTTTTAAAAAATCATACAAACTTTTACTCTTCTTTATAATTAAAAGCTACATATTACTCTGTAAAGGATTGTTTTTTCCAATAAAAGAATTATTACTCTGTAATAATAATTGTGATTGCCTGAAAGCAACAATATCCTCATCGATACTCTGACACATTAGACATTCCAATTTTCCTATACAAGTGGCACGGTGGACAGAATGACTATGAGATCGTCCATTGGCGAACACAAGCAGGAGGGCATTTCGAATCAAACGAAATCCTTGGAGCGAATCATCATCAGAGGATCAACGGGTCTGCGGAGAGTCGGGCGAGGCTCGAGTGACTAGTAAGAGTAGAGCCAACAATAGGGAGGAATAGGAAGTCCGATAAGAGGAGAAGGGTAGCGAAGAGAGGGAGAGGGAGAGAGTCGGACAAAATCGAGATAAAGGCAGAGAGGTTTATTCAGACCTCGAAAGATACTACATCCCCGTAAGTACTACGGGGTATGTACTACCAGTCGAGGGTCGAAGTCAGACCTGTCCGAGACCAATGTCCAATCAAAATCTCCGTATCAAGAGAATAGAACGTCTCGTTCAATGACAACCTATTGAAAACAGCTCTCGAGCAGTTCTCCTCTCTAAAACTATAACTTTCCATACTTGGAAGACAGTGGCGTACCCAGAACACTTAGTTGACACAGAGGATTTCCAATTTTGTAATTAAATGTATTATTGTAGACTTTGTATTAAGTTCGTTTGTGTTCGAAAATAATAAAATCTTATTAATTATTAATTTGGAATTATTTTCTTGTTTTGTTTATTAACTCTCCCATTGCCAATGCTCGAGCAGCAACATAATTCAGGGGTTGTTTTGTTGTGCTCTCAAAGTTTCTCGTTTGAATATATTTTGAAAGTTTTAATGTGAAATTTATTATTATAGCGAACTTTAAGTTCCCTCTATTTACAATTATAATCCAAGCGAAATAAACGCTGGAAAATATTGTAATATTTGTTATTTATATGGATAGTTTCAAAAGTAATTTCAAAAAGAGTGGAAGATCCAGTTGCACCAAGGTATTACTCTTTGAGTAAATATTACATTATTTATGTTCATCGAGCGAAGGATAATCAAGTGTCAGCAACGCAGTAGAACACACAAAATAACAGTATTTTTTATCCTTGAGACTTTGTAAAGTTAAAAACCCTTCATCTCCTTTTGTCAAAAATAAATCATTTCACAGTGCCTGCTCTCATTTTATGATAACCACTCACTAAACACTACTTTCCCAAATTATTTCACATCAGTAAACAAATGGATTAAAAATCAGTGAGTGCAAACACTCAGTTTCTGCCATAAACAAAGAACCCTACCAACTAATTATCAGAATCGGCATTCTTCCAAATTATTCCTCAGAACAATCCCAATCTGAGAAAGCCCCGTTTCGAGTGCGCTAGATCACGAAAGAAGAGGCATAAAAAAAGGGGGGGTGGTGGTGTGTGTACTTACGGGTGGGAGACGCGACGATACAATGTCCTCATGGACATGGCTCTGTGCTTGGGTCTTGCGGAGTTGTCAGGTGCAGATGTAGGTGTAGCACTTCCGTTGGTCGCGGTATGGCGTGGCGCAGCTGTTGGGGGAGCACTTTGCTCCCCCGTGGCCGCCACGGCCACCGCCGCAGAGGTGAGGCCCCCGGAAGTCGCCAGACCGTTGCGCCGGAAGGTGCCCGAGCTAGCCGCTAACCGGCGTGCTAACCTGCGGGCGAGCCGACGGGCGAGGCGCGCCCCTGCAGCACCGGCACCCACCCTGACGGTCTGTCTGTCCCACCCCCCGGCGAGAGGGGGTGGCACCACCGCGCGTCCCTACCGCTACGGACTCGGCCCTGCACTCGGAACCCCTCTTCCTCGGCACCCTCCTTACTTCCACTTCAATCAGCAAAACTACCCCCCGGCGATGCCGGTTCAACCCCTCGAGCGCTACTCTCCTACTTTCGCCACCAAGAGACACCTGGCCCACCTCTCAACTAGGCGACGCGAAATCACGCGATCTTCTTCTCGCTCGATCCCTTCGCACTGTTAAACATTTCTGTGTCAATGACCAACTTCTCGCTCGATTATGCCTTCGGGGCCTTGGTACATCTTGATCGCTCGGTAGGTGGAGGGGGGGTTGTTCTCTTCCGGTGGGGCCTGGCACGCGCTTCTTCCTCACGCCAGTCGCCGCGTTCCTCTCTCGGGTCACGCGCAACAAAGGTACCACTGGAACAAAAAGTGGGCCAGTAGTGAGAATCAGTGGAGCGAGTGGTCGCCCCTCTTAAACTATGGCTTCCTTTTCTAGATTCCTTCCTCTCCCGATCGAACTCACCGCCGCCGACGCTTCTTCGACAGAAATAAGAACGGATTCGTAATACGGAGAATCCGCGGCGAGTAGTTTTTCTCCTCGCACGAGTATGGAATATTAATGCGAGGCAATAAAGGTGTTCCAGCCAATAAAGCTGCCGCGGCGGAGGAAAAACACTGTGAAAGTTTTGCCCGGCAAAGATTTAGGGGCTGATTGCAATATGGATTTGAGTGGGCGGCGGCAAGGAATCTCTCCTTTATTTATCCCTAACTTGGTAGAGCAGCATTCGCGCTTGCTCTGCATTAAATACATCATTGCTTCCACGTGAAACTGGCAGCCGAAGCGATAGGCATAATTTATTCGTGCAAAACGGAATATCGAATGTCGAGCGTGGAAGGACCATCGACCTCTGCCCGATTCAGGTCACTCGGAGGAAGCATCAAATTTTTAGACCTCCGCTACTAGTCGTGCTCCACATTGCCAATGAATAACCTTGACTCAACTTTACTTTTCAAACACTCCGCCAATGTCACATGTGTGCTTAGTGATATTATTTGTTAAACTCTTCCATGCACACGTGCAAGAACGAACATTTCGGAATATTGATTGGAATTATACGAAGCTCACAAAACAATATTCACCCAATAATAAATGTAATAAGGAAAAAATGATCAGATCAAAATGATGTACTTTTATTTCTGCGTTTACAGCTTAAAATCATTTTTGTTCATCCCTAAATTTTGTAGAAAACGACGACATATATAAATTTATAAAACGTTATAAGTGGTTTAATTTGGTTGCAACACAATTGAAAAAATTGCTTGTAAAAGAGAAATTAATTTGTATCTTTTTCACAATGTTTTTTCTTTACGATATTCTTGGCATATCTGCGATATTTTTTATAATCTCTCGAATGTTAATGTAAACGAAACAATAGTGACAAAGTTTATAAAGCAAGAAATGATCTGTTTATCGTAAATTCCTCTGGGAAGCGGGTGATTATTGTAGAGGCGAATTTTATGGTCTTCCGTCCTTGGTTTAAAGCTCTTTAGTAGCAACAAGGACAAATCCCCCGGAGCGGAGCGGTTTTCGAAAAAGGAAAGCGACGAAGCTCGCAAACTGCCGAGTAATGAAACGATAAGCGGTCTTTCGAAAAATCTAGGTTCCTTAGTTACGCATTCAAAGCGTCGTCGCTGCTCTATTCATTTTTCCATTCCTTATTCCCCACGCAATCCCTATTAACACCAACACCAGCAGATTTTCGAGGAGTATCATTAATTTCGGCGGAGGTAGAAACAGCATAATTACGGAGCTTGCAAGCACCGCGCGTCTCTCTCTCGAGAAAAAAAGGCGGAGTCCACGACGATTTTTCTATAATTACATCCATTTATCCAAATGAGAGAATTAATGACGAAGCGCGAGAAGAAAGAGAGCGAAGAGGGATGATTGAAAGTAAGAGTACTCACCCGCGAGTGTATCAAGCGGCGATGGCTCTGGAAGTGTTGACGGTCGAGTGATTATTCTTCCAGGGTGTCATCTCACTTTCGTTGGCTCGGCTGACAGTGCATCAACAGTTCATAAGCAATATCAGGCGTGTCAGTGAGGAAGCTCTAGGTTCCGGGATGACAGGTCTATCACAGATTCTAGATCCGAGGTGAGTCCTCGAAGCCAGCATCCTCCTTCCCATTAATTGCACTGGGATCACGGCGTACGCCCTCTTTCCCATTCACACCCATGTCGTCTGGAGAGCACGTGCTCTTAGAATCTTCGTTTCTATATCTTAGTATCACAATGGACGATTTGGTTTTCTTGGTAATAACGGTTAACCTTAAGCTTAGGGATCACAGTCGCGAATTGATACGGATCATCGTGCGTGCTTCTGCTGGGACGCGCTGCTGGCACAATGTCGACGTATAGCGTCGGACATGCCTGACGGAGATGGTGGTGGTGGTGGTGGTGGTGGGTCCTGCCCGGCGGAGCAATCAATCGGCATCAATTAGCGTCATCCATTCTCGAAGGGTGCTTTCCCTGATACGAGCGAGATATTCCTCGGTGCCGTTGCGTTTCTCGGACGGATTGCTACCTCTCTCTCTCTCTCTCTCTCTCTGGCACTTGGCTCCTCCTCCCCGGGTCGATCCTTACAGTCGCGAACCCTCCCGACAGACACCGCCGTCTCCGGCTGCCACTCTCGTCGGCGAGGCCCCCTTTCCCTTTTCAGCCGGAGCTCATCCGAAAACTCGTCCTTGAGGTTGAGGAGCCTGGCGTTAGCTTGTTAATTTCACTGTCGACATCGAGTGCGCACGTGCAGCCATAGGCAATGTGCCACCGTGGAGGGAAGGCCGCGGAGAAACCGCCTCTGATATCGGCGAGGCTCCTGAAAAAGTTCCCTCTCTCTCCCTCTCTCTCTCTCCCTCTCAATGAAGTCGACGAGGTCCAAGTCCGAGAGTGGGAAGCAGCGAGTCCAGGCTCAGACTGGCGTCGGCGAGTTTCGTGTGGTGGGCTTCGCGATGCCTCCTGCGCCGAGGCGCGACCATGCGATCCTCAGAGTCGGTGCGAACCGCACAGTAACCAAGTTCCTCGCACGAGCGTCTTCCACAGGATTCCATTGTCTTCGATGATCCCTCCGGACTGTACCGCGTTACCTTTCTCTTGCGGGGTGGGGGGTGCCTGTTGTCTCCGGGAAAACTCTCGAGTTAATTGGAGCCGTTACCTTCCGGCGAGGATCTTCCAAAGCGGATTGGGTAACAAGTTCCGTTAAGGGTCGCGATCATTCGACCCTGGATGCTGCTACTCCGCCGGCAGGGCAATCATTCCTCCGCGCACTCTGCTTACGAACATAATAGCCCTACTTCGAAAGCACCGTCAGTCACTTGAGTGGGATCGACGGGGAATTTCCGGGGGAGAATTCCCTGCGAGCAGCCAGCAGCCAGCAGCAGCAGCAGCAGCCCCCCGTTTAAACTGCTCGTCGTCTCCTTGATTGTCGCTTCCTTGAGATCCTCGCTTCTGCCCAATGAGATTGGAGCTTAATCCAAGCTCTGCCGAGCCACCTCCTTCGATCTCTTACCGTCGTCGAGTTTAACGATATATCCGCTTTGAGTTATAACCAAGACTTCCGAATGTCCTCTCTCTTTCCAGACTTCCACTGCTTCGATCTTCCTCGAGACGATTCTTCCCTCTCTCTCTCGCTCTCTCTCTCTTGGAGTCTCTCTCTCTGCTCACTCGTTCGATAGCAAATGCTCCTCGACCACTCGATGCCCTCTCGCCCCCTCCGCGAGACCGAGTCTCTCTATGCTGCGGAAATGCACGCACGCACACTCACACTCCCGATTAGTAGCGACGTGTCATTATCGGCGGATAACCCGAACGGCGTGTGCACGCACGCGGCTCCTTAATTGCTCTCGATAGGCCACACTCACCGCGTATATATCGATACTCTCTTGGCCGGTGGCCGCCTGACTAACATGACACAAGTCGATCGGCTGGCATTCCACCGTCGAACGGCTAATTCCGCCGCGCCGCTCCCTTCGAGCTTCTTGACCGTGAATGCGCGTACGCGCCCCTTTCCCCCTTAACTTGTGGAACGTTCATTGGCCGAGAGATTGGCCCACGAGGGGGATTCCAGTGCTTCTTTCACTCGGGAAGACCGTCAATTGAACAACGCTCCGAGACCCGATCGGATCGACCACAATCCTGTACCTCTCTTCACTCTCTCTGGGAACAAGAAGATCTCTTGGTTAGGACCAACTGGACTCGAGCGATTGTCTTGATAGTCTGGCGATGACAGGTGGAGAAATCGAGCGCGCAGACGATATCGGATGCGATGACTCGGACCCGGGACTTCCCCAGTGGACACTATGTCCTCGAGTCATCCGGACCCCCGGTTTCTTTCTTATGGCCCTCGGCTCGCGCAAGCTCTCTTTCTCCCGCGATCCTCTCCTTTCGCCCCCTTTTACCGAACTCTTGCCTATACGCGCATTCTCTCTCTCTCACATACACACTCACAGATACACAGTCGTTCGCTCCCTCTCTTTCAGGAATCGTGCTCTCCCACCTTTCGCTCCTCTCACTTTCTCTCTGCTCGCTCTACCTTTTGCCCGTTCTTTTCCACTTCCTCTCACACATACAATCGTTCTCTCTTTCGCTCTCTCAAGAGGAGTTCGTTTTTCTCTGGGCTTTGCGCCGAGAATGCCACTTCTTGCTTCTTGTCTCCTCGCTGTTCTCTTTCACTCTCTCTTTCTTTCTCTAGGTTTCAGGCTCTCGTATCCACCAAGAGCTTTTCACTCGGCTGCCTCGCCCAGTTGGTCCACTCACGTCGCCCATGCGTTCCTCTCTCACTCTCTCTCTCTTTCTCTCGTAGGCTCTTTCGCTCTAGCCGCTGCTTCTCGATTTCATTCATTCGAACCGCGGCGGAGTAGGATGGGCGCGCGAGCGAGTGCGGAGAGGGTGGCGCGCGACCAATGAAGACGTTTTCTTTAGCTTAAGAGGGTGGCATACGTGCGCTCGGTTCGCCCTTATCGATTACGACGCATACGGAGAGATGGAGAGAAAAGGCCGCCGCTCTCTCGCAGCCGACCTCATCGACCGAGCGGGCCAACGGATCACCGGACAGAGCCACCGCGACGGCGGCGGCGGCGGCGGCGGCGGCACCGGCGACGACCACCACGACCAAGTCCGTCGATCGTCCAATTCGGCCGGCGTGCGTGCGTGAGAATGCGTCTGTGTCTGTCTATGTGTATGTCCGTGTGACTCGGCTTGAATTTCCCAACTGCGATCCTCTATGTTCGTCGGTCGGTCTTGTCAGTGTGTGATGTGGGTGAGTGTGCGCGTCTGAGTGCCTGCGGCAGCCGTGTTACGTGTTTCAGCGTAACCCCGACTTCGATGTTAGGCGGCTGATAGCCGGCCTCACACTGATACGGCTACGCCGTCCGAGCCGCGCACTATACCCGCCCCTTCAACTATCCACCCCCTTCCCTCCTCTCGACGCCGCCGTCGACGCCGTCGACGCCGCCAGCGCGCAGCGAGCCACCCCCCGAAAAAACCGACACCCCTCTTGGAGGCTCGATTCGGGCGCCGCTCCGCGACGTTTTCTCGAAACGATTTATGTCTCTCTGTACCACCTTCTCCGCCCCACACCCGCCACCCCAACCCTGCCTCGCCTACCCTTTCGCCACCCTCCACGGCAACCCTTTCGATTGTGACGTAATACGCATGCCTAACACGTTACGTGGAAACAGGCTTTCGGAGGGCGATTGCGAAACCCTATTACTCCGGCTGGCCTTCTTTCGAATTACCACCCTCTCGCTCGCCCGCCAACCTGCACCACTTCCGCTCCACGAAATTCCACGGGGTTCCAGAGCTCCTGGTTAAGAAGGGCTTTTTGGCCTGGTGGTTTTCCTCCTGCCTGGAAACAGACGGGATGTTGGATCGCTCAATGATCGTGCCTCTCAATAAATACTGAATTAAAGCTGCGTGGCCTTGGCAATAGTTTCAAGGGGGTGGAGGTGGGGGTGGCAAGTGTGTCTTTGGAGTGTCATCGGAATCACGTACGTGCTGAATAGGGCTGTGTCAATGCACAGGGTGACTTCGCTTGGATTTGTGTCTGGGAACGTCGTAGCCTAGTTTTTCAGACCCTGGACTTTCCGGACGCCTAGTAGTACGAGTCAATGCTAGTAGTACGAGGAGAATGGATCATCTCTTCGAAAGAGTATTATTTTATTGTGTCAAGCAATGCAGTCTTTTTGATATTACTTTGGTTCTGAAGTTAATAGAACAGTAATAATAACTGGAATAATATTTTCTTGCAAGCATTGTTTTACAAAGATTTGATTTTCGAACATTTAGTTTGATTTAATTGATGATTCGGATGATCTTCAGGATCTTCGAAAGAGTATTATTTTATTGTGTCAAGCAATGCAGTCTTTTTGATGTTACTTTGGTTCTGAGATTTGTAGAACAGTAATAATAACTGGAATAATATTTTCTTGCAAGCATTGTTTTACAACGATTTGATTTTCGAACATTTAGTTTGATTTAATTGGTGATTCGGATGATCTTCAGGAACTTCGAAAGAGTATTATTTTATTGTGTCAAGCAATGCAGTCTATTTGATGTTACTTTGGTTCTGAAGTTAATAGAACAGTAATAATAACTGGAATAATATTTTCTTGCAAGCATTGTTTTACAAAGATTTGATTTTCGAACATTTACTTTGATTTAATTGGTGATTCGGATGATCTTCCAGACTGATCTATTTGGGGAAAGAATATTATTTTATTGTGTCAAGCAATGCAGTCTGTTTGATGTTACTTTGGTTCTGAGATTTGTCGAAGAGTAATAATAACTGGAATAATATTTTCTTGCAAGCACTGTCTTGCAAAGATTTGATTTTCGAACATTTAGTTTGATTTAATTGGTGATTCGGATGATCTTCAAGATTGATTTGTTCGAAAGAGTATTTAATTCAGTCAAGCAAAGCAGTCTATTTGATTTTATTTTGGATCCAAGGTTTGTCGATCAGTAAAAACGAATGGAATAATATTTTCTTGCAAGCACTGTTTTGCAAAGATTTGATTTTCGAACATTTACTTTGATCCAATTGGTGATTCGCATAATCTTCATGCTCTTCAAAAGAGTATTATTTTATTATGCCAAGCAAAGCAGTCTATTTGATTTTATTTTGGATCCAAGGTTTGTCGATCAGTAAAAACGAATGGAATAATATTTTCTTGCAAGCACTGTTTTGCAAAGATTTGATTTTCGAACATTTACTTTGATCCAATTGGCGATTGCAATAATCTTCCAGGTTGACCTGTTCGAGGAAAGAGTATTATTTAATTGTGCCAAGCAAAGCAGTCTATTTGATTTTATTTTGGTTCCAAAGTTTATCGAACAGGCAAAATGACTGGAATAATATTTTTTTACAAGCACTGTTTTGCAAAGATTTGATTTTCAAATATTTCTTTCGATTCAATTGATGATTTGATTGAGAATGATTCATTCATTTTTTATCAAACATGTATGTAGTTCTACGGTTACAAATGCATAGAATAATGCACAGTTATATGCATAAAGTAGCATGTCTCAGAGAATATTTTACGAAACTGCCAGCGGCATTGTACTTTGCCACAACTTACTCCGAATAAGGAACAGCATTCTAAAAACAAGATTCTGTTATATCACAGTCATCACATACACAATATCATATTATACATAACACATATAATTCAAAAGCAAAATTGCGAAATCACTTCTGTATAATTAAACTGACTAAATAATTTATAATTACCATTACAGCTTACATTCAACAGCGATGATAGCTTCGAGAACCCCAAAATTTAATCAAACGTTATTCTTAATTATGAATCATTAATACATTCGCTATAAATGGATTGATTTTCCAATCTCCTTCAAATCAATCACGAAAAAAAGTCATCTATCAAAAGCAAAATCTGCTTTATTGTTTCCTTCAGTTACTGAATTCAAAACGAATTTTCTACACCGATCTTAATAAGTAAACTTAACAAGTGAATTAAGCCAACTACAGTGTTATAATGACACGTTATCGAGCGAGAACACGTTCGGAGCTTAGTGCAACCGAAACACTATACACAGACAGACACAGACAGACACACACATATATATAATCCGAGGGCGATAATGTGGCTATGCACGTACACTCACTTCTTCACGCGGGAAAATCATTAAACTGCTGGACTGCTGCCCAATTAGTAGTACTCGCGTCATTCGTAAGGATGCCTCTTGATTGCATTGGCTCGATTCAAACGAGTGTAACATCCGTATCCGTCAAGGCATCTAATTTCATTGAGAGCGGCCTTGCTGACCTCCCCGCATTCAGGCTTTGTCTGTGTAGCTTAACAGTTGCGAAAAGTAATCCCTGAGTTGTACAGAGAACGAGAAAGAGAGGAAGAGAGAATGAGAACGAGAGGGCTCTTTTATTCGAAATCTTTAGCCTTCAAAGGCTATTGTCGCCGTCTAATTGTCACAATAATCAGAAGAGGTGGCGACACAGCAGGCACGTGTAATTGTTGCCAGCCGGGCAACTTTCACGTTGCATTATTATTTAAAGCTTTTATTATTTAAAATGTCAGCCTTAAGAAACTTGGCGATAATCGGAGAATTTTCTTGCGCATTAATCTTTCGGCTGTGGAAGAAATGTTCTTAAATATTCGTAGAATTTTCGGAAACGAGAATTCTTTCATTTTGTATTTATTGCATTTATTGTATTTATATAATTGTGGAATGCGATAGATTAATATTTTTCAAAATCGTATTAATTTATTGCCATCGTCTTTCTTGATTTTTTATTTGAGAATTCTTCAGGAATTTTTAAAAGCTTCGATTTTATTTAAAGCTTTTATTATTCAAAATGTCAGCCTTAAGAAACTGTGTAAGAAATGTTGTTAAATATTCGTAGAATTTTCGGAAACGAGAATTCTTTCATTTTCAATTTATTGCATTTATTACATTTATATAATTGTGGAATGCGATAGATTAATATTTTTCAAAATCGTATTAATTTATTGCCATCGTCTTTGTTGATTTTTTATTTGAGAATTCTTCAGGAATTTTTAAAAGCTTCGATTTTATTTAAAGCTTTTATTATTCAAAATGTCAGCCTTAAGAAACTGTGGAAGAAATGTTCTTAAATATTCGTAGAATTTTCGGAAACGAGAAATTTTTCATTTTGTATTTATTGCATTTATTGCATTTATATAATGTGGAATACGATAGTTTAATATTTTTCAAAATCGTATTAATTTCTTGCCATTGTCTTTCTTGATTTTTTATTTAAGAATTCTTCAGGAATTTTTAAAAGCTTCGACTTCGTTGAAAAGAAAATGTTTGTAATTTTGAGGTTGTTTGCATTTTCTTTGTTACTAAGAAATATATGTGTAAACTATGTAATTCAATAAAATGATATTTACCAATATCGCATTAATTATTCACCACTTTTCCACTGATCTTCTACTGAAAGCTTCGATGGCTGTGGAAGATTAGAGGGAAGATTAAAAAATAAGTCGAACTTAAAGAACGGAATGTCAAGTAGATGGAGATCAGATACACTGACATACTTCGAATATGGCTGTGCCATTACAGTTGAAAGTTTAAATTGCATCGCTTGGAAAGGGGAGGCGGCGGCGGATTCGTAAGACGTTACGTAAGAGTTGGAAACTAATTACTGTCGCCGCTACGTTTAGTAGATCGTTTAGTTCTCCGAGTGCGCCGCTATAGCCATGCGCCTCACTCCGTCTGACTGTCCACCGAGCTATACTACTTAGCGCTGCCGATATCATTGAAAGGAAGGAAACTCCAACACCGGCTGAACAAAGTTGCATACAAACTCCGAACTGCTAAGATGGCGCCACCAAATAATGGAGCGTGTTTTCTTTGTTTTCAGTATCTTTTCATACATTTGCAACATAATTTTATTAGAATTAGTAAACATTCACTAGTAATAGTGTTATGACATTTCTGCAACTATAAAACTGCAACTGTATTAATAAATTTATTACTTCGAAACTTGTGTGAAATAAATTTGGCTTTCGAATTTCTAATTTTTGAACAATTGTATTGAAAAACTTTATGGATACAATAGAATTGGTTAGCTTAAAGAGTTGAGCATGGACAAAATCCTTTGCTTCTGCAGAACATCTTGGAAAACGTTGATTCCAATTACATAACAGAAGTAAATAATTAAAGAACAAAAAATAAAATAACTTCTACTAATATAAAGGACAATGTTTACTTGTTATGTGTATGTTTACGATAAAACCGACTTTAATACAGTTTTCTCGGTTGTATAAAGCTAGCATTCCACCAAAAAGTATTTCGTTTGCAGAGTTTGAGTAACCAAGTTTATATTGATAGACAACATTTGCAATACAAGTTGAACTTTGAACAGCTAGTTAGTAATAAATGTTTATACAAATTATTGTAAAATGTCATGACATTTTCCCAATTATGTTGGATCGATGTCCAAGTTCTCGACTTTACCAGCACACCGTACATCTTCCGATGCACGCAGCGCCAGGAGATACGCCAGGTCGGAACAAGTCGTCGAAGTTGCGTATCGAGAACTCATTCGTTATCGACGAGAACATCGGCAGGGTTTTTTTCTCGAGAAGGAATAGTTTGTCCGTATTTATTCCGCCCGAAATCGCGCCTGGCCACACTTTGCAAAAGGGGCAGCGAGTTATGTTGCGGTAACGTTCGCCGGTGAATGTCGCGAGAGCCCAGCAACATTTTCTCCACAAGCAGCCAGCGAGTCGATCGACTTCTCCTCGGCTCGGAATCCGCCAATTTCTCGGCGCCGGACGAGAATCGCCTCGGAGGGAGTTTTCTACACCGAGACGAAACAAACCTGCCTCCAGCGATCCGCAATGGCGGAGACGAATGGGGCCGATAGTTTGAATGCCAAAACTGGTAACTTCATCTGCGGCGTCGTCGAAGGTAATCACGAACAGCTGTCATTTCCCGGACCAGCGGAATCTTTCCTGCGTATTTCGCCGTCCCAATTTCTTTCCGCACCGCTCACTCCCAGCCGGACATTTGCGTGGGTGTACTCTTTTCGAACGCACTCCGAAATCGTAACAAATGAGAGAGAGCAACTGTATAAATAAGAATCCCGGAAGACACCGAATTTCTCCCAGAATTAATTATACGATCGTTTTTTGCATATTTGGGCGTACTTGCTCTTTTCGAATAACTAAATCTGAAGTAGGCTCGCAGAATTACTCCAAAATTGCAACAAATAGACAACTGAAAAAATAAGCATCGCAAAGGAAAACAAATTTATTCCAGTTTTGTCCAAAGAGACCTTTTTTTGTTATGTATTTCAGAGTTCCAGTTGCTTTTCAACAACCAAATCTAAAGTAGAGTTTTGTTCGAGTCTACTAACAAAACTCTTTGCATATACTAAGATTTATAATAAATAGCACATAAGTATTTCAAAAGTTGTTCATCAGGTCATCGAACATGTTGTATTTATATTGTACGTGTCTACGTTTCTTACAATGTAGCCAATCACTACTTGGTTTCCTAACTCATTATAGTCCGTTTGCACATATTTGTGCATTATATTAAACTTCAAGCACATTCTATGCGTTTTTGTGTCTTTTACTGAAATCCATGCAACATAAATGTCTGTAATAGAGTACAATAAAGTAACATTTATACCTTGAATTAATAGAAACTATTTAGATGTTCATCGAAGGTATTAATGAACAGCTTTAAAAGAAGATGAATTTGTGTATTGATATGACAAATATATTGAGCCATCCGCTAAACTTAATTGTGTTAACTGATTAAAGGAACGATTGGTCAAAATGTATCTTTGTGATACTCCTTTATTGTTGCAACAATAAAATAATAGCTTGTTTCTTCCACAGGTTTTTACGGGCGACCATGGACTACCGAGCAGAGAAAGGATCTTTTTCAAAAGTGATTATTCCCATTGTATTAATTGTATATAATTAGTTCAGGAAGTTTCTCAAACATAGGATTTTACTACAATGGAAACAAGTTTTATTTTATTCTATTAGTGTTTTATTGTGTAAATTCACAATTTAAAGGTGACACATTAAGAAATGAAATACGTTTCATAATACTATGTTTCAAAAAGATAAAGTAGTTGTTGCGCTGTACCACTTTTTGGAATTATTTGAGATTGTATGACATACAAGAAGTTATTGACCAGCTATTTTTGAACTTTGAACTTGATTGACCATCAATGAAGACAAATCCATTCAACTAAAAAGTGTACTTTTATATGTGTTTCTTATACTTGCCAATTGCAAATCACATGCTTTTAATTTTAGCATCGAAATAGAAGTTAACATATTATATAAATTGTTATATATAAGTTGTTTTACCTTGCAAAATAGAAGTTGCTGCTTTGTCATTATTACCGCATTCAATTTATATTGAATATATTCTGCTTTATCCTAATTTCTTGTGTTGATGTTTGGAAAGCAATTAATTACTAATTTGTATTACTTCCTTACTGTTTGTAGTTTTAAATATTTCCAGTAATAGTTAATAAAAATGCCTTGCAGGATGAAAAAGTGGGGCATGGATTCGTACCTGTATGCCCCAAAAGATGACTACAAGCACCGTGCCTATTGGAGGGATTTGTATACTGTGGAAGAAGCGGAACATTTAACAGGTCTTATTGCCGCTGCGAGAGAATGCGGCATCACGTTCTACTATGCCCTCTCGCCAGGGTTAGATATTACATATTCCAGCGCGAAAGAAGTAACGGTGTTGAAGAGAAAGTTGGAGCAAGTCAGTCAATTTGGATGCACAGCGTTCGCCCTCTTGTTTGATGATATTGAACCCGAAATGAGCGAAGCCGACAAGGAAATGTTTCAGTCTTTTGCACACGCACAAGTAGGTTGCTCGTATAAAATGATTCTTTGGCCTTAGAATCAAAAGTGGAGCATTGTTTTCAATCGTTTTATACAAACAGGTTTCTGTGACGAATGATATTTTCCAACACCTCGGCCAACCCAAGTTTCTTCTCTGTCCGACTCAATACTGCGCGACTCGCGCAATACCAAACGTCCAGCTGTCCGAGTATCTCAATACTCTCGGCAGCAAACTGGCACAGGAAATAGACATAATGTGGACTGGGCCGAAAGTCATCTCGAGACTTTTGACTCCTCAATCGATTGAGGAAATTACAGAGGTTCTGAGAAGGCCGCCTGTAATATGGGATAATTTACACGCTAATGATTACGATCAAAAGAGAGTTTTCCTCGGCCCGTACTCTGGCAGGTCACCAGATCTCATACCTAAGTTAAGGGGTGTTTTAACAAACCCTAACTGCGAGTATGGCGCGAACTTTGTTGCCATTCATACATTGGCTCAGTGGAGTAGATGTAATATCGATGGAAGGAGAGATTTAACTATCAGTACGTGCAGTAATATTTTTACACAGCAGGAAGCATATAAATGTTGAGCACATAAATGCACCCATTACAGTTTTGCCAATATTTAGTTCCAGAACATATTTAAACAAGCGGGTAAAATTAATAAGTCATAGACGACAAGATTTCTTAGAAATATTACCCAATGCTGCCTCATTCTCTCTTTAATTTTAGTAGTAAAATATTATTTTAATTATAAAAAGGCGATGTTGCTATTTATATGCTTGCCACTGCAGGAAATTTTCCTTACGCGCTACTGTTAATAGATAACGAACTTCATAAATCTGTCATTGTAGACGACACAGTCTCAGCTGACATAAAGTTAGAGACGGAAACAGAGGACGGTGTCATTGGCGAAGACGTTCCTTCCACGCTGTCACCGAACAGCTATCATCCCCGTCACGCCTTAAAGAACGCAATTAACGACTGGCTAGCTGAGTTCAGCAAGAAGAAGAATGCTTGGGGTGTGATAGCAAAGCCGCAACCGTGTGTCGCGCCAACGATACCAATACCGATAATACCTTCGGTGAACACGTGCATGAGTCTGACTTCAACGACAACAACGACAGTGCCTGCGACCACTGTTCCTATACCAGTCGCCGGTGCAACTCATCTTCAAGCACTGGCGGAAGTTTGCTCGACTGTCACCGCTTCCGACGTCTTCATGCCGCCAGCTGTACCCATCATGAACTCGCTGGTGTCTGAGACTAAGGTTGTCAGGGAGCCTGTCATTCCAACGATATCAACCGCACTGATCGGTGGATCAATACCAATAACTGCTAGCGCTATTTCATCAATCGAGCCGATGGATTGCAATTCGACGCCCAATAATTCGCCGGCACACGCGCCGAAAGTTCCAACGGATGACGAAGCTATGGTAGAAATTGCTTCAGTAAGTTTATTAGTTACAACTTTAAAGGAATGAATATTAATCGGATGATTTCGTGTTTTACGACAGACATGCAGCGAAGCTTCGGGAGGCATGCAGGTCGAAGTGGATGGCACTTCACCGACAGTCAATGGCAGTCAAATGATTGTTGACAATGACATGAATCACGATAATGTCGAAATAGACACAGTCGAAGCAGAGAAAGAATTAACGCATGAAGATCTGTCATTATTGTGCGACCTTTTCTATTTGCCATTCGAACATGGCGGACAAGGTATTCAATTGCTACAAGAATTCAACTGGTTGAAGAGCAATGCGCACATTGTTATGAGAAAGGCAAAAGAAGATGAGAACGCATCTGCGTCGGATGTAAGTATCGTCGAAATGCTTTATGGTTTTATTAACCCTTTGCACTCGAGGGCTCCGGAGCGGAGCCATTTAAAATTTGTCTTCAAACTCGAGGGCTCCGCTGTGGAGACAATGCAAAAAGTTTTCAGTTCATAATATAAAGACAAAGACAAATCGCAAAAACCATTGTGTATAGGATATTCCGTTCTTGGTGACAAAAGACGGTCGCAGCTGGAATACAGAATACAGAAAAACCAATTACTTTTACGATTTTGAAAAACGATTACTTCGAGAGGTATCAGACCTTGGACAATTACAAAATGTAAAAATTTTATAATTTTTTGTTTTCTTATATATCATAACATTTGCATCTATAATCAATTAAAAAATAATAACATACAACAGTGACTTTTCTTTTAATGCGCGTATCATTTACTTATATGTATGTGAATATAATCTTTCCACTGAAATTGCTTCGAGTTGCTGGTAATATGAATGAAAACAAACTTCGAGTGCAAAGGGTTAATAATGCGAGAAAAATTTATACTAATATAATAATATACTGATTTTATTCTTATTACAGATCGAAGAATGGCACAATCGTGCGGCGAAAATGAATGACATGTGCAATGCTGTGAACGGATTGTTTCAGCGTCTTACTTACTGCAACAACCGTGAATTATTGTACGACTTGTATTCATATGTTTGGGACATGAGAGGAGTTGTTTCCTTGCTGAACAGTTATGTGAAATGGTTGGGTAAGTACTGTACGATGTTCTTTGTATGGTATAAAAATGGAGTAAATTAGTATCTGCATATAGTATTTACAGCCGAAGGTTTAAGTAGAACTTTCGATATTGTTAACTTTACTGCTAGTGTTTAAATGTAACTCAGATGCTAATAACTGTGACGCTGAAATACTATATGAAGAAAGTCCGATCAAAATGCTAGTGTGCTGGTACAACATTAATTGCATCAAGCTGAAAGTCTTATATATCGCTAATTAAAGTGGTTTTTAATGGCGGACGTATACGCTTCATATTTGATTACTGAATTATACATGTTAAGTTTGTTTTTATTCCATTTCAATGTCACGTTGAGTCGCGCAGAGTCGTATTTGTTGTGATGCAGACGAGTGCTGTTATAACTTTCTCAAAAATACTGTCATTTATTGCCTGTAATTGTATTTCAGAACAAAAGTCTCTCAAATATTGGTAAGTGTGTTACATACCTCTTTGAATTTATTTAAACTGTCTTTTTACAAGTGAGATGTGTCTGAACAATCTTTATAGCGAATGAAGTGTTTCTTTCAGTTAACATGAAAGTTCTAGTCAGCAACAATTACAAATAACACCGAAGTTGCGCCCACTAATCTTTATGTTGGTTTAGAGAATTTGCGAAATTGTCGATGTCTCAACAATGAATTTCATTGGCACATTCGCTAAAAAGCAAGATATACAGTAAAGGTGAATTCGCAATACACATCCTTGTAAAATGACGCGCGCGGCAACACCTGGCACATACAGATATATTACTAACACCGAAAATTATTGATGCATACTCCTTCATTTTGAATTGAAGATCTTGGGATGTAGTAAGCGCCAAAATATGTTACAATTGCGTAATCCATGCGTCAAACACAAAATTACAAAATAGTCCTTATTACGAAATTTGTTATTCAGCAATTGCCAGCCTTTTATTTTTGCTTGTTTGTAGATTGTGAGCAATTATAGAGTGTTGTGTACAGTAGTGCATACTAATTCCATAACGCATTCATTAATGTAGTTAGCAAATTGTAGCGAACGATTTTGTGTTGTAGCAAACAACACGTCCCCTGACGAAAGATTTAAAGAGACCTTTTCCTTGTAACTGGGGAAGCATCAATAATAATTGGGGTCCCATTGTTCCATAGGGCGCATATATCTATGGCATTGCAATTGTGCACTCGTTTCTGCGCTCTAGAAACGAATGCAGCGCTACGCGCGACATTTAGCACATAAGGGCGCCGCAAGTCGTGATCTGAAATTCCAATTAGAACATCTAATCCTGTTCGAATGAATCGGTACTACAATTAACAAAGTAATAATTCTCTACGTATTCTGAGAAATAGAAATATCTCACAACGGCACATAATCTCTTTCTCCTAGTTTAAACAATTAGGAGAACTTAGAAACATAAGTCAGTTTCACGACAATTACGGTTTCCCATTTACCCTTGTGTTTTCTTAAGTAAGACAACCACAACACTTCTCATTGAGTTTACATCGAAGAGAATCTTTCCGCTTTATTGAAAGTCGAATATCGTTTTTTCATTTTCCACATAAACAGTACATGATTACATTGTGTAAGACAAACGAGAATTGGTGTGGACACTACCGTATTGAATAGGAGGATCCGCTATAACTGGGAGAAAAATTTAACAGCATCATTCTGGACGTGAACAAATACTGGTTCCTAAATAACCTTGTGCCAGCTATTAACATATTGGCTGACTTTCTTTCACATAATGTGCTTCGCAAAAATGTATTCGTTACCGTTTGATAAAGAATTTCGAAACAAAGTAGATTTTTCCTTGGCAATAATTCTTTTCTGGATTTGCCAGTTCTTGGAACGAAGAATTTTTGCGAGCACTTTAAGTGTACGAGGAAACAAAACAGCTTTACTTCTCAACTAACGTGCATTTCTGTGTTTTTTGTCTTGTTGGTAGCGTTTGGCAGATTCCCGTCAACGATGACGACGTTTACCCAGGGGAGCTACACATGTATGCGAATATCATCAGTCCTTGAGTAACTCAGCGTAAAGCGCGCGACTTATAAAGCTTTGAACTGAGTATTATTGTTATACGATACATCGATTAGTGTTCGAAGTTTTGTAAGGAATTCTCATCAATCTCAGCAAGCAGTGCGCGCGTAGAAGCAGTCTATGTCTGAACCACATAGACTTCTCTATACTTATTATAGAGAGTGCGCAATGGGCGTATTTTATCAACAGCAAAAACAATTTCTACAATGGAATATTTCTAAAAAGAATGACTTTATCACTAATTTATTTTCATTTATACTGTAAAATGTGTATTTTTTAATAACGAGTGCTAAATACTCGTAGAATTTTCATTTGTCACATTTACGTAAATATTACTAAAGTTTTCTGAAAGTCTCTCTCATAAAGGTGTTTAATTGACTGATTTTTGCAGCTGAAATATGCCCATTTTTTCTTCACAGAATTGGCAAAGCGTAGGTGATACTAGTATAAACTCTTGAAAGCCATCCTGTATCCATTGATTGACTGTGCTCACCGAACGACATATGTTTCTTGTGATTTCAGTCGATCGAACTCGCTCCTATCATTTGCCAACTTGCCGGTGCTAATTTATTTTACTTAGTTCCAGATAGTGTATTCTTTTCAGGAGTAATAGGAGTTACATTTCAGGTGCATTTTGGCAAACCGGATATCATTCCTACAACTGTTCCATTCCCATCCAGAATTTCAGGAGTTTATATCTGCGCGGACTATGGTGCAGTATTCATGAAATTAGTTCTTGTTTATTTACTTGTTGGCTAAAAATATCGGAGGGTGCTAGAACTGTTTATTGGATGAGAAAGAAAAATTTAATTTAGTGCCAACCACGATTTTCTACTTTCATCTCTTTTAATTTCAATGAAGATCTATTGCCAGACAATACAATTAATTATATTATTATAGTTAATCAAGCTAACATTACAATACTGCACTATAGTTGAGTTCGATAGCATGGTTGTTTCTTTCTCTCATAGTACGCGTTCGTAATATTTTGAAACATGAACACTCCATTTCGGTATTGAGACAGAGATCACTGAAACCATGCATCGAACAGCATTTTGCATGTTAAAGATACAAGCAAAATTCGTGCGAAAGATAATTGGAGGCTATTTAATAAACATTGTGTGCATATGCGCGCGCGTAAAGTACATATCCCTTGCATTTTAAAAACTGCTGACGTATCTTGGAATAGGGTTCTCCAATGGATGGAAGGAAACTTTCATGAGTGGAGATCAGGAACCTTGGGTATTTCGTGGAGGACTCACAGCTGATTTACAGGTATATTTGTGTTTCATATAATTCAAGATTTTATATATTTTTAATATCGACCGTTTATTTTGAAAGTGGTGTAAGTCCAGTTTCTGTTGTTTCGAGAAAATTCAATGTTCGCATATATCTATCAATGAGAAAATATAGATTAATTATATCAAGTCTGGCAATGTTTCTACTGATTGATGAATGTGTAATTTAATTATATAAAGTTGTTTTAGGCGAATTTCACGGAAATAATGTATATTTTCGGGCTGCAAATGGACTCACATCACTTTCAAAATTAGTCAATTGTACAAATCGTTTAATTTCCATTCTGAAAAATCAAGTACCACTTGAAATATATTTCATATTGATCCAATTTTCTTTACAAATAGTAACACGATATGAAATAGAAGTAGTATTTTTAATTTTAAACGTTAATGATATTGTTAAAATTAACATAAGACATTGGTAGCATTTACTTATGTTCTTCATGTGCGCCAGTGTTTTGAAATATTCGTGATGCACAGGAGGTATATACGGTAATAACTGCTCGATATCCTTAGATTTTTCGTAAGTAATTGGCCTGGCATCGTGAAATAAAGGCGCCAGGGCGATTTCTTCAAATTTTAGGCCACTCGCTCTGCCACCTGTCTATGGAAATTGGACTTGCACCACTTTCACAATCAATGCTTACGCAATTTCTTTTACCGACCAATTTTAAATTGGACACAGCATGGGCATTTTTTAAGAAATTACATACTAACTAGTTATAAATAAAAAGTTTACCCTAAATTAAGAATAAATTATGTGATGTCTCATTTTGTTCAAAAATGGACTTACACCACTTTCAAAATAAACGGTCCATATTTCTAATGCATTTTAATAATGAAATGCATTCGCTGAGAAATTGACGTAATAGTAATTCATAAAAGCATTTGATATCTTTGGAGAATTTCTTATAAAAGAAGATTCTTTGCAGAGGTTGATCCCAGTTGACAGTGGTAACGATTTGTTCGTATACAAAGCACCTGAAGTGCCCACTAGTAAAATATATACTATTCGGCCGTACTTGCCGAGTGATGAAGAGGCTGTGTATGATGTATGCAATAAACTTTCCGGTTGCCCATCCACAACTGCTGTTGCCGATAGGTAATTATTATAAAATTTCCCCTGACAGTAATTAGGCGCATCTAATTATTGAAATGACATTTGTTTGTTCATACAGATTGGTTGGCAGTTTCTTGACTTTGAGTCCAGAGTTGTGTATGGTTGTGGAGGACGAAAATGAAGTAGTAGGATATGCTTTGGCTGCCTTAAACATAAAAACTTTTAATCAGAAATTAGCTGTATCTTGGATTCCCGAGTTGCGAATGAAGTATCCATTGACTGACGGCATAAATGAATTGCCCCTCGCAGTTCAAGTAAGTGGAGAAATTATGATCGCGTATAATTTCAATTTCAATTGGGTATATTTGTACAGACTTAACGAGTAAAAATGCAATTGCAGGAAGCAGTACAATATTTCCATAATTTTACCGCAGAGGTATCGGAACAGTTAAGCAGGCAGCATCCGTCAAAGCTAGTATGTGCAATATTACCAAGCGTTTCTGATCAATCAGTTCCAAAGCGGCTCATTACGTGTGTCCTCGCGGCACTAAGGGCTAATGGTAACTATATTTAGTTCACTGATAACTGTGTCAAATCTAATGTAGAACGCTAATTTCGATTAGCAAGACTTTAGTTATAAGAAATACGATCGCCGTGCACTTTTAGAGTGACGGCAGCGAATGATAAATACAATTTCGAGACGTTACAAGGTATTTTGTAAGCGTCCAGATTATTGTGGGGATTGTGGTTTGAAAATAAGGCAGAATATCGTGCTCACGGTTCTTTGTTATTTAACACTCCGCTCTTACTACACTCTGACTCCGCTCTGGTCACTCTGTAAAACTCGCTTTACACTCTGTCGACTCTGTCTAAAACTCTGTCTTGACTCTGACTAAACTCTGCTTCGACTCTCTGCGTAAAACTCTCTCTAAACTCTGTGTGCTCCTCCCCAGGAGCACATCTTATATTTGTTCTCATACATACATCGCATTCGTACAGACGCACTCACACATCTCCTTAAACTCGAACCCTTGCATTCCATAATTCACTCTTTAATTTCACACACGCGACAGGTCAGTCTTACTCCATGTACACTCTTTTCACAATCACTCCTGCTCGGACACTCTGGTCATCGCATCCGTACCTCATTCCACTCGCTCGCCTATCGCTACCCACTTGACATCTCATACATTACACTCTTTACGACCTCATGCACCCTTCCTACTTTCGTACTCATCCTTGCAGTCACTCCTGATCATCTTTCGTACTGCTCCCCATTCCACTCGCTCATCCCTCACACCACTCTTCACCACACTCTGCATCCATACCTGCCGTCTCGATCTCTCTCCACACACACACACTCACTGTTCAACCCTCTTACATTCCGACTTCCAAACGCTGTCTTAGATTCATTGCCACATTATTATAAATTGTAATTTTCCTAGGTTCGTTTGGCGTTCACACGACAATGTCAACCACGGACAAAGAATCCCAGGAATTCTATAGCAAGTTGGGCTTCGCAGACTTGAATCCAGCTCACGAGGAACACGCTGGCGTGAAAACAATGTGCCGCAGTTTCTAACAAAGAATTACCACCCCAGTGATATTCATCAACAAGGTATATGTTGTTGGACCATTCTCGAAGAAGACGTCTTAAAACGAACCCGGTATTACCAAACCATGCTTTTCGTTCGAGTGCGAATACGATAACTTTTATCCCCATGCTTTTTACACATAAGTTACAAAATGCGCTTTCCAACGAAGGATGAGAAAACTGTAACCAATTGATAAGCTTGCATCTTTTTTCTTTAAGGGAGACAATTCAGTGCTTAAATAGGATTTTAGGTATTTTTAGTAACACTTTTTCTCGCGTTTCTTTAAGAACTCTTGATGATTTATTATTAATCAACTATACAGCCATTCTTTTTTAAATATTGCATACATTGCTTTGGTAACACTAATCAACTTATAAACCTAGGCAGAACTCGTGCAATAGCAAAGGTATCTTTTCATATCACGCAAAAGTTGGAAGAGTCGTCTGAGAGTTGTGAACCTACTGATTTTGTAGAAACTGTCTCCACGCGTCGCAGTGACATAGGACTTCAATATCTATTATACATTCATAACAAGAAAACTTTCCTATCGAGGTGTACATACATAAACAATACCAGTATGAGTGTTCATTAATGTATCCGATGAAGCTTTTTAACTCCTTGGAAACTATTTTCTTATTCGAGCGAATATGAAAATCCGGTGCACACTATTAGACAACTTCTTACAAAGATGTCATCATAAATTGCTTGCAACTAATATCTATATTATATCTATGGATTCAAATAACCGATTTAAACTTTGAATCTATTTTTAATGTCTCTCGGAACTTCCACCAGCATATTCGAGAAACGTACAGTGCGCAAATACCTACAGGCTGACTGAGAAATTACATTGTAATATACAATATATCTCGTATTTATTTACACGAAAATTTGCGCACTGCGTATTCCATTCCATGTATTCTTCTGTATACGATGAAACTCATTTACATCGGCGACTTTGATTGATATCCCGAATTTAATACAAGCAATCTCGTAAATGTCATAAATGATCGTAGAATTTTTGTAAAAACTATGACGGAGATGGCTAATTTCAAAGTTCCAAAGCCAAAACATCCGCAATCCCTGAAAACCTTTACGGTGTAAAATTATTTGCTTGTGTGTCGTTCAAAAAGTCTCAGTTCTCGAAAGGATAAATATTTCCCATTTACACTCCATCATCGCGCAAGGTGCACTAATTACTCAGTTGAATGCGGAACATTGCTTGTTTTGTATTTTGCAAAGCACTTCGTAATATGTGGACGTTTTTATGGACGCTCGTAAGGGAATGGCACTCGAAGTGAGAGAGGATAAAAGTAATTAACTGATTACAATGCTAATAAGGTACTAACAATTTAGTCGTACGTACTATTTTTAAGTGTATACTTTTGTGTACCAAATGTACAGAACCGCGTTAGGACGAATAAGAAGGAGACAAGAAAATTTGTAGACGTCTGCCTTAAGGTGTGTCCTCGTTGGACCAACAACGAGGGACTTTTTGTTGCTCATTCTTTTTGAATCTATGAATATTATCCGTATTAGTATTTTATCTACACTGACAGCGATACACGAGGCAACACATAATAACTCTTGTCGCTGGCAACAGAAATATTATGAGAGCTTTAAGACATTTTCGGTAAAAACCCACACCTTTTTCAATAAACACAATATATTATCAAAAAGTTCCAAGTTGTGCTTCCAACGAGGAGACAACTTTACGTTTGTCACCAGAAGCCGCTGCAGCGGCTCTCTTGGTAATTCAGTGTAGCGACGCAACATTCTTTCGAAGAATTTCGTATCGTCTTTAATCCAATGAAATGTCATCGCAGAGCTACACTGAAACTGAACGTAGTGCCATGTACAAACGGGGCTCCGATTACTACGGAAATATAACTGCTGTCGCTTAGATAGATTTCGATTTCGAATTTTTAGAGGTTTTATACTGAAGTATCTTCGTAGTAACCGGAAAACAAGAAAACTGAATTCTTGTAATAGGGGGAAACAAAAAACTGTTCTTATTTCTCGGAGAGATTAATTCTACTGCAATGGAATTTTAATGATTTTAGCCGTATTTGAAAGTATGAAATATTATTACGATGCGTATTTATTTAACGTACTATTTTGATACTGGAGCGCACTTCTAGAATAGAATGGGTCTCTGTCAACCCATCGATAGATGCTCATTCTCCAAGTAGGTTAAGCTGACCCATAATACATCTGCTTTATTAAGCTTCCAACAGTGGTTTTCTGTGTTGTTACCACCTACGATTCTTTATAATAGTCGCTAAGACTCTTTTAGTTGCAAGATCACTCAAATTTTGAGATGAATAGCGAGGGTTCTCCAACTGGATCGGTGCTGACATTGCCACTTATCTTTGATTTGTATTTCTATACAGGGTTGGGCAAGTATGAATAATATAAGGTCATGATTACTAATTCGTGATTATTTGTAATTGTGGAGAAAAATCCGTGATTATTTCCAATCGTGGAGAAACAATTGTGATTATTTGTAATTTACAAATAATCACGAACTCGAATGATTCAAAGTGAATACTTCGATTTCGAATGATTCGAAGTCGAATACATCGAATTCGAATGATTCGAAGTTGAAAACTTCGAATTGAATACTTTACTCATTCGAATTTGAAATATTCAACTTTGAATCATTCGAATTCGATGTATTCGACTTCGAATGATTCGAAGTTGAAAACTTCGAATTGAATAGTTTACTCATTCGAATTTGAAATATTCAACTTTGAATCATTCGATTTCGATGTATTCGACTTCGAATGATTCGAAGTTGAAAACTTCGAATTCAATACTTTACTCATTCGAATGATTCAAAGTGAATACTTCGATTTCGAATGATTCGAAGTCGAATACATCGAATTCGAATGATTCGAAGTTGAAAACTTTGAATTGAATACTTTACTCATTCGAATTTGAAATATTCAACTTTGAATCATTCGAATTCGTGATTATTTGTCATTTACAAATAATCACGAATTGGAATGATTCAAAGTGAATACTTCGATTTCGAATGATTCGAAGTCGAATACATCGAATTCGAATGATTCGAGGTTGAAAACTTCGAATTGAATACTTTACTCATTCGAATTTGAAATATTCAACTTCCAATCATTCGAATTCGTGATTATTTGTAAATTACAAATAATCACGAGTTTTTCTCCACGATTACAAATAATCACGAATTTTTCTCCACGATTATTATTAATCGTGACCTTATATTATTCATGCTTGCCCATCCCTGTTTCTCTAGCTCAGCAAAGACACTAGTATTATAGTTGGCGACATACCATCTGGATTCGCCAGAATAAAATGATTATCTCATTTTGCTCCAGATAAAAATATATTATAAAAGGAGTTCCTTCAATGAACCACGTTTGTGGCTTGAGATGAAAGTGTTAGAACAACTTCTACTAAGTTGGAATAAATCACATTCTCGGGACAAGACATAAACTTCTTTTTAGGAGTTTGGACATCAGTCGACACGATTGGAACACCTTATCATTATGTTTCAAATCTCGGCGGCGTTCACAACTCTTTTAATAGGTTCGGGCATAACTATCATTTTTCTGCAGATAGTTCTCAAGAGTGATGTATCATCAAAATCGTAGGAGTTTTCTAACTAGCGAAGAGAGAGAGTGGGTAATGCTCGCAAAGAGATGTGTGCTTTGATCCTATAATGGCTAAATAATGACTAAAAACATGAATAAATGGAAGTGTATTAGCGAAATCATTATCTTGTGTGGCAATGAAGTACAACTAACACGTACGCACGCCAATGTGTCCCATTATGGAAAGAATTATAGCAGAAAGAGTTTCAGTTGCCTGAATTTTAAATTGGGTTTAAGAAGCATCTTCTTAAACCTCATTTCATTTATTACATTTTTCTGGAACTTGGCTGCTTCGGTAGAGAAAAAGAGTCACAAACATTAGGTCTCTAAGATCAAAACTAATGTTCGAGCACTGTAGGTTCGCGCTAGAACATTAGATGTCTTGGTAGGACTGGAATCAGTATCTTTAAAAACGCTGCAACGCACTCACATCTGTTTAACAAAAAGTATAAGTGACGAGACATCTTTCGTTTTTCCTTTTAGTGATTTTATTACTTCAGCGCATCGTATATGTGTAATGATACTAAGGAATGACATGTGATTATTATTGATTTATTTAAATAAACATTTAAAGACTGATATACTCGGCGTGTTTGCGATTCTCTTCTGTATTGTACAATGGGAATGGACGGTCTCGTTGATTATTTCATGGCAAGATCGCTGAACTTTTTTAGGAATTGAATTTCTTGCTGCAGTTCCACCAACTGAAATATTTAAACAAATCTCGAATTTGTTATAATCCCACACATACAAAACTAACGAATTAAGTACCTTATTCATTTCGTTTTTCAGAATCTTTTGCTTAATTCTCGGACTTAGTATTTCCCGAGATTTTGGCTTTTGCAGTCTCTTAATGGATTCTAACACTTCCGATATTCTGTCGTCAATGTTGCTAAAATAATTTAGGAAGTGCAAAATTGATTATACTTTCCCAATTAATATGAGAAAATGAATGTGAGCTTGTGACTTACGCAGGTGGAACGAACGTCAATGACTTTTTATTCTTCGTCGCCAATTTTTTCTAAAAAAAAAAGTGGAAAATTTGGAGTGTTCGAAAGGATTATGAATATTACCAATTTGCGTCTTACCGATTTAGAAGCTTCTTTGAATATCGAAGCGTACTCCGCCGCATCAATGCCAAATGGTATGTCATCTATGAAAATAGACTCATTATTCTAATACCAATCAATTCAAAGGATGTTCGATGAAGGCAAAAGTGTTCGTATTAGAAAATCATGTAAATTAAAATAAATTGCTATTTGTTTATCGTTAATTACACACATTTGATAGACATTTGATTTAGCAATATTAGTGATTTTCTTGTTTTATTTCCTATCAATAATATCAATAATATTAACAATATTAGTTCTAGTAAATAAATCAAGAAAGTCATCAATATTGCTGGATAAAATCTAATAAATAAAATAGGAAAAATAATACTGCAATGCTCTCTTAATTTGCAGATTATTGTTGTACGAATACTTTTGTTTATTTGTGAATTTAGAATAAAAATCTGTGTATTGCACCTTCAGTTCTGCCCATCGCTTTTTCCATAGCTTTGTTAAAGCTCCGAGTATCGCGTCGCCACTCTTTCCGAACATTTTCGTCTCTAAACAATACATTCATTGGCGAGTTTTGTTGTAATTTTAATCACAGTTTTATAATTATCACAGATCTTACTTTGTCTTTTGCAATATCAGCGCCTGTCGGTTTAATATCTCTCTGAGTTTCGACATATAAAGCAAGCGTTGTTCCTTTGTGACGTTGGATCGATTTATTGACCTAAATAAAATCAATTTTTATAAATCGATTTTTTTAATTCTAGAGTTTAATTTAGGATCATTTGGAATTAAATGTGGACAATTAGGAATCAATTATTAATGCAACCCTCGTGAAATTTGGTTTAGAGATTTTAAACTCACGTGTTTTTGATTTAAATTGAAATTTACTGTGTTGATAATGTTTATCTAAAATCATTTGTTTTCTTCACTAAGTCTTTAACTTCTGCCATCGTCTATTGGTGATTAATTTTAACCCTGACATTTTATAATAATAACAAAGATTCTTTACATTAGAATGTTTTTCAAATTAACTATAAAAAACTTTCTAATCTAAAAATCTTGTGCGGAGAAGAGAGCGAAATATCAGACTAGTTGCGGCAATAATAAAAGTTAATAATAAATGTTATCATTAAGATTGCTTGTCTAATGCAATTTTAAAATAAATTAAATTCACAATCAGTCCAAAGATTCTAATTGTATAAACATTTTCTAATCTAAATAAAATCTCTGATGTTTCTTTTTAATATAAATCGAAACGCTTTCTCTGTTAATGAATCATTTCTTAGACGATTGTTTGCCGAATGTAATTTTCAAGACAAGATAAAATCCAATCAGGAGATTTTAATCGCATCGGTCGCAGCTTCAATCGCTTTCCATCCAAAGTGATAATATCAAATATCTTTTCTGTTTCTTCAGACTTTCTAACATTCTCATTAACTTTAATCACCGGCGTACGTTTATAGGAATCTAAATTATTCGATCTTAACTTTGTATTAGCTCGCAATTTGCATTCTTTTTCAACACCCTTTCTATGTGTCTTTAGAAACATAATGTTTCGTCGCACATAAAGCGATCTTGGCGACGGATTTTGAAGTCTCAGAACTTTATTGCACATTTCCCCGTCGATTTTTGGAACACACACTTTTTTGAAATAGTCTTTACTGCAAAGCAGTTCCAAAAACGAGACTTTTGAATGTTTCGAAATTCTATTCATTTCGTACGTAAAGTCAGTGGTTGTGCTTGCATCTTTCCTCTCAGGTGATTTAATTTTTGAGCGCGTTAATATTCGCGTGCAACATTTACAAGGGATTTTTGTTAACGTGCTTTCAAATTCGGATACGTTTTTATAGTACGTGTTATCTGTCGTTATATACCTATTATTTCTATTTCCACCTTCGTTGATGAGAGCTTTCTTCGAAGCACGTAAAGAAGATCTTGAACCGAAAGCTTTCGAATTTCTCCTCGATTTGCTCGGTTCTTGGTAACAAAGGATGGTGCTCAATTTTGGTTGAGTATCCTCTGCAACACGCATTACAAGGTAAGTGTTTTTATTAATACTTGCAGTAATAGTTTTAGTAACAATTTATAAATAGTGTTTTATTAATAATATAACGTAGCATAAATAATTCGTTGTCACGAAACACGAATAAGTAAAAAGATAAAAAGTTAAAAATTGCTAAGTAAGTGTTTTATTAATAATATAAAGTAGCACAAATAATTCGTTGTCACGAAGATGGATGAAGAAAAAGATACAAAAATAGCAAGAATTTATTAATGAATGATTTAAAAATTGATTTGTTCCAAAGTAAAGTAAATGAGACTCTTTTATGTATTATTCATTTTCAATAATATAATGTGAGAAAAGATAATAATATCTAATTAGTATCAAATTAATATATTTTGGATACATTTGATATAAAAAATAGATTTATTTGTAGGACTGCAAATAGAAAGTAAATGCAAAAGAATCTGTAGAAAAAGAATACAAAAATTGTAAAACAAAGTAATCGAAAGTAAATTGTAAGTTGAATTGAATTAGTTGTAATGCATGATTTACTTTCATCAATTTCCACTGGTTCCTCAGGGTGTACCTTGTTCCATTCATTCCGCAAAAATTCCATTATAACGGAAACACCCATTATTGCAATTTCTTTGGGTGGTATTAAAAGAGGATTGTCTGCCACGTGAAGAGTTTTAAGTTTGCGCAGTGTGCCTACAGTGTTTCAAAAGTAAATTCTTTCTTTAAACAGTCATCATTCAACATTAAATCGTCATTGTAAAAGAAATTGCAAACGAATGACAATTGATATTAAATATAGTTTCTATATAATAGTAAATTAATAGTACAAATATAATAAATCTGTTTGTGTTAAAGTTGAATTCAATGATTCTTTAAATGAAAATAAAGTAGTCAAAGAATAAAGTCAAGAAATATCTAAAATAGTAATGTAAAGATAATTAATATACAAGTAAAGTAATGAATTGTTGAAGAAACTTACAAAGTTCCAGCGGTAGTGTCTCGATGTTGTTTCCTTGGAGCAAAAGCGATTCCAAGCAGGGGTGCGACTTAATTGTGACTGGTAAATCTCTGATTCGATTATTTCGAACATCCAACCACTCGAGATTTTGTAGCACCGTGAAAATCTCATCAGGAAGGCATTCCAGCTGATTATTATCCAGGTACAACATCTGCATCGACAGAATCACTTTTTAATTTGACAAATTATGGAGCGCGAAGTAGTATAAATCAACGCTTGCGTCGACAAGTCATTGATATTACATTGAAATTACTATTTCTTTTCAATTCTTTTATTCTAATTAATATTTTAATTGTGTACTAACGGTAGACCACATTGTATAATTGGAAATACAATTGTAAAGTTACTATTTCTTTTCAATTCTTTTGAATTCTTTTATTCTAATTAATATTTTAATTGTGTACCAACAGTAGACCACATTATATTTGATTGAGATGTAAACATTTGTTGATTAGGTATGATACTACGTTGCTAAAGACTTGACATGTTAAAGCAACGTTAAATAAATAACAATAAAAAGATAGTTTCATTGTTCAACCAATGCAATCTGATCGATGTTACTTTAATTTTAAAAGAACAATTTAACACTAGATTTACCGAATAATGAAAATAAGTGGAATGATATTTCGATTGAAGTGATAATTTTTCAAAGTACATAAAATATTTAAAATGTTTGTTTTAAAATGTTTCCTGAGTTTTATGTGTTTATATTATATACCTTTGTATTATTTATATTTGTGACAATGTACAGGGTATGTAACTTGCCTTTGAATCACCACCTAAAATTTGATATTTTCGATGGCCAAAAATATGGGGAAAAAAAATGTTGAGCTGGGGCTCTGAAATTTATATCACATCTTCCTTGATGCAAGGGGAGACTCCCCACCAAATTTCAGCCCCGGAAAATGTCGAGAAGTCCAAAAAATATGGGAAAAACCAGCGAAAATTCCGAAAAAATCGAACTTTAAAGGCAGTTTTTTTAGTGTTTTCGGCAGAAATCCGGACTTTTTTCGACGGATTTCTTGTTTGCTATCCGTTTTCATTCATAAACAATCGATTCCCGAAGAAAAAAACCGAGTTCGGGGACTTTCGAAAAATCGTGAAAAAATCTGAAGGGGTACCCCTTAAGAAAAATTTGCCGAAAAAAAATTTTTGACCTAGGGCTCTGGAATTTTTATGGTATCTTCCTCGATGCAAAAAAACATTACCCACCAAATTTCAGCCCCGGGAAAGGTCGGGAAGTCGACCAAAAAAAATAAAAACCGTTAAAAATGAGCAAAAATGGACTTTTCTGGACGGTTTTTCGACCCGTTCTCGTTGCAAATCCGGACTTTTTTTCACGGATTCTTTGTTCTCTATCCACCCTGATACGAAAACAATCAAAATATCCTGGGTTCGGCCGATTTTGAGAAACTTGAAAAAATTGACCATTTTTGAGGGTCGAAAATAGGTGAAAACCTAAAGTTTGAGCTAGGGCTTTGAAATTTATATCACTTCTTCCTTGATGCAAGGGCACATTCTCCACCAAATTTCAGTCCCGGGGAAGGTCGGGAAGTCCACGAAAAAAAATAAGGGCTAGGAGAGTTCTGATTCAAAGGCAAGTGAATCACCCTGTACAAATGATTCATTTTGCACATTCGTTTTCCACTTTTGTCTTATCAACAACAGCTGACTACAAATTTTGAAATGTTCAAACTTACCCGAATCGTCGAGAAGTTTTCGAAAATGTCAGCTGGAAAGGTTGTCAGAGCCGTAGTTGACAAATCCACATAAGTGCTGTTGTAAATCGGCTCTTTTTTCGTAATTGTTGGCAAAGGTGTAGTGCAACTAACAACTGATTTTCTCGATTTCCTCGATTCGATTGGAATCGAAGAAACGTCCGACAAACTATCCGCAATTCCATCGTCAATCACTGTCAAATTTCCATTGTTTCCATCTACATATTCTGTAGATAATATTATTAATAAATTCGAGTGCCACTTTTACGTTATTGTATTTTTACATTTGTTTTAATTTACCTTGCGCTTCGAGCAGTGTTTTTGAAGTGGAAATTCCGATCTTATTAACAGCGAGATCTTTATTTGTCGAAGGCAAAGTGGCAGTCGCATTATGAATAATATTCGGCCCCAAATCGATGTCAGGAATATTGGAATATTTATTTATGTCTTCGCTACTGTCGATGGCAATCGATGCAGTAGAATTTTCAGATGATTCACTGGAACGGTCATATTCTTCACTGCTATCAGAACTGTCCTAATAAAAGAAATTACAACAGGAACGTGAAAGAAAAGTTCTGAATTTTCCCAGTGTGCTTATGAAATTATAGAAACAAGCTCTTTTTCTTAGAAGGTTTTATCCCGCACATAAACTTATAAGAATTGTAGAAGAAGTTTCTTACAAGCAAGCAATAATATAAACATAATTCATATAATAATAAAATAATAAACTCGTCTTTTCAAATCTCAGCGATAATTCTTCAATATAATTTCTCTTCTAGCAATTACTAATATCACTCCCAAAAATAATATTTCGTTAACTTCAGAATAATAAGAATTTACAATAACAGTTATATTTAATAATAAAATACTAAACTGAAGTCTTTTAAAATTGCAGCGATAATCCAATATAATTCCCTTTTTAAGAATACCTAATAACATTCCCGATAACAATATTTCATTAACTTGAAAATCGTATAAGAATTTAAAATTACAATTGTATTTAATAATAAACTAATAAAATAATAAACCGAAGTCTTTTAAAATTGCAGCGATAATTCAATATAGTTCCCTTTTTAACAATTACTAATAACACTTCCAATATCAATACTTTATTAACTTCAGAATGAAATAAGAATTTAAGATAACAATTCTATTTAATAATAAAATGACAAAATAATAAACTGGTCTTTTAAAATTGCTGTAATAATTCAATATAATTTCCTTTTTAACACTTTTAATAACAATATTACATTAACTTCAAAATCAAATAAGAATTTAAGATAACAATTACATTTATTTTACAACAATTCCAAATTTTCCATACACATAAACATTAACAAACGAATTCAGATTAACTAAAGCATTCTCAACAGCAATTGTACCTGAGTTTCCTGTCTCACAGAAGAATCTTCGTCATTCGTAACAGCACGTGTTTCCCTATCAATTTCTTCGCGTTTCTCGCATTTGGAGTTCTCTTCACTCGAATGCACCGCAGGAAATCGTTTTCCGCACGAATCCTCGCCGACGCCGTAAAACTGCGATAATAATTGCTTCGCTAAATCAGCCATGGTTGCAAATTAAGCGGCTGTCTACACAGCCGACGTGTATGTTTTCACTACACGGCTGAAGATTTATTCTGCATGTGCATGGTCCCAAATCGATTGCAGCCGCTGTTTATTCGTTACCTGGACGATGACTTGGACTGTGTTTCGGACTGTCAATACTTGCCAGTATTATTTCTACATATGATTAAACGATCTTACCAAGTGAAGTTCAATCATAATTGTACGAAGCGCCTCTTCCGAAGAGATCAGAATGTAGTATCTGTTTTCTATTTAGATGATGGTCTACTGATTGGAAATTCCAAAGACGAAACTCTTATGAACGTTAACTGTACCTGCTCATTACTTGAAAAATTGGGTTTCATATTTCAATCAATTGGGTCTCAAAAAATCTATTTCATTTCAAGAAATTGGGTTTCATAATCAATTACTCTAAAAGTAATTTGATCCCATCGACAGAATGCAAATATTTGGGCTTTATTTACAATTCCGAAAATATGACTGTTAAACCACCCGACAATAACAAAGAGAATGTCATCGCCCTATTAACATTTTGAGTGCCCAAGTTGGAAATTTGTAACTCTTTAAAAAGAAATTGTTATAATGGCAGTTTGTATATTTGTAGTTTTATTAAATGAGTACACGGCTAAGCTTTTTCCAGTCTTGTCAAAGTTTACACTAATATTTCCTTTATGCATTTATACTTAAATCTGCATGAACATGTTTGCCAATTGTTCTTGATTGCACAAGTATTAATCGTAGAATAATATACGTTTTAAATAAAAAAGAAACTGTTATAAAGGCAGTTTGTATATTTGTAGTTTTATTCAGCAAGAAATTGCATATAATCCCTTCGCAATTAATGTTATGGTTGATAAATAAAACGAGGGTTTAATAAAGAAAAGTGTTTGTTTGGATGATTCGTTATTGTATTATTAACCATAAAAGATATTCGCCATACATATATACTCTGTTTTGTTTGTTTAAATTCCTGTTTATGAATTAAATGATTGCTGTTACATTATTATTGAGATTATCCGTGTTACAAAATAGCATTCTACTCTTTCCAAAGTTTCCAAGATGATTCTTTGCACTTTGTATTATCCAAAAAGTAATTCCAGCCAACATAATCTTATTAATCAAAGAAAACAAATAACATCGCATTATTCATATGCTTTAATACAAAAAGAATATTTCAATTACACATAATATCAATTATAATTCGCCTTTCAACAGCTTCCTTTCAAAATCGTATTCAAATAAGTGCGCGCATCATTCGAGTGAATAACTTTTCGATACTCGACTCCCTTCAGAGCACTCGAAAGCAAAAACACCTGACGTTGGTCGCTCCCGTTGCTCCAGCTGCACTCTCCAACTGCACCTTCAATGGCGGCTGCAATTGCGCCTCGGGCATAACCTAGCAGAGGATATTTACTCGCGTCGAGAGTGCTAGCAGGCAATTCTAGAGTTGGGAGTGCGAGGCGCGTGTTGAATCGCATCATTCATATGATTTAATACAAAAAGAATATTTCAATTACACATAATATCAATTATAATTCGCCTTTGAACAGCTTTCTTTCAAAATCGCATTCAAATAAATGCGCGCATCATTCGAGTGAATAACTTTTCGATACTCGACTCTCTTCAGAGCACTCGAAAGCAAAAACACCTGACGTTGGTTGCTCCCGTTGCTCCAGCTGCACTCTCCAACTGCACCTTCAATGGCGGCTGCAATTGCGCCTCGGACATAACCTAGCAAAGAATATTTACTCGCGTCGAGAGTGCTAGCAGGCAATTCTAGAGTTGGGAGTGCGAGGCGCGTGGTGAATCGCATCATTCATATGATTTAATACAAAAAGAATATTTCAATTACAAATAATATCAATTATAATTCGCCTTTCAACAGCTTCCTTTTAAAATCGTATTCAAATAAGTGCGCGCATCATTCGAGTGAGTAACTTTTCGATACTCGACTCTCTTCAGAGCACTCGAAAGCAAAAACACCTGACGTTGGTTGCTCCCGTTGCTCCAGCTGCACTCTCCAACTGCACCTTCAATGGCGGCTGCAATTGCGCCTCGGACATAACCTAGCAAAGAATATTTACTCGCGTCGAGAGTGCTAGCAGGCAATTCTAGAGTTGGGAGTGCGAGGCGCGTGGTGAATCGCATCATTCATATGATTTAATACAAAAAGAATATTTCAATTACAAATAATATTAACTTTAATTCGCCTTTCAACAGCTTTCTTTCAAAATCGTATTCAAATAAGTGCGCGCATCGTTCGAGTGAATAACTCTTCGATACTCGACTCTCTTCAGAGCACTCGAAAGCAAAAACACCTGACGTTGGTTGCTCCCGTTGCTCCAGCTGCACTCTCCAACTGCACCTTCAATGGCCGCTGCAATTGCGCCTCGGACATAACCTAGCAGAGGATATTTACTCGCGTCGAGAGTGCTAGCAGGCAATTCTAGAGTTGGGAGTGCGAGGCGCGTGGTGAATCGCATCGCGTCCGCGGCAGAGGAAACAGGAAAATGTCGGACAACGAGAGCGATCGGGGCAGCGGAGCCAGCGACAGCGAGCAGGAGGAAAATCGCTCGGTCAAGTCCGCAGCTGGCAGCGACGTCTCCAGGAGTCGAAGCCCTTCGAGATCGCGCTCCAGGAGTCCCTCCAGGTCGAGATCGAGATCACGTTCTGCATCAGGGTATGTCGAAGCTCTACAAGTACCAGTTATATAAAGTAGACATAAGTCCCTCCAATTGCACACGCTGACGCATTTCTCTTCGCGTCATATTGGAGTTCATTCTTAAATACTCTGTGTAAATAATAGATATTATTAGATTTAATAATATTGTAGGTTGCTTATATGATAATTTTATACAGGAGAGAAAATTGCAGTAAAATCAAATCTGTTTTGTCTATAGTTTTCTTATTTCATTTAGGGCCAAAGTTTCTTATGTGTTCTTTGCAACTTTGCACACTATTGTAGTTCTATATAGGATTTCTGTACATAAAAAACTGTTCTGAATATGTAACAATGTGTAATATGTCTTTTCATTCCTCTTGAAATATTGGAGTTAATTCCTAAATACTCTGTGTAAATAATAAATATTATTATATCTAATAATATTTCAGATTGCCTCTATGATAACTTTATGCAGCAGGGAGAAAATTGCATTACAATCAAATCTGTTTTGTCTATAGTTTTCTTATTCAATTTAGTGCCAAAGTTTCTTATGTGTTCTTTGAAAGTTAAGATTTCTGTACATAAGAGGCTGTTCTAACTAATCTTGTAGGACAGTTAATATGCCAATGTATTAATTTAAAAAATAAGATTGTTCTGAATATGTAACAATGTGCAAAACGTCTTTTCATTACTCTTGAAATATTGGAGTTCATTCTTACATACTCTGTGTAAATAACAAATATCATACTATTTAATAATATTATTGCTTATATGATAACTTTATATAGGAGAGAAAATTGAATTAAAATCAAATGTGCCTTGTCCACAGCTTTCTTACTCAACTTAGAGTCTAAGTTGTTTTCGTGTTCTTTGCAACTTTACACACACCCTTTATTCTTGATGCAATAAATGTGAATTTTATACTGTAATTAGTTGCAAACTGATTGCAGTATATTGCAGTATATTGCAGTTATTGGTTTGTAATTCTTAAACATACTGCTTGCTCCAAATGGCAGATGACTATTAATGCTCCGTACTGATACTTTATAATATATGTAGCATTTTGGAAGCACATTAACAGTAAGCTAATTTAAGGAATGACAAGTTACATCTTCCAATGATGTATCACTTGATTCTGTTCCCTTTGAAGTTTTGGAGTCATTGTTGAAACATCCTGTGTAAATGATAAATATTGCAATATTTTACAGCCTGTAGTTTGCATGAATTATTCTGTATAGGATTTCTATGCATAAAAGGCTGTTTTAATCAATCTTGGGGATTAGCTATTTTGTAGACTGTGTTTATCAATGTATTAATTTAAAGAATAAGATTGTTCTGAACATCTAACAATGTTTAGCACGACTTTCCATTTCTGTTAGAATATTGGAGTTAGTTCTTAAATACTCTGTATAAATAATAAATATTGTAATATTTGATAAGTTATAGGTTGCTTACATGATAAGCAATTTTCTCTTCATACAGGAAAGGCAATTACATTAAAATTAAGTGCATCAAATTATCCATAGTTGTCCCTCACAACTTAAAGTCAAAGTTTCTTACATGGTTTTTATAACTTTACACACACTCTTTGCCTTTGAAGCAATAAATGTGAATACTATATTGTAATAATTAGTGTATGATTTGACAATAGTTTTCTATATCTTTTTTTGTACACTAAAACTTTAATTTGACAAAATAGTAAGTATATTTCATTCTCAGTAATTCTGTCTTTAATTTCAGCTTAAATTTATACGACTGAAATAAACTGAGAATTGTTCACACAATGTAATACTTGTATAGCTTTAATATTTGTTAGGTAATTGAAGTTTCTTGAATATCTTTAGCTCTGAGGATGGTAAAGCTGACGAAGCAGAAGAAGCCAGATCTGACGAGGAAGAGTTGGTGGAACCCGAGGAAGAACCAGAAGGTACAAACAATTACTTATAATTATGCACTCAATATTTCTAAGCAAGTTTTATAAAATATTAATTTAATACAGGCGAAGATTTGGACGGAAGTAGCGAGTACGATGAAGAAGAGGACGAGGAAGACGACGATCGGCCATGGAAGAAGAAGAAGAAGGACAAAGCGGGAGGTTTTATCATCGATGAGGCTGAGGTAGATGACGAAGTTGAAGACGACGATGAATGGGAAGAAGGAGCGCAAGAAATTGGCATCGTCGGCAATGAAGTCGACGAATTGGGTCCGACTGCCAGGGAGATTGAAGGGAGAAGACGAGGCACGAACCTTTGGGAGTATGTAAATTAACGAATTAAACTAAAACTCTAATTAGTATTAGAAGATAAAAAAAAACCATTGGTAATACTTAAGCAATTTATATAGTTCCCAGAAGGAGGATGAAATAGAGGAATATCTACGGAAGAAATATGCTGACGAGTCTGTTGCTGCGCGTCACTTTGGCGACGGTGGAGAAGAAATGAGCGATGAAATCACACAGCAAACTTTATTGCCAGGCGTTAAGGATCCTAATTTGTGGATGGTCAAGTGTAGAATCGGAGAAGAAAAGGCAACTGTTCTCTTGCTGATGCGAAAATTCATCACATATCAATTCTCGAGTAATATATGCTTCTAATATATAAAACTTATATTCTATAGGCGTATCTAGATTGCATATACTTATACAAATTTGAAAAGTAATAGCTGCTCAATGTATACAGTTTTGGAAGATTTTGCAATAATCTATTATTCTATAAATTACGTTATTGCTAACATGCGTACGAAATATCACTCGGGTGAAGCTAGATGAAGCAAGTAATATGCAATTAATCTTGGTAGAGTCATCAAATTTAAATGCCTGTAGGAACAATGAGAATTAACACCTACATAAAAACTCGCGCTGCTATTTTCTGTATTAACACTATGCCGTCCGCACGTCTAATCCAGATTTTTTCGTGTGGCGCCGGAAATTTGCCCAATAATTTGCCCATCGCACCAAATTGGACCCACCGGCGCTTGCCCGATAGTTTTCGTATGGCACCAATGTGGTGCCACCGGACGGCATAGTGTTAAATGTCAACATTCTTTAAAAGAATGACTAAATTACAATTCTTTCTTTAGATGAGCCGCTTCAGATCAAATCCGTGGTGGCTCCAGAAGGCGTCAAGGGTTACATTTACATAGAGGCTTACAAACAACCCCACGTAAAAGCAGCTATCGAAAATGTCGGAAACCTGCGAATGGGTATTTGGAAGCAGCAAATGGTTCCGATAATGGAAATGACAGACGTACTCCGCGTTGTTAAAGAACAAACTGGCTTAAAAACCAAACAGTGGGTTAGATTGAAAAGGGGAATTTACAAAGACGACATTGCCCAAGTGGACTACGTAGATTTAGCCCAGAATCAAGTTCATTTGAAACTACTTCCACGTATCGACTATACTCGGCCTCGCGGTGCTTTACGCACAGCACAGAGCGAATCGGAAGCTCTGAAGCGGAAGAAGAAAAGAAGGCCGCCTGCGAAACCATTCGATCCAGAGGCAATTCGAGCTATTGGCGGCGAAGTTACCAGTGACGGTGATTTCTTGATTTTCGAAGGAAATAGATATAGTCGTAAAGGGTAGGTGTTAATACCAACGCAGTTAACTTAAATACTTGGTCGATTCGCAATCAATACGTCAGCAGTTGATAATAGAGTTGGGTAATGTTTGACAGAACAAAAGTGTGAAAAACGACAAACAGTTCGTCGCTAATTGTCAATTATTGAGGTGACAATCCATAGATTCGTTAGATATACTTGGAAGGCTTTTTCCTGAAAAACGTCCCCATTATCGAAGTTATATTTTCGAGATCTTGGTACGATCCACCTATCCAATCTTTTCAGGTTCTTGTATAAAAATTTTACAACGAGCGCAATTATCGCTGAGGGTGTTAAACCGACACTCTCCGAACTTGAGAAGTTTGAGGAAGCACCAGAAGGTGTCGAAATCGACTTAAGTGGAACTCCTGGAACTGGTGCTTCCGGAGGAGGCAAGGAGGAGCAAGCAGTCACGCATTCCTTTAGCAACGGCGATAACGTTGAAGTGTGCGAGGGTGAATTGATAAACCTTCAAGGAAAAATCGTTTCGATCGACGGGAACATGATAATGGTTATGCCGAAGCACGAAGAGCTGAAGGAAGCATTGGAATTTCAAGCATCGGAGTTAAGAAAGTACTTTACAATGGGCGATCACGTTAAGGTAAGCATTCAAACTTCCTTCTCGTCTTTGCGTATTCGAATTTGTTCTCTACACTTGGAACGTTACAGGTGGTAGCAGGAAGATACGAGGGCGACACAGGTTTAATTGTAAGAGTAGAACAAAATAGAGTTGTCTTGTTTTCCGATTTGTCGATGCACGAACTAGAAGTTCTCCCGCGAGACTTGCAACTTTGTTCGGACATGGCGACTGGCGTCGACAGTTTAGGGCAGTTCCAGTGGGGCGATTTGGTTCAACTCGACGCGCAAACAGTTGGTGTTATCGTTCGACTGGAACGTGAAAACTTCCATGTTCTTTCGATGCACGGGAAAGTGATCGAAGCCAGACCACAAGGATTAACAAAACGTCGTGAGAATAGAAACGCAGTCGCTTTGGATTCGCAGCAGAACACAATTCAGAAGAAGGACATAGTGAAAGTTGTTGACGGACC
Source organism: Ectemnius continuus (assembly GCA_910591665.1). NCBI lineage: Eukaryota > Metazoa > Arthropoda > Insecta > Hymenoptera > Crabronidae > Ectemnius > Ectemnius continuus. Next base: position 4,221,534 of record OU342856.1, read on the forward strand.
ACATGCTGGAAGAGGTGGCGAAATCAAACATTTGTACAGAAGTTTTGCATTCCTGCATTCTAGAATGTTTGTCGACAATGGTGGCATTTTTGTCTGCAAGACAAGGCATCTGCAACTTTCCGGTGGCAATAAGACAAACATGTCAGCTATGTCGCCAGTGGCAGGTTTTATGTCGCCAAGAATAGCATCACCAATGCATCCCAGTGGGTAAGTGCAATATTTTTGTATCAACCTGCTTAAACAAACTAGCTTCATTAGGTTACTAGAGTTAATTCGAAAACCGCCTTAATTAGATTAAACAATCATAATTCCAAACCATTCTTGCAGTGGCGGTTTTGGAAGAGGTGGCGGAGGCGGTCGCGGCAGAGGTCGAGGAGGTGGCGCGAGACGCGATCGAGAATTAATCGGAACCACCATTAAAATTACTGGCGGTCCATACAAGGGGAATGTTGGCATTGTTAAAGATGCTACAGAAACAACAGCTCGCGTGGAGCTGCACTCCACGTGTCAAACAATCTCTGTGGATAGATCTCACATCGCAAGTGTTGGCGTGCCAACGAAAGACGGTGGTTTCAGCAGCTACAGCAGAACGCCAGCTTACGGTGCTGGAGGCCAAACACCAATGTACGCGAGAGATGGTTCCAAAACCCCGATGCATGGTTCGCAGACACCTATGTACGAAAGTAAGTACGAACTAATATACTTACTGTGTTTAAAAGATATGCAAACTATTTTCCCTCTTTGGTTTCACTCTAGCAGAATTAAAACATACATGTTAATTAACTTTTCTACTTTTACTTACATTTATATCGTATTTGTTTCGGAGATCTTCACTATTCCACGTATTTATCCTCATTTTCATATTGTTTTTTTAAATGCATTAATACAATTCATTTCTTGTACTTGCATTTATGAAATTATGTATACAATTGTAGCTGTAATATGCTTACTACATTTAAAAGATATGCAAACCATTTGCCCTCTCTGTGTTCACTCCAGCAGAATTAAAACTTACATTTTAATTAACTTTTATACTTCTACTTACATTTATATCGTATTTGTTTCGGAAATCTTCACTATTCCACATATTTATCCTCATTTTCATACTGTTTTTTGAAATGCATTAATACAATTCATTTCTTGTACTTGCATTTATTAAATTATGTACAACATTGTAGCTGCAATATGCTTACTATATTTAAAAGATATGCAAACTATTTGCCCTCTCTGTGTTTACTCCAGCAGAATTAAAACATACATTTTAATTAACTTTTATACTTTTACTTACATTTATATCGTATTTGTTTCGGAAATCTTCACTATTCCACATATTTATCCTCATTTTCATATTGTTTTTTGAAATGCATTAATACAATTCATTTCTTGTACTTGCATTTATTAAATTATGTATACAATTGTAGCTGTAATATGTTTACTACATTTAAAAGATATACAAACTATTTGCCCTCTCTGTGTTGACTCCAGCAGAGTTAAAACTTGCGTTTTAATCAACTTTCAGATGGTTCACGCACGCCTCATTATGGCTCAATGACACCATCACACGATGGTTCTCGTACTCCTGGCCAGTCGGGAGCCTGGGATCCAGCAGTTACAAACACACCAGCAAGAACAAATGACTTCGATGGTTATAGCATGGAGGAAGGCGGCTCGCCTGGCTATGCACCTGGTTATCCGCCGACAGGTGGTCCATTTACGCCACAAACTCCAGGAACTATGTACGGATCCGAACAGAGCTTCAGTTCGTATCAACCAAGCCCAAGTCCGGCAGGCAGTGCGACAGCGAGTCCAAGTCCCGCTGGATATGTCGCAACACCATCTCCCAGTGGAACTGGCTACACAACTAGCCCGCATGGAGCTTTTGCTACGCCGTCGCCGATGGGTTATAGTCCAATGACGCCAGGTAAAATACTAATATACTTTGCTTTGTTATTGTTTTATTACTTATAACTGAAGAATTCGGTGATCAAGTTTGATGAGGTTTGTTTTAATTGTCATTTCCATTCACATTCTATTCTAATATACAGTAGGAACTCTCTGAGTGCTCGCGCTCGGAATCTCTTTAACTGCTCGTGTCTATCCCCCCCCCCACTAATTATAAATTCCAACTTTATGTCTCTTTCGGACCACACTTTCGGCCCCTTGGGACCGTCTCAATGACCTGTTAGTATTATAAAAATCATATACATTTTCTACGAACAAAAATGATGAAATTTAACATTAGAGCAGAGCAGTGATTTCTTTCACAAATTGCTGACATTCTCCGGAGTAAAACGGTACCAAACACAACCTACTTCGAAGAATTACAAGATACACACGCAAATTCTTGCAGTTAAACCTTTCTATGTACATATGTCGTGCGATTGGTCCGTTTGGGTCGTGTTTGGTATCACTTTATTCAGGCGAATGTCAAGGCTTTGACAAACAAATTGTTATTAACATAGAATCCATAATTTATCAACTTTCGCTCTTACTGGAAAAAGGCCTGTTTTTTTACACCCCCGATGTCATAAAGTGGGCGGTACAGAGTCATTAATACCGCAGTAAAAAGGGTTTTCGAGACCCAACTTTACAACCTATAGGACTCCCTTAACCCTTTTAGTGCCGGACGACGATATATCGTCGTTTGGTACACTTGAGACAACTTTATGTGTAAATAAATTTATAAATGATCTAATTTGATGGTAAATGGTCAACTTTCGTTGACAAAGAATTTGTAAACCGGTTTGGCTCTGACATTTTCTACATTCTATACCGGAGTGTGCTGGGATTTTTATATTAGGTATAATTGTGTTGTTTCTATTATTTTCAATTGATATTGGAGAATCATTACCATTGCTTTATTCTCCATTTCGTCCTGAATACGTGACATTTTCAAGCATGTAAATATCATTTGTAGTTTGGTTTTTATAAGCGTTCTTCCATATAGTTGCATATTTGTCAAATTCGGCCAGTTATCTTCGCATAGGCAGTCGTTTTTCGTCCGGCACTAAAAGGGTTAAACGCTCATGTTCGGTCCCGTACGACGAGCAGCTAGAGAGTCTCTAATATAAAACGGTCCGCGCGAAAGCGGGTAATTCGGTTAGTTACGTATACAATAGATGCGTTAAACTTGATATTTGTATGTTCAGGCGTAGCAGGAAGTCCATACAACCCACAAACACCCGGAGCGGGTCTCGATACCAGTGTCGGAGCAGGTATGATTGGTACTGAATGGCATACAACTGACATTGAAGTGCGTATTCGGGATACTCATCAAGATCCTGCACTTGCCGGCCAACAAGGTGTCATTCGTGGTATTTCCGTAAGTATTTTCATTATAAATCGTATTATCTTAATTGATAGCCGTCGAAATAAATGTATCACTAGTTGCAGCTGACATAATTTTAAATTATTTTACATTTATCTTGCCATTTTAATGACGCTGTATCGGATCAGGAATGAATAGACCACTCTTTTTGCTTCTGAGTTAGCAATTAGACTGACCCTCGAACACTCCAGCCATAGCCTTTTATCACATGTAGGGATTTCCCCACTCCAACTTCTAAATCAGTACCAAATTCTGCCAACGACAGAATTCCTCATTTACTGAGGTGGGCGGGCAGCCCCTCACCGCCCTTTGCGGATTTATTTTAGAGCTCGCCCTTAATCCTAATAAAAACCTCGCGCGTCACCTGGTTCGCCTAGCGGCCCCGGTTCGACCGCTGGGGTCTCACCGTGCTCGCGGGACTTTCACTGCAGGGGGGTTAGCCCTCATCGAGGTCGATACAGGCCTCAGGCAGGTGTGAACACCTTACCTGAGCACAGAGCGTGTGGGTCACAGCATACCTTTATGTATTTACTGCCCCAAAAGGATCAGCCATCGAGAACAAAACAAGTAATCTAATTGTAGGCCTGCTGGAGTTTTCTCGGCTCAATCTTTACAAACTCGTTACTTAATTTCTATCAATTTACATTCACGTGTAATACACAGACACACATCATTCCTGTACGCTACAGACACAATTCTGCGCTATATATTTTCGGAAGTTGTACGCAGTTAAAGTTTGTGCATCAGAATCGCCGACGGCTGTTCAAGCAGTTCTCCACATAATTACGTATTTCTAGGGTGGCATGTGTGCTGTATTCCTGCCCGTGGAAGACCGAGTGGTGAATTTAGTATGCGAGCAATTAGAACCAGTGGTTCCATCCCGAGGCGACCGAGTCAAAGTGATCATCGGAGAGGACAGAGAGGCTGTTGGCACTTTGCTATCCATAGACAATCAAGAAGGCGTTGTGAAGCTGAACACGGAGGAAGTGAAAATGTTGCATTTGAGATTCTTGTGTAAGATGAAAGCACCGAACACGTAAGAGATCACAATGTTTAAAAAACAAGGAATGTAACTCGCATACAATGGTTATTGATGATTACTGTATATCTCTTGTCCTCCTGTGTTCATCGCTTTTTGACTACATTTGTATTAGCATATAAGCTATGTAAAATAAAGACATTACATAATTATATAATAGAATTTCATAGACGGTACCTTTTCAGCGTCATATTATTTTTCTGTTGTTAAACTTCAATATACACTGACGGTTAAAAGTATTTCTACTGTAAAAACGTGAAAATAAAATAAACTGCAACTTGTTCGTTGATTACATTTGTTTGGGAATCCTTAAGGAAAGCTTGAATGCCGTACTGCAGTTCTTTTTATTTCCACATTCCTATTGTACCAATGTTATTATCCCGCAGTTCGTGTGCATTAGATATTCTGTATACAAGATATTTATACTGTAAACTACAATTATATTATGTATATTAGCCCTTAGGACTCAATTCTTTCTCAATTTTCTTTCCAGTAACTTCCCATTATTTTAAGTGCTTTATTTAGTGCAAATTTAAATGTGTAAAATATATTTCCACCAAAAGAATGAGGCAGTATAGAACAAAGGACATAGGTTTGTTTAATTATTATATATAGAATAATTAATAATTATATGTAATGGTTGACTTTGCTTTTTAATTTCGTTTCTTCTTCTAGAATTTATTGCAATTTCAGGAGACAAGGTGTTGTTTTCTTTCTCATAGTAATATAAATAATTAACTAATCATTTTCTAATTTACTTTTACAATCGAACTGATTGTAGCGCCGCGTGTGCCATAAATGGTACGCGATGTGATAACTACTCTAAACAAACTAATTACGTATCTATTGATGAAATGAAATATTGTATGATAATATATCAATCTTTAATCAGAACATCAAATGACCTGAATGACAAATCGGACAAAAACGGCTCGAAACGTGTTAAACAATGCTTATTTATGAATTATGTTCTAAGCAACATTGAAACTTTATTGAAATGTATTATTCGTGGAATTTCATGACATAGAATTGATTTCGAGCCTCGACAAAGAAGTTGTAAGGATTGATATTAAAACTATTAGTTGAGTTTATTAATTACTGTAGGAATTGGCAGACCAAACACAAGAGTGAATATGAAAATGGAAGAGTGAAAAGAACGATTAGATTCGAAACGATCAGTGCGTGAATAATGTGACTGGGTGAGGAATCTTGCTGAAATAACAAGTGTATGGGCGTGCGTGAAATAAAACGATTATCGCCAAGTGTCCAGGGAGGAGGATTTCTCTCGGCGCGAAGTCAGTCAAAAAAGTCAGTTGCTCCGAAAGACTTTATATTTGAACACCGTGAGAAATACCCGAATTCGTTCTCGCATCAGTGACCGTATTTCTTCATACGATTGCGGAGCATCGACTAATATTAACGTTAATATTAATTCAATAATAATACATTTAATACTATTGTTCCTTGGAAATATTGTGGTAAGTATTATATTGTTTATGCCCTTTAACTAAACTATGTTTTTGCTCGATGTGGAAATGTAAATGTAAGAAAAGTGTTTGGCTATTCAGAGTTTTCGAAACAAATTCTCTTAAAAGAGAAAAAGTTCTTCTAAATTCTTTTAAAACAGAAATATTCTACTTTACGATAGTTCGTTCCTCAAAAAGAAACTTGTTTCTACATTAAAGTTTATTCTAAGAAAAGCGATGTATATGAATACTTTTTTCATCCACTGTATGAATATTGTATTTATGTATATGCAGGTTCATTAACTTGTCTTTGAGTGATTGCGCTGTCATTTACAAAATGATTATATTTATCGGGTAGTGTTCATTGCGCGGGAATACTTTACAACTTTTCTCTTTCGTCTATTCATCAAGAAACACGGCAGCGCCTAATTTTTAGTGTAGCCAAAGGTCAGTGACCCCGCTCGAAACTATCAAATCTACATAAGATTTAATATCAGCAGCGGAGTTAATCGTAACTTTTTCGAGATACGGTTTTATCATTTCGGTAGCCACCATTTTTTGCCCTCTTCTATGTTTAGTATAGATTTTTATCACACATTATCACTTCACACTCTTAACGTGCTTGTACTGTTTATTTCATTGTTACGAAATACTGTTTTTCTACATTTTCCATTTGAATTTTCCGAAATATTTTTATTATAATAATGACGTTCGCAATGACACAATATTTTCAGCAAGGTTCTTGGATCATAAAATCGTTTTTTTATGATTTTCTTTACAACTATTAATAAAATTATCAGTCAATCACATTATTAATTTTATCTCGAGAATGTTTCCTACGAATCGCATAAAAAAATAACCCGCGTTTCATTGAGATTCTACAAATGCATACGAATTTTTGTAGAATTTTTTACCGTTTAGTTTTTGCGTAACATAATTAATAAAATATACATTTCCATGAAATTGTAGACGCGAATTGGCTAATCAAGCTGTGTGACATCGTATTGAATCGAACAGTTTTTTGTATTTGACTTCGACAAACTAGTTTCATTAATTGTATTGTTTTACAATCATAGAAATTATTATATAAAAAAAAATTGTGGGGAAAACGCAGCTTTTTTTATCAAAATAAAATAGTACAACAAATATGAGTTCTACGATCGGTGGATTGATTTTGCACGTGCAGACACCTTCAAGATAATCGGCGTTTAATGCTGAGTAATTAATCTCGCGATAGACATTTGCGAATGTCATGCTTGCAGGGAAAGTTCCCGAGATCCCAGCAATCGATTCCATTGCAATCAGCATTACAAAGCGATTAATGTTTCACTCATTGATGCTGTTATGATACTTCACGAGCAGCATATTATAAATCACGCAGCAATTAATGCTGAGTAATTAATCTCGCGATAGACATTCGTGAATGTCATGCCTGCATCGAGAGTTTTTGCGATCCCTGCAATCGGTTCCAGTAAAATCAGTTTTAGGAGCAAAAACCTTTTAGTCATTGATGTTGTTGTGATACATTGTTTCCATTTTTATGATGATCAGCGCTATGGTATTTTTCTTTGATTTCGATGCCGAAGCACAGTGGTTTCATTCAAGAAAAATGTAAAGAAAATTAGAGTTTGAATTTGAGGAACTTGAAGCCCTTGCATATTACATATCATTATAATTCATCATAGTTGTAGAAGACTCTGATGAATTTCACAATTAATATTCGATCGAATAATCAAAGTAAAATGATCTTATCAATTATAGATAAAATAAATGAGTGGCTACTTTAAAATAAGTAGTGAAAATTAGATGAAATTCATTATTCAGGAACGATTTTTTGGTATTTTCGATACAAATCCGGCCTTTTTTCCATGGATTCTTCGTTTACTATCCGCTCTGATACACAAACAATCGATTCATGAAGAAAAAACCCGGGTTTAGGGACCTTTGAAAAATTGGATATTTTCGGTGGCCAAAAATATGGGGAAAAAACAAGCGAAAATTCCGAAAAAATCGAAATTTAAAGGCAGTTTTTTTAGTGTTTTCGATAGAAATCCGGACTTTTTTCGACGGATTTCTTGCTTTCTGTTCGTTTTCATTCATAAACAATCGATTTCTGAAGAAAAAACCCGAGTTCGGGGACCTTCGAAAAATCGTGAAAAAATCTGAAGGGGTACCCCTTAAGAAAAACTTGCCGAAAAAAAAATTTTCACCTAGGGCTCTGGAATTTTTATGGTACCTTCCTTGACGCAAAAAAACATTACCCACCAAATTTCAGCCCCGGGGAAGGTTGGAAAGTCGACCAAAAAAAATAAAAACCGTCAAAAATGAGCAAAAATGGACTTTTCCGGACGGTTTTTCGACCCGTTCTCGTTGCAAATCCGGACTTTTTCTCACGGATTTTTTGTTCTCTATCCACCCTGATACGAAAACAATCAAAATATCCTGGGTTCGGCCGATTTTGAGAAATTTGAGAAAATTGACCATTTTCGAGGGTCGAAAATAGGTGAAAACCTAAACTTTGAGCTAGGGCTCTGAAATTTATATCACTTCTTCCTTGATGCAAGGGCACATTCTCCACCAAATTTCAGTCCCGGGGAAGGTCGGAAAGTCAACCGAAAAAAATAAAAACCGTCAAAAATGTTTGAACTTGAAAGTAAAATATTGGCGCGCTGTATTGCTAGAGAGCTCGAGTGGGGCAGAGAGGGATCAATGGCTAGCAGGTAGTGAGGGTAGTGAGGGTAGTGAGTTGCCCTCAATTGCCCAGGCAGGGTCCACCGAGTACCGAGTAGTGGAAAGGGAAAGAAGCGCGTGAGGGGCCCCTCACTTGGCTGGCACTGGATTAAAACATAGTCTTGCTATACTTAATAAAGAATGCCTGTATAAAAAAGATTTACCTATTTTCTGCTGCTTACAAGCATCATTTTTTTCCAAAGCATCAGAGAATATTTGCATCCTTTTTATTTTACGGACATTGTTTAATACTATTTACATTGACTGCAATACATCGAATTCTACATTAATAATTAATGTGAATATTTACTGATTCTGCCTAGAATCAGGGGATAAATAAACTAAACTAAAACGAAGAAAGCGAATTAATAAATTAATCAATCGAACAGGAAGATCGAAGAATGGCAGAATACGTGGAGATTTTCTGCGGTGCCCTCGCAGTGGCACTTCTATTGTACTATTATCTGACATCGACCTACAACTTTTGGAAAATAAGAGGAGTGCCCGGGCCAAAACCGATGCCAATCTTCGGCAATGCTGCTGGCCTCGTGTTCAGATCAAGCTCAGCCGGCACTTTTGTGAAGCGGATCTACGAGAAGTACATAGAAGAGCCAATGGTCGGCTTATTCATGTTCCGCTCGCCAATACTCATCATCAATGACCCGGACTTGATTAAAACTGTACTCATCAAAGACTTCTCCAAGTTTACTGATCGTGGCTTCTACATCGACGAGAAGGTAATGCAAAAATACTGTTTTTGGAAGTGAAATATAGTAAAACCTTGTTTATACGAAATACTTGTGATATTTATTTACTTATTAGTTTAAAATATGCTTTTAACTTTGAAACACCCTGTATAAATGTTGCTTGGGATGGGCTTTCAGAAACTAATAATAATCGCAACAATACATGTTAGTAATAATATAATTTAATGAATAATAGATTGTTGGAGCTATCTTTCTTGCAAATATCTTCTAACAATGTGTCATTTGTCTCTCATTTGAAAATGAAATATAGTAAAACGTCGTTTATATGTGTAAAATACTTGAAATATTTATTTACTTCTTTAGTTTGAAAGACGCTATTAACTTTGGAACGCCCTGCATAAATGCTACTTGGGAGTCGCTTTCAGAAACTAATAATAATCGCAACAATACATGTTAGCAATAATATAATTTAATGAATAATAGGTTGTCGGCGCTATCTCTGTTATTTAAATATTTTTTAACAGTGTATAGTTCGACTCTTATTCTTTTTGAAATAATGAAGTTATTTTTTAAACGTCTTCTATATGTGACAGATATTACAATATTTTACGAGCTATAATTTGTCTCGATCATGAGTTTACAATTTCAATTCCAAAAAGCAACTATATTTGTATTGTATTTATTTTTGAAAAATTCACTATTCTACATATTTATTCCAATTTTCGTATTGTGTTTGTATACACATTAATACGTCAAGTAATTTTTCCTGGTTGCATTTATTAAATTATGTACAAAATTTTAGTAAATACACTGCAAATATCTGGGTGAGAAGTTACTTTCGATAATCGAACTTCTGCAGTATTTTTAAACTCTTTTCCTAATCTCGGTAATCAAAAATCGAATTATCACTCGCAGAATTACCGCTCTACTGTATTTGATACATTTTTCTTGAGTATAATTGACGGACGATAATTAAATCAGACGAATGACGAATCATTGCGAAGTTCGTCAATGAAAAACTAAATTATCGCTTGCTGACCTTTCTACTAAATGACCTTTCTACTAAATTTGAAACTGTTTTCTCAAGTTTAACTAACTGACGACCTTTTAAATCCAATGTGGGACAATGCATTCTTGATTTTACTAATCAAAAGTCGAATTATCAATCACAGACTAACTGCTTTGCGAAATTTGGGACTGTTTTCTCAAGTTTAACTAACTGACGACCTTTGAAGTCAAATGTGGGACAATACATTGTTGACTTTGCTAATCAAAAGTCGATTTATCAATCACAGAATGACCTTTCTACTAAGTTTCGAAGTCTTTTCTCGAGTTTAACTAACTAACGACCTTTTAAATCCAATGTGGGACAATGCATTGTTGACTTTGCTAATCAAAAGTCGAATTATCACTTGCAAAGTAATGTTTCTACTAAATTTGAAACTGTTTTCTGAAGTTTAACTAACTGACGACCTTTTAAATCGAATGTGGGACAATACATTGTTGACTTTGCTAATCAAAAGTCGAATTATCAATCGCAGAATGACTTTTCTCTGCATTTGGATACACTTTTCTGAAGTCTACTCGACCGACAGTATTTTAAATGCGATAAATGACGAACGATTACTAATTCCATTAATCAAGCATAAAATTATCATTTACATTTATTGGATTAATCAAACCGTGAATTGTCTTTTGCAGAATGCCCCAATAACACAAACTCTATTCTCCCTGGAAGGGAAAAGATGGAAAGCGTTGAGGTCGAGGCTTTCTCCCGTCTTCACGACAGGCAAATTGAAGGATATGTTCGAGATGATACTGAAGCGTGCCGATGACCTCGAGAATCATCTCGACGAACTAGCGCGCACAAGAAAGACCGTTGACGTTCGCGAGGTCACCGCGAAATTCACGACGGACGTGATTGGCGACTGTGCATTTGGCGTGGACGCGAAAGCACTCGCTTGTGACAATAGCGAGTTCCGGGAAATGGGCAGACACATCTTCCGGCCGGACAGCAGAATCCAAAGGCGATTTACCCTCCAACAAGTATCTCCGCTTCTTGGTAATGTGTACTCCTATTTCTTCCCTGACGAGGGCGTCGAGAAGTTCTTCACTTCACTTTTCTTCGAAACTACTAAATACCGCAGGGAGCACAATATTGTTAAACACGACTTTGTCAACGCACTCATGGGGATTCATGAACAAGCCATGAAAGAAGATCTTGGTAATTATTTTATATTTGTATTATATCAGATTTTAACTTTTAATATCGATGTTTGTATTAGATTTTAGCTTTTCGTTTCAAGTAAAATTAATAATTCCGCCTAAAGAGTCACAATTATTTGTTTTAACATTTCATACTTGCTATTCATTTTTGACACATTGTAATTTATGAATTCAACCTTTAGTTTTATTCTAATGTATAGTTGAATTGTATTAGTTTCTATAAACTGATTTATTTATATTAAATTTTAGCTTTTCGTTTTATGTAAAATTAATAATTCCGCCTAAAAAGTCACAGTTATTTGTTTAACACTTATTCATACTTGTTACTCATTTCTATAATATTGTAATTTATGAATTCAACCTTTACTTTTATTATAATGTATAGTTGGTTAATTGTATTAGATTCTATAGATTGATTTCCTGTTTTTACGTTTTTTGTAACACTTATGAAGTTGTATATTTCTTTGATATAGCAGAATATAGCAGTTTAACCACTCACATCTCGAAATTTACATTTCATAGATTTTTCAAAAAGTTTTAGGGTTTTTCCGTACTGAAATACGTAGAAGTAATGCTACTGCTTTCAAGAAATTATTGAATTAATAGTTTCTGAAAACTAAAATATACATACATATATTTCTCATACAACATTACATTTCCTCAATAATCTTATATTATTTACTAATTTAGAATGATTTTATATTTTCAAGGAATCAATGTATAAACATATACAAATACACATTTGTTTCTTGAGTTGCGTGTTTTTTTAAAAAATAGTAATTTTGACTTTTGGTAGAACTAGGCATAACTTAATTTTGGGTAATTCCAATCTTAATTTCGTGTATGTTTAGGTCTGAGTGAGTTAGTAATAACAGCGCAAGCTTTTCTATTCTTCACTGCCGGTTTTGAGACGTCCGCGACGACGTTGAGCAACGCTTTATACGAGTTGGCTCTCAACCAGGATGTTCAGGATAAACTGAGAGAGGAGATCGACGAGTTCTTGAAAATCGGAACGGAATTGAACTATGACAACATCCGAACCTTAAAGTACCTCGACTGCGTCTTCCGTGGTTTGTGTTACTTTTTTTTAAAAATATTTATTTATTGTTATATCCCCTGCTTTAGAATACTAGTGATTCATTTGTGTTACTCAACTTTAGAAACAGGTATTCTTTAAAATGTGGACCGTTTTCGACAATTGGAAAAACAAAAACGTGTAAGAAAGGACAAAATTAGTTTATACTTATTAATAGTTTTCTTTTTGAATGTGGGATTATTATTAAGAAGAGTTGCATTTATTTTGCAGCATCTCCGAAATGAGAGACATTTAATAAGTATAAATACGACGACAGTTATTTTGTATTTGTATTTTGTATTTTGTATTTTGTATTTTGTATTTTGTATTTTGTATTTTGTATTTTGTATTTTGTATTTTGTATTTTGTATTTTGTATTTTGTATTTTGTATTTTGTATTTTTCAGGGCATTCTTATGTTGCCTTTTTTTGAAATCGGTCCACACTGCTAACTAATTTAGAAGAGAAGGCGGTTCTTAATTTGTCGTTTATATACATTTTTTAATGTTGGTCCATCAATATCTGAAAAATATTCCTTTTTCTAGTTTAATACAACATTTTCGAAATGTGCACCATAAAATGTAGAAGATTACACCTCGATCAAAGTATTCGTTCAAATGTTATGTCCAGGAAAACAATAATCAAATATTTTATAATAACAATAGTTAATTTTAAACATATTCGATTTTTTTCAAGTAATTCCTGCTGAGAGCTTTCTTTGTAAAATAGTAAAGTTTTCATCCCGATCGCTCCATCAGAAATTAAACAAATATTCCACTTTTCCAGAAGTAAACAACTTAACAATTGCTAAAACTTAACGAGTTTTTGTTTGTATAACAAAAATAGAAACGCTGCGAAAGTATCCTCCACTCCAGCTGCTCCAAAGAGAAGCACTGTCCGACTACTTGTTCGAGGACATGAAAGTCACAGTGCCCAAAGGTGTCAACGTGTGGATACCTGTTCATGGTATTCAACATAATCCGTGCATTTACCCGAACCCGTTGAAATTCGATCCTCACAGATTCGATGAGGAGGAAGTGGCGAAACGTCATCCCATGACCTTCCTGCCATTCGGCGATGGACCAAGGAATTGTATAGGTATGTAATTACAATAATTATGTATGTAACAATTAAGCAAGTATGTATAATAAAAAAACAATAGTTGGGAGCTACAAAATTGTTTAATACTAAACGTACTTCGAATATGAATAACAACAGGTACGAATTCAACAAATTGCAGTCCTTTTTATTTATTGTTCTTTTGACCATCAGTGTCGATTTAAATAAACAGGATTGGAATTTGTTAACTATTGATTATATTGGTAAATATTTTATAGCTATTATATAGCAAGATTAATAGTATTTATTGGTTACCATTTTTCCAAGTGCGTCGAATCCAACATTAGTCAAAGCAAATACAAGAAAATCATTAATTGCAACATTCTACTTCTTTATATTTTTATCTTTTCACTGTGCGATTACTGATTTTTGACACTTACAGTATACAATAAAAAAAGTACATTATAAACCACTGTCTCTTTGAAACAGACGTTCTAAAATATTTTCTTTAGCGGGACATTTTTCTTTTTTACAATTTAAAAAAAAAGATACTAATTGTGCCAATACTTTCTAAATAAAATAAAGCTCTTCTAACACTAGATTTACCAGGATTTTTTTATGCCCATGAAAATAGGTACAAACCAGTCATTTTGAGTGACCTTGGTAAATCTAGTGTTAAAGTAAAATAAATTAAAGCTTAAAATAAAACGCCATAACATTAGTGTCAACTATTACAGATTGCATTAATCTAAAAGTGACTAAGTATAACTAAGATGACTAAGTATTGTGGATAAACGAGATAACAACTTTCGATAGTGCTGCCGTGTTGCGTCACGGAAAACAGTGTTTTTAATTTACGTCAACAAGATTGTTCTACGCGTAATTCTTTTATCGTCTGCTCGTCTTTAATACGGTCAGGGTCAAGTGATCGGTTTCGTTGAACTCAAGATTTTTTTTATCTCGCATTGTTTTTTCATACAATCGTGGTCCAATGACCGCTTTCGAAATTTGATTTATTATCTACTAAGTATAGATTTATTATCCTTCTTATAAAGTATAACAATGACAGTGTATCTTTTTGTTACTATTTTTACTACTATTTCTTATATTTTTATTGCTATTTTTTGTTCATTTCTACATTAGTTTTCGTACTAAATTGAGAATTAGGAACATTATTACTGTTTATTATTTTTTTATTACTATTCATTGTTCCTTTCTACATTAATTTTCATACAAAATTGAGAATTGGGAACGTTATTACTGTTTATTATTTTTTTATTACTATTTATTGTCCTTTCTACATCAGTTTTCGTACTAAATTAAGAATTAGGAACATTAACACTAGGTTTACGGACGTTTCTGTATACCTCTCTTTATCAACACTTATTTTCATTAAAAAAAACTATTAATTTAATTCAAAGACAAATTACAATCTTAACAAACATAATACAACTTAACTAAATCTGTCAGGATTGCATAAATAATTGCCAGTATAAATTCTAAGAAAAACTATTAAATTTTGTAATTGTGCTAGTAAAATCCGTAATCCGTCAAAATGACGAGTACCGTAAACCTAGTGTTAATATTATTTATTACTTTTTTATTATTATTTATTGTCCTTTCTACATTTGTTTTCGTAGTAAATTGAGAATTAGGAACATTCGAATCGGAAAACACGACCTTTATTTCGTAACCGGTCAGTCGAACGGTTCCGGTGGGAATGGATGTTTACAAAGTGCCGGCACGTTTAATGTTGAACGTGTAATTAGGCTGTCATGGTTCATTAGGAACGTTTATCCGTTCCTCCCCTTAATTGCCGACGCGAGTAATGATGACTACACGAGTGTATCTTCACTTTCATTAACATCATAACTGACAAACGAGTAATCGTAATGAAGTCAAGTTTAGAACACTTTCTGGAATGTCTAAATAACAATTTGTATTTATCTTCAAAACTTTTGTATAAAAATTAA
Organism: Ectemnius continuus; assembly: GCA_910591665.1. Lineage (NCBI taxonomy): Eukaryota > Metazoa > Arthropoda > Insecta > Hymenoptera > Crabronidae > Ectemnius > Ectemnius continuus. The sequence continues at coordinate 4,237,136 of OU342856.1, forward strand.
GAATAGAACAATTAAGAATAGAAAAATTAAGAATATACTTGAGGTCTGAATTATAGTTCAATAACAGCAGCAGATTTATTGTAAAGAAACAAGAATTTTTCTTTTACTTTATCGAAAATAATATTTGAATAGTTCTGTGTTCTGATCTTCCAACACTCATTCTTATTTCGCTTGCATTGTACAACGCTGTATGCTAATATTGTAACACTTTTGTTAAAAAATCTGAAATAATTTGTGAAAATAGTGTTTTGTGAATACTTTCGTGTAAATTTGTAGCAGTTACTGTGAATTAATTAGTTTTGGAAAACATGAAGCAAATGGTTTTCAATCAAAAGATATGCTACCTGTTTTCGATACAATTCCAAGAATAATTCTAGTTTTTTGCGTTTCAAAGTAAGGAATCTCAATAAAATATATATAATAATATATAACATTATAAGAGACACTGTAAATTAATTGCTTTCGAAAGAAATATAAGGAAACCTATTTTCAATTTGGCAAGGTCTTCGAATTTCAAAAACAATTTTTTTTAGTTTCTTGTCTTTCAAAGCAAGGAATCTTAATAAAATAAATTAATATGCTTTTTATATTTTGCAGGAGCAAGGTTCGCAGTCTATCAAGTAAAAGTTGGACTTATTAAAATGGTACATGGATTCAAATTTGACGTCTGTGAAGCCACCGAAGTGCCTTACGAGATAGATCAAAAAGCCTTTCTGCTCGCGCCAAAGAATGGAATCAATCTGAAGATGACGAAGATTAAATAAGTAAAATAAGATTAATAAGATAAATAAGATAAAAGAAAAAATAAGATAAAATAAGATTAAATAAACGTTCCAAGCACGTTTATAGCTCGTGAAACAATAATATGTGATAATAATATTTTTCTGAGTGGGGATATTACAAATAGGTAATTAATAGGTAGCAACAAATGGTAGCTAAATTAATAGGTAGCAACAAATATTATAAAACTTGCTTTGTGCTGATTTCACACGTGGACAAGAAAAGTATTTGCACATATCCTTTTTCTTGAACCAAATTTTGATATTGTAGAAATCTTTTTTTAAAGGTGAAACCAATTTTTTGAAGAAGAAAATTCCTCTTTTAAGAGAAGATAAATGTTCTCAAAGTATGTTGATATTATGTATGTTGTAAATGTTTCTCTATTGAGAAGATTTGTTGCACAAAATTTGAAGGGTGGAAATCCTTTTTTTGATATGAATCATCCTCTACATACGTGTGTTGTACCACTTCATGTACAGGGTAATTCACTTGCCTTTGAATCAGAACTCTCCTAGCCCTTATTTTTTTTGGTCGACTTCCCGACATTTTCCAGAGCTGAAATTTGGTGGGTAATGTTCCCTTGCATCAAGGAAGAAGTGATATAAATTTCAGAGCTCTAGCTCAAAGTTTAGGTTTTCACCTATTTTCGACCCTCTAGAATGGTCAATTTTTTCAAGTTTCTCAAAGTCGACCGAACCCGGGATATTTTGATTGTTTTCGTATCAGGGTGGATAGAGAACAAAGAATCCGTGAAGAAAAGTCCGGATTTGCAACGAAAACGGGTCGAAAAATCGTCCAGAAAAGTCAATTTTTGCTCATTTTTGACGGTTTTTATTTTTTTTGGTGGACTTCCCGACCTTTCCCGGGGCTGAAATTTGGTGGGTAATGTTTTTTTGCATCAAGGAAGATACCGTAAAAATTCCAGAGCCCTAACTCGAAATTTTTTTTTCGGCCAATTTTTCTTAAGGGGTACCCCTTCAGATTTTTTCACGATTTTTCGAAGGTCCCCGAACTCGGGTTTTTTCTTCAGGAATCGATTGTTTATGAATGAAAACGGATAGAAAACAAGAAATCCGTCGGAAAAAGTCCGGATTTCTATCGAAAACACTAAAAAAACTGCCTTTAAAGTTCGATTTTTTCGGAATTTTAGCTGGTTTTTTCCATATTTTTTGGACTTCCCGACATTTTCCGGGGCTGAAATTTGGTAGGGAGTCTCCCCTTGCATCAAGGAAGATGTGATATAAATTTCAGAGCCCCAGCTCAAAATTTTTTTTTACCCATATTTTTGGCCATCGAAAATATCCAATTTTTGGTGGTGATTCAAAGGCAAGTGACTCACCCTGTACATGTTTAAAATCATACATACATATACATATAAACATACATACATAGATTTACTTCAATGTTGGTAACAGTTTGCAGGTTTTACACCTAAAATATGTCTATTTGTAATGTTCATCAATAATGTACATAAAAATCAAATGATATAGGAATCAGAAAAAGTAAAAGATCGATGTATAAACATAAATGTAAGTGTAAAGGAAGTATTCGCACACTCAGATTTTCCGACATAAATTCTCTTTAAAGGGAATATTCTGGTTTTCAAACCAGATTGTTCCTTTGAATCAAAATTTTCTGTTTTAAGAAAATTTCTTCTATTTCAAATATTCTAATTTTCTATCATTTCTTCTATTTCAAATTTCTTTTCTTCTATATCAAAATTTACTGTGAAGCAGTTTACTTGGAAAGCCGTGTGTGCCAATACTTTAAATATTTTAATTAAATTTATTCAATAGTTTTCATTATAGATAAACGTCTTACGAGTTCTCTCTTCCTTCTGTCCATTAAGAAACACAGTAGCGTCTAGTTTTTAGTTTAGAAAAGTTCAGTGACCTCGGTTAAAATTACCAAATCATAGATAAGATTTAATATTAGCAATCAGCGAAAAACAAACTTAGTCGTAATTTCCCTGAGGATATGGTTTCATAAGTTCGATAGCCACAAATTTTTTTGTCTCTTCTAATTTTATCCTGATTGTGCTGTTTATTTCATTGTTGGCAAATACTGTTTTTCATCCTCCATTAGAATTTCATAAAATATTTTAAATCGAACAATCTTTTGTATTTGACTCCAACAATGGAATTTCACATAGTTCTATTTTTCGCCCTTAGAATTAATTGTATAAAACAAAGTCTTTAAGAGAAACAGTTTTTTTTATCATTCATTTAATTTCTTTAGCAACATTGTTTTGATTAGTACAATCGTACAAGTGATTGTTTGCTGTTTATTTCATTGCAGCCACATATTGTTTTTCTTTCTCTTGCATTAGAATTTCACAAGATATTTTAAATCGAACAATCTTTATTATTTGACTACAACAAACTAATTTCACATAGTATTATTTTTCAAGCATAGATTTAATTATATAAAACGAAGTGTTTAAGGGAAACATAGTTTTTTTTATCATTCGTTTAACGTTGCTTTAACATCTCAGATTTTTAATAACATTGTTTTCATTAGTACAATGGTACAACAAGTGATTGTTTGCTGTTTACTTCATTGTAGCCACATATTGTTTTTCTTTCTCTTGCATTAGAATTTCACAAGATATTTTAAATCGAACAATCTTTTATATTTGCCTCCAACAAACTAATTTCACGTAGTATTATTTTTCATCCATAGATTTAATTATATAAAACAAAGTGTTTAAGGGAAACGCAATTTTCTTATTGTTATTTATTTAATATTGCTTCAACATTTCAAGTTTTCAGCAGCGTTGTATGAATCAATACAATAATACAAGAAACACGTGTTCTGCGTTCGGTGCACGTGTAAATATTGTATCTGCAATGTCATTGGCGCCGCCTAATAATTACCTAATAACCAGCACATTATACACATCGCAGAGTAACTATGCTGAGTAATTAATCTTGCGACCCACGTTCGTGAATTGCAAGTTCGCCTACAAAGTTCGCCGGAGCCCGCCAATCAAGCTGCGTCAAGATCAACATTACAGAGCAGATTAATATTCTTGTCATTGCTGCTGGTTTGATCCGTAGCTTTGATTTTTCTGCCGATCGGCGCCCCGCAAATTATCTGTGATTACAGTGTCGGCAGTGCAATCTGCATATTGTAGTTTGCGCAGTTTCCACGCTCGCTTACATAACACAGTTTCGAAACATCTACTTAAATGATTTCTTGCCGAAGTCATATCCTGTATTCAGGCGCGCTGCACAACGAGAGGATGGATCCATCCGATTTCTAACGTTTACTGCTTCGATTCGAGTAGCTGTGTCCTTGTACTTTCGTAGTTCGGTGACAAGTTGAGAATTGTTTTCTGCCAGTCGATCCAGGTGAGTGTTTGAGAAACATTGTTTATGATATTGTTCGCGAATTGGAAAAAAATGTATTGCAAGTTAATGTAATCGCATTATTTTGTATTTTGTATTTTGTATTTTGTATTTTGTATGTTAATGTAATGGAAAGTACTTTTGTGATGAGCTTCTTGCACTAATTATAGTCACATTCTTTGACATTCAAAATTATTTTAATGACCACCAGCATTTAAATTTCGTCTTTTGAGAATGCATGTCATTTTCTTATTATGTACATTCGTGTTCTATGTTAAGATTTATTGGTTTTAAATAAATTATAATCGATTTAAAAGGTGGTTCTGCATACAAAAATAAATGTTTGTATAAAAAAACTTCGTTGATACTTGGAAGCATCAGAGAATATTTGCGACCTTTTTGTTGTACGAAAATTGTTTAATACGTTTTACATTAACTGCAATCCATCGAATTCTATATTAATAATTAACACGTTCCGTGCCACGTGTATCATTGATAGAACACGCTGACATATTTATTTAATGTGCTAGAAACATATATTTCATAACAAATTTGAATCTGTAAAATCTATTTCCACCAACAGAATGCGATATTACAAAAACTGCAGCATAAAACAAAGCACGCGAGTTTGTTTAATTGTTATATAAGCAATAATTAATAATTATGTAATGGCTGACTTTGCGTTTTACTTTCATGACTTTCTACAATTTCTTGTAATTCCACGAATAGTTAACTAATCGTTTTCTAATCTACTGTTACAATCGAACTGATTGTAGTGCCACGTGCACCACAAATGACACGCGACGCGATAACTACTCTCAACAATCTAATTACTTGTGGATTGATGATGTAATGAGATACTGTGCGATAATATATAAATCTTTCGTCAAAAGATCCAATGCTCTGAACGACAAGTCGCGCAGAAACAGTTTGGCACCGCTCGTGTTAACATTAACATTAAACTAAACTAAACTAAAGAGAAGAAAGTGAGTTAATAAATTAATAAATTCAACAGGAATATTTAGTCGTTTGAGAATGCGTGCAATTTTTATTGGTTCTGTTTAGAACTATTATTAGTTCTCTTATTAGTATTATTACTTTTATATATTCTTTATAGAAGGCAAGGAATGAATAAATTGCAGTCGATGTAAACAATGTTTGTACAGCAATCAATTAAAACATAGTCTTGCTGTATTTAATAAAGAATGCCTGTATAAAAAAGATTTACCTATTTTGTGATGTTTGCAAGCATCATTTCTTTCCAAAGCATCAGAGAATATTTGCGACCTTTTTATTTTACACACATTGTTTAATACTTTTTACATTCACTGCAATACATCGATATTCTACATTAATAATAAATGTGAATATTAACTGATTCTGCCTAGAATCAGAGGATAAATGAACTAAACTAAAGAGAAGAAAGCGAATTAATAAATTAACAAATCCAACAGGAAGATCGAAGAATGGTGGAATACGTGGAGCTTTTCTGCGGTGTTCTCGCAGTGGCACTTCTCGCCTACTATTATCTGACGTCGACCTACAACTTTTGGAAAGTACGAGGTGTGCCAGGCCCGAAACCGATACCACCCTTCGGCAATGGTCTTGGAGTCACGCTGAGGACGATCTCGGTCGGCAATTACACGAAACAAATCTACGACAAGTACAAAGACGAGCCGATGGTCGGCGTCTTCATGTTCCGCTCGCCGATACTCGTCGTCAATGACCCGGACTTGATCAAAACTGTCCTCATCAAAGACTTCTCCAAGTTCTCCGATCGTGGCTTCTACATCGATGAGAAGGTAATAAAAAAAGACTGGTTTTGAAAGTGAAATATAATATTGGGTTGGCAAAAAAGTAATTTTGGTTCGCACCGGTAGATGTAGCGACTGAAAAACCGAAAATACTTTCTTGCTAACACAATAGAACCTCGTTTATACGAAACACTTGCGATATTTATTTATTTATTTAGTTTGAAGAACGATATTAACTTTGGAACACCCTGTGTAATAATAATCAGTAATAATAATCGCAACAATGCATGTTACTGATAATATAATTTAATGACTAATAGGTTGTTGAACCTATCTTTCTTGCAAATATCTTGTAACAGTGTATAGTTCGACTCTTATTTGTTTTTGAAATATTGACGTTATTTTTCAGTGTGCCTATAATTTGCCTACATCATAAGTTTTAATTCCAAAAGCCAACTATATTTGTACCGCATTTTTGTTTCGCGTTTATTCGAAATGTTTGTAGTACAAATTAACAACAGTTGAATTGATAGAATGATAGATTATTGTCTCTACATTTCTTGAAAATAACATCTAAGAATGAATAACTCAACCACATATTTCTTTCAAAATTTTGTTATAAATTACAACAATGGTCGGTGATTATAATTTAATTTCATGAATAATTGGTGTTTGGGTCTATCTTTATTACTGCTTTCGAAAAGGAGGACGTCAAATATCTTCTAATCTCCTAATGAATAATACGTTGTTCGAATTATCTTTCTTGCAAATATCTTCTAACAATGTATAATTTGTCTCTGATTCCTTTATAATAATGTAATTACTTTTAAAAAACCCTGTGTAACTGATAAATCTTACAATATTTTACAGCCTATAATTCGTTTACAATTTTAATTCCAAAAAGTGCATTATTTTTTTCTATTCTGCATATTTATTTTCATTTTCTTTTGGCACATTTTCCTCGTTTTCAATTTGCTTCTTTTATACATTAATATGTCAATCAGCGTGGATCATAACTTTATAAAAGAGACCGAAATTCTGTGAAAATCGAGTCAGCGCTTTTCGAGTTTCTCGCAAACCTACAAAAGTGCAAGCGCTGCACTTTATTCCAAAAGACATAACACATTTAGTTATGACACAAACGCACAAAGAAACTACATTAATGCCTCAGCTAATTGCAAGTTTAATCCCGAAAAAACAAACTCTCGGAAGAAGTATGATTCTTTGATAGATCTCTCCTCGTAATTCACGACGCACATGGGCAGAAATAGACAGGCGATTACCACGTTCCGTGTCAATAAGAACTTGACCTTCGCACACCGTGTATCACTGATGGTTCACGTTTACATATTTATTTAATGCGCTAGAATCATATATTTTATGGCAAATCAAAAATTGAAAAATATATTTTCACCGAAAGAATGCGACATTATAAAAAGTGCAGCACAAAACAAAGGATATAACTTTGGTTAATGATTATAAATAGAATAACTAATAATTGTATGTAATGGTTGCCTGTGCTTTTTAATTTCGGGTCTTTTACTAGAATTTGTTGCAATTTTAGGAGAGAAGCTGTTGTTTTCATTCTCACAGTAACATAAATAATTAGCTAAACGTTTCGTAATTTAGTTTGACAATCAAACAATAAAAACATATATTTTATGGTGAATTTAAATCTGAAACAATACATTTCCACCAAACGAGTGAGATATTACAAAAATGCAGCATAGAACAAAGCACATAAGTTTGTTTAATTGGTACATATACAATAATTAATAATTATATGTAATGGTTGGCTTTGTTAAAGCAAAAAATGCATAAGAAAAGCTTTTTGTCTTGCTACTACAATTCCGAATATTTGTATATTCTATTTATAACAAGAATTACAACGTTTTCTATCATCGCTTTGCCCTCTGGCTTTTTAATTTCATGCTGTTTTTTTAGAGTTTCTTGCAATTTCAAAAATAAGTTGTTTTGATTCTCACAGTAACAGCTATTACTTTTTATTAGATAACAAGATAAATTAGATAACAAAATAATCAGCTAATCGTTTTCTACTTTACTTTTATAATCCAACCGTGCCATAAATGGTACACGTTGACATATTTATTTAGTGCGCAAAAACGTTCATTTATTGACAAATTTAAATCTGAAAAATATATTTCCACCCAAAGAATGAGATATTACAAAAAATGCAGTATAGAACAAAGGACGTAAGTTCCTCTAATTATTACAAATACAATAATTAGTATTGTACAATACAATATTATTGTACACTAATTATTGTGTGTAATAGTTGTCTCTGCTTTTTAATTTCGTCTCTTTTTCTAGAATTTGTTGCAATTTCAGGAGACAAGTTGTTGTTTTCATTTTCACAGTAACATAAATAATTAACTAATCGTTTTCTAATTTACTCTGACAATCGAACTGATTGTAGCGTCACGTGCATCGTAAATGGTGTACAATGCGATAACTACTCAAAACAAGCTAATTACTTGGACTGATGATACAATGAAATATTATGTGAGAATATATCAATCTTTAGTGAGAACATCAAATGGAATGAATGACAAGTCCAGCAAGAAGAACTCGACAGCGGAATGTGTTAATTATTCATACATTGTCATTAGCAGGCTCATCAAACACTTTAGTCGACGCTGATCACACACTCTCTTCGCGGAATCTTTCCGACCCTGCCCTCGGACCTCGCGCTTCCGCCTTGCCATGCAACGCGCATCTTTTTCTCCGCTCTGCTCACACGTACACACATCCAGCAAATTTATCATCTCATCCTCGCAATTTTCCCTGATGTGCCAATTCGTGTACAATTCATTTGTATTTTGTCGTTTGTCAAAGATTCATTTGTACACATTACTTGTACAACGTACAACGTACAACATGTACAACGTAATTACACATTAATCGCATTTTGCACAATTATATATTTTTTATTGTATTTATTTCGGAAATGTTCACTTTTGCACATATCTGTAGTTATATTGTATTTTATTTTTTGGTTATTATGGTTATTATTATTTGGTTATATTACATTTTGGATATTTTCATGTTACTTTTGTCTTGTACATTAAAAGGTCACATAGTTTCTTATAGTTCTATTTATAAGTTATAAATAACATTTTAGTTAATGCATTTGAGAATTAATGAAATTACACTTAAGTTTCAGTGTTTTATCGTTGCAAATTTAAACGGTTACTTTCGATAATCGAGCTTTTACTGTATTTTGGAAGTCCAAATACAGTAAATATAATATTTTTCAAAGTAAAAATTGCATTATCACTCGCAGAATGACTGATCTACTCTATTTGATACACTTTTCTTGAATGATTGTGAATTTCGTGAATCGAAAACTAAATTATCGCTTGCACAATGACCCTTGTACGTAATTTGAAAGACTTTTCTCAAGTTTTACTAACTGACGACCTTTTAAATCGAATGTGGGACAATGCATTGTTGATTTTGCTAATCAAAAGTCGAATTATCAATCGCAGAATAATCTTTATACGAAATTTGAAACTCTTTTCTCGAGTTTAACTAACTGACGGCCTTTTAAATCCAATTTGGGACAATGCCTTGTTGATTTTGTTAATCAAAAGTCGAATTATCAATCGCAGAATAACCTTTCTACGAAATTCGAAACTCTTTTCTCAAGTTTTACTAACTAACCACCTTTTAAGTCCAATTTTGTGTATCAAAAATCGAATTATCAATCGCAGAGTGACTTTTCTCTGCATTTGGATACACTTTTCCGAAGTCCAATCGACTGACAGTATTTGAAATGCGATAAATGACGACCAATTATTAATTCCATTAATCAAAACTAAAATTATCATTTACAGAACGACCCAATATCACAAACTCTATTCTCCCTGGAAGGGAAAAGATGGAAAGCTTTGAGGGCGAAGCTTTCTCCGGTTTTCACCACCGGCAAGTTGAGGGATATGTTTGAGATGATATTGAAGCGTGCCGACGAGCTCGAGCGTCATCTCGGCGAAATTACGCGGACAGGAAAGCCCATTGACGTTCGAGATGTCACAGCGAAATACACGACGGACGTGATTGGCGACTGTGCATTTGGCATCGACGCGAAAGCACTCGCTCATGACAATAGCGAGTTCCGAGAAATGGGCCGATACGTCTTCCAACCAGACAGCAGAATCCAAACCCGATTGATCCTTCAGCAAGTCTCTCCGACTCTTGCTAATCTCTATTCCTATTTCTTCCCTAACAAGGACGTCGAGACCTTCTTTACTTCCCTTTTTATGCAAACCACTAAATACCGCAAGGAACACAACATCGTTAAAAACGACTTCGTTAACGCACTCATGAGCATTCATGATCAAGCCATGAAGGAAGATCTTGGTAATTATTTTAAATTTGTATTATATTAGATTTTAAGTTTTAATATCGATATTTATATTAAATTTTCACTTTTCATTGCAAGTAAATTTAATAATTCCGCCTAAAGAGTCAGAATCATTTGTCTCACAGTTATTCGTACTTGCTATTCGTTTTTGAAATATTGTAATGTGGGAAAGCACCTTTTATTTTTATTATAACGAATAGTTGATTGATTGATTGATTAAACTTTGAGTTGCAGTATTTATTTTAGATTCTATTTTAACTTTCAACCTCAATATTTATATTAAACTTTAGCTTTTCATTTCTATACGTTCTTGCTTTAACATTAGAATTAATAATTCTGCCCATAGAGTCGAAATTATTTGTTTATGATTTATTTATACGTTTGGTTAATTCCACTAATTCCTATAAATTCTACTCTATTAGTTTCTGTAAATTGATTTTCTTTTTTTTTTTACGATTTTTCTCCAAATTTTGAGGTTCTATATTTTTATAGGGTATATATACTTTGTATGCTTCGTTGTATATTTCATTGGCATTTTTTTAATTACGAAAACGGCAATATGATTCACTTTTTTGAATAATGATTAACTATGTATAAATACACATTTTGATACAAATAAGCATAATTTTGGATAACTGCAATGTGAATTTCATGTTTCGTTAGGACTGAACGAGATAGTGATAGCAGCGCAAGCTTTCCTATTCTTCACTGCCGGCTTTGAGACGTCCGCGACGACGTTGAGCAACGCTTTATACGAATTGGCTCTGAACCACGATATTCAGGATAAATTGCGGGAGGAGATCGACGAGTTCTTGAAAAGCGGCACCGAACTAACCTACGACAACATCCGCAACTTGAAATACCTCGACTGCGTCTTCCATGGTTTGTGTGATTTTTTTCAAAAAATATTTATTTATTGCCGCATTCCCTGCTTTAGAGTATTAGTGATTCGTTTGTGTTCTACAACTCTAGAAACAGGTATTTTTAAAAATGTGGACCGTCTTCGACAATTAGAAAAACAAAAGCGTGTTATTAACAGTTTTCTTTTCGGATGTGGGATTAATATTAAAAAGAGTTGCATTTATTTTGCATCATCTCCGAAATGGGTGATATTTAATAAGTGTAAATATAACGACAGTTATTTTGTATTTTTTAACGCACTTTTATGTTGCCCTTTTCTGAAATTTATCCACATTGCTAACTATTTTAGAAAAAAAGGAGTTTCTCAATTTGTCGTGTATATACATTTTTTAATGTTGGTCCATCGGTATCTTACAAATATCCCATTTCTAGTGTAATACAGTTTCGAAATATCCTACAATATTTTTCGAAATGTCCTCCAAAAAATACAGAAAAGAATTAAAAGAATTACACTTCGATCGAAGTATTCGTTCAAATGTTATGTCCGGGAAACGATAATCGAATATTTTGTAACAACAATAGTTAATATCAAACCTATTCGATTTTTTTTACAAGTAATTCATTTTGAGAGCTTTCTTTGCAAGATAGGCAAATTTTCATTTCGATCGCTCCATCAGAAATTTAAAAAAATATATTCCGCTTTTCCAAAGTTAACATCTTAACAATTGTTAAAACTTAACTTTTCTTTCTATGAAAAAAACAACAGAAACGCTGCGGAAGTATCCTCCACTCCAGGTGCTCCAAAGAGAAGTAATGTCCGACTATTTGTTCGAGGACATGAAAGTCACAGTGCCCAAAGGTGTCAACGTGTGGATTCCTGTTCATGGTATTCAACATAATCCGTGCATTTACCCGAACCCGTTGAAATTCGATCCTCACAGATTCGACGAGGAGGAAGTGGCGAAACGTCATCCCATGACCTTCCTGCCATTCGGCGACGGACCAAGGAACTGTATAGGTATGTAATTCTCTTAATAAACAATAGTTATTAGCTACAAAATTGTTTAACACTAAACGTACCACGAGCAGGAATAAGAACGAGTACAGATTCAACAAATTGCAGTCGTTTTTATTTATTGTTCTTTTGACAATCAGTCAGTGTCAACTTAAATAAACAGGACTGGAATTTATTAACCATTGATTATATTAACAAATATTTCAAATCCATTATATGGCAACATTAGTGCTATTTATTGATTAGCACTTTTCCAAGTTCGTCTAACTCAACATTAGTAAAAGCAAAAACAAGAAAACACAAACCTTTTCTTTCGGAAAAAATATTCTTAAAGAAGAAAGCTCTTGTTTCGAAATGGAAATATATTTTCTTGAACAACAGTTTTCTTTTTTATGAAAATTTATTTCAACAATACTAATACTTTTTCGTATCACTGTATAAAATAAAATAAAATAAATGATATAAAGCGTCGTTACGCTCCGCGGGTAAAATACAATGTTTTTAATTAATTTGACAGTAATGTCGATCAAAGCGCTGACAGTTTTCATTATTCGAGACGATGGCATCACTGGTTTTTGTTAACAACATTGTGTCACGCGTTATTTTTTATAATTTCTTTTCCGCGTCAGTTTTTAATACAATCTAATGATCGGCATTGAAATTCGATTCAACTACGTATTTGTTTTTTTTGTTCTTGTTAAGAATAACAATAAAAGTCTAACAGCTGTTTATTATTATTCAATTTATCTCTATGTATTAGATTTTCTTTTAAATTAGTAATTAGTGGTTCGCAAAGCTGAAAATGATGACCTTTATTGCATAACTAGTGATTCGAGCGGTTACGGCGGAAATAGATGTTTACGAAATGGCAGTACGTGTAACACGAAATGCGTAATTACGCTGTCATAGGTCACGCGGAACGTTTATTATCTTTTCCCCTCTAATTACCTGTGTGAACGGTGATGACTACGCGACTGGAATCTTCAGTCTAGTTAACATTATAACTGACAAACGAGTAATCCCATTGACGTCAAATCTAAACCACTTTTCAAAACGTCTAGAAAGCAATTTGTATTGATTTTCAAAATTTTGTCATACAAATTAGAAAAATTAGGAACATGAAGTGATTTTTTGATATCTTACTTCAAAATGCTGGATGACAGTTCAGAAACAATAGCAGATTCATTATAAAAAGACCACAATGTTGCTTTTAATTTATCTGTCATAATATTTGGATTATTAACATTCGTAATCTTTTTTATTTTGTTCAAAAATCTGAAATAATTTGTGCAAATAATGTCTATTGCGTATTCTCAAGTAAAATTATAACAGTCACTGCAAATCAATTACTTTTGAAAGAAATATAAGAAAAGCGATTCTCAATTTGACAAGGTTTCACCCATTTCGAATTTGAAAAACAATTTGATTTTTACATTCCAAAGTAGGGAATCTTAATAAAGTAAATTAATATGCGTTTTATATTTTGCAGGAGCAAGATTCGCAGTCTACCAAGTCAAAGTTGGACTTATAAAAATGATACACAGCTTCAAATTCGACGTTTCCGAAATCACCGAGGTGCCTTACGAGGTAGAACAAAAGGCCTTCTTACTTATGCCAAAGAATGGAATACCTTTGAAGATAACGAAGGTTCATTAAACGTTGTACAAACGTGTATAACTAGTGAAACAATAACATGTGATAACAATATTTTTCTAAGTGAAAATATTATAATAATATAATGCTTGATAGAAATAGATTTAATACAGAGCTTTATATGCCTGGGAACATTTTTCAATGCAGGGACATCATTGTTTGTTTTTGAAAATCAGCTGGAAGCTTGGAAAGTCGAAAACTCACTTTGTTTAACCTTTTTAATGTCGAACTTTGCAGTACTTGCAAAAAGTGTTCTCTGTCGCAAAATAAATTTATACAACGTTATAAATGGTTTAATTTCGTTGCAACACATTTGAAACAATTGTTTATGGATTTAAATATTCCTTGTAAAAGAGAAATTACTTTTTATGTTTTTATAATGTTTTATATTTAAGGTATTCTTCGCATAAGTGCAATATTTTTCATCAGCACTGAAAGGGTTAAAATCCACTGTAGCGTACCAAGTTTCTCTGCAAAAAGTGCGCTAAATACAAGTGTCACTTTTTCAATATTCTGTATAATTATAAAGGATAATTCTGCAAACAATGATACAACAAACAAGCAGCAATAAATCCTAAGAAACTTATTTCGTACAATAAATTGTCGGCAGAAATACTTACTGATTCCAAAACAAATCTAGAAATAGCGACTAAGAAAAATTTTCGCACACATCTTTTTTCTTCGACCAAACGTTGATGGAAAAAAGAATGTTTCTTTTTAAATCGAAAATAAATGTTGTTTATAAAAATATTTCAAAAAACCTACATTTTTTATCCGTTGTACATGTTTCGTAAAAAGTGGACCACAACACTGGTTTTAATCAAATACACCACCCCGTACATATGTTCCGTTGCTTCATGTATGTACATACAGGGTGATTCAGTTGCCTTTGAATCAGAACTCTCCTAACCTCACTTTTACTAGACGCCTATTTAATTATACTATATATTCTCTACTTAACAATAGACTGTATTAAATTATGTAGTCTGTTGGAGCGAATATTTTACCAAGTTTTAGCATCGACTTCCTTCGAATGGCTAGCAACGTAAAGAGAAAATATTTTACTATATTATATTTATAAGGGAATATGATATATAACTGGCTTCTGCAGGGTGAAATTTCATGTGCGAGTTAACATAACTCAAACATGTAAAAGTATAAATGCATAAAATGCAGACAAATGTTGAGAAACATTTGAGTATAATTTAAATCTCTAGGTTATTTATAATGATTTTCTATGGAACAGTGTATGCAAAGGCAAGTGACTCACCCTGTACATGTTTATAAAATCACACATATACACACAAACTTCACTGCAATGTTCATTGCAGTTCGCAGAGCTCACAGATCGCTATTTATAATATAAGTAATGTACGCAAACACCAAATGGTATATAAATCGCAAAAAGTACAAAATACACGTGCAAATGAAATTCTTGTGTACAAAAGGTGTTCTTCTGTGATCGCAATTTATTATATCTCAGCAGACGATATCCTTAAAACTGAATTCAACCAAGTTGAGGGTTAAGTGAAAATGACAACTTCGAATTATCAAAGGAATTCTTAATAAAAGATGACTGGTAAATAAGAGCTTTTCCCATAAAACTTAGTCATTGGATTATGAGATTATGTCACGTGTGCGGATTTCTCGTGGTGGCATTAATACACTTGGAAATGTTCAGGTGCGTTTTTAAATCATTAATGACTGGGATGTGTTTATCTCGCGATTTAAGGATCAGAAAGTAATTGCTTTTACAATTAAGCGCAAGAGCACAGAAACACGAACATGATCAGAACGTTGGCACTGTCTTGTTCGAGAAAAGTGAATCTTTCAAACGCTGCTGGACCGTCGAGGACTTCCTCGTGCTAAATAGCCGGAGGATGTTCCAAGACTTGCTACCAAAAGTATGTCTGCACTGTGAAACATTATTTTAATGTATCATGAAATAGCAAAATTAAACAAAATATATTTATGTCACAATTATATTTTTAATCCCCAAGAACAACTATATTTTTACCGTGTTTATTTCGCAAATTTTCACTGCTCCATATTTTTATTGTCGTTTTGAAACTATTCTTGTCTTATAATAACAAAATGTTACACATTTACAATATCTAAATGTTTTCAATGAATATAGAAAAATTAGTGTCATTATTTTATTCTCTATTTCGTCCTAAATACACTGCTTTTTGAATTATGTAAATATTGTTTTTCGTTTGGTTTTTATGAGTCTTTTCCGAAACCCTAAGTAAAATCGTGAAATTCCGCCGGTTAATTATTTACAGTTCATTTACCATTCTTTCTACAATTCACTACAAATATCTGCGCCAAAAAGATATATTCTCAGTATTTTCTACTTCTAAATTTAACTATTACTTTCGTCAAATTTTCTTTAAAAATTCGAATATAATGCGAATGAATCACAAATATGCTGATCGATAAGTCAATTAATTTGTTTCACTTCTATTTGTTAAATTGTAGATAAAATTTGAGTTAATACGTTCGATAATTAATACCAGGTGAGAGTGATAAATCATCGCTGCAAATATCACATCCAAACAGATATATTCTCAGTATTTTATGATTCTAAATTTAATTATTACTTTCGTCAAATTTCCTTTAAAAATTCGAATATGATGCGAATGAATTACTGCGAGTCAATTAATTTGTTTCACTTCTATTTATTAAATTGTAGATGCAATTTAAGTTAATACATTCGATAATTAATACCAGGTGAAAGTCATAAATCACGACGACGATGGTTACATCAGCCTGCTGATGGATTACTTCCACATTTGCCTGGCTAGTGTGCAAAAGCTCTCGATGGGAAAGACGAGGCATCTTATGCTGAAAGCTCTAGCAGACACAATGGGCGGCTACTTGCAAGTGTATATTCTGCCAATGACAAGGCAAGCCTATTACGCAGGCAATATAAAATATCAGAATGCGAAAAGGCTCTTCGAGCTTTACGAGGACTTGAAGCTTTTCCTTCACACGAACGGTGCAGGTTGGCTGCCACCGTGTCAAAGCACGAAACACCCGAAAATACCGGCAATTGTAATTACACCCTCGAAGTCGTCCCTTGCTTGCAATGGACTGATTACTTATAGTCCAAGTAAGAACTATTTTTTAATTTTCAAAGATAAAATACATTTCGGAGTTAACTGTACCGAACAACAATATATCGTTGTTAGTGTTTTGTATCTCAAAATACATTTATAAAACGTTGTAAATGATTTAATTTCGTTGTAAAGCAATTCAGAACATTGTTTATGGATTTAAATATTGTTTCTAAAAGGGAAATTAATTTGTACGTTGTTTATAATGTTTTGTATTGATGTTACTTGCTTGCAATGGACTGATTACTTATGGTCCAAGTAAGAACCAGTTTTTCATTTTCAAAGATAAAACAAATTTCAGGGTTAACCCTTTTTATGTCGAACAATGATACATATATTGTTGTTCGTAATATGTACAAAAAAATGTCTCTATCTTAAAATACATTTATAAAACGTTATAAAGAGTTCAATTTCGTTGCAAAACAATTAAGAAAATTATTTATGGATTTAAATATTGTTTCTAAATGCGACATTAACTTTTTTGTTTTCATAATCTTGTGTATTTACGAAATTCGTATAATTTTCAACAAATATTAATATATAATCGGCATTACTTTATTCTCCATTTATTTCGTAATATGCTGCTTTTTGAATTTTGTAAATATCGTTCTTATTCTGTTTTTTCTGTGCTTTTTTCCAAACCTTAGCAAATTCATCAAATTGCTCCGGAGCAATTATTAAAATAGGTGCGATACTTTCATTCGACACCAAAAGAGTAAAATAATAAATTCTTTCAATCAAACTGAGTGACAGATTACTTTTGTTCCAAGTAGCAATTATTTTTGAATTGAAAACCAAATACAAATTTGCGTGTCCAATTATAAAATAAATTATTTGATTTAATTTCCTTCGAAATAGAAGACACTACGAACGGCGAAAATAAAGAAATGCATAAATCGAGAAGAAGAAGACGACATTTAATAAAACGAGATCATCCGTACAATCACCATAATGGTGAGTAATTATTCAATCATAATAAAACCAATACAATTATCATATTACATTATTATTATTGTAACACACATGAATGTGTCGTTTTGTTTATTTATTAGAGTACAATAAAATGAGCCATTCGAATAGAACGATCATCATACCACTACCATATTTGGATGACGAACGAGAGCCAAACAGGTAGAGAATATATTACGATTATTGTTAATTGTGGTTAATTTATTATTGATTTTCATCCGCAGTGTTATACTGCCATTCAAAGAGAACGGCTTGCTTTCCTTGTATTCGGAGAAATCAGCATTCGCCATTGTAAAGTACTATGTTGCGAGCGTAAAGTGTATCATGTCGAAGACAAAGGCAAAAGAGGAAGTCAACTTGTTCAACAGAGCTTTGTTCTCGTGGCTTCAGCTATCCGTACGTTGTGAGTCAGTGCGACTGATATTACGAGCTGAATTCATTCTTTTGTTAATAATTAATGAGATTAAATGTTATTTTGGTTATTTTTTAAGTTGGCAAACATTTCCAATTTGACAAGGTTTTACCTATTTCCAATTTCAAAACCAATTATGTTTCTCTGCGTTCGAAAGTTGGGAATTTTTTATTTTGGTTAGGGAATTTTTATAGAGAATTCCATTATTTTGGCTATTTTTAATTATTTTTTAACTTGACACTATGTTGATAGAAAATTGTTTGTTCGATTTTGCAGATATAATTTTATTTCCGATAATAACGTTGAAGTTCTTCAATAGTTTTTTCACAATAAAAATATAATGTTCGTTTGGTATTTATTAATTGGACCAAATGTTTTCCAAATTGTCTTTGTTCCACAATTATCTAAATGCTAAAACTAATATCTCAAATGTCTTTAATACTTTCAGGCCTGATTATTTTTTAAAGTTTCAGGATTGTCAGAATTAACTTGAAAAGTTAAATCAAAACTGTTAGTAAAAATGCTCCAAAAATATTTATAGATGGACAGTTATTACAAATTATAATATAACGATAAAATAAGAAAAGTTAACCGTTTGGAATGTAAATTTATTTATTTATAATTCCAGGTACGCCCACATTTGGAAACCGACAAATGGTATCCAGCGTTCGGCGGGATTTCGCGCATTTTTGCGACACTGGAGTCTCTCGGTATTCTTTCTTGTATAATAACAAATTATGAAAAAATATTGAAGATAATCTTTATATGTAGTTATTTAAATAACAGGTATGACTAAAGATACAGTTTCAAGTGGAAAGGGTGAGACGTTGGTTTCGTCGCCTGGAATAGGAATGGAACATATCGCGTCGACTACTGAAAGTCTGTCGTTATGGTACAAAGGTATGT
Source organism: Ectemnius continuus (assembly GCA_910591665.1). Taxonomy (NCBI): domain Eukaryota; kingdom Metazoa; phylum Arthropoda; class Insecta; order Hymenoptera; family Crabronidae; genus Ectemnius; species Ectemnius continuus. The sequence goes on from OU342856.1 coordinate 4,256,339, forward strand.
TGAATTTTAGAATTCATTTTTCTAATACTTTTTGATCACTTTTAATATTTAGCTTTGCGCAAATATTTTCTATAGTGTAGCATGCAAATGAATAATGATATAACTAGATTTTTATTAATTTGATGTGAACTCCATTTGCATAAACAGTAAAAGAAATAGAAAGTCTGCATGCAAATGAGTAATAATATAACTAGATTTTGATTAATTTGATGTGAACTCGATTTGCATAAACAGTAAAAAAATCGAGTCTGTAAAAATGAGTATAATTTTTGAACTTTTTAAAATCGACTCAGTATAAGAATTAAAATTAAAAATCTAGAACAAAGATTGTTCTAAAGAAATGCGAGATAAAAGTGTTCGAGAATATCATTAAAATTAAAATTAAAAATCTAGAGCAAACATTGTTTTAAAGAAATACGAGATAAAAGTGTTCGAGAATATCCGGTGAGTTGTTACCATAGTTTTCCGAACTTACCGGATATTTGTGTGACCAACTGTGTGTATGAGGAATATCTTCTCTTACCTTATGAAGATGGAGGAGTTACCTTCGGCACGCTGGAGCTGGTGTCGATCGCAGCGGTCAGCGCTTTATTAGTTTGGCTGTTGGTTGGACTGAGCTTGGTTTGCTACAGATTTCTCACGAGGAACTCGAAAGATTGCCAACCCTGCAAACCGAAACCAAAAAACTTCCCGTGAGTCGGTAACATTTATTTCACATTTTTATGATTCTGTATTTTACATTTCGCAATTATTTTATTTAAAAAAACTGCAATAAATTGCGAAAGTAGTTTTTAGCAAATACTTTCAAGTAAAATTGCAATGACAGCTGAAAAATAATTGCTTTCGAAAAAGAACAGATAAAACGATTTTTCATTTGACAAAGCTTTTACCTTTTTTTTCGATACAATTTGAATAGAAAAACATTGCAATTTTATTCCAAATTACTCAACTCAAAAGTGAGCTAATATAAAACTTCAAAATTTAGTGTTACATTATTAATATCGATAAATTATAATATTGCATTTGTTGTATAAATTGTATTCGCTTGTTAGACTAGCTGTGCTCTATAAAAATAAGGACTATTGCGAGCCAAAGACCTGTCCTTCGGCAAAGAAGCGTGAGCAGAGGCGGATGATGAAAAATTTTAGGAATTGGTGTAAAAACAGATTTAAGAAATACTCGAGTCGACGCGAGAATCCCTGTGCCGACGAAGAACGCTATTTAGCGTGCATTAATTACCTTAGCAAAGACACTGTTATTCCTAGGACCAACACTAAAGCTTGCCAGTAAGTAAATTTACTATTAACTAATTAATTGGCACGATTCACAAAATCATTAAGCAATTTTGTACCAATAATAGTATTTGTGTTCGTAAGTTAAATATAATGTTAAATGCAATCACTTGTTTGTTTATTTAATTTTTGGTTCATGCATTTGATTGTAAAAATACGTTGTTTTAGAGCAAAGAAATTTTTGTATTGCGTAGATTACCTTGGAAAAAGTTTATCACGTTTTTCTAGCAACTAAACATGCATGAAAATGCACAATACGTTTTTATAAATTTTGTTTTATAAAAGAAGATAAAACTAAAATGTTAAAAACAGAAATTACGATTTTTAAACCGCGCTTTTATTGAATTTATCTTTCGGTTTCGAGGAAATTAATAACCAGGAATAAATATAAGTGATATTACTTTATGTTTAAACTAAAGCTTCGAGGAAGCGACAATTAATTCCTCGAACGACAATATTACGTTTATCCAACAAATGAATCGAATCTGCCTCGATCCTCTAGTTTCAATAGGAGCGGGCATCAACGATTTCCATAACATCGTTTATACTCGGACTAACCTACACGTACAGGGTGATTCACTTGCCTTTGAATCAGATCTCTCCTAACCCCACTTTTATTAGACATCTATTTAATTATACTATATATTCTCTGTTTAACAATAGACTCTATTAAATTCTGTAGTCTGTTGGAGCGAATATTTTACCAAGTTTTAGCATCGACTTCCTTCGAATGGCTAGCAACGTAAGGAGAAAATATTTTATTATATTATATTTATAGGGGAATATTATACGTAACTGGCTTCTGAAGGGTGAAATTTCATGTGCGAGTTAACATAACTGAAACGTATAAAAGTATAAATGCATAAAATGCAGGCAAATGTTGAGAAACATTTGAGTATAATTGAAATGTCTAGGTTATTTCTAATGATTTTCTATGGAACAGTGTGTGCTTGACAGTGGTGATTCAAAGGCAAATGACACACCCTGTATAGGGATATAAAATCATTAGAAATAACCTAGACATTTCAATTATACTCAAATGTTTCTCAACATTTGTCTGCATTTTATGCATTTATACTTCTGCATGTTTCAGTTATGTTAACTCGCACATGAAATTTCACCCTGCAGAAGCCAGTTATATATAATATTCCCCTATAAATATAATATAATAAAATATTTTCTCCTTACGTTGCTAGCCATTCGAAGGAAGTCGATGCTAAAACTTGGTAAAATATTCGCTCCAACAGACTACATACTTTAATACAGTCTATTGTTAAACACAAAATATATAGATTAATGAAATAGATGCCTAGTAAAAGTGGGGTTAGGAGAGTTCTGATTCAAAGGGAAGTGACTCACCCTGTAGATATCGCAATTTGCATGAAACCCGCTCCTAAATCTCCGGTATCGTTTCACCGATTTTTCTCCTCCTCTCCTCCACACAGAAAAAGGAGACGCTCCAAGTCCAGCACGGCCTCGCCGATAGGATCATCAAGAGATCGCGTATCCTACAGAGTAAGCAGAGAGAAATTATACTTTGTAATGGAACAATTTATTCAGCGCGCTAAGTGTTGCGCCCGACGCGCGCTATTTTGCATGGCTTAGCGCGCGCGCGCCTCCCGTGGGAATGCATTTTAACCTATGTTAACTCACTCTCTCTCCGCACCACAGCACAGAGCCTGCTACAGCAGCGACGGATCCCTAAGTACGAACTCGGATAGTCCGGCGCACCCGAGATGAGAGAGAGAGAGAGCGGACGCGCCAATCTCTCCTATGTCTGTTTTACATACGATTATGCGTTAAGATATTCATGTTTCAATAAACCTGCTATCCTTAAACCTCCTCCAACCTTTCACGATTGAAGGATCCGCTTATCGGAATTGCCAGCGATAAACTAGATTCTCTTAGGAGTCCAATTAAATTGTTAACTGTTAGCGATATCTGGTGGAATAAAAGTGTTGGAACCAGATGGAATGGTGGGAAAGCACGAATTGGTGACAAAGTATATCTTTTTATAAATGATCTGATGAAATAACTGATTTAAAAAAGGTGTTTCAGACGAAATTGAAAGGTTCCCCTTTTTAAATTGGTAAATACAACCTTTTTACTATATGGACCATTTATTTTGAAAGTGGTGTAAGTCCATTTGCAGTTCGTAAATGCACACGACTTTAGTTAAAATCGTCTGAAACAAATTTATATAATCAAATTACATATTGATAAATGTGTAGAAACATTGCCGGACTTGATATAGTTAACCTATATTTTTTCACTGAGAGATATGCTAACATTTAATTTTCTCGAAATAAGAGAAAATGGACTTACACCACTTTCAAGATAAATGGATTAAGATATTCATGTTTCAATAAACCTGCCATCCTTAAACCTCCTCCAACCTTTCACGATTGAAGGATCCGCTTATCGGAATTGCCAGCGATAAACTAGATTCTCTTAGGAGTCCAATTAAATTGTTAACTGTTAGCGATATCTGGTGGAATAAAAGTATTTAAACGAGATGGAATGGTGGGAAAGTACGAACTGGTGATAAAGTGTACTTAATTGTTAACGATCTTTCGAAATAATTCATTTGAAAAAGGCGTTTCAGACGCAATTCAAAGATACCCCTTTTTAAATTGGTAAATATAATCTTTTTACTAGTTGAAAGTGGTGTAAGTCCATTTGCAGTCCGTAAATATACATAATTTTAGTTAAAATCGTCTGAAACAAATTTATATAATCAAATTACATATTGATAAATCTGTAGAAACATTGCCAGACTTGATATAAGTAACCTATATTTTTTCACTGGGAGATATGCTAACATTTAATGTTCTCGAAATAAAAAAAAATGGACTTACACCACTTTCAAAATAAACGGTCCGTGAAACTTTGTACAAGAATCGAAATTGAAAGGATAACCTAATGTAAGTAGCACTTTTATTGTAATATAAAAACAACCGAAAGAAGTAAAATGATAAAGGAATATTAATCACTTTATAACCTAAAACTAAAATCGATTTCTTAATACAGTTGTTACTTACTTTATTATTCATCCAGTCAATTAAATTTCGTACTCGCAACATAAGGCTAATATTCGCAATACCACTGGAAAAAGGCACTTGGAAATTGCTATTGCTTCAACTTGGAACGAGAATAAAAAGAGTTCGAAAGCACTCCGAAGAAATTAGTGATTTCGAGTGGGTGGAGCGGCGTACAGTGGTCCGAAACGAGAAAATCTGTGACATAGGCATTAAATTGCGTTCTATCACAAAAGCCATACAACCATTCAGATGATTCCAGTATTTGTTCACATATTTATCGTATCTGTTACATAATTTAGTTGTTTCATTATAATTCTGCCATTTCAATTGCGTGCTGAAGAAATACCATGCTATGGCCAATAGTAAAGAATTTAATTTCAAATTGCGATAATTCAATAACTCGAGTTATAACTCGTCGCAATAACTCGAAAGATCGCAACTAAACACAATTGTTTTTTTCTCTCTCTTAAAGTGGAGAGCCTAAACATTATTTTGACTGTTGTCCCATTTCGGGAGTTCGTAGGAGTTAGCCGCAATTTGAAATTAAATCTTTTATTATTGGCCATAGCATGGTATTTTTTTAGCACGAAACTAAAATGGCAGAATTATAATGAAACAACGAAATTATGTAAGAGATATGATAAATATGTGAACAAATACTGGAATCATATGAATGGTTGTATAGCTTCTGTAATAGAACGCAATTTAATGCCTATGTCACGGTTTTTCTCGTTTCGGGCAGACACTGTCTAAACCGCGTCAAAAATCGATATTTCAAGTCCCACAATATTTCTTTATAAAATTTTCTCTTAAAACAAGAATGTCCAAAGCACTCGAAATCGGTACTGTGCATTATTCATGTCAAATTTGTTTTAGAGTTCTGAAAACAGTCCCACCGGGTTCCGTCTTCTAACACATATTGTTTGAAAAGTAGAAGTACAGACTTGAAGGTTATAATAATAAGAATTGCACATACTTGCACATTTTTGATTGGTGGTCAGTAAAAGGGCAGAGTACAGGTGATTCACTTGCCTTTGAATCAGAACTGTCCTATTCCACTTTTACTAGACATATTTAATTATACAATATATTCTCTGTTTAACAATAGACTCTATTAAATTATGTAGTCTGTTGGAGGGAATATTTTACCAAGCTTTAACATCGACTTCCTTCGAATGGCAAGCAACGTAAGGAGACAATATTTTATTATATTATATTTATAGGGGAATATTATATATAACTGGCTTCTGCAAGGTTAAAATTTCATGTGCGGGTTAGCATAATTCAAACATGTAAAAGTATAAATGCATAAAATGCAGACAAATATTCAGCAATATTTAAGTGTAATTTAAATATCTAGGTTATTTCTAATGATTTCATATGGAACAGTGTATGCTCGACAGTGGTGATTCAAAGGCAACTGACTCACCCTGTACGTAGTACGATTGTAAAACAAATTTGGTATCAATAAACTTAGAACTATCTCCAACTGTCTTTCATTAGTCAGAGAATTTCTTTCAATAAAACGAAAGGTACTCCTGAAATTCTCCTTACTTTTATTATTTCATTCCAATTGATGTAAGTAATCATACAGAAAACAACCTATGAAGAAGTTGTCTATGGCGGGATTTCGAGGCTCGCTGGACCAGAGTGCATTGTGGGGGCGATGACGTCTGTCCTCGGGCGCTAAACTGTCGCTCGAATTTTATTAGAGCCGCGGCTGGCAGCCGGCAATCGAGGAATCGAGTCGCTCGTGGGAGGGCGAGTTACTCTCTCGGCCGCTCGATTGCACTTCGTTATGCCGAGCGCGTACGTACGTCGTGCCGAGAGGAGAGGAGAGGAGAGGAGAGGAGAGGAGAGGAGAAGCTGTGCATTCAATGAATGCGCACTCCTCAAGTAGCGCGCGCGCGTGGCGTTTGCACGCGCTCGGCAACTTGTTGCGAGCTCGAGGAAAGCAATCGCCTCGCGAGGAGAGAGAGAACCCTTCCAGCTCTATCAAGCACTCCTTCTAATTTCCCCGGCGACCACCGCGGCGCTGCTTGTAGCCCTTTCCTACCACCAGCCGAGCCGCGTCGCCGCGCGCGCACCGCTCTAGCTAGACGCCAATTGGTCCGAGCGGGCAGCTGGAGCGGAGCAGAGTCCGCTTGGTGTTTGCCAGTGCAGCGCGGTACCTCGAACGGGAAGGAGCTTTCCTCCTCGCCGATCTAAACATCGCGTTCTCACCGTAAACATAGCCTTCGTTCCCTTGGAAAGTTGTTGTTTCGAAGACCGTTTTAAAGATCGTATTTGGTGGTTTGGATATTCGAAGGTAGGAATGCTTGGGATTTCCCTTAGTTTGTGCGGTAATTGTGAATGATTCTCGATTGAGCGTTCGAGTTGTGCCGCGGGCACTTGTTGAACCCCTGTGCGTTCGCGAATTCGAACTTTAGTGTCTTGTCGATGCGACGCGATTGGTCCGCCCGATCGCCAGTCTTGATTGAAGGTGTTGAGTCTACGGCGAGCGTTGATCGATCACTGAAGGACTATGTGCGACATAATTACTAGTGAGAAACTTCGACATACTTTTACCGCAAAGTAAAACTCGTGTTGAAATTAGACAACTTCGTCTAATTAAAAACGAGAATCGTATTTCGAGCGCTTGAAAAGAGAACTCGAACTGCGAATTTACGATCGCAAGTTTTTCCCGCCTGTAAACTCGGAACAAGTCTGAACTGAGCCGGCAGACAGAAAAGTGATTCTCTCTTGCGTCGATCAAAGATTCGTTCTGTGTGATTGCAGTGAGCTTGATAAAAGGAATCTAATGCGACGCGTTGAGCAATGTGCAGCTGTTGAGCTTTGATTCAGTGGGTTACGAAACTAGAGTGTTTTCGAAGCCAGGAAATAATGGAGCGCAGGAAGCGCAACACGTTTTGGATCCTCGCCGGTCTCCTCTTGGTCGCTGTCGTCGTAAAAGGTAACCCCTGCATTTCCTTTCTCTCATTCTCTCATATCTGTCACTCGAGTGCAATTCATCAAAGTCGTCTAATTGTAAGTCATATGTTTCTTGTTTCGAGATATTTAATGAATTGCATTAGAATAAATTAAAAAATATCTTTACATTATGCGACGTTTTAATTTATATTGTTATTAGTCTTCATTAATGGACATTTATTATGAATATGAAATTTTGTGGGAATTTCATAAGAAAATGTTGTTTTCAAAGTTTGAACTGACTTCGAGCATTTTCGAAATTAACTGAATGTCCTATGAATGACTTAAAGCGATAAAGAGCTATGAGTTTTATTTGAAACCATAACTTTAATGAAATAATTCAGGAACATTTATTAATTAGTTTTAAAAGTGATCCATTTTTATCATATCGAGTTTTTAAGATTCTTAAAATGTTGCTGAAAAACTGGAGGGATGTATGCTAGTAAACACACAATATCTTTATGTTTTTCTTCCGTTACTGCTCTAGTGGTGCTGTATAATGGAAGTAATTTAATATTTCCCTATATTTTCAAGTTATGTTTATATAATTTCTTTATATTTTTGACTTAGACCATTTTCATAATTAACACTAAATGAATTCCATGTAATGTTGAAATTACAATCATTATCTAATGGTTCATTTTTGACGATATCGTAAAAATTACATTGAATATATTTAGTTTAACATAATGTGAAAAAAAGTCAAAATTTTGACTTAGACCACTTTCATAATTATGGGCACAATTATCCGTTTGCTAAAATCTGCGGAATCCGATTTCGCTCGGAAAGTTTGCCGGTGATTAACGACTTTAGTTCCTTCTGCAGCGAAAGGCAACAGAGTGTTAATTTCGCTTTAAATATGTGAAATTTTGGATAAAGATTTAAGAAAAATTTGCTCCTTAAGTATCCGCAATGACATTCGGATTGAGGTTAATACGAGCAACTTTAAACACAATTCTTTCACAGAAACATCGCATATTAATGCTTTCTGCCACCTAATTATCGTGAAATATTAGATGGCAGACTTATTTAAATCAAAAATGATAAAATCTTGCTTTTACCTGCGAAAGAAGCTTAAGTCGATATTTACCAGTTTGCGTTACCGAAGGTTTTTTCTTGTTATTTCCGGATTTCCGTGTGCAATTGAAATCCTGTTTGCCGGTGGTATTGAAGTGAAATATTTTCCTGTGTATTTGATTATCAAAAACATTGATCGCCGATGTTTATTTACTCATTTCAACATTTGCACTGACTACAACGTTATAAACGGTGTAAAACGTGCATCGTGAATTTAAAGCAGCGATTTGTAAGGTTAAAGCGGAAGTGGAGAGATTTATGAAGAACAAGCTTGTTCCTGACTTTTTCCTTTTTCGAAATGTGTTTCTATTGGCGACGGTAAAAGCTGTTGCGTGTTGCTTAGCGAAAAGAAAGTACCAATAAGAATAATACGAAAGCACTGAGCAACAATGAGCAATAAGAAATTCCTGCTCTCTTTATAACCATTTTTAGTTATGTTCTGTTAGAAATGGCAGAATCTAATTACAGCAGATGCATTGTGATTCTTTTTGATGTGTCAGTCAAGAATCATAATGCAAAGAACTCGAATTTTCATCTGCACAAAGCATAAACTTGGATGTCTTTTTTACTGTAATTTAATTACAGGCGTATTTAAGCACCGATAAAATTCAATTATAATGCATTTTCTTCAACTATTAACAATGCTGTTTATAATATTTACATTAATACTAAATGGTATAATAAATATGTGCTTTTGCCAGAGAAATACAAATTTTAGGAAAAGAAAAAGAAACATGGAAATCTAATTTATAAAATGAATCGTGTATAGAAAATAAAACCTTTGATAAATCAATGCTTGTAACGAAATATTATTCCAGTCATTTGAATTAATTGAAAAGAAATAAAAACGAACTAATCAAGTATTACCAATGCTATTATTAAATATGTGCTTTTACCAGAGAAATACAAATTTTAAAGAAAGAAAGAGAAATATGGAAATCAAATTTATAAAATGAGTCGTGCATTGAAAATAAAACTTTTGACAAATCAATGTTCACAGCGAAATATTATTCCAGTCATTCTGATTGTCTGACAAGAAATAGGAACGACCTATTAATGAAATAATCATCTTTTATTCTGACTTCTGTAAAACTACCGGAAGTTCTTGCATTATGTTCAATTAAAAGTCATTCAGACTGCACACCATTCAAAGGTTAATAAGTGTGCGAGAATGATTGCTTTATCGATGAATCGCTTCTCAGAAACTACGTTGAAACGAGAGATAAGACTCGTTGCGTTCGAGTCATTCGAGACGACGGGTCCCATGTCAGTCCCATCCGGAGCGCATTGATGTTTGGGTCGTATTTCTAAAGGCCGTGGCACACTAAGCCGGTCACCGTTGATCGCAGCATTTTCCTACGCCTCAATAAGAGATTTAAGAATAGGACCCCATTGAATTTGGTCCCACGTTTCCTCGCACCTCCTTTGTCAGCTGCGTGATTATTGTTAGTGTTTAGGAAGCTCAGCAGGCCCCGCTAGGAAATGGGTCCCAATTGAGATACTATTTATAGGCTGTTACATAGTATGCTATATTTTATTATTATAGGATTTTCTATAGAAAGTCTTTAAACTGCTGAATGAATTCAATATTTTCTATTTTATAATGCTGAACAAGGTTCGATAGAAATATTATTTGTTGCTATTACATAGTATGCTAAAACAGGAAATATTGTTAGTGTTTTTAGAATACTCAACAAGGTTCGATAGGGAAGTGTCACAAATAAGATACTATTTGTATGCTATTGCATATTAGTATGCTATGTTTTATTATTATAGCATTTTCTATAGAAAGTCTTTAAACTGCTGAATAAATTCAATATTTTCTATTTTAAAATGCTGAACAAGGTTCGATAGAAATATTATTTGTTGCTATTACATAGTATGCTAAAACAGGAAATATTGTTAGTGTTTTTAGAATACTCAACAAAGTTCGATAGGGAAGTGTCACAAATAAGATACTATTTGTATGCTATTGCATATTAGTATGCTATGTTTTATTATTATAGCATTTTCTATAGAAAGTCTTTAAACTGCTGAATGAATTCAATGTTTTCTATTTTAAAATGTCAGATTGTTCGTGTTTTTAGAATGCTCAAAAAGATTCGATAGGAAATGTGTCCCAATTGAGATACTATTTAAAGGCTGTTACTACATAGTATGCTATATTTTATTATTGTAGGATTTTCTATAGAAAGTCTTTAAAGCACTGAATGAAATGAATATTTTCTATTTTAAAGTGTTAAATTGTTCGGGTTTTTTAGAATGCTCCAAAAGATTCGATAGAAATTTGTTCCAATTTAGTTATTATTTATATGCTGTTACATAATATGCTAAAATAGGAAATATTGAATTCATTCGGTAGTTTAAAGACTTTCTAAACTAATAAATGAATTCAATATTTCCTACTTTAAAATGTCAGATTGTTAGTGTTTTTAAAATGCTCAATAAGGTTCGATAGAAATATGTCACAAATAAGATATTATTTGTATGCTATTGTATAGCATGCTATATTTTATTATTACAGGGTTTCCTATAGAAAATATTTAAACCTCTGAATGAATTCAATATTTTCTATTTTAAAATGCCAGATTGTTAATGTTTCTCGAATGCTCAAGAAAGTTCGATAAAAATATGTCATAAATAAGATATTATTTGCATGGTATATTTTATTATTACAGGGTTTTCTATAGAAAGTCTTTAAACCGCTGAATGAATACAATATTTCCTATTTTAAAATGCCAGATTGTTAATGTTTTTAGAATGCTCAAAAAGATTCTATAGAAATTTGTTCCAAATAGATATTATTTGTATGCTATTGCATATTAGTATGCTATATTTTATTATTATAGGGTTTCCTATAGAAAATATTTAAACCCCTGAATGAAATGAATATTTTCTATTTTAAAATGCCAGATTGTTAATGTTTTTAGAATGCTCAACAAGGTTCGATAGAAATTTGTTCCAATTGAGATATTATTCATATGCTGTTATATAATATGCTAAAATAGAAACTAGAAAAATAGAAACAACAAATATTGAATTCATTCAGTAGTTTAAATATTTTCTATAGAAAACCCTGTAATAATAAAATATAGCATACTATGTAATAGCATATAAATACTATCTTATTTGTGACACATCTCTATCGAACCCTGTTGAACATTCTACTTAGACTTACAATTAGAGATCTTAAAGACTTTCGAAACTAGTGAATGAATTCAATATTTCCTATTTTAAAATGTAAAAAATGTAAATATATGCTATTACATAGTATGCTATATTTTATTATTATAACATTTATGAAGGAAAAGATTGACAAAATCGAACTGCTACCTAAATCGCACTTTTTGTAGCAATTTTATATAGAAAATATTTAAACCACTAAAGATTAAATCCTTTCTATATGAAAAATACCAGAAAAGGACTAAATCTTTTACGATTTAGGTTAATATCAAGAAGAGATCTTCCTTTTGAACGAGTGAATACTTGGACTCGCAAAGTGTGTCAGCGAAATGTGTCAGGATTTAATCGAGATAGAACATGCCGGGTGATTCACTCGCCATTGAATCAGTCTTATCGTGTATTCCACTTTCAATCGTACAAGTATTTGTATCACACACACAATTTCATGTTACCCATACTAACACAGTGGCTAAGAAGTATTGAAACCTCCACGATTTTTAGAATAATTAAAAGGAAAATGCCTTCTCCATGGAATTTACTGTTCTTTAAGAACATTTCTGTATAGCTCTCTTTATGAACACTTATTTTCATTACAAAAAATTGTTAATTTAATTTTAAGACAATTACAATTTTAACAGACCTAATATAAGTTAATTAAATCTCTCAAGATTGCATAAATAATTGTCAGTCTAAATTGAAAGGAAAATTACTAAGTTTTCTAATTTTGTTCGTGAAGTCCGAAATCCGTCAAAATGACAATCACTGTAAACCTCGCGTTAAAAAAATATATTTGTATTTAAAAAAGAGTATTTTCTACTTCGAGAATATTTTTTCTAAGATCACTCGATGTTTACGTTCCTTTTATATTCACTGTAGAGAAACTGTAACTTCCATTTAACATTCTTCCACTAATCGAATTCTCACAACAATGAAAGAACTCGAGTTTACAATTCCTTAGAGCGAATTCAACTCGACATTCTCACACTTGGAGATTTCGGGGCTCGTTTTTTACGGTGCAAAATAGGTCTCGCAAGTGCAGAAGAGTTGCTATCAATAAAAAGGGGCGTCCACTCTAGGTAGAGAAAAGTAAACTTGTTTTGCGTGGCGGATTGGGAAAGGACGACGCGGAGTAGTCGCCTTTTGGGGGGAGCGAGGACGAGGAACAGCCGGCCTGTTTACATTAGCGCAATGTTACATGCGAGCCGATTGTAGCGGCACTCGGAAAGAAAATCCTAAGCATATATTTATACAGCGCTCGTATTTGCCCTGGCACGGTGAATGCTCGCCCGACAATGCCGCCTCAGTCCTATTGTTTTCCCTAGTCCCTCCGAGAGTCATTGATACCCCCGGCTCTCTCTCTCTCTCTCTCTCTGTTTCTTTTACCATCGAAAATGCAATCGCTCCCTCGACTGCCCTCCAAACTGCAAAAGTCCCGCGATCTCTGACCATCGTACATACTTTTTTCAATCATGTGTTTGACGATAAGAATAATTGTGGTTTTATTATTAGAAAAATTGAGAAATTAGGGGTAATAAAGTACCCTTTACAGATAGGCATTTACAAACAAAATCTGCCGTTGAAATCATTATAGTTTTATAATTATAAATAGGAAAATTAGGGAAAATAAATTACCTTTTACAAATAGACATTTAGAAACAAAGTCTACGGTTAGAATGATTGTAGTTTTATAATTAGAAAAATAGGGAAATTAGGGAAAATAAATTACCCTTTACAAATAGACATTTAGAAAACAGTGTACTGTTAGAATGATTGTAGTTCTATAATTAGAAAAATACAGAAATTAGAAAAAATAGATTAACCTTTACAAATAGAAATTTACAAAACAGTCTACCGTTAGAATGGTTGTAGTTTTATAATTAGAAAAACAGGAAAATTAGGGAAAATAAAAGTACCCTTTACAGATAGACATTTACAAAAAAGTCTACCGTTAAAGGACTAATATTTCTGGGACAAAATGCTCTCAAAGAAGACAACTCTTTTCTTCTGAATGAAAATACATATTTTTGAACGCAATATAGTGTAAAAGAACACGTAAATTTCCTCAGAAGAGGCAGTTTTCATTTTTATAAAAGTTTATTCTAAAAGTACTGGATGTGCCAATGCTTACTTTAGCGACTGAAATTAGGAATATTCAGTGTGCACATTATGCTCAATATTATTACATTATGCTCAATATTTAATTCTTTGCATAAGATATAAAACACAGTGTACATACACATTTAATGTAAAGTGTGTAAAGATAAATAAATCACTCTTTACAGAATTATTTGAATTTTAATTATGATTATAGAAAGAATGTTTTATATAATACAATGGATTTGAGTTAAAGCCATAATTTTTTTACTTCAACCTTTATGTTGTGCAATTAATGTTTTTCTTGTAAAGTATTTTTAAAAACTGTCAATCATAGGAAAACGCATTTACGATATTTTGTATTATTATATCTATTCTTATAAATTACATCTTAGTGACTGTTATTCTTTAACCCTCTAACTACGTTGAACTCTAAGGGAGAACGTTTATTTCAGCCGAAGAGATTTTAACTTATAATAAATGCAATCCTAACGTATGTTTAGAGCGCGTGAACGAAATTCTAAAGTTCCTAAAGTTAAACTTTTCCAATTATTGCTTATTTACCAATACTTAATTCGCCACTCTCAACTTTTATTCACTTATTAATTATTGAACAATATTGAACTAATTTCGCAGCACAAATGTTAAGTTGGAAAAGCGGAATCTCATTTGCCGGTCGCATGTTTTTGCGGCAAAAGTGTTCTAGCGAGACTGCCAATATGCAGAAATATGTTGAATGACAGATGTTTCGCCGCGGGCCGCATTTTCATTTCGTGCTGGGATTGGCACAAGGCATTATGGTCGAATTTAAATGCGATACGTTCGACCTACCGTTTATTTTCCTAGCTGGCCATCTTTGCGGTTTCGGTCGAATTTCGAAGCCCGATATTGTGCTGCTGGCATGCGCCCGTATAATCCGGATTACGAATGTCAGATTCGTTCGTTTCAACGTATCGCAGTGATTTCTGCGCGAAAGAATCGTTCTCTGTGCTTGCGTGAATATTTATAATATGGAAATTTCGTATAATTCTATATTCTTTATTAGAGCTTTTAGATTAAAGTTCGATGAACAAAGAACAATGAAAGTTGTGTGGAAATACAATAAAAATTGTGTCACAATCATCAATTTTGCGTTACATTTTCTTTGTGTCGATGATAATATTTACAATTTAGCAATTTTGTAGAATCAAAGCGAAAGCAAAGGAAACGCAAAGAAATAAGAACAATGAAAGTAATGTGGAAATTCGAGATACAATAAAAATTATGTCACGATTGTCAATATTCATTTACATTTCCTTTGTGTCGATGATAATATTTATAATTTAGGAATTTTGTATAATCAAAGCAAAAACAAAGGAAAAAGAACAAGTTAAATAAATAAGGTTGAATGTAAAATAAGTAGACATTATAGAAAATATTTAGATTAAAAATATTTCACATACACAATTTTAACCAGAAATCCAAGTAATTGCATTTTACATTGAAACAAACCACAATAAAAATGTACGCTCCGCAACTTTTTCAATAAAATTTCCAATTTTATACACGATCGAATATTTCTTTATTGAAAATTGTACATCGGTTGTTGCAATTTACTGTAATAATAATGAATTCAGATCGCTGGAAGTGCGCGGGCGCATTAGTACGCTGCTGGCGCACTGCTTCCAATAAAGTTGCTATTGAATTTTAATGACTTGCCGTGGGTGTAGAAATTCTAAATATGAGTAATCGGTTTTTATAGCCGGCTGTATTAAAGCCTGCTCGTTTTATTCGGCAGCTTGCTTTGCCCGCCCTAATTGAAACTAACGGGAGTAGCGCGTCGGTAATTAGGAAACGCCGGGAAACGACAGGGAAAGGGAGAATGTTTTACGCGAAGGGTTCAAAGCCTTCTCGAATTTGAAGATTGAATTAATATCTTGCTATTCAATTAATGTCCGCCTTGTCCTTGTTAGTCGTCTGGCGTTCGAACTTTCTCCAGGTTTTTTGTGTTCCCAGAGTCAATTTAATTTTTAATCATTTATTCTAGTATTTAATTTTGAATACCGTGACAATGTAATAATTTGTATACAAAGTTGCCAAGATTGTTTTTACTTTTAGTCTTTTATGTATAATATTTGCACTTTTATATTTGACAATAGTTAAATTTTTCAGTTGGCTGACAAGGAAAATGTATGATATAATGTAGTATGATAATATAATAATTTAATATAATTAGAACAAATACTCTTTACATCGACTGTTTGCACACGGCGATTTATCCCTCTTTGAATCTTTACTGTCAAATATGTTGTACATAATAATACAATAATTGAATATAATAGTTTTTACATTAATTACAAATTATTTGGTAATTCTTCAGTTTATACACGGTGATTCACTTGCCTTTGAATCAGAACTCTCCTAGCCCTTATTTTTTTTGGTAGACTTCCCGACCTTCCCCGGGACTGAAATTTGGTGGAGAATGTGCCCTTGCATCAAGGAAGAAGTGATATAAATTTCAGAGCCCCAGCTCAAAGTTTAGCTTTTCACCTATTTTCCACCCTCGAAAATGTTCAATTTTTTCAAGTTTCTCAAAATCGGCCGAACCCGGGATATTTTGATTGTTTTCGTATCAGGGTGGATAGAGAACAAAGAATCCGTGAGAAAAAGTCCGGATTTGCAACGCAAACGGGTCGAAAAACCGTCCGGAAAAGTCAATTTTTGCTCATTTTTAACGGTTTTTATTTTTTTTGGTGGACTTCCCGACCTTTCCCGGGGCTGAAATTTGGTGGGTAATGTTTTTTTACATCGAGGAAGATATCATAAAAATTCCAGAGCCCTAGCTTAAAATTTTTTTTTCGGCAAATTTTTCTTAAGGGGTACCCCTTCAGATTTTTTCACGATTTTTCGAAGGTCCCCGAACTCGGGTTTTTTCTTCAGGAATCGATTGTTTATGAATGAAAACGGATAGAAAACAAGAAATCCGTCGAAAAAAGTCCGGAGTTCTATCGAAAACATTAAAAAAACAGCTTTTAAAGTTCGATTTTTTCGGAATTTTCGCTGGTTTTTCCCATATTTTTTGGACTTCCCGACATTTTCCGGGGTTGAAATTTGGTGGGGAGTATTCCCTTGCATCAAGGAAGATGTGATATAAATTTCAGAGCCCCAGCTCAAAAGTTTTTTTTCCCATATTTTTGGCCGTCGAAAATATCCAATTTTTGGTGGTGATTCAAAGACAATTGACCCTGTACATGTTATTAAATTTTACTTTCTGCCCGTCGAAAATTTCGCCGATTGTGACAACTATTTTGTCGGATGCTGTACTTTTAAAGTCCAAAATCCGTCAAAATGACGGGTCCCGTAAACCTCGTGTTAAACGCGAATATTCGCCAATTCCTCCGCAACAAATTGCACGAAACCTCGAAGAATTCCACGAGATTTCGAACTCCTGTGTTTCACAGCATTTCCGTTCACTCGCCGTTCTCCCGGCGCCCTTTGATTCTATCTGTGCCGGCGACCTCGCCGCTCTAGCATCCTCTCGCACACACTTTACTTCGGACAATGGGAAGAAAGGCATAAAGAAGCATCGCGGCGTCCGCGGGGCGAAATAAATTCGGAGTATCGCCGGCCGTCTTGTTTATCGCTGCAAGTCGAAGGAAACACTGGTCTGTTCCTTGGATGTACACTGCGCGATGTTGAATTATGATTTCTACCTGACTCGACGCTTCCAGTGGCTCCTTTCCTCAACTTTCACTGATTCCCTTGGGTTTATCAAAGTTTTACTTACTAACGATAAGCCGCAGACCTCGAAATATTTCTTTCTTTTTCTTCACGTGTCTGCAGACTCGGGAGTTTTATGCGGCAGTCAATTTTTGTTATTTTGTTTCGCGAATAATTCGAAAAGTTTTGTAATGTTTCTTATTGCATAGGTATTTGTACTTGTAAATTCAAAATTACTATTTGGCAAAAAAAAGGTCTTTTTGAATCCACAGATAAATATAATTTCATAATATTAAACGACCAATGGGTTTAATTTTGTTTTACTTACTGGTGATAATAAAAATGTCTTCCACATGTTGTAAATAATATTACAAGCAATTTCAGTTATACCAAAAAACGTTTGCTACACGTATACGAATCAACCAAACAATCTATTTCCCTCGAATTCAATAATCGTAAACAAAAGTTTTCTGCACGTTGTAAATTATATTGAAAGATAATTTTAAATACAAAGACGCATCTATTCTACAAGTATATTACACGTTCGTCGCCATGACACCCATATCTGGGTGATATTCGAACATCTATTTACAGACATATTTATTTCGACAAAACTAACGTTAATAAACATTTTTAACAAAGTGTGGTTAAAAATTTGCAACTTGGACGACGAAAGTATTGATTGACTATTCAATTCACTTGAATTCGACAGTAACAAATAGCAATGTTCTACAATTTGCAAATCCTAACCTTACTTTCCAAATGATGCAGTTGTGGAGTCGCGCGAAAGAGTTAAAAATTTGCAACTTGGGCGACGAAAGTGTTAATTAAGTATTCAATTCACTTGAATTCGGCAGTCACAAATAGCAATGTTCTACAGTTTGCAAATCCTAACCTTACTTTCCAAATGATGCAGTTGTTGAGTGGCGCGAAAGATTTAAAAATGTGCAAGTTGGGCGACGAAAGTGTTAATTGACTATTCAATTCAGTTGAATTCAACAGTCACAAATAGCAATGTTGCACACTGCAAATCCTAACCTTACTTTCGAAATGGTGGAGTTGTGGAGTGGCGCGAAATTTCTCCAATTCTTGTTAAGAGCTTGCATGCTTGAAGGAATGGGACTGCCAGCCCACGATTGTCGTTTGCGCGTGGCGCAGATATTTCTCGGGGGCTTAAAATAGGCAGACATAAAAAGTTCAAGTAATTTATGCAACAGTAAGTCCAAAAGTGGCCGCATCGTTACCGGCCGGCCAACTGCGAGCAGCGAAACCAAGGGACTCCCATCTGGAAGCCGGAGCTTTTTAGTTGGCGCGTATTTGTGTCTGCGCAGTTGAAGCATTGCCGCACACTTCGATGATGATAAAGTTTGATGAGGTTCGCGTGAATTATGGAACTATCGCCGTGGCCGTCCTGCGTCTCACCACTCAATAATGTAATTCTTTATGGCAATCGATATCGCGCATTGTGAATTTAGAGGGCGACCTTTCTCGTAACGTGAGCTTTTCCTTTCGAATGATATTTTTTTATTTGAACATAATCTTTTTCAGATTTTCGTATTGGAATGGCATTTTTACTGAGTGAATAAGTAAGATGAATTGCAAGTTGTATGAGCTACAACTAATAAGGTTAAGAAATCCAAAGTTAGTAACGTGAGCTTTTCCTTTCGAATGAATTTTTTTTATTTAAACAAAATCTTTGTTACTTTTTCGTATTGGAGTGGTATTTTTACTGAGCGAAGAAGTATGAAGAATTGAAAATTGTATGAGGTACAACTAATAAAGCTAAGAAATCTAAGCCAGTAAATCCAAAATTAGTAATGTGAGCTTTTCCTTTCCAATGAAAATTTTTTATTCAAAGAAAATCTTTGTTAATTTTTCATACTGGGGTGGTATTTGTACTGAGTGAATAAGTAAGAAGTATTGAAAGTTGTATGAGCCACAACCAACTAATAAAGTTAAGAAATACAAAATTAGTAACGTGAGCTTTTCCTTTCGAATGAAATTTTTTTAATCAAAGAAAATCTTTGTTCATTTTTCATACTGAAGTGATATTTGTACTGATTAAATAAGTAAGAAGTATTGAAAGTTGTATGAGCTACAACCAACTAATAAAGTTAATTTAATTCACTTGAAAAGTAAATTTGCTTCTCAATTTTTCCGACAATAACTTGTAAGTAATAACTGCTGAAGGATTACGTCGGTTCTGCTATCGGAGGTAGTCACAACATTCAGAACGAATGAAGCATTGATCCTCTACGGGGAACACGAAAGACGATCCTTTAACTGTTTAGTCTTTCGTTATCTGTTGTTCTTTATCGTCATCCAATGAAGGCTTGTGGATTCAAAAAATAATAGAATTAGTTAAGACTGTTATTAAAGATAATACTGAAAATGTATTTATGATTAATTCAACTATTATTATAATCGTAATTGGATAATTTACTTCTTCAATCCAAGTAAATGAAGATGAAAAGTGTGGCAAAAACCAGTGAATGTTTAATATCGTTTTTGCAAATTAGTCTATTTTGAGAATTTCTGTGATTTTATAATATAATTCAAATTTACTGCACTCGCAAAATAAGTGTAACAAATTTATAATAAAACGAACAAATTTGATAAATTCAGAATTAGAAAGGGTCGACTCGTACTACTAAATAATATCGTTTTGACATATTGGTCTTTCTTTTAGAATTTATGTGAATTTCTAATATAATTATATGTGTAGCAAATATATAATAAAACGAACAAATTTGATAAATCCAGAATTAGAAACACTCGACTCGCACTACTAAATAATATCATTCTGACACATTAGTCGATACAACCGGCTTTTATTGGCGTTGTGATGGTGGTTGTCACGGTGGGGGTTGGTGGGGGACAAAGGGACGCGAGTTTCGGTGTCATACTCGACTGCAAAGAGTAGGAGGAAGTGGCGGGTAGGTGTAATAGCGTGCGGCCGCAAGTGGTTAAGAATTGCGGCGAGCCCGGGAAGGAAGGAAAGGTTGAGGGTTGGGGAGCGAAGGCAAAGTAGCCACGAGAAGGGAGAAGTGGCCAGCGAACGAGAGTGGCGGTGGCGTCGCCGTCGGGTGGGAAAAGTGCGCGCGGGGTTGAAAGGGAGCAGCAGTAGTGCTGCGCCGCGCGGCCAAAGTCAATGCCCGCCGCGAGAGAGACAGAACCTATAAATCTGGAGCCTAAATTTAGATCGGCTGGAAAAGGGCCCCCGCTTAGACCGCACGCTTCTCCCCATTTTCGGTCGACCGGTGCTGCCACCGATGTCATTCCCTTTGTACATACACAAAAGAAAAACAAGAAATGGAAAGTCGTGGAAAGTTTACTTATTTATGGCAAGTAATTGCTATAAATCGTTATACTCTGCTTTTTATACAGCAATTTTAATTATATATAAACGTATTATTAATGTCATTCGTTTTATAGTACAAAAAAATATTTTACAAAAAGTCTGACCTACTTCGAAAAACTGACAGCATCACAGAAAACTGAAAACTCAAAGAGCTGAAGAAACAAAGTAAAAAATAGAAAATAGATGTAAGCAAAAATGCTCTGAAAAGTAAAAAATAATTGTGCTGTTTTCATGGTTTCGTAAATTTGAAGTCATAGTGTGCAACTTTGACAACCTTATTGCAACTTTCGGAGTCATAAATAACTTTAAATAAGAAAACTTGTTGTTACTTTGACGAGTCATAAATTATCTAATAATTTTAATTGTATACGATTATATACGATTGTTATTAAAAAATAATAATATGGCATTGTATGTAAAATGCACAGAATGATTCCTTGCTTTCGAAACGTCACTGTCGACATATCATTCTTTTACAATCATTTCATAGATGTCTGTGTCTTTCATAAGGGTTGTTATTGATTACTCTGGGAACAATCAGACGGGAAAAAGTGGTTCTTATAGCACAAGGAAAAATGGCAGAGAAATCCTCTCTTTATTCGGAATATTTACTCCACCGCTTTCGACTTCTATTATTCTTTTATGATCGTTTCTATAGCGATACTTGCAATCATCCTACAATTTCTGTCCTCGGAACAATCGCTGCGAAAGTATATAAACAATATATAATGAGAAAAATGTGTAAAAATTAGTGGAGCCTTTTTTCTCGTAGACCAATAATAGCAGAAATTAAGTATATTTCATAATTTTGTAAAAGAATAATTGGTGTAAATTAAGAAAATAAATAATGTAGTAAAAAAAGCGTTTAACAGTTAGAAATCCAAGCCTGTAAATCCAAAATTAATATTTGGCTAAAAAAATAGCTTTTGGAATCCAAAGATAAATATAATTTGATCATATTGAACGACCAATTAATTCAATTCTCCTTCACTTAATAAAAAAAATGTTTAACAATTGGCGTATTATTTGCATTTTCATAGCAATAGTCGCAACAGTGACAAATTTCTAAATACCAAAATACAAACAATAAGCAGTATACTTGTTTTAAAATCGAACTTTTGTATAACTTTTCTTGTACATTAATTCTTTTACATTTCCCTCTATTTTTCTTGCTTACCAAACTGAATTCTCGTACTAACAAAAGTGCGAAGGAGCTCGCAGTCCAATTGGACGCATTAAAAGCTGATATTGTTAATGGACGCTTGGCTCGGGGACGTGAAAAGTTTGCAGAGTGGAGGGGAAGCGTGCGATTCCGCGCGGCAGGAGTGCCGATAATACTGCACGTGTTCCACTCTGCTGGAATATTCGGCGGAGTGATTTGAAATACGATAGCCCACTCTCGCGCGCGCGCGCGCGAGCCGGTCAACTGGTTCCAACTGCAGTTGTTAGTAGAACGAGCCCCGCTCGTTTAACGGCCAGCATCGATCCACTAATAATTCATTGCTCGATTGTTCTCTCTCTCTTTCTTTTTTTTCTCTCTCTCCCCGCGCGACTAATAGCACAACGATGTTCAATGGCCCGCGCGATGCCAGTTAGCAATTGGAACTTATAACATTGCGACTTTTCAGTTTCTGTTTTTGGGAACGATCGACTAATCATTTAAAGTCATGTATTGCATTTCTGTTGACTAATACAATAAATGTTCTTAGGATTTTTAAATCCTGTTTTGATACCAATTGGATTTTATAATATTGTGACTTGCAATTTTCCACTTTTGTGAGACACTAATTATTTATTGTTCCATTATTTGTTTCGACTAATAGCACAACGATGCTCAATGGCCCGCGCGATGCCAGTTAGCAATTGGAACTTATAACATTGCGACTTTTCAGTTTCTGTTTTTGGAACGATCGACTAATTATTGTGGTGATTGTATTTCTGCTGACTAATAGAATAAACGTTCTTAGGATTTCTAAGAGCTGCTTTGATACCAATTGGATTTTATAATATTGTGACTTGCAATTTTCCACTTTTGTGAGACACTAATTATTTATTGTTCCATTATTTGTTTCAACCAATAACACAATATGTGATTTTTTAACGGTGTGACCTGGCATTTTCTACTTTTATAACACGATGATTAACTATTCATTGATCAATTATGTTTTTTCCACGACTTTTCAGTTTCTGTTTTTGTAAAAGGTCGACTAATAGTTCAAAGTCATGTATTGCATTTCTGTTGACTAATACAATAAATGTTCTTAGGATTTCTAAGAGCTGCTTTGATACCAATTGGATTTTATAATATTGTGACTTGCAATTTCTCTCTTTTGTAAGAGACGAATTATTTATTGTTCCATTATTTCTTGCGACCAATAGCACAATATTTGATTTTTTAATACTGTGGCTTGGCATTTTCTACTTTTGTAAAAGACTAATTACTTCTTGTTCCATTATTTGTTTCGGCTAATAGCACAATATTTGATTTTTTAACGGTGTGACTTGCAATTTTCCACTTTTGTAAAAGATTAATTATTTATTCTTCCATTATTTCTTGCGACCAATAGCACAACATTTGATTTTTTAATACTGTGGCCTGGCATTTTCTACTTTTGTAAAAGACTAATTATTTATTGTTCCATTATTTCTTGCGACCAATAGCACAATATTTGATTTTTGAACGCTGTGACCTGGCATTTTCTACTTTTATAACACGTTGATTAACTATTCATTGGTCAATTATGTTTTTTTCCTTACAACATTGCGACTTTTCAGTTTCCACTTTTATAAAAGACCGACTAATAATTCAAAGTCAGGTAATTGCATTTCTTTCGATTAATACAATAGAATAAACGTTCTTAACATTTTTAAGCCTTGCTTTGACAGTGATTGGATTTTTTAATACTGTGGCCTGACATTTTCTACTTTTGTAAAAGACTAATTATTTATTGTTCCATTATTTCTTTCGACCAATAGCACAATATTTGATTTTTGAACGCTGTGGCCTGGCATTTTCTACTTTTGTAAAAGGTTGATTAACTATTCATTGCTCAATTGTTTTTTCCACGACTAATAACACAGCAGTATTTAACATTCCGATTGTTGTGTGTCTGCATTTAAACTTCGTTCTTTTATTCTCTATAAAAGATTGCCAAACGAATGACATTGCGTTCTTTTATTTTCTATTTTTGTATAACATCCATTTATTGCACTTTTAACTTATTATAAATTATTTCATCTCATTTGCAAAGTTATTTTATGTTCAACTACCGGTACAAAATATTTGACATTCCGCGCTCCACGATTCATCAAAGTCAGCAATGAAATCAGTACTTGATTTTATCGAATTCCTGGAATTGCATCCTTTCGTGTTCTACATCGGGAATAGTTGGACTTTTATTTTATTAATGCAGGATTTCGAAGTGGAAACACGAGTGGCGCGGCCGAAATTGATAGAAAGTGTTTAATTACCATTGCGGCGATGCATCGGGCTTTATCGATTGTTTGGAGAGCGCGCGTAATGAATGAAAGAAAACAATTTATTCGCACACAATATAACGGCCGCCCAGGGATTCATATGTTCCCTCTCGTGTAATGAATTTCCGGCGTCGATTGCTTTATTGATTGCTGCCGAATTTCTGAATAAAATTAAGGCCCTTCTTTCCCGAGACACGTGCATTCATACATATGTATTGTCTCCATTGTATCGAACAATACAGCAGCCGAAAGCGCTGTCAAAAAATGTACAACTTGTCTGGGCTTATTTTCGTTACGTGACATATCGGAAAAGTTAGTTAACAATTGTAGTTTAATTACAATATGATATTTTATTCTAATCTATATTTTATTCTAAAATATATGACAGAGTTAATGTATTAAATATATAATAAAACGTTATTAACGTTATTATATTACATGTATAAAATATATAATTGCGTTAACTTAATGATTATTTTTTATTGAAGTCAGATACGTATTATAGTTTCCATGTCAATGCCTTTTGATTATCAAAAACTTGCCTGGAAACACTGCAATATTTGGACTGTATCATACAAATATTATTTATACTCAGACTACTCAGTTCGTCGCAACATATCAGAAGAATACTCTTAATGAAATTCTATTATTATTTCAAATACAATAATATTATTGTACAAAATTCTTAATTTCGTACGACAAGTTGTATGATTTGTATTGTACCATAAAATCATAGGAACGAAATTCACACTCAGACAACACAGCTCTTAAAATATCAGAGATACAAAATTGATTGTTGACAACTTAAAGAATGAAGCATAATAGTCTTAATAAAAATCTATTATTGTTTTAAATGGAACAAACTTGTTACGCGAAACTCCCAATTTAGTAGAATTATATCATAAAGTCATACAAACGAAATTTGCACTCGGACAACTGAGCTCTCAAAATATCAAAAGCACAGCCTCAATAAAAATCTATTATTATTTTAAATGGAACAAATTTGTTGCACGAAACTCCCAATTTTGTACGACAAACCATAATATTTGAATTGTATCATACAATCATAGGAACGAAATTAAACCTCAGACAACTGAGCTTCCAAAATATCAGAAGCAAAAAATTGATTGTTGACTACTTAAAGAATGAAGCACGACAGTCTCAATAAAAATCTATTATTACTATATTAAATGGAACAAATTTGATGCACGAAACTGCTAATTTGGTACAACAAACCATAACATTCGAATTGTATCATAAACTCCTAGAAACGAAATTTGCACTCAGCCAACTGAGCTTCCAAAATATCAGAGGCAAAAAATTGATTGTTGACTGCTTAAAAAATGAAGCACAAAAGTCTCAATAAAAATCTATTATTACTATATTAAATGGAACAAATTTGATGCACGAAACTGCTAATTTGGTACAACAAACCATAACATTCGAATTGTATCATAATGTCATACAAACGAAATTAACCCTCAGACAACTGAGCTTCCAAAATATCAGAAACACAGTCTCAAGAAAAGTCTATTACTATTTTAAATGGAACAAATTTGATGCACGAAACTGCTAATTTGGTACGACAAACCATAACATTCGAATTGTATCATAAACTCCTAGAAACGAAATTTGCACTCAGCCAACTGAGCTCCCAAAATCTCCGAGGCAAAAAATTGATTGTTGACTGCTTAAAAAATGAAGCACGACAGTCTCAATAAAAATCTATTATTACTATATTAAATGGAACAAATTTGATGCACGAAACTGCTAATTTGGTACGACAAACCATAACATTGGAATTGTATCATAATGTCATACAAACGAAATTAACCCTCAGACAACTGAGCTTCCAAAATATCAGAAACACAGTCTCAAGAAAAGTCTATTACTATTTTAAATGGAACAAATTTGATGCACGAAACTGCTAATTTGGTACGACAAACCATAACATTGGAATTGTATCATAATGTCATACAAACGAAATTAACCCTCAGACAACTGAGCTTCCAAAATATCAGAAACACAGTCTCAAGAAAAGTCTATTACTATTTTAAATGGAACAAATTTGATGCACGAAACTGCTAATTTGGTACGACAAACCATAACATTCGAATTGTATCATAAACTCCTAGAAACGAAATTTGCACTCAGCCAACTGAGCTTCCAAAATCTCCGAGGCAATCGGAGCGCGCGCGCGTGGCCGATGAAAGTGACGAAGTTCTGATTAGCCGAGTTGAGGAGTACGGCGCGTTAGTTATTTTATCATTCCAGTGCTAGAGCTTCCGACAAAAGTTCTGGCTTCGGTTAGTTTCGCGGAGGGCGAACAGCCGGTTGCGAGCGTGCCGTTCCACACACTCATACGCACATGTTACACACACACACACGTGCACACATGTGCTCACAAGCAGAGACGAGGACGCGCAAGTATTGGCGGGCGGACTTCTCTGTATGGCGTACGAGCATTCCGTGATTTAATTAATTAGTGCAAATTAATCCCAATTAGCGAGCCTTGTCTGACGACTGCGAAGTGAGTGGGTCCTCTTCGTTATGCATGAAAGGCTTGCACGTGCTTTAACACCGAGGATTGCGTACCAAGCGTGTTCCACTATTGTCTCCCTTAATCAACATCAAAGTCCATTTGCGCGCGCTTATGTATATGTAATAGTTCCGCCGTGACAATGCGCCCGCGCATCCTGACACGCATACAGTTCTCTCTTGCTATGACGAAAGCATCCCGGCAACCAACGCTTTTCTTCTTCTTGTTCTTGTTGGTTTACTTATGTGAAATTGAAAGCTTGGCAAAATTAACAGAAGCAGAGGGAAAAATAGTTGGTTTACTTATATGAAATTAGAAGGTTTGCAAAATTGATAGAAGCAGAGAGAAAAATAGTTGCCTTACTTATATGAAATTAGAAGGTTTGCAAAATTGATAGAAGCAGGGAGAAAATAGTTATTGTTGGTTTACTTATGTGAAATTGAAAGCTTGGCAAAATTAACAGAAGCAGAGAAAAAAATAGTTGGTTTACTTATATGAAATTAGAAGGTTTGCAAAATTGATAGAAGCAGAGGAAAAATAGTTATTGTTAGTTTACTTATCTGAAATTGAAAGCTTGGTAAACTTGATACAAGGAGAAACAAAAATAGTTGTCGGCTTACTTGTGTGTGAAATTGAAAGCTTGGCAAAATTGACAGAAACAAAGGAATACATGGTTGTTGTTGGTTTACTTGTGTGAAATTGAAAGCTTGGCAAAATTAATATAAGCAGAGGAAAACATAGTTGTTGTTGGCTTACTTTTATGAAATTGAAAGGTTGGCAAAATTGATAGAAGGAGAAACAAAAATAGTGTTGCGTATTCTAAGAACGATATTTAGTACAAGCATAAATAACTTTTATTAATAAAAGTACCCAAAATTAATTAATGGTTCAGCTGATCTTTTTTCTGACTTATTTTGGTGTGAAATTCAAAGGGTTGGGAAAATTCATAGAGTACAGGAAAAAATAGTGATGGCGTATTCTGCAAACGATATTTAGTACAAGAATAAATAACTTTTGGTAAAAGTAATTGATGGTTCAGCAAATCTTTTTTCTGACTTATTTTGGAGTGAAATTAAAAGGGTTGCGAAAATTGATAAAGCAAAGAAAAACATTGAGAGCTCTATTCTGCATACGATAGCTAATATTGCAAAATAGTTTTAGTTAATCCGCAAAGTCAGTAATTTCGGCAATTTTATGAGCGACTTTTTTGCTAAATTATTTCTGGCTTAAATTAAATAGAATAGGAAAACTGGTAGAAGCAAGTGAAAAAATGTAGGGCGATATTGTGCAAGCGACAATTAGAATTCCACAAAAATACATCTGAAACTTACAACAACAAGTAGTTTCAGTTAAAACTTTCAGTGTTTATTGACTTACTTTTGAAAGAAATATAAGTTTATTTGAGCGTAACATTATCCAAAAGACTAGTTTTATATAAAAAGTAATCACAGAAAATTAATATAACAAGAAACAATTTTTGTATCGCATGTTTGAACTCCGAAATAATTATTGTTTCAATTTTTACGACAAAATAGTGGCGAATTGAAGCTTTTACATTAATGCCAGATTCTGAAAGAAAGTCATTTTTTTCATGTTACTTGAATATTTTGATTACAGTAAATATTGCTGACAGCACTGCGAAACGTTTCACGATGATTGTACGAATTGCGATTAATTCGAGAATTATCCGAACTGCCGGTAAAAGCATAAAGCGAAATACAAAAGTCAGTGGACAAGGACAAGCTTGCGCATTGATTGTTGTCCGACATTATTTAATTCTGTCAACCAGTCGAGTGTCAGTCTCGAAGCGCAAATATGTGTGTGTGTGTGTGTGTGTTTGCTCGCTCGAAGCGTCCACACTGTTTAACGCTACGCTCATTGAGATAATTAAATGCCGGTCGGTTGATTTAAATTTATATTATAATATTCGCCGGGCATTCGTGAAGTTTGATTTATCGCGCTCTTTGTTATGGATTATTCCGCATTTATAATTCATCAGTGGTATTTGCGCGAGCCTATACATATTTACCGTTTCATTACTATTAATTAATTGCATTATGCATGTAGAACATTTTTACGCGCCGATGTTTCGTCTCCGATTACATGTGCTCGCGAAACTCACCGCATTTCAATATTGAAACAGTAAAATATTCACAGGAACATATTCGCAAAAGGTAAAAGACACATAAAAGTCATTTGTAAATATCATCTTTTTTGGCAGTTCAAACAGAAATTAGTATAAAGCTGATTCTAAATTTGTTAATATAACAGTAGATTGGAAGGTTTTGAATTTTATTACTTATTCTGACCTTTAAGAAAGACATGGACAATAATTTTCTAGACAATAAATTTTGGGAGTACTGGAAAAGGTTTATTTTGTGAACTTAAGAAATTTTTTATTCACTCGCACTAGCAACGAACAATAAATCAACAATAAGTTAACGATTAATAATAAAAAAAACTTGCGCGCTTCATTCGAGGCACTTGCTCTTGTAATATTGCTAAAAAACTTTTAAAGAAATTAAGTTGTAGTAAAGACAGTGTCAGGCAAATTAGTTTCCTATTATCTTTTTACCTCGCAGTGAAGCACACACACGCCAAGCTTTTTAAAGTATTTTTTTTATTTTTTATTTCAATTTTGTCGGGAAATCAAACTGCTTGACGCAAGTTTTTTACATTTTAATGTTTTTGGACCGATATGAAATTTTTGATGTTTTTTACACAATTTATTTCGTCAAAATATGACATTTTCCGATGCTTTAAACTTTTCCCAGTAGTATCAAAGTTTACATCAAGCTTATAATCGAGCTCTCAATTAATACTGTCAGTGTTGGTCGTTACATGTCCGAATGCAATCTACATAACACGTTAAATAATCGTGCGACAGGTGTCATAAAAAAATTGTGACCGTAGGTCCAGAGCTGAAAATTAAAAGAGTTGACAACTAAACAAAATAATACAAACTGTTTATTCTTCAAGACTGATACAAAAATGTGATCCACTTCGAAAACTGACGAAATTCCAGAGAGTTAAAAACTAAAAAACTGATACAAAAATGTGATCCACTTCGAAAACTGACGGAATTCCACAGTGCTGAAAACTAAAAAAAGTGATGTAAACTGTGTTCTTCAAGACTGAAAAAAAATGTGATTGATTTTGAAAACTGACGGAATTCCAGAGAGTTGAAAACTAAACAAAAATTATATAAACTTTGTTCTTCAAGACTCATACAAAAATGTGACCAATTTCGAAAACTGACGGAATTTCAGAGTGCCGAAAACTAAAAAAAAACATGTAAACTGTGTGTTCCTCAAAAATGTGATCGATTTTGAAAACTGTCGGAATTCCAAAGAGTTGAAAACTAAACAAAAATTATATAAACTGTTTGTTCTTCAAGACTCATACAAAAATGTGACCAATTTCGAAAACTGACAGAATTCCAGAGTGCCGAAAACTAAAAAAAATCATGTAAACTGTGTTTTCCTCAAAAATGTGATCGATTTCGAAAACTGTCGGAATTCCGAAGAGTTGAAAACTAAACAAAAATTATATAAACTGTTTGTTCTTCAAGACTCATACAAAAATGTGACCAATTTCGAAAACTGACGGAATTTCAAAGTGCCGAAAACTAAAAAAAATCATGTAAACTGTGTGTTCCTCAAAAATGTGATTGATTTTGAAAACTGACGGAATTCCAGAGAGTTGAAAACTAAACAAAAATTATATAAACTGTTTGTTCTTCAAGACTCATACAAAAATGTGACCAATTTCGAAAACTGACGGAATTTCAGAGTGCCGAAAACTAAAAAAAATCATGTAAACTGTGTGTTCCTCAAAAATGTGATTGATTTTGAAAACTGACGGAATTCCAGAGAGTTGAAAACTAAACAAAAATTATATAAACTGTTTGTTCTTCAAGACTCATACAAAAATGTGACCAATTTCGAAAACTGACAGAATTCCAGAGTGCCGAAAACTAAAAAAAGTGATGTAAACTGTTTGTTCTTCAAGATTGACAAAAAAATGTGATCGATTTCGAAAACTAACAGATTTTCAGACACCTAAAAACCAAAAGAGCTAAAAACTAAAAAAAATGATGTAAACCATTTGTTGTCCAAGAGTATCATTGTCAATGCGAGGAACGCGGCAGGAAGGACCAATAACATGTATCCACAAACTGGCAGCCCCCACCCCCATTCCAGACAGGACAGCGGCCTTAGTGAAACAGCGGCGTGTGCGATGTATGATAGGTGCACGCATGCCGCGTACATCCAGTACAGGTCGATGCAGAAACGGGATTATCGATCGTTGCAGAGCCCGCTGCTGCATTTAGGATATTGTGTACAGAATCATCGGGCCGATGGCAGGAAAGCCGTCAAATCGGTAGCACATAGCGCGCCGAGATTTTAATTAATTCCAACATGCGCGTACAGGGTGCTGCGCTTGTCTTGGGATCAACCATTTCATTGTTGTGCGTTGTGTTACAAATATTAAAAACGTGGAAGTTATTACTGATTACTTAGTAGTTTGTGGAAAAAATAAAACAATTATCATTACTGATTATTTAGCAGTTTATGGAAAAAATAAAACAATTATCATTAATGATTGCTTAGCGGTTTGTGCAAAAAATGAAATGGCGCGCTTGTCTTGGGAACAACGGTTTCATTGTTGTGCGTTGTGTTACAAATATTAAAAACGTGGAAGTTATTACTGATTATTTAGCAGTTTGTAGAAAAAATAAAACAATTATTATTCATGATTATTTAGCAGTTTATGGAAAAAATAAAACAATCATTATTAATAATTACTTAGCAATTTATGCAAAAAATTAAATGGTGTGCTTCTCCTAGGATCAACCATTTCATTGTTGTGCATTGTGTTACAAATATTAAAAACGTGGAAGTTATTACTGATTATTTAGTAGTTTGTGGAAAAAATAAAACAATTATCAATAATGATTGCTTAGCAGTTTGTGCAAAAAAATAAATGGTGCGCTTGTCTTGGGATGAGCGATTTCATTGTTGTGCGTTGTATTACAAATATTAAAAACGTGGAAGTTATTACTGATTATTTAGCAGTTTGTAGAAAAAATAAAACAATTATTATTCATGATTATTTAGCAGTTTATGGAAAAAATAAAACAATCATTATTAATAATTACTTAGCAATTTATGCAAAAAATTAAATGGTGTGCTTCTCCTAGGATCAACCATTTCATTGTTGTGCATTGTGTTACAAATATTAAAAACGTGGAAGTTATTACTGATTATTTAGCAGTTTGTAGAAAAAATAAAACAATTATTATTCATGATTACTTAACAGTTTATGCAAAAAATGAAAAAAATTATCGTCAAGAATTATTTAGTAGTTCATGCAAAATATAAAAAAATATTCGTCAATGATTATTTAGCAGTTTATTAAAATTTGTTTAAAAACTATTAAATAATACGTTGCAAAATGAAGAGTATGTGAAAATACTTGCTGATTTTAGCACCCTGTACAAACTATAATATTACACACATTAATTACGTAGGGTACTCTTTATCGCATAACATAATTCACATAATAGATGACCCTGCTATAAATTTATAGGATAATTTCAAATTATCCACAAATTTGAATTATGTACGAATATTTCCTAATTTCCTCTCATACTCGATATATCAGATATATTATGTTATAATTTAAAACATAATATAATAATTACATCCATAATATACACATATGTGAACCGTTTAGTTTGAAAGTCCATTTATGTTCGAATTAAGATATTGAAGGGTTTGCGCTGAATGAGATTTAAAAATATGGGTTACAGATAATATCGTAGAATAATATTTTTAGATTTCTAAGGGTGTCAAATTTAATATATTCGTAACAACTTACTTCAGAATGAAGAGATCATCTAAAAATATAACTATTATGGTAGCAACTCGATTTTTGTTTAAAAATCGACTTACGCCACTTTCAA
This sequence comes from Ectemnius continuus, assembly GCA_910591665.1. Classification (NCBI taxonomy): domain Eukaryota; kingdom Metazoa; phylum Arthropoda; class Insecta; order Hymenoptera; family Crabronidae; genus Ectemnius; species Ectemnius continuus. The sequence goes on from OU342856.1 coordinate 4,289,040, forward strand.
AATAAATGGCCCTTGTATCCAATTAAAACTGGGGTTGAATCTGATTCACTATGCAAAAAAGAAAGACAATCAAGCATAGCAATAAATGCGATAAAATTGTGTTATCTTGCAAAATTAAGGGTGGCTGAACTTTTTCCGTATTCTACCGGAGACGCATTATCTCGCAGAGAGGGTGGCCGAGCGCTAAGAGTGGGGATTGGTTGGAATTCGAGAGCGTATCACCTTCGGCTAACGGACAGTATAATCTTCGAGCACTTCCAGCGGATAACTCTCGTTCATTTTTCTCCCGAGCGAATTAATTAAAACCAACAAAACAGCAGCGAACGCGCTGCCCAAGCCGTCAGTGAGGTTGGGGGTTGAAAGAGAGGGGTTGGGGGGGTGGAATTGGCGAGTGAGAAAAAGGAGAAATCGATACAGGCAGCCTGGGAGGTCGCCGGACGACCGAAAATAAAAGGAAGTGCCGGTGCACAGTACTATTCGTCAATGATCACCATTTCTATGGATCCACTCCGGCTCGCGACTAAGCTTTCGCCGATGCAACGCGCAACGCGCGCGCACGCTTCCGCTCGACGGAGCGCCGCGCCGCGTCGCGTCGCTCCGAGTGCCCAAAGCACGCGGAGGGCTGCTTTTTTCAATGGCGATCCAACCTCGAAAAATAGCCTTTTCAAGGAGGACTCGCAATGTTGTTTATTTCGAGGGTCATTAAACTTTCCTATGTAAAGAGGACAAAGTTCACGGCGAATAATGTTGTAACGCGAATGTATGTAGATGTTGGAATAGAATTTTGAGGTTATACGGTGGATTCTGTTTTCTTGACGTTTACTTCGAATATTGTGATACGTGAACTGTTACACCGATTTAATTTTCTCCACATATTGGGAGAGCTTCTGCATGGAGTACTTTTATTGTTAATTTATGTGCATAACAAATTTATAGTTTTACACATTCTCCACCAAATTTCAGCCCGTGAAATACACGGGAAGTATAAAAAATATGGGAAAACCGTGAAAATTAGGTGAAATTCATTATTCAGTAACGAATTTTTGGTGTTTTCGATAGAAATGCGGCCTTTTTTTCATGGATTCTTCGTTTACTCTCCGCTCTGATATACAAACAATCAATTCATGAAGAAAAAACCCGGGTTCGGAGACCTTTGAAAAATTGGATATTTTCGATGGCCAAAAATATAGGGGAAAAAAAATGTTGAGCTGGGGCTCTGAAATTTATATCACATCTTCCTTGATGCAAGGGGGGACTCCCCACTAAATTCCAGTCCCGGAAAATGTCGGGAAGTCCAAAAAATAAGGGAAAAACCAGCGAAAATTTCGAAAAAATCGAACTTTAAAGGCAGTTTTTTTAATGTTTTCGATAGAAATCCGGACTTTTTTCGACGGATTTCTTGTTTTCTATCCGTTTTCATTCATAAACAATCGATTCCTGAAGAAAAAGCCCGAGTTCGGGGACTTTCGAAAAATCGTGAAAAAATCTGAAGGGGTACCCCTTAAGAAAAATTTGCCGAAAAAAAAATGTTGAGCTAGGGCTCTGGAATTTTTATGGTATCTTCCTTGATGCAAAAAAACATTAGCCACGAAATTTCAGCCCCGGGAAAGGTCGGGAAGTCCACCAAAAAAAATAAAAACCGTTAAAAATGAGCAAAAATGGACTTTTCTGGACGGTTTTTCGACCCGTTCTCGTTGCAAATCCGGACTTCTTTTCATGGATTCTTTGTTCTCTATCCACCCTTATACGAAAACAATCAAAATATCTCGGGTTCGGCCGATTTTGAGAAACTTGAAAAAATTGACCTTTTTCGAGGGGTCGCAAATAGGTGAAAATCTAAACTTTGAGCTAGGACTCTGAAATTTATATCACTTCTTCCTTGACGCAAGGGCACATTCTCCACCAAATGTCAGTCCCGGGGAAGATCGGGAAGTCCGCGAAAAAAAATAGAAACCGTCAAAAATGTTTGAACTTGAAAGTAAAATATTGGCGCTTCTGTATTTAGCAGGTAGTCAGGGTAATGAAGGTAGTGAGTAGCCCTCTATTGCCCAGGCAGGGTCCACCGAGTACCGAGTAGTGGAAAGGGAAAGAAGCACGTAAAGCGCCCCTCACTTGGCTGGCACTGCTCTAATTGTATACTTCAATTAAATATTAGAATTGGTCGTCAGGTATTCACCTCTAATAATATAGGCACCAGCTATGCTGATTACATACCGTTTAATGTGACTTCAAGATCGTATACTTGTAATAGTCTTTACGATTTTCCTTCTGGTTTTAGAGGTCCGTTCACGATGACGTTGAATTGATATATCGATGTGACAACTCGGTTGTCATGTGGTATATTTTTGGACCAATAGATCCTTTTTCGACTTGAGATCGAAGTTCTGCTTTTTACACATGCTACTTCAGCACTTTCGTACAAAGCGTTAATTATACATTTTCAGCTTTGTATTTACTTGATAGAATCAGAGACTTTAATGGCGCAAATGCATTTCACTGGCTCCCACTAAACACAGAGTACCAATGGCGAAAGGAGTTAGCAGCAATGCCAGGAACATTCCGCCTTATTTATTGGATTCTGCGGGCGCATAGTTCGATTCTTGCTTTGAGCCAATGCGCAACCGATCCCAATTGGGAGCCTAGCCTTTATAGTCATCGTGCTGATTAACTCAGCAGGGGTCGCCGCTTTATGCCTGAAAGAAATATCTGGTAAACCCCATCGAGCTATCTACCTATCACTGGATGCCTTTGCTAATATGCGAGCCTCGAATACCATTGTCGACAAAGCTAATCCTATTGAGCGCCGCTGCCCACACTCCCTCATGCACTCGCCACGGATAACAGGTATTAGTGCATTATACGATTGTGCTAATCATCCATTCTATCATACAGAATGACACTATCAATGGAATTAGGAAAATAGCTTCGATGGTTTCGATTAGACATGTTTAAATATCAGGGAAATGTGTAAATAGTTTTTAGTCCTTTGTATTAGTGCATTGTATGATTGTGCTAATCATCGATTTTATAATACAGAATGACACTATCAATGGAATTAGGAAAATAGCTTCGATGGTTTCGATTAGACATGTTTAAATATCAGGGAAATGTGTAAATAGTTTTTAGTCCTTTGTATTAGTGCATTGTATGATTGTGTTAATTACACTATCAATGGAATTTCAAAATATTTTCGATGGACTTACTTAAATATTTTTAAATGTTAGGAAAATGTGTAAATAGTTTTCAGTCTTTTGTATTAGTGCATTATACAATTGTACTAATCATCCATTCTATCATACAGAATGACACTATCAATGGAATTAGGAAAATAGCTTCGATGGTTTCGATTAGACATGTTTAAATATCAGGAAAATATAAAAATAGTTTCTAGTCTTTTGTATTATTGCATTGTATGATTGTGTTAATTACACTATCAATGGAATTTCAAAATATTTTCGATGGATTTACTTAAATATTTTTAAATGTTAGGAAAATGTGTAAATAGTTTTCAGTCTTTTGTATTAATGCATTATACGACTGTGCTAATCATCCATTCTATCATACGGAATGACACTATCAATGGAATTAGGAAAATAGCTTCGATGGTTTCGATTAGACATGTTTAAATATCAGGGAAATGTGTAAATAGTTTTTAGTCCTTTGTATTAGTGCATTGTATGATTGTGTTAATTACACTATCAATGGAATTTCAAAATATTTTCGATGGATTTACTTAAATATTTATAAATGTTAGGAAAATATAAAAATAGTTTCTAGTCTTTTGTATTAATGCATTATACGACTGTGCTAATCATCCATTCTATCATACAGAATGACACTATCAATGGAATTAGGAAAATAGCTTCGATGGTTTGAATTAGACATGTTTAAATATCAGGAAAATGTGTAAATAGTTTTTAGTTTTTTGTAATAGTGCATTGTGATTGCGCGAATGACCAATTCTATCACACAGAATTATCGTATCAATAGAATTTTGAAAACGTTTTCAATAATTTCAATTAGAATTTTTGTTAAATATCAGTAAAATATATAAATAATCTTTTGTCTTTTGTATTAGTGCATTATACGATTGTGGTAATTATCCATTCTATCATACAGAAACACAATATCAACAGAATTACGAAAATAGTTTCGATGGTTTCAATTTAATATTTTTAAATATCAGGAAAATATAAAAATAGTTTTTAGTCCTTTGTATTAAAGCATTATACGATTGTGCTAATCATCGATTTTAATAATACAGAATTATACTATCAATAAAATTTCGAAAATACTTTCGATGGTTTCAACTATCAGGAAAATATGTAGTTTTTAATCTTTTATTATTGCGATTCTTGTAAAGCTGTAGAAAAATATTGGATTTAAAGAATTCGTTTATCGACAGTTATTTGTTAGTAAAGCTCCGTTAAATAGATTCAATTATGTCAAATTTAACCTTAAGCTTTTGAGTTGATTTTAATCTGCAACAACTTTAGATGGTTAATAGTTTCCCCACCTTTACTCCTCCAACTTTTGTCCTCGCGTTATTAGTAAAACTTTGTTAAACAGATTCAATTATGTCAAATTTAACTTTAAACTTTTGAGTCCCTTTTAAGTTGCTACAAGTTTCGACGGCCAATAGTTTTCCCACCATTTTTCGTGGAAGTTTTGTCTCGCATTTATAAGTTACGAAAACTCGGTTGCATAAGAAATATTTATAATTATTTCTACAATTATAAATATTTATATGTATTTCTACGACTATAAATATAAAAAACGAACCACTAAAATTCGTTTTGTAAATTCATCATTCTTTTCTTGCTATTACAAATCTCACAAATATAATACAACACAAAACACAGAAAATTTATAGTTATTGCAGAACAATTGCTTAAAATTAAACAAAGCAGCAATTCCATGTATTCGCGTCACAAATTCGAAACAATTTTAGCATATGCAACAATACGAATAGCAGAAAAATGAAAATTCAGTTTAACTTTCTTAAAAATTGTTAGGCATAGCGGAGTTCCGGCGAAAGAGTTCTCCGGCGGCTCCACTGACCGCAATTAGCTTATGAAGAGTGTTATTAAAATTAGCATAAATACGAGAATCCGGTTGGCGAGAGGAACTTTCGTCAAAAAGGGGGATCGGCGGTCTGAATGCATTGTTATCGCACTGTCGGCGAAGTGTACCGCCTTACTTTGAAGTCCTGGATTTAATTGCCGCTCGAATACCCACTCAATGCCAGTTGTGATTGCCTCCAACTTTCGGCCCGGCATACACTGCGCGACCACACCATGCTGCATTTTAATAATTGAAGTTAAACTGCAAAACTTTCCGGCCGCCCCGCCGAAATTCCCCGCGACTTACCCGCCCGCCCGCTGCACTGGCGCCGCCTGATTATTCAATGAGGTACTTTCAGAACTAAATCCCGGCCCGCCTAAAATACTGTTATTCTAATTTCAAACGCTTGTCCGGACGCTTTATTAATATTAAAAGGGAAGTCATTAAGGAGAACATTGTTGATGGGATTATTAAATTCGTCTTTGTCAGGAAAATTTGTTTTATTGTAGATAAGAGTTTTGTAATGGGAAACATCAGGCAATGTATTTTAATTTTTTACTTTATTTGATTTTATTTCTATTGACGTTTAACTTCTCGTTTTATGTTCTCTTAAAAAAAAAATAGAGAAATATCAATAAGGTTTCGTAAATGCTTTCGTCTGAAATGCTGGTATTCGAATTTCTTAAATAAATTCTGCTTTGCGATTAAAATTTATTTTATTCGGGATATTTAATATGTTAATTGTGAAAGCTTAATGTAGTAAGTTATTAAAATTTACCTTGATTAACCATTGACGTCTTCCTTCATATTTGTTTATGGGGACACATATGTTTCCAGGGCAAAAACGAAGTTTAAATATAAACATTTTTAAAAAATATAATAACAATATTTGTCAAGTGAAAAAAATATAAATATAAGTGCATGATTTAAAGAACATTGTATATTAATGTGATTACTTTATCTGTCATTGTTACAAAGTTGTGGCCATGAATGTATGAATGCTTTTTAAAACAACTCGGTTTGCGATACCCATTGGTACATCTGACGATTTTTATCTGAAAGAGATGAAATAATTCTGTTTAGAAACTGGACATTTGCAACCAGTGCAATTATAAATTCTGGCTCACAATTTTGTAACTATGACAGATAAAATAATGAAATTAATTTACAATGTTCTTTAAAGCATTTAACAAATTTGCATTATATTTTTTAAAAATGTTGATATTAATACTTCGTTTTGCTTTGAAAATGTATATACCCCCTTAAAGGAACTTTAAAAGAACAAGAAAATATTGATAAAATTTGAGATATATTTTTGACGACTTTTCTTCGGAACATCCCAACATTTTTTCCTCTTTCGGCATTACGATTTTTGAGAAACCGTAGAAACACATCGGGAGCAAAAAATCTTTTCACGGCGATCTTTAAAGCTCCAATCGAAATCCCTTTGACGCTCCAACCGTTCAAGAAACAGGGCACTTAATTCAATCGCTAATAACCGCCGGGGGAGGGAAAGTTTCGCCAACGGAAAGTAATCAGAGCGTCGGTGGCGGCGTCGGTGGCGGCTTTGCCGCGAGCGACGCCCGACAGGTGCGAGTTTCCACAATCACGAGGAACCACATTTTCATTACACCATCCTGCGAGCTTTCTTCTCAAAGGGGCGGCTGGTGCGTTTCAAGCGCGGAGGCTTCCGCACTTCCGCAACCCTGTGAATGGGGGAACAGCGCGAGCGAACCAATCTTACAAAGCCCACAGCGAGCGCTGAAAAAAACAGAACAGGTACACACGCACACATACACAGACACACATAGAACTCTGTCGCCGATGCATTCGGAATCAGTAAAATCAGTAGGCCATGAAAACAGAGGCGACGTAACGACCGACGCTCTTTCATGTTCCCGGATTGCGTCCTTTCGACAAAAGATCCTATCGTTAAGCTCGACGCTCTCTCTCTCTTTCTCTCTTTCTGCTTCTCTTTCTCTCGCGCGCGCACAGCTTTCAGTCGAAGCTCCGCGTAGTTCATCACCCCGCGGAGTTAAGCACCGCTTACAAGTCAGGGAGGCTCAAAGCCCTGCTTTTTCCTTCATAGCGAATCAGAGGGCGCGCTCCTCATCCTTTCGTTGACGTAAGGCGGCCGCCGATGAGAGAAGTGGTCGAAAGGCGTCGGGCCGCTCGCTCTACAGGCTGATTCACTTCTCATTGATTCATCACTGTCAAATATTAGCTGATAGATGTTGGATTATTATAAATTGTAATTTTTATTAGACAATGCCTTTTTAGTATTCTTTGTGTTCTTGGGTTGTATATAATGTTATATTGTGTGGATAATGTATGGAATATAATAAGTTGCAAAACGTTCTTTCAAGCGTATTATATTTATTTTGCATATAATACAATAAACATTATATTTATAATACAGTATTATATTACAGAGCTATAATACAGAGCAATTATATTTATAATACAGGCTGATTCACTTCTCATTGATCCATCACTGTCAAATATTAGCTGATAAATGGTGGATTATTATAAATTGTAATTTATATTAGACAATCCCTTTTTAGTATTCTTTGTGTTCTTGGGTTGTGTTCAATGTTATATTGTGTGGATAATGTGTATAATATAATGTTGTAAAACATTCTTTCAAGCGTATTATATTTATTTTGTATATAATATAATAAGCATTATATTTATAATACAGGCTGATTCACTTCTCATTGATTCATCACTGTGAAATATTAGTTGATAAATGTTGGATTATTATAAATTGTAATTTTTATTAGACAATGCCTTGTTGGTGCTCTTTGTGTTCTTGGGTTGTGTATAATGTTATATTGTGGGCACAATGTGTATAATATAATGTTGTAAAACGTTCTTTCAAACGTATTATATTTATTTTGTATGTAATACTGTATTGTATGTATTATATTACAGAGCTATAATACAGAGCTATTATATTTATAATTAGTTATTATACAATACAAATTAAATATACGTTAGGCCTGAAAGCGTATGTATGTATAACAGTTTATAATAGTAAGGAACAGCATTTATTATGTTAAACAGTATAAAAGAAATATACTATAAAGATGTGTAGAAGAATTTTTAGACGTTCTTATAGTATAATTAAAATTACTACATAGTTCAGAAATACTTTAGACAGCATAGTATTCAATTATAAATAATCTCGTCATTTTGATTATAGAAAAATGTTTTCTAATTTTTCCCCACATCCTAAACATGTAGTAAAACATTTACACTAGCTAAAAAAAGTGTTGGCATATCCAGTGTTTTTAAAATAAATTTGTATGAAAAAGAAAACTTTCTTTAAGGAAATATATCATTTTTTAAAGGGGTACAAACATCCGAAGCGCAAATATCAGGGATTAACTACAGTATTTTGGAAAAATGTTATAATCATTTTCGTTCTAAGCTTATAACGTGCAATTAAATGAATTAAGGTATATTACAAATCATTTTTATTAGTGTATCGGTCATAATTACAAAATTATTGCGATCGATGTATGAACTGTTTTTTACAACTCCGGATTTATAGTAATGATTGTAGGTCAGTCAACTTTTATTCGACATAGATGAAACGAGTCTTGCAAGTGAAAATGTAAAGCTAATGTGCAATCCATTTACAAAATTGTAAGTGTTCACGAAACGGCAGTCTTTTAATTTCAAAAATACTTTGTCACCCTTAGAAAATGATTATAGTTTCAGAGTTATTATAAAATATTTCACTAATCATACATAACAAACTTACTAAGTCGGAGTGGAAGACATAAATGTCAACAATGCGCCTACGTATTAACAATAGACCACATTATATTTGATTGTGCAAAGTATGGCAATATCAGTACTATTCGAATTCTTACGTAAGAGCGAATTATACAATGAAATATACAAATGAAGACAAACGAAATATAAAAGACAATACAGATGTAAACATTTGATGATACGGTATGATACTACGTTGCTAAAGACACGAGACACTAAAGGAACGTTAAACAAAAGCTAATAAAAAAAAACTGTTTGCATTTGTATTATTTTTAATAATACATTCCATTCTTTGCATCATAACTTTGCATTTACTATTGCAGACTATCATTCTCTGTAAATTAAAATCAGATCTCGTTCTTTCCATTTTCGGCACCAACCTCCTTTAAACAACATTAAACAAATGATAATAAAAAAATACACAACAAAGAAATCCCCCAAAAAACTGAGATACGACAGTGTCGATGTCAAAGGGATGTGAATCAGCCTGTAGAAACGGAACATTGCTCCTCGAGTGGGCGATGTCTCGTGTACCTTCAGGCCGATTTTAATTGCTCCAACCAGCGGCCGCCGCTTTCTTTAGAGCGCAGTGCCGCTCGGCTGTGCTTTCGGCTCCGCTCGAGTGTAAGCTCGGGTGGCGGGCGAAGCCCTAATAAAGTCACCCTGTGTGTGGAATTTGTGCATTTTATGCTCGCACGCACTCACGCATACCAGTATGGGTGCGCGACAGGAGAGTCGAGCCGGACGCGTACACGAAAAGGGATGCTTGGCGTCTCTCGATGGTGGGCGTCTCGCGTCCCCCGCTAGGCCGGATGGAGCTATGTACGCGAGCGCGCGCGCTTGGGGAGCCGGCTCATTTTGCAGGGGTGTCATTATGAACTACCAGATATTAAATTTGTGCCGCTCGGCCTGCCAGTGGTTACCGTGGCGACCCCTTTCGCGCCCCCTCGCGCACAGCTTTTCGTGGCTTTGGGATCATTATTAGTGCAGCAAGTGTGTACCCGAATGCTTAATGAACGCCGACCGCGCCGGTGGTCGCCGATTAAATTCTGCCGAGTGATCGATGGCCCCTGAAAAACGACCTTAAGTTCCCGCCGCAGCCCCCAACCATCTCCCGCCCCTGATTAACTTTGTTGCCGCGATGATAGTTCTCCCTGTCAATCTTTCTTTTAACGATTAACCCGTTTGGTGTCGATCGAAAGTAGCGTATTTATGCGAGGAATATTGGACCAATGTTTAAAATTTGCTTAAGGTTGGGAAAAGGGTCTTAAGAAACAAAATAAGAATGATATTTACGAAATTCAAAAGGGAGCATATTACAAAATAAAGGAGGAATAAAGTAATGTTAATTATATTACGATGTTTGGTGAAAATCGTACGAATAACATGAATATGAAACATTCTGAAAAACATAAAAATGATTTTCTCTTTTACAAACAATATTTAAATACATAAACAATTTTTTCAATTGTTTGGCAACGAAATTAAATCGTTTATAATGTTTAATAAATTTATTTTGAGATAGAGAACACTTTTCGTTAAAAGTGTTAAGAAATGCTAGTATTAATATTTGATTCATATGTTATATTAATATAATATTTCAACCATCGAAGGCTCACATGTATAATTAATCCATTAACCCTTAATACGAACTTTTGTTTTCTTAACTTATCAATATTGATCGACAGTTACAAATTACAATGTCTTCTAACTGCATTATAAATATTAATCATTGAGTTGCACGAAATTTCGCTATTATTTATTTAAAAAATCTAAGTTTTCTAATTGTAACAATAAAACTAATTTATTGTCTTAATATGCGTTCATTTCTTACGATTTTAATTCTGTTACTTTAAATGTAACAATCACAAAACCAGACAAATTGTATGCTATAAATTGTTGCAATATTTATTATACGCGGCAGTTCAGGATTAACTCAATAATTTCAAGAGAATTAAAAATTGAGTTTTGTACGTCGTTAGAAAATATTTACAACAAAACTACTTTCTACAGTATATTAATAATTGTATTAAATTATTGTTAATATACAGATGAAGCTTTTCAAGGATTTTCGTACATCCTGTACATTACATACAACATTATATTAAATTGTAATGTTGTAAAATTGCCGAAAAATGTTACAACTGTTGCTATAAATATTGTAACACTGCTATAAAATGTGACAATATTTGTTAGTTATAGAAAATGATTCAAGATTAATTCAATAGATTCAAGGCAAATAAAAATTGAGTTTGTACATTGTAATTAAATTAATTTATTGTTAATATACAGACGAACAGTTCCAAGCATTGTTTTGTACATTTTGTATATTCCAAGCAACATTATATTAGATATATTAAATTGTCCGTACAATGGATGTAGGAATTTGTTGGGAAAAAATGTCTCCAACGGAACTGCGTCATCGTGTACGCGTCAACGAGCGATCCATCTTCCTTTCTCGATTGGTAGAACATCTGCCTGCTCGATTCCCCGAATAATCTCTGCAGGGTGACTCGCGTTGACACGAGGAGCGACGCCCCAATGGAAGAATCATGAGGCTGTCTGGCCGACAGATGTGCGTCGCCTCCTTTTCGAGGCCATAAAAACTGACTTTCCTCTTCGACGAAAGATACTTGGCCGATGATCGACTCAATTAAACTCCAATTCAGATCGATTGTCCGACGCGCTCGACGGTGCTGCCCTCGCAGGTGGCACCACCGTCGGCGGCCCGCCGAATCGACATTAATTACGCCCGGGATTATCGATTACAGATATCATCGAGTAACAGTCGCTCTGAATTATTCAACGGCGACGCTCGGCCGGAGAATAAAATTGGATACCAAACATTAATGAGTTTGAAAAACATAACTAAGTGTGCTACTTGAATTCCTAGGTAGAACTGAATTGTACAATGAAATATAAAAGTTGTAAACATTTGGTGTTACGATGTTATAGTACGTTTTTAAAGACTGAGATGTTAAAGCAACCTTAAATAAATGATAATAATAAATTAAACAAAATAAATTGAATATTTTTTGTTTATTTTATTTTGTTTTATTAACATATATAGAGTTTTTAAAATGCGTTGCCGTGTGTTAATAATCTTCCAAATTTAAGGATCGAACTGGAAATTAATAATAAAAGTTAGACTCTATTTATGCAGAAAAATATTGAATGTCTTGAGTCATTTCTTTTAGGAAGTTAAGTGTCAGTCATTCAATGCACGATTTTTACATTAATTGTTAAAAAGAAGATTACAGGATATTTAATAAATTGTTCAAAGAGTCATGAAGAATAATTTTGTCTATTCAAATGTAGAAATTACTTTCCAAATTTCGTCATTCAGTATAAATAACCAGTAATTTATTGCAAAAATCATAAAAGGTTTGTTTATATTCTCTTTTTTATGTGCTAATAAAATTAGCCAAAATGCGGGAAATTCGACTACACATTTTTTTAATTATGAGTTCCTTTATGATGAATAACATTATAAGATTCAGATTTTTCAATACTTATAAATATGGAATTACATCAAAAACCAGTTGGTTCGTTCATGAAAATTGGCAGGAAGTAATAAGCAATGAATTACATCGCGTGCGAAATCAATTAGATGGCGCTGTAATTACGCGACACAAGAGTCAAGAAGTTGCCGGCACATTTGGAAACAACAGTAGCTCCGATGTCGGAGGAAAGGAATTCCCGGAGTTCAGCAGTAATTCGGAATGAAGCGTTGCATTGTTTAATTAGTGGGTCTCCGCTCTCGGTGCAGTTGCAATTATGTGCGCGCCTAATTGGCCCTTCCTTGGATTTGGTGGGCTTTAGGGGTGGCGCTCGCGCTGTCTCTCAGGCCGGAAATACAATCTTATTTCCGATGCAAGACGCCGAGGACTTGCGGCGGCGGCGGCGGCGGCGTTGAGAACTCCCTCGAATTTCTTTCCCAAGACAACGCTTTTCCCTTTTCCCTTATCCCTCGCTTTTTGCCGGCTTCAAAACTTAACCTCACTTCTTATTCCTTTTGCCTCCGGCGGTAATTGGATTTGCCAGACTCATCGTCAGCAAATCGCGCGCGCGAGGCTTTCTTACTGGCAAAATTTCCGAGTCTCAGTTTTTGCCGCTCGCCTCGAGAGCGGTGAATAATTTCCCGTTGAGTCAATTAAATTATACACTTTGTTGGTGTGTACCAGGCAGCCGAACGCTTAACGAGAGGACGCGCGCGCGCGCGCGCGCGCGCTCTCGGAAGAACGAGCTTGACAAACTTGCGCCTGGTAATTAGCAGGCTATATTCGTAATTATTGCTCGCTCCTCGCCGAGATTGGCGCGAGCGCCGCGCCGAACTTCAATTCGCAACTGCCTGCCTCGCCAGCGCGCAACATCCACTAATTGGGGAAACGACTACTCTTGCCGCACGCACGAACTCTCGCCTTTTTTCTTCCTGTTTGCGCCCGTTTTAAGTTGCATCTGCAAAGGGGTCATTAGCGACTATCTAAGTTTCAAGTTGTCGGTGAAAAGTTGCCGGCTGCTTCGAGTGTTCATGTATGATTAAATGGTGTAATATTGGCAATAGTTTCATTTGGCGAATAAGAGATTAACGCGCGCTGTAAAAGTTGTGCCAAAACAAGTCTCGAAGCAGTGATTTCTGAATTTGTAGTAAATTAACTAGTTGTTTTTTAAATTTAAGGGATTTAAAAAATAGTAGGTTGTTGCAAGAATCTTTTAGTAATTTTTAAAGTTGCTCTTGAAGTAATGTGTTGAACTAGTAAATGCTGCAATGTTTTATAAAATACTGTTTACCAAGTTAATAATTTTATATGGCAGAGAAAATCGCAGTAAACCATAAATTAAAAAGTATTTCAAACATAAATATTTGCAAAATGCATAACGTTACATCATTTTTATTATTAATTAACACTACGTATGTTTATATGTATCAATATTTTATAACAAAAAACTAATAAAAGAACAAAATTACAAATTTATATTGTTGCACAAAATAGCTTCGTTGCAAATATTAAATCCATTGGCAATAATATTAAATTTCCTTTTACATACAATTGCAGACAGTCACATCAAATTCAATGTCAAAACATTCTTCTGCGAAATTCCTGAAAATTGCAGTGGAAAAGTGACGAGCAGAACATTTTGACATATAACGCGGCCAGTTTCCGCGTTGCAATATTGGCGTTTCGTGTAATATGAAGCAGCCTTTAAACGGCGAGGTTTGCTCGAAGTTTAGCCGGGAAAAGTTTCAGTGGCAAATAAATACTTTCCGCCTCTTTTTTTCTCTTTTTCTCTCGTTGCAACAGGGAAATCGATGGGGTTTCTTTTCCAAGGGCTTCTTCAGCGGGTTCGGTTATTATTTGCGCGGCGCGCTGTGTGTGTGTGTGTGTATGTGTGTTGGGTCTCTGCGAGTTGTTTTTGGTATTCAATGTACTTTAATGGAAACGGGATAACGAAGAATAAAGTGGAAGAAGAGGCTTTTAATACTAGTCGGGACAGAGGCACTCATTAATATTCTCGGCTCGAGTCCTTCCTTTATTCGTTCGCGTGCGGCTGCTGCTGCCTCCTAGAAGATGAAATATTCAATGTAAAATCGAGCCGATTCATATTACGCCGCTGAATTTCACCCGCGATTTATTGATTTCGACGTTTACTAGCGAAATGAAAAATTGAAAAATCCCTGGAAACTATTGCGAAGTCGAATGTTTGGCCCTGCGATGCGTGCAACATGCCGATCATCAATTTTTTAGGATGAGCATAGTTCATTTGTGTGGTCGACTTCATTATTCATTACTATTTTTCGCATTGGAAAAGTTGGGAAACAGTTTTCAATACTAATAAAAAAATATAGTACTTTGTTACAGTTGAAATTTGGTAGAATAAAATTGTTGTCGACTTGATTATTCATTACTATTTTTCGCATTGAAAAAGTTGGGAAACAGTTTTAAATACTAATACAAAAAATTAGTATTTTGTTACAGTTGAAATTTAGTAGAATAAAATTGTGGTTTAAAATTGCTGTAATACGAATTAGCACATTACAATTTTCGTTTTTGAATATTCTGGTGCAAGATGCAGACTGTTTCTACCTTTTCTATTAACAATTCTACCAAATCAATGTAACAAAATTATTTTCATTATATCATATTTTTAACGTGCAATATAAATTAATTTTAACACGTAATATTTCCATTAATACTTATATTCACTAAATGTAATAGAATTCCCCCACAAAAAAACAAAATTGCAAATAGCACGTGTAACAAAAAGCAGTAGAAAACGGCGTAACGACGTATATTATACATGGGAATCGTGTGTCACTAATAACGATGTAGTTGACGCTCGAATAAATAGAAAAAGAGGGTAGTTGCAAGCCAGGCGAATATTCCCCGGATGGATGTCTGACGGCGGCGAACTAAAACCCCTGATTTTCCAGGCGGCGCGCTTCGCCGAGTAATACATACATCGATTTCCCATTCTGGCAGAATGTCCACGGACAAGCGACAGTAATTTTCTTAAGACGACTCGTAGTCGAGACCACGAAAGCGATTCTGCTTCCTCGGAGTATCGGCTTATATGTCGCAACTGCCGGAATGGCCCTCGTACTCCTCATATATCGATTCCAGTTACGAGATGGACATGCATATATTTAAGGATTCTACTTCCAGGAAGCTCGCGTTCTAGTATTACCTGCATATCGGATAAGCCATGTCATTCCTGTGTTAGCCTCAAGTATGGAATAAGTTAAATAATATTTTTAGAGAATTGAGAATGAACTTTAACATTTTGAAGAAGTATAAAGAAAATTCTTGTTTTCTTCTAAGAAAATGTATGTGCAAGTAAATACGAGAAACTTTACGAAAATAATTAGTTTTGTTGTGTTTATCGCTTGCTATTGATTGTATTATTATTTGCACAAACGGTTAGATCACCAGTGATACATTTATATGACATAACATTCTTCATATATTTGTAATATAATTATATTATATCCTCTACAAAAATGTGTGAATATTATTACTGAGTGCAATTTGTAATATTTATAATATATCATACAAGATCAGAAACAGTCAGATGACCATTGATAGTTGCAACATTTTTCATATTTCTAATATAATTATTCTATTTCCTGTATAAGAAAAACTATAAATTTTGCAAAATTAATTAATTTTGTCCTATTTATTATACAATTTTTAATATTTATAATATATCAAACAAGATCTTGGAAATTTGTTTAGTTTTAGCATTAATTATAAATAGTATTCGTCTAAGATTCATACTAAATCCGAGTTAGAACGCAATTCCGTCGAAGTTTCCTGCTGTCCGGCAGAGGTACATCGCTCGTCCAGGAAATATTGTGTTCCCGATAAATCAAGTGGAACAATATGCCAGGGCTGGGCTGGCGTGCAGGACACGTGACAAATTATTACACGGCGAGCACAAATTGCAGGTTGTAACACGACGCATATCGCGCCGTCTCATTACTGTTGGTTCGCGGCAGTACGCTGGAATGGCAGCGCGCTACGACTTTGAATAGGACAGCGTCATAAACTCTCTCTCGAAGGCCGCCTTTTCTTCGGCTACCGTATTACGACGCGCGCGCGCGCGCGCACACACTCCTGTTACGCAGGACACAACACCGTGCTTGCTTGCTTGCTTGTATGTTGCGCTCCTTCTGTTCCGCCTTCTTTCTTACTCCTCCATTGAAACCCGACACTGCTACCTTCGCGAAGGAAACACAGAGAGAGGACGATGCTCTGCTATGTTCATCCTCGTTGGAATTTCTGTTGTTTAAGAAACAAGCTTTTTTCTGTTTAGAATGGTTGTTTAAGGAGGTTTCTGCCGTCGTTTGTGTGCGGCGATAACAGAGCAACGTGTGTGCTCTGACACAAAATTCTGAGAACTTTTCAAATTACAATGAAATCAATTTTTGAGTAGGAAAGTCAATTTGTTATTAAGTTTGTGCTATATCAGACCTGCTTTTATAAGTTAGTTTTATGTCTATTCTTTTTATCGCGTTATTTTTACAAATGAAACTTATTTCCTTTTCACTCTATGCTCAAATACTTTTGAAACGGACAGACGAAGCTTTTGAAATTTACTCCAATTATTTGTAAATGGCTTATTTACCACATGAAATGTTTTTTATTCGTGTGCCAATATATTGTGTCACACACAAATTTATGGCTAAGATAAATTATAAAATATAATTTTGGCATTCGATTTTTGGACATTGATTACTTGAAAATTATACAGGCAAATAAGTTGAAATTTTCAAGAGAGACCATTAATTACCATTCTCTGTAAATTTCTATCCGATGTCTTTATTTTCATTATCGGGACTAACCCCTTTAAAATAAAATACTGACGAAACAATTGCTTTTTATTGTATTATACAAGTTGTCGACTTGCAGAATTCAAACATTCTGATGTTTATCTTTCTTTCAATTTTGATTGAAATTTTGAAATGTAATATGTTCGTTTTCTCAGAAATTCCTTAGTTGTTTAGAATTAATTACCAGCAAAACTGTTGGTTTACGGATCCTTGAGTTATTGTATATTAATCCCATTAGGAATTTTGACAATCTTATACCAATAAACCATATTTCTGATATTTAATTTCAAATGCTAGTTCGATCTATTTTGCAAAAAAATAATAATCTCAAAAACTCACACTTTTATTAATACTAACTTATTTTAATATGTCATTAACTTAACTACTAACTGCAATTTCTTCACCAGTCATCGTACAACAATATTAATATTAACAAACACACCAACAACCAATTCAATCGCAGTACTACTTCCTTTCATTATTACGAACACTTTTATTCCACCCTATAAATCCTAACTAAATCCAATCGATGAGCTAGTATGCCTAATGCAAACTCACCCTTAGGGGAATCCAAGCCTCGAAATAACACCATCCAGTCAGACTGGAAGGTCTTTCGTTATCTTGCGCGGCGGGTTGGCAGGGTGGCGGCGGCGGCGGCGGTGGTGGTGGGGGGTTGTCGGGAGTGACTTTGGACGCGCATAAACGTGATCCTGTTTCCATATTACAAAACAGAAGAGGCGGCTTACAATGCTAGGGTTGAGAACAAGGCCGTAAACCTCCTGCAGCATGACGCTGTCGTTTCCCTTTGCTCGGGCATCGGGTTAGCGCTAACAAGATTGCTCCGAGGGATTGGGCATAATCTCTCCCCTACCTTGTCTCCTTTACTTCCTGTTCCTCTTCTCTGAGATTACATCTCGTACGCTGGGCACAGAATCCACCTTTAAGGAGTCCTTCGCTCCAGCGCACTCTGTCTCGCTGACAGAGAGAAGGAGAGAGAAAGAGAGAGAGCAACAAAGCTACAGAAATCGCCTTCTCTCCTTCTCCCGGCGAAAGGTAATCGACTTTTAAGCACCGCTACCTTCGCTGTAATTGCGCGACGGAGACAACGCCGCACTTAAGAACCGCCGGCTTGTGTCGCGAATAAATATACGGACTGCGCTACACTTCGTGTATCGTTCATTTCAACTGGCGATTCTTGAGACTGAAGTTTCGACTCTGGACGCATACTTGTCGCTTCCTTTTTTACGATTATTTTGTGGTGGAAGTGAAAACCAATCGGTATATTTATCTATTGTATTTTATTGTATTTATATTGTGCTTTTATTGTATTTGTATTGTGTTTGTATTGTACTTGTATTGCGTTTGTATTGTACTTGTATTGTACTTGCATTGTATTTGTATTGTACTTGTATTGTACTTGTATTGTACTTGTATTGTACTTGTATTGTACTTGTATTGTACTCGTATTGTACTCGTATTGTACTCGTATTGTACTCGTATTGTACTCGTATTGTACTCGTATTGTACTCGTATTGTACTCGTATTGTACTCGTATTGTACTCGTATTGTACTCGTATTGTACTCGTATTGTACTTGTATTGTACTCGTATTGTACTCGTATTGTACTCGTATTGTACTCGTATTGTACTCGTATTGTACTCGTATTGTACTCGTATTGTACTCGTTTTGTACTCGTATTGTACTCGTATTGTATTTGTATTGTACTTGTATTGTACTTGTATTGTACTTGTATTGTACTTGTATTGTACTTGTATTGTACTTGTATTGTATTTGCATTTACCATCTTATTCATCTTCTTATACAAATCCTTTTTGAACAGCAAA
Source organism: Ectemnius continuus (assembly GCA_910591665.1). NCBI lineage: Eukaryota > Metazoa > Arthropoda > Insecta > Hymenoptera > Crabronidae > Ectemnius > Ectemnius continuus. The sequence goes on from OU342856.1 coordinate 4,308,063, forward strand.
GTTGCTCGCCACTTTACAGTTTTTAACGCACTCATTATTGTTCCGCAAATTGTTTCTCCCTGTATAACAAATAAGATGTTTGCATTTGCTACAGTTTATTAATAGTACTGATTTAATAACAATAATTACTCCGAAATAATAACTTGTAATGCAATTCAAACATGTTGTTTATATAATTGTTCAGGCAAACTTTACAGAACATAAATCATTGTTTATACTGTAATGTATTGTTGTTACTGTAATTTGATACATGCAATTCAGTAAAGTGCAGTGCATGCACATGTGTCAATGGCCGCTGGAGGAAACGGAGTGGCTGCTTGGACCGTACAAGAGCCGATCCTTTCTTTGTGTACACGGATTGGATGCTGCGCAGTATCACGAAGTGTACTCGGCGTTACCTTCGAGTGAAATTGTTGTAGTACGTCAGAGAATGCATGCCTCGGAATGTGTGTTAGTGCAGTGAGAGAGCGGGCGCGGTTCTGCAAGTCTATTCACCCTAAATATCGATTGGAAGCGCCTACAAATCGAATTATGATTGACGCATGAATCAAACAGAAACTGTTTCAAATACATCTGTTAAAGTCAAACTTATTATTGTTGCTCTTAACAAGAAATTTTTAATCTTTATTTTTTGGATAAGATTTATATTGAAGTATTCTATGTTAATGTAGAAATTTATTAAAATACTAAGTTAAATAATCAGCTATCGGAGAATAATTGTTTTCGAAAGTGCAAAAGAGACTCGAATTTTGGAATTACGTTTTCTTCAAATCTACTTGTTCCTTGTCGCGAAACAAACTCTCGTATTTCTACCCTGTGAATTTCTAACACATAAACTGCTACTTTAGAAGGAAGTCAAGAAAATTCCAATAACACGATTTCGAAATATTACTAAAACCGTTGCCATTTTTCAAAGTTGATTCAACTGAAACAATGCCGCACAAAAACATGATACTAACACACTTTTCATTAAAAAATTCAGAGTCACAAATCTTCCACAATTTTCTTGCAAAATATCGAAATGAAAATCACTATTTACGTAAGGGCTCGCAATGAAGTACAAAAGGGGGTAATTGCGCGGAGTGGAGTGAGCCATCGAGTCACGAGGTCAGCTTAATCAACATCCGGTTGAGCTTGCGGTTAATTAAGAGGCGTAGTTTCGACGGCGTGACAAGCGTCTCTTGGTGCTTTCGCCGGACTAAGCGACCAAATTCAAACGGTCCCGTTTGATAGCACGGCGTTTGCTCTATTTCGGCGACAGTGTGCGAATAGAGCGCCGAGTGAACCCGTTATTGAGGTTGAATATTCATTCGTATGTATCTGATCAAAAGCGTGAGAAGATCGAGCTTCCTGAAAAGGAAACAACAACACGGAAACTTCCTGTCTGCAACTTTTTGAGTTGTAATCTCCTCTGACCTACGTTGACTTACAAACACATTCTTTCTTAGACTTATCAAACAAAATAAGTAAATTAGTATTTTATTCCAAGTACTTATTTTTGGAGATTAATCTATTTCGATTAGAGTTATTAATAGAACTTTATCAAGTAATGCAACAATGATCAATTGCTATTATAGAAATAACAAAGAAAAGTATAAATAAGTGAAATACAAAATAATAACGTGAGTTGTTTTTGTGAAACATTTTAATTCAAATACTTTACTAATTTGATATTATAGAAAGATTGAAACTTATTGATAACAAGCGGACAGTTGTTTCTTGGTCTTAAAAGACAAATGGAATTTGCAAAGCGATATGTTCAGAAGCTTGAGATATCTAAATTTGTATAAAAACCTGACTGCAGAGACTTGATTGTTCATACTGAGCTATTGAAATACACTGCTGCTAATTAAAGGACGTGTACGTTTTCAAATTTCAACAAATATCAATACGATAATTTATATAATCGAACTCTCGCAATCTATTCTTCACTATAGCAATATCCCCCTGCAAAAACTCCACCCCCGTAAAGATTTCGCGGCGGATTGCCATCGTTGGCGATAACTCGCGGGTCCTTGATCTTTCCGTGTGTAATAGTGCCAAATGTCTTGGACGCTCGGCGTACTTAGAGGCGGCGCGCTGCCATAAATGTTACTTTAGCTCGGTTGGCAGAAAAGCGTCCCTCGGAAATTCTCTCGAACTGCTTCTGTCAGAGCGGCGGAAATGAGGTATTTGTATTGTATTATGTTTATATTGTGTTTGTGTTGTATTTGTATTGTACTTGTGTTGTACTTGTATTGTACTTGTACTTGTACTGTACTTGTACTGTACTTGTACTGTACTTGTACTGTACTTGTACTGTACTTGTACTGTACTTGTACTGTACTTGTATTGTACTTGTATTGTACTTGTATTGTACTTGTATTGTACTTGTACTGTACTTGTATTGTACTTGTATTGTACTTGTATTGTACTTGTATTGTACTTGTATTGTACTTGCACTGCACTTGTACTTATGCTGTTCTTGTACTGTACTTGTATTGTACTTGCACTGCACTTGTACTTATGCTGTTCTTGTACTGTACTTGTATTGTACTTGTATTATTCTTATATTGTACTTGTGTTGTACTCGTATTGTACTCGTATTATATTCGTATTGCGTTCGTATTGTATTCGTATTGTATTCGTATTGTATTCGTATTGTATTCGTATTGTATTCGTATTGTATTCGTATTGTATTCGTATTGTATTTGTATTGTGCGGGTCATTGATCTCGCGGGTCATTGATCTTTCCGTGTGTAATAGTGCCAAATGTCTTGGACGCTCGGGGTACTTAGAGGCGGCGCGCTGCCATAAATGTTACTGTAGCTCGGTTGGCAGAAGAGCGTCCCTCGGAAATTCCCTCGAACTGTTGCTGTCAGAGCGGCGGAGAAGAGGTGCGTATGTACGATTGGCTGCTGCACACTCCCATAGAGAACTCCCATAGAAGCAGATAGCTATGCAAACCAGGGGAGAGACGAGCGGTTCTGCTTTCGAAGCTTCCTTAAACGCGTATAACCACCTATTACGCACTTATAGGGCAAATCTCGAGGAGCCCGATAGTTGCCGGGGCTGTTGCCATTCCCCCTCCCCTCACCCCACTTTCGCGCTTTAGCTCCAACTATCTTTGCCCGATGCGAGTTATAATGGCCACTTGCCCGCTCGCACTGATACTGCAGTCGGAGAGCGGGTGTATAATTCAGAGGCTAATGTCAATTTTTGAGGCTAGTTTATTTCGCATTTTAAATGTTTATATTAACTCCAATTTTAAAGCGTTATTACAAACAATTTTTTTTGTTACATAAAACCCCACTCTAGCTCTCTAGCAATACAGCGCGCCAATATTTTACTTTCAAGTTCAAACATTTTTGACGGCTTTTATTTTTTTACGTGGACTTCCCGACCTTCCCCAGCACTGAAATTTGGTGGAGAATGTGCCTTTGCGTCAAGGAAGAAGTGATATAAATTTCAGAGCCCTAGCTAAAAGTTTAGGTTTTCACCTATTTTCGACCCTCGAAAATGGTCGATTTTTTCAAGTTTCTCAAAATCGGCCGAACCCGGGATATTTTGATTGTTTTCATATCAGGGTGGATAGAGAACAAAGAATCCGTGAAAAAAAGTCCGGATTTGCAACGAAAACGAGTCGAAAAACCGTCCAGAACAGTCCATTTTTGCTCATTTTTAACGGTTTTTATTTTTTCTGGTCGACTTCCCGACCATCCCCGGGGCTGAAATTTGGTGGGTAATGTTTTTTTGCATCGAGGAAGATACCATAAAAATTCCAGAGGCTTAGCTTAAAATTGCTTTTTCGGCAAATTTTTCTGAAGGGGTACCCCTTCAGATTTTTTCACGATTTTTCGAAGGTCCCCGAATTCGGGTTTTTTCTTCAGGAATCGATTGTTTGTGAATGAAAACGGATAGAAAACAAGAAATCCGTCGAAAAAAGTCCGGATTTCTATCGAAAACACTAAAAAAAAACTGCCTTTAAAGTTCGATTTTTTCGGAATTTTCGCTGGTTTTTCCCATATTTTTTGGACATCCCGACATTTTCCGGGGCTGCAATTTGGCGGGGAGTCTCCCCTTGCATCAAGGAAGATGTGATATAAATTTCAGAGCCCCAGCTCAACATTTTTTTCCCCCATATTTTTGGCTATCGAAAATATCCAATTTTTCAAAGGTCCCCGAACCCGGGTTTTGGTCCCGGTAAATGATCTCAATCGAATAATCATAATTGTAAATAATTTCAAAGTAGAATATTTTCTGCTTTAAGAAAAGTTATCTACAAACAATCCATCCACGGTAAATCTAATTAACCTGAGAATTCCTAATATTAATAAGAAAATAATTACGTATTCCACACTTCAAGTAATTCTATCTTGCAAATTTCGGGGCTGGTGCGGTTCGCGCTTTAACTAAAACAATCTTCGCCAGATGTGAGTTATAATGCACACTCGCCTCTGCTCTCTCACTGATACCAACAGGACTCTCCTTTAGCAAGCCGGAACGTACAGCACCGCCTGTTGTCCGAACGGTGCTTACTTACTGTTTCGGAGCTGAATTACCTCGCGCAAGATTCCTATCAGATTAGGAAACGTTTAGCTCGCTATTGTTGTTGCGCTGTTGTTGCAGCGCGGAATACCGCTAGCTCGAGAGTGCTTGAGAGTTGCTCAACGATGGAGCGCTCTTGTTCGCCGAGCAGATAGCTTGTAGATTGCAGGATAATTTATTTAAATATCGCTGGACAATGTAAATTAATTCAAGCGGATGCGATAGTGCTTGAATCGGAGAGATGAAAATGTAGTTGCGGTGAGTGTAGATTTGTCTTGAAAATTTGAAATGGTAAACTATTTATTGCGCATTCATTGTACTATGAATTTCGTATTTCAATTTCTCTACTTCTAAAAGTGGTGATTTCCAGATTGTTGAATTATAAAATTGATGTTTTCTGATATTTATTTTCGTAGTATTTTTCATTGCACACTTGAAGTGGCAAACTTATTATTGTTCACGAATTTTATTCACAATTCTTCATTGAAATTTTACTATTTGAAAAAATTTTACGCGGAAACAGTGTTTCGAGAAAAATGTGTTTGAAGTCTTAGGTATATTTAGCAAATATCTTTCGTATCTTCTTACGCAATACATCAGAAAGTTTCAAAATTCGTTATTATTTATATAAAATCGTCACTTCCTACACCGTACACCATTATTAACATCATTTTTGGGGGGGAAATTTGATGTTTTTGGCCCACTTACTTGTATGTGGTACCTTAAATTTATTTCCCAAACCACCGAAAACAAAAACAATACATATCAACTAGCAATCATATAAAATACTCGAATTACAAAAGTATCATCAACAACATTCACAAGGCTGGCCAATAATGCAGCACCATAATAAATTATAAAATTTATAAAATCTTAAAAATAAATTTATTCCCCCAACCAATTAAATAAATAAAACAATGCATATCAACCAGCAATCACATAAAATACTCGGATTATAAATACCATCAACAACACTCACATACCTGACCAATAAAACAGTACCATAATAAATTGTAAGATCTAAAAAATAAATTTATTTCCCCAACCAATTAAATAAATAAAACAACACATATCAACCAGCAATGATATAAAATACTCGGATTATAAATATCATCAACAACATTCACAAGGCTGGCCAATAACACAGCACGACAATAAATCATAGCCGGCAAGCAATTGTTAAGATAGCGAGGGCGCAGTATCGAGTTAAGATCAGAACGGACAAGAAGGCGTGTGAGTGCTTTCAGCTTGGACTGTAAATCCCATAAATCAGAAGCTGGAGGGCGCGCGAGCGCAACAATAGCCGAGTACACAATATAAGTACAAATTTATTAGGAAAGAGAAAAGTGGTTGGCTAGCCGCCGGGCAGAGATGAAGCCGACTGGCTCTTGGATGGTCATAGTGTGCGGCGCGGCGAGTCGAACCGGTCTTCACCGATAGCACCGATTCCTCCTTCTCGCTTCGGTTCAAGAGTTCCCCTTTAGTTCCCCATTGGTCCCCCATAGCTCCCCCTTAAGTAACCCTTTGCTCCTCCGCTCTGCTCAGACACACTTCGCACCGACTTCTTCTTTTAACCCTTTCGTTACGCTAGAGTTCGCGCGCCTCTTGTATCGAACAGTCTACACTTTCCAACTGATTGAATTTAATCCTGTTGCACTCTTACTAGCCTTTTTTCAAGCAATGCAGTTTTTTGGACCGATTTCGAGAAGGAGATAGTCAATTCGATTGCTGTTATATTTCTTTTATTTTATTTGTTTTATCTCATATTACCTTTTGGGTGTTGCAAACATGTTACACATGTTTGTTGCCTAACTTTTACATTTTTATGTGATATAATTTAGTCACATTTATAAATATGGTATTAATATTGTATATAAGATTGTATAAGAAAAAGAAACGATTGCATACAATGTATGGAAAGCGAGAAAATGTTGATTAAATGTTCAACTGATAGTACAATGCGAATGAAATAACAAACAATATAATCATTGCCCAAAATCTATGTATGAAATTTAAAATATGCAATATAATAAAACAAAGCGTATAATATTATAATTATTGTCACTCCACAATAAGGCATTCTTTACTTTATCAATTATTATTATACAATGTCTTGGCATAAATTTTGATATAGAAGAAAGTTCCTTTTGCAACGGTAAATAAATAATCTCAAAGTAGAATACTTTCTGCTTTAAGAAACGTTATTTAAAAACAATTCTAATGTGTGGACACGTTTTCACCCACGCTAGATCTCATTACCCTGAGAATTCCTAATGTTAATACGAAAATAATTACGTATTACACATTTGTAGTGCAAATCTCGATTGAAACGATTGTTCACAATGTATGGGAAGCAAGAAAATGTAGTGTAACTGTACAACTGATAGTAAAACTCGAATGAAATAACAAACAATATAAAGTAACTCATTGCCCACAATCTAAGTATGAAAGATAAAATATGCAATATAATAAAACAAAGCGTATAATATTATAATTATTGTCAGTCAATAATAAAGTGTTGTTTACTTTATCAATTGTTAATACACAATGAAATGTTTTACAATAAATTACATACCTTATGTTAATAACTTCGAATAAGATTGAGTAGAATGTATGGAAAGCTAGAAAATGTAGAATGACAGTGCAACTGATAGTAAAACTCGAATGAAATAACAAACAATATAAAGTAACACGTTGCCCACAATTCAAGTATGATATTTAAAATATGCAATATAATAAAACAAAGCGTATATTATAATGATTATCATTCGACAATCTTTAATTTATCAATTGTTATTATACAATGTCCTTTTTTAAAAATAAATTACATATCTTATGTTAACAACTTTGAATCACTCACAGTGATAAAAACAATAAGATAAAATGAACAATAATATGACAATCGCGCTTTTCCCAGTAAATGTTCAATGAAGTCCGCCGAAGTTTAACAATCGCAACAAACTCGCCGGTAAATTTGTACTGGACTTTCTAGGATAGCCTTTGAGTGGGAAGTTGAAGAAGTTGGCCGAGGAGAAGTCCTATCGGCAAAATAATACGGGCTCGCCAAGTAGAGAAAAGACGGATGTTTAACCCTGCGCGCGGCCCTTTCGCCGTGAAAATTACAGTGGCGCTCGCTAGTTACTTGTTATCCGAGAAGCAGTAATTACTATGGTGGAGCCACCGCCGAGTTAACTCGGTGGACCTCTTTGGTTTAGCTTTCCTTTTAAAATTCGCCTCTCCCACCCTTCGCGGTAGACCGTTTTTACCGCTTATACTCGGTTTCCTCCGCGTGCTCTTTTCCTCTCGCAGTTTCTCTCGTTCCCCATTCGCTAAATGGAAGTTAACTGTCGAGCAAATCTTTCCGAGAACTCCTTCCATTCCTCGGCTACCGCGTGTCGTGGATTTTTCACTTGTTAGCTCGCTTTGCTAATCGCTGGCAATGCATATTTTCTTCCGGGGGTTATTAGTGCATGTTTCAGGACGAAACTCATAGTCGTTGCTATACTTTTAGACTTTTGCGGTTAGAGTTTTATTTACAATTGTTTTTATTTGTTTCTGTCGCAAAGCCTTATTATGTATAAAAAGATTGTATTTTATAATTGTTGCTGTATGTATGCAACACTTAATAGAATGCTAAAACATTTCGAAGAGTATTGTATTGAGAGAGACATATAATTATAAAATGAGTATTTGTTTTTCTGACATTGTTATAAGAACATTGTATGCTAAATGGAAGTTAACTGTAATATGTGATTTTTCACTTGTTAGCCCGCTTTGCTAATCGCTGGCAATGCATATTTTCTTCCGGGGTTATTACTGCATGTTTCAAAACGAAACTCATAGTCGCTACTATACTTTTAGACTTTTGCGGTTAGAGTTTTATTTACAATTGTTTTTATTTGTTTCTGTCGCAAAGCCTTATTATGTATAAAAAGATTGTATTTTATAATTGTTGTTGTATGCATGCAACACTTGATAGAATGCTAAAACATTTCGAAGAGTATTGTATTGAGAGAGACATATAATTATAAAATAGTATTTGTTTTTCTGACATTGTTATAAGAACATTGTATGCTAAATGGAAGTTAACTGTAATATGTGATTTTTCACTTGTTAGCCCGCTTTGTTAATCGCTGGCAATGCATATTTTCTTCCGGTGGTTATTAGTGCATGTTTTGGAACGGAACTCATAGTCGTTGCTATACTTTTAGACATTGTGCAGTTAGAGTTTTATTTGTTATAATTATTCTTATTCATTTCAGTTGTGAAGCTTTATTATGTATAAAAACATTGTATTTTATAATTGTTGTTTCAAGCATGCAACACTTAATAGAATGCTAAAAGATTTAGAAGAGTATTGTATTGAGAGAGACTTATAATTGTAAAATAAGTATTTGTTTTTCTGACATTGTTATAAGAACATTGTTTTATTGAGTTTATTCTAAGCGTTTGTATGCTATATGAAAGTTAACAACCCGAGAAATGTTTCCAAGAACTCTTTCTGTGCCTCGGCTACTGTGTGCTCTGCGTTTCTCACTTGTTAGTCTGCTTTGCTAATCACTAAGATCACATATTTTCTTTCCGACAGTCATTGAAATTCTATGAATTTTCTCAGAAACGAAAGGTAATATTTGGCTTCTCTTTGCAGTTAAGTTAAAAAATAAAGAATTCGATATAAATTTAGTACAAATTGAATGAACTAGAACAATACAAATGGAACGTTTCTAAAAATCAAATGTCAAACTTTTGATAGTTGTTTTCTTAAAATACATATTTGCTAATTACTATGAACATAAATTTTTTCCTATAGTCATTTAAATTTAACGAGTTTTCTCAGAAACAAAGGGAAATATTTGGCTCTTCTTTGTATAATAGTACGAGTTAAAGAATTCGATGTAAATTCAGTACAAACTGAATGAACTAAAACAATATAAACAATACGTTTCAAAAAATCAAATGCCAAACTTTTGATAGTTGCTCTAATACTTTCGTTATTAAAATATATATTTGCATTAAAACTTGTGTCTATAAAACAATAATCTGTAAAGAGAGGGCTATTTTGACAAAATCGTCCCTATCAAACCTATACAAAATTACCGTTAACAATTGCGCACCGTATTAAAATTTTTAACGTTATTAATTTTAGTATTTCTATTTCTATTTCTATTTATACAATATTAATATTCATATTTTCTATTAATACATTAAACTTATATTTTATACTCATATTAAAATTGTTAATGCTACTAATTTTAGTATTTGTATTTCTATTTCTATCATACAGTATTAATATTCATATTTTCTATTAATACATTAAACTTATATTTTATACTGATACTGAAATTGTTAGTACTATTAATTTTAGTATTTCACTAACTCTAATATTAGCATTTTTAATCCGGCGTGTTTGATGCAAAAGTGACTACTTATTACCATGAAAGGAAACACTCAGGAATATGTGTATCACGCTCGATAGGATCGCGGAGTGTCTCGGCATCGCAAATCCTTTTATCTTGATCCTTTATTTGCCCCTTTGACGATTTTTGCCTTTACCGGGACGCTCTCTCAGCCGTCGCCGCGCGCACGCACGCACACACACGCACACACACACACATACATAGAGCGGCCGGCTGCCAGAAAAACTGCTTATTTTACGCAACGACAATCTCGAGTTCTTTTCACATCGGGCGGGTTAAGTGGCAGTTAACCGCAAGGGGATTTTCCCCGGAAACTCCGTTTCACATCCTGTACCGCCGGTTTTACATAAATCTTCAAGGCTGTCTATGCGCCGGAGTTCTCGAGCCAGTGCTTAACGTACTTCTCTCTGCCTTCTTTCTTTAATGCTTGTCTATCGGCCAATTTCCCGGAGGGTGTGGCTCGCTCGCTCGCTTTCTTTTCCTTTTTGTTTTTTTTGGAAAAGAAAATTCAAGATTTAGTAATTCCCCGAATGGGAATTAATTTTCTTGCGATATAAATTCATTGGAAAGCTTTGATACAATTATTTTACTATCTCAGATTATAAATATCAGCAACAACATTCACGAGCACCACCAATAATACAGCACCGTAATAAATTATAAAATTTATAAATTACAAAGATTATCAGTACATCAATTTATTTCTTGAACGATTGAAACAAATAAAACAATACATATCAACTAGCAATCACATAAAATACTCAGATTATAAATATCGTCAACAACATTCTATGCCTTCTTTCTTTAATGCTTGTCTATCGGCCAATTTCTTTCTTTTTTCTTGGAAAAGAAAATTCAAGATTTATTTAATACTCGCGTGTTATCGGCCCCTTTGCAATTGGGAATAGGATTTATTTTCTTGCGATATAAATTCATTGGAAAGCTTTGATACAATTGTTACTTTAATATTAGCTTTGATACAAGTATTTTACTATCTTGATTCTTCTACAATGTTAAAAACAGCTCGTGTTTCATTTTTATTATTAAGATTATCTGCACTAAATACGAAATTTTGCAACTGTACTGGGATTAATTTTCTTGCAATATAAATTCATTGATTCTTCTTCTTCTTCTTGTAATTCTTCGTCTTGATTCTTCTACAATGTTAAAAAAGCTCGAGTTTCATTTTTATTGTTAAGATTCGCTGCGCTAAATACGAAATTTTGTAAGGAATTGACGACGTACAAATACTAAATAAACATTGAAATTATTCGAGTAGCAAAATATTCGGTTTTCCCATTTTTATTATTAAAACTTTCTATTCTACTAAATATTATGTATTTAGTTTTTAGAATTTTTATAATACAAATGGGGAGACTCGATATTTTGTTTCGAATAATTTAAATGTTTCTTTAGCATTTGTATAATATAAATTTTATTTGTACAAGTTGTTTGTGCAGCTGCAAAATTTCGTATTTAATGCAGCGAATTGTGTCAATAAAAATAAAATTCGACTTTTTTTTTATTCTTATAGGAAGATCAAGATAATACAATAATTATATCAAAGCTATTTTTTCAGTAAATTTAAATTGTAAATGGACCAATTTTAGCAATACCAAGACTAATGAATTATTATTACAAATATCATTACAAATTACGATTACAAATTGACTGTTTTAGAAACAATTGTGTTGAAATAGCCGTCGAAAGGTTACAAAAAAGTACGCTTTAATTTCACCCGCGGCATCGTTTAAGAAACCGAAAAAAATGCGTGGCCGTCAAAGTGTTAAGAATTCGCCCCCCTTTTTTCGCCGTCCTGTTCGCCTTGCTTTTTCGTACACCGCACACGTAGCATCGCCAATTTCAGGTAACCTTTGCCAGCCGAGACTGGCAAGCTTGAATCTTATTCGTCTACTTGAGTCCTCGTGCCGTCAGCTTAAATCCGTCTACAAGCGCGCACTGAGAAGCGGAATATACTAGATAGATCCCGTCGTTCAATGGTATTACATTTGTCGAGGCATCTGCGAAATCGTGTATCCAGTGCGGACGGCTGTAAGAATAGAAATGGGGATGTACACGAAGAGTGGGCTTTCTGCGAGCACGAAAGCACACCATCAAACCTTGAGCACGTAAAAATCATCTGAGAATTATTTCGATCTCTGTGCGAGTTTGAAGATAAACTTCAAGTTTAAGGATAATAAAATGTGTGGAAGGGAATGAAAAGAATTTAGTAAATAAGTTGTATTTTATGGAGGTTATAAAGTGATTGAATTAAACAGGTCTTTTTTATAGAAATGCATTCTTAAAGTTGCAAACTTGGCGTAAGGAATAGGAAGAATAAAAGAATAAAAATTGTCTTTATCTTGATACGAGTATAAACATACCAAAATATGTTGAAACTATATTGGAATAATTAAATTAAACAGATTTGTTTTAAGTGCATTTACAATTCAAACTAGATAAATTGTATTAATATCAAAGTTAACGGATACTCTTGTATAAATTAATATTTAAGGGAGGAGAATATTCCACCGTTCAATCGTATTCAATTTGCTTCTGCAGACTTGCAAATCTGTTGCGAATCTTTGAGAATAAAAATGAGAAAATCCAAAGTGGATTCCACAAGAATACGAAAGCTTTAGTACTTAAAAATTATAATTGACAAAGACTTTAAATAAAGAGTGACAAAGATTCTAAATAAATCACTTTCAATACTATCAGAATTACCGAAATTAATACAGAAAAAAATACAAACCATAATTTAAGACTATTATATTTTAATCGAATTCTGCAAAAGTGCAGATCCTCCAGAATAAAATCGTAAAAACTCACAATAGATTTCAATTTTCACGCAAACATTCATCACATGCTTTGCCCCCTAAAAATAATTGTCAAAATCTATGAAACCATCCTATCCAAAACTGTTAAACATCCCGCGCATATACGTATACATACACGCTGTAGATGTGCCCTCAGAGAAATTGCAAATAGTAATACTCATAACATAATACATATACAATTATGTAATTCAATTCCACAATATAAATTACATTACAAATATATACTATGCTTCTACATTTTTGCATTTCTCTTGGAAAATATATACGTAAAAATATATATGCATGCCTTATACATATGTATACACTAAATATAAATAGTAATGTTTATAACGTAATACACAATTCTATAATTAAATAGTACAATATAAATTATAGTACAAATATATTGATTTAAATTGTAATGCTTTTGCAATGGTAATGCTAATAGTATTTACCTATCACATAATGTATCATTACAGAATTAAATTATATGTATAACATACTTTTACATTTCTGCATTTCTCTTGGAAAATATATACGTAAAAATATATATGTACGCCTTATACATATATACAATAAATTACAAATAGTAATCCTCATAAGATAATATACAATTATGTAACTAAATTGCACAATATAAATTACATTACAAATATATACCATACATGCTTCGCCCCCTAAAAATAATTGTCAAAATCTACAAAACCATCCTGTCCGAAACTGTTAAACATCCGACACACACACACGTATACATACACACTGTATTTGTACGCTCAGAGAAAGTACAAATAGTAATCTTCATAAGATAATATACAATTATGTAATTAAATTGCACAATATAAATTACATTACAAATATATACTATACTTCTATATTTCTGCATTTCTCTTGGAAAATATATACATAAAATATATATAATATATAAAGCCTTATACATGTATACAGTAAATATAGATAGTAATGTTTATAACGTAATATACAATTCTATAATTAAATTGCACAATATAAATTACATTACAAATATATACCATACATGCTTCGCCCGCTAAAAATAATTGTCAAAATCTACAAAACCATCCTGTCCGAAACTGTTAAACATCCCACACACACACACACACACACAGAGACACATTCAAGATCAGCAGCGACTTAGGCTTGCCAATTACACGAGACGGAGCGTCTACAAAATATTTCCGTGGTGGCGCGCGGGGCGCGCGATAGGATCGCGGCGTCCCTCCCGAAGGGAATTGGGCTGCTCTAACAAGAAGAGAAGATCGCCCAGACGCGATACAGCTCGGTGTAAAGTTACTCGGACTTAACTGCGCTTCGATGGTGAGAGTGTACTGTACGTGAGGAGGGTTCGTCGGTGTCCGCCGCTGCTGCAAACTGTCCAAAGGGAGAGTGGACGGTGTCGTAAGTGTGTGTGTGTGTGTGTGGGTGTGGGTGTCCGGTCGGTCGCTCGCTCTCCTCGGTTCGCACTCCGAGCCCTGTGTGAAGTCTCGATATCATCGGGTCATCGGTATTATGTACAGAACGCCTTCTTCGAAACCGCGCCAGTCCACGTCTCCTCCGCCTCTTTCTCTTATCCTCCTTCTTCTCCTTCTGCTTCTTCTTCTCATTTGACGCTCGTATGTGTTGGGAACCTCGAAAGAACGCGGCATAAAATACAGATTTGTTAGTTGTATTGCGGCTAACTCGAAGTTATTAATTATTTTTTTGGATTCCTGGAAGGAATCTTGGTTGTTATATTATATTATATTATATTATATTATACAAATCGAAATAGAAAAGAAAGCAATATACAGTGGATAAAAGCAGTATTTATACATTCAGTTTTTCTGGAATAAGTTCTTTCTTAACGGATGTTATTTTTCATTTTGTCAAATATAATTCATGTTACATACAATAAATGCAACATAATATACACGCACAACCTTGGTTGTTATATTGTATTATGTTATGTTATATTATGTTATATTATATTATATTTTAAATGTGTATTGGTATTATTTGTCTTTGAGAAATACTCGACCCATAAGCTTCTGAAAAATAAAATATAGTGTGAGTGGCAAAAATAATCGGACAGTTATCAGAAATTGCTCTGATAAAATTTTGCACAAAATAGTACTATTGTTGTAAACTTGAATTGTATCCCTTACGTACTTTTAGATTACATAAATTTATTCGTAAGTAATTATAATTATTATTTATATAAGTATGTACGTAAAATATGTTTGGCAAATGAGGCAGCCAATCACGCAAAGGGAAAAATAAGTGGAGACATTATTGCCCACGTAATACAGATAATCATTATTCCAAATAATTAGTAGTTGGTACTCACTTGATGTTGCTTTCCTTTGACAGAATTATTGACTAAAGGATCAAAATAAAATAGATTCAGTATATAACAATAATATTGTTAAAGTAAACTTTGGCAGAACCATGTTTATTATTCGTTCATTTACTTTTGTCCCCAACTAAACTTCATTTTTTTATATTCAATTTTTGTTAGAACAAAATAAATTATACGCGATTTACATTATATGATGACAGCTTTATGTAGTATTTGCGTTAAATCAATACACAAATGTGTATTCTATAATATATTACTAATATTAAAACCGTGCAAACTGTCAATGCTCATTTAGCAATTTCTATAAATAATAATATAGCTAACAGGCAACAATAACTGCTGTAAATAGTAAGTGTATTTTATTTGCCAGAATTAATAGTTGATGAAAATTCTTGTCTGGTTTTGACACAGGCGTATTTGTATATTATTATTGTATTATTCATATGACAAGATATGCATAAGGTACACAATTATTTAAAATATATAAGTAACACAGCTAAACAATTTATATAAATATTATACAGCAGCCTACAACCAAAAATGATTATTTAACACTAGATTTACAGACGCTTCCACATACCTCTGTTTATGGACACTTATTTTCATTAAAAAAAACTATTAATTTCGTTTAAGGACAATTACAATGTTAAAAGGCATGATATAAGTTAATTCAATCTGTCAGGATTGCATAAATAATTGTCAGTAGAAATTGGAAGGAAAATGAATAAGCTTTGTAATTTTGCTAGTGAGGTCCGAATTCCGTCAAAATAACGTGCGCCGTAAACCTAGCGTTAAATAATTATAAGTTAATCTTTGTTAGTCATATGGACGGTTTATTTTGAAAGTGGTGTAAGTCCATTTTTAAAAAAAATGAGACATCACGTAATTTATGCTTAATTTGGGGTAAATGCTACTAATATCTTATGGTAATTTTAACAATATTATTAACGTTTAGAATTAAGAATACTACTTCTATTTCATATCGTGTTATTATTTGTTAACAAAATTGGATTAATATGAAATATATTTCAAGTGGTATTTGATTTTTCAACATTGAAATTAAACGATTTTTACAATTGACTCATTTTGAAAGTGATGTAAGTCCATTTGCAGCCCGAAAACATACATCATTTTCGTTAAATTTGCCCAAAACAAATTTATATGATCAAATTACACATTCATAAATCAGTAAAACCATTGCCAGACTTGATATAATTAATCTATATTTTTTCATTAACAGATATGCGAACATTGAATTTTCTCAAAACAACCGAAAATGGACTTACACCACTTTCAAAATAAACGGACCAATATTTCATAGAAACTTAAAATTTGTAGAACTTCCACATACGTGTCTTCTCGGTTCCTTCTCGCATGGCATTCCCTGTCCACAATTCCCTGGTCCAGAGGCTGATCCCTGGGCGGCGACAGCTCGGCTCGACACACGTAACGTCCTCTGCTACACCCGAGAAGACCACTGTAAATATCGCGCGTGGCCGATGCCGTTTCTGAATTTCGTTTCCATGGCCGCCGCCCAGCACTCTCTTCCTCCTCTCTGTCTCTCTGATCCTCTGTTTCACGGGATTCAAGATCGCCCAAGAAATCTCGGAATAAATTGTCGACGGATGCTGCGAGATCCCCGGTGTTTCTTGTGCGGTCTGCCACCGTGGGATCTCGCTGCTTCCTGTTGCAACATTGATCCTCTTGCGATTTCTTGGTCGGTTAATGTATTATATTTATTAGTAATTTGTTGTTTACAGTAGTTTTTATTGGTTGGTTTTATTAATACTTATAAACTGAAATTAACTGAACACAGTCGAGAACTTTTATTACTCAGGAGAGATATTGTAGAGAATGTGAAAAGGCTGATGGCTTACACAAGACTGACAGTTATATGAAATTAAATTAACAAGGAGTCAAAAGAACAACGCTCCTTCACTACCAATTCAGCTAAAGTTCATATAGTGAACATAGTATTAAATAGTATTAATTATTTTTGAGAATTCTAATAGTTTTAATAGTTTATAATCCAAAATCTATTTTATACTACTCTTGTGTAATGTTTGTATTTTGAATCTTTGATCGCATGTTGTTAATCTTCGAATATAAAATATCCAGTCATTTATATCCCTTACAAATTTTATCTTGAGAGAATACTTTGTTGTTCTTTGACTATTTTGGTTGGCAAGAAGTAAATACAAGAATTATTGAATTTGAAACAAATATTGAAAGGAATGAACAACTATTTCGGTAATTAAATTTAATAGATAAATAATCAAGTATTTGAATGAAATAAGTAACAATTTCTTGAATTCCATGTTTGCTACTTTATTTCTTATATTAACGTTTTCAACGAGTAAAATATGTTAATATAAATTGTCTGGTGACTACAAAGTTTAGAGGGCGCCATAAAGGGTTAAGTCTTTCACAGTAAGCAAAGAGTACAAAGTTACCGTTACTGGCAAATATAATTTATATTAAAAGTGGCCTAAGTCTATTTGTCCATTGGAATTTTGTGTTTTTAATTTTATTAGAACGCAAATTCTTTAACATCGCAATTTCAATATAAGTGAACTTACGTCACTTTCAAAATAAACGGCTCGAATAATCAAGTATTTGATTTAAATAAGTAACTATTTCTTTAATTCCATCACCGCAACTTTATTTCCCATATTAACGTCAACAACATTAATAAAATACGTTAATAAAAATTGTCGAGTGACTTTAAAGTTTAGACAACGCCTTTCACGGTATCCAAAGCGTAGAAGGTCACCGTTTCTGGCAAATATAATTTATTTTAAAAGTGGCCTAAGTCTATTTGTCCATTGGAATTTTGTGTTTTTAATTTTATTAGAACGCAAATTCTTTAACATCGCAATTTCAATATAAGTGAACTTACGTCACTTTCAAAATAAACGGCTCGAATAATCAAGTATTTGATTTAAATAAGTAACTATTTCTTTAATTCCATCACCGCAACTTTATTTCCCATATTAACGTCAACAACATTAATAAAATACGTTAATAAAAATTGTCGAGTGACTTTAAAGTTTAGACAACGCCTTTCACGGTATCCAAAGCGTAGAAGGTCACCGTTTCTGGCAAATATAATTTATTTTAAAAGTGGCCTAAGTCTATTTGTCTATTAGAATTTTGTGTTTTCAATTTTATTAAAACGCAAATTCTTTAATATCGCAATTTCAATATACAATGAACTTAGGTCACTTTCAGAATAAACGGCTCGAATAATCAAGTATTTCAATTGAATACGTAATTATTCCCATTATTGCAACTTTATTTCCCATATTAACACCCTCAACATTAATAAAATTCGTAAATAAAAATTGTCGAGTGACTTAAAAGTTTAGACGGCGCAGCGGCGGAGGGCTAAGCCTTTCACGGTAACGAAAGAGGTAGAATATTACTGTTACTAGCAAATAAATAGTCAAGTATTAGAATCAAATACATAACTATTTCTTTACTTCCATTATTGCAACTTTATTTTCAATATTAACGCAATCAACATTAACAAAATACGTTAATAAAAATTGTCGAGTGACTTTAAAGTTTAGACGGCGCTGTGGCGGAGGGCTAAGCCTTTCACGGTAACGAAAGAGGTAGAATATTACTGTTACTAGCAAATAAATAGTCAAGTATTAGAATCAAATACATAACTATTTCTTTACTTCCATTATTCCAACTTTATTTTCAATATTAACGTCATCAACATTAATAAAATACGTTAATAAAAATTGTCGAGTGACTTTAAAGTTTAGACGGCGGCGCCGTGGAGGGCTAAGCCTTTCACGGTAACGAAAGAGTCAGAGAGGGTTACCGTTAGCAGCGCGCTGTTGGCTAACGGACTGGCGCCCCGCTAGTGCGAAAGTATCGAGCTGCAAAAGTGAGATGATTGCGAGAGGTCATCGGGCAGATCGATCCGTGCGATTTCCTTGCAGGCTAATTTATCTCGGCGCTATCTCCGCGCACGGAATACCGGACACGGCTCTCCCAGCTGCGATTAGCACCTTAAGCGGAATACGCTCTCGATTATAGCGCCCGGCGGACACGTGACATCCTGTTACTCGTTACGCTCTTCCCCACGCGGAATAAATAAGCCGCGATTCCTAATCAATTCGGTGGCGCTCGATCCACGATCCACGTGTAGATGTGTATCATTATGTTCCTGCTAAAATAGATAAAGTATAATATGAGCCGTTTATTTTGAAAGTGGCCAAAGTCCATTTTCCAAAAACATCGAGTTAACTACCTCAATCGATGCATTTCTTGATGATCCTTTCATTTTCAAGCAACTTGTTACCAATATATTTAAAATCATTAAGATCTTGTAATACGAGAATTTGTTGGTTAATGAAATGATGAAAAAGTTTATTTTTATTATTCCTTAAGTAATGTTAATATTATGCTAATTGGGATGATACATTTGACACCCTTAGAAACCCAAAAACATTATTCCACTATGTTATCCGTTACCCATATTTTTAAATTTAATTCAACGCAAACCCATCAATATCTCGTTTCGAAGATAAATGGGCTTAGGCCACTTTCAAAATAAACCGCTCATATATCAATATAATATAAATTATAATACGAATAAATAAAATGCAGAAAGGCGTGAAATGATTTTAATTCGATTTTTTTCTTATGTATAAAATTGTCATTTAAGCTAACTAGCTGTAAAATTATTGCAATATTCACTAATTACAGTGGGAGTTTTAAGAATAATAGTAGTTTTCAAGAAGACTGCCATTCGTTTTTATATACAGGCGATTTGGATAATTATTTTACTATTAGAATGTATATGTATTCCTACCAAACTTATAAATATTAGATTTTATTATGCTTATAAAAGATAGATTAAAAGAGCTTCTTGCACACAGACAATTTGAGATGTAATTTGACTGAAAAGTTTCAAGAGAAATGAAAATCGAGCTAAGCATTATTAGAAGATATTTGCAATAAAGGTAGCTGCAGCAGTCTATTATTATATGAATTAAGCTATTTTTAACGTGCTACTGTCCTAACAATAACGTTAATTAATTGTAAATATGTACATACAGTTTGTTTATTTCTTTAAATTAATTATTACGTGTTTTGGTTATTCCACAATAAAAGATTTAGAGCATATAAAGTATCATAATAAAAAACTTGTTCCAAATTCTTGAAGGGTTGTATTCGTTAATTTGATACATTTTCCGAAATTTCTACTATTGGAACGCTTTATTATATTACTTTAATTGGTTTTCTTGAAGCAGATAAACAAACGCATAAAGAAAAACATAAAAATGCTATAAGAACGATACAATAACGTGTTCGAACAATACAAAAAATATTTATAATTTTTTTAAAGCACATGAAGAAAGACATGTGAAAATTGTATAGTTTATTTATAAGTTTTCCTACTTTTCTACTATTGGAACGTTTTATTACATAATTTTAATTGGTTTCCTTGAAGTAAATAAAGAAATGCACAAAGAAAAACATAAAAATGCTATAAGAACAATAACGTATTCGAACAATATAATATATTTTCTTGGTTTTTTTCAAGACACCCAAGGTTATAATCAAATATAATAAAATGCATTATTTCAAATGCGTGTGAAAACCCTTTCAAAGTAATACAACAGTATTCGAATAAGACAGTTTCCACTGTGGATCAATTTACAGCAGAGGGCGCCAATGATTGTAAACGCATTTTTGTAGGCAGATATTAATGATGTTGATGGCGGAGGATGGTGAATATTTCGTGTGCGGTGACTGAAATGGCAAACGACTCTCTCTCTCTCGGCGTGCTAAAATAATACCAGCTGGCAACAGCTGCCCGATAACTCGCATTTGGAAGCTGTCATCTGTCACGATCAATTATGAGCGCCTTCGACGACTACAGAGCAACTGCCCTTTTTGTATTGTGCAGTTTTTATTCGCCAGCAATATTAGTTCTTGTTCGTATAATACGCGAGTGTCGACTGTACGTTTTTTAAAAAATCGTTTTCAATGTAAATCAATGTGTTTAATTGTTTGTGGTTGCAGGGAATTCTAAATTTAATTTAATTTAAATATAAAGTGGACCTTTCGTTGTCAAACTTCAAACTTCAATCGGGAAATTCTAGTAATTCAAGTTGCATATTGTTATTAATTTATTATTATAACACTGTTTCATTTCATTGAATTCGTTATTGTTTGTAGGATTCTCATAAATAATTTAGTTACTTTAATTATACACAAATCTTTTCCTGCCCTTTTTGTATTGTGCAGTTTTTATTCGCTAGCAATATTAGTTCTTGTTCGTATAATACGCGAGTGTCGAATGTACGTTTTTTAAAATCGTTTTCAATGTAAATCAATGTGTTTAATTGTTTGTGGTTGCAGGGAATTCTAAATTTAATTTAATTTAAATATAAAGT
Source organism: Ectemnius continuus (assembly GCA_910591665.1). Classification (NCBI taxonomy): domain Eukaryota; kingdom Metazoa; phylum Arthropoda; class Insecta; order Hymenoptera; family Crabronidae; genus Ectemnius; species Ectemnius continuus. The sequence goes on from OU342856.1 coordinate 4,329,601, forward strand.
GGACCTTTCGTTGTCAAACTTCAAACTTCAATCGGGAAATTCTAGTAATTCAAGTTGCATATTGTTATTAATTTATTATTATAACACTGTTTCATTTCATTGAATTCGTTATTGTTTGTAGGATTCTCATAAATAATTTAGTTACTTTAATTATACACAAATCTTTTCCTGCTCTGTTTGTATTATGCAGTTTTTATTCGCTAGCAATATTAGTTCTTGTTCGTATAATACGCGAGTGTCGAATGTACGTTTTTTAAAATCGTTTTCAATGTAAATCAATGTGTATAATTGTTTGTGATTGCAGGGAATTCTAAATTTAATTGAAACAAAAGTAACTCATTGAAAAGTCTTCGAATTTTGTATATTTTTTCTATTTAAAAGTAATCTTTGTCGCTGGCAACAAAAAGGAATTTTAAGAGATTTTTGGTCTGAAACAATTACTTTTTCGAAAAATAAAATAACAATAAGGAAAGCTTTTTGCAACGAATACACGGATTATAATTACAATAAAAACAGAGCGCTCGATAAATATTTAAACCCAAGGGAGCGAACATCCACGCAAGAGTTATTAATTCCAGGTTTTAATCGCGGCAAACATAACCAAACATATTATCCCGAAGGCGTGAACAGTTACCCGCAAATAAATATTCCTCCCTTCAGAATGCTCATCGAAGCTTAATTTCTCATCCGGTGCTCGCGAACTTTAATTATTTTCCCCAGTGGAAAATACTTTCACCGTTCAACACCGGTGGACTTCAATTTTTCCTCGATCAAACTTACTTGTCTTCAACGACGACGCGGCAGCCAATAATTCGACGGGCGGACTTTTAATTGCGCATTACGCTCGAGCGGCACGCGTCGCGTCGCTGTGATTTCAGCCCGCTGCTGGCAATAAATACCATTTCGTCATTCGTCGGGGAATGGCTGCCTGGGGGATTCCGGGAAGGGCTGAGAGTGGGCGGATGAATTTTGGTCAGCCAGCTTCCCAAGCAACCCCATGAATCGTAGTACGTGCCTCGTCGAACCTCCGCGAGCATTGCCCGCTTGTGTGCTTAACTCCTGTCTTGGCCTACACGCTGATTCACTTCCAGTTGTATCAGCACTGTCAGACACACGCTCCCGCACATATACGTATACATACACGCTGTAGACGTACGCTCGGAGAAATTGCAAATAGTAATGCTCGTAACATAATATACAATTATGTAATTAAATTGTATAACATAAATTACATTACAAATATATACTATACTCTTCTATATTTCTGCATTTCTCTTGGAAAATATATATGTACGCCTTGTACATATGTATACAGTAAATATAAATAGTAATCTTTATAACAATATATACAATTATATAATCCAATTGCACAATATAAATTACATTACAAATATATACTATACTCTTCTATATTTCTGCATTTCTCTTGGAAAATATATACGTAAAAATGTATATGTACGCCTTATACATATGTATACAGTAAATATAAATAGTAATACTCATAACATAATGTACAATTATTTAATTAAATTGCATAATATGATTTACATTAGAAATATATACCATACTTCTACATTTCTGCATTTCTCTTGGAAAATATATGCGAAAAAATGTATATGTATGCCTTATACATATGTATACAATAAATGTAAATAGTAATCTTTATAACATAATAACATGCTGTAGACGTACGCTCAGAGAAATTGCAAATAGTAATGCTCATAACATAATATACAATTATGTAATAAAATTGCACAATATAAATTACTTTAGAAATATATGCCATATTCTTCTACATTGTTGCACTTCTCTTGGAAAATATATACGTACAAATGTATATTTACGCCTTATACATACAGTAAATATTAATAGTAATCTTTACAACATGATATACAATTATATAATTAAATTGCACAATATAAATTACATTACAAATATAGTTATTTAAGTTGTAATGCTATTGTAATAGTAATAGTAATAGTAACAGTATTTATCAGATACTGTATAATTATACAATTAAATTATATACCATACTTCTACAATGATTCATTTCTCTTGGAAAATATATGTATAGATAGAGTAGATATTCTACTGCAATATAGATTACTAAATATACATATAGATATATTAAATAATATACTAAATGTATAGATACAATATATGTAACATATTATGTTTTTTACAATACAATAACATTACAATAGAAATGCTCATAACAGAATATACAATTATACATGTATAATTAAATTGCATAATATAAATTACATTACAAATATATTTATTTAAGTTGTGGTGCTATTGTAATAGTAATAATAATAGTTTCTATCAGGTAAACGCAATTAAACACAATTAAATTATATAATATACTTCTACATTTCTGCATTTCTTTTGCAAAATACATACGTTACAAATATTAAAATCGTGGAGACTATTAATGATCATCTATCACGTTCTAGAAACAATAATGCAACTAATACGTTGCAATAAATAAGATAATAGTGATTTATTTCGCAAAATTAATAGTGGGTGAAAATATTTCCCGATTCTAACATGGTTGCATTGCTTCCCAACAAGATAGCTACAATGTTATTCCACATTTTTGGGACACCCTGCATTTACAGTAATAAAATCTAGTAGTTCTTATTAAATAATACAGAACTAATAATTCGAATTAAATATAATTCCAGTATATAATTAAATTATATAACGTAATCACACATTTATATAATTTTCTAGATAATACAAATCACATTCTAAATTACACATAACCTAAAATATCCAACCGTTAGTTTCTTATACAATATAGATTATATAATCCCACATTTATATTATTTTCTAGATAATACAAATAACATTCTAAATTACACATAACCTAAAATATCCAACAGTTAGTTTCTTATACAATATGTATTATATAATCCCACATTTATATTGTTTTCTAGATAATACAAATTACATTATAAATTATACAGGATTTAAATTATCTAACAGTTAGTTTCTTATACAGTATGTATTATATAATCGCTCTACATATACACACGTATTCTGCGGCGAGGCAAACTGAATCTCCCTGTACGCGTCCCAGCCACGTAGCAAAGATCAGGGGACGGCTTTCCCGCCGCCCGCTTTTCTCTCCACGGCGAAAATCTCTTGTCACGGAAACACTTTAGTTTGGTTCCCATGAGTGTCATGGTGTGTTCGGGGCAGCCCGGCTCGGCTCTCTCTCTCACGCGCCGCCGCGTCTGTATCGCTTTCCGCTGCAAATTGTCCTACCACTATTTGCACTAGACTTGTTGACACTGGCTGGTAAAGGCGGCGGAAGACAATTCTCACCGCCGACGCCGACGCCACCGCCACCGCCGAGTCACGTGATAGGTTGTGCCGAGTTTGTGCTACGGTTTGGTGGTCCGTTGATCAGGGAGCTTTTATTTCCTTTGTTTATTTGGTGTTTCGATTCTGCGCTTATAGCTGATATTGAATGGAAGAATACGACGTTTCTTTTTTATTGTTGTCGATATAGTTGCAATAAACCAATCAATAATAATTATAATAATCCGTCAAATTGGCGATTAAAGAAAACCACGCATTTTCTTTTTAAAAAATTAATTCAATTCAAAAACAGTTACAATCTTAATAGACATAATGCAACTTAGTTAAAATTTATTCTGGATTGCATGAATAATTGGGAGCGTAAATTGGAAAGAAAGTAATAATAACTGTTCTTATTGTAATCAAAATCATACAGAATTGTGGAATTACATGGCGCAGAGGGAAATAAATTTGGGTATATGTATATTCGTCTCATTATAATAACAACTGTCAGCATAGTTTGGAAAAAACTCAATAATAATTCTTTTCGCAATTTTATTAATGATGCTCGAAATCCGTCAAAATGACAGCTCTCGTAAATCTAGTGTTAATATTGTTATTGTTCCGTTTAGTGCACTTTCTTCAGCTTTCTGTCCTATTTCTGTGTATATCACTCGCTTTGTTTTATAGTATATTATATTTATTATACACATATGATATATTAGGTATATTAAATACACGATGTTAATTTTTACTTTTTTCGCTAAGAATTTCGGAATTCGACAGAAGAAAATTATGAGAATTTAATTACATAACGTAGAAGTTTGACCAGAGATAAGTGGCTTTGGCTGACAAGGAAGGGTTATACCACTGAATCACGAATGACACACAACGAATGAATAAACAAGTTTCCAGGATAAAATCGTGGTTAAATCTTAGCTTCTCATTTATATTATTTATGCTCTACTTTTAATATCAGAAAAAGAGTAAAATAATAGAAGTAATTACAATACATGAGTGCACCACTCTCTGTTACACCATCTTAATAATCATTTTCCATGGAAATATTTCCCAAAAATGTGTGTTATTTATCCTGGAAATTTGACAGAAAAGAAAATTGCAGAAAAACAGAAGAAATTAATTGGGCGCAGCGGACAGAGGTTAAATCATAGCGGAGTGATTCGGTCTGACAGGGAAGTCTGCTATCACTGAAACCTGGCGGCAGTGGCGCGCGCATTATACACGCGCATCAAGCGGAACAGGGATTTTTCAGTGTGCCGCCGCGCGCTTTTAGACTGATTTCAATTACAGGTAGAGATACATTCGAACGTAGCTTGCATATCGTTAAATCAGCGCGCGTCTATCCAGTGAGCCGACAGCCGAGCTTGGCTCGCCTCGAATTATCCGAGACGCGCGTGGAGAGTTCGCGCATGTCGCTCTCTCTCTCGCTCTCTCTGCCTGCAAACCAATTACAAGCTATTCGACTGTGGAACAGCGAGATTTCCGGCCGAGTGCTTCTTGAACCTCATCCGCAGATGTGGGTAATCACGTAAGCCCACATCGCAACCTCGCACCAGTGACTGCCGGCCCTCTTGGATTTCTATGCACTACTATTGGCTTACCGCTCTATGACCACTCTCCCAGCCAACTTACATACGATAGTCATCCATTATCTAGCAATTATGCAAGTAAATAATCTAAGAAATATAATAATAAATTACAGAGTTATTATAATTGTATTTACATACGATAGTCATGAATTTAGTAAATAATCTAGCAATTATAATCACAAATTTCCAAGTTATTATAAGTATAATTGAATACAATAGTGATGAATTTAGTAATTATAAAAGTAAATAATCTAACGAATATATTCATAAATTATCTAGTTATCATAATTAGAAATTATCCAATAATTGTAATAATTGATTATCTAGCAATTTTAATTTTGCACGAATTTTTTCCAATGTTTTTTGTTTTATTGGTGACATTTCACGTGCATGTTAATATTATCTGAATTTAAAATGTATTAGGTTGTTGCAATTGTCTTTGACGTGAAAATCGCTACGTATTCTTTAAATAGTTATGGGTTTGTATTAATAAAAATATATTAATTCACAAATATATACTACATAGATATTTAAAATCTTCGCCGAAATCTGTAAAATAAACAATTGCGAGCTGAGTTAGTCTTGAGAATGTTTAGTATCTAAACACTTTCTTGTCATATTACTTTTCTTACTTTTTCTGGATATACTTTTTCGTATATTTTTTATATTTTGAACAAGAAAAACTAAACATAAATGTTGTATAACATGGTGCTGTGATAAAATTTTGATAATATAATTGGGATAAAATCGGTTCTACCACAATATCTACTGCAAGTAGAATGTGTACGCGTCTGTGCTGCTCCAGTGCATGGACGTTTCCCACATATTATTTGCGTTACTTATTACAAAATTACATTTGGCTTTTCTTGAAATACATAAAGAATTTTATTATATAAAAATAATATAACGGATTATGGCTGTGATAGTAGAAAATTGTGACAAAAGCGGTTCTACCGCATAGATACATACCGTAAGTAGAATGAGTACGCGTCTGTGCTCGCATAGAGAACTGAAGCCAGCCGTAGCACTCTTCTCTATTTCTCATATATTATGTGCTTTATTTGGAAAAAAATAACAATTATAATTCGAATAATAGTCCGAATTAAAACACGATACAAATACAACTCAAAATGCTTCGAATAATTACAATATGTGTTAGTACTAATCATATTATTTTTATTGTTTTTCTCGAAATACACAAAGAGATACATCATTTTTTTTTATTGCGCATCAAGAAAGACTGTAAAAATAATACAACGGATGATTTCTGCGATGGTAGAAAATTCTGATAATACAATTCTGATAAAAGAGATTTTACCGCATAGATACATACTGCAAGTAGAATGAGTACGCGTCTGTGCTCGCGCAGCGCATGGAGAACCGAAGTCAGCCATAGCGCTCTTCTCTATTACCAGCCTCGAAAGCCAAGTGGCTTTTCGACGGGGGGCTTGGATCAGGTGCGACTATCGATTCTCGCAAGCCTATCCTGACGCATGCATATTATTTTTCAACCTGGGTTGACTCGGCTTCGGTGAACCCGCCCCCTCTCCTCGCTAATGTCTACTTTTTCGTGGACTTCCCGACCTTCCCCGGGACAGAAATTTGGTAGGGAGTCTTCCCTTGCATCAAGGAAGAAGTGATATAAATTTCAGAGCCCTAGCTCAATGTTTAGGTTTTCACCTATTTTCGACCCTCGAAAATGCTCAATTTTTTGAAGTTTCTCAAAATCGGCCGAAACCGCGATATTTTGATTGTTTTCGTATCAGGGTGGATAGGGAATAAAGAATCCGTGAAAAAAAGTCCGGATTTGCAACGAGAACGGGTCGAAAAACCGTCCAGAAAAGTCCATTTTTGCTCATTTTTAACAGTTTTTATTTTTTTTGGTGGACTTCCCGACCTTTCCCGGGACTGAAATTTGGTGGGCAACGTTTTTTTGCATCAAGGAAGATACCATAAAAATTCCAGAGACCTAGCTCAAAATTTGTTTTTCGGCAAATTTTTCTTAACGGGTACCCCTTCAGATTTTTTCACGATTTTTCGAAGGTCCCCGAACTCGGGTTTTTTCTTCAGGAATCGATTGTTTATGAAAGAAAACGGATAGAAAACAAGAAATCAGTCGGAAAAAGTCTGGATTTCTATCGAAAACACTAAAAAAACTGCCTTTAAAGTTCGATTTTTTCGGAATTTTCGCTGGTTTTTCCCATATTTTTTGGACTTCCCGACATTTTCCGGGGCTGCAATTTGGCGGGGAGTCTCCCCTTGCATCAAGAAAGATGTGATATAAATTTCAGAGCACCAGTTCAAAATTTTGTTTTCCCCATATGTTTGGCCATCGAAAATATCTCATTTTTCGAAGGTCCTCGAACCCGGGTTTTTTCTTCATGAATCAATTGTTTGTGTATCGGAGCGGATAGTAAACGCAGAATCCATGAAAAAAAGGCCGGATTTGTATCGAAAATACCAAAAAAACATTCCTGAATAATGAATTTCATCTCATTTTGATTAGTATTGAACACATGGAATTTCCCTTTGAATATGATGTTAGTAATAACAGTAACAACAAATAAATTACTATATAAATAGTAACAACGACTTATATCAGTAATAACGAATAGATGATCAAACTATCATACTAATATTGTAATACTTTAATATGCTAATCTAACAAATATTATAATAACCTAATCATCTGTTCGATTAATCGTAGAATATTCTCTAGGAATTTATACAACTGTGAACAAAGTTCGCGTATAATATAGCATTTAGTATTGAACACACGGAATTCCCCTTTGAATAGCGAGCTTTCGCCAACGTTAATTTGATACTGAATTACGTTTTCCCCATATCAGTAATGCACACTCAGCAGCTCAGCCGCTTTGTAATGTGCTCTATTGTATCATCCCATTCCTCGAGATGAACACAGAACATCAAGCGGCTCGATTCGTATGCTTCAAGGTCCCGCAAACTTCAATCGGGAGATCCTAGTAAATCAAGTTGCATATTGTTATTAATTTATTATTTTAACACCGTTTTATTTCGTTGTATACGTTATTGTTTATAGGATTCTCATAGACAATTTAATCACTTTAATTACACACAAATCTTTTCTATTAGTTCCTTGTATTTTCTATATTATATTTATTGATGGGATTAATAAAAAATATTTGGATATGATATTATTATATTATGTTATATTATACAAATCGAACTAGAAAAGAAAGCAAATATACAATGGATAAAAGCAATATTTGCACATTCAGTTTTTCTGGAATAATTTCTTTCTTAACGAAATTTATTTTTCATTTTGTCAAATATAATTTATGTTACATACGATAAATGCAACATAATATACACGCGCAGCCGCCAAAAACCGGAGCATTATATCATAGCATATTAGCCGGAACATTGTTTCATTTCATTGTATACGTTATTGTTTATCAGATTCTCATAGATAATTTAATCACTTTAATTATACACGAACTTTTTCTATCAATTCCTTACAGTTTCTATATTATATTTATTGACAGGAATAATAAAAGATATTTGGATATGATTATTATTATATTATATTATATTGTATTATACAAATCGAAATAGAAAAGAAAGCAATATACAGTGGACAAAAGCAGTATTTATATATTCAGCTTTTCTGGAATAATTTCTTTCATAACGAAAGTTATTTTTCATTTTGTCAATTATAATTTATGTTACATACAATAAATGCAACATAATATAGACGCGCAGCCGCGAAAAACCGGAGCATTATATCACACCATATTAACCGGAACATTGTTTCATTTCATTGTATACGTAATTGTTTATAAGATACACGAATCTTTTCTATCAGTCCCTTACATTTTCTATATTATATTTACTGATGGGAATAATGAAAAATATTTGCATATGATTTATATTATATTATATTATACAAATCGACATAGAAAAGAAACCAATATACAGTGGATAAAAGCAGAACTTGCACATTCAGTTTATCTAGAATAATTTCTTTCTTAACGAAAGTTATTTTTCATTTTATCAAATCATGTTATTGTTCATTTTGTCAAACATAATTTATGTTACATACAATAAATGCAACATAATATCTACGCACAGCCGCCAAAAACCGGAGCATTATATCACACCATATTAACCGGAACTGCTGCGCAAGCATATTCCTTAAGCCTTCTCGATCTCGCGCGACGTCGTCGCCTTGCGCGTCGTGACTTTTTTCAGCTCCTCTCATGGAAAAAAAGCCGAGTGTGGCGACGCATATCGGCCGAGACGCAATGGATTTAATATTTCCATTAGCTGTGCAATCGATATAAATGCAAATTAGAGCTCGCGGCGACGCTTTCGATCGCCGGAAGACGCCTGGAAGGGGAAACATTTGTTGCTTCCGTATTAGAACGAGGATTGGATCACCAGCCAACAGATTCTCGATATAATCTCTGCGATCTGTTTCAAGTAGTTGTTGCTGCTCTAATTAATCGGATGCTGAAGATTTTTGTCGAATGCCATTTACAAAGTTTAACACGTTTAACAATGCTTTTTAATGAATTTGGGTAACAATATGTTTAATGGTGATTTTGGAAAGTGGTTTTCTCGCGTTTGAATCAGCAGTTGTATTCCAGTTTTATACAGAATTTATATTGTATTGTACAATGTACATATACAATCAATTTTAATTTTTGTATATAATTGCTTAAAATGATAATTTTGATATTGATCTTGCACAATTATTACATTCAACTTTTACATATAATTGCAGTATTATAAAAATAATAATGGAGTTGTAACATATTTTTTATTATACAATACAATGTAATACACATTATATACAATATAGACAATAATGTATCTTCTCCGAAAATATAAATCGAGTGATGATAAATTTAAATCGTTAACTCTGACCGAAACATTTAATATCTGCATTAGAATTACAGTTACAGTAATCGTTGCAATTAAAGTAAAATGGAAATGTAATTAAGTTAATATCAAAAGAAAGTTAAAAACTTTCTGAGAAATTGAAATTGTATTTTTTTGTTTTATATTTAACAGCATAGTTTATATTTTCACGTATTTAGTGATTAAAAAATTAAAAAGTGATTGAAACTGTTTTATTGAATTAATAAAAATGATCGTTTTACATCTCGATAGAAAATGAATCAATTCATTGTTAACTGGATTCCGTGCTCCTGTTTTCTTCTAACCTAGATTTTTCATTCGCACTCAAATTTTCTGGTATAATTACTTGTTGAAAAAAACATATATACATATTTTCTAAAATATATTTTATGGAGCGAAGTTAAAGCAGAAAATAAAAAAGGTACTCACACGTTCATCTTTTCTCGAATAATTTCCTCTTTAAGAATAATATATTCCACATCATATAATAAATAAACAACTCAAATTAAACGCAACCACTAATTCAAAAGATCATTCAAAAGATATACATAGTTTCACATCTCAATAGTTAATGAATCGATTATTTATCAGTTATATTTATCGATCATTGATCAGTGATAATCTCACCAGTTAATGAACCGATTCATCATTAACCAGATTCGAGGCAGCTCGCACTCGTGTTTTATTCAAACCCCGGCGAATCTATGAGGAAAGGTTTTGGCAAGGTGGCGCGCGCGTTATTTGAATAGGGCGAGCGTCGAATATCGACAGATGGTGACAATTGGGGAGGTTGGTGCAAAAACAAAAATCGCCCTGTGATGCTAATATTTTATGCATGCACGCGCCAACAGTTTGTACGTCCCGGCACACCTATGTGAATGCGCGCACACGCGAGCACAAACACACACACAGACACACAGAGACAAAGGGAGATGCAAGCGCGAACTGCCAGGGCGAGTTATTGCGTCTCGATAATTAAATTGCGCGAGTGGAAGCGCGGCGCATTCGGAAAACGTCGAATTAAATTAATCGCTGGTGATGACGACGACGGCATCGCCGAGCGTGGACGCCGCGCGCGGACGCTCGCGGCGTTCGCTTCTTGAATAAATCCACTCGCGCATCTCCAAATCGAATTATCCTCTCGCCGGCATCCTCGCATAAATGGAGGACGCGCCGCGCCGCTCTTGTAAGGACGCACGCGCTCCCCAATGCCAATTTGCCAGCCATCAACGAGACGCAATAGTATTGGTTAATGAAACACTCGACCGAACAAATAATGATGCTTTCTTTGGCCTGTTTGAAGGTGTATTAACCCTTCCTGGTGTCGGCGAGTATTATTCTTCGCACTTTGTTTGCTTTACTTTCTTTTAAAACAATGTTTTGACTGTTTTGCCTCTATTTTTATTATTTTTGTTAGCTTTGTTACTTTTATCTTCTCCAGTTTTGCTAGTAAAATTATTTATATTATGATTTTGCTAGAAAGGAATTGGAAATTTCATTTTTTATTTACTTTGTTTGATGGTTTTGTCAAAAACAGATGTATTTTTAGGATGTTTTCATGTTGAAAATACAATATTAGTGAAGTATTGGTTAATGAAACACGAGACCGAACAAATAATGATGCTTTCTTTGGTCCGCTTGAAGGTGTATTAACCCTTCCTGGTGTCGGCGAGTATTATTCTTCGCACTTTGTTTGCTTTACTTTTTTAAAACAATGTTTTGACTGTTTTGCCTCTATTTTTATTATTTTTGTTAGCTTTGTTACTTTTATCTTCTCCAGTTTTGCTAGTAAAATTATTTATATTATGATTTTGCTAGAAAGGAATTGGAAATTTCATTTTTTATTTAGCTTGTTTGAGGATTTTGTCAGAAACAGATGTATTTTTAGGATGTTTTCATGTTGAAAACACAATATTAGTGAAGTATTGGTTAATGACACACGAGACCGAACAAATAATGATGCTTTCTTTGGCCCGTTTGAAGGTGTATTAACCCTTCCTGGTGTCGACGAGTATTATTCTTCGCACTTTGTTTGCTTTACTTTTTTAAAACAATGTTTTAACTGTTTTGCCTCCATCTTTATTATTTTTACTTTCTCTATTTTTGTTACTAAAATTATTTATATTATTAGTTTGCTAGAAAGGTATTGGAAATTTCATTTTTTATTTAGCTTGTTTGAGGATTTTGTCAGAAACAGATGTATTTTTAGGATGTTTTCATGTTGAAAACACAATATTAGTGAAGTATTGGTTAATGACACACGAGACCGAACAAATAACGATGCTTTCTTTGGCCTGTTTGAAGGTGTATTAACCCTTTCTGGTGTCAACGAGTATTATTCTTCGCACTTTGTTTGCTTTACTTTTTTAAAACAATGTTTTGACTGTTTTGCCTCTATTTTTATTATTGTTACTAGCTTTGTTATTTTTACTTTGTCTGTTTTTGCTAGTAAAATTATTTATATCATTATTTTGCTAGAAAGGCATTGGAAATTTCAGTTTTTATTTACCTTCTTTGAGGGTTTTGTCAAAAACATATGTATTTTTAGGATGTTTTCATGTTGAAAGCAAATTATTAGTGAATCTTTCCTTTATTTTAAAAAGCATGTTTTGTCTACATATTAATTTCTAACCATTAATTAATTTCTTATAACATTAAACTCAATTGTCCAAAATCGTAAAATTACTGTCGTTAAAAACTGTTGTTTTTGATACAAATGTTGACGGTTTAAATAAATTTGTACTGGGCACAATCAGTTTTAAATATCAATTTATATAGAATCTAAACTTAATATATTTTAACACAATATTAACATGACTAACGGTATTTATCAATTTATATAAACTTCGACTATTATTATTCAACAACACCCAAATACAAAAATTACAAAATACTCATTAACTTCCAAGAAGATACACGAAATGAAATAACTCAAATGAAACAACGACTAACTTAAATGACTAGCAGTATTGATATTTATCAATTTATATAAACTTCGACCATTATTATTCAACAATTCCTAAACACAAAAATTACAAAATACTCATTGACTTCCAAGAAGACCAACGAAATTAAATAACTCTAACGAAATATTATCAATTTATATAAACTTCGACCATTATTATTCAACAATTCCCAAACACAAAAATTACAAACTACTCATTAACCTCCAAGAAGATCCACGAAATGAAATAACTCAAATGAAACAAAAATGATAACTGCAAAACTAACCACGTTTTTCTACACATCGTAAGATAACTATATTTATTACGCGCATATTTCTAGAAAAAGAGAGGTCACGAGAGAAATGCGATATTTATGCAGTGCGAGTTTGGTGGCGGGTGAGCATCGATCACGACACAATTAATCGAGCGGCGCGGCGGCGGCGTTGGGATGCGAGAGGGGCGAGGAGATCGCTTGGTAGAAAGAGCCGATGCGATTCACGCGCGAGCATGTGGTGGTGCCGATCCAATAAGCAGGAGAATTAGGTAGGTGTCGTGGAAGCAGTATGTGGTCCTCGCTCGGGCAAAGGGACAAGCTGGCAAAAAAAAAGAGGAGAGGCGAGAGCAGAGCGTCTCGGGTTCCGCAGCTCAACACTGTCTGCAGCTCCTTGGTGATCAGCAGCCGATACTCCGCTACGAAAACCGCCTTGGGTCATGCCATCCCGAGAAAGGCCCCGATTAACAGTCGACCTCTTCCTTTTCTCGAAATCTTGTTAAGGGGAGAGTTCACGCGGCACGGCGTATCTTTTTACAAATGGATGGCCGATAACTAATCTTATCGTTAAAAATGTTGGACGCGGAAAGACATTCGAAATGGAAAAAAGAAGTGTCGAATGTAGTAGCTTTTGCAGTTTAATGGTGTGGAAACGTTTTCGAATCAGATGTATGCAGTTTCTACTGCATGGTAAAATAGTAATTATGTAATTTAAACATTCTGCAATTATTATAATTCTTAGAGATTTGGATAACCGGACACATATAAGTAAGATGATTTTTACTAATGTTTCGATTCATGAAAGATGAATTAAAATAAACCCAAATAAATTATATTTTTAATAATCGGGCTAGTTGGTAAATTTATAAATATTATTAATTAGAAGACAGTTTCTTTTCGATATCTGCTTTCAATTGAGTTCCACTTCTACCCTGAGTAATAGTTTAATGATAAACAATAAATCGATAAACAGTATACGTAAAATAATTGTCTGTAAAATGTGAATACGCATAGAATACATTTGCTAAACACATTTGCGTCTTACAATTTCCAAAACATTTACAATTTTCATCGAATTACATAACATGTTAAACGTTATAATTATGAATTGAATATTTTTTTATCTTCTGCATAACTCTTGTAACTCTAAATTCATGTATGGCTAATTCATTTTATTACTCGATAGACTAGTTTATTAAACAGTTTATTAAACAGACTAGTATTCGCAAACACAATGCTAGTAGAATAGTGCAATTATTAAGTCTTTCTACTATTATTAAACATTTTATCAAATCATTTTATTATTAAATAGACTAATTTATTAAATAGTTTATTAAATAGACTAGTATTCGCAAACGTAATACTAGCAGAACTGCAGAATTCTTAAGTCATTCTATTATTCGCCATTCTATCAATTCATATTATTATTAAATAGTTTATTAAATAGACTAGTATTCGCAAACACAATGCTAGTAGAATTGCATAATTATCAAGTCATTATTAAGTCATTCTATTATTATTCATTCTATGATATCATATTATTATTAAATAGTTTATTAAATAGACTAGTATTCGCAAACGTAATGCTAGCAGAACTGTACCATTATTAAGGCATTTTATTATTAAGTAATTCTATCAAATCATATTATTATTAAGTAATTTATTAGACTAGTATTCGCAAACACAATGCTAGTCGAATTGCGGAATTATTAAGTCATTCTATCAAATCATATTATTATTAAACAGTTTATGAAATAGACTAGTATTTACAAAAACAATGCTAGTAGAATTACACAATTATTAAGTGATTCCATTATTCGTCGTTTTACCAAATCATATAATTATTAAGTAATTTGTTAGACTAGTATTCGCAAACGTAATGCTAGCAGAATTGCACAATTATTAAGTCATTCTATGAAATCATATAATTATTAAGTAATTTATTAGACTAGTATTCGTAAACACAATGCTAGTCGAATTGCGCAATTATTAAGTCATTCTATCAAGTCATATTATTATTAAACAGTTTATGAAATAGACTAGTATTTACAAAAACAATGCTAGTCGAACTCCACAATTATTAAGTTATTCTATTATTAGTCATTTTACCAAATCATATAATTATTAAGTAATTTGTTAGACTAGTATTCGCAAACGTAATGCTAGCAGAATTGCACAATTATTAAGTCATTCTATCAAATCATATTATTATTAAGTAATTTATTAGACTAGTATTCGCAAACACAATGCTAGTCGAATTGCGGAATTATTAAGTGGAGAGCCGAATAGCGATCGCTCGATACTAGAATAGATAGCGGCGAGGAAGCTGGGTTGTCCGGTTGAGCGAAAGGAAGCAGCTGTTGCAGCGCGATCGGAATCTCCTCGCTTATTGTATCAAGTGCATAAATCTCGACTCTAGTATTGCTGTTGTATGCTAAGCAGGCCGAAAATTCACCCGGCGATCCTGGGAACGGCGTCGGATAATTTTGGGGAAGATCGATGCGCCCTCTCTCACACACACACACACACTCAACGCCCGTATTCACACACACGCACGCGCATGCATAAGTATAGGTTGCGAGAGCGGATGGGATACGAAGATAGCCACGTTCGGTGTGAACTTTTGAATTTAATACGAAAACAGGTTCGCCGGCTGAATTGTTTGCGCAATGATTGTTAGATTATATTTTGTGCCAGATATTTTTCCACCTATTGCAAAATTGTTCATCACAAATAATTAATGGTGAAGTTTGTCGTATTAGAGATATTTGATTTTTATTGAGTAACAATTTTGTTGTGATATTTTTGATTGCTATATTAGTTTTTCAGTAAAAGATTAAACAAGTAATTTCGTTAATATGATTATTTCAATATTTTATAATACTTGATGAATAATAAGTTCGATTTCAATTAGAATTCAATCATTCAAATTATATTTTGTACAATATTAGATTCTGCTTTGTTACTTTATGTATTCAGTTCGCTATATTTCGTGGCAATATTTATTATTGCGATATTATTTTTCCAATAACAGATTAAACAAGTAATTTCGTTATTACGATTATTTAAATATTTCATGGTACTTCATGAATAATAAGTTCAATTCAATTATAATTAAATCATTCAAATTATATTTTGTACAATATTAAATTCTGCTTTGTTACTTTATGTATTCCGTTCGCTATATTTCGTGGCAATATTTATTATTG
This sequence comes from Ectemnius continuus, assembly GCA_910591665.1. Classification (NCBI taxonomy): domain Eukaryota; kingdom Metazoa; phylum Arthropoda; class Insecta; order Hymenoptera; family Crabronidae; genus Ectemnius; species Ectemnius continuus. The sequence continues at coordinate 4,345,850 of OU342856.1, forward strand.
CGATATTATTTTTCCAATAACAGATTAAACAAGTAATTTCGTTATTACGATTATTTAAATATTTCATGGTACTTCATGAATAATAAGTTCAATTGCAATTATAATTAAATCAATCAAATTATATTTTGTACAATATTGCATTCTACTTTGTTACTTTATGTATTCCGTTCGCTATATTTCGTGATAATATTTATTATTACGATATTATTTTCCAATAACAGATTAAACAAGTTAATTTCGCTAATGCGATTATTTTAATAATATATTTCATAATACTTGATAAATAATAAATTCGATTGTAATTATAATTGAATTAATCAAAGTATATTTTGTACGATATTGCATTCTGCTTTGTTACTTTATGTATTCCGTTCGCTATACATATTTAGTGGCAATGATTTCGCCCGAAGAACATGAACGCACCGTTCATCGCACACACGCGCACACAGAGAGACGGTGCGCTCACGCGTAAGTATAGGTTTGCGAGCGGATGGGATACGAAGATAGTAGATTCGGTGTGAACTTATTTAATTTGAAGACTGGCTCGCCTCCTGAGTTGTTTGCTCAACGATTGTTACCGCTGATTTATGGCCTCATTTAGTTTCGCCGTGAACCCTTCTTCCCGCACGTTCTTCGTTTAACTCGACGTGGCCTTGCGCACACGCTCGCCCCATTCACATGGATTCGAGCGTGTTGCGCTCGAATCCAAGCACGTGCAACACTGCGACTTGCCGCCGCTGACGATTCCATGTATAACCAATTGAAATATTTCTTTATTGATTAACTTTATTTTAACACTAGGTTTACGGAACCCGTAATTTTGACGGATTTTGAATTTCGTGAGCATAATTATTAAAACAATTACTATTAGTTCGTTTCAAATTTCAGTAACTTATATTATGTCTGTAAAGATAATAATTGTTTTTAGCTCTCTAGCTCTCTAGTAATACAGCGCGCCAATATTTCAGTTTCAAGTTCAAACATTTTTGACGCTTTTTATTTTTTTTCGTGGACTTCCCGACCTTCCCCGGGACTGAAATTTGGTGGAGAATGTGCCCTTGCGTCAAGGAAGAACTGATATAAATTTCAGAGCCCTAACTCAAAGTTTAGGTTTTCACCTATTTTCGACCCTCGGAAATGGTCAATTTTTTCAAGTTTCTCAAAATCGGCCGAACCCGAGATATTTTGATTGTTTTCGTATCAGGGTGGATAGAGAACAAAGAATCCGTGGAAAAAAGTCCGGATTTGCAACAAGAACGGGTCGAAAAATCGTCCAGAAAAGTCCATTTTTGCTCATTTTTGACGGTTTTTATTTTTTTTTGTGGACTTCCCGACCTTTCCCGGGGCTGAAATTTGGCGGGTAATGTTTTTTTGCATCAAGGAAGATACCATAAAAATTCCAGAGCCCTGGGTCAACATTTTTTTTTCGGCAAATTTTTCTTAAGGGGTACCCCTTCAGATTTTTTCACGATTTTTTGAAGCTCCCTGAACTCGGGTTTTTTCTTCAGGAATCGATTGTTTATGAATGAAAACGGATAGAAAACTAGAAATCCGTCGATAAAAGTCCGGATTTCTATCGAAAAGACTAAAAAAACTGCCTTTAAAGTTCGATTTTTTCGGAATTTTCGCTGGTTTTTCCCATATTTTTTGGACCTCCCGACATTTTCCGGGGCTGACATTTGGTGGGAAGTCTCCCCTTGAATTAAGGAATTATTAATTGCCACGAACTGCATTATACGAATTTATAACTTTATTTTGTATTCCTAAATTACTAATATTAATGGAATAATTCGATAACAAAAATTAAACACTAAATAGTATTAACTAAATAATTACTATTGCACAAGAAAAATTTTAAATGATTACCACTGATTACTACAAATTTTTCCTACGCGAACTTTCAACGCGCAAATGTTTACAGAAAATTCGCCCCGAGGGCTTTTCGACTGTTTCACGAGTGGCGTTGTTGGCCGAACCTCTTCTAAAAGCATTCCTTAGCGAGGCAAATATATATATTGCGCGTAAGTTGAAACCGTAAGGCGAAGTGGCACTTGGCGAGTCGCTAAGACAGAAGCGCGAGAAGGAAGGGGTGCAGCAGGAAAGGTGGCTAATTTCGTAACGCGACAGGAGAAAAGCGAGCTAAAAGGGCTGGTGGTGGTGGTGGTGGTGGCGCGCTTTTAAAACTACTCCGGAAATGGGAATTCCACACTCTCTCCTCGCAGCAACAATACCGACATACAACGTAACAGGTTGTATTGATTTGTAACTCATATTACATCACACGCACATGCCAACCGCAATAATTCTTTATTGTTTAGTAAGAGTTTTATCAAATGGAATTTTTATGCAAATACTATTTCTTGTTTAAATAGCCACTACAGTTTTATGAATACTTCTATTCAAATGTAACATAATAACATTAATTTCGATGTAGGCATATTTAAATACTTGATAAAAATCAAACAATAATAACGTAAGACTTTTTAAAGAGGATACAATAATAACAATACATAGTAACGTAAGATTTTTTTCACTGTAGCAGAAATAAGAAAGGTGGCTAATTTCGTAACGCGACAGGAGAAAAGCGAGCTAAAAGGGCTGCTGGTGGTGGTGGTGGTGGCGCGCTTTTAAAACTACTCCGGAAATGGGAATTCCACACTCTCTCCTCGCAGCTCTTAATAGCTGGGGGGCGATCGCGCCTCGAATATTTTGTCAACTTCACTTGCCACACTGGCATCGGCTTACGAGTTCATTACCACTCGCGCATCGCCCAGATTCACGTACCACTGACTATTCTCGGATGCTGCGTCCAGCCTGAGAGACGCGAAAGAAAGACGCTCCAGATGTTTTCTCGTTATGTCGCTTTTCCTACTCTTATAAATCAAAGTATGACAGCTCGGCTAATGTAAATGTTTTTCTACGGTAGAACTTGCCACATATCGCTCGCTCGGAGAAAGGAAATGGAAAAACTGGGATTTTTCTTTGTTTTCGTAAGTCGCGGACGACAGTGATGTATCTTTGTGTGACCATTAATTTGTATTACATACTTTTCTATTCATTATTTTATTTCGTACTTAAAAGGTAGTTATGTTTATACTTTGATAAGATTTTATGTGATTAATGAGAATAATAATCACGAAATATTAGATTCTACTTTGTAATAAATAGTTTTGCTATTACAAAGTTGTTTATCACGAATAATTAGCGGCCAAGTTTGTTCGAGTTATCATATTACAGATTTTTGACTTTTCTCGAGTTTTGTTGTTATAATATTATTGCTTTTTATTAAATTATTTCTTTCGTACATGAATTTGTAAATACAATTGTTTTAATATTTCAAAACATGACATGATTTCAATGACGCTTCCTTCCGCATATTCTGTGATTTATAATTGTACAGGTTTTATAATTTTATTTTGTACAAAGTTACATTTTACATTCCGTTTTCTACCTCGTGTACTCTGCTTTGTATTACTTCGCTATATCTACTACTTTATAGTATAAATTATATCTCACGTAAAAGAATTTCTTAATACATTTGTTTTAATATTTCAAAACATTCCATGAGTATTAACTTCGATTTAAATGACGTTTTTTTCCACATATTCTGTGTTTTATAATTAGATACTTTTTAATCGACATTTTATTCAAACTTCCATTTTATATTCCGTTTTCTACCTCGCGTACTTCGTCTGCTACATTTAGTGGCGCTGATTTCCCCGGAAGAAAATGAGCGCGCAGCATCCGTCGGAATGCTGACTATTGCATCGGAATATTTGCATAAGGAATGCCAGGGATTCATAATTGAAACGCACAGTCCTAGAAAGCGGAAGGTGAAGTATGCGAGAGAGAGAGAGAGATATACTTGGCACGTGATCCGCGGCCGATTCGTCTGCGAATGATAAATTGCAGTTCATAAATCAAGAGTCCTTCAAGAGTCCGACAGCTTTCACGCGGCCCGCCGCTCAGATTTTTCCCTCGGGTGCCGCGCAAAGAAAATCTCCACCTGCCGGAACACATCTTTTAGAGTATTTTGGAAGTCTGATATCTGTTGGGAGATTTTTTAAACTTGAAAAAATTAAGATCGAAATAAGAAAAGTTTTTTTATTCGAATTATAGACTCAACATAAGTGTAATGGAAGTACAAAATGAACCATAAAAAACGAATAACCAAAAAATTCGTAAATCATTCCATATTATTATTATTTATTTTTCCCATGTGAACACTAAAAACAAAAGTACTGGGTTTTTATGAAGATACATTATGCTTAACAGACTTTAATTATTTATACTGTCATTGTAATTACACTATAAAAATCATTATTGAAAATTTACTGCCCAGTTTGACGCATTTTGTACTTCACAAGTCAAAATTACAAAGACAATTACTGTTAATTTTTTTTCCAATTTATGCTGTGAATTGTTTACACCATCCTTACAGATTTATTAACTTATATTATGTCTCTTAAAATTGTAATTGTTTTTAAATTAAATCAAAAGTTTTTTTAAAAAGAAAAGTAAGTGTTCGCAAAAATTGGATAAAAAAATGTGCGTAAACCTAATGTTACATTAAAAGTCTCATTAAATCTTTTTAACAGCACTTCTTGTTGAAAGGATTAACTGACCTTTTTGCATAGGTTGTACGGAAGCCCTTTTTAGAAAACAGAGCGACCACGAAGCTCTCGTGGAAGAATGTTCCTTGAATATTGCGCTTTCCGTACATCTGCCGTACATTCGCGTTTTCATGAGCACTCGCCTGAAAACAGACTGACAATCCGACATTTGCTAGGATTCCTCCAGTTTTGACATCAGATTTCTTAAAGCTTGCACAACTTGAGCTTTAAGCACAAATTTATTTCATGTGCGTAGTCGAAGTCTTGCGAAAATTTCTTGAAGGATTCCTGTAGGTACTTTTTTATTAATAAAAACTCTAAAAACAATACAAATAAAATAAAATATAAGAATTGTAAAACAAATTATTTCATTGCATTACTTGTATAATTTTACGTGGGAAATTATTATGTGAAATTATCGTAATGGATTTAAGCGTAGAGTAATTGTAAAATTGTTTTTGAGAGAGCTTTTACATTTGTTTTACGATTAGTGCTTTGTTGAAATGACAAGTAATATAAGGTCATGATTAATAATAATCGTGGAGAAAAATTAGTGATTATTTGTGGTCGTGGAGAAAAATCCGTGATTATTTGTAATTTATAAATAATCACGAATTCGAATGACTCAAAGTTGAATATTTCAAATTCGAATGAGTAAAGTATTCAATTCGAAGTATATTCGAAGAATATTCGAAGTATTCAGCTTCGAATTATTCGAATTCGAAGTATTTAACTTTGAATCATTCATATTCAAAATATTCAACTTTGAATCATTCGAAATTGAAATTTTCGACTTTAAATCATTCGAAATTGAAATATTCAACTTTGAATCATTCGAATTCGAAATATTCAATTTTGAATCGTTCGACTTCGACTTCGAATCATTCGAAATCGAAGTATTCACTTTGAATCATTCGAATTCGTGATTATTTGTAATTTACAAATTTTTCTCCACGATTACAAATAATCGCGGATTTTTCTCCACGATTATAAATAATCACGGATTTTTCTGCACGATTACAAATAATCACGGATTTTTCTCCACGATTATTAGTAATCATGACCTTATATTATTCATACTTGCCGATCCCTGTGCGGTAAAAAGGGAAAATCTGTCGGTTGCCGGAGCGAGAATACATTTCGCAAAAGTTGGCTCGGCGAAAACACGTAATAGCAAAAATTCCAGCACTGCTTGAACTGCTTCCAAGCATGAAATCTGGGAAGCCCCGGCGACTAAGGGATGCGGAACGTGTAGTACTTTGCGAGACTGGAATAATGGCCACTTCTTGCAAATGAATTTCCAACTTCAACTGTTATTTCTCGAGGCATACTTTCATAGAGCCCTCTTATTAGCAGACGCGTCCTGTCGTACTATTTGGCTAGGGAATTTTCCACGCTTTTCCACGACTACCACCCGTTGTCTCATTCTTTTAAGCACGTACTCGAATATTCAGTGTGAGAATTCAAATTTTACATGTTTGTTCTGTGTACAAATTTAAGGGCTACTGCACTGCAATTATTTTTTAAATATTCGGAAATTAAATTAGACTTAAACATGTATTAAATCATTTTATAAACTGTATTTCCACTTGTTTGTTGTATTAAGTGTTTAAAGATTGTGGGTATTTGCTAAAACTAATAGAAAAATGCAGTCCATTAAATTTGTCATTGATATTATTTCGAAAATTTATTATCTATGTCAACTCTAAATCCCTTTGCATTTACAACTCCAATCTTGCATTTATTTAAAAATAGAGCATATTACATATTTTTAATATCTTACACACCTTTTCCACTGCAATACTTCTTTATTGTAGAGAAAGATTTTACCAAATGAAATTTTTATGTAAATGTTATATATTTTTTGAACATCCAGAACAATTTTGTAAATATTTTATCTAGACGTAACACAACAAGATTAATTCCTAAGTAATCAGTACATTTGCAAATAGTTGTACAAAATCAAATAGTAGTAAATAACGTAAGACCTTTTCCACTGTAGCAACAATACCGACATACAACGTAACAGGTTGTATTGATTTGTAACTCATATTACATCACACGCACATGCCAACCGCAATAATTCTTTATTGTTTAGTAAGAATTGTACCAAATGGAATTTTTATGGAAATGCTATTTATTGTTTAAATAGTCGCTACAATTTTGCAAATACTTCTATCATCATGTAACATAATAACATTAATTTCGATGCAAGCATATTTAAATACTTGGCCAAAATCAAACAACAATAAATAGCGTAAGCTTTTTTCACTGTAGCAGCAATAAATATGTAACACGTAGTACACGTATTTCATATCTGTAATACGTGTTACATATCTTTAAACATCCCCCACATTCTTGCCAACCGCAATAATTCTTTATTGTTTAGTAAGAATTGTACCAAATGGCATTTTTATGGAAATGCTATTTATTGTTTAAATAGTCGCTACAATTTTGCAAATACTTCTATCATCATGTAACATAATAACATTAATTTCGATGTAAGCATAATTAAATACTTGGCCAAAATCAAACAATAATAACGTAAGACTCTTTAAAGATGATACAATAATAACAATACATAATAACGTAAGATTTTTTTCACTGTAGCAGACATAAATGGACAGTATATATTTTGAAAGTGGTGTAAGTCCATTTTCTGTTGTTTTGAGAAAGTTAAATGTTCGCATATGTATCAATGAAAAAATATAGATTAATTATATCAAGTCTGGCAATGTTTCTACTGATTTATGAATGTGTAATTTGATTATATAAATTTGTTTTAGGCCAATATAACGAAAATAATGTATATTTTCGGGCTGCAAATAGACTTACACCACTTTCAAAATAAACGATCCAAATATGTAACACGTAGTACACGTACAGATATGTAATACGTGTTACACATCTTTAAACATCTCACACACACATTCTTGCCAACCGCAATAATTCTTGGTTGCGGAGAAAGGGTTTTACCAAATGGAATTTTTACGCAAATGGGAACACACGAGGAAGCCAGATGATTTAACCTATAGGGATTTTCTCCGGTGAGCGGCGAGCGATTCGAGGCTGCTCAAATCTCGAGTAAATTTTTCCCCCACCTCTTCTTCCCCCTCCAGGGCGCGCGCGCGCGGAGGAACGCGAGCGCAGTCAGTGGCGTAAATGCGAAATTACGGGGAGATGTAATAAAGCTTAAAGTTTCGCCGGGATTTTCCCCGTCGAAGTTAGCCGCGCGCATATCGCTTCCCGAGTGAAGAAGTAATGAAACTGCTGAGGCCGCATAATATCAAGTACGAAGAAAACAACGGCGGCGCGCAATGGGAATTCCGGGATGCGGCGCGCTGCATCTCCCACGAAAGGAGAGAAACTGCGCGCGCGAGCACGTGGCAAATTGTTGGGCATTTCTTTAACGAGAAAGTAGCCGATTGTTTTTCTCCTGCTCTCTTTTTCTTTGTCTTCTTGCGGTAAAGTTTTTGCGGGTGTTGCGCGCAAGCAACGAACTCGGAAAGAAATGTTTTCGGTTATTTTATAATCGTATTATCTTGGAAAACTTGGAGGTTCTTTTAATAAGACGTTTTTATGGTCCTATTGTTGTTCAAGTTATCCTCGAATTTTCTTTAACGAGAAAGTTGTCGATGTTTTTGCACTTTTTGTTCCTTCGCGAGGTTAAGTTTAGTGGGCTCAGTTTTTGCGAGTGTTGCATGAAAGGAACGAACTCTGAAAGGGATGTTTTCGGTTATTTTATAATCCTATTATCTCAGACGAAACACTTGGAAATTATTTTAATAAGACGTTTTTATAGTCCTGTTCTTATTGAAGTTATTCTAGAATTTTCCTTAACGAGAAGCTTCTCGATTTCTTTTTTATTCCTCGCGTCGCGGCCAAGTTTACTGGTCTAAGTTTTAGAACTGTTGTTGGAGACGAGCATCTCGAAGAGCCATTTCATAATTCTATCATCTCAGTTGAAACTCTTCGAGATTGCTTTAGCGAGACCTCTTTTTTTTTACCGCCCTGATGTTGTTTAAGATGTTCCATGGGCAATCTTCCCGGCGTATGCTAATTGGAAATCTTCTATTTATGGCGGAATTTCTTTTAACGAAAAAGTTCCTCGAACGCGTCGACTTTTTATTTTCTCCTCGCCAAGTTTATTCCTCACTGCAGCGAGAAATATTTCAGAAATATTTCATCTTAATGAGAAATATTTCACCGATTTCATAATTTCTTTCTTTTTTACACCCTCAATGTTGTTGAAATTGTATATGCAATCTTTTAGCTTTTATATCAAGTTAGTAAATTTTTTATTATTATTTAATTTTATTATTAAGGAAATTTTCGACAACTGTTGATTTTCAAATTTCCTTTCGATAACTTTACCTTCCTTTAGGAAGGTTTTTAGCTACAATTATTATATGAAACCAAAACATCTTGAAAAGGGATGTTTCAACCCTGTAATAATTCAATCGTACCATCTCAAACACTTTTAAATTAATTAAAAAGTCTTTCTTACGAACTTAGCAATCTTTTCTACTTATTCTAATTGAAACCTCTTCTCTTTCTGCTTGCAGGTAAAGACAGCAGATTCCTCCGAGCACGTGAACGCCGACCACTGTGAATGACACACGCGCAGAGCGCCAGGGTTCGTAAAGGCTTAACGAGATTCGTAATTAAGGTTCATTATCTTAACGGTAGTTACCGAGGGATTATCGTTTCGGTCTTGCGCCTATAAATACTTAGCATCGGCTTTTAATTGGAATTCATGGGATGAGGGTGGCGTTCCGGGCGCTCGACGCTCCGCCATACTCGATATAATCGAGCGCGCTATCAAGAGATGGGTATCGCAATCGTGTGATGCAAAGCCTAGCGGAAATGAACGATGATATGTAACTGTTATCGATTCCGGTAAGTGCTTGTCAACGCAGAGCTTAGTTTACAAGCACTCAATACATGCTTATGGTGATTGGAAATTAAGTTCACTTTTTGGAGGTTAGGTACATACGTCAGAAGGTCTTTAAATTTCGAATTTTGCCATGACGATTAAGTTAACGAAAATATTAACAAATTTAGAATAATAATGCAATATTGCAGGCTACGAAATATAGTTCATTTTTTTGAGGTTAGGTGTGGTTGAAGATCTTTGAATTTCGAATCTTGCCATGAGGATTAAGTTAACGAAAATATAAGCAATCTTTGAATAATAATGCAATATTGCAGGCTACGAAATATATATTAATTAAATGGAAACATGTAGGAACATTTGTAATTAAGATATTTCATTTGAATCAGTTTGTCAGTCCAATACAATCGATGATTTATAAAAGCTAGTTATAAAGCTAAAAAGTTTAAACAAACTTGAAATAATAGTAAGAATTGCGTTCGAGTTACTTCAGAAATATGTATAGGTATATTTGGAGATTGAAACATTATTTTTCGATTGCAATTAAAACTTTTCATTTAAATGATTTAGAAGTTGAAATGTGACTAATATAAGTGCAGGTTAAGGGTGAATTTACAGCAGTAAATATAGGAAGTTGATATGAATTTAAATATTTAAATATTTTATTTAGAAGTATATAAATTGAACTCAAATGAATTTGTCATAACAGACATTAATCCGTCAATTATAAACGGTTTCCACAGATTTTTAATGCGAAACCAATATAAATCACTTGAATTTATACATTGAATTTTCCCACATGTGACTCAAATATAAATAAACTATTAATTTGACATTTGCATACATTTTGTACGAGCAATGCAAATCATTAGTTACAAACAATCAACTCGCAAGCGCGCGAATTAAACTCGACTAAACTCTTCGAGACAAACAACGGTCGCATATTTCGAAACCACATCGCAAACATAAATCACCGGCAACATTTATTGCTGGTGGGATAGGGAAACGAAGTAAGCTCGAATTGCGGGGTGGAATTCTGTCGCATCGCATTCGTCTGGTGGGGCAACGAGACCGATCGGAGTTCAGAGGGCGCCAGTGAGGAAGCCGACTCCGAGATGACAGTTGCAAATGACGTTAGCTGGTATTAGCGCGCCGCCGCCACGCCGTCATCCGGCTGGCGGGGCTTTCCGGGAGACAAAACGCCGCGCCGCGCTGGCTGAATCGCGTCTCGCGTAAATTAGTTCGAAGTTAATCGGTGGTGGCGTTGGCAGCGAGCGCGCCTGGTGTTGGGTTGCAAGGACACGGCCGGCTGGATCAGGTCGCCCCGGCAAAGATGCCTCTCTGGATCCTGGGAAAAGAGATCATTTGCATTTTAATTGAGCCGGGGCTCTAAGCCCACTGGCGGCGGCGGCGGCGCGCCACTTGCGCGCCAGCTCCCGGCAATCGCCGGTACTAGCGCGCTGAAATGGTCCGACTGCCGCCGCCGCGTTGCTTTGCCAAAATCTCTTTTTCGCCGCGTCAACTAGCCCGGCTTTCCCGGCACTTCGTCCCCCTTGCTATCTATTGTTCGCAGTTCTCCAACCTACTTTCCGCCGCATCTGCATACCATTTGAATATTATCTCCAGTTCATTTGGACTCGCTGCCGCTCGTTTTATTAATATGTTTTTAGGTTAGGGGAATTAGCAGTTTTCGCCTGCTGAGTGAGGAGAGTCCGTTAGAATAAAACCAAAGCTTGATCTCGGATTTCGAGGCCAACCTTAATTTTGTGGGAAAATCGTTTCAAAGATTTTTGTTTATCCAACATTATTATCATAGACTGCAATTATTTTGTGTTCGTACATTTCAAATTTTGATTTTAAATTTTACGATTATTACAGACCGAAAATTCTAGCTTTAAATTAAATATTTAGTTTGGAATGTTTGTATCAATTTTATTTAGTATTAGTAGATTTATTAATTTGATATTAATTAAAATCTCTTTGAATATCAATAATGTCAACTTATAACTAACAAACAAAATATTTCAAGAAAGCATCGTTCGTACTTGAATTATGAGAAACGTTTGTATTTTCACTAAACAAACATATTTACATCTACAAAATGTGATTAATAATGTGAAAACGTCAATATCAAAATTGTTTTTATTTAACCGGCATTGATATTTGTTTTTTATACAAAAGATATGCGATTCTCTTGTTATTATAACGCATTGTAATATTATTCGTCCTTCAAAGTCCCCACAAAGTACACTTTGTACATTACTATCTTAACTTAAAGTCTAACGACATAAATTCCCAATAACAATATTATGTGGCAACATCATTTAGCAATTATTCTATACGAGTCGACATAACTTGAATTTGCTAAGCACTAATATTCAATAAATGCCGAAGTAACATCAATTTAAAGTCACAGTCATTAATCGTCTCCCAGGCACTTTGCAAATAACACTAAACGCATGCAACCTTTTTCGAAATAACATTTACAGAATAACAAGAGAAGTAACATATTTTATCCTCATTTGAAATAAGTGCATACTTTTTCACTTACACCTCTCACTAAAACGTTTAATGTTAAGGGAGTTTTTACAGCGATATGAAAAACTGACGAGGAGACTTTCATTTCCTCTTTTTGAGAATATCGAAACGCGTTTCGCCGGTATTGTACGTGTTAGCCGAAAAGCAAGGGGGGGGCTTTACGATAGCGCGGAACTCCTGTTCCTGGTTTTACGGTCTCCGCCATTGGCTCCTGCAGGAGGAGTACCGTTGTACCTCCTCCGATGAAGGTCGATACTGCCCTTCCGCTTAGAATTTCGAGCGTGTACCTTCGGCCCTACCGTAATTCGGCCTGCAACTTATCCTAGAAATGAGTAAATACAGGGACTCGCCGGGCTAATCCTCTCTGTTTCCTTGGAAACTGAATATCGCCATGCTTCGAAACACGCTCGCTCGTCGTACATGCTTTGGATTAATTAGCCCAGTGTACAGGGTGGTTCATTTGCCTTTGAATCACCACTGTCGAGCATACACTGTTCCATATAAAATCGTTATAAACAACCTAGACATTTAAATTATACTCAAATGTTACTCAACATTTGTCTGCATTTTATGCATTTAGACTTTTACATGTTTCAGTTATGTTAAATCGCACATGAAATTTCACCCTGCAGAAGCCATTTATACATAATATTCCCCTATAAATATAGTATAATAAAATATTTTGTCCTTACGTTGCTAGCCACTCGAAGGAAATCGATGCTAAAACTTGGTAAAACAGAGAAACTTGATAAACAGAGAATATATAGTATAATTAAATAGATGTCTAGTAAAAGTGAGGTTAGGAGAGTTCTGAGTCGAAGGCAAGTGACTCACCCTGTACAGGGTGGTTCATTTGTCCTTGCATCAGGTAGGTTTAAAGGTAGGCTTTGAAGTATTGATTGAAAGAGAAATGCATCACCCTGTACAGAATTCGATATTACAGTTCATTAACACCTATTAATTTTTACTATAAACCATACATACAGTTAACATTTACTATATTTGGTATATGTTTGCTTTAGTTCGCACTAAATATGTTTAAATGAACATTTTTTTCTACTGACATGTAACAAATATATATTGTGAAATATGCATTTTTTACATAAATATATTACAGCTTCTTTTATTACTGTTACGTGATTAATTAGAACTTAGGAAACTAAACAGGTTTCTCAATTTTCTCAACCAGTTTCTTTCAATATAACAAAATTCGTATTAAATCCATGCTATGTTGTTTTCAAGATAACAACTCCAATCTTTATTTCTTTTCGATTCTTTAATATTTTGCACGTAATCCTATTTTGTTAGTAGGAACAAATAGATTTGTACACATATATGCATTTATAGATATTACAAATAAAAACTTTAACAATACAAAATTTCGTGTAACATTCGTACAACTTAGAATACAAAAAATCGTATTTGGTTTTTTCCGAAAACATTTTTCTTTCAAAGTATTCCTTAAATTTTGCATTTGCGATAAAGAAAGCAACATTTGCGCAAACGCTCGTCGCAGTTATAACGCATTCTACCCCAGCAAGCATCGGAATACCGCGCAATTAACTCATAATTAGCCGATGTTTTTAATGAGTGCAATTGGGCGGGTGTTTCGCACGCGAGCGTGCAATTGCCGAAAAATGCCAGGTGTTAGAGAACTCGAATCAACTTTAATGGTTAATTTACACGTACGCGTGACACGTGAGTGTGAGTCGCAAATAGCTTCCTATCATTTTTAAGTACAGTGTGATGAGATTGTGCTTGAACCAGCAAATATTTTTGTCGACTATAAATTTTGCAAAATGAAAGAGTTTTTTCTTTATGTATTGACATAAAGAATCATGACAAGATTTATCTTTAGTGCGATTGTTTCTTTTGTACAGATACAATAATAGACTAAATATTGAAATATTTATTATTTACACAGGTTGTTTTAACTTTGAAATTTATTATTTTGCAAATTATTTGGTTGGCAAGAAAGTGATTTCGGTTTTTTATTTGCGCAAACCGAAATTACTTTCTTGTCAATCCAATAAATTATTGTTAACCAGCACACGTAATGTTTCTATTATGTTGAAATATTACTTTTTGTATGTATAATTTTGTAGAAAGAATGGAAAATAATAGTCTTGATTTAACCTTTTGAAGCCCAAGTTTCTACAACAACAATAAAATGCCTTATTTTACAATAATTATTTCTGTGCTTCTAGTCTTCTAATGATTTAAAGCACTGAAAAGATGGAACGTCCTTCATATGCTTCAAAGGGTTAAATGAACTACATCACCCTGTAAAATTGCATAACATTGCAAATATTTAACACAAGGGAATGAATTATTAATTAAAACAGTTTGTGCAAACAATATCAGAGTTAATATGCTGCAGTAAATCCGACAAAACAAATTTATTTCGCAAAATTAATATTCTATATAATATTAATTATGATTCTAACACAAAACCATCATCCTGTACGTTGAACTTTTGCAAGTAACTGTACCTATTGACACAATGGGACTGAGTCACGTGGTGTTCAGTGATATGTGGAAACGGGGCTTAATTCCTCCCTAAATACAGCCATTGCCCCAACAGGCGCACCAAGGGACATTGCCACTGCTGGTGCTGGCCTTGCGAGGCTTCACACTGGTTTCCCTACTGCTAATGGAATTCGTTCGTTCCCTCTCCGAACTGTCCAAGTATTTATCTTTGGTGATGTCGACGCTAGCGCTCCTGGTGGTCTTCACGGACGTTAAGGAAGGTCGCTTCTTCGCATTAAAGTAGAGCGAGACCCGTCTGGTCTGTTCTTTCCGGGGTGAGTCTTGTCCGGAGGACGACGACCTACTCTCGTTCTTGTCTTCCTGGGCGTCGGATGCCGTCGCTGTGGTGACACTCAGCTTCCTCGGCCTCTTTCGAGCCGCTTTACTCGGCGAATCTATTGTCTCCGATGACGTCACACTGCTCTGCTTCTTGAGCCTCCTATTGGCGCCCGGGGACACCGGGGTTGGGTCCTTCCCGACAGCGACATCTCTCTCTTTCTTGGCTTTCCTGAGCCGTTGCGCGTTCGGGGAACCCGGCGTGCTTCCGCATTCCTCCTCGGGATGCGATTGGATCTGCTCCTCTTCCCGGTGAGAGTCCCCGTCGATCGATGTCTGGGTCTGCGTTGATACTTTTGGGGTTAGGGTCTCATAGTACAACCTCATTGGCCCGTTGTGGGGATAGAAATGGGCCGCCCCTGCTTCGTGAAACGGCACATTTTGATACAGATTGCGACCCTGAAAGTATGGCGTTGGGTTAATCCTTCGGAACTTGTTTAGGTCGTAACTCAAACCTGGCGAGACCAAAGTGTGTGGACTTGGTCTCTCGAAGGAGGTTATTTGGACCTCGGCTTTGCTCCGCGGTGACATAGTCTTACTGGGGAATAACTGGTTGGTGGGAATGAGTAATCGATTGCGATCTGATTGACCTCGTTGCGACACATGTCTGTCGACAGTGTGGGCCTTTCGGGAGAAGGTCGACATGTTTGGAGGACTCGGGTAATGATAGTATGAATTATCATCGTTCACTTGGATCGACAATGGCCGAGTAACCGGAGAATCCTGCTCGGCAAATTGCTGTCGTGATGGATCAAATGTTTTCAGAAACGGATTATTGAACAATCTGTAATTTATCGACGGTAATTTCGGGGTGTCCGGCGGATCAAGATTCATTGCTTGATTCAACCGCGGTGGTTTCAAGGTTACACTCAGGTGACTCTTGTAAGGCTTCGAGGTTTCATTCGATATGCTATCCAAGGTATTATCACTCTGCGTGAACATCTGCGGTTTTTCACCAAACTGGGTCCTTAAATGAGTGGAAGTCGCACTTTGGGACTCCGTTAAGTCCTGGCAAGATATCGATTTCATCAACTGGGTGGTAGTCGATCTGGTGTCAGCCATCAGCAAGTTGTCAGTACTCAGGAATGCTTTCTGTTCCTCTCCATCTCGATGACTGTCCTCGCAGGGAACAGCTCCATTCACATAAATATCCGCGCATCCTTTCTGACCGCTGAAACGACCCTTGGAGACGACGGTCGAACCAGTCCTCCCACTACTGGAACTAGTCCCAGTGCCAAACTGGCTGGAACTGGGTGTGGGCGAACCTTCCTCGGTTTGTTTCCTGACTTTCGATGGCAAAGGCGAGAAGAAATGTTTCGGCTTCTCGGACCCATCGAACGTAAACATCCCTTCCATGCTAGCATTCTCTTTCTTCGCGCGGTTCTCCCCGTAATCACCGACCGTCACCCCACTGCTGGCGTTGACACTTGTCATCCAGCCGTTCTCGCCAGGTTCTAACTCCGGATTAGGGTATTGCTTGCCCAAATCCCCGAAGGACTCCTGATCGTTGGGTGGTGGTTTCCTTCGCAGGAGGAGTCCAGCTTTCCTCGAAGAAGGTTGGACCAATGGAAATCGTTGTTGGTCCAACTGTTCCCGGGGGAATCTCGAGTCAGTGGAGTCGAATCCTTCGATTCCTGTGGCCGGCAGACTGCCGGATGTAGCTGCCATAGTTGGATAACTCAGGGACTGTTCTTCCGGAAGTACAACATTGGCTCGCCAGCCCGCCGGCGGCAAGTGTAGCTGAGGCAGGATGGGTTGGGCAAGTTCTTCGAGGCTGGGAGCGTCCAAACTGGCAAGTGGGATCAGTGGGTCAGCGCGTGACCTTGGCGGAGGCGAGGCCAGTAAGGTCGACGCGTCTGAGGGTAGCATTAAGTCTAGGGTGTTGGGGAAATCGAAGGGACAGCCGGCGTAGTAGTTGGAAGTGTTGAAGGTATTGGATGCCGCATACCCGGAAGGGTAGAAAGGGATGTTTTCGTGTAGTTGTCTCGGTCTGACCGCCGCGGGGCTTTTCCCCTGCTGGCCCTCTGGCGACGCCAGTTCCTTTCGTTCCTTCTCCTTTTTCACTTCCTCCTCCTCGTCCACCACCGAGAGATCGTCGAAATCAACGTGAAGCCTGTGCAGACTATTAGACATCTTCTCGCTCGAGATTTTGTCGTTCTCGACGTTCTCTAGCTGCTCTTTTGTGCTGCAGTCTTCGGCTACGTCCTCGTCGCCGACGCTCTCCTTTGCCTCGGGCTCCTCCTCCTCGTCCTCCTCGCAAGAGTAGTCCGATTGTACCTCCTCATCTTCCTCCGAGCGATCCTGCAATTCGGCCTTTATGCATCATACTGAGAAAGTACATCCTTTAAACGTATAAAATGTTAAAGTAACGTTAAATAAATTACAATAAAAAAATGGTTGAGGGAAATAAGTAAAATAATGTTACGAGATTTTAACGTAATACTTTCAATATATTTAAGTTCGAGCTGTTGTTAGTAATTATTTGAATATTTAATAGAATATTTAATTGAGTATTTAATTTTCATGAATAAGGGAAATAAATAAAACAATTTCACGAGATTCTACTTTAATTATTGCAATGTACTTAAGTTCGCGGTGTTGGTAATAATTATTTATTAATTGAGCTAAGCGATGCATTGCACTATGGATATTGGCAAAGTTGATATTTTAAATGCACAAGCATTGTTAAGCGAAATAAATAAAATAACGTTACAGGATTTTAACTTAATTCTTTCAGTATATTTAAGTTCAAAAAAATATATTCATTCTAACATAAATATTAAAATGATTGTGTTGGAATCTGTTCTGTTGTTAGTAATTATTTGTTAAATAATATATAACACCCTGAATATTTAATTTCCATGATTAAGGGAAATAAATAAAACAATTTTGCGAGATTCTAACTGAATTATTTCAAAGTATTTAAATTCGGAGTGAGGTTAGTAATTATTTGTTTATTGAGCTAAAATCCAATAAATTGCGCTATAACATTGTCAAAGTTGATATTTTAAGTGTGCAAAAATTATTGTATCGAGTTTAGTAGAAATAAATGTATTTATGAGATTCCAACACAATCATCTTAACATTTATCTTATAATGAATATATTATGTTGAAGAACCATTAAAAGATGTCAATCATTACCGGAAAAGTTGCAGCGTGCAATAGGAAATCAGGGGAAACGACGTCATTTAAAAGTTCCACATTCGAGTGACTAACCTCATATTCTTCGCTCTCGTCCTGATTCTTCTGCCTCTTCAGGATCTCCTCGAGCTTGTCGTATTCATCCCTGAGACTCCAGATTTCCCGGCGTAGCTGCTCGTTCTCCCGGCGTAGTTTCTTTATGTCGTTCTGACCTGAAACGGGAACGCAGAGATCTTGTGAGAGGGCGGCTTTTATCATAATAATGGATATTGAAACGAAATACATGGAAAAGTTTAAATTCGACAATTGTATTGAATTCACGAGCAACTTGTTAGTCTTTTACAATTTGAGTTATTCCGAAGCAGCCAACAGTAAATACCTTTGTAAAATGTATTTTTCATTAATTTTAACTTAATAATTCAAAGTTTCTGTTGTGATACTTGCAAAATTAATGAAACAGAACTTTAAATACAGAACGGAGGCTCGTTGTATTTCATGAAAGATGTTTAAAAACTTGATTTGGTTACAAAAACTTCTGAAATTGCTCAAAAAACTCAGTGTAAATACTAGTATTTGATTTATTTATTTAATATTTGGATAACAATATCCCACGGTTCTATTTATTGATATTTATCATAATAATGGATATTGAAACGAAATACATGGAAAAGTTTAAATTCGACAATTTTATTGAATTGACGAGCAACTTGTTAGTCTTTTACAATTTGAGTTATTCCGGAGCAGCCAATAGTAAATACCTATTTGTAAAATTCATTTTTGACTAATTTGTATACTGCTAAATTCGTTATTTCATTTTTCAAGTTAATAATTCAAAGTTTCAGTAATACTTGCAAAATTAATGGAGAAAAACTTTAAATACAGAACGGAAGTTCGTTGTATTTCGTGAAAGATGTCATGAAAAGTTGATTTAATTACAAAAACTTTTGAAATTGCCCGGAAAACTCCTTGTAAATATTAGTATTTGATTTATTTATTTAATATTTAGGTAACAATATTCATGGTTCTATTTATTCGCTGCACTGTACAACAGGCAGAATCTGTGCACTGTGCAACAGATTTATGAAATAAATCAGATTTTCAAATAAATAAATAAAAACAAGTATTTATCAGATTTTGCACATGCGAGGGAATTATTTATGATTTAGGCACGTATGTTAGGGAGAAAAATATTTATTTCGATCATTTCATGAAAGATATCATGAACACTCGATTTAATTACAAAAACTATCTGAAATCGTCTAAAAAACTCTTTGCCAATACTAATATTTTATTTATTTATTTAATACTATAACAATATTCAATGATTCTATTTATTCGCTGTACTGTGCAACGGCAAGAAATTATTTGACAGATTTACGAAATAAATCAAAATTTCAAATAAATAAAAATAAAGAATTATTAAACAAAGCGGATATTTCGATGCCAATATCCAATTGGTCTATTTACAGGGGCGACTGTGCGCCGGCAAGGAATCATTGGACAGTTTATGCCATTGGCTAACCCGTTACTTTTCGCGCGGGAATCGCTTAATCACTGCGCGCCGGCGAGCCTGGCAACGACGGTCTGCCGCGCACACCTATTGAAACGATCGATCATTGGTCAGCGCGGGCAACAATCTTCGCTCGGAGCGGACGACTCTCCCTTTAACCCTTCGTCTTTTCGTACGTCAAAGAGTTGCGTGATAAATCACCCGGGGCGAGAGCCTCCAATTACTTAACTCGACGGAGATACGAATAAACTTCCAGCTGGCCTTACACGCTCGCTCGACCCTAACCTTAATCTTTAGCCGACGAAATCACGTCGCGCCTTCGCCCTCTTAAGACAGTTGTGTCGTGTTTTAGTGATTTTCCTTGGGATTCGATAAAGTCTTTGCGATTTTTCGTGAAGATTATTCATTAATTATTGCGAAAGTCTGAACGTGGCGGAATAGTTCATCTTTGTGATTGAAATCTCTACCGTTTTCCTGTTGGCAGCTGAAAATCGTAATCTTTTAATTGTAGCATTAAAATTGACGTTAAAGTTTCGAGAAAAAGAACTACAGACTTGCAGAAGAATATTGTATAAGTATTAGAACAATAATTAATATCGTTGATTGTTTTGTTAAAATACACCTTATGATTTAGATTTAAAAAATTACAAAGCTGTAAAAGAGTATCGTATGAATATTAGATAAAAATGTAAAGGAATTTACATTTTTGTAAATGTGCGAATACTTTTTTTTCCACTATAATCTGATATGTTTACTAATATTGTATTTGTACATTAATATTGTATATTAAACGCCTTTACATTTTTATCTAATATTCATACTAGAAGGCATAGGTGTTTTAGCCATTTTCGTGGGGATTTGATAAAGTCTTTGTGATTTTTGGAAGAGATTATTAAGTAATTATTGTGGGAGTCTGAACGTGACGGAAAGTTTATGAAGATTGTTCTTTGTGATTGAAATCTCTACCGTTTTCCTGGTGGCAGCTGAAAATCGTAATCGTTTAATTGTAGCATTAAAATTGATGTTAAAGTATCGAGAAAAAGAACTACAGACTTGCAGAAGAGTATTTTATAAGTATTAGAACAATAATTAATATTGTTGATTGTTTTGTTAAAATACACCTTATGATTTAGATTTAAAAAATTACAAAGCTGTAAAAGAGTATCGTATGAATATTAGATAAAAGTATAAAGGTGTTTAAAATAGAAATACAAAATTATTAAATATATCAGATTATAGTGGAGAAAAAAAAAGGTACTCGCACTCCCAATTCTTTTGGATAAAATATTTTTGTGGAAGAAAATCTACAATTATTTTCTTTAAACAGAAATACATTTTCTTGACCAAGAAAGTATCTTAAAAACATAAATTTGCTTGGACGGAACAATCTTTTTTTAAAGAAAAACTATATTAAAAAAACTGGACTTGTCAATACTTTTCTTTAATTACTCTCTGCGCCAGTAAATGCAATGTTAGTACAAAAATGCAGCAGAAATGCAACAAGAATTAAAGGTTAAACAATATTCTCCTCATCATAATTCTCACTCTTACTACAAATGTTTCCTCTGACAAATTAATCACTCAGCAGGAAGGTTCACTACGTGTTTTCCTTAATTGCCCGAATCGATAACTTAAACACCATGAGACCGTCAATCGAATGGCCCACACGGCAGTCACGTGTCTATGTGTGTGTGTGCATCGTTGGCGATCGCGAGCTAAAAACAACCTGAGACAAACGTCTCATCGGTCATTGCTGTTTCCACTTTCGGAATGATTAATGAGCGCCACGTTATGGATTGCTTCGTCTATATTAAAGCCTCGCTTTTGGAAGCTGCTGTCGGGGGAAAAAAGCGCCGCCCAAACGAAGTATTCTGCGTGTCTCATTTATCAGATCCGGGGGTCTCCCTGCGTGTGTGTGCGTGTGTGTGTGCATGCGCGCACGTGTGTTCGCGTTTGTGAGGACCCCAGTGCTGGTTTCGAGAAAATAAAGAATTGTTGGAAAGTTTGACAATCAATTTTAACTTCGCGCTAGATTGTTTATATTAAAGAATTCTGGTAAATTTTGGTAGAGTTTGGTGAATATCATATTAATATCCCCGGAGAAAATTTGCAAGAAGAAAAATATAAGCTAATAAAATATAATATTTAACATAAACGTTTTATGTAAATGTCTGTTTTTATCGCAAACCAATTGCAAATAAAAATCGAAAAGTGATAGCTCCTACAATAACTATATGTTTATAATATTAAATATCATTTGATTATAATTACATATTTGTTAAATTTATTTCTTCATTTTTGCATTTGCGATAAAGAAAGCAACATTTGCGCAAACGCAGTTATATCGCATTCTTATAAATAAAATAAAGAATTTTTGGAAAGTTTGACAATCAATTTTAACTTCTAGCCAGATTGTTTCTATTAAAGGACTCTGGTAAATTTTGGTAGAGTTTCGTATGAGTGAATATCATATTAATATACGGGAGAATATTTAGAAGAAGAAAAATATACGCTAAAAAATATAATATTCAATATAAACGTTTTATGTAAATGCAAACGTAAATGTCTGTTTTTGTTGCAAACCAATTGCAAATAAAATTCGAAAAGTGATAGCTCATACAATAACTATATTTTTATTATAATATTATATATCATAAGATTATAATTCCACATTTATAGCTTCTTGAACGCAATATTAATTTTAGTAAAAATTTTCCACATTTTGCGTTTAACATTATCATACACACAGAATTCAAAAACGACTGCAAAAATCTAATAAAATTCTTGATAATACAATAAATCTTCACGAGCGTCAAACATTCTTCATCATCTTCATCCGATCCATTAAAAAAACCTGACGCTAACGGTGCCAGGAAAAAAAGAGATTCTGTGAACTCGGCCTGCATTTATCGAGCGCTCATACTTGCGCGTGCGGGAGCACGCGTGAACTTGCCGGTAAGTGAAAGACCACGCGTGTAAGTAAGAAGAAAAGCCGCCTGCTAAATCAGGATTAAAATGCTCGGCTTACCAGGCGGAAATTTAAATAAATTAAACGCTATCCACCCTTTATAAATCCGGCTTTCCAGCGTGGACACTGACGCTTATTCAAATCCTATTACAAGATCAACATTATTTTAGTGTCAAAGGCAAGTTTATGTTGAAACGTCTTCGGATGTTTTAGGTTAATTTTGCTTGCATTTTTTGTTTTGCCATAACAATATTTATGTTAAACTGACGAACATGCAATGCAAGATTGAACTACTTATATAAACATTAATACTTCAGTTTGTTAAAGTGTACAAATAAAACTTTGTTTATCATTATTTATACTAATATTATTCATAATATTATTAAAACAAAGCTTATTTAGGTTAATTTTGCTTGTGCTTTTAGTTTTTCCATAACAACATTTATGTTAAACTGACGATCATAAAATGCAAGATTGAACTTCTTATACAAACATTGATACTTCAGTTTATTAAAGTGTACAAATAAAACTTTGTTTGTCATTATTGATACTGATATTATTCGTAATATTATTAAATCAAAGCTTATGTAGGTTAATTTTGCTTGTATTTTTACTTTTTCCATAACAATATTTGTGTTGAATTAACGAACATCAAATGCAAGATTGAACTTTTTATATAAACATTAATACTTCAGTTTACTAAAGTGTACAAATAAAACTTTGTTTGTCAACATTTGATTACTCCAAAATGTATAAACACATATACAATCTGTTTTGCGAAACTCCGAAACAATTCCAACCGAATGGCGCGTTTTACAAATTGCGTTTAATACTTTCCCGATCAAGTTTCCTTAACAGGATACAATTTCGAGCTCGTCTACTCTAAAATGAAAATTAACCGCGCGGTGTTACTACTCGCATAAAGCGAAGCCGGGAAAAATTCGTCGCGCTCATACATGCATACGAGTAAATCAAGTGGAATAGGCGTTTCGCAAACCGGCGTGGAATTTGCCGAGCAATTTGGAGTACAGTAATTACGCATAGAAAGTTGATTGGCCTGAAACAATTTTTTCGGTTGCCTCCCGTTGCCGCGGCCATTTGTCCGGCTAATGAATATTCATCCGGCCGTCGTATCGCAACGCCTAATGCATACATGACAGTGTGACACGAATACATGCCATGGAAAATTGTGGAAATTAACTTGGAATCTTGTTTCTTATACTTCCAAGTTTACTTTGTTTACATAATTTGGCAGCCTTGTTGTCATCAAGTTCTTTCAATTCATTGGTTGCTAAAGAATAAATCTTTTGATAAAAGCTTCGATAACTTTTCTATTTGCAAAGGAAAATGTAATTAAATATTCATTTGGATTGTAAATGACAAGAGAACTAAGTATTGTATTTTAATTCACTACAGAAAAAAATAGTAAGATTAAATGGTTTACTAATTTTATTGCTGCAATAATTATTTTTTAGAGAAATGCATGCTGTTCAAGCAAAGGTATTAAAAGTGTATAATAATTTATACAATGGTTTCTTGCGACAATAATTTATTCTACCAACAGATCTTGTTTGTTGTTAAAGATGATGTTCGAGAAATAAAGCCGATGATAATAATGACGTTGATGAAATTCTACATGACTTCACCGCGACTTTTCAAAATCGACTGTGTTAAAGTGAAAATCAAGAAAAAGCTTAATTCTGTGTTAATACTTTAAATTAAAAATATTCTTTCGGTCACAAACGTCTGGTCTTTTCAACATTTTTAATGAAAAACTTCAAAGTAGAATTATCGCATTATCTTCAATGCATTAATTACCTCGTAATATTTATATTAACACTAGGTTTACATCTGTCATTTTGACGGATTTCGGATTTTACTAGCAAAACTACAAAGTTTATTAATTGTCCTTCCAATTTATACTGACAATTATATATGCAATCCTGACAGATTGAATTAACTTATATTATGTCTGTTAAAATTGTAATTGCCTTTACATTAAATTAACAGCTATTTTTAATGAAAATAAGTGTCCATACAGAGTGGTATACAGAAATGTCTGTAAACCTAGTGTTAACTGCTCTCGTCGTCCATTGGCCATTGGTTCTATAAATATTTGGCTTGCAAATGTAGCTGCTTGTAACTTCAAAAGTTGTCTTTCATGTTTGTGACGCACTGTAAAATTAAGTCAGAGACTCTTCCTGTGTCCGCCTTTGGAGAAAGGTGTCAATTTTTAAACAGTAGTGTAAACACAACTCTTGTAATAATTTATTTTCTTGTTTTATTATTATATTATCGGGCTGTAGTTTATTGTAATTTATAATAGTCTGTGCGTAACAAATTTGTTGAACGTATTATAATACATTTTTTAAATACAATATTTTTATAGTGTTAATACTTTTAGAGTTTTCCAAAGAAGGAAATAAGATTTTCAGTGCGGCGAAGCGTAATTTCCCGGAAGTCTTGTACAGGGTGAGTCACTTGCCTTTGAATCAGAACTCTCCTAACCTCACTTTTACTAGACATCTATTTCATTATACTATATATATTCTCTACTTAACAATAGACTGTATTGAATTCTGTAGTCTGTTGGAGGGAATAGTTTACCAAGTTTTAGCATCGACTTCCTTCGAATGGCTAGCAACATAAGAAGAAAATATTTTGTTATATTATATTTATAGGGGAATATTATATAGAACTGGCTTCTAATAAACTCCCGTTTGTTTAATGACATGCCTATCATATATGATTTCTTAACTAAGAAAAGTTAATTTGTACGACAACAATTATAAAAACAGTCGTATATACATATACAACATAGTTATTTATGTACAGGGTGATTCAGTTGCCTTTGAATCAGAACTCTCCTAACCTCACTTTTACTAGACATCTATTTCATTATACTATATATATTCTCTACTTAACAATAGACTGTATTGAATTCTGTAGTCTGTTGGAGGGAATATTTTACCAAGTTTTAGCATCGACTTCCTTCGAATGGCTAGCAACGTAAGGAGGCAATATTTTATTCTATTATATTTATAGGGGAATATTACGTATAACTGGCTTCTGCGGAGTGAAATTTCATGTGCAAGTTAACATAACTCAAACATGTAAAAGTATAAATGCATAAAATGCAGACAAATGTTGAGAAACATTTGAGTATTATTTAAATGGCTAGGTTATTTCTAATGATTTTATATGGAACAGTGTATGCTCGACAGTGGTGATTCAAAGGCAAGTGACTCACCCTGTACAAGCACAGACGGCGGCGTACATTAACTTGGAAGGCGGGAAAAAAGTGCCGTCGAGCGAAGTATTGCAGGGCATACAGTTACGCGCGGATATTAGTCTTTTCATTTTCTACGAATTCAGTCGCGTCGGCGTCGTCCTCGTCCTCCGATTCGAGTACGCGCACACCTTGCGATCTGTCCTCGCAAAGAAAAATGATCAAAGGAGAGGCTGCGAAAGTGTATACATGTATATTTGGCTTCGTCAACTTTCTGCCCGAACCGGACTCTTCTCCGGCCGAGCCTTTGAAAGATGAAAATTGCATTGCGCCTCCAGAAATCACTGCAAACCAACTGGATGTATAATATTTACAGGGCGATGCGCTTGCAGAGTTGGAGTCAGCAAATACTTTCATCCGTCGAGTCGTTTCGAGAAATTCATTATTTATCATTTTTATTTAACGTGTTTGAGAAATAAATTATTCATCGTTTTTATTACTGTTTATTTATTGTATTTTCTTGTTTGAGGAAACTGTTAGATAATCATTGATCACTTTTATGTTTGTAATATTTGTAATACAATGATTTAATGGTTGTCGTTGGTGATATCATTCGAAGGAGCAGTTTAAGAGAAATTTAAATAAAATCAATCAAAAGTGAATGAGATTGTACCTTCATTTGATGTTCGATATGCTTTTAGACTGTTTTAAGTTTATGCAAAAAACTTGCATTTTTAAAAAATGCGAGGCCAGTCGAAAATACTTTTTTATTTTTTCCGGCTCATTATTTTAGAACAATTCTAAAGACACATAGAACAATTAAAAAATATTAGAAATCCAAAACTGGATGCCTCACTTCACAGAAATGTTATTATATCTTTCGAAATTCTGCAAGGCTATTTACGGAATTCCAAGATGTAGTTTTTTGGTTTACATTAGAGTAAGAGCTTTCGAGTGAAAAATATATTCTTCTTCGAATATAAAACGAATCAATAAAAATATAATAAAGATGGTGGAAATTTGTATTTTATTTTATTTTATTTACGGAATTTCAAAATTCAGTTTTTTGCTTTACATTAAAGTAAGAGCTTTCTTCTGCAAAAATATTCTTTCCCGAATATAAAACGAAACAATAAAAACATAATAAAGATGGAAAAATCCAAATAATTCCTCTTTTCCGAAAGCTTTGCTTCATCAACGTTATTATTATCATCGACTTTATCTCCCGAAAATCATCTTTAATCGATAAAACCAGTTCTATTGGAAGCGTCGATCGACCGGCGGGTGTTTTTATCGGCGCCATTTCCGGCGACGGGAAGCCGATAACAATTTATTGTTGATATTGGCAGTGAGTCGGTATGTTGACGAACGCGGAGCATTGGTCAAGCTTCATGTCGATGAAATCGCTCGGCTGTAAACACTGTCAGTGAATGTATACACCGGGGAATCCGCAGAGTCGATTAAAGATGATGGTGATGCCATAGTCGAGACCAATGAAACCGCTACCGATCGATTAATGTACTATCAAATCGTCCTATCCCGTTCAAATCACTTTTTCCATGAAATACAACTCCGGGAGTAACAATCTCACTGTTGATGTAATATTTATAATAATATTTTTTTTCCGTTTTTTTGCCTCTAATATTTTTTTTGTAGTGTAAAAATTAAAATCTTGTGCCAATAAATAGTCATTGTTTAAGAATTAACACTGTAAGTTGTAATTCTATTTTGTATATGAATAATTGAGCTAAATTGAACATTAAGAAACAGGTATTATTGTTGATTTTTAATACAGTGATTGAGATTGTAAGAGTTATTATATTTTTTATTAGGAACTTTATAGATTATAGCAGCGCCTGCTAAGTTAGGCTCCCGGAGCTTAACTGGCAGCCCCACTCTGTCAATTTTGACGGCGTTTCTACCTGTTTGTACCCTCGCCTGCGATGGGCAAACCCTTAAGGAACATTTGCCCCTGGAATTTTGATGGCATCTTCCTCGATGTAAAAAAACATTACCCACCAAATTTCAGCCCGTGAACTACACGGGAAGTATAAAAAATATGGGAAAAACCGTGAAAATTAGATGAAATTTATTATTCAGGAACGATTTTTTGGTATTCTCGATACAAATCCGGCCTTTTTTTCATGGATTCTTCGTTTACTATCCGCTCTGATACACAAACAATCGATTCATGAAGAAAAAACCCGGGTTCGGAGACCTTTGAAAAATTGGATATTTTCAATGGCCAAAAATATGGGGAAAAAAAAATTTTGAGCTGGAGCACTGAAATTTATATCATATCTTCCTTGATGCAAGGGAAGGCTCCCCACCAAATTTCAGCCCCGGAAAATATCAGGAAGTCCAAAAAATATGGGAAAAGCCAGCGAAAATTCCGAAAAAATCGAACTTTAAAGGCAGTTTTTTTAGTGTTTTCGATAGAAATCCGGACTTTTTTCGACGGATTTCTTGTTTTCTATCCGTTTTCATTCATAAACAATCGATTCCTGAAGAAAAAACCCGAGTTTGGGGACCTTTGAAAAATCGTGAAAAAATCTGAAGGAGAACCCCTTAAGAAAAATTTGCCGAAAAAAAAATGTTGAGCTAGAGCTCTGCAATTTTTATGGTATCTTCCTTGATGCAAAAAAATATTACCCACCAAATTTCAGCCCCGGGGAAGGTCGGGAAGTCCACGAAAAAAAATAAAAACCGTTAAAAATGAACAAAAATAGACTTTTCTGGACGGTTTTTCGACCCGTTTTCGTTGCAAATCCGGACTTTTTTTCACGGATTCTTTGTTCTCTATCCACCCTGATACGAAAACAATCAAAATATCCCGGGTTCGGCCGATTTTGAGAAACTTGAAAAAATTGAGCATTTTCGAGGGTCGAAAATAGGTGGAAACCTAAACTTTGAGCTAGGGCTCTGAAATTTATATCATTTCTTCCTTGACGCAAGGGCACATTCTCCACCAAATTTCAGTCCCAGGGAAGGTCGGGAAGTCCACGAAAAAAAAATCGGTCGAGCTCTTTAAAGCTTTCAAGCACTAAACATATTTCAAATCAACAAAATTATAGGTTCAAAAAACCTGACTGAGTTCAATCAGTCACGGTATATTTTTTCTTCGATAAAAAACCTCCGACGCAGTAGATTTATACGGCATTGACTAACAATCCAAGCACCCTCGCATCATTATCCTTCATTTTAAGCGCGCCTATCAACCCCCGAAACGACGAAGTTCATTACCCCGCTTGTGTCGCGCGCTGACGCCGTACAAATAACGATGTCGTTTACATACTTGCGCCGCGGGGTGGCGGGGGGGTCGACGGTAGGCGGCAGCACGTGTATTTCGCTCGTAGGTCATCTTCATCGAGGAGAGAGGAGAGTTTAGCCAACTCTCTCGGCGAGCTCATGCGAATTACAAGGCGGGCGGGCCTGCGCACTTCCCCCCCGCGCTTAATTACTCGTGCAGTTTGTTAACTTCTCCAGGGAACAACTTTCGCCGATGCTACTTTCTGGATTACTCCGGATTTACGCGTGTCATTATGCAGTTACTGTGTTAACACTGGTTGCGAGCGCCGGTTATTTACCGAGTCGATCAGACAAAGTGTTATCGCGAATGATATGAGGAATTATTCGCGTACGTTATCGTCGAAAATATTTACAACAATGTTAAGTATTCGATTCTTTAATACATATTCAAAGTCACTTTACGAGTCTAAATTCAACGTTCAATTTTATAATTGTATAGCAATATATTTAATTTTAGAAGTCTTATATGCCATGAAAAAAATGCGATATTTCTTTAGAGTATGAAAATTAAATCTTAGTGAATCCACAATAAATAGTAATTGTTTAATGAATATAAGACTAGCACGTAATTATTTATTTCCTAAATGAAGCTCGAATGGTTTACTGATTTTGTTACTGTACTAAGTATTTTCAAAGAAATGCATGCTTTTAAAGCAAAGTCTCAGAAGTGAATAATAATTTATAGAATGATTTCTTACGACAATAATTTATTATACTAACAGATCGACTTATGTTATTGTCGAAAATATCTGTTACAGTGAACAATAAACTGTTCGATTTTTTTAATACATATTCGAAGTTACTTTGCAAATCTGAAATCAAAGTTCTATTTTATAATTGTATGTATAGCAATATATTTAATTTTAGAAGTCTTATATGCCATGAAAAAAATGCGATATTTCTTTAGAGTATGAAAATTAAATCTTAGTGAATCCACAATAAATAGTAATTGTTTAATGAATATAAGACTAGCACGTAATTATTTATTTCCTAAATGAAGCTCGAATGGTTTACTGATTTTGTTACTGTACTAAGTATTTTCAAAGAAATGCATGCTTTTAAAGCGAAGTGTCAGAAGTGTATAATAATTTATATAATGATTTCTTGCAACAATAATTTATTATACTAACAGATCGACTTATGTTATTGTCGAAAATATCTGTTACAGTGAACAATAAACTGTTCGATTTTTTTAATACATATTCGAAGTTACTTTGCAAATCTGAAATCAAAGTTCTATTTTATAATTGTATAGCAATATATTTAATTTTAGAAGTCTTACATGGCATGAAAAAAATGCGATATTTCTTTAAAGTATGAAAATTAAATCTTAGTGAATCCGGCAATTAATAGTAATAGTAATAGTAATGCTTATCGGAACATTCCAAAATGATTTATTTCGTATATAAATAATCGAGTTAAATGCTACAATGGCTCTCACATTCTTATAGTTTTAATTACGCAAATCGTAAATAAGTTTATACAAGCGTATAATTTATTTCTTTAATATACCAATTGATGTGTTTATTAAATAAACATAACGTATGTTTGAATACATTTGCATTGAAAATTTTTAAAGAGTTTTTTACTTCGAGGAAACTTGATATAATTACTAGTAGTAAGTTAAAATTAGAAGCCCTTAATTTATGAGCGTATATCTGATATATGGCAAGTAAGAAATCCTGTACAGGATCAACCCTACTCTTTGTCAGAGAGAATAAATTCAATATGTCGAATAATCTAGGAAGCATTCCAATAATTAAAACTACTCAATAATTATTGCAATTATCCTACATCACAGTCCTGATTGCATGACAACCATATAAATACAACACACCCTACATATACAGGGTGGCCCATTTCCATTAGAATCAACAAGTATTTTCACCGACTACTAATTTTATGATGTAAATCAAATTTATCGCATTTATTCCTCCTTGTTAGTTCCATTATTATTTATGTGTAAAATCACGTGTAAAATATTATACAATACCAGCATTACATATAATACGATACACAGTAAATCACGCGTGTGAAAGACTGAAGTACTATTTACGTGAGTAAAATACATAACATAAATAAAATTACGTATTAATTCCATTAATATAAATCATAAGTTAATAATGATAAATTATCCAATAATTTTAATTAAGTAAATAGTCCTGCAGTTTTTCACACGCGTGATTTACTGTGTATCGTATTATATATAATGCTGGTATTGTATATGTATGTAGGATAATTGTAATAATTGCTGGATGTTTTTTAATAATCCTATTGTATTATATCTGATAATCTGACAAAGAGAAGTGCACCACCCTGTAGATGGCGCGGAAGGTGGCCCGGGGGAGTTACTTTGGCTCTTGATACACGGGCGGTCTGTTAGTGATAATTTACGTGGGATATTGGCATGATCTAATTCCGGCTGGCTTGCGGCCGATGGACCCGGCGATCCTGTCACGTTCGATTATATCCAGGAGGCCGGCCACTTGCGAGCTTTGAGCTCGCCCGCTCCTGAATTGAACATTTAATTAACGCGACACCACCTCAATCGACATCTCCGACACCTCTCACTTCTGCTTCGATCACTTTGAGCCTCATGGAATTATCGGACTCGCCAGTTATACGTCGAAGGATACGCGCATGTTTAATATTGTTTATATTTGTCTGGATGGGAAGATAATTATTTAATTTGGGCTGGAAATTAAATCGCCGTTTTATTGCTTTTGAAATTTTTATATTAGTCTTAAAGCGCTAAAAATTGGAAGAAGATAGATACTTTACAGAAGTGCTGTATTATTTCTTTTCAAATTCTGCAAAGCTTTATATGAAGTTTCAACATTAATTTTTTTGCATTACATTATAGTAATGAAAATTTTATTCTTCCAGAAAAATAAAGCGAAGCAATAAAAACGTAATAAAGGTGGTGGAAAAATCCGAAGAATTATTCATGTAATGATTAATATTGTTTGTATTTATCCGGATGGGAAGGTAATTATTTAATTTGGGTTGGAAATTAAATCGCCGTTTTATTGCTTTTGGAAAATCTTAATTAATCGTAATGCACTAAGAATTGGAAGGACACAGATACTTCATAAAAGTGCTCTATTACTGCTTTTCAAATTCTGCAAGGGTATTTACGAAGTTTCAAAATGTCTTTTTTGATTAATTAGTTTGGCATCACTTTCGCGCACTTATTCAGACTTGTCGGTATGAAAAGGTTAACGAATGTCACTTTACGATGGAATAACGCGAAGCCTAAAATACCAGCGTATTTTAAACTATGTTGTATGTTAATAACTATGTTATTAACATAAATATTTGGTGAAAATTAACAGAAATTATTCTTCGTTTGCTAAATGTCTAATACACTTTTATGTAACATGGAATTTCAATTTGTATATTTTCTATATCCATTTCAACTTTGCGAATGTTTTTTGTCCCAACAATAATAATATTCATTTAAAAACAAATAGTAAAAATTCAATTTAATGTATTTTGGAAAGAACTGCTAACATTAACCCAGACTTTAACTTAGCAGAAAAGTATTGCAAAGTTTTGGTTCGACTTTTCTTTTCTTTTTTGCAATATAATATTATCTGAATTATAAAGTTAGAATCTTTACACATATTTGTATGCTCAGCGTCGAATATCGGTGCAAGAACTGCAATGCGTTGCGTGCTGCCACAATAAACATGTTTACATTTCCGGCAACATAATTGATGAATAATGTGCTTTATCATTAAATTCCCCAAACGATATCATTACCAGGATAATGTTATTCCGATTTGATAAAATACATACATTAGCGCCAGCTAGAGGAAATTATCAAGATAGCCATAATTACTGGCACAATATTACAGGCGCCTGCTTTGTAATGTATGCGTTCCTGTTCAAACAAGCGTTATACAGATCGTGCGTTTAATTAGTGGACTAATATTTGGCAACAAACAACACTAATGTTCTCCATAGTGAGATTAACGCAATTACCGACAAGTAAATCAGTTACAAACCTCGTTTTAGAATGATTTTTGCAATATAATTCAATACAACCTTTAATTCCGCCACTGTTAAATTGCTTTTTCAATAAGTTTATTTATTATGGAATATTTAGACTTTGGATTTTTGTCTTTCAATGATTTAAGGAGGTTGGTGCGGTCATTTGAGGTAGAAATAAGAGGCAAACATGTGAGCGCTGACACAGAATTTCGAGGTCTTTTTAAATTACAACCAAACCAATTTTTGAGTAGTAAAATTCAATTTCCAATTAAGTTTATGCTATGTCACATCTGCTTTTATAAGTTACTTTTATTTCTATGCTATTTACCACGTTATTTCTCCAAATGGAAATATTTCCTTTTCACTCTCTGGTCAAACATTCTCGAACCGGACAGACGAAGCTTCTGAAACTTTGCTTGATTATTCGTAAATGTCTCATTTACCACGTGAAATGTTTTTTATTCATGTGTCATTATTGTATCACATACTTTTAAGCCATAAACGGCAATTTTTGTTCTCGTTGCCATAAGAGCCCATGCATAAGAATGGATTTTTCGACATTGATAACTCAAAAACTGTACAGACAAACAAGTTCAAATTTTAAAGGTAGCTGCAGTGACCATTGACTATCATTTTCTGGAAATTTCAATCCGATCTCATTATTTTCAGTTTTGGCACCAACCTCCTTAAATATGATGGCTATTAAATGTCAAATAATATTACGTTCTACATATAATAAAATTCCAAAACAAAATTGCATAAACTCTAATTTGTGCTATTGCAATTAATTCCATCATACAAATACAAATTTGTCAATTTCGTATGATGTAAATATAAATAATACATATTTATATCAAAATCGTAATAACATTCATATGATTTCGATCAATGTCAAATAATATTACGTTCTACATATAAAAAAATTCCAAAGGACAATTCCCTAAACTTTAATTTCTGTTACTTTAATTAATTCCATAGCATAAATTAAAATTTATCAATTTCGTATGCTGTAAATTTAAATAATACATATTTGTATCAAAATCATAATATCATTCACATGATTTCGATAAATGTCAAATAATATTACGTTCTACATATAATAGAATTCCAAAACAAAATTCCCTAAACTTTAATTTGTGTTACTTTAATTAATTCCATAGCATAAATTAAAATTTATCAATTTCGTATGATGTAAATTTAAATAATACATATTTATATCAAAATCGTAATACCATTCATATGACTTCAATTTATTTTTGTTCTTCATTATTGCTAATTTATCACATAAATTTCAAGAACACACATAACTTTATGGGAATCCGTGGCTCCGAAAGGAATTCTGCGCTTTGTTTCGAGGGAATTCCAAGCGGAGGATAGAATTCTTATTGGTCGCTGTTCAGTCTCAATCGAACGACAGAAGAAAGCAGATTGTGCTGTGATCTTAAGCGGATTGGCCAGGGACGCGTTACAGATTATTTGGCCTTTTTTTTATTGGCGGCTCGGCGTGGTTGCATATGCAAAACCATCGGGCCGGCCGTTTCTATTGACAGGATGACGAACGTCCCAGGTGGCGAGCGCTCGTAAATCAGCAGATATTTTCCATTTCGATGTCCGGGAGGACGTGTTTTTCGCAAACAGAGCGCCGCATTCCTAAACGCGCGCGCGCGCTCCCGCTTGAAGCGATGCAGAGCAAACATTGCCTGCTATAAATGAAGTATCGGATCTGAACGTGCTAATGAACCCTCCGCCAGAAGGAGGGACGATCGCTCCGAGATTTATTTCCCTAGAAAATTGCTCGCATCAACCAAGAAATAGATTAAAGGAATTTATTTGGAGAGAGCTTTTGGGTTAGAACTAAAACTATCAATAATTAGTATGTTTTGACTTTGCTGGAATTATTTTCCTGCAAAATTAATAGTGTGAAGTAAGAAATAGATTAAATGAATTTATTTGGAGAGAGCTTTTGGTTTAAAACTAAAATTACCAATGATTAGTGCGTTTTCATTTTCTTTGCAGCATATATGTTCCTCTAAAATTGCCGGCATCAACCAAGAAATAGATTAAAGGAATTTATTTGGAGAGAGCTTTTGGTTTAGAACTAAAACTATCAATAATTAGTATGTTTTGACTTTGCTGGAATTATTTTCCTTCAAAATTAATAGTGTGAAGTAAGAAATAAATTAAATGAATTTATTTGAGGAGAGCTTTTGGGTTAGAACTAAAACTATCAATAATTAGTATGTTTTGACTTTGCTGGAATTATTTTCCTGCAAAATTAATAGTGTGAAGTAAGAAATAGATTAAATGAATTTATTTGTAGAGAGCTTTTGGTTTAAAACTAAAATTGCCAATAATTAGTATGTTTTGACTTTGCTGGAATTATTTTCCTTCAAAATTAATAGTGTGAAGTAAGAAATAGATTAAATGAATTTATTTGAGGAGAGCTTTTGGGTTAGAACTAAAACTATCAATAATTAGTATGTTTTGACTTTGCTGGAATTATTTTCCTGCAAAATTAATAGTGTGAAGTAAGAAATAGATTAAATGAATTTATTTGTAGAGAGCTTTTGGTTTAAAACTAAAATTGCCAATGATGAGTGCGTTTTCATTTTCTTTGCAGGATATATTTTCCTCTAAAATTGCCAGCATCAACCAAGAAATAGATTAAAGGAATTTATTTGGAGAGAGCTTTGGTTCAGAACTAAAACTACCAATGATTAGTGCGTTTTGATTTTCTTTCGCAGGATTTATTTCCCTGTAAAATTGCTAGCATGAACTAAGAGATTAAATGAAATTATTTGGAAAGAGCATTTGTTTAAAACTAAAGCTATCAATGTTTGGTATGTTTTAACTTTCTTTTGCAGGATTTATTTCCCTGTAAAATTACTAGCATGAACTAAGAGATTCAATGAAATTATTTAGAAGGAGCATTTGATTGATGCTAAAACTACCAATGATTAGTACGTTTTGAGGATTTATTGCCCTGTAAAATTAACAGCGCCAACTAATAAATAAATTAAATGAAACTGCTTGAGGAAAACGTTTCTTTCTTACTAAAACTGTCGCGGTTTTAATATTTATATTCCTATTTTTACCAAATGATTTGTACGAAAGAATATTTTCTTACAAACTCTTTGTTTTCAGCGTAATTTACTATATTTTATTTTAATTCCATATCCAGTTTATTTTATTGTACTTTACTGTTGTAAGAATTAAACTTCGTATAAAAACTTTGACATTAATAACTAAAAACGTAAGCGAAATTGAGGTTATTGGTTGATCTCACAGTTTTTCCAGTAAAATGAACAATGCAGAAATATTATACATAATTTTACCAAATTATTCTTCTACGTGGAATGATATAAAATTATCCCATGAATCACTACTCATTCTTTCTTTTTATCAAAGTACTTTCATTTTTATATCAATGTACAATAGATTTATGACTCAGCCTTTTGTTGAATAACCATCTCATGAACCACTGCTGTCACTAATAATTTTTTACAGCCCAACTTCGTTATTCATCCCTTCATTTATTCAAAACCGTTTTTAAACAAAATGCTTTCGAAATAAATAAAGCAATTTGGAAAAATGCTGTGAAATAATGAAAGTCAAACCAATATTGCATTTTACAAAACAAAATATTTTCTTATAAAATCAAACATAAAAAGATATAAAGTCATAAAAGTCAAACCAATATTGCATTTTAGAAAACAAAATATTTTCTTACAAAATCAAACACAAAAAGATAGAAAATAATAAAACTCGAAGAAACATTGGACTTTATACAGCAGAGTAATTGAACAAGCACAGGAAAAAATTCATGATAGTCGAATCCCGTGGAAAACATCGAAGTGAAGTATTTCTGGGTCATCGAGTCAGCGATCGTGCTGGACCACCGAGTTGCATACTTGGGAAGTATTATCACTGCCGGTATTTTTAACCGAACGTCGGATATTACGCCTCCTCCTAAATTTAAAAGCCCCTTTAAAACATGGCCGAGCCCACCGCGGCCTGAGAGAGAGAGAGAGAGAGAGAGAAAAGCATATTCGCAAAGTCCATTTGCAGGCTGTCTGTTACTCAAGATGTGCTTGGATCGCAGATGTATTTGTGGTTACTTAACGCCAGTTGGCTATTACCCAGATTTGCCCTGTCGATCCGATATACACACACACCCACACACACACCGCCAATGAGCCTCCGAATAAATGAGCGCTTTTCAGTATAAACCTGCCTCGACACTTCTCATAAACTTGTCGATACTTTCACTGCTTTTCTCGTTCAATCATTGTTAAGATTGCAATTTCTTTTAGCTCTTTGGGGCATGCTGGGACTAAAAACGTCCCACCTTTTTGTATAATTTTTGTAATAATATTTTAGTAACTGCATGCGCATAGCCTTGTAATTAGTCTTTTGTTTAATTTAAAGTGGAAAAAATGTCTGTGCAACATGGGTCTATTTATTCTCTGAAATCCTGTGCCTCAAAGAGTTAAGTCAACTTAATCGCTTTTTTTTTTTTGAAAGAAAATACGTGGTTTTGCTTTACCCGTCCATTTGACAAGTGTCTGTAAAGTTAGGTATAGAAAAATGCCGGTAAATCCAGTGTTAATGTCATTTATAATATTTAATAATAACTAACCAGGTGTGATACAAACAAAATATCAATTGCTCGAGTCCATGTATTATTTCGCTACAATTATACTTCTGTTTACGTATTTATTTCATTTGTTTAATACTAGAATTATCAATAATTGGTAGATTTGAAGTTTCTTTCGCAGGATTTGTTTCCCTGTAAAATTCATAGTGTGAACTGAGAAAAAGTTTAAATGAATTTATTTGGGAAAAGTATTTGTTTGAAACAGCTTCTGAAACTCCTCAAATAGCTGTTTGAAATTTGTGTTAGTGAAAATTTGTAGAATTATAATAGATTTAGTCGAACAAGCGGTTTTATAATTGTTTTAGTTAAAATTGTATAATTATATTTAAATTAAATCACGTTATCTTGGCGAATGAGTGATTAGAGTGACGTATAATAAACTTTTAATAAGAAATATCAATGCGTAAGTATGTTTTACAATATTTACACTTATGCATTATTTTATAATCGTATAGAAGTGCATTTGTATGTTTTCTAATAATAATATGGTGAAATTTGTATTATGCATTTGCTGTACTTTGTATTTGTATTTGTATTTATCTCTTTACAAATGCACATTGTTAATTTCTGATACTCTTTTTTTGAATAGTAGCTCTTCCAAAGTTTTTCTTGTTGAACTTTCAATTTATTATACTGTTTTGTTAAAGTTCGTAATAAATCTTACGGAAATATTGCATAATGCACTAATATTTTATACATATACCACAAATTTTCAAAGTCCACGCACTATAAAACAATCGGAATATATTTTCAATATTGTACAACTTTTTATTGTAATATAAATATAGTTGTATGTCATTTACTCATTCGAGTTCCATTTTTAGTTCTCTAAATATTTCATATCCGAAGTTTTTCTTGTTTAGTTTTCAATTTACTATACTGTTTTGTTAAAGTTCGTAATAAATCTTACGGAAATATTGCATAATGCGCTAATATTTTATACATATACCACAAATTTTCAAAGTCCACGCAATTATAAAACAATCGGAATATATTTTCAATATTGTACAACTTTTTATTGTAATATAATCGAAATATATTGAAAATATATCTCGCATATTTTCAATATCATTTCAACCATTAATTTTAACGAGAACATGCGAATGTGATCATTCACCGAGTCCATTTCCACTGGGAGGAGATTCGAACTAGCAGGAACGAGTGATTTTCATTTGGTCGTGGACTTTTCATAGGAAGCTTTGAAGCCTTTCGCAAGGCAACATCAAGTGTAGTCACAGAGAGAGAACTTCATAAAGCGGGAATATTTACGGCCCGGTATTTTAGCACGATCCGAATTTTATCCAGGCGACGTACTCGCTCGCGTCCTTGTATGTGTATGTATGTATGTTGCGTGCGTGCGTGCGTGCGGAGTTGTAAGCCGCTTCTAATATAAGAGACCCTTTGTAGGAGCTTGGGAGTTTACGAAAACACGCCGGTTTAAATTGCAATTACCGGGAATTCGCGAACGGCGAGCGCTTGTCGATAAGTTACGCGGGAATGTCAGTGCGCTACTCGAAACATTGTACTTTACGATGTAAACCTTTGATATTAGCAGGCTCGTACAGTTCCAGAGCTTTGAATATTTTGGACGATCTCGTCATACGAATAATATCGTGATATAATCGTGTTATACGTATAATACAATGATTGTTTTCAATTTTAATCCTATAGTATCTCAGAATGGTATAAAATAAATCTAAGGATTTATAATAGTAACAACAGTGCGTAACTAATACAATTGTTAGTAATATTAAAATTGCAATATCGTGATATAATCGTGTTATACGTATAATACAATGATTGTTTTCAATTTTAATCCTACAGTATGACTGAATGGTGTACAAAGAATCCAAGGGTTTATAATAATAACAACAGTGTGTAACTAATATAATTGATATTAATATCAAAATGGCAATATCGTGATATAATCTTGTTATACGTATAATACAATGATTGTTTTCAATTTTAATCCCATAGTTTCTCAGAATGGAGTAAGATGAATCTAAGGGGTTATAATAGTAACAACACTGCGTAACTAATACAATTGTTAGTAATATCAAAATCTCAATATCGTGTTATACATATAATACAATGATTGTTTCGAATTTTAATCCCATAGTTTGTTAGAGTGGTCAAAAGTGAATTGAAGGGTTTAAAATATTAACAACAGTGCGTAACTAATACAATTGATAGTAATATCAAAATGGCAATATCGCGATATAATCGTGTTATACGTACAATACAATGATTGTTTCCAATTTTAATCCCATAGTTTCTCAGAATGGAGTAAAATGAATTTAAAGGTTTATAATAGTAACAACGATGTTGAACTAATAAAATTGATAGTAATATATTTTTAAGTTTTTAGTGTTATAGAATTATAATGAATAATAATATTATACTTTTTGAAACAATACTAAAATCTATGATTTTCACTTTTCCTGCAGACAAGCGAATAAGCAAATAAAATTTCTACAAAAGTTTTAATGTATTAACTACTATTATAGTAGCTTTCCAGTCTGAAATATTTCTAGCAAATTTCGAGAAATTATTTACACAATAATTACCACATTCTTGACAATAGGTCTGAAATTTTCGATCACACATCGAATTAATTACCACAATCATACGTATTTCAATCCTGATCAGCAATACAAAGAAGCGTACAGGGTTTTTTACCGGCGGGGGGAGAGCAAGTCTCGAAAAGCGTGGCGATTGACTCGACGGGCTAATTTAAAACAATGCAGTGCTGGTGCGAAAGTTCCGAGCTTCGCCAGGGAATAATAGGAGCGCCGAATCCGGAATTTATCGGCGAGGTTTCGGAGTTAAGAGCCTCGGTTAAGTTCCGGGAATAATGGGAGCTTCCACTTGGTAATTTATGGGAGTTGCATCGCGCAAAACTACGGCTTCGAGCGATCGGCTCGCCTCTCGCGGGGGTGTTACTGCTCGGCGCGATCAAGTAGGTGGTAAATAAAGTTTCCTATCGCTCTCTCGATTCATGCTTTTCCGATCTAATGGGCACCGACTTCCGCGCAGCCACGCTTCTCCTAAGTGACTCGCAATTTATCGCTGGACTTTAATGCCCTGCCTCAGAATCCGAGGAGACCTTCTGTACTTGGGAGTTTAGAGCGATGGTAAAAGCTCGAAATGTTACTGATTCGGGATAACGAACTTTCACACAGTTCTGATGCCGTCGAACTTACTTTAATCGAAATAACTTCAAAAAATCAAATGATAATCTGTTCTATTTCGTTTCAAATTAAACTTTAAACGTATTCCAAGTTAATTTAAGTCTGTGGTAGGTTTAAATCACTCAGATATTTTGAATTTTACTTTGATTTAAGCTTCTTTAATTATAATAACCTGAGAAAGTTGAATGGTTCGCTTTTTCATTTCATTTTAAATTCAAATTTCATGTTTTTAAACATCTCTCAAGTCAATTTAAGTCTGTGGTAGGTTTAAATCATTCAGGTGCTTTGAAATAATAACCTGAGAAAGTTTAGTTGTCCTCTGTTTCATTTTAGTTCAAGTTGAACTTGAATGTTTTTTAAAGTAGTAAGTTTAAATCATTCAAGTGTTGTAAAGTTGCTATGATTCAAAGCTACTTTAAACAAAATAGCAAAAATATCATTTACAAGGATCAAATGGCAACCTCTTTCATTTCATTTCAAATTAAACTTGAAAGTTTCCAAAAATACTTTGAGTCAATTCAAATAAATAGTATAGTAAGTTCACGTCATTCAAGTAACATATCATTTATGTATAATTGTATAATTATATTTGAATCTGCTTTACATTAATCAAGTTATTTGAATTCAATAAAACGTCAAATATTCTTTTACGAGCTTCAATAAAGAAAATAAAGTTTAGATGTTCGAAGTTCAAGTCAAGTTATCCGACCCTTTAAAACTTTCAAGCTGAAAGGATATTTTAAAGCCAAGGGAATTATAGGTTAGGAGAACTTATTGATCCTTTGAAATTGCAAGTCAAGTAGAAAACCACTTGATTTTCAAAAAGAACTTCAATTTATGCTGATGAATAGTAGCTAATTTTTAAAAGAACTTGAAAAAGTTACACAATCTTCTATGTCATCTTAATTAAAATTGAACTTGAGAGCTTTAAAGTATATTTCAAGCCAATTCAAGCAAACAATAAATTCATGTTCAGGTGCTCCGAAGTTTCTTTAATTCCAGCAACTTTGATCGAAATAACTGGAGCAATGCGAATAATCATTTTTACAGACTCGCCGACAATTTTCCCGTCCAATTGCCAACTGACAGGGAATTGCCGGGCGAAACAGAATTAATTTCTCGATTTCACATTCATCCGGCGAGGGAGTCAAGAAGGCAGGCGAATTTTTGCGTGCGAATTTTAATATAAAGTTTTAATATCCGGAGTTGTATTGGCCTTTGCCGTGGCCGTCGAGACGAGAGCGGCCAATAGTTTCTCTTTGGGCCGTGATCACATTTCCGCTCCTTCAAGATGAGTTTCCCGTGCTGGGAAATCCACGGCGGAGAAGCGCGCTCGCGCAGGTCCGAGAAATTTTGCAAGCGCGTATGCGCTTGTTAGGAAAGTTTCGATTGAATATTCTCAAAAACTGAGCGGTTCAACTTCGAATTTGCATTTATTCGTTGGACCCCACTGCGAGAAGAAAGTTCGCCACCGGTGGTGCTCGTTGAACTGTGTTGCCTGGCCAGCGTCAAACTGCCAGGAAAGAGTTTCAAGGGGATGCTGGGCACTTGCGACTCTGTTAGAAGCACTCGTTCTGCAACCTTGTTTCGTCCGATGGATCATGTCGACATTCAACACCGAGTGCTTCGCTTCTCAACTTTTATGAGGAATACAGTTTCGTTTTATTTCGTTACTCGTAAGAAGAAAAGGATATTACAATTTTCGATTCTTGGATTTTAATTGAGATTATTTGATTTTAATATTGTTATTAACATTTTGTTCGCGAATCTGCATTCGTAAACTATAAAAAGTGACAAATAATAATTTTTTCCCTTAAATATGCAATATTTTTGAAATTCTTTTATCCTACATATGCGTATATGTCAAGAATTGTTATAATTGACCACAAGAACTTTAGTTAATTTTTATTTTTTTCAATTGCACTTTATATTTTTTATGTTCCTTAATATTTACGACTCGTGATTAGGTAGACTCGCATTATTCAAGTGCTTTTAAGTTATTTGAATCGAAATAACGTCAACAAATCGAATGGTCCTCTATCATTTTACTTCAAAATAAATTCGAAACCTTCCAAGTATATTACAAGTCAATTCAAGCTGATGGTAGATTCGCATTATTCAAGTACTTGCAAATCCCTTTAATTTCAGTACATCAAACAGTCCTTCGTATTATCATAGTTCCAAAAAAATTCGAAACTTTTCAAGAATATTTCAAGTCAATTCAAGTTGATTCAAGTGGATTGTTCGTTTACGTCATTCAAGTGCTTTTAAATCACTTTATATCCAATAAATCAAGCAGTCCTCCATTTTACCATACTTCAAAATGAATTCGAAACTTTCCAAGTATATGTATTTCAAGTTAGTTCAAGTAGATGGTAAGTTCGCATCATTCAAGTACTTTCAAGTCACTTTAATTCCACTAAATCAAACAGTCCCCTGTTTTATCATACTTCAAAATGAATTCGAAACTTTCCAAGTATATTTCAAGTCAATTCAAGTTAATGATAGGTTCGCATTTTTCAAGTACTTTCAAGTCACTTTAATTTCAGTACATCAAACAGTCCATCGTATTATCATAGTTCCAAAAAAATGCCAAACGTTCCAAGTATATTTCAAGTCAATTCAAATAGATAGTTGGTTTAAATCATTCAAGTGCTTTGAGGCCACTTTAATTCCACTAAATCAAACAGTCCTCCGTTTTATCACACTTAAAACTGAATTCGAAACATTCCAAGTACATTTCAAGTCAATTCAAGCAGATGGTTGGTTTAAATCATTCAAGTGCTTCCAAGTGACTTTAATCGAAATATCCCGAGGGAATAAATGACCGTCTCTGTCAAGTCTCTCGTATCTTTAGCAAGGGTGAGGCAATCCTGCCATCGGAGTTCCCGGCTTATGCTAATTCTGCTTGTGTAGTCACGTGCTTTCGCAATGACTGCCGGCGCATTCGGCAGCGTAAACGACGCCGCTCTCCTACCGTTGGCGCCGCTTCTGCATCTTTCTCGCTCGCAATACGACGCCGGTGGTCATCTTAATGTGGCAGGACATGACTCCCCACTAAATCAAGTCACGATCAGTATGCCGCCGCCGCCGCCGGTGTATGTGCATGAACGGCGCACGAGATTTCCTTCTGATAATAAAAGTGTCATTTCATGATCCCTCGCTGATATACGAAACTATTTGCGTTGCGACACGTGTAAATACAAGATAGCTTTGCACTTGAGTTGAAATTCCATCGTTTGAGTGAATTCTTCACACTTTTGTGTATGTTTTACTAGAAATGTTTGTGGCTTTGTTGTTTTTATATGTTGTACATTTTGTTAAGTAGTTTATGAAATTAATTATTATGTAAAGTTTGAAATTTGAGATCTTAGAAATAATTTATACGTCACCCTAAATATTCTATCAAATTTAAAATTCAAAAATATGCGTCAAACCAACATTGAATTAATAAATAATCTATTGAAAGAGTAATTCTGGAGGAGTAATATAAAAGGCTTTTCAAAAGAATCTTTTTTCTACAGCTCTTATTCGAAAAAGCCTTTTATAATTGTAAATATTAACCTTCGAAATCTTAATTGATATCTCAATTAGTTTATAAACTTCGATGTTTTTATTATTTATGCGATAGTAAAAATAAACTTTCCGCGAGAAAATCTTTATTTGCCATTTCTTTGACCAGCTATTTCCAGCGGGAGACAAATCAAAAACAATTCCCTTTTTCAAAAAATCCTGAACGAATCATTTCGATGAACGATTAGTAATCGAAAATATCAAATCGAATTCTTACTGTGCACCAACACAATAATCCGTCCGATATAATAAGAACATTACATTAATTATTTATACGACAATAAAAATGAGTTTCTCGACCGGAAAATCTTTACTCGCCATTTCTTCTACCAGCTATTTCCGGCGATCGGAAAAATGAGAAAAGAGGGAATTCCGGCGGGAAGAATGCAGATTCTATCAGGGGTGAATTATTCCGATGGCGACATGCACC
Source organism: Ectemnius continuus (assembly GCA_910591665.1). NCBI lineage: Eukaryota > Metazoa > Arthropoda > Insecta > Hymenoptera > Crabronidae > Ectemnius > Ectemnius continuus. Next base: position 4,390,765 of record OU342856.1, read on the forward strand.
TATCAGAGGATATCCCGTCTTTCAGGCGATTCGCTCATGGGCGTCGCGTACGATGGCTGTATTAAAAACTTTTTCCATAAGCCCTCGCCGCAGCATTAACCTCCCTTGAGACGAAATATGAACAGTGCCATCTACCCTTTCACGAGTTTCGGCCGTGTCGCTCAATTTCTCAGAACTATTCGGGCCCCCTTTATCCTCCGCCAGCCGCTCTCCCACACCCATCTACAACCTAGCCTGATTCACTCCCCTTTGAATCACCGCTGACAAGTTTAGACTGCTAGTTATAACTTGTAGAATTATGAATTAGCCAGCCATTTTTAATTATGCACGAATGTTTTTCTAACTTTGTTTTGTATTCTTTGTATTATATGTATATAACTTTATATTGTATGCAATACAATATATTTTATTATATTATATACACGGCAATAAGAAATTATGTAATCATTTTAATTATATGGCAATGTTTCCCAACTTTTTTCTTTATCGTGTATAAATGATTACTATTATATTGTGTACAAAGTATACAAATATTATGCATTATAAGCCTGGCAAAACTCACTTTTTAGCAGTCGTGCGCATATTATATTATACATATGTATTGAACAAACAATGTCAAATTATGTAAAGTTATTAGCTATGTTATAAAACAGTGATAATTACAAATAATTTAAATACAAACATTTAAGACGATTGAATTTAAAATACTGTAATTTGAGTGCCGAAACACATTTTAAAGGTTTGATAATTGGCAAACTTTGCAATGTATTTCTGTGGAACGAGACAAATTTAAATTGACCTATAATGCTTTGATTCTTGGATGCTTTTAATTAGATAAAATATAAAAATATTATAATTCGAGTATCGAAACAAATCTTTCCACCACTTTGAAGCTTGTATATTTGGCATAATAATCAAGTGATGAGACATTTTAAAATTACCTATAAATCAACTTTTAATTAAACAAAATACAAGAATATTATAATTCGAGGATCGAAACAAATCTCTCCACAACTTTGAAGCTTTGATGATTAGCAACGCTGGCAGTGTATGTATACTTTCCACGGAACAAGACTAATCAAGTTATAAAACAATTTAAAATTACCTATAAATCAACTTTTAATTAAACAAAATACAAGAGTATTATAATTCGAGGATCGAAACAAATCTCTCCACAACTTTGAAGCTTTGATGATTGGCAAAGCTGGCAGTGTAAGTATACTTTTCGCGGAACGAGAATAATCCTCGAACGACGAGACAATTTCAAATAAACCTACTCTCTTTGCCATCCCGCCTCGCTCGTGCCGAGTCTCTTCTGTGCATGGTGCCCATCTCCTCCTGTCCATTTCTCTATCGCGACGGGGATGAGAAGCGAGAGCGGCTCCTAAATCATCCACACCGATGACCCAGTGAAACAGAGTCCCGTTCACTTGTTATCCTCCGCTGGGGTCACCTGATTTATGCTCCAGATTTACTCGGCGCTTCCCGCCAATGGAGATCATCCACCCACTCCGCTGGAGTAGTCACTTCTCCGCGAGTCATTGAACATTCTATCAGACTGCCGTCAGTAAATCACTGGCTCACTCACTCCGGCTTTCCTTCCCTGGAAGCGATGATTCCTTCCACGATCTTTGACCCCAATCATCGTATTTGTTCAGTTTCATTTTTAGCATTTTTAATTGTGCGTCTCCACGCGAAAAGTACACTTATTCATTACTTATTCATTCCAGGCACTTTCACTGTTGATGATTTTGATATTAGTGATTGGAGATTAATTGTTTGTAGTGCTCACTTTGAGATTTGTGGGTTCATTGTGAGTCTGATGAATATAATTAATTTAAATTGGCGCAATTCATAGAAAATAGTAGAATAATATAATTAAGACGAAGAATAATAAGTGGAATAAGTCATAAGTTTTTAGAATTCTAAAATAGAATTTCTATCATTATTGGTGCAAAGAACAACACTTTATTTGTTGACAATAAATTGAAAAATTACCTGATCGAATGGAATAATTTAAGAATTTATTTATTTATTACTAAATATTTACCACTAATACAATTTCATAATTTAATGGATTTTTTCCTGTGTATATGATTAAAATCCAATCAAAGCATAAACGATAAAGTTATTACAATATTTATTACTTACACAGGACATTTCAAAACTAACTACAAAATTTCTAGAAAATGTTTTCAACCATCCATTATTCTTCGAATTAAATTATTATTAACATCCACACGAAATGTTGCCTGAATAATAGTTTTCATTTTTACTGATTCATCATTTACTAATCAAAGATCACTCATTCGCCGTGATTATTTTGATATTCATTCCTTTTTAAGTAACTCGAAATGAGTTGGCGATGGAGATTCGTCCAATTTTCTAGCGGTATTCATTATCCGAGTGGATTGCGTGTTCTGGTATGAATGCCGCGCCGAATTACAAAGTGATAACGGATTCATGGAGCAATGTCCTCTCGTCGCCCGGTAATCCACGTCCTCTCTCCAATTACACGAAGCTCCGGCTGGAGCTGGCTGGCTCCTCCTCGGCGATGCCCAACCATATCTTCAGCGTCGTCTTCCTAATCTCGCACCGACCCCCAAGAAATCCCCAATGAGCGCAGATCCGATGAAATTCGAAGAAATTTGATTGAACAATTATTTTACGGAATTCATTTCAACTTAGACCAAATTTAGAAGAAATTAAAGCGGTCCTCTATCATTTTAGTTCAAAATGAATTCGAAACCTTGCAAGTATATTACAAGTCAATTCAAGCTGATGGTAGATTCGCATTACTCAAGTACTTGCAAATCACTTTAATTTCAGTACATCAAACAGTCCTTCGTATTATCATAGTTCCAAAAAATTCGAAACTTTTCAAGTATATTTCAAGTCAATTCGAGTTGATTCAAGTAGATGTTTGGTTGAACTAATTTCAACTTAGGTCAAATTTGGAAGAAATCGACGCGGTCAAGTTTGTATTAAAGCACGCTTTAAGGTTTCGTGCTTTGGAACGCAAGAAATGATGATCTTTCTTCAAGTTTGTCAAAGACTCGATGGATGGAAGTTTGTCAAATGGGGAATTATTTTTAATATTTTACTTTGAAATGATTTTGCAGTGACTATTACAATTGTACTTGAAAATACTTGCCAAATATTATTTTTAAACAAACTTTTTAAGAGAAGATTTCAAAGTTAAAGGGGATGAAAGTATTCTGATTATGACAAATGACTTCTAACGCGATTTCTTTTTTGTTTGTCAACTTGAAATGATCACCAGAAATCACTATGATGAAAAGATGATTGGTAACGTTTAGAGAATTTTTCATTAAAGTTTAGATTTACATTGGTTAACACTAGATTTACCAAAATCAGTCAAAATTACTGATTTATATCTATTTTCATGGACACAAAACAAACCTGGTAAATCTAGTGTTAATTAATGGATGACTGATACATTCAATTATCGAGTATCGCGACATAAGCGAAAGCGAGGAAGATCTTGAATAAGTATATGATGACAGATTGGCGCAATATCGTTTTAGGGTCTGTTGACATTGGAAATTCGTACCAGGCTACTTTGCTACTATCTTTCCTTTGTCAACAGTATTCTATCAACAGCGACTGCCTTTTCATTTTCGTGACTTTTCCGATAGTATTATTCAGGCAACATAAACATTCGTGGAACATCAACGAATTTTCCGACAGAACTATCACCTTTTTGAAGGATGAACTATCGACAACAAATTTCTGATTGTTTCGTCAGTTAACTCAAATTAAAACTTGTTTTAAACTAATGAACTATAATTTTAGTGTGGGTTTCACTTTCAATGTTCCATCGATTATTGCACCACATTGTTGAGGAAACACTTCTGTTGTATTAAAATTGTTGTATCACTAGCAAAATTGTTGTTTGTTGGGCACAATAAAGTACACTTTGCTAAATTGATACGTCGACGAAAGACAAATTTAAAACAACTGGAGAATGTTGGTCGTTTTTAATCCTTTGCAAAGGCTTTTCTTGTTTTAAATCCGTTGTATCGCAAAACAAAACTAAGTTTCCCACTACAATAAAATACACTTTTCTAAGCTGAGACGTTCACGAAAGACAAATTTGAAACAATTGGAGAGTCGGCCGTCATTTACAAATCCCTTGCAGCGGCTTTTCTTGTATTAAATCCGTTGTATCACAAAACAAAACCAGTTTCTCACTACAATAAAGTACACTTTTCTAAGTTGGGACCTCCACGAAAGACATATTTGAAACAATTAGAGAGTGTTGGTCCTTCCAATCCCTTGTAAAAGTTTTTCTTGTATTAAATCCATTGTATCACGAAACAAAACTAAGTTTCCCACTACAATAAAGTACACTTTTCTAAGTTGGGACGTCCACGAAACTCAAATTTGAAACAATTGGAGAGTGTTGGTCCTTCCAATCTTTTGTAAAGGTTTTTCTTGTATGAAATCCATTGTATCACAAAACAAAACTAGTTTCTCACTACAATAAAGTGCACTTTTCTAAGTTGGGAGGTCCACGAAACAGAGTTTGGAGGCGATTGGCGCGTACTGGTCGTTTTGAGTTACCGAGGAAAACTAGTTGGCCGGTGACTACATCACTGGCAGAGTCTCTGCCCCTTCTTCGACGCGTCTTCTTCCTCGGCTTCATCATCGCGTCACGGAATATCCACGCGCCAATCATCTTCTCTCGCTCGCTCCGCTCCAGCCGATCTTCTCGCCCGCTCCATCCACGCTGCACGACTATTTAAATCTTTTGTAGTCGGCCGTGATCGTGCCAAGAGCGCGCCAGGAGTGTGCCACAACCCCGGAATACCTTACGCACCGCTCGCACCCAATGACAGGATAATGATTGAATGTAAACAATAACTAAAAAGCCTTTGTACCCGTTGGTGATGACTTTCGATGTTGAGGATGTTGTGACGCAAGCGATTTTGATTGGCGTTGATTAATTATCGAGGAATTAATTAATTACTTATTGAGGAATCACGGTGTTTATGGAGTTTAATCATTTGAAAGTAATTCATTTCAATCTGGTTAAGTATAAGTGTTACTAAATGGTTTTTTGAAGCTCTGAGTGAGTCGTTTTATAAATCTAGCGTTTTCAAAATTTGATAAAATTTGAGCGTAGTAGAACGACATGTATGTAAGAAAAGGTTCCTTTCAATCAAAACCTAGTAATCGAAAATGTTTCGATAATTTATCGTCTTCCTTGTTTGTATTATAAGTCGAAATTAGTAGAAACAACGCCTAAATTTTTGCTACATCTCCGCAAAAATTCAAGTTCTTTTACTGGAACAAACTGATTGAAAAAATAAGTTTGCATTTAAAATGCTGACTGACGACTAATCACAAATATTCAAATTCCAAATGTGAAAGTATTAAACAAAAGGGAGACACGTTTGGTCTCAATTGTTGTTGGTTCAAATTAATGACAAATCAAATTTGAACGGAGAATATTATAATAGCGTTAACTTGTTGATTATTTTTTGTTTAATTCAAACAATAACTAGCTTCTTCAAGTTATTATCTGATATTAATAGATATTTCGATCGTGATTTTAATACATTTTTGATAAAACTATTTTTACTGAAAATTTCTGACATTCCACGAATTATTTCTCGGTCGATTAAACCCTAAATTTGGGAAACAGTATTTTTTTTATTAAGGTTTGTGTCATTTCACTGGGAAGTCGTATCATTTTGTTATGTTTGACCTTTCTAACTTTGTAATCCTATTGTTTACAAATCTGAAATAATTTGTGAAAACACTATTTACAAAGTACTATCGAGTAAAATTGTAACAGTCACAGTAAATTAATTAGTTTTCGAAAATAATATTACAGTTTATGCATAATATAAAGTTTCACCATAATTCGAATAAAAATTACAGTTTTTTGCCTTCGAAATTACAAAAAACTGGTATAATACGAGGCCCGACGCGCACTTGACCTCTTTTTTCGTTGCCAGTCGAGTTCGAATGACTCCTATTGCGCACCACATTACGCACGTGCTGAGACGAATGTCGGAAGGTGACTGAAATTCTTTCCTGTTGGAACCCCTGTTGCTCATCCTGGCATTGCCGGCGTTCTGGCTTCCTTCTTCCAGCGTTGCGAAAGACGCTATCGTGAAATTCGAGAGCGACTTGCTTCCCTTCTGGCTGGTTTTCTAATTCGAGAACAATGTCTTCGCGTTCACTGAGCTTTCCGAATATTAACATTAACGATATTGTTGGCAAAAACACTGAAAATGCCATTGTGAATTTTTAGAGTTTTCGATAAAGGTTTCGAAAATTTGAAACGGGTCGAAATCTATTTCGAAGTCTACTGGAATTTTAGTAATCATATTCTATTCTTTTGCATTTTATTTAGTTTTTACAATAATTCCACTTTTTGGGTGCTGGGGTTTTTAAATTTTGTCTTAGTTTCCTTGTGAGAATGCAGTAAAACCTCGACAAAATTTTCTTAATAACTCCTGTGTTATTAGAAACTGCGATGATATTTATGTATACAATTATTCAATTTTTATTTTGGTAATTAAGAATTTGATGGAGACTATAACTTTGCTAGTACGGCATTTAAGAAACAAATGACACAGTTTTCAATTCCATAAACGCATTGAACATTGTCAACAATATTACATTCAAAGCCACAATCATATTCTCTTCCAAATTCTTAATTACTAAAATAATACACCAATAATTGTTTTAAAAAATGTATAGTTCATTCTCTCTAACGACCACAGGATTGTTGCAAACTTTGTAAATAACCCAATTTAAACAAAATAAATATGCACGTGTCACTTTAATTCTAATGATATAACAATTGAATTATTAACCATTTGGCAATAATAAAATCTACTTCAAAACGATAATTTTAATTACGAAGATTTTAGTCTTTTATCATTTTACATTTATTTATATTCATATTAATTATACTTTAGCAATTTTAATTAATAGATTTGTAACAAATTCAATTGAAATACATTTAAATCCGCAATAAAATGTCAAACTTGCTCAAAATAGTCTACAGCAGCGAAAGGGTTAAAAACAACTGGAGAAACCCTGTTGCCAGGTTGGCTGGCGAAGCCAGCCTGGAATCTGTAGTGGACCGAACTCTTTGCGCCGCGCAATCTAATCCGTCAAGTGGCCCCCAATGGAACTTGAAATAATCTCGAGACGTGACGTCGACGGCATCTGGCTTTCCCAATCTTTTCCGTAGCGTCGTGACGCTGAGAAAAAAAGGGAGCATCCGAACTGTCCGATCGACCTGCCGGTGGATATTCAATCCCGGAGGGCGACGGTCTTTTTGTGAACGCGGCACGCTTCTTTCACACGTTGCTCGAGCGCGCTTGCACGTGTCAAAGCCTCGGAAAAATCGTCTGCGCGCTCGTTAATGAAGATTTAGTGCACTTAAGGGGCGACGCCTAATCAGAAACCTTAAAAACAGAAGCAGTTTTGAATTTTTTTATCAAAAATCTTAGGTTGAAGTTCGATCAACATTTTATTATTCCAAAAGGCTTTTTGTTTAGCTTTTACTAATTTTTTCATTCCCATATAATTAAAATTGTAAGTATTATTAATTTCCTTTTCAGCCTATTTTGTAATTAACGTCAATTAATAACAACACTTTGGTTTAAAATCATTCCACCGTATGATGAATTGAATTACGCCAGTCTTTCAGTAACATATCAAGAGTGTCTTAATTAATTATAGTAATTATTCGTATATTCTTTGTTAATTATGGTAATTATGACTTAAGTAATTATTTGCCCGCCAACTTGTTTCGTAATTAATTATTTTAACGGCACAACAGCTTAAGATTAGTCCAGCCTCGGAATGATTAATTGAATTATGCTCGTTTGTGCAGTTGCATATCGCAATTATCTTAATGCGATTCGTGTAATTATTTCCCCCTCGACATGTTTCCTAATTAATATTAATTACTACTTATAATGACTTTCCAGTTTGCGATTGTGTCAGTCTTATCTGGCACCTTCGCTTCTGCCACCGTGTGATAAATTGAGTTATGTTATTCATTTTATTTCTATATTTTTTCCAGTTTTTATATATTTATTGTGTTTGTGTAATAACAGTCTTTGAAGTATATCTGTAATTATTGCAGTATGGTTAAAGGTGTTACATAATTTTTTGTACTAATGTGACAATAAATTATAACATCTTTTGTGTAATTATACTTTAAATAGTGTTAAATGTGGATTTGCCTTTAATATATTAAAGTTTAACATATATAACATTATTTAAAGTATAATTACATAAAAGATCTTATAAGTCAATTGTCATTCAACTCAAACTGAAAATAATAAGAACTATCTAGCAAGAATGAACTAAAAATTGTTCAATAATTGTTTAATCGTTTTATGCAGCAAATCACTTGATTAGAAAACTATAAATAATAACGTTTCGATATTTTATTAGTGCACAACGAAATTGTATATTTTATGGTATTTCGAACATTACGTTGCAGATGTTGGAACGTCAGCTAGGCTTTAACGTTGTGAGCTAACCTCAAAACCTGACTCTCGGTTGTTGTTTTTCCGAAATGATGAAACAACTCTGGCGCGTATTACACTTTGAAAAGTTTCCCAGCTCGGCCTAATATATCACGTTACGCAACCAACAGCTTTCCGCTGGCCGTTCTCTGTTTTGACTTTTGAAACACGTTTCACGCTCTCCTCGGGCGTCCCCGAGAGCGGCACAGATGTTTCGGGTTTTCGTGGGGCGCGACATCTGGATTGCAGAAGCGGCGGCGGCGGCGAAAGAACGCGCGGCAGGAAAAGCTGCCAAAACAAAGCTTTTCATGACTCAGCGGGTAAATAAATTTCGTGGGCGGTTCGAAGCCCGCGGCACTTTTTTAATATGCCACGTTCGTTCTTCTCGCGGCGGCGGCGGCGGCAGTTGCAACGGAGATCGAATTGAAAGAGCGACGAGTTCCTCGAAATCTCCGTGTGCAAGCGAATGGCAGGAATGGCGCGTCAGAGCGCCACGTGTGGCAATTGTACGTACCGCTGATGAGATATTCTTATCGCCGAGACATTCAAACCGGCGCCAATTGGAGTCCCAGCCTGACACCTTTTTCATTGCACTGACACTAATTTTAGGGAAAGGCAAATCTCTTGCGCGAGTCTTTCATAGACGCGCACCACAGAATTTCGCAGCGAATGCCTTTTCACTCGAATTGGGTCAGTCGAAACACTTATGCCAACGCGCACCAAGAATTTCTGCCACAGTTTCAAAATAATCTCGGAAGTATACAATTGTAATTTAGAAATTTGTTTTTTAGTTTCGTGGTTTTAGAAATATTGAAAATTGTTTTATCAAATTATTTCACTATTCATATGGACGAATATGGTGGATTCCAAACGTTCAGTTTTAACAATAAAAATTATCTACTTTAGTGAATATTATTACTATACCGAAACGAATGAGTTTAAGAAATTGATTGTCTATCATTAAGAAAGTAGAGAAATAGCAATAACTAAGTGCTTGTACATTTTTTATATTTATGCTGCTTATTCACTAAACACTTTGTCAAAATTCATTGTTCGTGATTGCATTTGTTATTGCATGTCAATTCATATTTCCATATTGTGTGCCTTTGAATCACATATTCACTAAAAAATTCAAAAAAGTTGCTCGAAGAAAAAGTTTATGTTGTAACAAATAGCACTGTATGTCTAGTTTTTGGTTCACTTAGCAAAACTATCTAACTTTATCACTACAGAAATCATTTGGTTCGGTAAATAACAACGTGTTCTTAACAAATTATCTCTTCACAATAAAATAAAAATATTACTAATAAACAATCGCTCATTAAACTTGCACTTTTTAGTGTTTATACCTATTCACTAAACAGAAATGACCTCGGTGAGGTCTGCCTGGTCAGGTTTTAATTTTTTTTGTAATAGTATTGTTTACCAGCTCAAAGTTACGTACTTTTTCCGATTCGGAAAACTCGCAATTAGGCATTTTATATTATTAATTAAGTATGATAATGCTATAATTTCATTATATCTCGAATTTTTATACAGTATATCATATTATAAGACTTTTTCATCATATACAAAATAAAGGTCGACTTTTAAACAACTCAAAAATATGATTTGCACAAATTTGCTCATCCATTCACACTGAAAACGTGGCCTTCTTGAACGATACCTGCATCTTTTTTAGAAAAGGAATTCATTTACCTAACCTCTAATTCCACAAAATAGATCCTTAATGAACGAATAAACAATCGCTGGTTAAACTTGCACTTTTTAGTGTTTGTACATATTCACTAAAACAATTTGGCAAACACATTTAACGGTTCAATGATGGCAAACACAATTTACACTTACGGGAACGCGTTCCGAGACAGAGAAAGAGAGCGAGAAAGCGAGCTTCTTCTGCCACTGGTTACAAGTGACCTCGGCGAGGTCGAGTTTAAGGTTTAAGCGCGAGACGATTTCATGAGATGCCCGCCGCCGCCGTCGCCGTCGTCGCCGCCGGGGAGATTTCGGAAATTGTTTTCCGGGGCGAAACCGCCGCTACCAGAAGGCGCATCTGCTGCGGCGTAGCCGACTGGACAAACTTGGTGCGGCCAAGTTTCGAAAATAGTTGGCCGACGCCGCTTCGAAGTACTACACGCTGCTGCCGGCCGCTCGTTCTGTCTAGCGTGTGCGCGCCGCCGTCTATTTGTAGGTGTCCGCGGCACCGACTGCCTAACCAGGTCTGCCAAACTCGTATAATTGAATTTCCTGCCATTCTTCCGGCAACTGAACGCATTCGGCTGCGGACACCCGAAAACGCGACCCTCGCCGGTTTCCAACTCTTCCCAAGAAATCGAGTAATTGTATTGTCCACCGATTGTTGCAGCAATTGTTAATGACCATTACATCAATTTATCAATTCTGTGAAAGCGTACAATAAATTCTAATATCTATATATCGGTAAAATAATAGTTTATATTCAATTTTGAGTTGAATATAAACATTGAAATCTAGCAATGATTAACAAAACCATTACGTTATTGTACCATTTACTTTTATTGTTTACAATAGTGCTGTCTTCTTGATATTTTAAATATTAATATTTAACATAAAAGAGAAACTATCCTTAATTAAGGTTGAGTACCATTTTCTTAGTATTATGAAGTATAATTTCAATTCTTCCCAAGAAATCGAGTAATTGTATTGTCCACCGATTGTTGCAGCAATTGTTAATGACCATTACATCAATTTGTCGATTTTGTAAAAGCGTACAACAAATTCTAGTATTCACATATCGGCAAAATAATAGTTAATTTTAAAATGTATATTGAAACATAATGTTTATATTCAATTTTGAGTTGAATATAAACATTGAAATATAGCAATTACTAACAAACAATTACGTTACTGTGCCATTTATTTTTATTGTTCACAGTAGCGCTGTCTTCTTGATATTTTAAATATTAATATTTAACTTCAAAGATGAACTATCTTTAATGAAGGTTGAGTACCATTTTCTTGCTGTTATCAATTATAATTTCAATTCTTTCGAAGAAATCAAATAATTGCATTGTATATTGATTGTTGCAGCAATTGTTAATGACGTTGAAACATTATGTTTATATTCAATTTTGAGTTGAATATAAACATTGAAATATAGTAATTACTTACAAACAATTACGTTACTGTGCCATTTACTTTTATTGTTGACAGTAGTGCTGTCTTCTTGATATATTTTAAATATTAATATTTAACATCAAAGGTAAACTACCCTTAATTAAGATTGAGTATCATTTTCTTACTATTATGAATTATAATTTCAATTCTTTCTAAGAAATTGAGTAATTGTATTGTCCACCGATTGTTCCAGCAATTGTTAATGATCATTACATCAATTTGCCGATTTTGTAAAAGCGTACAACAAATTCTAGTATTCACATATCGGCAAAATAATTGTTCATTTTAAAATGTATGTTGAAACATTTTGTTTATATTCAATTTTGAGTTGAATATAAACAATGAAATACAGCAATTACTAACAAAACTATAACATTTACTTTTATCGTTCACAATAGCGCTGTCTTCTTGATATTTTAAATATTAATATTTAACTTTAAAGTTAAACTATCCGTATGGTTGATTATCATTGTCTACCTATTATGAATTATAATTTCAATTAATAATTAATATCTCGAGAATTCAGTGAACTACTAGAATAAATAAAATCAAAATGATATAGTAAAGTAGTGTTTCTATTAAAAACATATCTGTTTGAGATAAATATCATTGGTACTGAGTTGATATTAATTCAGTAATAATTTCTCAAATAAACCTAGTTTCTCCTGTAAAAAAAATACAAATCCTTTCTTGCTAAATGAAATCCAATTAAATTAATCATTTTACCTGACAAATTTAAAGCCACCCTTAAAAAGCGAATGAACAACTTCCAATTCCCACCGAAAACTGTACATGCAAACATCGACGGCAGCATACAACAAAAAGCAGGATTTACCGAAGCATGAAAAAACGGGGGTAAAAACGGTGCACAGCGGTAACACTGGCGCAAGAAAGGCGTTCACACACGGAAAGCACACTCGAAGCTTCCGATTTTTCCTATGTGTCTGGCACGGCAAGTCCTTTTTACCTTGTTCGACCTCGGCATTGATGTGGATGGTTCTCAACCTGAGCTCCTCGTTCTCGTAAATCATCCCTCTCGAGGACTTCCGGTCGAGCTTTCTGTTCGGCTTGACGCTGACGTCCCGCCGCCTGGCCCTCAGCATCCCCGCGCCCCCCACGCTCACCCCCGTCCCCGCCATCATCTTCCTTCAGGATTTCCTTTCGATCGCCTCCGAACTGCCGAATCCCCGCCGATCGTTCAAGGGGATGTCGCGAAATCCTTGGCCCACTTTACACTGTCCCGGATCTTCCGCACCGATTTACTTCCTGCCGGCTTTGTACAACGATTTTATCCACAGTTCAATGTCCTCTTGCGGAGATCTTTTGAATTATGGTTCTTGAAAAACTGAGAGAAACTGTTAGTGTTTTTATTGTTCACTCTGATGGACACATTTTTGTATTATGTTTCGAGAGGAAATTATAGTTTTTATTGTTCACACTGATGGACACTGAGATTTTTTCAATTGTTTTTGTATTCTGTTTCGAGACGAATTATTATTGTTTGTTGTTCACGCTGATGGACACTGAAATTCTTTAAATTGTTTTTCTATTACCTTTCGAGAGGAAATTATTATAGTCTTTGTTGTTCACTCTGATCGACACTGAGATTTTTTAAATTATTTTTATATTATGTTTCGACAGGAAATTATTATTGTTTTTGTTGTTCACACTCATGGACACTGAGTTTTTTAAAATTGTTTTTGTATTACCTTTCGAGAGTAGATTATTGTTTTTGTTGTTCACTCTGATCGACACTGAGATTTTTTAAAATGTCTTTGTATTATTGTTTGAGAAACAATATTACTGTTTGTTGTATACGACGATCCACACTGAGATTTTTTTAATTACTTTAGTTTAATAAGAACAGTGTGCACCAATGTCTTAGGTTTTCGACGCATACACAATGATCGGCTTTAAGATTTTTTATGACTTTGTCTCAAAAGATTGTATAAATATTACTAAGACTGTAAAGCGATTATTCATATTTTTATCGTATACGACGATGGAAATGTGTTCGTTGAATGTACATTGTCGCTGTTTTTATCGGAAACAAATTGCACAATCACAAAGTCATAGACTACAAACAGTTTAGATCATTGTATAGTTTTGTTGTTTAGTTTCAGTTCACCTTTTCATTGTCTAATCGCATTCTATCGCTTTATAATCCATGTAACTCTTAAATTAATTTACAATTCACATGGATGAACGTGTTAAACTCTAAAGTTTCGATTTTAGACAATAAAAACTATCTACTTCAATAAATAATTACGAATTGATTGTATATCATTAAGGAAGTAGAGAAACAGCAATAAATAATTGCTTGTTCGATTTGTACTTGTAGATTTTTGGTGATTGCACTACTTATTCGCTAAACAATTTCGCAAAGTTAATTGTTCGTGATTGCATTTGTTATTACATGTCAATTCGTATCACACATTCACTAAAGAATTTAACAAAGTTGCTCGAAGAAAAAGTTTGTGTTGTAACAAATAGTTTTCAGTTCACTTCGCAAGATTATACTTCTTCACTACAGAAATCATTTAGTTCGATAAATAATCACTGACATTAGCGGAGCAAGTGTTCTTAACAAATTGTTTCTCCACAATAAAATCGAAATATTACGAATAAACAATCACTTATTCAATTTACACTTTTCAGTGTTTGCACATATTAACTAAATAGTTTCGCAAACACATCTAACAAACCTCGCAGAAAGTTTGCAACGAATAAATCGCACGGTTTGTCTATTTTTCTTCCCACTTCGCAAAAATGAATTGCGCACTTATTGTACTTGTTCCACTTCTTGGGGGATTTTCACTTTCTCCTCTTTCAGTGGAAACGTCGCTCTTCTCCGTTCTTCTCGGCGTGGGGAATGCGGCCTCCTCGAGGGCTAAAAAATCGTGGAAAAATATACATTTCTGATTGGTCAGCCGCGGATCGCGGCGAAGCTTGATGGATGGCGCTGCGAGCGCTCGGGGTTACGCTTAAACCGTTTAGCCGGAATTACCGCTGGGCCGGCGAGCAAGAATTTGCATCGGACGTGCATTTTTCATGCGGTATTCCTCGCACGCAATTTGCGTCCCCATTACTCAGCGTTTATCAGAGCGCTCCTCTCGGCCGAGTGTACCTTCGTAAAGCTGCTTTTAAGCCAGCCAATCACCGCCCGTCCTGGACGCCCCCACTCCGACACCTAACCACACTTTCTCTTTCGCCGTGCTTCTTCGGACTTTTTCCCGCTCCGCTTCCAAGCCAAAACTCCTTCCCAATAAAAGTTCCGCTGATCTTCGTGGCTCGTCTGATGTTTTCAGGCCTCTGTCGACATTCGCAAAATCATTAGATTGAAAGTCATGACGGGTAAAGTGGATCGTAGTCGTTTTATGGTGGCGCCAAGTCGTGACAGAACATTTTAACGAGATGAGATGAATTCGTGTCTGATGAAAGGTTTTATTTCGAAGAAAAATATCATTATATGTGTTATTAGTATATTTCAGGATGGATAATTATTATTTGTGTATTCAGGAATAGTGTAGTTAAATGTACATGAATTTATCAGAGTTCAATAGTAATTTTAATTTTAATTGTTTAAACAATAAGAAGTAAAGAACAAATAATCGAGATTAAGTTTGAGTGACTAGATGAGATAACAGTGTCGTAAATTCTTTTGAACTATTATTAAATTTCCATTCTCCTTTTTAATATTAACTAATATTTAATATAGAATTCGTTTATACTCTGTCAAATTTCTGTTATAAGTATTAAGAATGTTGACTTAAATTTGAATATTATACAATTATTGACTTTCAATTCTTTCTTTTAATATTCTCCAACATTGAATTCTTACACAATTCACGTGTTTTCTATTAAATTTATGTTGTAGATATTAAGAATATTGACTCAAATTTGAATACTGTGCAATTATTGACTTTCGATTCTTTCATTTACTATTCTCCAACATTCAATTCTTAAACAATTCATTTATTCTCTATCAAATTTATATTGTAGATCTTAAGAATGTTAACTCGAATTTGAATATTATACAATTATTGACTTTCGATTCTTTCTTTTAATATTCTCCAACATTCAATTCTTACACAATTCACGCGTTCTCCATCAAATTTACGCTATAAATATGAAAAATATTGACTCGAATATTTGCACGTGGCGATTTTTCGGCGTACAATTTCACCAATTCCGAACACCGAAATACTTGGAACTTGAAAGTAAGTACGTACTTCTGACATTGGCTGGTTGCGTGGGCAGATAACTCGCGCGAGATTGACATGCAACTGTTGCGCCTCTTTGAGTGAGATAGGAGCGCTCACTCCTCGGAGGTAGATTTGCCGTGGACGACTAGTACTAAGCAGAGAGGAAATTCATTGCCACTAATGATTGGGCGGCTGTCTCTGGTCTAGACGCGGTGGTTCGGTGCTCGCCGCTCGATATTCCTCTTGCCTGAGAAACAAAGCGGCCGGCGGCGGCAGCGGCGGCGGCGGTTTCGCTTTATTTTTACCGGCCCGGCGAGGCTTGCGCGACGCTCCTTTTGTCAGCGGCGAGCTCTCCTGCAAATGAGCGCGCGCGCGCGCGCACGCCACCGTACGCCGCTTCTTCGGTCATCATTGCCGGTTGACGAGCGCGCGCTCTCCTGTCATTGGCCGCGCTGCGCTCCTCGCACAAGCGCCGCCGCGACGCCTTGCAATAATGGAATACTTGATGCTGCTGGACCTAGATTTTCCCTTCCTCCGCTTGGATTGCGCATACGCAATTCCATTATTCGGCTAATAATTCTCCATCGATCTTCTCTGCGTTTCTTTTCGGTTTCGCAGATTTTCCTTTAGTACATTTTGCTGTGGTTTTTGGATAATTTGGTTGTTTAATTGCATTCAATTGTTGCAATTCAATTGTTCAATTGGAGGATGGTTTTGTGTTCTAACTTGATCTGGTTGTTTGCACTTGACATTAAACAATTGCCCTTTTCTGTGCTTTGGATTTGCTTTATTTTGAAACGATGTTTATTGTATATTGCTGTATGCGGTTGTTATTAATTTTTTGCTAGTATATCTTCGCCCAAGTAGTTTATAGATTGATTTCCCAAATAGTTTGTATTTACTGGATTCTGAAAACAAAAAATAAGTTTGTGTTAGTTGATTATACATATACCAGATACCAGTCTTTTGTATATGCTTATTATTATATAATAATGTGTATTAATGTGACTACTAATTTTGTAATCTTAAAAATACTTTCGAATCATTCAGTTATGTTACAAAATTCCACCTAATACACGCATTATTAACTTTAACTGTTTGCATTTAAAAGGAAATAAAATGTCAGCGCTAGAAACAATGTTTCTTTTAAAGGGGAGCTTGCAAAAGTGTAGAATCATACTTCCTTACATATTTACCAGTCTTATAATCTTAAATATATTTTCCACTATTTTTGTCACTTTAAAAAATTGGGAAAAATATAAAATGATGTTTTTTAAATATGTATAATCTTATAATCCTAGAAAATACTTTCCATTTATTTTATTATTTTACAGAACTCCTAAATCACATACTCTTAAATTTCCCTTCGTTGAAAATATACTTAAATTAAATGAGAACGATAGGAAAAACATTTTGTTCGATGAGGAACAAGCGAAAATTTCCAACATCGAGAAAAAGTTGTTTGGAGGGGAAACAAAAATACAAAACGAAGTGTTTTCAATAGACTCGCTATTTACTAATCTCATAATTTTAAAAACACTACCATTTCATTTTATTAATTTCTTAACTCAAATATTCTGATGTTTCAAAAAAGGATACTAAACGAATGCTATAGAAAAATCATTTCGTTGTAAAGTGGACAAGCAAAAATTTCCACCATCAAAGAAAACGCGTGTTTCTAATATATTCGTTATTTACTAATCTTACAATCCTATAATGCGCCCTTTTTATTTTATTAACTTACAGAAATCCTAGCTCATACATTCTAAAGTTTTCTTCCGCCAAAAAGGAGATTAAATGACAGCGATAGGAAAAACATTTAATTGAAAAGGGGACAAGCAAAAATTTCCACCATCGACAAAAATGCGTGTTTCTAATATATTTGTTATTAACTAATCTTACAATCCTAAAAACACTTTCCTCCTATTTTACTAACTTACAGAAATCCTAGCTCATACATTCTAAAGTTTCCCTCCGCCAAAAAGGGAGATTAAATGACAGCGATAGAGAAAACATTTCGTTGAAAAGAGGTGAGAAAGGAAAATTTCCACCATCGACAAAAATGCGTGTTTCTAATATATTTGTTATTAACTAATCTTACAACCCTAAAAACACTTTCCTCCTATTTTACTAACTTACAGAAATCCTAACTCATACGTTCTAAAGTTTCCCTCCGCCAAAAAGGAGATTAAATGACAGCGATAGAGAAAACATTCGGTTGAAAAGAGGTGAGAAGAGAAAAGTGTCTATTCTCTGGTAGAAGTATTTTTACTTGGAGCGATTGTGGCCCGCCGGGCCGAAGGCAGTCTCACCTCTAATCTCTCCATGGTGCATTTCATGCCTCTTTGCCGCGCGACTCCTCCTCCTCGGCCCTCGCGCCTCTACGATATACACACGGAGTCTGGCGAATATCACATCAAAGCCTACGAGCACGCGTGTCACCGCTCTCTTTCTTTCTCTCACACACACATCCAAATGCACGCGCGAGCGAACAAAAGTACACTGTTGTGCTGAAAGGCAAAGCATAAATCCCGCTGCATATCCACCGGCGCGGCGTCTGTGGTGGTGGTGGTGGTCGATGCTTGCTTGCCGGGATATGGGAAAGAGGCTGCGATTTGGCAGCCGGCGCTCAGGGAGAAGAGGGCCCGCTGCCAAATCATCCCCGACTGCCACAAAAGAGGAGGCTACGCTCCAAAGCAGTCGGCGGCCCCGGCGATCGATCAAAGTAATAAAATGCTGAGTAGGAAGAACACTTCAAGAATTACAACAATATTGCTCGCATAATAATCGAGAGGAACAAGCCATTTCTTCTTATATTAGTTATTTATTTGTATATACTTACTTAATTAGATATGTACGTACAGTAAATATACGTAAATATACGTAGTACATTTTATTGAAGTTTTTATATTTTATTTAAGTTTTATTAAGTTTTATTTTATTTAAATATACGTAGTTTATTTTATTTTGTGTTATTAAATATACTACGTATATTTACGTAGATTACTTATCAATTTTTCCTTAAATGGGGCATTTTTTTATTCAAGAAAATATATTTCTATTTAACGAGAATAGTTTCCATCCAAAAGAAACATTTTCCCCAAAACGCTAGTTATGCAAGTAATTATTTTAACAATGTAATTTCCTTACTAAGGAAATGTCCTTAAATTGTCTTGTCAAAGAGAAAGTATTTCTGTTTATCGAGAAGAGTTTTCGCCCATAACAAACATTTTTCCAGAAACACTAAGTGTGCGACTAACTGTTTTAAAAAGGGCATACTCTTATTAAAACAAGAAAATGTCCTTCTTAAATTTACTTGTTAAAGAGAAAGTATTTCTGTTTATCGAGAATTGTTTTCATTCAAAAGACACATTTTTCCATATAAACACTAATTGTGCAAGTAACAGTTTAAAAAGTGCATTCTCTTATTAAAGAACGAAAACGTCTTTCTTAAATTTTCTTGTTAAAGAGAAAGTATTACTGTTTATCGACAAGAATTTCCATCCACAAGAAACATTTTTCCAAAACCACTAATTGTGCGAATAACTCCTTTAAAAGGGCATTTTCTTATTAAAGAATACGTACTTTTATTGATCAAGAATTTCCATCCACAAGAAACATTTTTCCAAAACCACTAATTGTGCGAATAACTCCTTTAAAAGGGCATTTTCTTATTAAAGAATACGTACTTTTATTTATCAAGAGTTTCCATGCATAAGAAACATTTTTGCAAAACCACTACTTGCGCGAGTAACAGTTTTAAAAAGTGCATTCTCTTATTAAAGAATGAAAACGTCCTTCTTAAATTTTCTTATTAAAGAGAATATATTTCTCTTTATCGAGAAGAGTTTCCATGCATAAGAAACATTTTTGCAAAGCCACTACTTGCGCGAGTAACAGTTTTATCCGCTGTGTACACCTCGAAACGAGGTACGCTCGAGAGTAATGACTCAAGGGCAAGTGAATCACCCTGTAAAGAGAGAGAGGAAGAGAGGGAAAGAGAGAGTACATACACAGTGCGCGGAGGGTTGACGGGCGCAATGCAGCGCGATGATGGTGCACTCATAGCAGCTCTCGGCGAAGCAACGCGCCGCGGCGCGCCGCGCCGGCAGCACATGGATTACTCGTGCGACACGTGTTGCCGACGTTTACCGGTGCGACGTTAACATGTGCATCGTCCTCGCTCTTCCAGGCTCTGCGTAAGTGCGCCACACACACACACACACACACACACAGACACGCGCGCGCGCGCGCGCTCGGTTAGGCGAGTGATCGTGTTGCGGATGATTTACATGCGGTCGCGTAACACCAGGTGGATCCATGCGCGCCCGCGCGCCCGCGCACGTGTGGGGTCAGCGTGTCTGAAGATTTAATTTTGCAATAGCCTACTAAATCAACTCCTGCAGCGCCCGCCGCCACCTCTTTTTCCTAATTAATGCACGCCGCGTCCTCGATCGTGATTGGCTCGCTCCCGGCTGCCCCGATTGCGTTGTTCTCCGCATGCTTTCATCCAGGATTAAAGCTACCTTTTTCGCGGCTCCGCGAATCTGTTGCATTTGAGTGCCAGCAATGTTTGTATGTGTGTTTTACAAAATGAACAATCGAAAATTAGGATTTTCGGCGAGTCGCGAATACAAACAATTGTAATGTACAATTGAAAATATGTTATTGTGGGGTAACTATGAGTGATCAAGTACTTATAATTTGTAAAGTAATAATAACAAGTAATAATAATTCACTAGTGCCTTTTTGTGTTACCAATTTAGAAGATTACAATTTTTAACAGTAACAACAGTTATTTTGACTAATATTTTTTCAACCATTTTACCCGTTTTGTGGTACTTTCATTCATTAACATAGAATTTTATCTCAACAATCGTACTTAATTCCATCGTGGAAAATATTAAACTATTTATTTTGCTATTATTCCAACAGAGAAATTATTTATTTAACTCTGACCCACGTAAAAAATCAATACTAAAATTTGGAATACTCGTCGCCTAAATCACAGAATTTTGAAACTCTGCAAGATTAGTTATTTTCAAAACGATCATGATATATTAAAATGATAACAAATTGCAAAAAAAAGGAAAATCTTACTGTTTATTATATCGTAACAAATATAAAGGTACTCTTCTTAATTTCATGTGCAATTCAAACAATTTTACTTTACATAATTATTCCCACTAAAGCATACTTAAATATAAAATAAATTATATATTCATTACTAAACATGTTTAAATAAACAAAATATGATACTTCTATGCAACTGATAATTTAGTAATTCCAAGGTCAGGCAGTGACATTTGGTCAAATTCACACTTTGCAGCATAACAACTTGTGCAAAACAGCGAAGGCTTTGTATCCGGCTGCGTCTACGTAAGCAGAATTCAGAGTATCAAGGCAAGGGAAATCTGGGAAGCGTGTTCGCATAATTCTGATGGGGCTCGGACGCCCGGAGCAGATTGATATTCAAAGCTGGCAGGCGCAGAGCAGCGATCGTGTGTTTAAAGGCGGGCGAAGCTCGACCGCATCTTTCCGAAGTGGGAAAATATCGGAGGCGCATGTCGAGCATAATCGACAAGCTGTCGCTCGCTCGCTCGCTCGCTCGTTCGTTCGTTCGTTCGCTCGTTCGTTCGCTTGCCTACCGCTGCCGTAATGATGCGCCGTCATCGGGCCCATTCAATCAGAGCTCCATGCGAGCGTCTGCTTCCTGCGGCGAACTTAACCTCCCGTACGATTTTCAATAGCCGATGTGTAACGCTCGGTTTAAAGTTTAGCAAATTCAATTCAATTGTGTATTTGTTTTTCCGTTCTTGTACAAAATGAAAATGGGAATTTAATCAAGTTTCCATTTAAATGTTATTTTGTGTATTAAGTAGTTGTATTAAATTGGGTTTTAGCTATTTTGAAATACAAAAAGATGATCTTTGTTATATGACTGCTTTTAAAATTTGAATCAAATTATGAATAAACTATATGTGGCATACGATTTTCAATAGCCGATGTGTAATGCTTCGTTTAAAGTTTAGCAAATTCAATTCAATTGTGTATTTGTTTTTCCGTTCTTGTACAAAATGAAAATGGGAATTTAATCAAGTTTCCATTTAAATGTTATTTTGTGTATTAAGTAGTTGTATTAAATTGGGTTTTAGCTATTTTGAAATACAAAAATATGACCTTTGTTATATGACTGCTTTTAAAATTTGAATCAAACTATGAATAAACTATATGTGGCATACGATTTTCAATAGCCGATGTGTAACGCTTCGTTTAAAGTTTAGCAAATTCAATTCAATTGTGTATTTGTTTTTCCGTTCTCATACAAAATGAAAATGGGAATTTAATCAAGTTTCTATTTAAATGTTATTTTGTGTATTAAGTAGTTGTATTAAATTGGGTTTTAGCTATTTTGAAATACAAAAAGATGATCTTTGTTATATGACTGCTTTTAAAATTTGAATCAAACTATGAATAAACTATATGTGGCATACGATTTTCAATAGCCGATGTGTAACGCTTCGTTTAAAGTTTAGCAAATTCAATTCAATTGTGTATTTGTTTTTCTGTTCACGTTCAAAATGAAAATGGGAATTTAATTAAGTTTCCATTTAAATGTTATTTTGTGTATTAAGTAGTTGTCGTATTATTGGATTTTAGCTATTTCGAAATACAAAAAGATAATCTTTGTTATATGACTGCTTTTAAAATTTGAATCAAGTTTTCAATAAACTACGTGTGCCATACGATTTTCAAGAATCCACGTATAACACTCGGTTAAGAGACCAGTTTTCAAATTCAATTTAGCTGTGCACTTGGTTTTTCGTTCACGTTCAAAATTAAAATGTGAATTCATCAAGTTTCCATTTAAATTTTATTTTCTATATTAGTTGTTATATTAAATACAGTATTAACTATTCTGAAATCAAAAAATATGATCTTTGTTATATACGGAAATTTGAATCAGACAATGCTGTTGTTTTGTTTTTGTTCTTGTTCAAAATAAAATTGATTTTTTTGTTACCTAAATGTGATTTTATATAAATAAAAAAATGTAATTTAAATTTTGTTTAGAATTCATTATATTTCTTGACAAAGAGTCTGAAACACGATTAAAGACTGTATAATATAACATATATAATGCTAATGTTAAGGATATTAATATTACTTTAACACGTATAGAATTATTAAACATTGTTTAATAGTAATAAAATAGTATTTTGTTATTGTAACATTATATATACATATAGTAACTTTACAGTAAAAATATAATAAAAAATAGTTTAATAATAATGAATAATATTAGCAGTTGTTGTTTGTTTTTAACTTAAGCTTCTAAAATACAAAGCAGAGAAAGGAAGAATAATAATGTTGGACAGTCTTATAACAACAAGAGAATCACGTATCTTTTGTATAAAAGAGCGAATATCTAATCTGGTTAAATATAAACGGTTTTGACATTGACGTATTCATAAAGAGAGTGAAATCTTATTAGTGAATCATGGCTGGTTGAAGCCGCGTTACTGATCTCCAGTAATGCGCTGCCACTCCCAATAAGTATCGGCTAATTCTGCGAACGGAAATCGTTAAAGCGACCAGGTGGCCAATACGGCTTTGCACTCGGTACAAACCGACTTCGCAGAAAGCACTTCTTAACACGTCATGTTGGCAAAATGTATTATGTATCTCCGCCATGCCAGCGCCCAAGTGCTCCTCGAAATTTCACCGTGCTGGCTAACGCGAAATATTGCCTTTTTCACGTTTTGGCCGCGGCAATAAAAGATATTTTAATAATGCGCGCTTTATTTATTATTTATTTATAATGCGCGCATATTCTCCGCCAAATTTCAGCCCGTGAAATGCACGGGAAGTATAAAAAATATGAGAAAAACCGTGAGAATTAGATGAAATTCATTATTCAAGAATGATTTTTTGGTATTTTCGATACAAATCCGGCCTTTTTTTCATGGATTCTTCGTTTACTCTCCGCTCTGATACACAAACAATCGATTCATGAAGAAAAAACCCGGGTTCGGGGACCTTTGAAAAATTGGATATTTTCGATGGCCAAAAATATGGGGAAAAAAAAATTTTGAGCTAGGGCTCTGAAATTTATATCACATTTTGCTTGATGCAAGGGAAGGCTCCCCACCAAATTTCAGCCCCGGAAAATGTCAGGAAGTCCAAAAAATATGGGAAAAACCAGCGAAAATTCCGAAAAAATCGAACTTTAAAGGCAGTTTTTTTAGTGTTTTTGATAGAAATCCGGACTTTTTTCGACGGATTTCTTGTTTTCTATCCGTTTTCATTCATAAACAATCGATTCCTGAAGAAAAAAACCGAGTTCGAGGACCTTCGAAAAATCGTGAAAAAATCTGAAGGGGTGCCCCTTAAGAAAAATTTGCCGAAAAGAAAATTTTGAGCTAGGACTCTGGAATTTTTATGGTATCTTCTTTGATGCAAAAAAACATTACCCACCAAATTTCAGCCCCGGGGAAGGTGGGGAAGTCCACCAAAAAAAATAAAAACCGTCGAAAATGAGCAAAAATGGACTTTTCTGGACGGTTTTTCGACCCGTTCCCGTTGCAAATCCGGACTTTTTTTTACGGATTCTTTGTTCTCTATCTATCCCCATACGAAATCAATCAAAATATCCCGGGTTCGGCCGATTTTGAGAAACTTGAAAATATTGACCATTTTCGAGGGTTGAAAATAGGTGAAAACCTAAACTTTGAGCTAAGGCTCGGAAATTTATATGACTTCTTCCTTGACGCAAGGGCACATTCTCCACCAAATGTCAGTCCCGGGGAAGGTCGGGAAGTCGGCGAAAAAAAATAAAAACCGCCAAAAATGTTTGAACTTGAAAGTAAAATATTGGCGCGCTGTATTGCTAGAGAGCTAGAGTGGGGCAGAGAGGGCTAAGATGGCTACCAGATAGTCAGGGTAGTGAGTAGTCCTTAATTCTCCAGGCAGGGTACCCGGTAGTGGAAAGGGAAAGGGAAAGAAGCGCCCACTTGGCTTGCACTGAATTAACCAATTCCATAACTTTGCATTTCCCCCATGAAGCCGAGCAGTAAAATTCCCTATTTCACTTATCATTAGCGTTGAAATATAAAAGTGTATAAAACACATGTAGACATTTGATGGTACGATATGATACTATGCTGTTAAAGATTTGATATGCTGAAGCAACGTTAAAAAAATGATGACAAAAAAACTGTTCACATTTATATTATTTTTAATAATACGTTACACTCCACTTAGCACAAAATGATTCCACTTTACACGAGGCATTAACCAATTCCATAACTTTGCATTTCCCACGAAGCCGAGCGCTGAAATTCCCCGTTCCGCTCATCGTTAGCGTTGAAAATTCGATATTACCGTGTCTGATCGGTTGCTAATATAAGAATCGATTTCGCTCATTCACGATTTAATCAAGCAGTCAAGAGCAAACGTGTTCCCTCGCGCAGTATTAATTGCAGGAATATCGCTCGGCTGGCCGTTAAAGTTTCATTGGATATATGCGCCCGTTAATGAAAACTGGTCCTCGCGCGCGCTCTCGCCACACACACGCACACGCGCACAGTACAGAATTGCATCTGAGAGGCAGCGTCGGATTGCAGCGGAGTGCGCCGGAATAAATAAAATGCAAAATAGCGGCGCTCCACCGTCGGGAAATACTTCCGTTCCCCGCAAAAATTCGGGATTATGCCGCGAATTCTGATGGGAATCGCTATTCCGCCGTGCGATGCTTCCACCGGAAACGCGAGCCCCGAGATTTTAACACCTTGCTGGTAATGGCATTCTTCTTGCATTACTTGTAGAACGTTATAAGAATTCGATATTCATCCGCTGATAAAAGATTGAATTCTACAACCTGATTTGATGCTTGCATGATTGGAAAATATTGTTTAATCGATAAGAAACTTCGTTTTTTTATAATAAAACACGATACGATGTATCGTTCATGTGTAAAGTTTGATTAACTTGAAGTATTGCTATGTTTATTAAATAAAGGTCATCAATAAGAAAGTGGCACATATTATTTTTGCAGTTGCCTTTAGAACAAATGATCGTATAAACAATTTTAAAGGATTATGAGATTAAATTATCAATACTTAACTTAAATTTTGTTTGAAATTTATTGTGCTTCTTGACGACACATGATTGGTAATGGAATTCTCTTTGCATTACTTACAGAACTTGCTTTGATATTTGCATGATTGGATAATATTGTTTAATCAGTAAAGAAAATTCATTTATAATAAATGAAAACATAGACACTCAATTCAAAAAGTATTCGCATCTGAGAAATTTTGATTAAGTCGAAATATTGCTATGTTTATTAAATAAAGGTCATCAATAAAAAAGTGACACATTATTTTTGCAGTTGCCTTTAGAACAAATGATCGTATAAACAATTTTAGAGGATTATGAGATTAAATTATCAATATTTAACTTAAATTTTGTTTAAAATTTATTGTGCTTCTTGACGACACATGATTGGTAATGGAATTCTCTTTGCATTACTTACAGAACCTGCTTTGATGCTTGCATGATTGGATAATATTGTTTAATCAGTAAAGAAAATTCGTTTATAATAAATGAAAACATAGACACTCAATTCAAAAAGTATTCGCATCTGAGAAATTTTGATTAACTCCAAATATTGTTATGTTTATTAAATAATGACCGTAAAATAAGAAAGTGGCACATATTATTTTCGCAGTTGCCTTTACAACAAATTATCGTATAAACAATTTTAGAGGCATTAAAGAATACGTATAATTTTTTGTATGCTGACATATATTAATAAATATAGCAATACTATGTTTTAATTAAAATTCATCGCTGTAAGAATACTTTTATACCGACTGTAAAACGTGTATGTTTAACAAAATCTAATGCAACCCTTGTTACTTCAAAACGCTTACTTCCTAATAACATTCTCGTCAATATTAATTATATTAATAATTTACTTCTCTGTAATTTGAACAATTTTCCTGAACACCAAGTAGAAGCTTCGTTGTATGAGATTTAATTTCGTTAAATTTAAAGTTTTTACTAAAGTTAAAATTAGAGTTATTATTGGATTGTTTATCACGGAAAATGAGAACAATATCGACTGCTATTATTATGCATTATTTAAAGTTCCTGCCAATTATTTAGCAAGTATTTATTCCTCATTATTCGGAGAAAATGGTTACAGAATCATCACAATAACATGCATTAATTCTCACCAATTATTGCCTAATTGTTATACTATTTGGGAGCCTTCAATTTCTACCAAGCGTCAGCCTATTCCGCGCATAATATTGTTTCCGCACGAATATTGCTGGATATACTCCAGGAAATGTGTCCGCAACAATCACCGTCGAGAATTCCCAGTAATTACGTGCTGTGTTATACCAAAGCTTGCATTGACTTTGCAAATTGTCGACGCAATTGCGTGTGTATGATTTCCCGTTCGAATTATCGAACCGATTAAAGACAACTAATTACGCGACTGTTTATACTTGCACATATATTAACGTAATTAATTTTCTTGAGGCAGAAAACATTCTACTTTGAGAACATTAAATTTATTTTCTCTTAAAAGGGAAAAAGTTTCTGAAAAAGAAACTTGTTTTTAAATGTATGAAAATTTACTTCGAAAAAGGGCTGTGCACGAATTTCTTTCCACTGTCAAAGACAGAATTATGCATTTCTAGAATTTTTAAATTATTTATGTGATTTCAAAAAATTATGTGAGTGAAATAACAAATTTTTGAAATTACGCAACTGTTTATACTTGCACATATACTAACATAATTCATTTTCTTGAATCAGAAAATATTCTAGTTTGAGAATATTTATTTTCTCTTGAAAGGGAATCTTCCTTTTTTAGAAACGTTTCTTTTTTTCTCAAAAAAGAAACTTGTTTTTATGTGTATAAAAATTTACTTCAAAAAGGTGCAGGAATTTCTTGCACGGTAAAAACAGAATTATACATTCCTAGAATTTTTAAATTATTTATGTAATTTTAAAAAATCATATGATGAAAATAACACGATTATTAGGAGCTCCTGTTTCAGTATTTGTTCAGTCTTTGCATAATCGTGGCACATGCAAGGTCCGTTTAAATTTTCTGTGCCAATTTATTAAATAACGCCATCAACTATTATATTCCTACAATACTATAAAAATTAAAATCCTTTTGAAATAAAACAAATATTACGTCATTAAACCCTATAATTGAAATTAGTGGGTTTATCACGATTATTTATATTTTGCCCATACAAGCATTTGTATACTTCTATTTATATATTTCTATATTAAAATAGAATTATAGCATACAAGCACACGTTTTATCGCATTTGCATATGTAGAATTCAATTTCGAGTAATTCCATTTATGATTCTCAAGCTGTGCTTCTTTAAATAATGTGAAATAATGTGAGGACAATGAAGAGCGTAGTGGGTGGATGGCGCGCGACGTCAGTGAGAGCAAATTAAGGGAAAATTCCGGGAATTCCCGGTGAATATTTTATATCGGCCCGCTCACCGAGAGAGCGCGCGAATCATCTCCGATTCCGGTTATATTCTCACTGAATTTTCCTCCGGCGAACTTACTCCTTTTTCCCTGTTTTCGTGTTCCCGGAATGCTTCCATGCCGACGGAGATCCGCGGCCGTAAATTTTATTCCTGCCGGTTTTCCACCTGCGATCTTATGCCGGGAAAAATATCCCGCCTGTTTTCATTTCGTGCGAAATCCACCGGACGCGTTATTCCCTCGTCCACTCGCACGAAATTAGCTAAATTTCACCAAGCCGGAAATCCCGCGGATACAAACAAACAGCGAACTCTGAGCTACAAGCGTTGCGAGCTGCAATCTGCTATTATTGGTTCGTTCTGAAATAGTTCGCTATAAAATGGTTTATTTATAATTTAAACGATCATTTATAATTTTTATTTTAAACATGCTATTTTTAGTTTGTTCTGAAATAGTTCGCTATAAAATGGTTTACTTATAATTTAAACGATCATTTATAATTTATATTTTTGGTTTGTTCTGAAATAGTTCGCTATAAATTGGTTTACTTATAATTTAAACGATCACTTATAATTTATAATTTCAACATTCTATTATTGGTTCGTTCTGAAATTATACATCAACTAATTTACACCGAACTATTTCAGAACGAACAAATAACATACATATTTAATATCCCATAAGTTGTAATTGAATTGGCTCTTTTAGTTTTAAAGCAGCATAACCTTAAAGATGCATTTGGGTTGGGAATTACATTATAATATAATATTAATATAATATAATAAATAACAGGTCGATGTAAGATACCATCAAAGCCACTTTCTATGCTTTTACATTAACTCGTACTTTTTATGTTTCTAACCTATTAGTTGATCAATCCAATTATGAATGCTGGAACTTACTTTCTAATATATTCGTGAATTATATATCAGCTAATTTACATCGAACTATTTCAGAACGAACAAATAACACACACCTTTAATATCCCATAAGTTTTAATTGAATTGGCTCTCTCTAACTTTAAAGCTACATAACCTTAAAGGTGCATTTGGGTTTGGAATTATATTATAATATAATATTAACATAATATTACAACAATATAATGTAATAAATAACAGGTCGATGCAAGATACCGTCGATGCCACTTTCTATGCTTTTACATAAACTCGTACTTTTTATGTTTCTAACCTATTAGTTGATCAATCCAATTATGAATGCTGGAACTTACTTTCTAATATATTCGTGAATTATATATGAACTAATTTACACCGAACTATTTCAGAAGGAACAAATAACACATATATTTAATATCACATAAGTTTTAATTAAATTGGCTCTCTTAGCTTTAAAGCAACATAACCTTAAAGGTGCATTTTGGTTGGGAACAGAAGGGCGTTATAAACGTCCGATGCAATTCACAGGGGAAGTGGATTTGACCGACGACTGCTCGAAGTCGCGCTTAAGACCGGCTGCTCGTAGTTTCGAGGGAATCGTTAAATTTGTACAGCCGGCAGGGCGGCGCGGCGCGAGATCGATTTCGCATTTCGCGCGATATAAATTCGAAGCGAAGCCAAGCGGGAGCGAACATTCCCACTGATTCGGTTCGTGTCTCCGCCGCTGATACTGATGTCGGTGTTGGTGTGCGGCGCGTGAAAAATAGCTTGTAACTCGATTTCCAGATTTTCCTGAATTATTGCCGCTGCCTTCGACGCCTCGAACCCTTCGCCCGGAGCACGTTTTCTCCGCTCGCGCCCAGTATGTATGTACGTGTATCGAAATATTCAATTCGATCGATCCGCACGCCGGCTGCGCACACATTTGTCTTTGGCCGCGCATTTAAATATCTTTTTTAAATAAATTATCCTATTCGCGGATGCGGAAACTTTGTCGGCGTAAAATTGAATGCCAGATTTAAAATAAAAACGTTAAATGCTTTTTTTTATTTTGTAGTTTGTATTAAAATTTGTATTTAATTCTTAACGAATTTGCAATATTTTATGAACAATTGGAAGATATTTCGTTAGCATAAATAAGATGTAAATTATTTTATATTTACTAAATGTTGTTATTGCTTAAACGTGGATATTTGTTTTCCTGGCATAACATAAGTTTATACATTTATTACACACATATATTAATAGAAAATATGGAAGAATAAATACTTTAACCAAATATACATAAAACAAAATAAGTAAAATAGAAAAATATTTCTGTCAAAATGGAGAAAACCACTGTTTTTATTATATATTTATTTTTCTTCCATTCGAATTCAAGGTAATCGTGATTAATTGAATCCAATCGAAAATAGAAGCCTAATTGGAGTCAAGGGCGCCGGAAGTTTATTCCGATTGTCGCCACACTACTTTCTCGATTCTTCTTCCGGCTTCGGAGAAAGTGGGCCCGAACTTCCAAGTTTCTGGAAGTGAATCTTAAGTGGTTGGCCAGGCAGTATAAACTTGGCCTGGCCTTTCTGTCACTGAAAGCGGTTGCTTGCGGCAAAGTTGCGCCGGAAGTCGCCCGGAATCATCGGGATGAGCCACGCGTGGATCAGATTCGAGCGAGGACCCAAGTAAACTCCGAAAGTTTCGCCTCCCAAGTTTCCACCGGAAATTATTAAGTGGGTCGCGGTTTTTTATGGCGCTGAGTTTGCTAATAAATTCTTGTTTCGACTTCGAAACGCGAATTCGTGTTTTATTTGGAAGGCTGTGATTGGCGGAAATATTGATGGAAAGCAAGTTTTATGTAAATGTGTCTTTCGAGTATTTGTAATGTTTATATAACATTTTTCAAGTAACAGTTTTAGTGATGATTGCATTGGCGATTGTTGATGACAAGCTGTTAAGGTTTTATTTATATGCATTGCAATTTTTTTAACAGTGCTTACTTATCTTGACTAATACTTGAATTTATTTATTTTACTACTTTCGTTTGCTTTCCTCATAATAAATCGCTTTATGACTTTATAAATAATTCTATCGAAACTAACGCACATGTTCTTTTTATTGTAGTAAAAAATACAGTCACCATAAAAAATAGTTAGGTTTTCATTTATATGTATTACTAATCTCTTGTTATATTACAATGTTTTAATAGTGCTTACTTATCTTGACTAATACTTGAATTTACTTATTTTATTACTTTCTTTTGCTTTCAAAATTAATCGCTTTCTGACACTTTCTGAAAGATTTGCCTGAAACTAACGCACAGGTTTTTTATTGTTTTAAAAAATACATTCCCCATAAAAAGCAGTAAAAATATGCGCAGCAAATTTACTGCTGTTCCACCTTATTTTCTAGATAATTTTTCACGAAAATACGAAAATGTAGAGTAACACATCTTCACATCTTATAAAAAGCAAACAAGCGAGACAGTTTTTTTCCCCAATTTCGTGGAAGCTAAACGTTTTTATGTAAAATTACACACACACACTACGCCGGGGATGGGCGATCTAAATTTAAATAGATCCACTCGAGGAGATGTTCTACGAGCACTTAATTTTTCATCGTACACGCGTTATTAGCGGAGAGTAAGGTTGATGCTCCGAGGGAAAAAAGAGAGAAACTCCGATCTCGAGGTCGACCGCGCCGAGTTCGAGAGAGCGCTTCGAGCTAGTCATACGTTTATGGCGATGAAAACTTAATCGATCCAGACGGCTCCGATCGACGGCGAGCGAGAACGCGTTTTTGTAACAACTCCTCTCGCCAGTGAAATCTAAATGAGATCGTGCGCCAATAAATTGAGTTCGTGATTCAAACACAAGATGTAAATACAGAGAATAGAAACACATAATTCGCGAGTCTTTTCTTCTGCCTGGCTTTAAGGAAATTGTATTAGTTGTTCAATTGGTGAGAGAGGTTTGTAGATTTTTTGTATTGGAATCAAAATTAGATTCTCACGGATTGAATGGTTTTATTTGGCATTGAATTATTATAATACGAAAGGTAAATTATTGATGAAATTTAATAAATTGGTGTTTGCAAATGCTTTCAATGTTTAAAAACGTAAAAAAGTGCTCAACGTTAATCATAATGTAATATTTGACATATTATACTATATGTTGGTTGTTTAATTTAAAGTGTGATATTAAAAAAATTTAATAACAAAAACGAAAGATTCCAATATATGTATATCATGTGTGTAATTCGAAGTATACCATAAATGTATGTTACCATAAAATTTTATGGAAACAATCATACAAACTATTTCATTTAATTGATTTTATGCATTAATTTTCTGGGAAAGTATGATTTCGAATTAAGATGTGTTTAAGTCCAAATATGTATTTTACACATCAACTTTTCGAACGATAAAAACGAATAAAAGCTATTTTAGAAAACCATACAAACTATTTAATTTAATTTATTCTTTGCATTATTTTACTAGGAAAGTATGATTTCGAATTAAGATGTGTTTAAGTCCAAGTATAAATATTTTACTCATTAACTTTTCGTACCATAAAAACTATAAAAGCTATTTCAAAAAACAATACAAATTATTTCACTGTATTGATGTTTTGCATTATTGTACTAGGAAAGTATGATTTCCAATTAAGATGTGTTTAAGTCCAACTATGTATTTTACTCATCAACTTTTTCAGCCATAAAAACTATAAAAGCTACTTCAAAAAACCATACAAACTATTTTATCTAATTGATTTTTCGCATTATTTTCCTAAGAAAGTACGATTTCAAATGAAGATGACATTTTCGTCTATTGAATAATAATTCTCAAGCAAAGATCACAAGGAGTGCTTGGCTGAATCGGAGGCCGGTATTGTTTCGCGAGGAAAATGTAATTTCACCATAACATATGTATGTATCAAGCGTCTGTTACTCAGGAGTACTTGAACAATGCATGTTCACTCGACTCCTAATTATGAAATTCGTATTAAGCCACGGTTTCACGTGGAAAATGGAGTTAGCCGGGAGTGCTGGTGGGAGGAGTGGAGGGGGAAAAAGGGGTGGGGGAAAGGGGACGCGCGTTTATTTCGTCACAAAAGCGCACTGACAAAGTTCACTAATGAATTGCGTTTGGCTTTCGTAAATTGAAGTCTGTCCTGCAAGCAGTGCTTTCGCTGATGCTTTCATTCTCAGGAAACTTTTGAATACACTATTCAAACGACCTCGCTAGCTTATTAGACATAATATACATCCGAGTGAAACGAAACGTCAGAGTTTCGAAGAACGCCTCTGTGTTTTTTGCGCCGACTGAAAGCAGTGGCGGAAATGGCAAAAAGTATGTTAACGCTTTTAGAGCTCTTGCTTTTTTATTGTCCAAGTTGTTTTAAACAGTTCAAAGGTAGAGTGATTTTTGTGTCAGAGATTAATGGAATTTTTCATGTGCTTTGTGGTGACTTCGTTCGGATATGTATTGTCAATACTGTTAGTACTAATTAAACATTCGATTATAAACTTCGTGTAAACTTTGAGATTAATGGAAAAGGTTTGATTGTCAAAATATCCAATTTCTTGATGTTCTAAATCTTTTTCAGTATTCTTAAAATTTACACAAGGTGTATAACCGAGCAGTCAATTAATACTGAAATATAATACAGAATAAATTATAAATAACTATACAAATAATTGTAATACAAATAAAACCATTTTCTTTTCACTTTTTGCTGAAATTCTCTTGAACCGATTTTTGGACATTGACTACTCAAAAACTGTACAGACAAATAAGTTGAAACTTTAAAGAGAGACGCTGTGACTATTAACTAACATTCTGTATAAATTTCAGTCCGATCTCATTATTTTCATTTTCGGTACCAACGTCCTTAAATTACTAGATCGAGTAATGTTTGTCAGTAAAAAAGAATCATGTGTAAATGATAACCTCACTTTGTATTTTAATAGAGTAGAATATTTGTTATTTAAATATTTCGTAGAATAAAATATTTATCACAGTGTTTGTATGATTATCATTCGCGCTGCTTCTACTAATATGAAAATTCATATAGAAAAATCAGGAAACAATGTCTGACTTTCGTTAAACAAACATATCGCGGTACAATTATTCCTGTTATTTCCCTTCAAATTCCGCCGACTATTTTACCATCAACCCACCAGCATGTAACTCTTTCCACTTAACGGACAGACACGCGAGAAACTATTCAATAATCAGTCAAGTGGAAAGGGTGGAATTCATTCTGCAATTACTGCGAGTGCAATACCAACATAATATCATAGAGGCAGTGATTTAAAAGGAAGCACACGCTGATGGTTGTTTGGGGGGTTGGAATTATATCGAGAGGGGGGTGGTGGTTCAGCTGGGGGAGACTGCGATGGTAACAATAAACGTTTCACACTGTATTTCAAGAGGCCGGCTTCCAATTTCAACAGGGCAAACTCTCA
Source organism: Ectemnius continuus (assembly GCA_910591665.1). Taxonomy (NCBI): domain Eukaryota; kingdom Metazoa; phylum Arthropoda; class Insecta; order Hymenoptera; family Crabronidae; genus Ectemnius; species Ectemnius continuus. Next base: position 4,425,541 of record OU342856.1, read on the forward strand.
TCATACGCGGCGAAGTCATTTTGAACCCGTTGCAGCAGCGACGGCGGCGCAATAAAAGGGAGTAGCAATAAAGGCTACTGACGCGCGCGCGAGCGCACCGCTAACAGGAGTAAAAAAAGAAGGTCCATCCTTTTTTTGCGGCCTGCTCGCCGGGTTGACCTCTCTCGGACCATTATCGTCCGTGGTGTGGTGTGTCCCCTCCAACGGAATGTCTCAATGTCCACCTCGCTGCGACAGTTGATAAATGCACGCGCAATTTGACCTTCGAACCCGCCGCGGCCCGCAGCGCCCCCCTCTACGCCGCCCTCTACCGAAAAGCCCCCGTAATAACCCCTCGGTGTTCTCCCTCTCGGCAAATAAACGTTATACGCCGGAATATTGCCCCGCTCGTTTTCCGCATATTTGAATTTCATTAAATCGACTCTTCCTTTGCCCCTTTGCCTCTCGGCTGAGGGGGGCAGCGAGGGGGTTAATAATAATATGAGAGAGAAGTGTTTACGTCTGACTGGCAATATTTGTAAGTTAGCCTTTTTATGTCGAGGTTAGTTTGTAGGAGGAATGCCATTAAATTGACTCCCACTTTGTCTTTAGGAAGTATCATAATTAATAATAAGTTGGAGAGGCGTATTTATGTCTCGCTGGCAATATTTGCAAGTTAGGCTTTTTATGTCGAGATTGGTCTACAGGAGGAATGCCATTAAATTGACTCCCACTTTGTCTTTAGGAAGTATAATAATTAATAATAAGTTGGAGAGGCGTATTTATGTCTCGCTGGCAATATTTGCAAGTTAGGCTTTTTATGTCGAGATTGGTCTACAGGAGGAACGCCATTAAATTGACTCTTCTTTTGTCTTTAGAAAGTATGATAGTATGATAGTATGATAGTTAATAATAATATCAGAGAGAAGTGTTTACGTCTCGCTGGCAATATTTGTAAGTTAGCCTTTTTATGTCGAGGTTAGTCTGTAGGAAGAATGCCATTAAATTGACTCCCACTTTGTCTTTAGGAAGTATCATAATTAATAGTAAATTGGAGAGAAGGGTATGTGTCTCGCTGGCAATATTTCCGAGTAATGTTGAAATTGGTAAGAATGAGTCTGTAAGAAGAATTTTATTAAATTAACTCTTCCTTTGTCTTTAGAAAGTATGACAGTATGATAGTATGATAGTATGATAGTTAATAATAATAGGGATTCGTAAGAATTAGTCTGTTAGAAGAACTTTATTAAATTGACTTTCACTTTGTCTTTAGAAAGTATGATAAATAATAATAATTTGAAGATTTATATATTTATAATTATTATTATATTTATGTTTCGCTGGCAACATTTGTAAGTTAGGGTTTTTGTGTAAAGATTAATCTGTTGGAAGAACAGAATCTGTTCGTCCTTGGAAACGTGATAGTTATTAACAATTTGGAAATAAGTATTTATGTCACCCTAGCAATATTTACAGTTTTATTATTTTGTGTAAAGTCTAGTTAATGAAAAGAATTTTATTAAATTGACTCCTATTTTCTTTTTAGGAGGTATCATAATTAACACTATCTCGTAAAGTAATGTTTATAACAAACTGGCAATATTCATAATCAATTCATTTTACATAAAGCCTGTAAACAAAATTCTATAAACTGGCTAAAATATCATCAGAATAATGAAACTTTCTTTCAACACATTAGAATTTCACTAAATTGATTTTCTCTTTCTTCCCAAAAAATGCGACAGTTAACAGTAATTCATAGAAAAAAATAGAATTGTTTATCTTTCATTGGCAATCTGTATTTATATGCCAGGAATTTTGTACAAAGCCACGTTCGTATTGGGAATTTCATAAATTGGCCGAAATATCAGTCGATTTGTATATTATTCCTTCTGAATTACTCCTTCATCGGAACGAAAGAAGAGCTCTTAAAGTTCAAAGTTTTATTCGGAGTTGTAAATTGAGAGTTCCTTTGGACTTTGCCTCGGTATACTATTTTGACGCTAATGAAATAGTCTGGGTTGGGTCTGGCTTAAATTTTTGAACATACTTTATTTTATCGTTTGCAGCGCGCAAAGCAATGGCCGTTAACTAAATAAATGATATCTCTGAATTTAGAAGAAAATAATCCATCAATTAACGCTGCTATAAACAATCGTGCTTGACAATAATTTCTTGAGCACGAAAATATTCGAAATACTAATACGAGCCTCTGTGCAATTTTTAAATTTATTAATTTTACATTAATTCACCTTCAATAATTTGTATTTATTCACCTATAACAAAATTCAATTAGCGTCGGATATCGTATCGTAGAGATTAAACTGCAATTATTAATTAACTTTAGCAATTCCTTCGTTCTGACACGAATCTGAATTCAGTAAAAAATAATCAAAGAACTGTATTATAAATAACTGTAGGCGACAACAATTTCCAGAACACAACGGAGTGCGAATATTAATAACAAATCACTGCGTATATTTTTGCAATTTTTATACTTGCTAATAATATAAATTTGTTGCGATAATTTATCTTCGTTGTTTTTTTATTTATATATGATACAAAAATTCGATTACAATAGAATATTGAATTGTAACTATTCAGCTGCAATTGTTAATGAACTTTTGCAATTCAATTTTTCTTTCTATTTGTCAATTTGAAATGACTTCATCGAGCATTACCGTCATTATAAATAGCTGTACACGGCAATAATGAATTGTCGAGAATGAAATCGGAGCAGCAATGCTCGCCACTGTAATAGAATGATCGGCTTATAATATTCCATGAAGCTAACGGTAGGAAAGCAGGCGCGGGAGCTCTGAAATCAGCATTGGTAATATAGACAGATGGGTATTAATAGCCGCGAAAGAAAACAGTGAAAATTTTCCCGATCTGCCCTGACAATTGTCGGGAATCGGAGGGCGCAGCGTTGCACAGCCGGGACTAGAAAGAAAGTCGAAGGGAAAACTCCTGGAAAAAAAAGTGAACTTTCTTAATGAGGTGGCTGAACGTTTTTCGAAAAATGGATAAAGAATCGCGGCGATGAACTAGCGGCGCGCCGCGCCGCGCCTCGCCTCGCCTCGCCTCTAGCAGTCAATGCGAGAGCGCTTTCGAGCAATTTGCAGTATGCCGATGGTAAACAATTTGCACGTGAGCCAGCGGCATTCTTTCAACGGAAGCGTAAATATCGGGCACACGTATGCCGCTGAGTGTGTGAATCATGGCCCCAGGAAATATGTATATATCCGATGGTAAAGAAGTCAACGCTACCACCTTTTCCCCGCCGCGAAACTCCGCCGAGAGGAATCAATCTGGCGCGCGTCACATTCCCCCCCATGTTCTTGCCAGCATTTTATCATCCACTCTGTTCTAGCCTCATTATTCAATCCCGCGGAATTTCAATAATGAAAATTGTTCAGTCATCAGGAATTATGGATGATTTTTTATGTGTATTCAAATAGATTTCATTAGAATGTTGTGTAATATTGTTGTTGTTCTGTAATAATGGTTTTAGCAGTCATTTTATCATTGATGCATATTCTGATCCCGTTTTGATTTAATTTGTTTGCGACTATTAAGTTATTGTTGTGATATTTTACCATCACGTTCTTGCCAGCGTTTTATCATGGACTCTGTTCTAGCCTCATTATTCAATCCCGCGGAATTTCAATAACGAAAATTATTCAGTAATCAGGAATTATGAATGATTTTTTATGTGTATTCAAATAGATTTCATTAGAATGTTGTGAAGTATTGTTATTGTTTTATGATAATGGTTTTAAGAGTCATTTTATCATTGATGCATATTCTGATCCTGTTTTGATTTAATTTGTTTGCGACTATTAAGTTATTGTTGTGATATACCACGTTTTTATTTAATTTATAGCGTTTTCGAAAATTATTGAATATACTGAAGCATACTTTAGAAGATTATTATTTGTTATGTTACTCCTTCATTTTAACCTTTTCATTTTACGTCACTTCTTTTCATTTAATACACACGTTTTGTTATAACAAAAATTTTAAATAATCAGGATTGATATTTGTTATGCACACCAAACGGGATTACAGTATCATTGTTTCTACTTTGTTTCTTTCACTTTAACACTTCGATTTTTATCATATTATCATCAATCCTGCACTGAAACCTTCTTTTTATCTAACAAACACGCGTTTGATCAAAATTATTTAAGAATCAAATACTGTGAATGACTTTTATACACACCCAAATAAATCACAGTATGAATCATCACATTGTAGAACAGAATTGATCTTTCATTTTCAACATATTACATCAATTTTGCACTGAAACCTTTGTTTTATATACGAATCACTTTTTGACTAAACTATTTAATAATCAGTAACTATGAATGAATTTTCTACACATCCAAATAAATCACAGTATGAATCATCATATTTTAGAACAGAATTGATCTTCATTTTCAACATATTACATCAATCCTACACTGAAACCTTTGTTTTATATTCGAAACACTTTTTGATCAAATCTGTTTAATAACCAGTAACTATGAATGAATTTTATACACACCCAAATAAATCAGAGTATGAATCATCATATCATCATATCATCATATTCTAAAACAGGATTGCCCTTTCATTTCCAACATTTAACATCAATCCTACACTGAAACCTTTGTTTTATATTCGAAACACTTTTTGACCAAAACTATTTAATAATCAGTAACTACAAATGAATTTTATACACACCCAAATAAATCACAGCATAAATCATCACATCATCATACTGTAGAACAGGATCATTCCTAGTGTTGCTGTTGGAAGTTGACCCTTTCATAGCAGCCCCTTTCAAGCATGCAGGAGGCCTCGGCGTGACACGCGAGGAACATTCAGAGGGAAAGGTACTGAATGACAGAGTACTCGAGGTAACAACGCGGTGGAATCAGGCTTCCGGACCAGTTCTTCCGACGAAACCCCATAGGGCTTCCATTCCCCGCGGAGCACAGACCTGTTCACCTTTTCCTTACCCACCTCACTGAACCCCGGCGCGCGAGAAAGAAAGACAGCGACACACACACAGACACGCGCACGCACAGTGTTACAATTGGCGACTGCTTCTTTTGTCACCTGACGCCTCTTCGTAGCACGCGTCCCTTTTCTCCTGCTGCGACACCAGCCTGCTAAGGGATGCTTGAACGTACCTCGCCGATAAAGAGTGTCCTGGTTCGCTGGTAGTTCCTTTCTTTGGCTTGGTTTCCTCTTCCTCGTCCTGGTTGGCCCGCTCCTCCCGGCGGGCTTCGCCTCGGCCCTGCGGAATTCGAACCGGGGTTCGATTTGGCGGCACCCGCTTGGAGCTGGTCGGCATAACTGCGTTCGAGTAGACCACTCACTCCCGTTGCTTCTTCTTCTCGCCTCCTTCTCCTCCGCCACCGCCTTCTTCTCCTTCCTTGATCCCTCTCTCTCGCTTCTCATGCTCAATGTTTATCGGCAGCGGTCTCCTTTCGGCTTTGCTTCGCTCTCGCTTGCCCTCGAATGTTCGTTAGCAGGCTTTCCAGGGGAAGTTGGAGAGAGGACCCTTTTCCGTCTTGGAGGCTGATTTTTCTTCTTTTATAAACAATCGCAAAGATGCCTGGCGTGCGTGTCGCTCTATTCCGAGGTGGTGGTGTTTTCTCTCTCCCCTGGTCTGACCCCGCCGCGCCGTTTCCACTGCTCGCTTTCTTCCTCGCTGCTTCTCGCTCCCGCGCAAGACCCATTTTCTCGCACCCTCTTCTAGCGCTGTCTTTCTCACTCCCTTGACTTCTTCGTAATCGTGGTGAGTCGCTCTCTCTTTGTCTGACTGATTCACGCCGGTGCGTGTGTTTGTGTGTGTGTGTGTGTGCGTGTGTGCCGCAGACGCTATCTCACCGATCTAAAATTACCCCAGAAACGAGGAACGCCGCGAGCGCCTCGCGCGCCGCGTGCCGGCCCACCCAAGACTCCACGGGGTGAGCGACACACATTCATCGAGCCACCGCTATCGATCGCCGCCATCGATCCATCCATTCTTCCTCCTGGTTTACGAAGATTTTTGGTTCCAGATGGAAATTCTGATTTTTGTGAAATTCGTTTTGTGATTTCTGTTGAAGTTAGTGTTGTAGGGAAATTCTGCGCGGTTTGGATGTCGGGGATTTTGTATTTCTTTTGTGAGGTGCTTCAAATTTGAAATTTGGGAAATTTAAAATCGAGAATTCGTTTGGAAAATTGCTGGTGTTGATGATTTTTATGAAATGCTGATTCCAATTCTGATTCTGATTATGAATTCCATCCATTCTTCCTCCTGGTTTTCGAAGGTTTTTTATTCCAGATGGAAATTCTAATTTTTGTGAAATTCGTTTTATGATTTCTGTTGAAGTTAGTGTTGTAGGGAAATTCTGCACGGTTTGGATGTCAGGGATTTTATATTTCTTTTGTGAGGTGCTTGAAATTTGAAATTTGAGGGATTTAAAATCGAGGATTCGTTTGGAAAATTGCTGGTGTTGATTATTTTTATGGAATTCTGATTGCGTATCTTGGTAATGAAGCTAAGAAATTTAATAGATGATATTTATAAACTCTTCAAAGATAAATAATACATTTTTCACTATTGCAATTGATTAAATTTTCTTTTTGGGTGCGACAGAATAAGTTAGAATGGATGAAAACTCGAAAACATAATTGTTGTGATTTGTCGATCTTATAAGAAATGATTCGTACATTGATCAATTTTAACTAAAACGTAATACTGCTTTCTTTATTAAACAACAAAAAAGTTGTACAAATTCTTCGATGCTTCTGAAACAAATATTATTCATATAAATAATTCTATTAAAATATACTACTTTTTTTCATATGGATAAATATTGTTTAACAAACATAGTAATAGTATAATAAAGAAAACTGTTTTACTGACTTTTAATCACATATCTGTTTTATTGAATACGTAAACTATTAAGACTACTAAAATACAAATGTAAATACTGTTTTGTTATATTATATTTTTCTTTATTTTACTATATTATTTTATAATAAATATATATTAAAATGTAACTATAAACTGCTAAAATTTCTCGATTCTTAACTATTTAAAGTACTCTTAGCTTTTCCGCGCGCTTTGAATGAAAACGCTTTGAATGGCGCTTGAAGAAATACGGCGATGAAATTAACTCGGTAAACGTAGAATTCGAGAGGAGTATCGCTTCCTGTGGCGCCGAGGGGCGATAAACACGGCGAAGCCGATGCTTATCCGCGGCTGCAAGTTGTCCGCACCTGTGACACGAGCCACTAGTTTTATTTTTAACACCGTCTCGCTTTTACACCTTATAATATCGTAAACGCTGCCCGCTTTAACCGTCGCAGTTCCAACTGCAGAGAACACCCGTCGCAGATTTGCCAGCTAATAAAGTCATCGGAATAAAAGACATTGTTACTATTCCTTAAATAGTGGCGCTTGTAAACTGCCGGGAAAGTCGATCGACACCCCACAAATTTTATTAATGATATTATATTTAATTTATTCATTTATTTATGAAACTTAATTTATTATATGGTATATAATGTATAATATACAATATATGCAGATTTATTATTAAACCAAACTGAATGAAGTTATTGTATAAATAATCCAGCAATGTTCATTATAGTACTATAATGATAGTAAATAATATACAGAATGCGAATAATACGATGTAATTTAATTTTCTAAACGGCAAAAGTATTTTGGACTTTTTGTATTCTATAAAACTAATTTTAACGAATGAAAAATGTGAAATAAATCACACAAACACAGAATTGGTTCACATTTTTCTTTACGATGTTCAGGATGTAAATTAGGTTTTTATAAATTGTACAGTCGTATTAATTATACAGGAACGATTCCAAATTAAATGTCTATGTCTAGATTCAAAGGCAAGCAACTCACCCTGTACATAAAATAATTGTTATGTAATAATTGCATTTTTTGAGTGCTTCTATTTACTTTGGTATATTTTGAAACTGTGTATTAGCAAGTGTTCAACAGTGATGTTTGTAAATAACATTTGGTTAAATATTAATCACGAAATTAAATACACATTACATTAAATTAAATTAAATATGAAATATTGCTTTGAGTGGAAACTACGATGATTATAAATTAGAATATTTGAAAATTCAGGTAAATACTAATTCCATGAATTGAAAATTAACCAAAAATTCTAAGAATAACAGACTCACATTGCTAACTATAGTAACATTAATTAATTACAACTAGCAAACTAGAAATGTTCAAGAGGAGTGCAACCATTCTTACTACTTTAGATCGCGTTGCTTTCTGTGGCGAGAACGGGAGTGTTACATGCGCGGGTTTTATTGCCCTCAACTAAATCTGTCTTCTGCCGGGCTATTGCGCCAGTCGCGTCAACAGTTAAAAGTTAATTAACACGAAAAGGTCTCTTAACGAAAGAAATATTCGCTCGAAATAAGATCCGTTTGGTACACCAGTTTCGTTATTTTTTTCGTCATCCCTCATTTAACGCCGGCTTCCCCAAATCTACGAGCGTATTTTTCTTATTTATTTATTGTTACATCCTTCAAGTTTAAGAATTCGTTATCACGTTAATTACGCAGGCACGATATTAATTTACAATGAAATTAAATTGGAAAATACTAGCTGCGCGATTATATTTTGGAGCTTTTTTATTATTGCAGTATTTTTCTTTCGATGCAACATTTATTAGTAGTTTCATTAAATTAGAATAAGTTGCCTGTAAACAATTATAATTATCAACACGATTCATTGTTGAATTTGACTCGTATGATGCATTTTGGAAAATGTTTTTTTATATTTATTATGTTGACATATTCTGCATGACAAGTAAAATTAATTGTCAAAATAGCCGAGCTTCTTAGAGTTTAATTAATAATCTCGATCTTTCATTTAAATCGAGAGGATATTTGCTGATGTTTCCGCGCGCATTCTTCGGCATAAATTTGAACTTCGAGTGCACCTGTCTCTATTCGTAAACACACGTCTATTACCTAAGACAAATCTCTAATTCTGGTGCACGTATTGCATAGTACACACGAACAAATTTGTATATACTTGCACTCTAATATTTCTTGTGTACTTCATGCCAAAACCGATTGTCACTTTTTTCATTTTGCTTATCAATTACACAATAAAACTTGGTAGACTTGTTTTTTCCTAGGTTAAGAAAAATCAACTGATTTAAGACCGTTCAATAAAAGTTGAAATGATTAATGTTGTTAGATCAATGAAAATAATAATTTACAAGAAAAAGAACCAATAAAGATATATGGATATATTTTTAAGTTAGTTGTTAAGTAAGTTTAAGAAAATCAATTTCGAATTTGGCTGGAAAAGTGTCAAAATATTTGATTGTACACGCAGCTATTTATAGCTTTGTTTACTTCATAAAGAAGCAAGAATAACTAAAATGAACTATTACAGATTTTAATGATAGTAAATAATAACATATCAAACATTAATTATACTATATTGAACTCCGATATTTTCCATTAATTATAAATTCTCATAATTCATCAATTAGTTAATCGTAATAAAACCGTTATGAGTAAACCAAAATTACTTTCCCGCCAACTCAACAAATGACCACTTCCAGCGAACCAAATAACGCGGTACAATAAAATACTTTGTTTATTCGTTCAATCATAATTCATTAATGGCACTTGGTCATCGGCTGCTGGTGTTTCCGGCTTTCCTTTTCCCTTCGACTCTCTCATTCCCGAATCGAGCCATATTTAAATCGGAGCGGCATAAGGTGGCCTACATTTGAGGTTAAATCCACATGGTTCCCATCTCCCCTATGACAAATTAGGCCTCCGCGACTAGCACGGCTTCGGGATTAGGGAACTCGCGAGAGAGAGAGCGAGAGAGAGAGAGCTGGGCGGTGGATATGCGGCCGATCCTCTCAAGATACACAAGATTCCACAGGCCTGGAGCTGTCCCATTCGTATATAGCTTTCTATATTTACGCGTTATCCTAGAAATAATCTTGCGCCGCTGACGAAACGCTTATAGCATCGCGGAACTCCTTAGAAAATCACTCGGGATTGCTAATTAATTGAAGCCATTTGTATGATTACAAGAAATTATGGCTTTTTAATTCCTGGGACGAATTTGTATAGTTAATTGTCGATTTTTTATTATATGATTGTGTAAGTGCATAGAATTAGTAATTTAATTTGGTGCAGAAATAGTAAAAGCTATTTGGGCAGTGGATGCAAGCACACTGATTTAATTATTTAAAAATTACACATTATAAATACAATCTATAATAATATAATAGTGATTATAATACCAATAAACGATCTAATGCTAAAAACAAAATATATGTATTATGTTTGTATAAGTCATTAAACAAGTAAACAGGTAGACCTCATCGAATTTTTTATTATATAATTGTATAGGTGTATACAATTAATAATTGAATTAGGTGCAGAAGCACAAGCACACTCCTTTAATTATTTAAAAATTACGTATCATAAATACAATGTGTAATAATATAATAGTGATTATAATACCAATAAACGATCTAAAGCTAAAAACAAAATATACGTATTATGTTTGTACATTTCATTAAACAACTAAAAAGTAAGAAACTGAGAAACGTACAACATTTTTTAGTTCTAATGTGAATTCGTAAAAACAAAGGTGTTTGATTATTTTGTTGTATAAATATTGTTTCACAATGCTTTTCCATGTACTTTGCATTTAAATCGTGAAACATGTTTGATATCGATTTTGAATTCGTTTGATATCGGAATTCAAAATGTGCTACTCGCCGTTGCTTTCAGTCAAAATTTTATTAAATACAAAATAAGTTCTCACTTTTTTCTCCAATATTATAGCATCATTATCTTTCACTCCGTTGTTTTTTATTTTAGATCTAACATATATGTTGATGCCAGAATTAACAATGTACAATTTTCAGTTGTAAAACAAACATAAAATAATAGAAAAAAGTAGGTAATAATTTCTTTGCTGGTCAAAAAGTTCAATTATACATATTGCTTGCTATAATATCCGTAAAGATTTCATGTTCGGAGTATGCGCGCCTGTTTTCCGCGGATGAGAGTGATATCGCGTGAGTTTACATCGCGCTTGATCTCCCAATAGAGTTGCATTCAAGATCACTCTTGACGCAGCAATCCAGTTTAATGGCTACAGTTCCACTCAAAAGCATTCGTTTGCAACGTTTGCAATTGCAACGTTTGCAATTTCTTTATAACTTTTCTTCTTTTCCACACTGATCAATGTTTGTTTTCTAATTTTACAGCACAATTGTATAATATTGCGAAATAATTATTGCTGATGTTCGTTAATTTTAAGTCTATTTGCGAATTTTGAGATCTTTAAACTGAAAATTGGATTTTGAGAATTGTATACACAAATAAATAATTTTCTCAAGGAATATTATATATTAATCTTTGCATTCTACTTTTATTGTATGGTAAAATGATTATAATTGCTACATTTGTTAATTTTCAATATTTTTACGATAATGAAAAAGAACTTTAAGAAACAAGAATGCAGATGTAGAATTATTCTGCAAGATTATTCAATGGCAATAATACAAAATCAAACTATCCAAAGTTGTTATTGCAATGATCGGTGGAAACTTTCGAGGCAAACTGTACGTACAATTTAAGTGGAATGTGAAATTCCAGTATAATGCTCAGCACAGTGTTCCTCTTCCACTTGAGTTTGCATTCATTGGCGAAGGAATTACCCTTCATGTTCACTGTATGGGAATTCTCCATAGCTTTGCTAATGCGAACTAATAAACAGCCGAGAAACAGGATCTTGTAATAAAAACAGAAACAATTATCAACGCAAGTACGCAAATATGTATTCTGATAAATTCAGTAAACTCTTTCATTTTCTAAAAAGCGAAAGTATTTTTGCATTTTTTACATTCTGCGAAAGTAATTTTAACGAATGAAAAATGTGAAATAAATAACACGAACAAAGAATTGTTTGATCTTTTCTTTTACGATATGCGATTATACTTCAATTTTTTAATCATGAGTGAATAAAATGAAGTAATAAGTAAACATAAACCAATAAAGAAAGTATTCTATATGTAAATTATATACAAAACAAAATAAAACAATTATAAACGCAAGTACGCAAATATGTATTCTGATAAATTCAGTAAACTCTTTAACTTTCTAAACAGCAAAAGTATTCTTATATTTTTTGCACTGTACAAAAATTAATTTTAACGAAGGAAAAATGTGAAACAAATAAAACGAACAAAGAATTGGTTAACCATTTCTTTTACGATATGCGATTATACTTCAATTTTTTAATCATGAGTGAATAAAACGAAGCAATAAATAAACATAAACCAATAAAAAACAATATTGTATATGTAAATTATATACAAAATATATAAAAAATACTTACAATGTATTAGATGCTAATAACAGAAGAATGCAGAGACATCGATCAAAGAATACTTTTTTCTCGTGAGATTGCCACTTTCATAATTGGCACAAGAAAAGGCAGGAAATTAATTCCACAGCCTATTGTTCTGTCAAAGGTCTGTTTTCCATTCACATAATATTCTTCTGTTGGCGATTTATGCTTTTGTAGAAATGTGGAACAAGAGTTATTCACTCGGCGAGCCATGAAAGCCTATTGCTATTTCTGCGTAACGCTGGGAGCTAGCTTTAATTAATGCAGCAATGTTATTGTCAACGTAACGACTTACACCTTCCACCTTGCCAATGAATTATTTCTTACTTGGCTGCTTCTACTTATGAATGAAATATAATTTCTTTGTGTACAAGGTGATTCACTTGCCTTTGAATGAGAACTCTCCTAGCCCTTATTTTTTTTGGTGGACTTCCCGACCTTCCCCGGGACTGAACTTTGGTGGAGAATGTGCCCTTGCGCCAAGGAAGAAGTGATATAAATTTCAGAGCCCTAGCTCTAAGTTTAGATTTTCACCTATTTTCGACCCTCGGAAATGGTCAATTTTTTCAAGTTTCTCAAAATCGGCCGAACCCGGGATATTTTGATTGTTTTCGTATCAGGGTGGATAGAGAACAAAGAATCCGTGAGAAAAAGTGCGGATTTGCAACGAAAACGGGTCGAAAAACCGCCCAGAAAAGTCAATTTTTGCTCATTTTTAACGGTTTTTATTTTTTTTGGTGGGCTTCCCGACCTTTCCCGGGGCTGAAATTTGGTGGGTAATGTTTTTTCGCATCAAGGAAGATACCATAAAAATTCCAGAGCCCTGGCTCAAAATTTTTTTTTCGGCAAATTTTTCTTAAGGGGTACCCCTTCAGATTTTTTCACGATTTTTCGAAGGTCCCTGAACTCGGGTTTTTTCTTCAGGAATCGATTGTTTATGAACGAAAACGGATAGAAAACAAGAAATCCGTCGAAAAAAGTCCGGATTTCTATCGAAAACACTAAAAAAACTGCCTTTAAAGTTGGATTTTTTCGGAATTTTCGCTGGTTTTTCCCATATTTTTTGGACTTCCCGACATTTTCCGGGGTTGAAATTTGGTGGGGAGTCTCCCCTTGCATCAAGGAAGATGTGATATAAATTTCAGAGCCCCAGCTCAAAAGTTTTTTTTCCCCATATTTTTGGCCGTCGAAAATATCCTATTTTTGGTGGTGATTCAAAGGCAAGTGACTCACCCTGTAGAGTTGTAATATAAATTTGGTAGAATTGTGCTTTTTGGATGATTTAATTGGGGTTTGATATGACTTTGTTGAAAAATGACGAATACCCAATTTCTTTGTTTTCTAAGTAATATAAGAGTTTTCAAATATTTCAAACCTCACAATTTGTTTTAATTACTTCTTTATACGTAGTTTCCCACAATTACAATTTATTGCAATTATTTACAAATAATTTACTAAAACCCGCGCAGTGGCTCAGGGGGATAAGTGCTCGACCCGTAATTAGCGGGGCTCGGGTTCGATCCCAGCACCTGTCATCGCTGATTTTCAGCACGTTTACGCACTGCGCGGGGGGTGGTTCGGAATCCACCTAAAAAATAGTAGGTCCACCCGGTATAAGCAGAAGTTTGGTGCCCCCCTCCCTTATGGACGCTTATACCGGGTTGGTATGTGAATGCAGGAGGTATTCCATACCCGTCGCGAACCCCTCAGGGGAGTCGACGTTAATTAAATACGACTACAACAATACGACTACAAATAATTTACTATGAATCACTACTTACAATTTGTTACAATTATTGTTTCTAAAGTTTCAACAATCTTGCAATTACTTTACTTTGAGTAAGACAAAGAATAATAATTATTAGAAACCACGAGTAATTAATACCAGTATGTGCTACAATAAAACAAATTTGTAAACCTCAAAAATTAAAAATATTTATTAATACATCGTTGTTACTTCCACAACAAAACAAAATACAGCTTTAAATAAAATGTCAAACTAAAAGAACTCAAAATAACTAAAATAAATTTTCTACTTTTTATTTTAAACGTCTGCTGTTTTCAGGCGCAAAGAAAATCGTATTACAATTTTTAAAAAAAGGGGAAAATGGAACGCTTCAGCCGGTCGACGAAGAAGCGGCGAATCAGAAATGAGACGGCGTCAATAAAATCGGGAGCAGTTTACCTTTATTGAAAGGGCCGCGCTCGGCAACTGCTGCAATCGTGCGATCGCAGGAGAGGGGGGGAGAAAGGCGAGCGAAGCGCCAACGGGAAATACACAAGAGAATGCTGTCCGAGAGAAATTGCGTCTTCTACGTCGGCTGGGACAAATGCATATGCATACATATGCATATGTTGCGGTGTCGCCCGGACACCCTCGCTCTGAAACACTTTTGCATATGGCGTCTACCTTTAAGGCACCTCACACACGTGCAACTTCGAAAAAGCCTGGCAAATTTGGCAAATTTTTCCCCTCCACAAAATTTATTGTGTCTATAATTGAAAAATTTATTGCAAGTGTATAATCGAAATATTTATTATAAGTGCAATGGTACAAAAAATATTGGCACACGCAGTATTTTTGTAATAAATTTTCTTAAGAAAGGCAACTTTTTGCTTTTTTTTAATATATCGTTGTTCGCAATACTTGCGAAAAGTGTTGTCGATCTCAAAATAATTGTATAAAACGTTATAAATGGTTTAATTTCGTTGCAGCATAATTGCGAGAATTGTTTATGGATTTAAATATTGCTTGTAAAAGACAAATTCTGTTTTATCTTGTTCATAATGCTTTATATTTCTGATATTCTTGGCATAGGTGACATTTATTTTTTCTTGAAAAAGACACGTTCTTGTTCAAGAAAATGTATTTCTATTTAGAGAGAAGAACTTTTGTCAATGAGATATTTTTTTCCAAAAGCAAGTGGTGTATGAATATAAGTGTACAATTGAAACGTTTCATGATAATTTTCATATCGAAATGTTTATTGCAACAAGTATACAAGTGGAAAACATTCTTAAAGAACAGGACGATGCGTTTATTACAATAATGACTAAATTATTATTTCTACAAATTACCACTGACAGTTCATTATTTTATAATCTAATTGCCAGTGCTGAATACTAATTTTCCTAAAAACGAAAATTATATACCAGAACAAAACTGCCGAAAACTTCTCCCCTTTTTTCATTCCACTTGTGTGAGATACCTTAAAAGACGAAAACAATGTCGGCAGAGGCCCCGAAACACCCGGAAACCGTATGCCATTGTACTTTCCTGCCCCTCTTTCTTTCTCCTCGGCTCTCTGACTCGCAGGATTTTAATTAACTCGTTTGTTTGTTCGCAGGTTGGTACATCTGAATCTCTGATGACTGGCGCTCCCTTCCCCCACCAGGCGCGCGCGCGCGCGGCGCCTCTCTGCGAGTCTGGTGCGCGCGCGCGCGCGTCTCCGCAACGCCGAATTTCGCGGTGGACCACACACGCACGCAGACAACCGGCTGGCAGTGAGTGCAAAATGGTCTTTTAGGCAAATTGCATTTTCCCGCAGAAGCCTGCCGCGCCGCCTTGTTACGTATGTTACGCTCGGAGAATACCGGGAAATTAATTCCGGCTGCTGATTGGGCGCGACAATAGAAATCACGTTGATTGGTCCGTCTGTGAAAAACCAGATGAGATTGCAATTTTTTTTGGGAGTAATAAATAGAATAGTATTTGATTTGACGATTGCTTTTTAACAAACATTTCGGGACTTTCCTGTTGAAGAAATATTTAGCAAAAACAGGATTGGACAAATAATATTCAGTATTAATTAATTTGAAGTATATAAATTTTCATAATAATTTTTACTATTTTTTTGTATGTGTAATAATAGAAGGATATGATAGATTTGCTGATTACTGTTTTTAACAAAGATTTCCTGGCATTAACGGGGAAGAAACATTTCATTAAATAACAAATAAACAATCATAGTCGAAGAATATGTTAGTGACTTACATGTATAATTTACGTGTTTCTCCTGAAAGAATTAAATTTTTTTACACATAATAATACAAGAATATTATTACTTTGGTGATTGCTGTTTTTTATAACAAGTTGTTATAATTTGTAATACAAAAATAAACAAGGGATTATTAATAAATCGACATAAATTTTATTCGCTTGTATATAAATAATTGAATTATTCGTTAAGAGTTCTGACGAACTTTAATATGTTAAAGATAGAAAACGACAGAACTAACTTCAAACAGAGCAAAAAGAATAAATTTTAAACATAAACACACAATAACAATAAAGAGTAAAATGATATTTTACTGCCGATTCAGTTCTAAATCTACGTTGATATAAAATTTTATGTAGCACGGCAGTTTGCGCGTCAAAATGTTGCTGCTCAAAAATGCACTAATTGCAAGTGCGTCTGAAACACGATGATCCCACCGGCGCGTCGTTTCATTATTGCCTTTCATTAGGAATGCGATATCATTTAATCGAAACACAAATTCGGCTCTCGAATGGCTGCGCTGGGCTGCGTGCAAACCACCAGTTACTATGGCACAGTGACACTTGGGAAATTCATTTGATGACCGCACAAATGCGTGGGCGCGCGCGCGCTTGTCTGTGTGGGAAGCGGGCGCAAGCAACATCACTTATGCACGCGCGGTGCGGTGCGGCTTTGCTCGCATTTTCAAATTAAATCGCGCGTCTCTTTGCCGCTCTCGCATTGTTGCTCGCACACCGCGGCGTGAAAATGTGCAATTTACTGTCCCCGCTAACTGGCTATGAAAATTCTATGGGGAAAATAGATGGCGCTGCGCGCGCGCGATTTATTTCTTCCGTAACAGATGGCGCACACTAATCCGCGGGAAATTACTGTGAAGGTAATAATCCGTTTAATTACAATCTATGATTTCTGAAAGAAAACACTTTTATTGCTGTTTCGCGGAAACAAATACAAAAATTGCGCAGCACAGAAATTTATTGGTTAGCTTTGGGTTTTTAGGTTAGGATTCACGAATAATCGTTGGAAGCGAATTCCTGCGAAAATTAGTACTCCGTTATTAATTAATTTTAGGACGTCGTAAAAGCTAAGTGTAATTATTTAGTCGAGTCTACTTGCGTAAGTTCAAAACTAAATTAAAAATTGAATAAAATTACAGTAACCTGTACATCCTACCTACTGCGATGCACTCTACATAATTAGGATATAATATTTGAGAGATTTTGAAATTCACCAGTCATGTTAGCCATCCATTTTATTAATTAACCTAACTTCATTAACAAGTCGAAATTAATGGTTTTCAATCATCCTGCAAATATGCCTCGTATATTTGATCAATAAATCAAGTTTTCAAAGATACATAGAACATTTTCATCGAATTGATGCAAAAACTTTTTCGTCTCTTGATATTGAAAGTATACACAAAATTCAGAGTCATTTTCACAACTATTCAATGAACTGCAGCTAAATCCATCAATTTGTCTTATATGTTCACTTAATTTTACTTTACCTTTATTTCCTTTATTTTTACAAAGTAGTAAATTTATTATTGCTACTTTGCTTAATAGTAATTTTATTATTGCTACCTTAATATCGTTTAATTCAACTTCAATAACATGGACTTCAATTTGGTTGATGTTTACATACTTTGCAAAAGAATTGGTACTTTGCTTAATAGTAATTTTCTTATTGTTACCTTAATATCGTTTAATTTAACTTCAATAACGTTAACCTCAATTTGGATGATGTTTACATACTTTGCAAAAGAATTGCTACTTTGCCTACTAGTAACTTTATTATTGCTACCTTAATATCATTTAATTCAACTTCAATAACATGGACTTCAATTTGGATGATGTTTACATACTTTGCAAAAGAATTGCTACTTTGCTTAATAGTAATTTCATTATTGCTACCTTAATATCGTTTAATTTAACTTCAATAACATGGATTTCAATTTAGATGATGTTTACATACTTTGCAAAAGAATTGGTACTTTGCTTAATAGTAATTTTCTTATTGTTACCTTAATATCGTTTAATTTAACTTCAATAACGTTAACCTCAATTTGGATGATGTTTACATACTTTGCAAAAGAATTGCTACTTTGCCTACTAGTAACTTTATTATTGCTACCTTAATATCATTTAATTCAACTTCAATAACATGGACTTCAATTTGGATGATGTTTACATACTTTGCAAAAGAATTGCTACTTTGCCTACTAGTAATTTTATTATTGCTACTTTGCTTAATAGTAATTTTCTTATTGCTACCTTAATATCGTTTATTTCGACTTCAATAACATAGACTTCAATTTGGATGATGTTTACATACTTTGCAAAAGAATTGCTACTTTGCCTAATAGTAATTTTATTATTGCTACTTTGCTTAATAGTAATTTTCTTATTGCTACCTTAATATCGTTGAATTCAACTTTAATAACGTTAACCTCAATTCGAATGATATTTACATACTTTGCAAAAGAATTGCTACTTTGCTTAATAGTAATTTTCTTATTGCTACCTTAATATCGTTTAATTCAACTTTAATAACATGGACTTCAATTTGGATGATGTTTACATACTTTGCAAAAGAATTGCTACTTTGCTTAATAGTAATTTTCTTATTGCTACCTTAATATCGTTTAATTCAACTTTAATAACGTTAACTTCAATTCGAATGATATTTACATACTTTGCAAAAGAATTGCTACTTTGCTTAATAGTAATTTTATTATTGCTACCTTAATATCATTTAATTAAACTTCAATAACATGGACTTCAATTTGGATTATGTTTACATACTTTGCAAAAGAATTGCTACTTTGCCTAATAGTAATTTTATTATTGCTACTTTGCTTAATAGTAATTTTCCTATTGCTACCTTAATATCGTTTAATTCAACTTGAATAACATGGACTTCAATTCGAATGATGTTTACATACTTTGCAAAAGAAAGGGGAACTGGTGGGCGGGTGGGGCAATGAATCCTGGCGGAGCTTTCGGCTGTCTAACAACTTAATTGGCCGGCGTTACGGGAACCGGGAACTTACTGCTGGCGTTGTTCCGATAGCATGTTTCGAGAATGCTTACAGGTAGGATGCTTGTGTGTCTAGCAAGTAGACGGTGCTCTAGCGGTTATACAGGTGATTTACAGTCGCAGTTACCGCTGCTAAATGAGCGGATTTACGTACTGCAATTTCTCTTAATATTTCGCGCGCGCCCGCGCATGAACCGCCTCAAGTGCCTCGCTATCTGCTTTACGTACGTACGTGCCGGCGGCTTTTTATGTCGCCACTTGCGCTTCATGAAGCTCTGCCTTACGACATTGTCAGTGCAAGTGTTAATTTTCATTGTTGAACAGAGGATTTTAAATATTACATCATTTAACACTTTTAGTGCCAAATGACGATATTTCGATGTTCGCAATGCTTGCAAAAAGCGTTCTCTATCTCAAAATAAATGTGTAAAACGTTATAAATGGTTAGTTTTGTTCAAATGCAATTGAAAAGATTGTTTATGGATTTAAATATTGCTTGTAAAAGAGAGATTAATTTGTATGTTTTCCACAATGTTTTATGTTTAAGGTATTCTTTGCACACGTGCGATATTTCTGGTCGGCACTGAAAGGGTTAATGCATTAATTTTGGGAATTATTTATGAAAAGCGTAAATTGAAAACCAATGACTTTCGGCTGCATTAGTGAGGTGGAAATATTTAGAAAAACTAGAATAAACAAAGAATTAATTTATTCTCGCGACTATTATTGAAAGGTGTAAATTATAAACTGGTAACATGATTTTTCAGTCCTCAATTTTGTAAGGATGCTTGAATTGGTAAAAGTTCTACTATACATTTTGCTGAATCGTAACAAATTTGACTAACTATTATTAAAAGTGTCGATTTTAGAACAGACGAAAATCATTCTTATACGTTTACAATTGTATTTGACGTATTTGTAACGTTATAGCACACAACACCTTTTAAAAAATGTATACAAATTGTACACGTGAAGCTTAATATGACAAAAGGCTGTTTCCTTAACATTTTTTGAATTTTATTTATCCAAACGCAAGCAACTGCGATCCATTCTATCACATAGAAAATTTTAACTATTTGACCAACTATTTTTCAAAGTGTCGATTTTAGAACGAACGAAAATCATTCTTATACGTTTAATATTGTATTTGTCGTATTTGCAATGTTGTACTTATAATATTATAGCACACAACTCCATCTTTAAAAATTTATAAAAATTTTAAACGTAAAGTTTAATACGACGAAATACTGTTTTCTTACCATTTTTTGAATTCTATTTATCCAAACGCAAGCAATTTCGATGGATTTTATCACATCCAAAATTGTAAAAACCCAAAAGCGACTATTATTTGCCCAAACATTTGCAGGCTTATTATCGGAGCATACGACTTTGCTAGCAGCGTGCTGCTACGAACAAGTGTAAGAAAGCAGAGAGATATGTTCCTAGGGAATAACTTCTTTGATCTTAAATTCAGTGTTGACTTCTCTTTAGCCGAGTCGGCAGACGCCAAAAGCTTCCGGGCGACACACGAGATTCCAGCGCCGGCTTCGTCCCATCTACTATTTGACCAGTTTTTAAAGACTACGCTTGCAATTCCGCGCGCTCGTGTTATCTCAAAGACGAGTAGCTGAAGTTCGAGTAAAGTGGATGAGCACTAATTCGAAATATCATGTCTTTGATAGTAGCGCAGATACTCTAAAAAAAGTGTCAATAATAGGTGTAGTGTTAACCCTTTGACTGCTAAGTAATTTATCTCAATAACTATCGCTGGGCCTGAATACTTTTTCACGCAATATGAATCTGTTCAGCGATGTATTCAATTATAATATGATAGAGAATCCAATTACTGTTACTTTATCCACTTCAAAA
This sequence comes from Ectemnius continuus, assembly GCA_910591665.1. Classification (NCBI taxonomy): domain Eukaryota; kingdom Metazoa; phylum Arthropoda; class Insecta; order Hymenoptera; family Crabronidae; genus Ectemnius; species Ectemnius continuus. The sequence continues at coordinate 4,446,865 of OU342856.1, forward strand.
TTAAAATTGTTCATTTTTTTATTTTCAGTATATATTGTTTATTCATCAATGGCAAAGTTTTAAAATGTCATAATTTCATAAGTATAATGTGTGTATTTGCATATTGAACATTGAACAATTGAACATGTAATAAGTAAAATAAGACGATCGAAGCCTTCGTACTGGACGCATATGTGCGCCCATAGCAGTCAAAATGTTAAAAATATTCGTTTCAGGTATTTAAAGTAAAAACTCTGCCATAATAACTCGATTCAAATTTTACAACATTTTCCTATTATTGCAACAAAGTGAGCGTTTCAACTTATTTTCACTTCTGTACTAATTTCTAAATTTTATTAGTTTAGTTGATAATAATGACAAAGATAATGTAAAAAAAGTGTCAGTAATTCTAGTGTTAAGAATACTTGTTTCAAATTTTTGAAGTAAAAACTCTGTCATGGTACAAGGTGAGTGTTTCGATTTATTTTTATTTCGAAACTAATTTCTAAAGTCTATTATTTTAGATGATAATAATATTCTACTCTTTATTATTGTTATGCCATTACTGTGTAACGATGAATTTGACGATTCAGTACTATAATTATACATGTAGTACAATATTATATATTACATTATAATTTTAAACATTTCTCATTTTACTCGAATGGCATGCAATTATATTAATATAATAATTATATTAAATGGGAATATTATCCCAAACTAGATAATATTATCTTAGTATTTACCCAAATACTAAATATTAATATTTCCATTTCTATATTTTAGACTTTTTATATGCTACCATAGCTGTCGTAGCCAGCTTGGCCCGGGTATAATTTCGTGTGCCTGTGGGCGTTACGAGTGGCAAGACGCTCATAGTATTTTTTCTAAGGTATCGGAAAACACTTATGGCGAATTTAGTGCTAATCTGTTGAACGGTATAGGAGGTTAGAAGAGGGGAGGGCTCATAGTTTTTGTTTTAAAGTATCGAAGAATATTCACACCACATTTGATGCGAATACGTTGAACAGTACAGAATCCTTTGCGAAACAATTTAATTTTTATATAATTATTGATTTTTTATAAAATTGTACATATAAGGAGTAAAAATATTCTACACTCCATATTTTTATACTATTATATACAAAACACCAATACAAAAAATTAATTCGTCGTTCTATTTTGATTTTTATTAAAAAATCGGAGAAATACGTTGAATTGTAAAGAAGCCTTTGCGAAATATACATACATATTTTGACTCTTATATGTTAAGATTAAATTATACATATAAAGTGTAAAAATATTCCACATATCATATTTTTACAGTATTATATGCAAGATAAAAACACAACAAAATTAATTCGTCGTTCTATTTTGACTTTTATTAAAAAATTGGAGAAATATGTTGAATGATAAAGCAGCCTTTATGAAACGTACATACATATTTTGACTCTTATACGTATATTAAGATTAAAATAACGCACATAAAGGGTAGAAATGTACCACATGCCCTATTTTTACAATACTATAATATACAAACTGAAAATACAAAAAAATTAATTCGTCGTTCCCTTTTCTCTTTTATATATTAAGATTGAAATTATACATATGACCTGTAAAAATATTCCGCATTTCATATTCTTACATTATTATATACAAGATAAAAATACATCAAAATTAATTCGTCGTTCTATTTTCTCTTTTATATATTAAGACTGAAATTACACATATAAAGTGTAAAAATATTCCGTCTTCCATATTTTCACACTATTATATACAAGATAAAAATACAACAACATTAATTCGTCGTTCTATTTTCTCTTTTATATATTAAGACTGAAATTATACATATGAACTGTAAAAATATTCCGTATTTCATATTTTTACATTATTATATACAAGATAAAAATACAACAACATTAATTCGTCGTTCTATTTTCTCTTTTATATATTAAGATTGAAATTATACATATGAACTGTAAAAATATTCCGCATTTCATATTCTTACATTATTATATACAAGATAAAAATACATCAAAATTAATTCGTCGTTCTATTTTGGCTTTCATATATTAAGATTGAAATTATACATATGAACTGTAAAAATATTCCGCATTTCATATTCTTACATTATTATATACAAGATAAAAATACAACAACATTAATTCGTCGTTCTATTTTGGCTTTCATATATTAAGATTGAAATTATACATATGAACTGTAAAAATATTTCGTATTTCATATTTTTACATTATTATTTACAGTATTGTATAAGATAAAAATAGAACGAACTTAATTCGTTGTTCTATTTTGTCTTTTATTAGAAAATTGGCGAACTACGATTACTAATACCTCAGAGAGGTGAGTAGCGCGCTATGATCGAGGGTGTTCCCGATGGGAAAGGGTGGGAAAGTCGAACGATTACACGAGGCGATCCGTTGCACCGGTGGGGATTACATCGGCGAAGGGCAACGAGAGAGAGAGAGAGAGGGCGAGCAAGTATCTCCAGTGATCCGAAATCCTGGAGGCCCTTGTCATCCGAGTTCAGGAACTCCGACAGCTAGGTGGGCGGTCAAGGCTGCCATATCTGGCCTTCCTTTCTCGAACACACGCCCGCTATAACTATATCGTTCGCTCGCTCGCTCGCGCTATACAGTGACTCGTAAATTCGTTCGCGTTAGCAGATCGCAGTTTGACGCGACTCGATCGTCGATTTTACTGCTTTGCGAAACGCGAGCCTTAAACCGGCCAGTCACACGTACAGTGAATGAAAGAAGTATTCGGGCTATTTGATATATTTTAGTATAATATAAAAATGCAAGAAATGATCTGAATATCGTATAATATATTTTTGGAATTCATCATCTTAAAAGTGGAAACTGTCTTCTTTAAGAAAATGTACTCTTTCTTAGAGAACAGTTGTTTCTTCTTTAAGAATTTTAAGAATTTTTCTTCGGTATAAGCGACATTCTAACCTCAAAGTAGGAAAGGCGCCAGTTTTCGTTGAATTCGAAAGTACAGTGAGTAACGAAAATATTCGTTACGTTAGTAGATGGAAATTGTTATTTTTATTGGCTACTTTTATAGCAATCACTTTTTAAACAAAATGGTTTTACTTACTAAATGGTTTTATTTACTGCAGTGTATTAAAATTGATTGAATAAGACTATGATTAATCCAGGAAAAAGTATTGTATTGTGACATTACTTACCTTATCGATTATTATTATATAATGTATATAATTGTGTTAAATAAAGTATATCTTTGTTAACACTAGAACAACTGGGATTTCTTATGCTCATGAAAATAGCTATAAACTAGTCATTTTGACCGGTTTTGGTAGTTCTAGTGTTAAGAATGTTCAATCATTGTTAGGAAAAACAACCAAGCTTGTTTCTTTACAAACAACGGAAATATTAAGTCGCAACTTTAGCACTAAACTAGTAGAAGAATACTTTTGTTATTCACTATAATCAAAACAATACACTGTCACTAAAAATAAATAATGAAAGATTCTTACAAAAACTGTTGTCACTCATTGCAGTCAAATTAACTTGAATTAAAAATGGATAACTAAGAATCGTTGTGAATACTTTTCTTCCATTATTCTTTTATAAACAATTAAAATATCAAGTAATAAGATTAAGAATACACTAGCAGAAGAACATTTACGCCACTTACTGTACAGGCTGAGTCACTTGCCTTTGAATCATCATTGTCGAGCATACACTGTTCCATAGAAAATCATTGGAAATAACCTAGACATTTAAATTATACTCAAATGTTTCTTAACATTTGTCTGCATTTTATGCATTTATACTTTTACATGTTTCAGTTATGTTAAATCGCACATGAAATTTCACCCTGCAGAAGCCCTATAAATATAATATAACAAAATATTTTCTCCTTACGTTGCTACTCATTCGAAAGAAGTCGATGCTAAAACTTGGTAAAATATTCCCTCCAACAGACTACAGAATTTAATACAGTCCATTGTCAAACAGAGAATATATAGTATAATTAAATAGATGTCTAGTAAAAGTGGGGTTAGGAGAGTTCTGATTCAAAGGCAAGTGAATCACCCTGTACATAAATAACTATGTTGTATATGTATATACGACTGTTTTTATAATTGTTGTCGTACAAATTAACTTTTCTTAGTTAAGAAATCATATATGTTAGGCATGTCATTAAACAAACGGGAGTTTATTAGAAGCCAGTTCTATATAATATTCCCCTACAAATATAATATAATAAAGTATTGTCTCCAATACGTTGCTAGCTATTCGAAGGAAGTCAGTGCTAAAACTTGGTAAAATTTTCCCTCCAACAGACTACAGAATTTAATACAGTCTATTGTCAAACAGAGAATATCTAGTATAATTAAATAGATGTCTAGTAAAAGTGGGGTTAGGAGAGTTCTGATTCAAAGGCAAGTGAATCACCCTGTACACGACGGAGGTTTCGGGTCACCGTGTATATTCAGTACGACGCTATACATTTCGGCGATACTTAGCCTGGCATCCAAACCGATGCTTTTACCCGTAAATCGAGCGGATGATATTGTTGTGTGCCGCCATCCCGTTTCGCCGGGGATTCGCATCCCCGATAAGAAAGGCAATTTACCAGCCACCCACCCTCATAACTTCCTAGTCGCCAGTGAAATTGACCGATTACACGTGCAATTAAAAAGTATTCAAATGAACAATGCCGCCGCTTTTTATCGCGTTAATGCTGGCTTGTAGGAATCGAGTTAATGCCAAGTGTGCTGCTTCGTGGTTTTGGCACAGTGGAAAGCTTATCTCCTGCCATTATTAAAATAAAATGTAGGTACATTTTTATAGCGGAGCGGTATCTTTGTGTTTTGTGATTATAATGATTATCCTAGCAATTTAATTCATTCAGATTATATTTATTTGTATTATATTTTTTTAGATTAATTATGACTGGGAATTATAATAATACAATAATAATTTATTAGCTGCTCCCTTTATACGTATATAGTTTTATGAGAGGTGCTGTGAAATAAATGTTATTTCAAAACTCTGTAAACATTTATGAATGTAAATCGCAGAATTTCACGTAAAATTTAATCAAATATAAACATTCGCAGTAGCAGTCGATTATACCGAAATCCTGCAATCCTACCTTTTAGATTAATTGCATTTAAGAATTATAACAATATAATAACGATTTGTTTTCTGTTTCCTTTGTGCTTCTTAATAATGAATATTTTGATTGACAATTCTCTATTAAAATTAGAAAAGAAAATACTTAAATATGTTTAAATTTCAAATGCCAAACTATTTCATTATTTAACTATACCTATATTTTTTTATATCGTTAGTTATAGAAAAACATGAAGAATGTCACTTTTTCAATAATCAGTCAATGAAGATATCTGTTTTATTCCAGTTTAATCCTTTTCTCCGATTTTTAATTCGATGTTAACAAAAAAACTGGTGCCATATTTCTCTATTTTGAGGTTAGAAGCCCGTTTTCAGACATAATTCTTTACACGCGACTGTCGCCTGAAGAATTCTTCCATATTTCTTCCAGATTATAATATCTTTTCGTACACGCGTTTTATTATAACCTCAAATGTCTGATTTAAACTGTATAATAATCCTGAAAGATTTCCAACCTGCATTATAAATTTTCCGGCCGTGTTTTGACGATACATTCGGCTCATAGCTTTCCCAGAGCGGTTCTTCCGGCTGGAAGTGGTCGGCGCAGTTTGTCCGTCAGGTTTCGTAAGCCTTCTTTTGAGTTGAGCACGTGGCTCGTTTGTGCTACAAATTGTTCTAAGAAGATTTCGTCGAGCTGCCTTCTTGATAACTGGCCTGATCCTGATTTATACGCTTCGCTGCGCGCATCAGCAGTGCTCTAACGTTATTCTCTTCCGCTCTCCCTCTCTCTCTCTCCTTCTCTCGGTGGCAGAGCGTGCGGGGCGGCGCTCGTCTCCGCGTAAGTCAGACAAACGACTCGCGTAAACGTATAAGTCCCTCGAATCGCTCCGAGTCATACCTCGCTCCTCAAGTTTATCCTAATCCCAAATTAAATGCAAGCCAGCCTATGCAAACATTTCTCTCTCCGCGGGGAAAAATCATCCCGGAAGTGCATTCTGATGGAAAAAGTATTGTTGGTATTACGAACGAATGAGATGCTATTCTAGTTTTCTGGGATAAACAGATAAATGCAGTTTTGAAATGTATTTTATTCGCAAGCCTACAACAGCCACAACACCTGGCAAGCTTTGTATCAACTTAACCTCAAATATTTAACAAAATCATTCTTTCTGAAGTGCGAATTATTCAAAGATATAAATATAGTTCAAATGTCAATCCCAAATTAAATGCAAGCCAGCCTATGCAAACATTTTTCTCTCCGCGGGGAAAAATCATTCCGGAAGTGCATTCTGATGGAAAAAGTATTGTTGGTATTACGGACGTAGGAAGTGCTATTCAAGTTTTCTGGAATAAACAGATAAATGGAGAATCGCAAATGTTATTAGTTCAAGAAAACTGTGTCATGGAACTTATTAATATTTCGTGAATGTAGAATTTTCAGAGGACACGTGTAAAGAATTATGATTGGAGAATGGGGTTCTAACCTCAAAATAGAGAAATATAGCTGCAGCTTTTTTAGTGTTTAAAGTGCAGTGAGCGAAGATAATATTCTGACACTGGTTTGATAATTCTGTCGTTTATAAAATAATCATTTCCATCCTATTTTCCAACAAAATTGTTTATTATACTGTAATTAATTTAGAACAAATAAATTTGTGCGGTCTCCAAATATTATTTATGTACTGTATCAATTGTAATATAAGGTTGTATTGTTATATTGTTACAAAAGGCAATCAATATATTCAAATCTTCACCGGAAGTGCAATAATAAGGTGAAATATTATGCACCTCGGCACTTGTCGCCAGATGAATCTTCCTTTGAAAGTTAGATAATGAATGACAGAATATATAGAACACAAACTTAAGGCGAAAGTAAGCTGAGTTCATAGTTAAAAGTTTAAACAAAGATCACATTTGGATTCTACACTGTGCATATCCGTAGTATGAGTAACATTGCGTGGTTGCCAAGGGCGTTGTAGTTTTCTAAATCGATTTATTGTTGTCTCTTCACTTAATTCAATCTTTTAGCAAACTATTGATATAGAAATAAAGAAATTCTGTAACGATTGCCATAATAGATTTTGTCCAGCTAGATTCGGTTTTTGAACCACTGTGCGCCGGGGATGCAATTGTTCGGAGAGCAGCCGTACTTGGCAACAGACCTTAACAGCGCGAGAACAGCTTAAGGTCTATCGTGTTCCGAGAGAATAGGAAGCACGTGGCACAGAGAGAGAGAGAGAGAGAGAGCGTCAGGTTTGCGAGGGGTCGGCGAAAATTAACTTGGCGAGTTCAATGGCGCGATCGACGCCGGAACGACTCCAGTGGCAGATGGCTCGGAAAATCTAGGATTACGAAACGAACGAAAATATCGAATTACACAGCGGGCGAACCGAGCGAACCCAGTGCTGCAGTTGTTGCAGTTGTTACTCGATCTCGGAGAAACGAACCCACTTAAGGATCGCCACCCTTCCAACCATTCAGATAGATTAATACGACTGCTAAATAGTTTTGAAATGCTCGAGCGATTGAAGCACTACAAATTTGCAGCGAAATCAATAAAGCATACGACGTAATAATTGTAGTAGAGAATTTATAGTAATTGTATATTGTTATAAACAAACCTGTTCATAAATCGTACGCGCAAGAGTGTATAACTTCCTGTTGAAATTGCTGAATTAATTAAACAAGATAACTTGTACAATATAAAGTTAAAATAGGTTTCGATATTCGATTAAGCAAAAACTATTAAATATTTGATGTCCATGTTACACGTTTCTTTAAAGAAACCCTGAAACTTTGTTTTATATGTAACTAAACTTGTTGGCTGAATTTATTGATCAGAAATTTCCAATATAAAATATTACAAGAAGAAACATACAAAAAGTGCAACAAAACTTTTAGAGGTTGCCGGATTCATTAAACAAGATAAATTGTACAATAGGAGGTTGAAATAGGTTTCGATATTCGATTAAACAAAAACTATTAAAGATTTGTATATCGACATTATACGTTTTCAGAAGAAAACCCTTAAAGTTTGTTTTATATGCAATTAAACTTGGACGCATTTATTGACCATGAATTTCCATTATAAAATATTACAAGAATAAAAATAGTAACAATGCAACAAAACTTTGAGAGATTCCTTATGAATTGATAGTGAGTGCCAATAACACTAATAATATCCAAGTTATTTATTTCGTTTGTAACAACCCTGTGCATGAATAAAAAAAGTCAGTTAAGAAATTTGAAACAATAATACATTAACAATTTACTCACACTTTTTATATATGTATTTCAACAAATTAAAACTTAGAAAACAGTACCAAAATGAAGTTACCATTTTTATTTTTAACAAGAACGAACGAAACAAGTTTGTCATCTAGATATTTCATTAAAACGTTCTATTTGTCCGGGCATTCCACATTTCATTTTAATAAATATTAAATTGTATGGCACGAAAAATTCGAGCACTTTCAATATTACTGTATTTTCCTCCTGCAATTAATACTTCTCAAACATTCCAACATATAAAAAAAATAGAGCACCTCCACCTTTTCGGAGTCGATAGAAATTAATATTTCCACAGAAATATTAATCTAAACATTAAATTGTATGGCACCATATTTGTAGTAGTAAAATGAAAAATCATTTTGCTTTTACAATTAATACATTTGAAACATTCCAATGTATAAAAAAATAAATAACTGTTGAATTGAGCACCTCTTTTTCGAAATCAGTAAAAATGAATATTTCCACAGAAATATTAATCATCACTATTGAAATATTACATCACAATTTGAACAAAAAATAAAATACAATTCTGTCAACAGAGGACATTTGAATTAAAATAAAATACAACTCTGTCAACAGAGGGCATTTGAATAAAAAATAAAATGGAATTCTGCCAACAGAGGGCGCGCCGCACTTTTCGATTCCAATCCACCGCCGGCATCTTGTCGAAAGCTCGACAAGCGCCGCAAACCCCGAACGAAGATAATGCTTGTTATCGCTCAAAAGTCTCGCGGTGCAAAATCGATAAGTCGCTTGCGGTTCGGAAGCAAGCAAGCAAGCTGCTCGCAATTTCGAGCGAGCAACGAACTGCTCGGAGCAGTATCGGCGGCGGCTTACTAGTGGCCGGCGGCGGAAGCGACGGCGGTGCGCCGGGATTGGCGTAAATATTGACGCCCGCCAGGATAATGCCTGCTCGGCCAATTTATGGCCCCCCCTAACGAATTAATTGTCCAATAATTACTTGCGTTAGTAACGCGCCCGCCGCCGTCCATCGGCGATAGTGCGCCATCTGGGAGATGAAACAGAGATTATGCTAATGTCTGTGCTATTTGCCAGTCTGTGATGTACAGGGTGATTCAGTTGCCTTTGAATCAGAACTCTCCTAACCCCACTTTTACTGGACATCTATTTAATTATACTATATATTCTCTGTTTAACAATAGACTGTATTAAATTATGTAGTCTGTTGGAGGGAATATTTTACCAAGTTTTAGCATCGACTTCCAATCACGGCCCTTTTTTCATGGATTCTTCGTTTACTATCCGCTCTGATACACAAACAATCGATTCATGAAGAAAAAACCCGGGTTCGAGGACCTTTCAAAAATTGGATATTTTCGATGGCCAAAAATATGGGGAAAAAAAAATTTTGAGCTGTGGCTCTGAAATTTATATCACATCTTTCTTGATGCAAGGGGAGACTCCCCACCAAATTTCAGCCTCGGAAAATCTCGGGAAGTCCAAAGGATATGGGAAAAACCAGCGAAAATTCCGAAAAAATCGAACTTTAAAGGCAGTTCTTTTAGTGTTTTCGATAGAAATCCGGACTTTTTTCGACGGATTTCTTGTTTTCTATCCGTTTTCATTCATAAACAATCGATTCCTGCAGAAAAAACCCGAGTTCGGGGACCTTCGAAAAATCGTGAAAAAATGTGAAGGGAGACCCCTTAAGAAAAATTTGTCGAAAAAAAAATTTTGGGCTAGGGCTCTGGAATTTTTATGGTATCTTCCTTGGTGCAAGAAAACAGTACCCACCAAATTTCAGCCCCGGGAAAGGTCGGGAAGTCCACCAAAAAAAATAAAAACCGTAAAAAATGAGCAAAAATGGACTTTTCTGGACGGTTTTTCGACCCGTTTTCGTTGCAAGTCCGGACTTTTTTTCACGGATTCTTTGTTCTCTATCCACCCAGATACGGAAACAATCAAAAAATCCCGGGTTCGGCCGATTTTGAGAAACTTGAAAAAATTGACCCTTTTCGAGGGTCGAAAATAGGTGAAAACCTAAACTTTGAGCTAGGGCTCTGAAATTTATAATACTTCTTCCTTGACGCAAGGACACATTCTCCACCAAATTTCAGCCCCGAGGATGGTCGGGAAGTCGACAAAAAAAAATAAAAACCGTCAAAAATGTTTGAACTTGAAACTAAAATATTGGCGCACTGTATTGCTAGACAACTGGAGTAGGGTAGAGAGGGGTAATGTATTAGTAAAGTACGTATACTTTTTAGTGTGTTTGAAAATATTACACATTATTCAGAAAATTAAAGGTACTTTTGCAGATTTATTGTAGGTTATTACTGCATTTTAGTTTGCTAAATCCAATATTTTGCAGAATATATCTCAGGAGTACTATTTTATATTAATTTTTCGTTGTTTTGGAATTTTTATTTGGAATTCCGAAAAATTGTTTATAACAAACTTCCAGACTTTCATACACGAATGTTTCTTGAATATTAACGAAACGAATTTCGATCTAGGATACCGAACTCCACTAGTTAACGAAGTCTAAATGAACTTCTCCCTTTTGCCCGAATAATTGGAGACTTGTAACCAAAAAGAGAATTTAGGAGCGCCATTCGATGGACGAGCGAATCGATCAAAAGCATTCTGACGCTCTCAGCGCCATTAGATTCTCTTCCCCATCGTCCCATTACGAGTTTACGAGTCCTCGGAGGACTCGTAAACGAGGTTCCCAAATTCCAGCATTGTCGCAATCGACATTTGGTCACATTCCTGGCGGGGAAAGTAAGAGATGCACTCGGAAGGGCGATAGCACAAAGGAGCGAGGGGGCGAACGACTCATAAACTCATGGAGTGACTCATAAACTGTTCAGGTTACCAGTTCAATAGAACGGAATCATAGAACTTACTATTTAGTGAAAGTGTAATTGTATAATCATTTAATTATTATATTTATGTAACTTCTATATTTTATATAATTATTATATTTATACAGCTGTTCAATTACTAATCATAAATTCTTTAGGTTACCAGTTCAATAGAACCAAATCATAGAACTTACTATTTAGCGAAAATTATTTGATTATTATTTTTATATAACTTTCGATAATTATTATATAATGTATGTAACTTTTTAAAATAGATTATAACAATGTTGAATCTCTAAACACTAACCAAGACTATTGCTCAATAAATAACTGAAGTATCAAGTGTAGTAAGTTGTTAGAAAAGTCAGTGTAACACATATTATGAATTGTTACTATGTAATAATGTATGCAATTTTTTAAAGAAGTTACACAGCTTTCGTAACAATGTTCAACCACTCATTGTTAAAAAAATGATAAAGTCTGTTTCTTTATAAACAACAGAAATATTGAGTCACAATTAGCAAACTAAAACTTCAGTAGAATATTATTTTATTCTAGTATTATAAAGCAATGGTAAATAGTTTTACAGCAATTTATTAAAACCATTTATTTACAATTACAATTAATTACAGGCAACTTACTTTGTATATTAAGTTACATTCTAATAGAAGGCTATAAAGGAGCCCAAACGAAATTTCAAAATTCAATGATTATCGCAATCAACATAATAAGTTACATTCTTACAAAAGACTATAAAGAAGCCCAAACGAAATTTCAAAATTCCACGATTATCGCAATCAACATTTGGCCACATTCCTGACGGGAAATAAGAGATGCGCTCCGAAGGGTAGAAAGGAACAAGGGTGGGGTGCGAGGGCATGCATGGTGTCCCATTAAGAGTGGTAATATTATAAAGCAATGGTAAATAGTTTTCCAGCAATGTATTAAAGTCACTTGTTTATAAACTACAATTAATTTCGGGCAACTTACTTTGTACAATAACTTACATTCTCATAGAAGGCTATAAAGAAGCCCAAACGAAATTTAAAAATTCTACGATTATCGCAATCAACATAATAACTTACATTCTTGCAGAAGACTATAAAGGCGCCCAAACGAAATTTCAAAATTCAATGATCATCGCAATCAACATAATAAGTTACATTCTTATAAAAGATTATAAAGGAGCCCAAACGAAATTTCAAAATTCCACGATTATTGCAATCAACATAATAACTTACATTGTTATAGAAGGCTATAAAGGAACCCAAACGAAATTTCAAAATTCCACGATTATCACAATCAACATTTGGCCACATTCCTGACGGGAAATAAGAGATGCGCTCCGAAGGGTAGAAAGGAACAAGGGTGGGGGTGCGAGGGCATGCATGGTGTCCCATTAAGCGTGGTATACCTTATAGCGTGTCCGATTGGGCTACGATTCCGAGAGGCATGAAGTGTCCCGCGGGTACGACGAAGCGGCGATCAAGCGACAAATTAACTCGAATCCCATGCAGGACCGCCATAGATCGTCGCCCAATCCACCGCACGCCCCGCATTCCTTTCACCTGACGACGCCTTATCGATGCGATTTTTATGAGCGCCGTTAATCGCTTCCTGTCACGTTTACTGAAAGAATCGAATCCCCTTTCCACGCGCCTCTTCGCCCTCGATTTATTTATGAAGACAGCAACGCCAATTTTGAAAAAATATATGAAATTCTCGCGGGAATTGTGCTGGTGAATCAGTAAATAAATATTTAGCAATTTTTAAAATATTAAGGGACAGTTTGCAGACACTTTAAAGACAGTAAAAAATAATTGAAGACTCATTTTATGGAAAAATACAGTTTTATGGAATTTTATGGAAAAAAATTAAACATTTATTTTATGGAAATTATGAAAAATATATAAAATTGTCGCGTAAATTGTGCTAGTGAATCACTAAATAAATATTTAGCGATTTTTAAAATATTTAAAGACTGACTTAATTAGAAATTTTTTTGTTTTGAAGTTTCGTAAGTATTTTTGTAGAAAAAATTTAATTTGTTTTATATGGCGCGTTCAGATAATCCTATGAAAAGTGCTTGCAAAAAAGCGAATTATAAACATTATTTTAATATTTTTTAAATTGCTAAACTGCGATAGATGTTAACAGCTCTAATGAATAAAATTAACTTTAACAAATTCTGCATTAAAAAGTCTCTTGTATGATTTCGACGTTATATTGAAAATTTCATAATATCTTCTTAACTGGAAGATAATCTTTGTCGACCGTAATTTTTATCCAAAAAAATTAATATCAATATTCGACATCAATAAGTTCACAACTCGCTTCAAAATACGCGTCCGCGCCGACAAATTCTTCGCGGCTAATGTTCCTAATTAGAAAGATGCAGGACAAACATCATCGAGCCGTGGGCAAGCATTGTACCAATTCCGAGACAATAATGACGGCAAAACGCTTCGGAGGGTTGGCTGGCGCGTGTAAATATTGGCAATGCCGGTGGCTCCGAGTGAGCCAACAATCGGTTCGAGTGGATGCTGCGCGAATCCGCGAAAGAAGAGAGGAAAATCAGAGAGAGAGTGCGAGAGAAAGCGAGAGATTCAGCAAATCCGAGGGAAGTTAACCCGAAGCGAAGGACAATGCCAGACGGGGGAAATGATGTTTTATCGGTATTCTTTATGACGTCTTGCGAGAGCCGAGGAACTTCATCCCCCCTTTTCTATCGCGTCGACTTCTTCCTTCAACTTTACTCGCCGCCGTACCACCAGAATTCCAGTTATAAACCGAGTTTGCTTTCAGCAATCGCCGGCCGGCTTGTTGTTTTCTGGCCTCGCGAATGCCTTTTCCCAGCTTCTCGCGACTGATACTTCTTCCGCTCCCTCTAGAAATACGCTCGTCTTGCGGACTTTGAGAAACTTTGGTCTCACAATGTTTTCTCTTTGTTTATTCTTGGTCGCATCAACATTTATATATGTTGTACATTTGTCTCCTTATTATATCATCGATTCTTTTAACAAAAATAATTTGTAATATTTTTCTACTGTTGTTTTTATCTGGGCATTAAAAATAACTTGTAGTTTTGCTATTAAAATTAAAACTATGCAATTTATAGATTGGCAAATGGTGGTAGAAACTGGAAGTAGAGCTTCTCTTAATATTCACATCACGTTATTTAAATTACTTACTATCTGAATATTCTATTATATCATTTTATGGTAATCTTCATATATTTCACATGAAACCGTAACAATAATATAACAAAATATTTGGATAGTAATAAAAAGGCATAATAAATGTTGATCGCAAATTTTATATTATTCGGATCTTCTGTTATATTATCTTTATGCTTTTCTTACAAATATACAAAAACTAGCATTAAAAAGAACCATATAAATAATATAACAGAATATTGTTAATGTTAGTCTTCATGTATATCAAGAAAAAAAGCCACAAATATAATATAACGGAATATCCATAATATTAGTCTTTGTATGTCAGATAAAACAGTAACAATAATACAACAAGATATTCAAATAGTAATAAAATTGTATAATCAATTTGGTCGATAAATTTTATAGTATTCGAACATACTGTTATATCATCTTTATGGTTTTTCTAAAAATACACAAAAACTTGCATTAAACAGAACCATATAAATAATATAACAGAGTATTTTTAATTTTAATTTTCTTGTATTACAAAAAAAGATCATACAAGTAATACAACAGAATATTCTTAATAATAGTTTTTCTGTGTTTTAAAAAAGCCATAAAAATAACACAACAGAATATTCCTAATATTAGTTTTCCTGCGTTGTAAGAAAAGCCACAAAAATAATATAACAGAAAATCCACAATGTTAGCTTTCCTGTATTTCAAGAGAAACCCATAAAGATAACAGTGCACTCAGATACTAGAAAATGTTGTTATCATCTTTATGGTTTTTCTACAAATATACAAAAACTAGCATTAAACAGAACCATATAAATAATATAACAAAGTATTTTTAATTTTAGTTTTCTTGTACTTCAAGAAAAGATTATACAAATAATATAACGGAATATTGCTAATATTAGTTTTTCTGCGTTGTGAGAAAATCCACAAAAATACTGTAACGGAAAGTCCACAATGTTAGCCTTCCTGTATTCCAAGAGAAAGCCATAAAGGTAACAGTGCACTCAGATAGTACAAAATGTTGTTATCATCTTTATGGTTTTTCTAGAAATACACAAAAACTAGCATTAAACAGAACCATATAAATAATATAAGAGAGTATTTTTAATTTTAGTTTTTTCGTACTTCAACAAAAAATCATACAAATAATACAACAGAATATTGCTAATATTAGTTTTCCTGTATTTCAAGAAAAATCCATAAAGGCTTTTTCTACAAATATAAAAAAACTAGCATTAAAAAGAACCATATAAATAATATAACAGAGTATTTTTAATTTTCGTTTTCCTGCGTTTTAAGAAAAGCCACAAAAATAATATAACGGAAAATCCACAATGTTAGCCTTCCTGTATTCCAAGAGAAAGCCATAAAGGTAACAGCGCACTCGGATAGTAGAAAATGTTGCTAACGCGATTCGGATAAAAGGAGGATCCACTGTGCTTTCGTGGCATGAAAGATGAAACTATGAAGCACCTTAGAGGGACTCTCTTTTCCTGGGTGGATCACAGCCTCCCACACCAACGTCTTTATCCACGAACGCCATCTCGCCGTCTCTTCTTTCCGCACAAAGTTGCAAGCGGACTGCTGCCGCGCGATTCGCCCATAACGGGGCGGCGACGAGCGGAGGACAATGTGTGATAGTAGCAGTGAAGCGTCGTAATAAACCTCCGAAATTATTATGGCCGCCACTCGCTTCCTTTGTATCGATACAATTTTTTACCACGCCCCATAAATGCGTCGGATACTCCATGGAATTTTATAGCTATTGCGCCGTTCCCTTCGCAAGCGCGCGCGCGCGCCCTATGAAAAGCGTGGCTGCGCTGCGGTGCGGTGTTTTATGCGGGCTCACTGAAAACCGTAAATTGGAGATCTAAGGAAATCGCTTTATCACCGTTTAACGCTGGAACAAACGATGATTAACTTGTACAATCAGTGTACAAATTATACAGTTATTGAATAATATAATATAGTACAACAGTTGGGATAAAACGAAATGCAAAAATAATAGGAATTGCACTGACAAAAGTTCACTCAAATAATATTATTATTATATATTTAATTTGTTGTATGTTGTGCCTTTGTATTACATAAATTTGCAATCAATTGTCGAATGCGTTAGTAAAGATTACATCGAGAATCTTATAAATAGTATACTGCAAGGTTTGTAAGCAATAATTCTAGCTAAGCGAAGCAACACCAATCATTAATTGTTATTTGTTTATTATTCATATAATAATAATTGTTTCTAGTACGTGTGCCATAATATGTATTTCCACTAAACATACTTTACATACATTGAATTCTGTTATTTATTCGTATTTTAAAATTCTGTTGCTTCTAAATCAATCAAGGAAAATCACTTTTAATAACTTATTGATAATTCTATCGACGTTACAAAACTTAAAATTCGTATTAAAGCAAAGTGTTAAACAGAACTTTTCTTTTTGTGGTCGATCTTCTGTTCTTTGCAAAAATCCATTTACTTTTTAATTAATAAAGAAAGGTAATTTTAAGTTATTGACAATTAAATCGACGCTAAAAAGCTTGGTGGTCATAGTAAAGGAAAATGATGAACAGTACTGTTTTTTATTTAGTTAGTTTATTACTGTCACATCCCTCTTTAAGGTATTAGTGACAGTACTTTTATTTTTGTGGTCGATCTTCTGTTCTTTGCAAATATCCATTTACTTCTTAATTGATAAACAAAGCTAATTTTAAGTTATTGACAATTAAATCGACGCTAAAAAGCTTGGTGGTCATATTAAAGCAAAGTGTTAAACATCGCTTTGTATTTTTATGGTCAACCTTCTGTTCTTTGCAACCATCCATTTGCTTCTCAATTAATAAACAAAGTCAATTTTAAGTTATTGGCAATTAAATCGATGCTAAAAAGCTTGGTGGTGATATTAAAGCAAAGTGTTAAACATCGCTTTTTATTTATGTGGTCGACGTCTTATTCTTTGCGAAAATCCATTTACTTCACAATTAATAAAGAAAGCTAATTTTAAGTTATTGACAATTAAATCGACGCTAAAAAGCTTGGTGGTCGTATTAAAGCAAAGTGTTAAACATCGCTTTTTATTTTTATGGTCAACCTTCTGTTCTTTGCAAACATCCATTTGCTTCTCAATTAATAAACAAAGTCAATTTTAAGTTATTGGCAATTAAATAGACGCTAAAAAGCTTGGTGGTCATATTAAAGCAGAGTGTCAAACAGAACTTTCGTTTTCTAAGAACAGCGACTCGTTGCAAGCGTAGTAGAAGTGTTGCGTTGGCGGGTGGGCATTTGCGAAGGTATCAGTACGCTTTTAACAAGTGATAAACGGCCGAGTTGCTGATCGGAATGGCGGATATTCAATGTATAACCAGGAATAATTCATGCTGGGATTGGCTGGGTTCCGGGCTGAGGCAACTCACTTACCAGGGGCCGCCGCCGCCGGTGTAACATTCGTTCCGCCCTGTTTCGTGCGCAAACGATAATTTAGGTGGCCGGTTTCGGCTGCGAGGTGCACCATTGACCTCGCGGGGTCAGCAATCACAGATTTGATGCCTGCTAATAGAGCTCGAAGTATTTCCCCACCTGTGCTGGGGAATCAAAGTTCCTGCTAATATTTAAGTTCCTTTAATATTAAATTAGTATATAATTATACAAATTCCTTTAATATTTCAGTTGGTTTAATATTAATAAATGATTTGACAAAATTTTGTTTCATATATAAATGGAATGAGTAATAATAATTGGTTAAAGTAACATGGAAAATTGTCAAGATAATTACAACTTATAACTTGTAAGCTGTCACTTAAAGAAAAAACCTTTTTCCACCAAGAAAATTTATTACAGAAATAAAATTGAAAGTAAAATTACTAGTTTTTGTATAACGAAAGATTCTACTATAACAATTCTCTTAAAAATATAAGAATGAATTATTACCAACAGTGCTCGCAACAAAAAGTACGCTTTTAATATCGCTGGTCCAAATTCAAACTATCGATTCTAACCTAACAAAATTTTAATTTGACATATTCGTGTTGCTAAACAAAAATTGCCATCTTTTCATGAGAAGTAAACTCGACCTAAAAATCGAAAGTGTTACAATTGTCATTTGAAATCACACGCGGTTTTTTGTTCGAAGAGAAATTGAGGTTAGGTTGCTACAATGTACAGTGATTTCAATGGGGAAAAATGCGGACAAAAATAGTTTTGAACTTGAAGATCTTGAAGATCTTGTGAAAGATGAATATGGAGTGTGGTTCCAAGATTATGATTAACTATAATGATATGTAATTTGAGGCAGAAATACTATCAAAAATACTATCAAAAACTCGTGATTACATACATTTATTCCATAATATTTGTATTACAATCTATAATTGATAAAAGGATCTCATTTTGATTATTCAATCGAACATTAATTATACTTCATAATATATTCGGGCCAATAAGCGATCGAGTACCAAAAAATGCCATATTATAGTCTACTTACAATTAATAATATCTTCTTATTCTTCATTATTCATTCGAATATATTCATACTTTCTATAACTCAATATTAAAGTCATTCCTGACACTTTGAATTAGTGATGAGCAAAAATAATTTCGTCCGCCTTTTCAATGATCCACCCCACTGCGCTTTGAGCCAATGGCGAGGTCGATCGCGTCGCTGGTGTAAATTTGCTTTGTACGATCGGGTGACACGCCGTATAATACGCGAGGCGCGCCCCCAGCCGGGTATTAGCCATTACTTAAGGAACGGCACGGCCAGGAATTTCGTTTCCATTTCGCCGAGGAACAGATGAGGAAGAAATTAGATAGTCCATGGAATCCTATTACTGGCGGAGTGGTGGTGGGGGCGAATGAGGAGCAGGGGAATACTGGGCACGTCGAAATAATGTCCGAGAGCATTCCGAAGCGACCTCTTCGCGCATTCCGAATCGATGTACAGCATCCGACAAAATAGTTGTCACAATCAGCAAAATTTTCGACGAACAGAAAGTACAATTCACTAGCATGTACAGGGTGATTCACTTGCCTTTCAATCACCACTGTCCAGCATACACTGTTCCATATAAAATCATTAGAAATAACCTAGACATTTAAATTATACTCAAATGTTTCTCAACATTTATCTGCATTTTATGCATTTCTACTTGTACATGTTTGAGTTATGTTAACATGCATATGAAATTTCACCCTGAAGGAGCCAGTTGTATATAATATTCCCTTGCAAATATAATATGGCAAAATATTTTCTCCTTACGTTGCTAGCCATTCTACGGAAGTCGATGCTAAAACTTGGTAAAATATTCCCTCCAACAGACTACATAATTTAATACAGTCTATTGTTAAACAGAGAATATATAGTATAATAAAATAGATGTCTAGTAAAAGTGGGGTTAGGAGAGTTCTGATTCAAAGGCAAGTTAATCACCCTGTACATCCGGTATGCAAGACTTTTTTCGAGGTTGCAAAAGTATGCGACCCTCCCCCAAAAGTGGGTTTTTAAACAGTCATGTATAACAGGCGTACATAGTAAAAAATTGCACTTTTTATTCAGCGACCATTTTGTAGATAGTGACAACTATTTTGTAGAATGCTGTACTATTTGCTCGTATGCAAGTGCAAATAACACATATCGCGGAAGATAAAGCACTTTGTCTCTTTATCTCTGTCGTGCGCAGGCATGCTGGATCGTCAAATATTATAGTATAATAAATATAATATCAAATATTATAGACATTATTATATAAACAACGTATTATGTATATTATTATATAGAATAATATTAATTCTATATCATATTCTATTAATAATAGAATTCATCATATCATCATATCATACAATTCATCAGATATCATATTCTATTAATAATAGAATATGATACTATTTGAACGAAACAAATACAAGTCTACACAATACCTCATCAAGAACTCATGATTCCCACATCAGCCAATAACATCGCATCATTTTCACTTCCCAATTCCAAAGTCGACTCAAGCCAGTTTTCCCGGAGAACTTTCCCCTTCCTCTTATCAAGGGATCTCGGAGGTCCAATAATTATTTCCGCCGGGCGAGGAAGTTTTATATCGGCGGTGACACAATGGATCGGTAATCTCGAGAACAATGGGTGTCACCGAAATAGCGGCGCATCACTCGCATCTCCACGGAGGCTGGAAGAGGATTGCCGAGGGTTGCTCGCTGATAACGCAACAATGAAAAGAGTTAATTTGCCGGGCGAAGAAAGGAGATTCCAGGTGGTCGTCGACGCTCTCCTTAAAGGACGAGCAATTCTAGCAACACGTTATCTGCCCGCTGGCTGCGTTCGTTCGAGCGTGCGAGAATGATCGTTTAGATAACGATCGAGAGGTCGATGTCTGCCAGGAGATGCCTGCTAAGAAGAGCTCTATGATTGCAAAAAGGGCAACAGAACAGCCGAATTATCCCCGCGTAAGCTCCAAAGATAAGCCTGTAAAATCGCTACTGCGAGACGCTTTTTGTGGTTGTTGAGCATTAACCGTTTGAGAACCAGGGGATATTTAACACTAGGTTTACGGAAACCGTCATTTCGACGGATTTTGGACTTTATGAAGAAAATTACAAACCTTACTAGTGTTTCTTCCAATTTATATTGGCAATTATTTATACAATCCTGACAGAGTTAATTAACTTATATTATGCCTGTTAAAATTGCAAAGGTCTTTCAATTAAATTAATAGCTTCTTTTAATGAAAATAAGTGTCCATAAAGAGAGGTATACAGAAATGTCCGTAAACCTAGTGTTAAAAAACACTGTCGAAGAATCCCGAACAGCGCAATCGCGCTTTCTCTAACACAAAAATATTTGTATTTTGTAATTCGTTATTTTATGAAATACGTCTTTATTATTACATATGCGTACTGTCAGTTTATAAATATTTCAATGTTTGTTCGATAAAAATCATTGAGAAGATAACATTGAAATACAACAATATTTTATTTTGTAATGTGTTATTGCACTATTATTGTGGTATTGTAGCTATTGTGAAATGTATTATATTATTTACTTGAAAAGAATGAGCTGTGTGATGTACTTGTATGAGTATACAAGAGACAATAAATAACCTATGGGATAAAATCAGCGAAAAATACGATTTTTATGCAATAACAATAGTTAGTGTTAAAGAATTTCGAAAATATTTATAATGGGACGAAACTGTGAATTTCGTTTATAAGAGAGAAAAGGATTTATTTCGATCGGTCCATTCATTTCAGAGTTCTCGCCAAACAAACATTGGAATTTGGAAGTGAAAATTATGTCATGTTATTGGTTGATACAAGAATGTTATATGATATAATTTTGTATTTGTTTTGTTCATTAAACAGAACAATAATTCAAGTGGACAGCGTGAATTCATTCGTACAATAAAACTATAGTTGTGTAAAATATAATCTTTTACATCAGCTAAAAGCAAATTGTAATTTTATACGATTTAAATAGTTAAAGTGTGTTGGGAATTAGAGTTTTCGGGAATACAATATACATAACTTCGAAATCATTAGATTCCATTGAATTTCTTTAACAATATTTTTTGCTGTTTTGATTAGCAGTTTTAATTTTCATTATTCGTAGTTTTCATCATTTCAACTCTGTATTTTATTTTCATTTGAAATCGTACACTTAAGTGCTTAATTGTTTTTAAAGAATCCTTCAAGTTTAAATACGTAGAGAAGAAAGCAGGAAAGCTATTTTGTTTTATGGCAATTCTATTTTTATAAATAGCGGAAGTTTTACTTCATGACAACTATATTCTTGTCATTAAATAACATTCACCGATTTCAATTAAAAGATAACAATTATAACTGTATTTATTAAACAATGTCTATACAAATGAAAGTTATACATATCTTCTAATGTCCCTAAAATTGATTTGAAATTTGATCTAAATACATCATAGAACATGTACAATTTTTTCACAGAAGTAATTTAAGAAACAGCAATATTTCCACCAATTCTCGCATTATATAAATATATAAATTAAGTATAAATTAATTTGCGGCAATTTTAGGGTTAAACTTAACCTATAACCAGTACATACCGTTCTCGTAGGAACTTAACCGGCGGCGGTTCCGCTGAAACCCTGAAAAACGGAACAAAGAACGGCTTTAACGACTGACTGATATTTGCATACGTTTCATTAGCGATTTTTAATTACGAGCCGAGCGCCGGTGCCGCTAGTGCTTCGAGTGCCATCGGGACTCCTACCATCTTTTCTTCCATTCTTCCCGCGGCCTGATAATGAACACTTAGTCACGCACTTCGAACCACCACTGCCAACGAAGAATGGAGCTTTCACTGACATTAGATCGACAATAATTCCAGTCCAACTATCATTTCGACCTGTCATTGTCGGATCGCGGATGCTTATTCGCCGGCGACTTTTTTTCTTTGGACTCTTTAATAAAGAGAAAGTATGTTGAATACATTTGGTTGTTTAGAGTCGAACATAAAGATGATAGAGAAAGCTCCGACGTTAATTCTTTGAAAAATTGAATAAAATGGGACGTCTTTCAGATCAATGCATGTCTGGTTTCTTTCTTAGTTTTTATTTATTGTTTCTGTTTATTGTATAATATTAGATTATTCGAAAGAACAAAGAACTAAATAATAAATGTATGTTGATATACTTATTTTTCACATAATATTTCTGTTCGCATTTCTGGACAAAATTTTGAGGAATGATTTTTTAAGTTGCGCATTATTTATCATAAAGTCTAACATGATTGACTGCCACAATTTACAATGAAGAATAATACATTTTTCTTTGTGTTAATCATGACCAGACAACATATAAAGAACACTTTTCAATCGTAGTTAATAAACGTGAACAATCATCAAATATTAAAACGCATATAAGTTATACAACAGTGCAATTAATACCATATTTGCAAACAGCAGAGAAAACCTTCGAAATTTAGCGTTGATTTACCAATGATTATTATTAAAAACCATTGCACTTTTTCCTTAACACTAGGTTTCTGGGCATTTTTGTATATCAATGTTTACAGTTAATTATTTTCTTTTTTGAAAAAGCAATTAATTTAATTTAAAAACAATTACAATCTTAACAGATATAATAAAAGTGAATTAAATTTGTCAGGATTGCATAAATAATTGTTAGCATAAACTGGAAAAAAAATTAATAGCAATTTTAAAAACTTAGTGTCGAACAAACTTTCCAGCTTACTGGGAAACTTCAGATCGGCCAAGTGCTTGTTACCCAGAATGACTGCAGGCGCCATAATGATTTTCCTCGGCAGGTGCGCACGACGGCACACATTTCGCATGATCCCAATGATTAATGATGTAATGCGGTGGTACTCGTAAAAAAGCGTGGTTCGCAACGGGTCGATGAAAACTCTTAGCGGCGGCGTCATTTTTCTTCCAATATTTATAAGCGTCGAGCGACTGTAATTATCAACTTGGTGGTTCCGGCGTGTCAGCGGACTCTCGGAATAATCGAGTGCAAATGATCTCCTGACTGGCTCGCTTGGCAACGTCAAGCGGCAGCCACGCAATTAAAATACTAATTACGGACAATGATGACTGGTTTCATTTCGTTCCTCTCGGCTTCATATGTAACCTGCTGGCGCTGAGCCACTGTGCCTTGAAACAGTGCTCGTCCAGTCATTAATTTCGATGAAAGTATTTAAGTGTTTTAGTATCTGTGCATGTTTTCATGAGGTTGCTGCTGAAAATGAAAATGAAAATGAAATATTCTACCGAGTGTTCGAGTAAGAAAGATTCTGCTATTTTAAACATAAAATAAAGTTATTATTTAGACATGATTTTTTTACAGACAAACATTACTCGATCTAATAATTTAAGGAGGTTAGTACCAAAAATGAAAATAATGAGCTCTGTCACTGCATCTTTTTACAAAATTTTAATTTATTTGTCTGTACAGTTTTCGAGTAATCAATGTCGAAAAATGTATTTATGATTCGAATAATCTAATTATGATGACGAGAGCAGAGATGACCGTTTATAACTTATAAATATGTGATACAATAACGACACGTGAATAAAGAAACATATGTACTCTCATTTTTTGGTTTTTTCAAAAGCAGTAACATTTAACATTCAAGTTTTTGTTGATATTAATAATTATAGACGTCGATAACCTGTTGGATACCTTATTTCGTCAGTTCCAAAAATATATTAGGTCTACCGAAAAGTTCGGTGGTCAAAACGGACAGTTTTGAGAATGAAAGAAAGTAACCGGAACGGACAGAACTTTTCGGTAGACCTAATACTTTGACAAATAATCGCAGCGAATATTCAAAAATATGGAACTACGTTAGAAAATATTAAGTCGAAAGACCAAAAACAGATTTTGTAATAATTCATAATTAATACAATTTAATGCAGGTTTTGTTGTTAATAATAATTATTGGTAGCATACTTTTTAGACTGACTGTATCGACTGGTCTGCCAGTTGGACCGGTGCATGGTCGCGCGTGTGTGGCACGCGAGGCACATATCGCCGACAGCGGCCTCCGCTTTGACTGGCTAGAATCACGTGGGTGTGCTTGTCAAAAGTATTATTAAGAGCGCTAGCCGATCGAGTTATCGATATCGTTCAGCTTTCTTCCGCGGCGACTTCCGCCCACTTGTCAACGTGCCTTTTGCTCGGCTTTCCTTCGTGGCACTGCTACATCTGGTTATAACACTAAAGCAATCAGTGTTGGTCTTGTAATTTCATTTGTCATGTGCGATCGCCATTTCGTTAAATTGTCATTTTGTGAGAAGTGAGAGCGGTTGATCATAAATTAATTAAGGTAGCTGTATCAGAAATAGTTTGTTATGGATTTTGTTTAAACTTTAATCGAACAATGTTTATAAGGTTTTACAGCTGCTGGCTAAATTTTATTGGACTTGATCATACCGTTTCGGAGATAATGGAGTTCGTATTTGACACTTTTAACATGTGCGACATAGCCAGCGGTTAATCATAAATTAATTAAGGTAGCTGTATCAAAAATAGTTTTTTATGGATTTTGTTTAAACTTTGACACAACAATGTTTATAAGGTTTTACAACTGCTGGTAAAATTTTATTGGACTTAACCGTACCATTTCGGAGATAATGGAGTTCGTATTTGACACTTTTAACATGTGCGACATAGCCAGCGGTTAATCATAAATTAATTAAGGTAGCTGTATCAGAAATAGTTTTTTATGGATTTTGTTTAAACTTTAATCGAACAATGTTTATAAGGTTTTACAGCTGCTGGCTAAATTTTATTGGACTTGATCATACCGTTTCGGAGATAATGGAGTTCGTATTTGACACTTTTAACATGTGCGACATAGCCAGCGGTTGATCATAAATTAATTAAGGTAGCTGCATCAAAAATAGTTTGTTATCGATTTTGTTTAAACTTTGACAGAACAATGTTTATAAGGTTCTTCAACTGCTGGTAAAATTTTATTGGACTTGACCGTACCGTTTCGGAGATAATGGACTTCGAATTTTACACTTTTAACACGTGCGCCATAGCGAAACCAGTCAGTTAGTCACATTAACAATTTTAATGACTTAACTTTTCGAAAGAATCTAATAAAAAATTAATCTGCGTTTCATCGATATTCTACGAATGTGTACAAATTTTTGCAGAATTTTTCATCATCCCGGTTTTGAGCAATAAAATTAATAGAACTTAAATTTTCGAGAAACTGAAGGCACGAATTGGCAAACTATTGCTTTCAAGTATTATTAATTTTATCTGCAATACTATTCTTAAGAATCGTATGAAAAATTAACCCACATGCCACGAATATTCTACGAATGCGTACGAATTTAATATGAACCATTGCTGTTGTGGAAAAATCGATTTATCATTTATTCTTTTAAACGAATGCAATCCTCAACACCTCGTAAACGAATCTTATAAATGGAATTACGAAAAAAACAAAATTAAATATTGCACGAAAAGATTGCAATCTACGATTAGGTTGGAATTCGTAAATTGTTCAGATAAATTGTGCACAAAAGCAGTTTCAATTGGCGGGCCGTAGCAAACGCGGAAGATTAAATTGGGAAAAAATGGGCGGGCAGTTTATAGGCGGGAAAAGTCACGGAGCAATCGGTAAACTACGTGCGATAAATACGGAATATTCTACCGGTGCTTTCGGCCGGAGACACACTGCCTGACTGGAATCCAGAATCGTATGGGTTTTAGACAGATTTTATGGCTCGCAAATATTAAACGCGTGTGCGTCCAATTCTACTGGCGGCGCTAGTAGTCTGTATTAAATGAATTGGAATTCGTGAATGCATTCGCCTTTTAACGTGGCTCAGCGGTTTAAGTGTGCGGGAAAGGAAATTTATAGTACACATTTCTTGGTGACTATAAACTTTATACGGAATTCCAATTTTATCTTTTCGTTTTTCGAGTAATTGGTGGGAAAAATCTATCTCTGCTTTAATTGAGAAACGATTTATGTATGTATAAAATATGATATCAACATTTTGTTAGAATTCATATAATTATTTGGAGTTGTTTTAAGTTATTGTTAATTTTCTAACGTTGCTTCTTTGCTATTTGGTAAGATTGGCGTTTTTTAGTTTGTATCATCTACTTTTCTATATTGGAAATAAGGATGGTTCTGCCAAATAATTCAAACTATTTCCATACAGATACAATTTAAAATCGAAATTCCTTATTTAATATTTAGTTTGTATCTTTCTTTGTCTTATATCAGAAAGAGGAGAATTTTTCGTTTTGGTAAAATTTGAACTATTATATGTAGAAACAGAACGATTTCCTCTAAATGCAATTAAAATTTAAGTTCCATTTTCATACAAGTTTGCACATTACAGCTCTTCATTTAGCCAAATTATATGTTTTACAATTTTCGTGCAGATTTGAACACTTACAATCGGCTCTTCTGGACTCCTAACCAAAAAATCGAATACTCGTTTTTATTGTCACATCAACAGAGCCAAATTTCACATTTTTCAAAAAGGCCAATTGAAATAGCTATTTACCGAACTCAGTTCTATTACTTACCAAATTATTTTCTACGCATACAATTGAAACTACAATTTTCATACAGATTTAAACGCTTGCAATCAGTTCTTTTGAAGTCCTAACCTAAAAATCACACAATCTTTTTTATCAGAGGACCAAAAGAACTAAATTTGATTTTTTGTATCAGAACTCGAAAAGAGCCGATTGAAAGGGGGCGGTTTATCGTAGTGGCAAAGTGACGATCGTGCGCAGGGGGCGCGCGCAGTTACAGAGAAACTGATTGTAGATGCGGTGCGATGCGAGCGGCGGCGGCGGCGGAGCAATGCACACGCGCCAAGCGGAGTGCCGTGCCGTGCCGTGCGCGCCCGATCAGATAAATAAGCGCATACGCGTGGATAATACAGCGTATCGTGCACCGCAGAAACGTCACTGCTGGAAAACCGGTCGGACAGATAGGCGCACGCGAGCCCAACAGCCAGACGCGCCCGACCACGCATTGCGCCCGTAATCTACAACTGTGTTCGCGCCAGCGTCCTTACATACAGTGACTCGCAAATTCCCTCGCGCACACTACCGAATTTTAACCTCGCGAATCCCTTCGACATCATCATTGTGAGAGAATATTACAAAGCATCAGTGATTGTATACAATTGCAATCATATATATCTTTATATGTAATATAATAATCATAATAAAAAGATAATAATAAAAGTATATTTAATAATTGTGTAAATGCGAATGTAAATACAATTGTATAGAAACATGTACGAATACAAAGCGGTAGTAATTTTATATATCGAGGACTTTATGTACAATAGTTGTTGATTTTTAATTAATAATAACAGATTGTGGGTTCTGTGCATTCACTCAGAATTCTTTTTCATTGCTGAGAAGACGTTCGAAATAAAATCTTTAAACACATTAAACTATTTTTGCAGTTTAAGGATTAAGGATAGTCGAGCTATCTCTTTCTGTTTTCTGTTTAGAGACTCGTTTTGCTATTGTATTTGTTTGCACTTGATTCATTTGTTATTAAATTCTTGAGCATAGTATTTAATAGTATAAACAAAAAATTGGGCGAAACTATCATATGAATTTTTACAGCAACAATATGAAAATAAAAAACAGAGTAATCAAGTTTCGTTGTTGTTGTATTTAACAACTAGTAGTTGTTGGTTTGATATTTTCGAATAAATGCAAATAAATAAATGCCACAAATCTTGTATAAAAGCTGGTAAAAATATATGAATGCAATTAATGCCAAATAAACTTTGGTGGTTTCTTATTTTCACGTACTTACTTTTGACCATACAATGACTTGCAAATTTCCTCGCGTAGAGACTCATGTGGCTATCGTGTAATTAATTCGCAAATTTCTAAATGTTAAGAATAAGTCCTGAAAAATACAATACTTTCGCATTACCAACATACACTGAATCTAAAATAAACAGATAACAACTTTTACATATTAGACATAATAAATGCATAAAAAATTGGTTTGTAATTTTGAGAATAAGTATCGAAAATTAAATACATTCGCATGATCACCACACATTGTACTTAAAATAAACAGATAACAACTTGTACATATTAGACATAATAAATGCATAACAAATTGGTTTACAATTTTGAGAATAAGCATTGAAAATTAAATACATTCGCATTATTATCACACAATGAGGTAAATAAGAACTTCTACTCACACAGATATCCGTGACCCCTTTATACATGTGCGCGCACATAACCTGTCTCCTTGCACGCGAGGAACACTTTTATCCTGTTATCATTATTACGAGTGCGACAATGCAACTCGCTATCATTATCGTTATCGGGCACGCGCCCGATAATTCGAAGCCAGGCGAGCAGAGAACGTCCCCTTTTTCCCCCAGCTGACAGACTGCGACGCAATCGGCTGAATCATCGCGTGCGGATTGTCGTTGCTGCTTGGCTTCCTTCACACGCACACTCACACATTCACAGGCTCAGAGCAGCCAGAGAATGAGAGAGAAGCTGTATGCGCGGGTGGTAAAGACATGGTGCTGGACCACGTCGGACTAGAACGTAGGCGGATGCCACGGCACTGATATCGTTCCGCCGCAATCTCCTCCAAGATGCATTAAGTTATCGTTGAGTGAATGATAAGACTGAAAGTAGTTGTTCCTTGAAGGATCGTTCATATCTATTTCGTAATATAATTTACTTCTTCAAAATCAACAATGAAATGTATAACTCGTGTTGTTAGTAGAGTTGATCTTTTGAAATTTTCTATTTTTATTATATAAAGTGTAATTTTTTTATTATATTCTCTCAATCTCCTCGAAGATGCATTAAGTTATCGTTGAGTGAATGATAAGACTGAAAGTAGTTGTTCCTTGAAGGATCGTTCATATCTATTTTGCAATATAATTTACTTCTTCAAAATCTAAAATGAAATTTATAGCTCCTGTTGTTAGTATCTCTTAAAATATTCTGTTTGTATGATATTAAGTCTAATTTCTTAATTATATTCTCTCAATCTCCCCCAAGATGCATTAAGTTATCGTTGAGTGAATGATAAGACTGAAAGTAGTTTAGTTCTTTGAAGGATCGTTCATACTTATTTCGTAATGTAATTTACTTCTTCAAAATCAAAAATGACATTTATAATTAGCATTATTAGTGGAGTTGATCTCTTGAAATTTTCTGTTTTTATGATACTAAGTGCAATTTCTTTATTCAATTAATGAAAAGTTACATTACTACTTTTTAATACATCACTAAAATCACTTAGAATTTCTTGTTCAGATTTAGCAAGAAATAAACTGGTATATGGTTTGTTATCTCTATTTTTAAAGTGACAAGGATTAAAAGAAATCCATTTTTTATTTTGGGTATTTGCCTTTTTTTGGAAGCATGGAAGTCAAAGCAACGACAGAGTAATAAAACTCAAACGAGTTGCTGTTGGTTGACAGATTGCTAATTCTTATGATCCTTAAGTTGTACTTATGCACTTTTTATTTTTGGATTTGAAGTCGATGCAAGGACTCAATGGTACGACTGAAACCAGTTGTCATTTCAAAAAGAGTTGATCCGTATGATCCTGAACTTGTAGCTGTGTGTTTTTTATTTTAAAGTTGTAGCAAGGGCTGAATGATAAGATTGGAACCAGTTGTCGTCATTTCAAAAGTAACTGATCCTTAAGTTGTAGTTGTGCGTTTTTTATTTTCGAAGTAGAAGTCGACGCAAGGACTCAATGATAAGACTGAAACCAGTTGTCATTTGAATAATCCTCTCCTGCAGCTCTTTATGTTGTAGTTCTGTTCTTTGCCAAGAGAAATTTCGCTTTTATTTTTGCATTTGACATCAAAGCAAAAACTACATGACAAGATTGAAAAATCATTTGTTACCAGTTCAAAAATCACTGCTTAAGTTTTAGTTACATTGTTTTATTTTTTATATTGGAAGTCGAAGCAATTATTAAATGAAAAGACTTTAACAAGAAAAATTGTAATCACTTTTCGATTTTTGGATTCGATTATTTGATTTTTTGATTTTTTGATTATTAAATGAAATATTCTGTAATATCATATAATATTAGAATATGTGAGTTCATAATTCATCTTTTAACCTCGAATCCAAAAATCGAAAAATGATTTTTCCTTCTACAATTAAAAAACATTCCCAGACAAATAAAAACATCAAAATCACCATTACCGCAATTCTCTTAAAACAGAATTAAAAAAAATTTAAAGTGACTTATTACAAAAATCTTCTTCCACACTCGCATTGATTTCAGCAAACCGATAATTGAATCAACCCGAAGTATTACCGGAATATGCAATTAGGATGCTCGTTAAAAATAACTAAAGGTTTATTGTTACTAAATTGGAAGTTTAACGTAAGCTGATAAATGATGGGACATTCATTGGAGCCCGATGAGACTAATCGGATTACTGTAACGACGCCCGACTGAAACTGGCGAAGCCTGTTATCGAAAACGGCCAATAACCACTAGCTGATGATTTAGTAAATTATCGCTCGGCCACCTGCAATTTTACGCTCGCCACTCAATTGTCTTTTCACTGATAGCCTCTCGCAGACAGCCCCACTCGTCGTTTCAACTATTTGTAAAGTCGATACTCGCTCGAAAGCACGCGAGCTCCGCGAAAGCACGAATTATGGTAAAAGTAAGTAGCAATCAAATGCTGCGTTGTTTGACATGTCACGAAAGTTCAGTGACACGTGCTTTTTACCAAGTTTATCCTTTTAAAATATACTTATTTTTTAATCAACATTGACATTCCCACTTTTTTGTAGACGTATGTTTTATTTCTATTGCACAAATATAATATTATTAATAATAC
This sequence comes from Ectemnius continuus, assembly GCA_910591665.1. NCBI lineage: Eukaryota > Metazoa > Arthropoda > Insecta > Hymenoptera > Crabronidae > Ectemnius > Ectemnius continuus. The sequence continues at coordinate 4,478,625 of OU342856.1, forward strand.
ATATATATTATATAAGAAGTAGTAGGCTCGACATCATAAAATGTAAAGCATTTGACAGAAAATATTTCTGTTCTTTTTATTATTATATATAATATATTAACGCAATCATGCACAATGATTATATTAATATATTATATGTATAACAGCAACTGTAACCACTAACCGCGATTATTTTTCGCATTTGCAAAAATTAATATTATTTTTACTATTGGAGAAAATAATAACAGAGAAGTATAAAGATGGCTTCTGTTAAAGACCGAGTATTTTATGTTAAGCGAAACACAAGCCTCAAATCACTGTGTATTACAATATTTAATTGTATAATAATATTTTAATTTCAAGAACAATAGATTCTTGTAAAAATCATCCACGTTCTATTTATTTTGAAATTGTACAATTGACAGAAGGCAACCTCAAAATATGAATAATATTAAAAAATATGAACCGATTTCGAAAATTGCTAACACAGTAATACATAAATATAGCAAATTTCATTTTAATATATAATAAAATTTGCACGCAGGCAAACAGACAAACGTTCTTTTTTACATGTATTACTAGAAAAGATTACAGCTTTCTATTAACAGAACTTCTGAAATCGAAATCGCAACGCAGCTCTACCAAAAGACGTCGAAAGTCAGCTTTTCCTTGGAGTTGACACATTTCCTACATTTCACTGAAGCTTTTTCTCGCTGGCGAAATAAAATACATGTCAAGTATGCCATCCGTAAGAAAAAGCTCACTGACTCAGACGCCAGGAGGCACGAAGTTGCATGCACAAGCAAATCCGCAAGCACAATGCAGCCATTGGAAAGAGGTTGGGCGCGTATGCCAAGCTCGAGCCAAGATTTCGAGCAGCTAGAAATCGCTAAGACGGCGGAACACGCTGCCACCGTCGATAAGAAAACTAATTGTCCGCCGGATCGAAGTTAGTGATTCTAACGTCGGTGCCCGAAGGGAATAAGTATACTTTGATCCCTCCAAAAAAACATTAAAAAGTGAAAGAAAAATCAAATATTACAGCAGTCCAATGTAAAAGTCGCTCTTCTTGAATTAAGTTTTCCAAAAAATATACAGTGATCGAAAAAATATTGGCAAAGTCAGTATTTTCGAAAGAAATTTTTAAAAACAATTATATACACACGCGTACATAATTCTCTCAAAAAGGATTAAAAAAATTAAAATTGTAATAGTACTGTGCCACGTAAAAGCTTGCTTTTCTTATATTCATTTTTTTTTAAAGTTATATAATGGCTGAAAAGGTATTTCCAAAATAAGTCTTAAAAAAGAAAATTACTACTTTAAGCAAAGTCTACAGAAAACTAGTTTTTGATTCAAGTACCTCAAGAAAATCGATTTCTACTTAGAGAAAAGACTTTTCTTCTTTAAGAACAATTTTTCCAAAAACTCTGGCGGTGAAATTACATTTTTTATTCATTGCGCTTCATTGCGAGGTAAAAAACTACTTTCAACTCAATCTTGACTGTACTTTGTAGTGGTTTTCATTTAGAATTATTTCCTTTCTTTATATTTTATTTAATTATTTCGATATTCCTCCACATAACACGATTATTTTAATTATTTAATATATATTAAATAAAAAATAACATTAACGGCAGGAAAACCCATTATAGATGAATAAAAACGAATATTAAGTTCTCAAAATTCCACTACAAATTGTTCAAAAATGATATTAATAGCATAATAAATTTAACTATCTTACTCAGTTCTTTCAATTATCTCAACCATAACCTCACTTTTCATAAGTAGCGTCCACCACCGATTAAATAATAAAGAGACCATATTTTCCCCACTATTGCCATCTCGAAGGGATAAAGACACTTTAATGAGAGTTATAGTGTTCGTGATGGGATCGTGATATCTGCTTACGTATTTGCGTGCACTTCGCTCGACGCGCCTAACCTGTCGTGCAGCGAGCGAGCGAGCGAGCACTCCGATAAAGCGAAGGGAAAGTTTGCGGCCAATGAGAGAGGAAAGGAACGAAGCAAATGCCACTCGAATGTGATAATTTCGTAGCGGCCACTGTTTTTACGCCTGCGATAACCATCCGTCCGCACGAAACTCTTCAGGGCTTGATGGCTTTTAATCATTTCGAGTGCACTCTATAATTTCCGAGACTTGAGAAGTTCCGCTCGCCTGTTTCCCCCCGGGAAGTCGAACGCAACAATATTAAGCTGTAATTTCGTAAGAATTATTTCATAGGGAAGTAAGTAGATGAGCCGTTTATTTTGAAAGTGGCGTAAATCCATTTTCTTTATAAATATGTAAAACATTTTTCTGTTTCTTTATTATTATTATTATATATCATATATTAATATAATCATGTAGAATGATTATGTAAACATTATGAATAACAACAACTGTAACCGCTAAGCGTAATTATTTTCCGCAGCTGCGAAAATTTATATTATTTTTATTATTATTATTTTTGTATTCATTATAATATATAATGATAGAGAAGTAAAAACATGGTTTCTGTCAAAGGCCTAGTATTTTATGATTTCAATAAAATATTTTATAAGTAGTCAATAAGCAACTTAACACAAGATATTTTTTGTTTTACTATTTTTAAAGATTTAATAAAATATTAAAAAGCTCTCCAAGGTTCTAAACCTGAGAATAATTAAAAAAAAGTAATGACAAATAATTTGGTTTGTTTCTCATAAATTCAATTTGACGCGTTTATAATTACTTCGAGAACTAAAAGATAAATGAAACGAGCGTTATAGTAAAAACGATTTTAAGTCTGAAAGCTTTCGAAGCCGGTTTTATGTTGTAATTAAGTTAAAAATATTCAGCACAACAGCATTGAAAGTAACAAAGGAGAGTAACTGTCGGTTTCAGAATATCACTGGGATCGATGTAAAAGTCAGATTCATTGGAAAGGTTCGAAATTAATCCTTGATTGGAGAACACACACTAGGTAGGGGTATTACGTATTTCGATTGATCATATTTCATCGGAGTCGCGGCGCGCGGCGGCTTTATTCGGCCGGCGACGCGTAATTGAGAAACGTATGTAGTAATTAACAAACATCCGATAGCATTCAATTGGGATGCCTTTTTATTTCGACGGGCGCATCGATAGCCCGGCTATCCGCGAATGAAAACTGCGCGCTGCAGCGGCAGCGGCAGCCTTTACCGGCCGGTGATTCGGCGAGCGATCGCGCGCGGCTTTAATGAAATTTCCCTCGCCAAACTAAATCTTTCTAGCCGCCGCCGAGCAGGAAATTGCCGCTGCTCCCGCTTCCCAACGCGAATGATTAATAGCGGAATATTCCTCCACTATTAATGACAATAGTCTGCGGCCTTTTTGTTCCATCGATTGGTTTTCGCCTTTCAATGTCCATTTTCTATGTGTGCACAGTGTTTCGATTTCAAAAGAGCTTGTTTAGCTCGAAGGAAAGTGTATGTTTCGAAAATTGTCAGGCCATTTTCTATACAAGCTTCTGCAACAAAATAATCTCTACAATATTTTTTATTTCCAATATAGTAAATATCAATAATTTCTTTAGCTAAGTTTCCCGAAGTGCACATTTTTCTGTACATTTCCACTTGCAATATTCTTGTATTTTCGTATGCAACTAAATATTATTAAAATTACATTGGATTATCTTGACTTTCATCAAGTTATTCGCGCAAAACCAGCAACAAAATAATAATATCAATATTGTTTAATAACAACATTATGTATATCAACAATTTCGCGAAGTTTCCCGAAATGTACATTTTACTGTACATTTCTCCTTGCAATATTCTTGTATTGTTAGCATTATTAAAATTACATTGGATTATCTTGACTTTCATCAAGTTATTCCCCAAAAACAGCAACAAAACAATGATATCAATATTGTATAATAACGACATTATGTATATCAACAATTTCTCGAAGTTTCCCGAAGTGCACATTCTCCTGTACATTTCCACTTGCAATATTCCTGTATTATTAACATTATTAAAATTACATTGGATTATCTTGACTTTCACAAAGTTATTCACCCAAAAGCAGCAACAAAATAATAATATCAATATTGTTTAATAACAACATTATGTATATCAACAATTTCTCGAAGTTTCCCGAAGTGCACATTTTCCTGTACATTTCCACTTGCAATATTCCTGTACTATTAACATTATTAAAATTACATTGGATTATCTTGACTTTCATCAAGTTATTCCCCAAAAACAGCAACAAAACAATGATATCAATATTATTTAATAACAACATTATGTATATCAACAATTTCTCTAGGTTTCCCGAAATGCACATTTTTCTGTACATTTCTCCTTACAATATTCTTGTATTATTAACATTATTAACATTACATTGGACTATTTTGACTTTCATCAAATTATTCACACAAAAACTACAACAAAATAATTTCATCACTATTTCTTAATAACAATATGCTGCATATTAATAATTTCTTTAAACAGGTCTCCCGAAATCCTCATTTTTCTGTACATGTCTCCTTGCAATATTCCTGTACTATTAACATTATTAAAATTACATTGGATTATCTTGACTTGCATCAAATTATTCACCCAGAAACAGCAACAAAACAATGATATGAATATTGTTTAATAACAACATTATGTATATCAACAATTCCTCTAAGTTTCCCGAAATGCACATTTTTCTGTACATTTCCACTTGCAATATTCCTGTACTATTAGCATTATTAAAATTACATTGGATTATCTTGACTTGCATCGAGTTATTCGCGCAAAAACTTGCATCACTGTGGAGGATCGGTGCTCAAAGGTTAAAAGGAAGGCGGTTGATGTCGGCCGCGTATTAAATCGTTTAACTAGTTTCCTCCCGAGGATCCCGCAGGCATGTAATTCCTCCGGAGGGAGTTCGGTAATCTCCTGCGGATCGTCGTCGCTGTTTCACGTGGCGAGGGTGGCGGCGTCGGCAGCGGCGTCGGCGTCGGCGGAGAGACCGTAAAAACGTCGATATCAGCGGCGAGCGACGTTTAAAGCGTCCCCTTTAATTAGGCATCGGTCCAGCAACCCGATATATCCCGTCCATCTGCGTGTAACCAGAGATTTTGCTCGAGAGCTTTAGCGCTAAGCCACCGAGCTCTCTGCTACGTCCAATAAATTCGGCTAGTTTAATTCCCAAGCTGATGAAACGAGTACACAGGACCTTTGTTTTGCCTGGCGCCCCCCGTGAAAGCCGCCGCCGAGCCAAGCTTGAATCGCAACTGTCGCCGAAACTTTTCGAAAGCTTGATCCTCGCCTCCTTGACCTTATTTTTTTCACCGCTTTCATCTTCAACTCGAACTTTTTTATCGGATTATTTCTGTTCTGTTCAACGAGGATATTGCATATTGTGTGTATTTAAATTGCGTAATGTTTTAATGAAAATTAAGTATTTAAGTAGTGGTAAAATGTAATGTAAGGATTATATGTGTATAATATATATTGTACGAATATAATATAATATTCGAATTCGAGGAAACGATTATAATCGTTGCAATGATTTGTTTGTGACAGAATTGTTAAAGAACTTATAAAGCTTTTGTTTTATAAAAAAGTGGCAGTAAAGAAACGATACATTTCTATCAAAAATCGAAGTAAGTGTTCAAAAATGCAAATACTTAAATATTTGACTTCAAGTTAGTTAATTGAATGAATTATAACTTCCAAAACAAATTAAAATATAAATACAATGATAAATATTATTAAAATATGAAATTTAATCAGGTATATTAAAATCCCGCAAATCGTGTATTACAAAAGAAAGGTAATTTAAATAATTTTGAAAAATAACAAAATGTTTTCGGTTAATTCGATTAGTTACGACTCCCAAAGAACATTAAAATAAGTGTTATTAAAATATAAAATCTAATCAGACATTAACATCCCGCAAATCGTGTTTTACAAAAAAAGGATGCAATTTAAATAATCGTGAAAAATAAGAAAATGTTTGGCACGATCCAGATTCGGGCAGACTTAACTAGAACTCCTCAAGAGTTTTCATCGAGTTTGCTGACCTCATTGGCCGGTTAACCTCACCTTGATCTCGAACTTCCCATCCCAGCGACTCGGCTCGGCTCGGCTGGCCTTTCCGCCTTGCTGTTCGGTGTGCGCAAGAGCGAGCGGATTAATGCGCTCAATGGCAGAATTATGAGACTGTTTCCCGGGGGCTGGTGAAACAGGAGTGCTTAAACTTTGGAGCAGACTAATACCCGGCCCGATGTACAACCGGCCCTATCATTCCGCTCCACATCTCTGTCCGATTGCTCTCATTTGGCTCGGGGCCTCTTTAGTCGCCACTTTCCTCCTCCATCGCCGCGCCGCGCCTTCGTCTCGCATTATCGCCGCAACTCTCCCTCGACAATTCACACCACCAATTGCCCGGATAGTATGTTGCCAATGGCAAGTTTCCTTTGTCTAATGCGAACAAGGCACATTGTGCGATTAGTTGCAACATTGTAGCGTGTCTCGCAAATGACTGAATTAATAGCAATTGTTTGGTGTTAGAGGGAAATTGTCTCGTCAATTGGGGCTGATTGTAGACAAATGTACTGTATATGCTTTTTTGTGTACAAGCAGAATTATTGGATCATTATAGCTCTCTAGCAATACAGCGCGCCAATATTTTACTTTCAAGTTCAAACATTTTTGATGGTTTTTATTTTTTTTGGTGGACTTTCCGACCTTTCCTGGGACTGAAATTTGGTGGAGAATGTGCCCTTGCACCAAGGAAGAAGTGATATAAATTTCAGAGCCCTAGCTCAAAGTTTAGGTTTTCACCCATTTTCGACCCTCGAAAATGCTCAATTTTTTCAAGTTTCTCAAAATCGGCCGAACCCGGGATTTTTTGATTGTTTCCGTATCTGGGTGGATAGAGAACAAAGAATCCGTGAAAAAAAGTCCGGACTTGCAACGAGAACGGGTCGAAAAACCATCAAGAAAAGTCAATTTTTGCTCATTTTTTACGGTTTTTATTTTTTTTGGTGGACTTCCCGACCTTTCCCGGGGCTGAAATTTGGTGGGTACTGTTTTCTTGCACCAAGGAAGATACCATAAAAATTCCAGAGCCCTAGCACAAAATTTTTTTTTCGGCCAATTTTTCTTAAGGGGTACCCCTGCAGATTTTTTCACGATTTTTCGAAGGTCCCCGAACTCGGGGTTTTTCTTCAGGAATCGATTGTTTATGAATGAAAACGGATAGGAAACAAGAAATCCGCCGAAAAAAGTCCGGATTTCTATGGGAAACACTAAAAAAACTGCCTTTAAAGTTCGATTTTTTCGGAATTTTCGTTGATTTTTCCCATATTTGTTGAACTTCCCGACGTTTTCCGGGGCTGAAATTTGGTGGGGAGTCTTCCCTTGCATCAAGGAAGATGTGATATAAATTTCAGAGCCCCAGCTCAAAATTTATTTTTCCCCATTATTTTGGCCATCGAAAATATACAATTTTTCCAAGGTCCCCGAACCCGGGGTTTTTCTTCATGAATCGATTGGTTGTGTATCAGAGCGGATAGTGAACGAAGAATCCATGAAAAAAAGGTCGGATTTGTATCGAAAATACCAAAAAATCGTTCCTGAATAATGAATTTCACCCAATTTTCACGGTTTTTCCCATATTTTGTATACTTCCCGTGTATTTCCCAGGGCTAAAATTTGATGGGTAATGTTTTTTTACATCGAGGAAGATGTCATAAAAATTCGAGGGCCCTAGCTCAAAATTTTTGTTTCGACAAATGTTTCTTAAGGGTTTGCCGATCGCACGCGAGAGTACAAACAGGTAGAAACGCCGTCAAAATTGACAGAGTGGGGCTGCCAGTTAAGCTCCGGGAGCCTAACTTGGCAGGCGCTGGTCTAGGTTATTTCTAATGATTTTCTATGGAACAGTGTATGCTCGACAGTGGTGATTCAAAGGCAAGTGACTCACCCTGTGCAGACACTCAAAGAAAATAATAAATTGTCTAGCAATTATAATTATACACAGCTGTATATTTCTGTGGAATCCAATGGCCAACAAATACTAATAGTTATCCTTGACGCACAGAAACAAAAGTCTCTAATAAGATTTTCCTGTCTGTTCAAGAGAAGCACTAAATAATAGAAAAGGTCCGACAGTCATAAGTTACTGCCGGGAAAGAGACTTATATTCGAAAAGGAGGCAGAAATGTCTCGGGCTCGCTTTCGTTTTAAACGGTTGCGTGATTCGCGCAATTTTTACTGGAAAATCTCAGCCGGCCAGCTGTAAATCTTCGGGCGGCCGTCATAAATTTCCCCGGGCGGGAGAGAGAGTGCGCGCGCGCGCCAAACTTTGGTAAATAATTCTCCGGGAACATACGGCGACGCCGACTGCAAGTGTGTGTGTGTGTGTGTCTGTATGTGAGAGAAAGAGAGAGAGAGAGAGAGAATGGTAGGGTTTAGGGTGGAAGACTTCATCCAGCCGGCGCTGGAATCAGCGTCTCGAACTGACGCACTTAAAAATGCATAAACCGTACCAAGCCCCCGAAAACGGAGAAACCGAGAGAAGTATAATTTATTGGCGAACTATTTATGCGCAGATGTTGCAAGACATTCAAAGTGTCGTGAAAAGCTTATCTCGCAGAGCTTCCCGCCGCTTTCTCTACGACTAAATCATACCAGCCAATCTGGAGTGTCGCAAAGAATGATCATTATACCTGTCAAGGATGAATCACGTGTTTTTAAATCATCGCATATTATTTGCTTTACACAGAATAATATAATAATATAAAATATATTAATCTAATCTCAAAAAAATAGAAATGTAATAAAATATTAATTAGGTATAATACCAAACACGAATCACCTTGTACAATTAATACTAGTTTTCCCAATTTGTATTTTCTTAATTTTGCCCAATGAGTAAAGTGGCTTTAATTATATTAATCGTTAACATAATTATCGTGGGACTATTTTTTTATAAGATTCGTATTGTTTATGTCTTTGATTTAAAGGCATTAACGATTGAGAATCGAACTCGCAGAATATAATAATTGCCTGGTAATTATAATTATACAATTACAATATTAATTTATTTTATTATATTTGGTATATTTGAACTATAATTTATAATTATTGACCACAGTTTGTCAAGTGTGTTCTTCAATCTATACATATATTATATTTAATATTATACAATGTGCATAATGTGTATAATACATTGCATTATTTGTATATAAAATATCCACCAGATATGACTGTATGTTTACAGAATTACTTATGTAAATTTTTGAGTTGTGTATAATTACTGAAGTGGCTTTAAAGTTAATCAGTAACTTAATTATGAAATTAAACTGTTAAATTATTGATGCCTTTTCGACTTTTGCCACTTATTTTTAATAAAAAGAACTAATACTTTATTTCAAAGACTGTTACAATCCTAACAGACATAATATAAGTTAATTAAATCTGTCAGGATTGCATAAATAATTGTCAGTACAAATTGGAAGAAAAATGACTAAGCTTTGTAATTTTGCCAGTGAAGAAAAAACGTTATATTTCTATGCAGAAAACAGTTGGCTTCATTGAAACAGAGTCAATCACACATTTAAAAATCGGAATCTCTCTTTTTCGAGTTCGAAGGATATTTTCTCCGGGATTCTGACAAGTCACGTCAAAGGAGGAACGTCGAGAAGATATCGATTGCCGGTAGCGATTTGAATTGTATCAGCCAGTGAATACCAAGCAGCGGAAAGAAAAAGGGGTGGCCGAGGACTGAAAAAAGAGGGGCATTTCTTTGGGGAAAGTGGGCGTGCGTGGCAGGAGACGCGGCGGCAACAGGAGCGCCACTTGGCTCGCTTGGGAAAAATGCTTATGGCCATCGACGTCGGCTGAGAAATGTCGGCTATCTCCGTGGAATATCGAATCACCAAACGCTTTCTTGAGTCCGCTGCTCCTCAGCCAGCGCGGCACTATTGTCCTCTCCTCCTTTTACCAGGAGATCCTTTACCAAACGTTACTGCACGGTGCGCCACTGCCTTTTACCGCTGCCACCGCCAATCCCTTCGTTTTCAACTTATCATTCCTACGTAGATCGGCGACGTTGACTGAAAGAGAGCGAGAAGTCCTTTATCAGGACTTCGTTTTACAGTACTTGCATTCCTTTCACACTCTCGCAAACATTAGTCTCGCAAAACGATTCTTCTTGCAGTTTCAGCTGTTAACAATAATGTTAACCAAATAACGATAATACGCACAAAAATGTTATCCACAGAAATATTAAGGTATTCTTAGTTTTTTAATGCGAGGATTGTAATTGAAAAATTTGCAATTGGTATTTTTTAACGGTAACACGATTTTTGGTACAAGAATGTTATTAGATGCAAAATATTGCAGCCATTTTTACAATGATTTAGCAATAGCAACCCTTTATTTTATTTACTGCTCCGTTTCGCACTCCGTTACTTGCATTCCTTTCCCACACTTTCCAACATTGGTCTCGCAAAACGATTCATCTTGCAGTTTCAGCTATTAACGATAATATGTACGAAAATGTTATGCAAAGAAAAATACTAAGCTATTCTTAGTTTTTTGATGAATTTTAGTACAAGGATTATAATGGGATATTTGCAATTCGCATTTTATTTTATGTAATATTTTTAGTAATTTTTTTAACGATTTTTGTTACAAGAATGTTATTGGAAAAAAAAATATTGCAGTCGTTTTTGCGACGATTTAGCAATAGCAACCCTTAATTAGGGCTCCAACATTGGTCTCGCAAAATGATTCTTCTTGTAGTTTTCGCTGTTAACGATAATACGCATGAAAATGTTATACAAAAAGAAAACTATTAAGGTATTCTTGGTTTTATGATGAATTTTAGTACAAAGATTATAATGAAACACTTGCAATTGACATATTTAATGGTAATATTTTTAGTACATTTTTTAAACGATTTTTTGTACAACACTCTTATTGGAAGAAAAAATATTGCAGTCGTTTTTACGATGATTTGTATTCATTTCACACATTCTCCAACATTTGTCTCTCAAAACGATTCTTCTTGCAGTCTCAGCTGTTAACGATAAAACGTACGAAAATGTTATCCACAGAAATATTAAGGTATTCTTAGTTTTTTAATACGAGGCTTATGATTAAAAAAATTGCAATTGGTATTTTTAATGTCAATACAATTTTTAGTACAAAAGAAAAATATTGCAGTCATTATTACGATGATTTAGTAATAGCAACGCTTTATCAGGGTTCCCCTTTACAGTACTTGCATGCCTTTCATGCACTCTCGAATATAAGTCTCGCAAAATAATTCTTCTTACAGTTCCTATTCTTCGTGTAGATTGTAATAAAAAATTGCTATTCATATTTTTAACAGTATTACGATTCTAGTATAAGAATACTGTTTGAATGTAGATGATGAATGCATATTAAATGCTTATACATATTTAGTAAACGCATTAAATTTCGCGTACTTTAAACAGCATCTTATTACTTGTCTATTGCATATAAAACGACGAGATGAGAAACGCGATCAACAGTGAGTGGACGAGAAACTATGCAAATGAGGAGTCTGCGGAGTAGCGATTGGCTGGGTAGTATCGCAATATCTTTACGGGGGCAAAACAATCTCTGCATACGTAAACGTTGAACTACCTCGGGGCATGATTGCTTCCTTTGGTGAGGACGAGCAAGTCATTAGGGTGTTAACGGCATGGATTCCCCATAGAAAATCCATGGTTGGGCAGCGGGAATGCAACGCAATAAAATGCAAATTTCATTCCTCCCAATTTGGGGTTAAGCAGCTCGGTGGAACTGTTGGAACTGTCTTTTTCGGGGGATGTGCGCACGTTCTCACCACCCACCGCTGAGACAAAGGAAAAAGCTGCGACGAGCAAGCGGAGAGGTGCGCGTGCTAGCGCAATGCAAACATAACCTCATCCCACCGATGCTCCTTTCCCATTTCCTCCTCCCCCTCTTTCTTTCTGTACAGCGCACTCTCCGGCCACACTGCTGGCAGCTTGTGTACTCCGCGCGTACGCTCCTCTCCCCTCCGGCTATTCACTTGTCCATCCGTAAACTTTCTTCGCCTTTTCTTTCGCTGCCGCGGCGCTCTTAATGCCGCACGCCATCTACTTTCTATTGCCGCCGCTGACGCCGCTCGTGTTCCCTTACCTTTTCCTATTATGTATCTCGTCGAGGCTTTCCTTCTGAAGAATGCTTGCATCGGGGAAATCCAATTGCTAATGTTCTTTGGCCTTTTCATAACCTCAAAGGAAGTATGATTGTTGCTGTGGTAAAGCTGAGTAATAGAAAAATGTGTTTTAATACAATTATTTATATTCGAAAACACGCATTTTCTTGGATATTATTATGAAAAAAGGCTTTTTTGTAGATATTGTGTATATTTCATATTTTAAACAGTGATCAGTTAACGTTCGTTAAGTACAAATAGTTAATTATAACAACATGAGAAGTCAAGAACATTAAACTGTATTTAAACATTAAGGAACATTATTATTTCACAACAGCGATTTTTATTTCGCATATTTTTTCAAATATTCTTTGAAATGGAAACTGTGATAATTCACAGAATATTATCTTTTAAAAAATACTACATTTCGCGCGTATTTAAACAATGCAGAATAATTCCCATCGAATAAGCTTTTGAACAATATCTATTATAATGAAAATACACGGGACTTTTTACGATACTTCTCTTTATTATATCGAGAGCTTTTTTCGAGGGTGAACTGCGAATCGATAGAAAGTCCGAAATTACACGAAATTCAGGCGTATCGGTCGCACTCGAACGCCAGTCGAAATCCGATACAACGGCGGGATACCGTTTTTGTATCGTTTTACCTATTATCCCTCCTGGAAAAATCGCCGCCTCGCTCCCGGAAACCCTATACAGGAGTGGAGGAAATTTTTTAAAAAAGCCCCGATGGGAAATTTCGTACGCGAAGGTATTGGCGAGCTGGGCGACGCGCGCGTTTTTGTGGCAATCCTGCCAATATTGCCAACAGTTCATTGCCATACCTTCGCTGAACCTCGTTGGAACACCGCTTTCGCAGTAATAAATATAAGTAATAAATGAAATAAAAAGCGAGGCGAAAGTTTGCGTTACCCTTTCAATAACAGACAAACTAACCTGTTAGTTGATACTTGTAGCGCCGAACGAGGATATGTTGTTGTTCCCAACACTTGCCAAAAGTGTTCTCGATCTCAAAATACATTTATAAAACGTTGTCGATGGTTTAATTTCATTGCAAAACAGTTGAAACAATTGCTTGCGGATTGAAATGTTTCTAAAAGAGAAATTAATTTCTATGTTTTTTATAATGTTTTATATTTATGTTATTCGTATGATTGTCAACAAATATTCAAAGATAATTAGCATTACTTTATTCTCTATTTATTTCGTAATATGGACCGTTTATTTTGAAAGTGATGTAAGTCCATTTGCAGCCCGAAAATATACATTGTTTTCGTTAAATTCGCCTAAAACAAATTTATATAATCAAATTACACATTCATAAATCAGTAGAAACATTGCCAGACTTGATATAATTAATCTGTAGTTTTTCATTGACAGATATGCGAAGATTCAATTTTCTTAAAACAACACAAAATGGACTTACACCACTTTAAAAATAAACGGTCCATATGTTTCTTTTTGAATTTTGTAAACGACATTCTAAGTTTATTTTTCATGAGCTTTTTCCCAAACCTTAGCAAATTCGTCAAATTCCAGCAACCTAACCTCAATTTCTCGCCGAATAAAGAAGCGTATGTGGTTTCAAATGACAATTTTAACACTTTCGATGTTTAGGTCGAGTTTGCTTCTCATGAAAAGATAGCAGTTTTTGTTTAACGACGAAGAATATGTTATAGAACAATGAAAGTGAGACGGTTTTGTCAATTATAAGTAGTATAAATATTATGAAATAAACTAATGTATACAATCCCTGTTTTTGATAGTATTTATGCACATAGAGAAACATCACCAGTAGCAAATGTATAACATGTATCTAATTATACATCATTACCAGAGCTTGTTAAAATATTTGGGTGAAAATATTTAGAATGGCATTTGAAAATAGTTGAAATGGTGCAACTGAAAAAGATGACCATTTAAATACTCGAAAGATAGCAGTTTCAAATAAAATACTATTTTAAATACTCAAGAATCTAGCACGGGAAGCGAAGTATATTATTCTAAGCACTTGGTACTATACCATCGAAATGAAATACTATTTAACACTAGGTTTATGGGACCCGTCATTTTGACGGATTTCGGACTTCATGAGTACAATTACAATTCATTTTTCTCCAATTTATGCCGATTATTATTTATGCAATTCTAACAGATTTAATTCACTGATATTATGTTTGTTAAGATTATAGTTGTTTTTAAATTAAATTACTCGTTCTTTTTAAAAGAAATTACGTTGTTTCGAATATGTGGATAAGTACACAAAAATGTCTGTAAACCTAGTGTTAAATAAGTCATGCATCATAATCCTGGAAGCACACTCCACATTCATCCTTTACAAGATCTGCGAGTTCGTCAAGTTCGAAAACTAATTTTGTCCGCATATTTCGCCATTCAAAGCACTGTGGGGCGGCTTAATCCCTGGCGGTACAATTGCGAACAACCCCTTGGCATTATCATTTCACATGGGCATTAAATTGCGTGGCACATACATTAAAAGCGATGTAGCATTGCGAATGTAGCAACGCGAGAGAGAGAGAGAGGGTGAAATTTCGGGTGGAACATACATATACACTGCCAACTGCCAACTGGAAATTGTAGCGGCGCGTGTGACGCCAGGGCACACAGGAACAGGAATTTACTCCGGCGGCGGCGGCGGCGGCGGTGGCGCCGGCAGTGGCATCGGTAATTTCATTTGGTGACTTAATCCCCGGTAACCAATCACCGCATTTCAACGTCCAACACCCACGCGTTATTGCAGGCATTAACTCACTACCACTGCTGCGCCCTGTAACTTTGAAGTCATACACTCGTGCAACTATGTGAATACTTTGTCTAATCAAATGCAAAATTTGCTAAAGAATGTGAGCAATAAAGAGAGGAATTATAATTTTTTGTGTGAGGAAATTAAAGGCGGTTTAGGCTAATTAAGTCGGTCACATCATCAACATTTCGTTGTCGTAGGTATTAGAAAGAGTATTTGCAGGAAACAAAATTTGAAATAAACTTTTTTATAAAGAAAGCTGTCTCTTCCAATAAAATTTTCTGTTTTTTAGAAAAGCACTTTCTTGTTGAAAGAAATGTATCTCTGTTTAGAGAGAGAAGTTTTTTTCTTTGAGAGTATTTTTATGTTTTGAGTACGTTATTTTGTGATTTTGGGAACAAAGGAATTTCTGAAAAACTTACAGTATATCATATCAGACTGGTTTATAAGTTTGTCGGTATTTTTTTAAAAGTTTATTTCCACATTTTGAGTCACAATTCGTCTAACTTTCAAAAATGTTTCAAAACTAATTGTTTTAAACTTGTTCTAAAACTAATTATTTTACTGAGACCTTTCATTCGTAAAGAAAAACTACTTAGTAAATAACTTGAGACTCAAAAGAATCATGTATTCATAAAAAAATTGTAAAGATTATAAATTAATTGCTAACTCATACATTAATTGTAATATTCGCTAGTACAATTCTCTTTTGATAACGTTCGACAAACAAATTCTGTCATTCAGGAGTACTGAATGAAGTTCAATGGCGTATAAGCTAAGGGAGGGGGAGCGAAGGCAGCGCCCCTCGCGGCGGAAAGCGGAGCTCATTAATCCGAGCATTTCGATACAGAGGGGGCTGCTGCGAGTGGCGTTAAGGAAACTTATTGCAAGGAGCGGTCTGTAGCAGACAGTGCGCATTTACCAGAAACCGCAGACTAATACCAACCGATCTACTTAATCCCCCGACCCTTTAGGATGTCAGTACGCCGCGCTGGGTAATTAGCTGGCCCATCAACAAACAATGGATACCAATTTACCTGGGATAATGGTACGCCGGCAGGAAAGATTATCCCTTCTATCCAATAACACCGACGCCACTCGCACAAAGCTGCATTGAAATTTGTCTGCGCGAGCTCGCGCGCGCGCGCGCACTTCCAATACTCTCGTCGGCATGTGTCGCTCGATCCACGAATTTATGGCGATCTTTAGCCGACGAGAGCCGCATAATTATTTCACGCCACCGTCAACTAATGTCTTGTAGTCGCAGTGACGCGTGCGAAAAGGGTGCGCGCCCCAACTGCGAAAGTAATTGTTGAGTGGTGGACAATGGCGGAGTGCGAAGCGAAAAAATGTATAGAAAGTGTATTAATTAGCGTAATAATTAAATGGGGCAAATTATTTGGTATTATTGTCTGTCGAAAGTAAAGAAATATTTGCTTGAAAGAGCAGAAAAGAATTAAGAATTATGAAAATGATAATAATGAGTCAAGTAATATATTTTGGTCCTAAAAATTGTGCCTTAATATTTATATTTGCTTTGTATTAATTAGCGTAATAATTAACTGGGGCAAATTATTTGGTATTATTGTCTCTCCAAAATAAAGAAGTATTGGCTTGAAAGAGCAGAAAAGAATTAAGAATTATGAAAATTACAATAATGAGTCAAGTAATATATTTCGGTTCTAAAAAATCATGTGATATTAACATTTATGATATTTGCTTTGTATTAACAAAATATTTGATTCTTTCGAAATAGATGGCTCAATGAAAATTGCCGTTGACAAAAAAATTGGAAAAAGCATGCAATGATATTATTTATCATTAAAAAGATCCAACAGCTATTTAATCGGCAAATTTATTCGCAAGCTTTTCTCAGTTCTCAATTAAAAACTTCCATATATCCTTTCCACGTTTAATATCAATTTAAATTCAACACAAATCCCATAAAAAAATTCCATCTAAGTTTTTTGCCAAACAGGAACGTCTTTTCGTTCCAAAATAAATGCAACAATCGCTCGGATTTTCCACACACATTTCTTTCAACATCAAATAATTTCGATGAGACAGGCAAAACCATTCATAAATTTCCTCCCCCGCATCCACAATAAAACCAAGACCGAGAAAAGTCCCAGATTCGAAAGGGGACTTGTTCACAGTTAATTAGACGGCATAATGTTAATTAGGCGTTTCATCCTTGGAGAGAAAAGCTCTCCTTCGGCTGGGATTTTGTTTTCCAGGAATATTGAGAATATATTCCTTTGAAACGTAGAAAGGTGGCGCAGCGGAGGAGGATGAGGAGGAGGAGGAGGTCTGTTGAGGTTAGGTGCGTGTACATAAAAGAGATTCCTCCTCGCACACACAGCAGTCGTCGCATCTGCTTCAAAGCTCCGCTCTGGCGAGGACGCTTATCAAAGAGGGAAATGCAATATTGCTGTATCGGAGGCCAGTTCTCGAGAGACACCTGAGAGCTTTATGATCGATATTCCCGGAGGCTCGCAATCCGCACAAGTATCAATTTCTCGGCGAAATTGAAATCTCTATTAATTAGCGGCCTCTCCCGACCGGCCTGATATTTTATCCGGCATTCATTAGAAAATTCCCCCTCCGGAAACAATCACGCTAATTAATTTCGAAATCGGAGCTTACTTTCCATGCTACTTCGCTGTGCCAAGCAAAACGATATTTAAAATTAATATCGTACAACCTCGCATGGAATGTTTTTTATATGTGTCTTATGTTATGAATGTGATATTAATTTTCATATGCAGAGCCTTCGCAAAGATTGGAAAGTATTGGCATATTATTAAAATGACATGAATTATAATTAGTCAATGTACAGCAAAGTATCTCCAACGCTAATTAATCAAAGACAATGAATTACCCTGTACATGTAATACATATAAATAATAGTATAATATATTATTTATATTACAGAATAGTCTGCTGGGTAAAATATTATACTGTATTAAATAATACTTATTATGCATACAACATAATATTTTATATTCACAATGTACAAAATGTAATGGATAAAAATTTGGCAACATTCGTGTATAATGAAAACAGCTCCATTATTTATAAATAATACGCACATATAAAGTATTTATTTTTACTATATATTAAATGTAATATGCATAAACTAGGGAAGATTATGGAAGAAACTAACGCTTTAAATAAATGATAACAAAAAAGATCCATTAAATTTGTTTGTTGAAATTCTAAGAACATTAAAGAAGACATTTTTAAAGTTGTAGTTTTCTTAAACAAATAAGTATACAGATTATAAAGTCTCTTGGTATTCAAAGAAGAATGATTGGTAATTTAGGCGGTGGATTCGAAAGTCGTGCACGAATATGTGTAACTGAAATGTCAGAAGTCCCACAATGTGCGGGTCAAACTATGCACGTGGAAGCGGGTCACATTAAGAGTCCCTCGAGTGTAAGAGTCAGACCATATTCAGACTCCGGCGAGTAAGTCTACGTATATGCAGAGAGACTCGTAATACTTTTAAACTATTTTCAAATAGCATGGCTATTTTATTTTTCTTCAATATTTTCTTATATGTAAAAAAATTAATATCTCGAATAAACGTCAGGATTATTTATTCAAGCGAAAGATTTTATAAGGCACATATCATTTCGCAATTGGAAAAAAGTATAATTTGCTTCGTGACACTATTTAATTTAAAAGAAAAAATGATCTACATTTTTAAATAAGACGATCTAAAAATTCTGCTTCGTTTGCTTCACCTTTGAATAAATTGTTCATTCCACAAGTTATTTAAAATTATTTATTCTAAACCCTTCTTTCGATAAATGTCATACAGTTTACAATAATCCTTATAATAAATATTAAGACACAAGTATAATTCACTAGCTTACATTAAGAATTTTTCGCACAAATGTAAGAAGTGTACATTCAAACACCAACAACTACAATACACACATGAACATATAAAATATCGAAACAACCCTAAATAAACGATGTCAGACAAAGTATACAACATAATATTTTATATTCACAATATACAGGATGCTGATAAAAATTAGGCAACATTCATGGACAATGAAAACAACTCCATTATTTATAATTATTCCACATATATAAGACATTTAATGTTAATATTATATTAAATAATTCAGTAACTCACATTAACAGTTTTCGAACAAAAGTAAAAGAAGTGTACATTCAAACACCCACAACTATAATACACATTCGCACATATGAAATATTAAAAGAACCCTAAATAAACGATGCCAGAAAAGGGAAAGCCTTTCACAGAACACTGACAGAAATAAAATGAGGACGCTGCCAGAATGTAGTTAATTCTAGAGTCTTCTTTCAATATATCTCATACAGTCGATAGTAATACTAATAATAAATATTAAAGCACAAACATAATTCAATACCTAACATTAAAAGCTCTTTGCAGTCGTAAAAAGTAAAAAGTAAGTAAGTATAAATTCAAGCAGCAACAATTACAATATGCATTTTACGCGCGCACATATGAAATATCGAAGCAAGCCTGAATAAACGATACGAAAAAAAGTAAAACCTCTCGCACGACACTGCAAGGACTAAAATGAGGGCGCTGCCAGAATGTAGTTTATTCTAATAGAAAGTAATTTATTTTAGAGCCTTCTTTCAATATATCTCATACAGTCGATAATAATCCTAATAATAAATATTAGAGCACAAACATAATTCAATAGCTAACATTAAAAGCTCTTTGCAGGCATAAAAACCAAAAAGTAAAAAGTATAAATTCAAGCAGCAACAATTACAATATGCATTTTACGCGCGCACATATGAAATATCGAAGCAAGCCTGAATAAACGATACGAATAAAAGGAAACCTCTCGCACGACACTGCAAGGACTAAAATGAGGGCGCCGCTTGTCCGTTGCTCGCCGGCTGCAAGCGGGAGGAGTGGTGGGTCCAGTAATAATATGAAAAGGCAGGCAGTGGCCATAAAGTTATTTGGCTCGGCGGGGTATGGGCGGAGAGTGGAGGAGTTCGGCTTGCTCGGTGGTGTGATAGCTCGCGCTGGAAGGCAGAGCTTCGCTTCCCAAGTGTTCAAAACGACAAAGTCGCCCGGCAGAAATCGCATTTGCCTCCTCCGCCGGGACCCTCGCCTCCCCGCCGAGGGGGGGCAGCGTGAGCGGCGGCGGCGACGGCGGCGACGCCAGCAAAACTGGGGGAGGAAAATGGGGATTCAAGGAGGAGCGCGCAAGAACTGTCGGATGATCTCTGCGTTGCCATATTGAATTTCATTTGGGTATCCACTTCCACGTGCAGATGACATTCTTTGTCTCCTTGGCCGGCCAGGAATATTGCATTCTTCCTCGAGGAACCTTTCTTCCTTTTCCTTTCGAGTCGCGGCGACATCTTATCCGCTAAAATGAAATTCCTCGTCCAATTTGCCAACCGACGCCCCACTGCAAACAGCCTCCTCGGCCAGCAGCGTGCGCGACCTCCTCGCCCAAGAAAGGAGAGCACTCGCACACCTGTGGATGCGTGCCGCTCCCATCGCTCCGGGGTTCCCGGCGAACTTTCCAGATGATGTGTAATAATTGTCCCTGGTCTGATATTTTTCTTTCTTACAGTGAAAGTAGAGGGTTAAAAATTGTTTCTCTCTGAAATAGATTACAGAAATTGACACAAGAAGAATGAATTATTATTAGAATAAATATATTTTTCTTTCTTACTGTGAATGTAGAAGGTTAAAAATTGTTTCTCTCTGAAATAGAATACAGAAATTGACACAAGAAGAATGAATTATTATTATAATAAATAATTAATTATGCAGTAGAACTTCGGAGATGATGTGTAATAATTGTCTGCAATTTCTTTAATGCGAGAAAAGTGAAAGAGTAAAAATTGTTTCTCTTTAAAATAGAATGCTGAAATTGTCGTAAGAAAAATTAATTATTATTATAGTAAATAATTATAATAAATGACTAATTATACAGGTGAACTTTGTGGATGATATATAATGATTGCTCTTGGTTTGTAATTTTTTTATTACAGCGAAAATAGAAGATTAAAAAATAGTTTCTTTGCTCCAAAATAAAGAATTAACGTACAGTAGAATGAATTGTCGATGCCAGCCTTCGCACAGGTTTCATCTACTTTCCTTCTTACAAGCAATGTCCATCTTATCTGATATACTACAAATATTAAAAACGTTGGAACTGTCAGTGGTCATATAACAGTGTGTACGAATAATAATTAATAGGCAGCTTACAATAAAACTGACTAATTTCGCAAAGTTAATAATGTTCGAAAATACTTGCTGATAACCCCCACAGTATAATCATTAGTTTTAAAACAAAATAAGAGAAACTGTTTTAACTTGCCAAGGTCCTACGTACTATTTTTTAGTTAGTTTAATTATAAATAACATATTTAATATATATAATAATAATAGGATAAATTAAGCATATATAGTTTAAAAAAAGCAGTATTTCTGCCTTCAAAAATACGACTCAAAACTTTGCTATTTTTTGAACGAAAAACAAAAACTTCCAAACCACGATCTTCAAATTATGTGTTGGATTCTATCCTATAGCATTCACGCTTAGTTTCTGTTATTAATATTTGATAAGTTCTGTCATCTCTCCACAACGATGTTTGTATCTTTGTAAATCTGTCATAAAGTTTCATTCGTCGCCAGCCTTTCAAAGAGTTAAGATCAAACAAACTTATATCCGTTTCCGAAATATTTCATACTAATTTCTACGGGAAAAGAATCACTTTTCAACATTATGTCGGTTTCCTTCCAAATTAGCACCATATTTGCCTGTAAGTATAACTCACCGAAAACAGTTGAATGCCAGAAAGGCAGTCGCATACTAAAGCGAGGGAGATTTTTCGCTCTCGCTCGTTTATGGGAAGAGCTGCTTTCCGCGAAGGTATGCGGCGCGGCGCCTCGAAACTCGATATATCGGGGGACAATAAAATCGAGCCTTTTGAGCAAGCGATCGTACTTTCGGCTCGAGTTATTTCCAGTGGTTCTCTGCGGCTTGTTAGGCTTGCGTGGGTGCCTGCAAACAATACCGGCTCCGATTTTAAACTTCTCGTTCGTAGCGGGCGGGCGTCCTCGCACCTCGCTTTATTCCCAATGCCAGAGGTCTCTCTCTCTCTGTGTCTCTCTGTACTTGTTTCTCTCCCCCCCCTCGCCCCCCATTATTAGTGTCTGCTGGGAACGGTGCGTTTTGAAATGGATGCGCCCTATGTAAGTGGTCCTCCAGCCAGTCGCAGAAATGCACGTGCTCCTCGGTTTACATGCAATGTAATGGAATTTGCATGGTGAGTTGCGAGCGCCGCACACTGGTCCGAAAGGAGAAAAAGCCTGACATAGCCATTGAATTGCGTTCTATCACTAAAGCTATACAAACATTCAGGGGATTCCAGTATTTCTTCACATATTTATCCTATCTGTTTTCTCGCTAATGAACTTCTACAGGAGATGGCAAGAAATTAAGCCTGTTTCTGTTGAACTATCGTAATAGTAATTTTTTGGGTTATTTCAACTGTGATATATCCGAATGTTTATCTATCAGGCTGCTTCCATCGAAGTCTTAGACGGAGCATGTGGGCATACGCCATCTTTTATTCGTTTCTCTATTGGGCCTTTTGCCATCTTATTCGTACTATCATTAGGCTTACGTCAATTATTCTCTTTCTCTATTGGGCCTAAGCCGTCTTTTAAACTTCTTATTATGAAAGTAATCTGATTACTTACAATAGGTGATCTCGTCACTGCCTCTCTTTCCTTCAGTCTCAAACTCACTTCGACGATTTGTAGCACACTACTGATTGCTCTCGCCGTTCGGCTCCTTGACCAACGTCTCATGCAATTGTTTCGGCACAATCTCGGCCGAGACATACAGCATCCGACAAAATAGTTGTCACAATCTAGAAAATGTTCGCTGAACAAAAAGTGCAATTTTTTACTATGCGCACCTGTTATACATGACTTTGTAAAATCCCCCTTTTAGGGGAGGAGGCTTTCTCTCGCAACCCCCTAAAAAAGTTTTGCATATCGTGTCTACATGCTACCAAAATGAATTTTTTGTCAAGTGGCTGTTTCGCAGATTGTGACAACTATTTTGTCGGATGCTGTACATTCTACGGTGACACACACATACCAGGGCGATGCACTCTGGCACCCCGCACGCCGGTTCTCCCTTTCCCTGTGCTCCTTAAGAGCCACATATACATATTTTGACTGCATTGACGTAATCCTTAATTCATATGCATATTTCACGGTCGTGATCACTCACACGCCGTAACAGTATCTGATACGTAATTTAGTTGTTTCATTATAATTCTGCCATTTTAGTTCCGTGCTGAAGAAATTACTGTGCTGTGGCCAATAGTAAAGAATGTAGTTTCAAATTGCGGCTAACTCCTACGAACTCTCGCCATGGAACAAGAGTCAAAACGATGCTTAGACTCTCTACTTTAAGAGAGAGAAAGAAACCAACTGCGTTTAGTTGCGATCTTTCGAGTTATTACGAGTATTGTCGAATTGATGTTTATACTGCCTAGGTAACTAGGAGTTAGCCGCAATTTGAAATTACATTTTTTACTATTGCATGGTAATTTTTTCAGCACCGAACTAAAATGGCAGAATTATAATGAAACAACTAAATTATGTGACAGATACGATAAATATGTGAAGAAATACTGGAATCCCTTGAATGGTTGTATAGCTTTTGTGATAGAACGCAATTTAATGCCTATGTCAGGGTTTTTTTCCTTTCGATTCCTTCTGTTGTGTGATGATTATGTGTAATTAAAAGCTGTGCCAATTTCTATCCTGTGTTTAGATGCGTTTTATAGAAAACAATGTTTTTTGACTTTTGTAATCTTTGATGATTCCAATTGTGAATCCTACATTTTGTCAATAGAAAAAATGTAAGAAAAATGCTGAGTACTGAAGTTTAGTTAGAATTATTAAAAGAGAAATATTGGAGAACTTGTTTTCTGCAATATTACAGTAAATTATTTCGTTTTTATATTTAACACTCTGACTGCCATGGGCGCACATATGCGTCCAGTACGAAGGCTTCGATCGTTTTTGTTTCTGTAACAGAGTACTTATTTTACTTATTACATGTTCAAGTTTTCAATGTTCAATATGCAAATACATACATTATACTTATCAAATTATAGTATTTTAAAACTTTACCATTGACGAATAAATATTATATATTGAAAATAAACGAATGAAAAAATTTCAATTTTGAAGTCGATAAAGTAACAGTAATTGGATTCTCTACCATATTATAATTTAATACACCGCCGAACAGATTCACATTGCGTGAAAAAGTATTCAGGCCCAGCGATAGTTATTGAGATAAACAACTTAGCAGTCAAAGGGTTAATATTTGTGTATAACATTTAGTAATGAATGTGACGTTACTAGATTAGGCATTCTTGATGATAATCACTTTTTATTATTCTATCAAGCATTCCAACACCTTAGCTATAAGAAATATATTAAATACTTCGTTAATATAAAACATACATTAAACAAAACTACTAAATTTAAATTCCCCAGAATTCCTGTCCTTCATTTACACAAACATTCGCAATTCAACTTATTATAGCTTTATCAAAAATTGTAGACTTCTCCAAAACCTACTTAAATTTATTTATTACGACTGTTACGAACTTTTCAAAATTGAAGTGCGCAATCCTAGGATTTTCCAAACGCGCCGATGACTATTTAAAATAAAGAACAATTTACGATATTTCTCAAGCAGCTGGCAGCTGCCAACTGCAGCGGCGGCGGCTCGTCAAGTTTTCCATTTAAGGTACTTTCACATTCAAGCTTAGGATCTTGACAAAATCCGCTTGAAGTTATTACGTCTCGACGTCCTCTCCGATGTATAACCTAATACCTGGCAGCTTAGGGTACGCTACTTCTAAAAGCACTTAAGGACCCCTTCCGCCTTCTCTCTCCCTCTCCCTCTCTCTTTCCTTCCTCCCGTTTCTTTCATTAACAGTGTATTGTCGCTCCTTATTCTGCTCCCGTGACTTCGTAATGAGTCGCCTAACAACCGCCTTGTTCCTTTTGCAGGTAAGCGATGCTGGTATACATATGCTTTCTCGTCCTCTGCTCCGCCGGCTGATTCGTAACTTTTCCAGCGAGAGTTCCGCTCCGATTCGAGGTAAGATGGATAATTTACTTGTTGACCCGTTTCGAAAGTGGGCAACACAAAACTTGCTCGAAAAGTATGAAATTATCTCTGTTTTATTCATTGTTCAATATGTATAATGTTTGTTTAAATTAGGGAGAGTTAACACTGTAATTTAAAGGTTTTATTCATGTTTTTCTTAGTGTCTTTAACAATTTTATCTTTACTATTTGCAAAACCTTAACAGGAATTTAGAGAAACGACATTTAATGTTATTAATTACAATGTCAGTTCCCCATTAAGAAAGGAAGGCGAATTATATTTTCGTTATATATGTTTACTATTTTTTTGTTTGATTTTCTCAGTGTTTTTAATCGTTATTTATCAGGTTTACATAGTTTAATTCTAATTTTTGACTTATTAAATACAGTCAGTGTGTTTGTAGAGTATTTTATTAAACAATTTCTGTATAGAAAAATGTGTACACATTTACAGGGATATATTATTTAATAAATGGTTAAGGTAAATGAATTAAGTGAATTCGTAATCGAAAATTTCTCAACTTCGTAAATCATTGTTTCCTAAAACAAAACTTAGTTATTGTATTGATAGCTTCAAATAAATGGAATATTCGATTTGTTTTATATCTTATAAAGAGACATTTTCACAACGTTACATGAAACGTTGAAAAAGTGATGAATTAATATTTTCACTTCGAAAACCAAACACTATTTTTGATATTTCTTCATTGAGTATGTTCGGCACTTTCTTAGAATTCACCATAGAACTTTTCATTAAATTTGATTACTCAATTTCTGAAAAAATGAATAAAACTGAACGATAATTGACATTCTTTCAATTGTTCATTTCTTTGACAAAGAGTCATACAATTTATGAAATCTTCTGGCATTCGAAGAAGAATGATTGGGAATTCAGAGGGCGCTTTCGAAAGTCATGTACCAATGTACCTGAAATGTCAGAGGAGTAGAGAAACATTACAATATTATAAAAATTAGTAGATAAATAATAATTACCAAATTAACTGTACTTGTAAGAATCTAACGTTTCAAACAAACGATAAAAAAAAAGATCCATTAAACTTGTTTGTTGAAATTCTGAGAAGATTACAGAAATTGAATGGTAGTTAACTTGACATTCTTAAAGTTGTGACATGAATTATAATTAGTCAATGTACAGCAAAGTATCTCCAACGCTAATTAATCAAAGACAAATGAATTACCTTTTACATGTAATACATATAAATAATAATATAATATATTATTTATAATATAAAATAGTCTGCTCGGTAAAATATTATACTGTATTAAATAATACATATTATCCATACAACATAATATTTTATATTCACAATATACAAAATGTAATGGATAAAAATTTTGCAACATTCGTGTGTAATGAAAACAGCTCCATTATTTATAAATATTCCACAGATGTAAAGTATTTATTTTTACTAATATATTAAATGTAATATGCATAAACTAGGGAAGATTATGGAAACGTTACAATATTATAAAAATTAGTAGATAAATAGTAATTACCAAATTAACTGTACTTGTAGGAAACTAACGTTTTATACAAATGATAACAAAAAAGATCCATTAAATTTGTTTGTTGAAATTCTAAGAACATTAAAAAAGACGTTTTTAAAGTTGTAGTTTTCTTAAACAAATAGGTATACAGATTATAAAACCCCTTGGTATTCGAAGAAGAATGATTGGTAATTTAGGCGGTGGATTCGAAAGTCGTGCACGAATATGTGTAACTCAAATGTCAGAAGTCTCGCAATGTGCGGGTCAAACTACAACATATGCACGTGGAAGCAGGTCACATTAAGTGTCCCTCGAGTAAGAGTCAGACCATATTCAGACTCTGTCGAGTGCGAGTACACGTGTGTGTATGTGTAAGGAAATTTCTAATGCGTTCAAAGTAGTTTCAAATAAGGTTAACATTTTTATTAATGAATATACGAACATCAAAATTGAAGGACTAAAGTTTTTGAAATACTCTTATAACGTTTTTATTAACGAATGTATGGAAATAAAAATTAAAGTACCAAAGTTATGAATATATGAACATAAAAATTAAAAAGCCAAAGGTTTTGAAGTACTCAAGGCATTTATAATAATGAATGTATGGAAATGAAATGAAAGGAGTGTGTCTTGACGAACACAAATTCTTAAAGTACAGTTTATTTGAAACAGTCTGAATTCCTCAACAAATACTGTTACATGAAACACATTATACGTAAAAAAAAAGCATGAAAAAAGGTTTCGTTTATGGGCGATTCATACAAGTGAAAGGGTTTATAAAGCAAACATCTTTTCACAATTCAGTAAAAGCATTATGCATATACTTTGTGATATTATTTAATATAAAAAGAAACTGTTCCATATTTTAAAATAAGGTTATTAGAGTGCTGATATGTTGCTATGTCTGATTGAATTGTTTACTCTAATGCTAGAGTAAGCAATTCACTTTGTAATTCAACAAAAACATCACTTTGTAATGTAACAAAAATACAATTTACTGCGTGTCATCATTTAATTTAAAGAAAAAACTGTTCTACATTCTAAACTAAAATCATTAAGTGTAGCTATGCTTGTTCCATTTCATCGAATAGTTTATTTTAACACTAAATGATGTGACAAACATAACTCTAGAATTATGATAGAAATAATTGAGTCGAAGCAAAATTTAATTCGTGACACCATTAAATTGAAAAAAAAACTATTTATCCTGATACAACATTTTATAACGCAAACATAACTCTAGAATTATGATAGAAATAATTGAGTAAAAGCAACATTTAATTCGTGACGCCATTAAATTGAAAAAGAAAGTATTTTTCCTGATACAACATTTTATAACGCAAACATAACTCTAAAATTATGATACACAAATTGAATAAAAGCGAAATTGAATTCGAAACACCATTGAACCAAAAAGAGGGCTGTTCTACATTCCAAACAAAATTCAGGAAAGAGCGTAGATCTACGTTCGATCAACGTCTGGCTGGATCGTTCTCCGCGTGGAGACGTGATGGATCGAGCGTTGGTGTCCGTCGAGACAGACGCTCACCTGAGAGACTCTGGGTCAGATCGTGACTGACTGCGTCTGGCTGGTTCTCCTTATCGGCGTGCTCGTCATTGTCGACGCAGCCGTACCACCACCACCACCACCACCGTCTCTCCGCCGCTCTCCTCCCACCGTCTCCCAGCTATTATGTATTTTCTTCCTTCGATTGCGAGAACGTGTGATGCGTGCCAACGCGCGCACCCTCCGCCGCAACGTGCGTCGCCTCCCGAACTTTGCCTTCCTTCGAATCAACGTCTTCCTGCCAGCAGCACCGCGAACCCATTCTCCAATTCGACGCGTCCTGCTCACGCTGAATTGTAAATGATTCATCAAGTAACAAATCTTTCGTAAGAAATGGCAACTTTTTCAAGAAACATAAAAAATATTAACAAAAAGCTCCCAATTGCTTTTCCAGTACGGACACAGTTTTTCATAAGGAACGCATTTGCCAAAACAGTTTCAAAGAGCGTTCGTCTTCCTTTTTTATTTTTTCACCTATCGTCGACATTCCAGCAACACACAGCAGCTTTTATCGCTAACAAGAAAAACATAAAGGGAGCTTTAACAAATATTTGGTTGAAGCCAACAACTGTTACCAAGAAATATGAACAAAAAGCTCCTAGTTCTTAACGGTCATTAACACATGAACAACTCACAGCAGCTTTTAAAAGTCGCGCGAATTACGCGAACGCAAAATATACCAGGCATTCTTATCTCATCGAAATCTTCTTGGCCTATTTTTGATGTGTCGGTTTGTAAAATACAGTGTATTAATATTCTTAATTATTTATTACTAGAATAATAGTCACAAATTATTGTAATATTCAAGTATTATTGATATAGTAGTATTAATAAAGTCGCGTGAATTAAATATATTTTATATAAATAAATCATTTTTAATTTTGTTATTTTAAATTATTTGAATAAATTTTATATAAATTCGTTTTTTGGCCTATTTTTGTAGTGTCAGTTTGTAAAATATATTTGATCAGTATTCTGAATTATTTATTACTAGTATAATAGTCACAAATTATGGTAATATTCTAGTATTACTAATATAATGTTTAAAGGATCAGTTGTTAGTTAATATTGTCCTTTATTTAGTATTCTTTACTATTCTTAACTATTTTTACATAGACAGAATTAAAAGAAACGCATCGCTTTGGATGCAATTATTATTCCTACAAATGGCTTTTTTGATGTAATACAAATAATTCAAAGTCAACTAATTAAAACTTTCACTGCCATATAAAATTGCTCCACTTTACATCCCGTTTACAAAATACAGAAAACTTATTTTCGCAATTTGTCGAATTTGTCAATTCCCTGAAAACGTTTCAGGTTTTCAATTTTTAACCAATTTCAAAAAGGACATTTTCAATTTGTCTAATATAGTATGCCATTTTTCCCTTTTCCTTGTCTTTTACTCTTCGTATCCTGCATGTTGGCGAACATATACTACGACTGGCGAACTCACATGAGATTTCGAGGTACACCGAACATTTAATTTATTCCTAAAGTCGGACCCACATGGCGCCGCGCGAGTTACGCGCGCAAGGGATTTGCGGGCGAGGAAGCGAGCAGCATGATTTGTCGCGATGACTTTCAGGCAGAAAATCTAGAGCAGCCGGACGAAGTCTTGAGACGCAGCGTAATTAATATTAGCTTTAATACGTGGCTGTAGTTCGCTCCCTTTGTAAATTTGAACAGCGTATTAATGCATATGCAAACGACGAGCTGTTACATCGCCGAGGGTGTTTCTTGTACTTTCTACTTGACTTTCCAACTCTCTTGGATTTTCGTAAGATGTATGCTTACGCGAAGGACAACTGGGAACTTTTTATTTATATTAAATATTTCATGTTGTTTGGGAAAGTTACCAGTTTTTATAGAAAATTTCTTAAAATTCCTTCATATTTCAGTGTGACTAATACACAGCCAACAAATTTTTTTTTAAGTTGAATTGGTTTGGTAGAAACAAAAGCTCAGTGTTGCAACAATGTAAAACTTTTGGTTGTTGAATATACAACAGTTGCCAGTGGCAACAGAAACATCAAGTAACAAATTTTCAGTAAGAAATGGTTACCTTTTCAAGAAACACGAAATATTAAAAAAAAGCTCCCGATTGATCCAGTATGGACACAGTTTTTCATAAGGAACGTATTTGCCAAAAACAGTTTCAAAGAACGTTCTTGTTCCTTTTTATTTTTTGCCATATCGTCGACATTCCAGCAACACACAGCAGCTTTTATCGCTAACAAGAGAAACACAAAGGGAGCTTTAACAAATATTTGGTTAAAGCCAGCAATTATTACCAAGAAATATGAACAAAAAGCTCCTAGTTGTTGACTGTCATTAACACATGAGAAACATTAAGGGAGCTTTATCAAATATTTGACAAATAGCAGTAATTTTTATTCAGAAGCACTAACAAAAAGCTCCTGGTTGTTGACTGTGAATGAGACATGAACAACGTGCAGTAGCTTTTGATGGCAGCAATAGAAACATTAAGGGAGCTTTAACAAATATTTGACGAATAGCAGCAACTTTTATTCAGAAGTACCAACAAAAAGCTCCTAGTTGTTAACTGTAATTGAGACATAAACAACGTGCAGTAGCTTTTGATGACAGCAACAGCAACATTAAATGAGCTTTAACAAATATTTGACGAATAGTAGTAACTTTTATTCAGAAGTATCTACAAAAAGCTCCAGGTTGTTGACTGCGAATGAGACATGAACAACTCGCAGCAGCTTTTAATGGCAGCAATAGAAACATTAAGGGAGCTTTAACAAATATTTGGTAAAAACCAGCAACTTTTATCAAGAAACATCAAGAAAAAGCTCCTAGTTGTTGATTGCCATTGACACATAAACAACCCGCAGCAGCTTTTGACGACAGCAACAGAAGCATTGCGTGAGCTTTACGAAATAATTGGTAGAAACCAGCAACTGTTACCAAGAAATATCAACAGAAAAACTGGTGATTCTTTCACCGGGAAAGACACAGCTGGTAACACGAGCTTCTCAATTCAGGAAGGAGGAGGCACGCGTGGCAGAAAAAGTTCAGCAATGTCCCTTTAACGGATACGGAGCTTTCGGGCTCTCGGGCTTTCGGTAGTTGTCTCGGTCGACGGGCTCTGTGTACATACACGTAAGTGAATGGAATTTTCCTAGCCGGCTCTCCACGGAATTTCATTTTCCGAGCCATCCACCATCGCTGCCGCGCACCTCCTCCCACATCCCAGACACGTCCCGCTCCGCGCCGAGAACGTGGGTGGGGGTGTTATGTCACAATTTGCAGTCTGACACTCGCGATTCATCCTGATCCTGACAAGCCATTTATGTCACCGCTCTTCCGACACCCGTTGAGGAACTCTCTCTCTCTTGAACTTACCACCGCCATTTTTCTCATTGCAAACCAAACCATTATTGTTGCGCTGCGTGGAATCATGATCGATTTTGCCTGCTTTCCACCTGGAATGGAATATTTGTTAATGTGATGCTTTCATTGTGGTTTTTCGGTGTTATTAAAAATTAGAGATTTATCGAAATGTTGGTTAGTTTGTTCGGTTTTGTTGGATATTATCAATTTTACAAAATTCAAATGCGGCTCGTTTGTCTAAAAATCACATTTTTGTTATTGTAAAATATTAGCGTTCTGCTTATAACAACAATTTTATTGAAAATCACTGGGTCGCCCATTTTTATTATAGCAAAGAAAAGGATTATTGTTTATTCTGGAATTTTTGCATTCAAATTCGTCGTCTTTATTTACAAAAATTTTTGCATTATAATTATGTCATAAATAAACAATTTTAGTTATTACAGTTTAATTGAAAATTTACATTTAAATTCGTCTGCCTTATTTGCATATTACAGATTTAATGGAAATTATAGTTTTCTAAATGTAAGTGATTCTTTCCTTCCATATCATAATTCATTTCTCCTTAAATAATTAAATTAAATTATTATCTCCATTTAGAAAAAAGCATTCGTTAATCTTTATCTATATTTGTTCACAAATCATTATTTACATTCGCTGTTGTTAACACATTATTATAAGCATAAATGTTGATCACTAACAAAAATATGAATAACAATTATTGGGCATATTTACTGAAATTGCATTACTTTATCAATGCTTCTCTTTATATACTTACAAACAAATG
This sequence comes from Ectemnius continuus, assembly GCA_910591665.1. Taxonomy (NCBI): domain Eukaryota; kingdom Metazoa; phylum Arthropoda; class Insecta; order Hymenoptera; family Crabronidae; genus Ectemnius; species Ectemnius continuus. The sequence goes on from OU342856.1 coordinate 4,510,993, forward strand.
ATTATTACCTATAGCTCAATTTCAAAGGAACATTGCATCCGCATTACATTTCTCACGAAGAGCTCCAAACTAATTACAACAAATTACTGGAAAGCGATTCGAATACAACAGTTTCCGATCGATCGAGTCATCCGGCAGAAACAGTGATACAGATTCCTCTCTCGGCGAATAATGGGTCAAGATTGCACGCGCATTTAGCAGGAAATAGCATCGAAAATTACTGAGGAATCAAGCGACGAGTGCCTTCTATCCGACTGGCTGCGATGTGGCACAAAGCATTCGCGGGAAAAGCGCGTCTCATTTTCTGCCATTTTCACGAAGAAATGCACTGAGCAGCGTTAATCTCGGACGAGCTCGCTCGCTCGCTCGCGCCATTCGTCTTCCTAATGGATCGTTGAAACATCCTCCTATTGGTAACCGTGGATATTCTCCGGATGCATTACGTATAATGGATTTGTTCATGCCAGCAACATCCGCCGGAAGTAGCCGACACATTGGTACAACGTTTCCGCCCATGTACCTTCGCGTTAGAACAATATTTGTTTGACATTGAGACAATTAAAGTTTATGTACAATAAGACACACTTATTTTCAATGAGAAACTATCTGAAAACATATAATAATAATTGTTAGTAATAGATTTAATATATTTGTCTTATACAACTTTATAACAGATCAGCAAAATTCTATTTTGCGCCAATAATTATTAGACTGTTTGTTTGATAAATAAGAATTTGGTAAAGCAATGCGATTATCGCCGGACTTTTGAGCGATCCTGTTTTGTGTGTTTTGAGCAATTCAAATTATTTTCGTTAAATTGGTGTATTAATAATGATAATTTGATTCAACAATTATTAGAATATCTTTTCAATAAATAATAATTGGGTAAAATGATATGTGTGTCATCCCAATTTCCACTTATCATCAAAATACTAATTGAACACGAAAGTGTCGCCAGACTTTTGAGCGATCCTGTATAAAGGAACAGTTTGCTTCTCATTTACTTTTGCAGCGATTTCGATTATTTTCAGTAAACTAGTATATTAATAATACATAATAATATAATCTAAATACAAATTTATTTATTAAAAAAATGTTTCGAAAAAATCTAGTAACTATTTGAATGAAATATTTTAAAAGATTACTAATTAATTGGATGAATGAATTATTATTTGTTAAAAAGATTTGATAAGGAAATATGAACGCCAAACTTTTGAGTGAACTTGTACAAAGGAACAGTCTGCTTCTTATTTGCTTTTGCAGCGATTCCGATTATTTTCAGTAAACTAGTATATTAATAATGCATAATAATATATTCTAAATAATAATTTATTTAATAAAAAAATCTAGTATCTGTTTGAATTAAATATGTTAAAGAATTACTAATTGATTTATTAAAAAGATTTAATAAATAAATATGAATGCCAAACTTTTGAACGATCCTGTACAAAGGAAGCAGCCTGGTGGCTGCTTCCTTTTACGGCGACTCCAATTTAGGTAACTGGTTGAATCTTCGAGGGGGTGAAAAAAGGGCGGAGCGGTTTCTCTCAGCGGTTGTCAGGACCGAGAACTAGGCGCGAGCAGCGTCGCGTCAAATGGCCAAGAAGGTGTAAGGCAAGTAGCCTTTAACTCGGAGGGTTCTTGCTGCCTCGACAACGAAAAGAGCAAACAGGTTCGGCGGTTACAGCGCGGAATGCGTGTACGCCGATCGAACACACTGATCCTGCCAACTACACTTACTAATTGCACCTGATGCGCGCGCCCGCCGCGCCGATTCCGCATTCCTTTTTTACTCCGACAGCCACCGCGCGCTCCCCGACACATTCGACGCATTCGATTGTCCAATCACGTCGCTTCCACCTTGCGTTTTTGTGTCCTTTGACATTTGTCAGAGGACTGTGAGTGACTGCTGTTACGAAAGTGTGGATTTCATGCGGGGGCAATTTTAATTCATGCGTAATCGTGAATGAGTAATTCGCTATTTGAGGTTAGGCGTGATGGATGCTCGCCTAGGGATTTTAGAGGTTAGTTGTCGAAAATGAAAGTAGTGAGATCGGATTGAAATACAGGGAATGATAGTCAATGGAATTATAATTGTCCAAACACTGTAATAAATATTTTATTCTACGACATATTCAAATAAAAAATATTCTGCTCTTTTAAAATACAAAGTGAGGTTATCATTTACACGTGATTTTTTTTACTGACAAACATTGTTCGATCTAATAATTTAAGTGCCGATAATGAAATCTATGGTCACTGTGTCTCGTTTCAAAATTTCAATTTACTTGGCTGTACAGTTTTCGAGTAATCAAAAAATCCATTCTTATACATGGGCTGTTATGCCAACGAGAGCAGAGATTACCATTTATGGTTTAAAAATATGTAATACAATAATGGAATATGAATAAAAAACATTTCGTGTACTAAATGAGACATTCACGTATAATCTATTAAAGCTTTCAAAAGCTTTGTCTGTCCGGTTCGAGAGTATTTTAGCAGAGAATGGAAAGGAAATAGTTTCATTTGTAGAAATAACGAGATGGATGGAATAGAAATAAAAGTAACTTGTAAAAGCAGGTTTGACATAGCATAAGCTTAATTACAAATTGAGATTTTTCTACTCAAAAATGTAGTCTATTGTAATTTGAAAAGGACTCAGAATTCTGTGTCAATTTTTAACGAGTTTTTAAGGAGGTTATGCTATGTCAAACCTGCTTTTACCATAAGTTACTTTTATCTAAATACTATTTATAACGTTATTTCTATAAATGAAACTACTTCCTTTTCACTCTCTGCTCAAATATTTTCGAACCAAACAGGCGGAGCTTTTTGAAACTTAACCTGATTATTCGTAAATGTCTCATTTACCATGTTAAAAATTTGTTTATTCTTGTTTCACTATTGTATCACATATTCTTCAACCATAAACGATAATCTCTACTGTTATCGCCATAGAAATATATTTTTCGATATTAATTATTCGAAAACTGTACAGACAAATAAGTTGAAATTTTGAAAACAAGTACAGTGACCATTAACAGTCATTCTCTATAAATTTGAATCCGATCTCTTTAATTTCATTTTACGCAACAACTTTCTCAAACATATTTTTAAGTTATCGAAACTTATATTAGTTTCTGCAAATACATAAACAATCATATACAATTTCATGGAACACTATCACGCCAACAGAATTCTTGAAAAATTCATACGAGTGCAGCGTACCAAAACGAATATCCACTTTCATAGCTGGTATTAGTCAGCGGCAGATAATGGTCCTTATGAAATCATTAATCTGTTAATGGGCGCGGGCGATCGTCGCCCTAGGAATCCACGCGCCCCACGCGCGCGCGCTCGTCCACATAAACACCACCACGCGAACAAGAGTGCGCCGTGGCTGCTGCTGGTTTCAGCCCCGCGTTTCCCATTCCCAATTCGAATTCGCCATGCGTGACTGAACGGAAACTGCGTAATCTGCGTAATACCCGTAACACGCCATTATGTTATTACGTTGGGGTGTTATGGGGGTTATGTCTCTCTCTCTTTCCCCCTCTCCACTTCTCTCTCTACGCTCGTCCCCCGCCATTGGCAGCCCCATCGGATTCGGCAAGAGGTATTAAAAGGCTCTTAACGTGCTTTTGAAAAAGGGGTGGCCGGCTTCCCATTCGCATGCCAATCCCCCCCCCCCCCCCCCCCTACCGCGCCCTCGAATGTTAAGTAGTCTGGTAACATGTGATATTTTGCAGATACTACCTGATTGTTGAGCAGTCTCTAGTGGTTATTGGTTGTGTGCTCCATTGCACGCGTTCCATTGCTCGGAATGAGCATCGAGATCCACCGCCCCCACTGTTTTTTAAATTCCCTTTGCATTCGAAATGCTTGTGGGGTAAGGTTGGGAAAATCGTATCTTTCTCGTTGAAAATGCACCTGTGTTACTATCTGATTTTTTAATTCAATTGGGTTATAGCTTGAAAGTGTAGCAGTGATGTTTGAATTGGCTTCAAATATTTGTCACGAAAACTAGAATTATTGTTATTAATGTTTATAGAAAAGTCGTTACCGAAGAATCACACGATTTAGAAAGTTTGCAATATCAATTATTTTCCAAGTGATCATCATGTATTAAAATTATGAAAAATTACATAACAAAGGGGAAATAGTACCGTTTATTGTAACCTGAAGAATATCAAGATACTATTCTTCGCTTCTGAGTAATATGCCTTTATGTGAAAAGTAGGGCGATTTTTGCAAAATTACCATAATTAATGTTTATAAATCAAGAATATGGCTTATACACATGTATAATATTTTCTTGACAAAGTAAACAATGAATAAAAATAGCAGCGATTCTTGTCTTTTATTACTTATTTCATTCTTCATATGTTTTCATATTATTTAATTAACCCTGTGACTACGAAATCTAAGGGAGAACGCTAATTTCAAATGAAGAAATTTGAGCTGTGATAAATGGAATGTTGGATTTTTAGAGCGTTTATAGGAGCCCACAGTAGCCTAGGCATTAATTTTATATATTCTAGTATCTGTTTGCATTTTTAATATATAAATTTTAATTTATATTCTATATTGTATACATTTCAAAACGTTAAACACGATAAAGTCTAGATGAAGCAGCCTATCAAATTACATTTGGCTTCATCACCAATTCTACTAATTTCAGCCACACTTCGTCATTAGTGTTTCTAAGTCAAAAAGTAAGAAATGAATAAAAATAGCAGGCATTCTTGACTTTTATTATTTATCTTATTTCTATATTTTTTCCTATACTATTTAGTTAATTATATATCTTCTACTAATATGTGTCTGTGTTTATAATATATCAATTTTAATTTACATTCTATATTTTATATTATATTATCTGCTTGAAAAATAGCAAAACATTAAAAACGATAGACTATTCGGCTTCATCAGGAATTCTATTAATTTCAGCCACCCATTCGCTTTATATTTCATGTGCCGGCTCACGGAATATCGTCATTAGTGTTTGTAAGTCAAAAAGTAAGAAATGAATAAAAATGGCAGACTCATGTTTAGCTTTTACTATTTATCTTATTCTATTATATATTATTATTCTATATCTTATTCTATATTTTTCCCCATATTATTTAATTAATTTGATATATTTTGGTATTTCTTTGTATTGCTAATACATGAATTATAATTTACATTCTATATTTTGTATTATATTATCTGCTTGAAAAATAGCAAAACATCAGAAACGATAGACTATTCGGATTCATCACGAATTCTATTAATTTCAGCCACCCATTCGCTTTATATTTCATGTGCGGACTCACGAAATACTGCTAATTAAACGACACGTATAATCTCCCACACTTCGTCAGTGTGTGGGAGTGTAGTGTTTCTAAGTCAAAAAGTAAGAAATGAATAAAAATAGCAGGCATTCTTGACTTTTATTATTTATCTCATTTCTATATTTTTTCCTATACTATTTTGTTAATTATATATCTTCTACTAATACGTGTCTGTGTTTATAATATATCAATTTTAATTTACATTCTATATTTTATATTATATTATCTGCTTTAAAAATAGTAAAACATCAGAAACGATAGACTATTCGGTTTCATCACGAATTCTATTAATTTCAGCCACCCATTCGCTTTATATTTCATGTGCGGGCTCACGAAATACTGCTAATCAAACGACACGTATAATCTGCCACGCCGGTGACCCTCTTCGGAATGCGAGTATTATACAGATTGCAAGTCGAAGCCCGTCCGAGGGCAAGATAATCCCGTTTGATGATAATGCGGATTGAAAGATTGGCTCTCCGGGAGAGGGAAGCATGTCGCGCAATGAAATGCAATATCGAAGGAGTCGCCGTCCGCCGAGCAATACGATCGAAAGTTTATTAGCTCCGAGAAGAGAGACTCTCACCCGGCGGCGCGAGATCACCCTCAACTCCAATCTTTACTCGGCACGTATCGCACCACCCGTTTATTTTAGCACTCTCCGACACGTGTTCCACCTCGGCGATCGACGCTAACTTGATCTATGAACTTTCGCACGCCTGTCGCTGACGGACAAATATTTTTGCTTTATCTTTAAAGATTTGTTTAAGGTTTTTTGTTTCGTGGAAGGAGTTTATGAAGTATATTTTCTTGAGAACGATAAGTTTTCGCTTGGGAAGATTTATGGGTTTATTTTTGTAAGAAGGAAAGATTGTTCTTTGAGAAAATGTGTTTTCTCTTGAAATGAAACTTTCTTTAATATCTGAATTTATTCCAGGTGTAAGGGCTTATGCAAATAGTCTGTTTTATCTGCTGTATAAATTATTTCTAAAATGGGTTAGTTTATGAAATATTTTCCGGCTTTCATTGCATAAGGACGGTTAATTTTACATTATTTTCTATAAGCAATTAACAATGCTGTGTCCATCAGAACATTAAAAAGAAAATTTGCTTGTAGCAAATTTGTCATTGCTGGCTCATCCTCAATAGAAAGAAATTTATAAATAATTGCAACAACAATTGCATTCGTCTCTAATTCTTATCTTGTTATTACTAACGAATGGATTTCGCAAATTCGCATAGTACGTTCAAATATCCACGATTTTAAGAATAACTTTAAGACTCACTAAAAAGTACTCGCACACCCAATGTTTTTAACAAAAGTCTTGATAAAAAAGAGAACTCTTCTTTGTAAAGAGAAATACATTTTCTTAAACAAAAAAGTGGCCATTTCAAATAAAAATTAATTTCCTTAAAGGAGAAATTGTTATCTTTATTAAGAAATTTTTTAAAAATACTAGGTGTGACAATACCTTTTTTGCGACCATAAAAAGAAACACTTTCAAAAATTCTTGCAATAAATGAAGTACGTGCTAGATAACATACATTTCCTTAAAGCAGAGACTGTTTTCTGTTTCAAGAAAATTTATCGAAAGTAATAGCTGAGCAGGTAGCTTTTTTCCACAATAAAAAGAAACACTTACAAAAATTCTTATAATAAATCAAGTGCGTGGTAGAAAAACATTCATTTTCTTAAAGCAGAACTGCTTTCTGTTTCAAGAAAATTTATCAAAAATTCTAACTGTGCAAGTACCTTTTTTCCACAATAAAAAGAAACACTTACAAAAATTCTTATAATAAATCAAGTACATAATAGAAAAACATACATTTCCTTAAAGCAGAACTGCTTTCTGTTTCAAGAAAATTTATTGAAAGCACGAGTACTTCTTTCTTTAGCTACTGCATATGCAATAATGCTAATTCGAAGATATATGAATCGCCCTGTATAAGAACGAGCGGTAAAAGTAATTCACACAATCACAGAGGCTTAGATAAGTTTTAAGTAACAGTTTATTGGAACGTCGCGCATGAATGCCACGTGTATTCATTACAAGGGAGCGTTGCGTGGAGGTTTCGTGCTATTATATTCCATCATGTGCTTTGATATCGCGGTAACGTTGAGTTACACGCCATTATCCTGTTACATTATTCCGTCTGCTAGACTATACGAGCGCCAGTATAAGTGGAGCGCCGATTACGTGGAAGTTAATGCCTCCGTTTTAAATCGTGTCCAATCAGACATGTCTATAAGCTGTGTCAGGATAATGGATTCTCTTTTCAAAATTTCATTACACCAAAAATACATTATTTCATCCTTTCTTCGTTGCAAAATTTAGTTTTAGCCTAGAATTTTTGCTGGTTGGAATTAAAAACAGAGTGAAATGAATTATTGCAATTGTAGAGGCAAATGCAATAATTATCAAAGATGCTTTGTTGTTTCATTTTTTTTAAGAATAATGTAGTGTTACTTGAAAATTGAGTTGCACTAAGAATACATTATTTCTTTGTGTTGTCAATTTCATGAATAATTGATTAAATGTCAAATGTATTATTAGTTTAAAATTATTTTTATTTACGTGACAACAGTCATTGCATTTGGAACATTATTATTTATAATTATTATGGCTGCATCAAACATTGTCAGTATGTTAATTAATTCTTACTGCGTCAACATGTTTGACTAATCTACTTTAAGTATAATTATAACAATAATATAACTAAGAGTTCTTTATATGAAACACGTTTTAAACCTACAAGGCTGAATAAAAGCCATTGCATTTCGAACATTGTTATTTATAATTATTATCGCTGCGTCCAACACTGTCCCAAAGTTAATTAATTCTTGCAATGTTAACAGGACTAACAGTTATTCATGCGAAACAAGCTTTAAACGTACAACGCAGAATAAAAGCCATTGTATTTTTCCGCAACCAAATTTGACGTTCGATAACAATAGTCATTGTATTTAAAAAATTATTATATTATTTATAAATATTATCACTGCGTCCAACATTGTCCCAAAGTTAATTAATTCTCGCAATGTTAACAGGACTAACAGTTATTCACGCGAAACAACTTTTAAACACAGAACGCAGAATAAAAGCCATTGTATTTTTCTCCAACCAAATTTGACGTTCGATAACAATAGTCATTGTATTTAACAAATTATTATTTATAATTATTATCGCCACGTGAAACATTGTCCCAAAGTTAATTAATTCTCGCAATGTTAACAGGACTAACAGTTATTCACGCGAAACAACTTTTAAACACACAACTCAGAATAAAAGCCATTGTATTTTTCTCCAACGAAATTTGACGTTCGATAACAATAGTCATTGTATTTAAAAAATTATTATTTATAATTATGATCGCTGCGTCCAACATTGTTACAAAGTTAATTAATTCTCGCAATGATAACAGGACTAACAGTTATTCACGCGAAACAACTTTTAAACATACAACGCAGAATAAAAGCCATTGTATTTTTCTCCCGCCAAATTTGGCGCTCGGTGACAATAGTCGTCGGGTTTCGAGCAGCTGTCATTTATAATTGTCATCGGCGCATTCATCCCGACTGTGTTAATATATGCATGGGAGTGGACGCGCACCGACTATAACCATAGGGATCCTTTTAATACCGCGGCCGCGCTCGGCTTACCGCGCTCCATGCAGATAGAAAGTTTCCAGTGCTGGTTGTCGAGGAACTGTACGTGTATTTGTGTATGTGTGTGTGTGTTTGCGTGTGAAAAATCGAGTGGAACGAGAATCGAGAGGCGGTGAGTTACGCTCGAAGACAGATGGAGGTTTTATTCGCCGCTGTCGATCCTCCTCGATCCTGTCATCACTTGCTCGCTTGCTTGAAATGACTGCGCGGACCCACTGTCGACCGCCGCGCCGCTCCTACATGCTCCTGAATATTCATCAGCCTTCACTCCATTGAATACGCCGCATTCTATTGATCTGCACGCTTAAATCGGATAGCCGGCTATAAACACCCCGCGCACGCTGCTGCTTCCAAGAGTATTTGCACAGTTGAAGAATTTATAGTAACAATTCAAGAAAAATGAAAGTTTTGTTAGTGAAATGAAAGAGAAACGAAGATTTTGAGGTAGAATTGTTATCACTTCACATTATTTGTATTGAAAATGATAATTTTTCATTGTATTATGCAATATTGCTGGAGAAATATTAGTATTTATTGAATTTATTCGTTGAAATTTATTACTAAATATTGAAATTAATGGGTCAAACCAAGAAAGTACTGTTATAATTAACCCAGTATTTTCAACCCTTTCTTTTATTGCTTTATTTTAGATTGCTGCATTAGTTTATTTACTGTTTTAATGGTTTTATTGTGCATATTGCAAATAAACTAATATCTTCAGTTTTAGAAAAGTCTGTCAATATTACAATAATATTAAATTACAAATACAGTAATATTATCTGATTATAATTAATCAAAGTTTCTCGAACATCCCTAACAAAAAGTTTCGGGGCAAACATGTGAATAAATGACTTTAAAATTTTGACCGATGTTTAACAATACTTATAATAGTATTTTATTTATACTTCTATCAAATTTCTTCAAACCGAATAACATTTTCACACATTTAATTTTCCAATTACTTTTCAATATAAACAAACATACACCTAAATTTGAGCCGTTTATTTTGAAAGTGGCGAAAGTCCATTCATAGCAATCAAAAACTTGTTATTTCTTAAATAATGTTAATATTCTGCTAATTGAGATGATACATTTGACACCCTTAGAAACCCAAAAACATTATTCCACTATGTTATCCATTACCCATATTTTTAAATTTAATTCAACGCGAACCCTTCAATATCTCGATTGGAAGATAAATGAAGTTAGACCACATTCAAAATAAACGGCTTATTTAAACAATCAAGAGACCGAAAGTCGAGAAAGGAATCAAGAAGAACAATAAGTTTAGTGTACGTTGCGCCACCCTTTGGATTCGGTTGGCGGGACAAGAAGGCCAACCAAGCGAAGCGTAGGCGCACCCTCTGGCATGAGTTCAGTGGCGAGCTGCACGCACGAGTTCCACGGGTTATTGAGGACAGGGATGCCAAGATATTGAAATCCTCTCCTTTGTAACGTCGCGAGGCTGCAAAGACGGTCCCACAGGTACGTGATCACATTACATTAGCGAGTAGTTCGACCCCATCCGGCGGCGGCCGCCTCCCACGTATGTACAGGCTGATTCACTTCTCTTTCAATTACGACTCTCAGGTGTATTGTATTGGATAATTATAAGTTGTTTGATAATTTTAATTGTATTGAAGTGTTTGTCAATACTTTCTCAGACCCTTTTAATATGTAATCTAGAATAATACAAAGACTATTGTACAGGCAGATTCACTTCTCTTTTAATTATGACTCTCAGGTGTATTGTATTGGATAATTATAAGTTGTCTGGCAATTTTAATTGTATTGAAATGTTTGTCAATACTTTCTCAGACCCTTTTAATATGTAATCTAGAATAATACAAAGACTATTGTACAGGCTGATTCACTTCTCTTTCAATTACGACTCTCAGGTGTATTGTATTGGATAATTATAAGTTGTTTGATAATTTTAATTGTATTCGAATGTTTATCAATTCTTTCTCAGACGCTATTTATTACACTTAATATGTAATCGAGAATAATACAAAAATTACTGACTCATCTTGTACAGGCTGATTCACTTCTCTTTCAATTACAACTCTCAGATACATTGTATTGGATAATTATAAGTTGTTTGATAGTTTTAATTTTATTCGAATGTTTGTCGATTCTTCCTCAGGCGCTATTTATTACATTTAATATGTAATCTAGAATAATACAAAGACTATTGAGTCACCTTGTACAGGCTGATTCACTCCTCTTTCAATTACAACTATCAGATACATTGTATTGGATAATTATAAGTTGTCTGGCAATTTTAATTGTATTCGAATGTTTGTCGATTCCTCCTTAGACGCTTTTAATATGTAATCTAGAATAATACAAAGACTATTGTACAGGCTGATTCACTTTTCTTTCAATTATGACTCTCAGATACATTGTATTGGATAATTATAGGTTGTCTAATAATTTTAATTGTGTTGGAATGTTTTCACTGTGTTTAGTATTTTATTGTATGTAATCTAGGATAATACAAAAGCTATTGAGCCATCTTGTATAGGCTGATACACTTGCCTTTGAATCATTAGTGTCAGAACAACTTTCTCTAAAAATGCAGTACATTTTGTTACGTGTCCTGTAGATAAAATATAATATTAAATGTGTATAATATAAAATGCAGACAGGAGTTAGCAGTCATTCCAATATAATTAAAAATATTAGATAGTTTATAATTATTTTGTATACTATAAAACACTCTATATTACACAAACAATTAAATTGATGCATACATACTTAATAAAAAATGTTGTATGTCAAAATTAGATTGTCATACAAAATGTTTATTGTAATATCTTGCTAGAACGTTACCGGTCCAGTACGATTGTCAAACCGTATAGTTTGATTTGCCCTTTATTCTGATATAATATATTTTGTTTCATTACTTTCCAAAGTGTAACTCAACAATTTAAGGTTAATTCCGTTCCCCACCGAAATTCATTTGTTACTTTGCCATACAAAATAACTATAGCACTTCCATTTAACATTCTTTCTTCATATTTTGTTACTATGCTTTTCGATTTAACTGAACCACTGAAAATTGCAAATTGATTTCTATGTTTTACTTTGTCATGTTAAATAACTACAATTTTTAAATTAACACTGTTCATCGGATCCGTGCCGATTAAGTGCCGCGTGGTGTGAATCAGCCTTAAGTTGGTCGCAAAGAAAAGGCGGGCAGAACGGCTGATAAAGGAAAGCAGGGAATAAGGAAGGCGGAAAGAGAAAGCATTCACCTGCAAGGAAATCGCCGTTCTTTCCGGCGATGCCGTCTAATGCCGTTTGCGTCCACGTTCTCCTGCCCTTTCGCTGGCAAGACGCAGAGAGCATCGGTGCAGTCCCGTTTAGGTTAGGGTACGTGTGCGGCATAAGGTCCTGCGTTGCCTTAACGGAGTCCTGCGAAATTCGTTTAAAAGAGTCCTTTCAGAGCTGTATTGCCGGTGAATGTGAAAACAGGGCACGGATTACTGATAGTACTTTCTTTAGAAAGCCACTTTATTCCACTTGGATGCACAATGTTTACAATAATTTAGTTATTTGTGTAACTCGCATAATGTGTACGAAGTTCTTAGATATATTCAGTTAAGATATTTTTATTAATTTAATATGTAAAATTCTACTTCTGTATTTTATTATTTAATTAATAAGTGTGTAATATTAAAAATTACATGCTGACGTTAGATTGTAAGTTATATTCTTTTGAAGATATTCAAGAAATACATTTATGGATTTTAATATAGTTTTTACTTAACTTTGCCTTTTGATTATTTATACTTTTTGAGATAATAAGTTACTGTTTCTAATTAATTCATCATTTTCTGTCCAAGGAATAAATTGAAAACATATCAGTTTCAAACAAATAACTGTTTATATAAATAATATCCTATAAATATTGCACTTGGATACACAATATTTACGATAACTTATTTATTTATGCATTCTGATAATAATTTTCTCTTTGTAATAAATTTATGGTTTCATTTGCGAAGAATAACTTGAAAATATATTAACCTCCAAAAAGTAACATTTATATAAATGACATTCTATAAATATTGCACTTTGATACACAATATTTACAATAACTTATTTATTTATGCATTCTGACATAATACTTTACTGTTTGTAATAAATTTATGGTTTCAGTTCCAAAGAATAACTTGAAAATATGTTAACCTCCAAAAAGTAACATTTATATAAATGATATTCTCTAAATATAAAACTTCCCGCTTACAGTGAAGGGTAAGCTTGTTTACGCGAGCACACAGCAAGTCACTTTCCGGCTTAATGGGGATGTAACGGGATTCCGAAGCAGGTTGCATGTATGAACAGTTGGAGGGTATAATACTTAATTCGATGTGTACATTAAAGCGCACACCCTCGAGCGGTCGAATGCGGTCATATAAAAAGGCTCGCAGGGAAATGCGGCGGCGGCGGCGACGACGGCGGCGGCGCTTTACCGACCACGCCTGCGAACATTTATTTCAGTTAAGGACGCCACTTCCTCGCGGAAGGCGCTGCTACTCTTCGCCCTCGAGACGCAATTATTCCTAATTATTCCGGCGCTTCGCCGCGCCACGAAAGACGGCATTAACAGGCCGGCGAACTTAACGGTCGCGGCGAAAAGTCCCAATGGGATCCATTAAAAATGCGTCCGTTAAAACATTTTTTCTTTTTTTTTCTCCTTAGAATTGTGTTCTTGATTTTCTTTGGAGTGCTTTTGCGGATTTATTTTTATCGTCGATCACAAATAATTTTTGCACTAATTGTATTAGTTAATAAATCTCTGGTTAAACAAATTGTCATAAATCAAATGTAAATATATAAACTGGTTGCAAGAATTTATTATTGTTTAAATTAAGTTAATTACAGTGTGCACGCAATCTCATGCGAAATCAGATTAGTTAACCAAAGATCCTTATAATTTTTTATTTCGATCCCCAATTTTGTAATTCTTTTGTTAAAAAATCTGAAATATAGAAGCTGTTTACAAGAATGTATTATTCTTTAAATTAAGTTAATTACAGTGTGCACGCAATTTCATGCGAAATCAGCTTAGTTAACTAAAAACCATTCTAATTTTTTGTTTTGATTCCCATTTTGTAATCCTTTTGTTAAAAAATCTGAAATAATTTCTCTAAATAGTCTTAGGAGGTACTTCAAAGAAAATTACAACAATCACCCTAAAGCAATTGTTTTTGAAACGAAATAGGAAAAAAGATCGTCAATTGCAGAAGGTTCTACAATTTGAGTAAGCACTATTATTTTTAAAGAAGCTGTGGCCAGGGGACAGCATGGCGAGCCAAACGGAGTATGTTGCTAATTCGCAAGGAAGGTTCTTAGCCTCCTATAACATGCTCGCCACGTAAAGGGATTGGTTCGCTCATTAGAAGGTAACTACGAGTATCCTCCAGTCGACTCTCACACCGCCTTGCGCTCTGCGTCGCCTGGCCACTTTGAAATTCACGCTGTAACTCCTCTTTCTCTTTGTCTCTCTTTGTCCCTCTTTCACTCTCTTGCACACACACACAGACACACAGACACATTGGTTACTCTCACGATTTACAATGGAATTACAACGCGGTGACGCGGGTTTTCAGCACTCGCCGCCCGCTTATTTTCCCGGCACACAAAAGAGGTTAGTTTCGTCCACTCGGCATTACACTCGCCGCCCGGGCGAATGGTCGCCTTGTTGTTGGCGCTGTCGAGTGGCAGACGCGCGAACTTCATTAGGCGAAATCCCAGGGAAATATTTCCGCGATGAGATTTCTGTGCTGATTTGGGTGAGGTGCAATCTGTTTTGTATGGATGCTTTGTTGTTTGTATGTTTTGGTAGAAGAATATTTCGTTGTTTGAACAGGTCTTGTATTGGATTGTTTATAAATGCTATGAGAATAATTTATATTGTTAAGTACAGGATTTGCAATATTTCACGGTACAGCACAAATAATTGAAATTATTAGATAATTTGTAAACGTTGTGGGGTTAATTTATATTACTTTGTATGGCATAATTAAAATTACTGAATAAATTGCAATCATTCAAGAATGTGTAGCAATATAAATTAATGGCACACATAGAAATTTATAGCAACTTTAACTTATTTAGGAATTTTCATTATACACCAATGTTTCGCAAATTTAAATATATGAGGATAATATTAAAAAAGTAATTGAGAAAGAACATCAGACAGTTATTGGTGAAAGACTAATCAAACGTTTCTTGTATTTGCTGCCAATTTAACAATTTAGTCTTTATTTCGTAATGTTATCATTTTTATTCTGACATTAATGAATACATCGAGATCTCACAATTCAATCACCATTTTTCAATATCACAATTCTTATTTTCACCTCAATAAATAAATAAAGAATTTATTTCGAAGTAAATTGAAGTGAACTACCAACGATCGAACGATAGCCACGAAACGTCCCCATAACGTGACTCACCCCATATAAATATGTGTCAGGCTTGCTATCCTCCCAGTGATCTGATTGCCGTCGCAGTCCGACTCATTCATGGTAAGCGTTCCCTGTCACGCAGCCGCACAGTGGCTTGAATGGAGAAAAATGCGGACGAAATTAGTTTTTGAACTCGAAGAACTTGATGGTATTGCAGAAGATAAATGTGGAGCATGGTGCTTTCAATGCCGCTGATTCATATTCGAATTACAGATTCTAACCTAACAAAATTCTAACCTGATATATTCTTATCGTTAGATAAGAACTGCTATCTTTTCTTAATAAAACTCGACGCAAATATCGAATGTCTTAAAATCTTCATTGAAAAGCACTTGTAGTTCAATGTATGGTATGGAACAGAGGTTAGGTTGACACGGCGCACAGTAGGTTAGATGGAGAAAACTGTCGACACAATTAGTTTTTGAACCTGAAAAACTTGCAAACCTTGTAGAACAGTGCCAGCCAAGTGAGGGGCCCGTCACGCGCTTCTTTCCCTTTCCACTACGGCAATTGAGGGCTACTCACTACCCTCACTACCTGCTAGCTATCTTACCCCTCTCCAGAAAAGTCAATTTTTGCTCATTTTTAACAGTTTTGATTTTTTTTGGTGGACTTCCCGACCTTCCCCGGCACTGACATTTGGTGGAGAATGTGCCCTTGCGGCAAGGAAGAAGTGATACAAATTTCAGAGCCCTAGCTCAAAGTTTAGTTTTTCACCTATTTTCGACCCTCGAAAATGGTCAATTTTTTCAAGTTTCTCAACATCGGCCGAACCCCGGATATTTTGATTGTTTTCGTATCAGGGTGGATAGAGAACAAAGAATCCGTGAAAAAAAGTCCGGATTTGCAACGAGAACGGGTCGAAAAACCGTCCAGAATAGTCCATTTTTGCTCATTTTTCACGGTTTCTATTTTTTTTGGTGGACTTCCCGACCTTCCCTGGGTCTGAAATTTGGTGGGTAATGTTTTTTTGCATGAAGGAAGATACCATAAAAATTCCAGAGCCCTAGCTCGAAATTTTTTTTTCGGCAAATTTTTCTTAAGGGGTACCCCTTCAGATTTTTTCACGATTCTTCGAAGGTCCCCGAACTCGGGTTTTTTCTTCAGGAATCGAATGTTTATGGATGAAAACGGATAGAAAATAAGAAATCCGTCGAAAAAAGTCCGGGTTTCTATGGAAAACACTAAAAAAACTGCCATTAAAGTTCGATTTTTTCGGAATTTTCGCTGTCTTTTCCCATATTTTTTGGACTTCCCGACATTTTCCGGGACTGAAATTTGGTGAGAAGTCTCCCCTTGCACCAAGGAAGATGTGCTATAAATTTCAGAGCCCCAGCTCAACATTTTTTTTTCCCCATATTTGTGGCCATCGAAAATATCAAATTTTTCAAAGGTCCCTGAACCCGGGTTTTTTCTTCGTGAATTGATTGTTTGTGTATCAGAACGGATAGTAAACGACGAATCCATGAAAAAAGGCCGGATTTGTACCGAAAATACCAAAAAATCGCTTCTGAATAATGTATTTCATCTAATTTTCACGGTTTTTCCCCTATTTTTTGATCAATATAGTTTTATTAACGCTTAAAGAATCTTTATTAAACAAAAAGACTGACTGCGAGTTATGTATGCTTTATTCGGATTTCGTACTCGTTATTTCGGGAGTTCGTACCAAAAAGGGTTGTAAACCTTGTTTGTTATGTACCACCCCTTGTGCCGTTTTACTACAGTTCTATTAAGCACACTTTTTGGAAAAGTCCGCCGTACCAAAAGGGTTGAACTTTACGGCCAGGGCGACAAGATGCATTACCAGCGCACGTCACTATCATAGAAGTTTAGTGCCGTAATCTTTGCGTGGCTTCGGCGGCCGCAGGAAACACATGGGGGAGATCGCAAGAGTTATTACGGGAATTTAACTGTTTAGTTCCTTGGTGGCAGGCTAATGAAGCCTTATGGTTATGTGCGAGTATCCCTCCGACACTATCCACTATTTATAATTTTTCGAGCGTTTATAGCCTTTATTAAGAGTAAGGTTTATGGCGGTTATTGATAATAAATTCTTAGTACGGGAATCTGTAAATCTTGCTTGATAGTGTTCTCTTAATGTTGTTCTTAGTTTCCTAGTAATAAAGAGAGATGATTTATACCGCAAGAGTTTGGGTTGGGAAAGTTTGCAAGGTTTGTTGAAGAATATCTGATTTTTTTATTCTGTTGATATCAGCTAATATAGAAAGGAAAATAAGACGAATTTGAAAATGAACATTGCATTGTGTAAAGTACTCTCTCAATGTTATAAAAATCAATTTCCAAATATGTATTTTTATAACTATAATTAATGTCATCTTAAGATCTCGTGTGTTTTGCTCAGCAATTAAATTGAAAAATGATATTTTCTAAATTAATTATAGAATTACTTTGTATATTTGCTAGCATGAGTTTCCCTGAATGAACTTGTGCACCACCATTGAAAAGTTGTATACGACATTTTTACTGATACCATTATTTGTGCAAGCGACATGTTTGTGTAAAGCAATAAATCTTACTATTCTGCATCTTTTTTATTTTTATGATCTCTATCTCTATTTCTATCTTTATCTATATTAGAGTATGATATAGGGAACATTGATTGTTTGTATGTCCATTGTCTACAAACAATACAAAGCAATAAAAAGAAAAGTAATATAAAAGAAAACTAATGATTACACGTGTTGCATGTTATATGTTAATTATGTAATTGATACAACAATCTTCTTATGTTATAGAGGATGTTCACAGTTTGGTCCCATTATAAAATTTTTCGAAATTGTTTAACGCTAACCATTGTTATTGTCTTTTACATTATTTCAAACGCATTTTGTTTCTTTTTATTACTTTATTTCAAGTCGCATATTGTATGCTTTAATTTATATTGAGAAATCAATACACTCTTATTAAACTTGACCAAGTTTCTACATTTTTCATGTATAATAAACTTTGTTATAAATTAACCCTGATTATCGTTGAATCGGGGGAATCGGGATTCGAGGTCAAAGGTTCCATCAGCTTTATATTTCACGGTGGTCGGGCGAGGAGCGGCTAAGTGAAGTAAAATATATCTAAGCGAGGGTACGAATTGAAAGGACGAATTGCGTTCTCCCTATCGATGCAAGTCCAATGGTTCTGGGAATTGGGCTGCCAATTCTTATCTGGGAAGGATGCGCGCAGCCCCGCTAGGATATAGGTCGTAGGGAGTGGGAAGCGTATCCCCGCGGAGGCCAGACCAGCCCAGTGGATCGTCGTGTCCCCCCTTATAAAGCTAAGTTAGGATAAGACTCCCGTGGGAGCCGCGGCTCAACGGGGGGATGATGTACTCACCCCGAAACTGCTGATAGTATCCTGGGAAAACGGTGGCAGCACTCATTCAAAACCTGGGCTACTTTATTTCTCGGCTTTCCTTCCTCTCCTCGCCGAGAGCATTCGTTCTTCTTTCCAGTTTCTTCGTTCTGTCTTCTTTGTTTTTATGTCCAAAGCACGAAAGTGCAAGACTTTTTATTTGTTATAGTTTGATTGATATCACTATTTGGCCGTTCAGTAATCTGTTATTTAGGTTGCACGTATCGTTTATATTATTCAGGTGCGGATTTTATATCTAGCAAACATTTACGTGTTAATTTATACTATGAAATATATGTATAAATATGGATAGAGCTCTTTTGAACTCATTAACGGAAAAACGTTGACAGCACCCATTCGAAACCTGTGCTACTTTGTTTCGAAGCTTTCCTCCCTCTTTTTGCCAAGAGCAATTATTTTTCTTCGCAGTTTCTTCATTCTGTTTTATCTATTTTCATGTAAAGTAGACGAAAATACAATTTTTCATTGTTTTTCTATTTCTTATCGTTTGCTTAATACTGTTTTAACTACTTGAGTGGTTAGTAATTCGTTATTAGAGTTGTAGGAATCAATGTATGAATACATATATTGAGTAAATTATTTAGTTATAGAATTTATACATGGTAAACATTTTTGGACCAATTTACATTATGATACATATCCTAATTGAATTAAGTTTCGTTCGTTAAATTACAGAAATCGTTACATTATTCGCGTTTATAAATCTTTTCCAATGATTTAGTACGTAAAAATGTGTTAATTTATGATTACTGATTTCAATTCGACTAAATAATTTAGCCTCTTCGATCAATTTGGTACAAAACCATACCGTTTGTACTCATTGAGCACTTTCGAAATGAATTTTCTTTTTCTTGCTTTCTCAATTCGCTAGTTGACATTGCAATTTTTACGAGACGTTTCTCAATTAACATACAATATTTTACTAGAAAATATAAGCCGCGAATTTAAATAAGAAAACAAATAAGATGCATAAAATTACAGACTGCTAATATGTTTGTAATAGTTATCTCGATAATCATTGACAAATGCAGATCAAATTGTATTTATTATATATTTTTATATATGTTTGTGAGATGTTTTTCAATCGAAATGTAATATTTTACCAGAAAATATAGGCCGCGAATTTCAGTAAGAAAACAAATAAGATGCATAAAATTACAGACTGCTAACATGTTTATAATAGTTATCTCGATAATCTTTGACAAATGGAAATCAAATTGTATTTATCATGTCATTTAGCGACTGTAACTCTTGCAGTCCATTAGCACGTTAAATACAGCCGGAACATGTCCAAACATGTTTACCAGATGGTTCCGGCAACAGGAAATACGGGATATCACATCGAAGCGAATCAATCAATTACGAACGTGCACGACGAGTGATATTGAAATATTGTGAAGTGCCGGTGAAAGGCTGCTATTAGGTTGCTGCGTCCTCATTTCTCTCGGAATTTCCGGCGAAATTAAAACCGGTACGATTTCGAGAACGAGTTTATTTAATTAACAATATATTGGACATTAATATCTACGAGCAATATCCATTTAATGGGTAGCTTGTCAGTTTCGTGCGCAAGAGAATTGATTGGCCGCTGCGAAGGGAAGCGCACGAAATATAACCGTTCGAATAACCCAATATTAATGAGTCCCGTTTTCGATCTTTATTCAATCTATTCGATTTGTCTACTTTCTTTTTGCTTGCCTGCTTTATTCGCCATGGGAATTAAAATGTATGAAAGTTGCTGGTTTCTAACGAATCAAAAATTCGTTCCTTTTTTTTCTTTATCTCGTTTTATTTTATTTGTCGCGTAGGAAGAGGCGTAGGAATTGTTTTATTTTTTAATTACTTTAGTTCGAAAATTGCAGGTATCAGAAAATCAAAAATTCCTTTCTCGACACTTTCGTCGCCCAAGTTGCAAATTTTTAACTCTTTCGCCACACCTTATTAAAAATATTTATTAACGTTATTTTTGTCGAAATAAATATATACAAATACTACAAAGTAAGTACTTTGTAGTATTTCTACATATTTGTATATACAAAGTAAGTACTTTGTAGTTAAATAATACAAAGTAAGTTAATCATATCACTTAACATACCAAAATGCCCTTAATCATCGAATATTCGTGATCAAAAAATTCCTGGGAGCCGAAACTTTCCCTATAACTCAGAGAGCCATTTTTCCCACGGCTAGAGAGAAACATCCCTATCGAGATAAAAATGTTTGCCGGATCGATTTCTGTAAATAGATGTTCGAGAGTTACTAGCATGAATTTCACTGAATGAATTTCTGTGCCATAATTGAGAAATTTTATGCGATACTTTCACTGATATCATTGTTTGTGCAATTAACATACAACATGCAATGTATATAATCATTACTTTTCTTTCGTTGTCTTTTTATTTCTTTATTTCAGGTTGCATATTGTATGCTTCAATTTATATTGAGAAATTAATACATTCTTATTAAACTTGACCAAATTTCGACATTATCCTTCGTGTATAATAAACTTTGTTATAAACATTAATATTTCTGTCTTTTGCTGTTTTTCCTCTCATTTGTCATGTACCCAGCATCTAACCACACACACACATACAATGAGAGCACAGACAGGGCTGGTTGCGGAGAAGTAAAGGGTAGGGAAGTTTCGGGTGGCAGATAAACCGATTATTCGTTCCTTTTTTTGGCTTTTCTCTTGAAAGTAGCTTCGCCGGAGTAGTTCCTATTCCTTGGTCACCGGATCCATCCTGGAGGGAAGTCCTGGATGGGATGGATCCGCCCAATATTGGCTTGAGCGGGCGCGGAGGGTTGGGGGGTTGGGAGGGGGAAACTTTTGGCACGATAAGACGACAAGTGTCGGATACTATAGGGATACTCCCGGTGGCGCGCTTGATACCTCAGCCAAGAGAGCGGCATCTCGCGCAGACTTGAACCGAGCAAGTTCAATCCTCAGCAGAAATCGATCCGGCAAACATTTTTATCTCGATAGAGACCTTTCTCTCTTTCACTCTGGGAAAAATGGCTCTCTGAGTTATAGCGAAAGTTTTGGTTCCCGGGAATTTTTTGGACTTGAATATTCGATGATTAAGGGCATTTTGGTATGTTAAGTGCGTTTTTACATATTTGGAGTATTAATTTGCATCATTTTTCTATTTTTGGGTGGTTTTAAAAGCTGGCATTGATTTTGTGAAACACTCACCTGAAAACCAAACAAGTACTTATACTTTGTTTGTTGTCAAAAATATTTTTATTTCCATGGAGACGTTTTTCTCCAGCTGTGGAAGAATGGCTCTCTGAGTTATAGTGAAAGTTTTGGTTCTCGGGATTTTTTGGTCTCGAATATTCGATGATTAAGGGCATTTTGGTATGTTAAGTGCGTTTTTACATATTTGGAGTACTAGTTTGCATCACTTTTCTATTTTTTGTGGTTTTAAACGTTTGCATTAATTTTCTGAAGCATTCACCTGAAAACCAAACAAGTACTTACACTTTTTTTGTGGTTAAAAATATTTTTATCTCGATAGAGACGTTTCTCTCTAGCCGTGGAAAAATAGTTCTCTGAATTGTAGGGATAGTTTTAGTTTTGGGGAATGTTTTAGTGTCGAATATTGGACGATTAAGGGCATTTTGATACGTTAAGTGATGCGATTAACTGTATTTGTACATATTTGGAGTACTGTAAAATTTGTGTACTACTTTGTATCATTTTTCTATTTTTGAGCTTCTCCGAGTTCGTATTGATTTTCGAAAGCGTTCATCTGAAAGTCGAAACAAGTATGTACTTACCCTTTTTTTTATCACCAAAAACATTTTTATTTCCATAGAGTTCTTCTCTCGCCGTGAGAAAAATAGTTCTGTGTGTTCCCGCGAAACTTTCGAGTTTGTGGAACGTGCGTTGTAAAAAATCACGCGATGAAGTGAATATTTATAAAGCGTTATATGTAAAATAGTGGGAATGGAAATGGAAACAAATATTCGAGAAAATTGAACAGAAACGACTTGGTTTTTTAATTTCAGATATAGTTTTACATAACATTCTACAGTTACCAACATTTTCTTTGAATACGTCTTATAGTTTTAGGAGTATTTCCTTCCACAATATATTAATATTAATTCAGAAGTAAATCACCTAGTTATAAATGGCTTCAAGTAATGTTCACTAACAACAATACTTTTGCAATTTTATAAATTTTATATGGCTATGTGTGCAACACGTAGCCAGGTTAAAAAAACCTCTTTTAAGAATATATTTTTATACTTTATACTTTAATTTAAATGAATCACCAATAGCAATATTACGCTTTTTATTATTATACTAACAAATACACAAACGTAATCTAACATCTGCCAGAATATTTAATCATCTTACAATACTTGTATAATCTCCAAAAAGAGTTTAAGAATTAATGAACCATAATATTTCTTCGAATGACGAATCGAATGATCAAAGTCCCACCATCAATAACAGGACACACATTCCGAGGAACGTGCAGACTGTTTAATGGGAGGAAAGGGAGGAGAAATTTGCGCGGGGTGTGAAGTTAAAAAAGGATTCCGGATAAAAATGGCCTTCAGCAGCACCGGCGGCATCTCCGTTCCCTTAATTGCTTCGCCGGGTTATTAATTAACCTATTAATTTAATTAATTTAATGTACCATTGCAACCGGTTCCGCCCACTGTGCCAGCTTCCAACTTCGACTTTGTAACTGCTAACAGCTTATTAATGCAGATCCTCCGATTTCTTTGCTATTCCTCCTCCTCGGTTTTAAGCGCGATTACCCGCATCGACGTTCCTCCTTCGTTATCTCCGATACACCCTATGAATACCACTGCCTCATTACTGCATTACCAAATCCAATTTTCCCCCCGATTTACTTCTCAGTACACTCGCACCGAGCTATTTCTCGAATTGTGTTACGCTGATGTCGTTTATGCTTATTCGAACGGCCCGCAGCAAACTAATTTAATTTTAAATTTATTTAAAAGTAATATTTGCGATTGTAATAAAATTCGTTTGGATTAAACAAATGTTGATAAGGTTAGATGACAATAAATATCCATAATATTATTAATATCGTATTGGCATTAATAAGCAAATTCGAAATTTCCCATAGCCTTGCATAATACATTGGAAATGTGTTATAATTATTGTTTGAAATTTTATTGTTATTTCTCGAATTGTGTTACGCTGATGTCGTTTATGCTTATTCGAACGTCCCGCAGCAAACTAATTTAATTTTAAACTTATTTAAAAGTAATATTTGCAATTGTAATAAAATTCGTTTGGATTAAACAAATGTTGATAAGGTTAGATCACAATAAATATCCATAATATTATTAATATTGCATTTGCATTAATAAGCAAATTCGAAATTTCCCATAGCTTTGCATAATACATTGGAAATGTAATATAATTATTGTTATATTTGGCCGTAAAGATTGAAATTTTATTGTTATTTCTCGAATTGCATTACATTGATATCGTTTATGCTTATTTGAATGTCCCGCAGGGAACTAATTTCATTTTAAACTTATCTAAAAGTAATATCTGCGATTGTAATAAAATTCGTTTGGATTAATCAAATGTTGATAAGGTTAGATTACAATAAAGATTCGTATTATTATTAATATCGCATTTGCATTAATAAGCAAATTCGAAATTTCCTATAGCCTTGCAGAATACATTGGAAATGTAATATAATTATTGTTATATTTGGCCGTAAAGATTGCAATTTTATTGTTATTTCTCGAATTGTGTTACATTGATGTCGTTTATGCTTATTCGAACGTCCCAGAGTGAACTAATTTCATTTTAAACTTATCTAAAAATTATATCCGCGATCGTAATAAAGTTCATTTGAATTAATCAAAGTTTAATTACAAGGTTACATTTTAATGTGTGATTCTGCAGTATTAGAATTCAGTCGATAAAGCCAAATTACAATAAATGTCCATATTATCATTAATATCGCATTTGCATTAATGAGCAACTTCGAAATTTCTCATATCTTGCATAATACATTACAAATGTGACATAATTACTGTTATGTTTGGCCGCAAACATTATAATTTCATTATTATTTCGATGTCGTTTATGGTAATTCGAAAACTGCCCGCAGTACATCGTGATTAAAATCTGTAATGCGGGCCAATTTAATTTTAAACTTATCTAGAACTAAATTCATTTGCATTGATCAAATGTTTAATTACAACGTTACATTTTAGTGGGTCATTACGCTGTATTAGAATTCAGTCGATAAAGCTAAATCATAATAAATGTCGATGTTATCATTAATGTCGCATATGCATTAGCAAGCAAATTCGAAATTTCCCACAGCCTTGCATAATACATTGTAAACGTGACATAAGTAATTACTGTTATGTTCGACAGTAAAGATTCTATTCCGCAAATTTTATTATTATTTTAGAAGCAATTAATATCGTAATTTTTGTTTGCTTTAAAAAAGTCGAAATAACGAAATCAAACACTGTACTTTCACATTAAATGAATCAAACAGATTTAATAACTAATTACCACACAGTAATATTTCCCACAGTAATTTAAGTACTAAAAACTAAATTATTAGTTTTTATAAATAAAAATATAGTATTTTATAAATTATATGTGGGAATGAATCTAAGACAGCGTTTGGAAGTTCGGAATGTAAGAGGGTTGAACAGTGAGTGTGTGTTGTGTGCAGAGATCGAGACGGCAGGTATGGATGCAGAGTGTGGTGAAGAGTGGTGTGAGAGATAAGCGAGTGGAATGGGGAGCAGTACGAAAGATGATCGGAGTGACTGCAAAGATGAGTACGAAAGTGGGAAGGGTGCATGAGGTCGTAAAGAGTGTAGTATATGAGATGTCAAGTGGGTAGCGATAGGCGAGCGAGTGGAATGAGGTACGGATGCGATGACCAGAGTGTCCGAGTAGGAGTGATTGTGAAAAGAGTGTACATGGAGTAAGACTGACCTGTCGCGTGTGTCAAATTAAAGAGTGAATTATGGGATGCAAGGGTTCGAGTTTAAGGAGATGTGTGAGTGCGTCTGTACGAATGCGATGTATATATGAGAACAAATATAAGATGCGCTCCTGGGGTGGAGCACACAGTTTTTACTTTTTTTAGTCGTGACAGAGTTTAAGCAGAGTTTTTAGAGAGTGTGTCGATACAGAGTATACAGCGAGTTTTACAGAGTGACCAGAGCGGAGTCAGAGTGTAATAGGAGCGGAGTGTTAAATAATAAAGAACCGTGAGCACGATATTCTGCCTTATTTTCCCCCCCACAATCCCCACATATATATATTAGTATATATAATTTAAGTATTAAGAAAAAGTCGAAATAACGAAATCGAACACTTGCCAA
This sequence comes from Ectemnius continuus, assembly GCA_910591665.1. Classification (NCBI taxonomy): domain Eukaryota; kingdom Metazoa; phylum Arthropoda; class Insecta; order Hymenoptera; family Crabronidae; genus Ectemnius; species Ectemnius continuus. The sequence continues at coordinate 4,537,227 of OU342856.1, forward strand.
CCACTTTCACGTTAAATGAATCAAACAAATTTAATAACTAATTATCACACAGTAATATTTCCCACAGCAATTTAAGTATTAAAAACTTGAATTAAGTATAAAAACAAATAATTGCCCAAATTAGAACAATAACTCTATCCGAAGAAAATCATCTTTCTGCAACACTCGTACACAACGCTGACACTCGAAACTCCCCTTTGTGTTTTCGGAATGACGGTGCAGCTCACAGAGCCGCAGATTGCTATCGTATTAGTTTACTGCCAGGCTTAAAGAGCTGCAACTCTCCTTATCGCTGTTATCGTAGTCGATAAATTCGTCCCGGTGATACAGATGTCTGTCGTTTAACAATCTAGTCTAGAATCAAGAACGCTCCCTCCGGGCTGGGTTTTCGCCAGCGGCGCGAGTCGATCGTGCATTTTTATTACTCCCTGACAGACCCCTAACGATGTTCGATCGTCGACCCGCCGTTCCAGCCAACTGACGCCACTAATGCTCCATTAATATTGATAGTTGCCACTACGAGTTTCACTTTTGCGCTCACTGGGTTTGCCTTACTGTTCTCGCGTTCTCGTTCGCGCTATCTTTTGCAGCTAACGATTGATGTACACATGTGTTTATGCATAGGACCCGATAAATATTGGGTTGTTCGGAAAGTAATTTCTTCCCGACAGAGGATTTCATTGGACTTTTTCACACCCAACTTCACACTTAAGTCGGTTAGTTATTATATGTTTTGAGAGCTGATAAAGCAAGACTTGCTTGTGAAAAAGGTGGATTGATTCAACACAGTATTTTTTGGTTGGCGCCCTTTCAAATATGGAGAGTAAAAAGCAGCATTTTCGGCATATTTCACTTTTGTACTATCGAAAAAGTAAAAATGCTGTTCAAGCAAGAAAAAACTTAGCCGATGTGTATGGAGAAGATGTATTGACAGTACGTCAGTGCCAAAATTGGTTTGCAAAGTTTCGACCCGGCAATTTTGATGTTGAAGATGCACCGCGTTCTGGAAGGCCAGTTGAAGCTGATAAAGACACAATAAAGGGATTTATTGATGCAAATCGGTGACTAACAACTCGTGAGATCGCTAAGAGGTTAAATTTATGGAATTCAACTGTTCATCACCACTTGAAAGGCTTAGGTTTAACCTCAAAGCTCGACATATCGGTTCCTCATATTCTCACGGAAATGAAATTACTTTCCGAACAACCCAATAGGAGGCCTGTTTAAACTTATAACTTACTTTATAGTAAGTGTATTTTCGTTTTAGTATCGATAAATATTAGTATATTCGTTTATTAAAAATAAATAAAAGTTAGTTAAGAGTATATTCCTATGACATTCTAAATTATACAAATATTTTAGTTAGGTTTCCTAACGTTTTTAACATCTTATATAATATTATATGTAATATAATAATGTTATATCATATTTATAATATATATAATATAATATAATATATTTCGATGCAAAATTCGATGTACAAACCAGAAATCCTGTTTTTATCCATTTTTGCCAACTCACTTATGATTGGAAAATTCCATTATAATCAAATTTTGCAAACTACAACATTGTAAACTAATAACTAATTAAAACTTTCAACGATTATTAAAATTAAGCGCAAGCAAACACTTTTGGCAAGGGGTTAATGTTTGAAATTGCAGTGTCAGCCGGCACTTTTCTCGCCGAGCTTTTTGAGGTTATATTGTTTCGAAGAATTAATGGCGGGAAGTTCGGAGGGCCGCCGAAAGATTTTTCTTCGGCGCGCCCGCTCGTAAGGATGATTTATGTCGGTAGGGGGCGCCGCCAGCCGCCCACCTTATCTGTTACTTGCTATTATGCAAGTGATATCAGCACTTCTTCCAGATGAGACTGTCCGCGGCGGGAAAGCGCCGGAAATGGCGGAGTCGTTTAATGGCTGAGTAAATTCAGGTCACCCTCATTATCTCTGCTTCTTCGTATTTCCCCATCTCGGTATGCGCGCGCGCGCGCGCGCTGTGTGTCACTCGCGTGCCATTTGCATGGCGTAACTGCGCTGATAACTGACCGCGCGTTTGTCTCCGATAGAGGCCTTCTTTATTTGCGAGATCTGGAGCACCGTCGCTCGACGGCAATCTCGATGAAAGTTTCTGGGGCAGATCTCTATGCTTGCTCTAAGAAATGTATACTCTGCCCGTGCAACTTTAGTAACAACTAATTCGCTGTTTTTCTCAGAATTATTTGTTATAATTTTTTATAATAATCTTGGTAATGTGTATAGGACGAGTCATTTTGAATAATCATTGGCAGATGTGCGTTGTTACATCTATACTTTTGTAATAATCTATGTCTACACCAGCGCATATAAAGTTAGGCTTCCGGAGCTTAACTGGCAGCCTCACTCTGTCAATTTTGACGACGACAACAAAATAAGTTTTCTGAAAAAGATAATCAGATCCTCATTGTCATAGACATTGTAATAAAATTCATACACCATATTACTGGAAAAACGTACTTTTATATGTCTACATTTTTTGATGAAACGCTTTTTCTTTAATTATAAAGAAATATCTATTTTATAATTTCCCAACTTTCTGACTGTGTATGCCTCCTCAATGTTATTAAATTCTTTCAACTCTGCAATGAATTGCCAATTATTATTATGACTGCCTTTTCTAAATTATTACAGTCAACGTTCATTCGCTTGCGGCGGTTTCCAGGCGACTTTTCAAAAGGGGCATGTAATTACTGTCGAAATAGCGCGCGGAGCGGCTGCATATGTAAGGGCACAAACTTGGCCGGCTTTAGGGGATCGGTGGAGTGAGGGACAAAGTGACTCGTTTAAAGTAACGGCTGACAGTCACGTGGCTGGCGTGTTCCAGGGTGCGAGCCATCGGCTCCACCCTCCTGTGTTCACGCGACGCGACGTCTTCTGCCCCGGAACCACGGAAACCCACCCACCGTTCCCCTGGAATAGTGAATGTGAATGTAAAGGCTGATTCACTTGCCTTTGAATCGCCACTGTCGAGCATACACTGATCCATAGAAAATCATTAGAAATAACCTAGACATTTCAATTATACTCAAATGTTTCTCAACATTTGTCTGCATTTTATGCATTTATACTTTTACATGTTTGAGTTATGCTAACTCGCACATGAAATTTCACCGTGCAGAAGCCCTATAAATATAATATAACAAAATATTTTCTCCTCACATTGCTACTCATTCGAAGGAAGTCGATGCTAAAACTTGGTAAAATATTCCCTCCAACAGACTACATAATTTAATACAGTCCATTGTTAGGTAGAGAATATCTAGTATAATGAAATAGATGTCTAGTAAAAGTGGGGTTAGGAGAGTTCTGATTCAAAGGCAAGTGACTCACCCTGTACATAAATAACTATGTTGTACATGTATATACGACTGTTTTTATAATTGTTGTCGTACAAATTAACTTTTCTTAGTTAAGAAATCATATATGTTAGGCATGTCATTAAACAAACGGGAGTTTATTAGAAGCCAGTTCTATATAATATTCCCCTATAAATATAATATAACAAAATATTTTCTCCTGACATTGCTACTCATTCGAAGGAAGTCGATGATAAAACTTGGTAAAATATTCCCTCCAACAGACTACAGAATTTAATACAGTCCATTGTTAGGTAGAGAATATCTAGTATAATGAAATAGATGTCTAGTAAAAGTGGGGTTAGGAGAGTTCTGATTCAAAGGCAAGTGAATCACCCTGTACATAAATAACTATGTTGTACATGTATATACGACTGTTTTTATAATTGTTGTCGTACAAATTAACTTTTCTTAGTTAAGAAATCATATATGTTAGGCATGTCATTAAACAAACGGGAGTTTATTAGAAGCCAGTTCTATATAATATTCCCCTATAAATATAATATAACAAAATATTTTCTCCTCACATTGCTACTCATTCGAAGGAAGTCGATGCTAAAACTTGGTAAAATATTCCCTCCAACAGACTACAGAATTTAATACAGTCCATTGTTAGGTAGAGAATATCTAGTATAATGAAATAGATGTCTAGTAAAAGTGGGGTTAGGAGAGTTCTGATTCAAAGGCAACTGAATCACCCTGTACAGGGTGATTCACTTGCCTTTGAATCACCTTTGTTTCGCAATATACTCCTCTATAAAGATTAATTGTGAAGTCGGTGATAATTTTTATTATCAGTTAGTCTGATGAGGCTTAATTATTAGTATAAGAATTCTAGTGATATGGATTTATAACTTAGTAATATGTTTCTTAACCTGTATATTATAGTTAATATTACATTTTGGCTTCTATTTGATTTACCTTTGTTGGATATTGCAGATAGCATAACTATTTTGTATCATATTTTAATCATTGTGTATAAATATCTCATCGAAAATCTACTTCCCTCACATTTTTGGTTTCTAGCTCTTATAAACTGTAAACTAAAACTCTATTTTGCCAAGAATTTGATTATTGTTTCAAATTGAATTCTACTTTTGTTGAATGTTCATAATAGAAAAATTCCCCCAGTAGTCGAATGCCATTGACTGCCATATAAAAACAATTATTTATTCAGGTAGCGTACGTAACGAATATGTTCTTGACAAATACAGAATTCATTAAGCAACCACCTGTTGCAAATGAAACAAACATTGAGATTTAAGTATAGAAACATTTTGAGTTCAATACACGCATCTCTCGAAGAATAAATTCGACTCATTCCAATCCAAGAGAAACGTCTTCATTGCGTTTCGATTCGACAGAGCGGAAGTTCCCAGGGAACTCCGCTCCGGCATCGGCGCGAACCAACCACGTGGCAGGCTGTCTGTCGAAGCTAAAATTCCACATTCAATTTTATTTACTGCCCCATAACTCGCGGCACGCTAACGCGTTCGAGGGGAATGCTATCCGCTATGCCGAGGAAAGAACATAGAATAGCATGGAGAAGCTTCTGCCTGAAAGGCTGAAAGTACCGACGAACACGGAGGCTTAAACTTGCGGAGCCCCAAGTCCGACGGCGTATAACCCGCGCAAAGTAATGTATAGCGGCGCGGAATGGAAAATATTGCTAGGTTATGTGCGACCCGCGTCGTAGTAACTTTCCTTGATTATTTTCTCTACGCTTCTCTTTGATCGCTCGGAAGAATGGATGAAACTTTTGGTCAAATACCATGGACATTTGCATGAATAACTGAGGCAGAAGTAAAATATATGTGTATTTAATAAACCTTTAATTTAACAGTTAATAAAATACAAAAACATACCATGTGTCATTAAAGTACAATCGAATTTTTTGATAGTAAATAAGTATTAATAGTGAAAAAAACAGTTAAATGACGTTAAATTAATACGATATTGATAAATATAAAGGTAAATGTGTGCCAGGTGTGTAACATAATTAATGAGTAAAATAATTTCATTTCGTTTTTATTCAAATTAGGTAAAAAAATATAGAAAAAAGAACCTTGTCAAATTGAAAACTGTACTTCCTAATATTTTGATACATAACTAATTATTTTACGGTGAGCGCTATAATTTTGCTTCAAAGTACTCACTGAAGACTATTTTCACAAGTGAATTCACGTTTCTGACAAAATGGAATTGCAAAATAAGGAGGGAAATTAGAGATGTTAGTTCCTGGAGCACTAAGGAACTATAAAAACCATCGATTTGAATGAAGTACTTATACATATGTGTTTTAATCTTCGAGAAAGAATGCATTTGTTCACGTTATTACATTTTTCAATTTTGCATGTAATTGCGAATGATTATTGTTTCTGTATTTTCTGGGTTTAAAACTTTAGTCATATCTTTATTGTTTCATTATTTTCTCGAAAAAATGGACTTATTAACACGATTACCTTTTTCCAATTTTGTATGTAAGTCTCAAATGTTATTATTGCTGCTGTTTCTGGGATTATTCGAGAGAAGATTCGCGCTGTCTGCTCTTTATTACTTTAAAACTTTAGTCACATCTTTACTATTTCATTATTTTCTCGAAAAAATGGACTTATTAACACAATTACTTTTCTCCAATTTTGTATGTAATTCTCAAATGTTATTATTGCTGCTTTTTTTTAGGATTATTCGAGAGAAGATTCGCGCTGTCTGCTCTTTATTACTTTAAAACTTTAGTCACATCTTTACTATTTCATTATTTTCTCGAAAAAATCGACTTATTAACACAATTACCTTTTTCCAATTTTGTATGTAATTCTTAAATGTTATTATTGCTGCTTTTTCTAGGATTATTCGAGAGAAGATTCGCGCTGTCTGCTCTTTATTACTTTAGTAATACTCTAAACTAATTACTTTATTACTTTACTCTAAAAACTTTAGTCACATCTTTACTATTTCATTATTTTCTCGAAAAAATGGACTTATTAACACAATTACCTTTTTCCAATTTTGTATGTAAGTCTCGAATGTTATTATTACTGCTGTTTCTGGGATTATTCGAGAGAAGATTCGCGCTGTCTGCTCTTTATTACTTTAATCCCGCCATAATAGTTATTGGGCGAAGAAAAGGCCGGCAATAGAAAAAGGTGAGGATATCAGGGGAGAATGCGACGAAATAAAGGGCCGAGTGCCACCAGCGAGATAGAATCCTCCGGTGTACACACATCTCGACAGCTTTTCTCGTTACTTTCCTCAAAGTTTTTCCGCCGCCTCGGCCTTGGCATTTCTTCGAGGTTATGTCGCCGCCTCCTTCAAGTGGCGAGGACGGCAATAATATTTCATTTCTAATATCTCCAAGCCAGGCGAGTGAAAAGTCAGTGGGCGAGAATAAATTCTCACGACGAAGGGCCGAAAGTCATTGTCATCGTGAGAGGTCCGAAAAAATCGAGATTCGGGCGCTAAATTGCTCCGAGGAATCGGAAGTCGGACACGTTCCGGTGGCGATCGTTAGTCACGTGGAGGAATCAATCCATTGGCCGAAGATTTATGTACTTTTCCTTTGTTGTTTGATGAATGCACGATCCTCTAGTGTTGTATCAAAAGGCAGTCGAATATTTTAGGGATTCGTGGTGTCTGTGTCTGATGAATTGGTTTACAGTCAGATGGGATTTAATTAGGAAACAGAATTCTAGCATTGGTAATAAAAACAGGAACAGTATAATTTTACCAATATAATTAACCCATTGATTAATTTCTTAACTGTCCATTCAAATGGGTTTTTCTTTTAGAACAATTTTCTGTGCTATTTTTGCATGATTTTGCAATTACGTTACTTGCAAGAAAAATTTCATTTTGGGTAAACTAACTTTATTTTACAATGATTGGCTCATGAAATCGTAGAGTATTAATAATGTTAGATTTCATACGCTTGCGATTCTAAATAATTACAATTTTTGAGAAAAAAACGACTAAGACAAGAGAAGACTGAACATAAAAACGATGAGTGAAATAAAAACCTAAGTTCACTTACAAGTCCACGAATTATACTTTATTAAAATAGACTTAAACTATACAAAAATATCACGAAGCATTTACATGATTTATTTTCATATTATAATATTGATAATTCCTATACTTAATAAATAAAAACCAGACAAACCATTGAGTGAACTTCAAATCAAGATTTCAAATCTCGTAATTGAGAAAAGAACTTTCAAAAAATAATACAAAAAATGATTCAAACGATGATAGAAACAAGACCGGCGAAACTTTCCGTGGGCGAATTATACGAGGAGAAAGAGCAATTTAATTCCTAAGGGCGACGTCTTTTCCTTTTCACCTAACTGAGTCTTAACGAAGGGTATTCTCCGAGAGGGTAAAGCTGCTGTGGGGTCGTCGTAATACGTCACATGAGGATCATCCCTTAACAGACGTCTAATGGCGCACAAAGGAGCTAGGGCTGATTACACATAGAGGGGACAGTGTTAGAGATGTAACTACTTATAGCATCTTTTGTCCCGCGGCATATACTTCATATTAGTATTTAACTATTGTACTCAGAAAGAGAGATTTTTCTCGAGTTGTTGCTGATGCTTTCATTTTGCGACGAATTAGAAACTATTATTCTAAAAAATTTATATTTTGGAATCTGTTATAAAATGTAAAAAAATGGAGAGGAGGAATTCCTTGGAGTTACTTGGAATTATAATTAGCATATATTAATTGAGTACATTAATTCAGGATAGCTTCATATTGTATTTAACTATTGTACTCAGAAAGAAATTTTTCTCGAGTTGTTGCTGATGCTTTCATTTTGCAACGAATTAGAAACTATTATTCTAAAAAATTTATATTTTGGAATCTGTTATAAAATGTAAAAAAAAATGGAGAGGAGGAATTCCTTGGAGTTACTTGGAATTATAATTAGCATATATTAATTGAGTACATTAATTCAGGGTAGCTTCATATTGTATTTAATTATTGTACTCAGAACGAGATTTTTCCCGAGTTGTTGATGATGATTTGATTTTGCAACGAATTAGAAGCTATTATTCTAAAAAATCTATATTTTGGAATCTGCGTTATAAAACACAAAGAAAATTAATTGGAGAAGAGGAATTTCTTGGAGTTACTTGGAATTATAATTAGCATATATTAATTACGTATATTAATTCAGGGTAGTTTATAATTCGAAATATAATTCGAAATTCTGCCATGCGATCTCGAAATATTTAATACTATTTACAAATTTAGATAAAAATTATAATTCACATTGATTACATATTTATTATCGTTTCAAAAGATGTTTGCTTTTCATGCAGACTTATATTTAAACCTGAGGTCTAGAAATTCAGCGAACAAATTTGTCTTTGTCGACATGAAAGTCTTAGTCATGAAAAGATGAGGGGAGCCCTCTTTCAGTTAAAGCGTGACGCATCGAACAAGGCTATGGTGGATTTTAGTAATCCTTCCTGATCTCATCTTTTCTGCCTTGTGTTACTTCGCTGATCTGTTCTTTCAGTCAATAGTCGCTCTTTCTCGTCTTTATTATATCCATGACTGATGTTAAGTTTATTAAGTCTTTAGTGTGATAGACAACGATTTTACCTGATAAATTGTTGAATGATCTTTTTATTATATACATATAAAAGAAATCAAACATGATAACTAAGTGTATAGTAACAAAAAAATCATTCGCCTAACCAATAAATATACAGGATCGATTCATATAATAGGAAGATTTTAATAAATTTAATATTGTTTCTTCAAGAACTCATACAATAGAATTCGTAAAAATGATAAAATATACTAAATGTTTCGTTATTTATAAACAGTAAGAAACTTTTAATTTGGTTCAGGCAATTATTACAAGGTTTTATTTACTTATACATATTATTTTAATGTTCCGAAAGAAAAACTAAGAAATCATTTATGTAGAAATAATCTACTTTTTACTATTTTTACTTGATTTTTAGTTTAGGCTTGTTTTGTAGGCTTATATAAATTAAATAATAGTACTTACAGTTTTTCTGATAGGGAAATTAAAAAGTTACTAAGTAAAAGTTAGGCAAAAGAAATCTCTTGCAATAAAAAAAAGCTGATCGAACTCATGTCCAAGATTTTTGAAATGAATCTTCAAAATGCATTTGTTTTTAAGGATTCTCAGTAGACGTCCGCCTTTAACCCTTTTATATTATAAATATAAAACATTATGAAAAAGATAAAAGTGAATTTCTCTTTTAAAGCAATATTTAAATCTATGAACAATTGTTTCAATTGTGTTGCAATGAAATTAAACCATTTATAACGTTTGATGATTTTTTTTTAGATGGACAACTCTCTTCGCAAATATTACGAACAACGATATATCGTCGTTCGGTACTAAAAGGGTTAAAAACAGTATTTGCGTTATTTCTAAGCGACTAGCACCGCTCGTACAGATTATATCTATGTATGAACTAGACTCCTCAAAGTTTTTTTTCTCTATTCTACTGAATTCCCGGCCGAAGGATTCCACTGTAGCACAAAGAATGACCACTTTACGAGATTATTTGTGCTGCACTCGAGGCTATTGGCGAGCTGAATTCGTTACAGGCAGATTCCTGGAAAATTGGAGAACAGTTTGAAGAGGCATTCACAGTAATCTGATCGATTGGTTAAATGCGCGGAGATCGGGCCGCGCGCGCGCCACAGTTCATATCGGCGTTCCCCGATTCAGGCCGACTGCTTTTGAAGAGTTTCAATGGCCCGCATTACAGAGTCAGCCTCGGCCTCCCCAACACAGAGAAACCTCGCTCTCCATCTGAATAGAAATAATATTCGCGGAAGATTCGCCATTTAAAAGTTACATCGCCGATGAATAAAAGGCGCGGATCGTCCTCGGAGACTGTTACACGCCAGTGATAACAGCAGTAACCTCGCAAATGGGTACAATGATGGCTCTACCGTTGCACCCAGGCTATGATTTGTAGGCAAACTTTTTCCCGATTCGTTGGCTTGAAACTGAGAGCATTATTCGAACGATTTCGAGAAGAAGTGGACGACGCACAGTCGGTTGAATGGAGAAAAAATGCGGACAAAAGTAGTTTTTGAATTTGGAGAACTTGAAGATCTTACAGAAGATGAATGTGGTTCTTTCAATCCCGCTGGTTCAAATTCAAACTACAGATTCTAACCTAACAAAATTCTAACCTTATATATTCTTGTCGTTAAAGCAAAACTGCCATCTTTTCATTTCGTGTAAATTCGATCCAAACATCGAAAGTATTATAATCGTTATGTTAAATAACATATTTTAAGTAATGATTTTAATACTTTCGATGTGTCGATTGCAGTTCTCTATTCGGTGAGAAACAGAGGTTAGGTTGGCACGGCGCACAGTGGGTCGAATGGAGAAAAAATGCGGACAAAAGTAGTTTTTGAATTTGGAGAACTTGAAGATCTTACAGAAGATGAATGTGGTTCTTTCAATGCCGCTGATTCATATTTGAACTACAGATTCTAACCTAACAAAATTCTAACCTGATATATTCCTGTTGTTAAACAAAAACTGCCATTTTTTCATTTCGTGTAAATTCGATTCAAACATTTTAAATAAAGTATTTTAAGTAATGATTTGAATACTTTCGATGTGTGGATCGCAGTTCTCTATTCGGTGAGAAACAGGTTAGGTTGGCACGACGCACAATGGGTTGAATAAAGAAAAAAATGCGGACAAAAGTAGTTTTTGAATTTGGAGAACTTGAAGACCTTGTAGAAGATTAATGTGGAGTGTGGTTGTTTTAATCCCGCTGGTTCAAATTCAAACTACAGATTTTAACCTAATAAAATTCTAACCTGACATATTCTTGTCGTTAAAGCAAAACTGCCATCTTTTCATGACGTGTAAATTCGATCCAAACAGCGAAAGTCTTAAAATCTTCATTGAAAGCTACACGCAATTCTCTATTCGGTGAGAAACAGAGGTTAGGTTGGCACGGAGCACAGTGGGTTGAATAGAGAAAAATGCGGACAAGAGTAGTTTTTGAATTTGGAGAACTTGAAGACCTTCTAGAAGATGAATGTGGAGTGTGATATTGAGATAAATACATGTTGCACATTTCCTACTATTTATAGATTTCCTGTATGCATAAATACTTTCAAAAAGTAGCTAATATTATAAAAAAAGTGATTGCACGTACGTAAATAGTATAATATTGAAGATTCCAGTATCAATAAAATATTCTTACACAAAGTATGTAATTTTTTTAAATAAATTGTCTCTGTTGATAATGACGAATCATTTATTAGCAATAAGAAGGAAGGCTGTTGCTTTATAAATAATTCAAATATCATATCATAACGTTAATAAGACATTGTTTCAATATTTTCATTACTAGCTTATACAGTAAATAAGGAAAATATTATACAATCTATATGCGTGTATGTATTCGTGTAATAAACGGAATATAAATAGTGCACATGCAAATATAACATGCAACACAAGAAAAAGAATGCAAAAGAAAAACAATGCTGATATAAATCTGCATTGTGTACCTCTAATAAAAAGTAGTAGTTACCGAATATATTCGTTATTCGCTCTACTCACACGATAAAGGCCGATAATGAAAAAATTAAACGTGGATGTGGGAAAAGTTCGCTCCGAATGACCAGTGGAGTTCGGAGCACTCGAAAAAGCTCGCGACTCCGCTTTCACGGTTCCTAATTAATCAAACGGTCGAAGCTAATTCGTTCGATGCCGGGAAGCGCGCGCGTATGCAATTCCATTTACTCGGAAGAGCGTCCTCGACTCTGGCGACCCCAGCGGCCACCCGCGGAATCAAACGCACCAGCGCACCGGCCTGACATCTAAATTTTCCTATAACTCGCTCTTCATGCCAGCCGAAGCCGTAAAAGGAATTTAATGCTCATTTAAACATCCTGCACCGCACGTTTGCCGATCGAGTGGCTCCCTACCCGCTGCGGTGAAGTGCCAAACGGAATACTTGAGTCCCGACTGATCTGCCATTATCGGACTAACACACGGAAACCCGTGTTTCCAGTGCACACATGCAACGTGAATGCTAACTTCATAAATAGAAAGATCGTCCCTTTATGATTAGAAGAATGTCATATTATTAAGAATTTTTCAAAGTCAGATCGAAGAAATGTTCGTTTGGGGCGATTTTCTTCGGTTAGTTGTAGGTTAGAATTTACAGTTACGTATACTGAATTTGAAATCAAACTTTATGTTAAATTTTATAAGATTGGCATTAATTTAATACAGGTATAATATACAGATAATACATAATTATGAAAGTGGTCCAAGTCATATATTTCTTGTTTCGAGATATTGAATGAATTGCATTTGAATAAATTAAGAAATATTTTTACATTATGCGACATTTTAATTTATAATTTTATTAGTCTTGATTAATGGCAATTTATTATGAATATGAAATTTTGTGTGAATTTCATATGAAAATGTTGTTTTTAAAGTTTGAACTGACTTCGACCATTTTCAAAATTAACTGACTGTTCTATAAATGACTTAAAGCGATAAAGAACTAAGAGTTTCATTTGAAACAATAACTTTAATGAAATAATTCATGAACATTTATTAATTATTTTTAAAAAGTAATCCATTTTTATCATTTCGAGTTTTTAAGATTCTTAAAATGTTGCTGAAAAACTGGAGGGATGTATGCTAGTAAACACATAATATCTTTATGTTTTTCTTCCGTTACTGGTCCAGTGATGGTGTATAATGGAAGTAATTTAATATTTCCCTATATTTTCAAGTTATGTTTATATAATTTCTTTACATTTTTGACTTAGGCCACTTTTATAATTAACACTAAATAAATTCCCTGTAATGTGGAAATTACAACCACTATCTAATGCTTCATTTTTGACGATATCGTACAAATGACATTGAATAAATGTTGTTTAAAATAATGTGGTGTGAAATAACCGATAAACATATTTTTTTACAAATTTTGACTTAAACCACTTTCATAATTATGGGCACATATGTCAACAAAATATCACTCGGCTGAAATCGAGTAGGACAACCGGTAAATAAATAGTCGAAGTAGCAAATAGTTGGTGGGGCGCGCTGGCAAGTGGGAAGTCCATAGACGCAGAAGGAATTGTAGAAAGCGACGCGTTCGAAATACGAGAGAGGAAGTGTCCGGCGGCGCAAATCTATGGCGAGTGTCACGTACAAATGCACTTTTGAAAAGCAACCTTTTCGATGGCGAGCGTGCTGGGCTCTCTCCTTGCGATGGAGGATCGTTGCACGCGCCGCGCCGCGCCGCGCCGCCCGCCGCAGCCCTCTCCGCTACCAATCCCTCCGACACCTTTACTTTGTCCTCCCCGCATCGGCTTAACTCAATTGTTCTTTGTCGACACCGCCGCCCGACTACACCGAGCAACGAGAAATATTCGCACAGAGAATATGGGAATTGTTAGGAGTTTGTATTTTAGTTGTTTATGAAGCAACTTGGATTCCCTGTAAATGAGTCGATCAGTACAATTGTTTTACTGGTAGTTATTAACCCTTTGTACTCCCATGTCCCGAGTGTGACTCGACATGAGATTTTATCTCTGGAGCTCCTTTCATGTTCTTTCTTCCTTTATTGATTTAAATTGCCTTATTTTTTAATTAAAGTAAATTGCGAATAAAACAGTTAAAAGCGTTGGGAGCTGCTGGTAACGAAATGGAAATGAAATTCGGAGTGCAAAGGGTTCATGTAAATTTGTGTACCACCATAATCATTTGGGGAAAATTACTTTTAACGATTGGATATTGTTCTTTGTCTGAAAAAAGAGGTTTTCCTCCAATAAAATTATTTTATCACTATTTTTTAATATAAACTGTATACCACTATAATTAATTATCTGAGAAAAGGTTTTGTTCATTTTGTTAATTGTTATGATATAATGTAGGCCAACGTTGAATCAGTCTTAGGAAATTCGATCGGAACTTTTTCAAGTCACAAATATGTGAACAAGTTCTCGTTAAAAAGTAACAACGAGTAACGAGAAATACCTGAACATAGAATAATCTGGGAATTGTTAGGAGCTTCTATTTGAATTGTTTATAAAGCAACTTGGTTCCACTTTTTGTAACTAAGTCCTCCAATAAAATTATGTTACCACTATTTACTAACATGAAACGTTAATAATATCATTAATTCAGGGAAAATTACTTTTAGCGTTTGGATATTGTTTTTTGTTGAAAAAAAGGTATGTACATATATTAATTACATACGTTAATTCAGAGTAGTTTATAATTCATAATGAATTCTATTTCATTATGAATGACGAAATTCTGTCATGCAATCTGTAAATATTTAGTAGTGTTTACAAATTGAGATAAAAACTATAATCGACATTTTCTTATGTATTTATCGTTTCGAAACATATTTACTTTTCATTACGTTCCAAAAAAAGGTATTGTTGATTTTGTCAATTCTTATTATATAATTTAAATTATATCTTTATTTATAACGTTGAATCAATCGTGGAAATTCGATGGAAACTTTGACAAATCACAAATATGCGAACAAGTCCTGTTAAAAAGTTAGAGTTCACCTTCGCTTATGAAAAACCAGAATGAATCATTTAAAAAATAGTGAATTACTGCGCCATTCATCAAGGTCCCTGATGCGCCACGCGTAATCAGCATTCTTCATACCCGCGTAATGAGACTCTTTAAGTTTGTCGGGCGGCGAAGTTACAGTGAGCTTTAATGAACTTTCGTTTATTCCGCTCTCATCAACTTGATTTCTGACCTATTACTCTGTCGGGAGTAACTCTTTTATGCCGGGACTGACTCATTATTACAGTCATTACGAGCGCTGTCATTACGCGGCATTATATTGTCGAAAGGCAGATCGATTCTCCTGGCAGACGTGATTATCGCTTGTGATTTGATGCTGTAAAAATCGATATTGTTTAGAAAATGCTCTTTCATTCGCAATATACAGTTGAGTGGAAAAGTATTCGTTTTTAATTTGATAATAATTTGTTTAATTAATTGAAAGCGAGTGAAAAATACTGATATAGAAGCTCAATTGTGTTAATGAGAATTGTGAAAGTACGTTTTCGTTTTGTTGATGATGAACAATGATGTTCTTATTCTTCTCCAATATTAATTATTATTGACAATTTCGTTGCAATATTTCGAAAATATGGTGAATAAAATTATTGTCACCAATAACATGTATGTGGTTTCATAAAGTTAACTTTTATGCTTTTGAAATATTAATTCTGCGCTTTTTTATATTTAAATGAAAAACACTATGTTAAAGATTGTTAAATTATTATCGAACTTTAAAGATTATTTAGCTGTTCCTGACTATACAAACTATGAACATTCTTGTTTGCCAAGTTAACATACAACACACAACAAGGATTTCTTCAATTACACTTTCGGTATTCCGAGGGGGGAAAAACCTGCGTGCTAAGTACGAAACTATTAACTAGAGGCAAGTGCAATTCCCATCTAACTTTTGTCACGTATATCACGTAGCTTCTATAAACTTCAACTAGCGTCGTTTTTATTGGCCGGTCTTCCTATGACGCCGACAAATTGTTTTGCCCTGGGGGCAGGAAAAAAGCTCCGGCCGACCCTTTCCGATAATACCCGCTCTGTCAGAGCTTTTTTTCGTTCGCTTTTCCAAGGCTTTTTTTCCACCCCGGACACCGTGAATTTGTGCATTCTGCCGTCTCCTACGAAATACACGTCACCTCTTAAATAGGAAATACAGACACGATTGTAACAAATTCTTTGATAGTATGTTCATCTACTTTTTTCTCTGTTTTTCAACTGCATTGCAAAACGAAAATCTGCGGTCATTAATGTATATGAAATGTTACAAGTTCATATTTCTGTTGTTTGTAAAGAAATGTCATAGTGCTGGTTATTTGTTCTGTCAATTAATCTTTAAATAAAATAGTGTAATAATAGTTTGTCATGTCGATGTATTAAATTAAATATATGCCACTATAATTATTTCAAAAACAATTATTCTGTGTAGCGTCCAAATTTGTATGTCACTTGGAAATGAAGCATTATTTAGTTTACAAATTGTTACTATGTAATGTATGCAATTTTTTAAAGAAATTACACAGCTTTCGTAACAATGTTGAGTCACTCGTTGTTAAAAACAATAACCAAGACGTTTCGATTGTTTTTGATAGAATTTGGAGTTTAATTTGACTTACTTAATTTAATTACCTTCACTTTCTTCATACATTGTTTCATTTTTGTATTACAATTCTTTATTTTTCGTCACAAGTATTCCAGTTGAATAAATCAGCAAAAATCCTAAATATCTACTAATAGATTTTTAAGAAAATCCAATTGAGATTGAAAATCGTTTGCAAAATTCTTCTTGAACTGCAAACTCTCCAGTAAAGCTGCAATCATGTTTCTGTGCATTAACATTAATATAGCTTGACTAATATGTTAATTGTGCGCATGTATTGTGTGTCGCGCTCGCAAGCGTCTATGCATACAAACGAGGCAGTGACGAGTGCCAGCGCAGGTCAGACAGACAGAGTGGCGGAGTGCAAACAGTAGATTCGCCAGTGGTAGTCAGACACTTGTGCAACGATCAAGTGAAGCGTGCGCGTCCCGCAAAGAGTAAAACGACTGAAGCACGACAACAAGGAAACTGTGCGCGCGTTGCTTTTTAAATAAAGAACAATACAGCCACAACAATAATACAAAGCTCGTAAACCCTTTGAACTGCCAAACTTGGGACAAGAAAATAGTTATTTAAAATAAAACTACAAAGAAACAAGATGTTGAAATTATTCGAATAGAAATAATACAGGAAAATAACTATGTAGAATTAAGTAACAAAAATGCTTTTAGAATAAATATTAGATAAATAATTCTAGAGGCAATAAAAACAAAAAATATGTTGAATCGCATTGTTAAGAGTAGAATTAGGGAAGATTAAGTTATGTCTGCTTTTATTGAAAGGGTCAAAATGACGTGTTTTCGTAAAATATGTTATTACGAAGCAATACTTAAAGTTACACACATGATTATCAAGTAGATTATGCTGTCAGTGGTTAACAAATTACTGTTCTGTTTATTTTCACTTTCTTATTGTCCGAATAAATTTGCCTTCTCTTATAAATAATAAAATACCTTTTCGTTGTACCATTACCACTAGTGATGCATTAATGGTACAACAAAAAGGTATTTTATTATTTATAAGAGAAGGCAAATTTATTCGGACAATAAGAAAGTGACAATAAACAGAACTACAATTTGTTAACCACTGACAACATTATATATTTGATAATTATTTTTGTAAATTTGCTACGTAGTAACATTTTTCGAAAGCAAGTCATTTCATAACTTAATCTTCCATAATTCCACTCTTAACAATGCGATTTAACATATTTTTTAGTTTTAATGCCTCTAGAATTATTTATGTAATATTTATTCTAAAAGCATTAAAGAATATGTGCAATTTTTTATATACAATCATTCTTTAATAAACACATCGATCAAAAATTTGTTTAATAATCGTTTTGTTAAGACCAAGAAGATTTAATTGGAATATACGCGAACCAATCAACGTCGAGCTTAATTTCTTCATTAACCAGTGGAATTCCGCGAAGTGGCTGACCAGTGTATTCGATATTTTATTATTTATAAGTGAAGGGCAAGATTATTCGGACAATATGAATGTAAAAATAATCCGAAGTGCAATTTATTAACCACTGACAACATTATATATTTGATAATTATTTTTGTAAATTTGCTACGAGTAACATTTTTCGAAAACAAGTCATTTCATAACTTAATCTTCCATAATTCCACTCTTAACAATGCGATTTGACATATATTTTATTTTTAATGCTTCTAGAATTATTTATGTAATATTTATTCTAAAAGCATTAAAGAATATGTGGAATTTTTTATGTACAATCATCGTTTAATAAACACATCGATCAAAAATTTGTTTAATAATCGTTTTGTTAAGACCAAGAAGATTTAATTGGAATATACGCGAACCAATCAACGTCGAGCTTACTTTCTTCATTAACCAGTGGAATTCCGCGAAGTGGCCGACCAGTGTATTCGATGCGATGCGATCCAATTGGAGGAATACCAACGGAGGGAGCGGGCGACGCTGTTGCTTACTGTTATTCCGGAGCGAGTGTATGGGGGATACGTGCTCCAGATTCTCAAGCGCGAGCGGAGGATTGATCGGCAGCGGCGAATAGCAGGGACGCGGTTGGATTCGTGGCGCTGCGCTCCGGCGAAGAAGAGAACGCAGGAGGCGAAGGGTGGGGGGAAACGGGGAAAGGGTGCTTAAGAATTCAATCCAGTGAAGATATACACCAGAGGATCCGTAATTCCGAGTCGGAAAGAAGAGATTGAAATTGAATCTTCCGGGACTGCTTGCTGCGCTAGCGGCGCAAAGGCATCGCTTTCTTCCGGACAAATTATTTCCTTGTTATACTCGCCGCGCACGTGGTATTCCCCTCGCGGTTAATTAAACGCTCCCAGTTTTCGGCCGAAGGAAGATTTTTCCCGTGAGACTATTGCTAATGTTTGTCTGTTCCCTTTTGTACCTTTTGCTCCTGCGTCGACTTCGATGTGTAGCGCAAGTATAGTTTGTTTTGTATTACCATTGTTTGTGTTGTACGCGGCTCAAGGGCAATGTATTTGTACAATTGAAGTTTTTCGCGGAATTAAGAAGAATTTTGGGGTAAAAATAATCCGCTTCTTAATAAAAATGAATTTTGTTAAAAGGGAACGTTTATTTTTAAGGGATTTAGAGATTTGTGACGAATTCACAGACTAATAGTGTTTCTGCTTTGGCTGATTCGAAAATAATAAATTTTACACGCTTCAATTCTTACTTTCGATTAGTAAAAAATATAAGAGAATTTGTATAAATCGTGAAAAGACATTGTTTGGTTCTACTTCGTTCCGGATAATTACTTCAAGGTTGTACTCATCTTTTGCAATTCTTCGCAGATGATGAATGATTTATGAATTATATTTATTATATTTATAATGCAACGTATAATTATTGAATGCAACTTTTTCGAAAGTTGCATTATAGGAAATTAGGCACGCAGTGTTGAAAACTGTATAGATTTTATTGTTTCACATAGAGTATTATTTCTAATTTCTAATTCTTGATCTTGGTAGTCCAACATGGCAGACGTCCCATTTCTAAGTCAACCTTTATCGCATAATATAAGCTTTTTTGTCATTCATTCTCACTTCTTCACAAAAATCATTCTTCACTTTGCGAAACAAAGTATGTAATAAGTATAATATTCCAACATAACCTCAAACAATTCGGCACGACTGTTGTTTCACACAATCTGCGCCAGTCTTGTTATTCCGCTTCATGAAATGAAACTCATTTACATTCAAAATGTATTTTCCACATTGTCCAATAAAACAGTTAACATAATTTTTCGACTCTAACATAACCAAAATCCAGTCGTATGCAATCTGAGCGAGCCTTCACTCCATAATACGAGTTTTTTGTTCCTCTGCCGAAGAATAAACTCATCCAAGCGAGGGGGAATCGGCAGCAAATTGAAATTTATTTTTCACCGACGGGCACCGGCCATCCTTTCATGTCAGCCTTTGTCTTTGGCCCGGCTCGTAATTTTGCCGGCCGGCCATTTTCGAAAGGCAGCGCGACGACTGCCGCCATAGATTTGCGAACGGCAAACGGCAAGATTTTTCAAACTCCTACCGAAGCCTCTATTTTATATAAGCAGCGAGGAGAGAGAAAGAGAGAAAAAGGGAAGAGGAAAGTCGTGGCGCGGCGCGGCGCGGCGGCGCGGCGAGGAGGAGAGGGAGGCAAGCGGAAGCTCTGCCGGCCAATTTATGAAGCCAATATCCTGGGGTAGCTTTGATTGACTATGTACCGCGCAAACACGAGATTTAATTTCGAAAATGCCCGTTTAATCAAGCGGATCAAACGTTGCGATGGCAGCGCGCTATTAAGCTTCCGATTTGCCCTGATTTAAAGAGGAACCTCGCTGCATCCGATCGGAAGCCTGCCATGTCCGATCATTTGTTAATGATATGCGCCTGTCATAGTTGCCTTTCTTCTCAAAGCTTCACGAAAGCTTTTCAGTACTCCAATGGAACGGCTCGAAATAATAACGAAATGGACTAGAAAAATGGAGAAAAGTGGAATATGTGTATGTAAAATACTAGATTATTTATTCTTTACTTGTTTTCTTTCTACTCTCTTCTTGAATCTTCAATTTGCTATTTTTTCTTTTTCTTATTTCGGTATTTGAATGCTAGCATATTCGGAAAATTCTACCATTTCATTCGTATTTCTAACGGACTATAAATTCTCGGTAAATAATATTCTGCAATTTCGCATTGAAACTCATTGAACCAAAGGAAAAATCTACGATGTCCAAGGAGCGGAAGGGCCGAGGAGGCAAAAGTTAAAATCGAAAAAGGTATATTGAATGCGGCAGTGTTTTCCCGGGGAAGCAGAAGGTCCCAGCTTCCGTCCAATGGGAAGAACATTCATATGCGATATTAGAAGTGGACCGCCTTTAGTAACTATTCGTAATTACTATTACTCATAGTAATCTAAATCTAAAATATATCATAAAATGATGTAGTAATTTAAAAAAATACTAAATGTTAGTAGTGTTGGCAATTACTATTACTAACAGCTACTAATTCTACTAATAGTGAGTGCTAGCATTAGTGCTAGCAAGTAGTAACTAGTAGTTTGTAGTAGTATTAGTAAATAATAGTAATTACTAACAGTCATTATTACTACTAATATTTAGTGCTAGCATTAATACTAGCAACTAGTGACTACTAACTCATAACTAATACTATTTGTTAATTAGTAGTTACTAAATGGTCAGTTGTTACTAAATTCCTAAGTTGTTACTAAATTAGTTGTTACTATTAGTTATTAGTGGTTATTATTAGTGGTTTAGTTGTTACTAAATTCGTAAGTAAACTATAAGCTTGAAACGTAGTACTAACATTAGTACTTGTATCCATACAAGTATTCGTATTAGTACTGGTTCCAAGTTCTACTTTCGCGACTCAGAATTCAGAACGGACGAGAAATTCTCGACAACTAATATTCTGCAATTTAGCATTGAAATTCGTCGAAAGCTTCCGTCCAATGGGAAGAACATTCATATGCGATATTAGAAGTGGACCGCGTTTAGTAACTATTCGTAATTACTATTACTCATAGTAATCTAAATCTAAAATATATCATAAAATGATGTAGTAATTTAAAAAAATACTAAATGTTAGTAGTATTAGTAATTACTATTACTAACAGCTACTAATTCTACTAATAGTGAGTGCTAGCATTAGTGCTAGCAAGTAGTAACTAGTAGTTTGTAGTAGTATTAGTAAATAATAGTAATTACTAACAGTCATTATTACTACTAATATTTAGTGCTAGCATTAATACTAGCAACTAGTGACTACTAACTCATAACTAATACTATTTGTTAATTAGTAGTTACTAAATGGTCAAATTCCTAAATAAACTATCAGCTTGAAACTCATTGAACCAAAGCAAAAATTTACGATGTCCAAGGAGCGGAAGGGTCGAGGAGGAAAAAGTTAAAATCGAAAAAGGTATATTGAATGCGGCAGTGTTTTCCCGGGGAAGCAGAAGGTCCCAGCTTCCGTCCAATGGGAAGAACATTCATATGCGATATTAGAAGTGGACCGCCCGTCGTCAGAGCTCATATCGCCGACCGACGGCTTGGTTGGCTTGCGGCGCGCGGCGTGGCGGCGAGTGAAGCGAGAAAAATTTAGCAGATCGATGAGAACGCGAACCGGCAAAGCCAGCCCGCCAGAAATTTTCGTGGCACGAGTGGTATGCGCTGCGCGGGGCGGCGCGGGGCGTCGCGGCGCGGGGGGCGGCAGAAAAATTTCTTGGATCGCGACGCACCCTGCATCGAGAGCGCCCCGCAATTCCAGACGCCCGCCAATCGGACTTCGACCAACCACTCGTTGAATATTAATACGCGCTTAAATAAATAAGCGTTGTGATTCACTTTTCTAGGCTGCTGCCAATTAAGGAGGTTCTTGCCAAAAATCAAAATCATGAGATCCGATTGAAATTTCAGAGAATTACAGACAATGGTCACTGCAACTCTCGTAAAAAATTCCTTTTTCTTTTCTTCCTTCTTTTCTTTCTTTTCTTCTATTCCTTCACTTATTCGCCTCTACAGTTTTCGAGTAATCAATGTCGAAAAATCTATTCTTATGCCAATGACAGCACAAATTACTCTTTATGGCGAAAAAGTATGTGATGCAATAATTACACGTGAATGAAAACCATTTCATGTTGTAAATGAGACATTTACGAATAATCAGGCTAAGTTTCAAAAACTTCGTATGTTCGGAATCGAAAGTATTTGACCAGAGAGCGAAAAGGAAATGGTTTCATTTGTAGAAATAACGCGATGAATACAATAGAAATAAAAATAACTTATAAATGCGGGTGTAACATAGCGCCAAGCTTAATTGCAAATTGAATCTTTCTACTCAAAAGTTGGTTTTACTGTAACTTGAAAAGGCCTCCAAATTCTGTCTCATTGCTCATGTATTCCTTTCTTGCCGCCGTAAAAAATCACCCCACCAACCTACTGAAAATCGCCCTATTTAAAATGATGTGATCTATTTCTTGAAAATAATTATATTACGTTGTTTGTTAATTCAATAAGTGTCATTATTTACTTAGTATTATTAACAACTATCATCAACACATTGAGAATAATGAAATTTTGATAAATGCCATTTAATCAGATCTGTTTTTTGCAGTTTATTGGAATGAATCTTATTATTTTCAATCTCTATTTAAAATAGTCTTGTTAATTACTATTAATGAATCCATTATAAAGTGATTTCTATAGACAGCTTTATAAACACACAGACAATTATTTAACAGAGCACCAGAACATCGATTAAAAAATGAAAGTATTCTACACCGATTAAAAATTAATTAAAAAATCGAACCTATTTTTGTACAATAAATATGCCGGTAAAATTCGATCGCAAAACTATGTTGTTTCATCTAACAAAGAATCAATGAACTAAAATGACTTTTCATTCCGATAGAAATACTTTTCTCCCGTCTTTTTTTCGAAGCTCGTCACCTTCAAGTTGTTCCAATTTCCCGTCGGCGGAGCGCTATGATAAATACGAAGCGTCGATTACACGCGCAGGCATCGCGAGCTTTGAACTTCGATACAGTTGAGATGTTGTTCGATTGTCGGGGAAACTTTCGGAGGGATTGCGGGGCACGAACGACATGTAATATCGCGGGGAGAAATCGGGGGAATATGGTCGGATCAACTGTATCCCATTGCTCGCACGACGTCGAACTCTATCAGGCGTGTATGTATGTATGTGCACGATCTCCCATGATTTCGGGGATTCGTATAATGCTCGGTTGCGTCATCCAGCTTGTATGCATCGTGCAACCCTTGCCGGGATACCTTATGCTGAATGCCACCCGCCCCATAAAGGGAATATCCTTCCTTGCCCCCCTCCCTTGCAGCGTATGCAGGTTGCAGGTTCGGCCTCCTCTTCCCAAATGATGAAATTCACATGCCAAACCTACCCTCTATTAAGTTCCTATAGTGAACTCGATATAGCAGATATTAGTCATTGTTACTGTGTAACAGGGATGGGCAAGCATGAATAATATAAGGTCACGATTAATAATAATCGTGGAGAAAAACTTGTGATTATTTATAATTTACAATCCCAAATGATGAAATTCACATGCCAAACCTACCCTCTATTAAGTTCCTAGTGAACTCGATATTGCAGATATTAGTTATTGTTGTTGTGTAACAGGGATGGGCAAGCATGAATAATATAAGGTCACGATTAATAATAATCGTGGAGAAAAATTCGTGATTATTTGTAATTTACAATCCCAAATGATGAAATTCACATGCCAAGCCTACCCTCTATTAAGTTCCTAGTGAACTCGATATAGCAGATATTAGTCATTGTTGCTGTGTAACAGGGATGGGCAAGCATGAATAATAGAAGGTCACGATTAATAATAATCGTGGAGAAAAATTCATGATTATTTGTAATCCTGGAGGAAAAGCCGTGATTATTTATAATCGCGGAGAAAAAATTGTGATTATTTGTAATCGTGGACAAAAATTCGTGATTATTTGTAATTTACAATCCTAAATGATGAAATTCACATGCCAAGCCTACCCTCTATTAAGTTCCTATAGTGAACTCGATATAGCAAATATTAGTCATTGTTGCTGTGTAACAGGGATGGGCAAGCATGAATAATATAAGGTCACGATTAATAATAATCGTGGAGAAAAATTCGTGATTATTTGTAATCGTGGAGAAAAACTCGTGATTATTTGTAATTCACAAATAATCACGAATTCGAATGATTCAAAGTTGAATATTTCAAATTCGAATGAGTAAAGTATTTTCAGCTTCGATTCATTCGAATTCGATGTATTCGACTTCGAATCATTCGAAATCGAAGTATTCACTTTGAATCATTCGAATTCGTGATTATTTGTAAATTACAAATAATCACAATTGTTTCTCCACGATTGGAAATAATCACGGATTTTTCTGCACGATTACAAATAATCACGAATTTTTCTCCACGATTATTAATAATCATGACCTTATATTATTCATACTTGCCCAACCCTGCTGTGTAATGTATGCGATTTTTTAAAGATATTACACAGCTTTCGTAATAATGTTGTATCACTCGTTGTTTAAAAAAATAACCAAGGCTGTTGTTCTCTAAGCAACCAAAGTGTATTAAATTCTTAGTAAAGTTGATGTAATAAATATTATCGATTGTTATTGTGTGTTGCATACAATTTTCTTCAAAAATGACACAAATTTTCCTAACAATGTTGCATTACTCATTGGTAAAGAAATAACCAAGAATGTTGCTCTACAAACAACTGAAGTATCAAGTAACAGGTATTATCAACTTTACTATGTAATGTACGGAACTTCTTATAGAAATTATACAGCTTTCGTAATGTTGAATCACTCATTGTTAAAAAGACTAATAAACTACACAGGAATGCGCAGCCTTCCCAATTTAAATCTCCAAAGGAGATTAAAAACATTAACACTAGAACTACGGAACGAGTGAAAATGAAAGTTGTTCTTGCGCGTTCACTTTAACAACATCACAATCGTCGGTAGTTCTACTGTTAATTCTCCAACAAGTCAGTCAAAATATTTCCTACTACTTTCTCTACTTTCGAACTGCTGCAAACTAACATTGATTTGCAAAGACATTCGCATGAAAAAGGAAGCAAGTACAGGAGAGATACATCGAGGTACACGTCTTGAATTCCACGATAGAGAGGAGTTTGCATCTCTCTTAACTCAAGCGAGCGGTGGTACATCCTCCTCCTGCGGGCACTTATCATCCTGCATTGCTCGGGCTCCCTTTAGGGCAGCACTATCCCGATTGCTCGGGCAGGACCCATTGTCCCGTCATCCCGATATCGAGGAGTGATCGGGGGAGCTGCATACAAGTGCAGCAGCAGCACCAGCAGCAGCAGGCAGTGTCGATGATGGCTCTCCAGAGAAACAGTAGCCCCAATGCCTCCGAGACTAATATTCTCCAGCTCGCTGCTAGGTGAAATTTAATCATCGCCGGCCTGCCAGCTCGATTTGACTCTCGCTCGAGGCCTTCACAAAAGGTCGCCCTATCGCTTTACCGTCGATCGTTCGTTTGCTCCTCCGGCTCCAAGCTATTCAATTCCAATTCAGCAATATCCTGATTTTTAAGACTTTTTTCATGATTTTATTGTTGTTTCATATCACAGATTTTTTATACCGTTGTCGCGTTTTATTCAGGATAGTTTTGTTTGACCTTTCAAGTTACAGTCGATTGTTTATTCGTAAGCTATTCAATTGCAATTCAGCAATATCGTGATTTTTATCACTTTTTTTCCATGATTTTATTGCTGTTTCGTATCGAAGATTTTTTATACAGTTATCATGTTTTATTCAGGAGAGTTTTGTTTGGCCTTTCAATTTACAGTCAATTGTTTATTCGTAAGCTATTCAATTCCAATTCAGCAATATCCTGATTTTTAAGACTTTTTTCATCATTTTATTATTGTTTCATATCACAGATTTTTTATACAGTTATCATGTTTTATTCAGAATAGTTTTGTCTGACCTTTCAATTTACAGTCGATTGTTTATTCGTAAGCTATTCAATTGCAATTCAGCAATATCGTGATTTTTATCACTTTTTTTCATCATTTTATTGTTGTTTCATATCAGAGATTTTTTATACAGTTATCATGTTTTATTCAGAATAGTTTTGTTTGACCTTTCAATTTACAGTCAGTTGTTTATTCGTAAGCTATTCAATTCCAATTCAGCAATATCCTGATTTTTAAGACTTTTTTCATGATTTTATTGCTGTTTCATATCAGAGATTTTTTATACAGTTATCATGTTTTATTCAGGATAGTTTTGTTTCACCTTTCAATTTACAGTCGATTGTTTATTCGTAAGCTATTCAATTGCAATTCAGCAATATCGTGATTTTTATCACCTTTTTTCCATGATTTTATTGTTGTTTCGTATCGAAGATTTTTTGTACCGTCGTCGCGTTTTATTCAGGATACTTTTTTTTAGCTTTTAGATGTAGTGTCGGTTGTACATTTGCAAGCTATTCAATTGCAATTTAACAACATGACGATATGTCCCCATCCTTATTGCGATTACAGTATTCTTTGATATCGAAGATTCCTTAAATCATTATCATGCTTTTCTAAGATGGCTTTGTTTATTTTGCAGATATGCAGTTAATAGTATATTTGCTGCTTTAATGGGAAACTATCCAATAGCAACTTAGTACGACAGTGATTTTTATTATCTTCTTTCTTTTCATTACGTAAGATTCGCCTTTGAGTTAGTCCCTTTTAGTTAGTAGTAGCATTAGTAAGTAATAGTAATTATTAACAGCCATTATTACTACTAGTATTTAATGCTAGCATTAGCACTAGCAACTAGTAACTGCTAACTGGTAGTTATTTATTCCTATTTGCCCATTACTAGTTACTAAGTGACGAAATTACTAATTAAACTACTAGCTTGAAACGTAGTACTTACTAGGATTAGTCATAGTTATAAAGCTACTCCCTTTAAATATTAATAACTAGTAACTACTAGTTAGCAACAGTATTACTAAGTAATAGTACTTACTAAGAGTCATTAATATTACTAATATTTAGTGCTAGTATTAATACTAGCAACTAGTGATTACTAACTGATAATTAAATCAATTTGACAATTATTAGTTACTAAATGGTGAAATTGCTAATTAAACTACCAGCTTGAAACGTCGTAGTAACATTAGTACGAGTATCCATACAAGTCTCAATATTGGTATTAGTTCTGGTATTATTAATGCTAATAGTAAATACTAGTATTAATATTTACTACTACGTATTAGTGCTGATTTATTTGTACTAATACTTTATATTTACTAGTACTTTTACCAGTACTAGTACATTTTATTAGTGCATGATTGAATGTTCTTTCTTTCCATTTCCTGCTTTCGCAACAATGCTGCACCTTCGCTTTTGTAATCCACAAATAATTTCGAATGTACATTCTCCTGGCTGTGAATCATTCGCCGCGGCGCCGCAAGCGAGGGCACGCACGCGTCCAGCAGGTACTAGCAAATTGCATTTGAACTCCCGAAGAGATTCGTCTTTGATTCGCCGGACTCGCAAGTTCCTCTGATTGAAATCAGTCGGCGAATGCGTTGCCCTCTCCGCAGGAATACGCCGTAGAAAATCTCGAGTAGCTCCCGGAGTTCATCCCGGGGTCCTTTCGGCAATCCACCCCCGCCGCCTTGGCCTCCTCCCTCCGAAAATTCAATTCACAAAGTGCTGGCCGGATGTCCTGGGAAAAGATTTCCTTTGCGCGACCACTCGTAAATCAGCGGGCGCATCGACTATCGATTTTTCACCGATATCCCAGTACAGAGATAAATTTTCTTTCGTTCGTGATCATCGGAGTTTATTTTAGTCATTCACTTAGCACATATGGCTTTCACTGTTACAACATTTTAGTATATTAAGAATTTTCCGACACTCGTGTGTAATCAACATTTCGAATTTATCATTACTTTATGCAGTTTAACAATAACTCAATTAAAGATCAATAGATGTTAGAAATATCTTTATTGCAATATTTTTTTAACGATGTAGTTTCAGTTTTTATTCCCTTTGAAATTTTGGAGTAACTTTTGAAACTTTTAATCAATTTTAATTTATAATCTAAAATACGCTTGTTTTTTATTTGACTTATATCGAAACTGTAAGTACACAGAAGATCGTATGAGAATCTGTACAGTAGTTCTTGAGATGATTTAAAGTTCTCTGTGCGTGAGAAACTGCTTTAATCTATCTTGTGATTTATGCTCACTGATAGGTCCCTTGAGGAATAAGTATAATAAAATCTAACCGATATCTACCATGAGGAAATATACTTTCCAGCAGTGAAAAATCATTCAAATTCCTTGAGTAATTTCTGATATTACCTTGGACACATAGATGTAAACGTACTCCCTTTAAATACTAGTAACTAGTAGTTAGCAGTAGTATTAGTAACTATTCGTAATTACTAGTATTTAGTAGTAAATACTAGTATTGGTACTAATATTAATACTAGTATGCATACTTGTTTACTACCACTCTACCTCTTTAGCAATAGAGCGCGCCAATATCTTGCTTTCAAGTTCAAACATTTGTGACGGTTTTTATTTGTTTTCGTGGACTTCCCGACCTTCCCCGCGGCTGAAATTTGGTGGAGAGTGGTCCCCTTGCATCAAGGAAGAAGTAATATAAATTTCAGAGCCTTAGCTCAAAGTTTAGGTTTTCACCTATTTTCGACCCTCGAAAATGGTCAATTTTGTCAAGTTTCTCAAAATCGGCCGAACCCGGGATATTTTGATTGTTTTCGTATCAAGGTAGATAGAGAACAAAGAATCCGTGAAAAAAAGTCTGGATTTACAACGAAAACGGGTCGAAAAACCGTCCAGAAAAGTCCATTTTTGCTCATTTTTGACGGTTTTTAATTTTTTTGGTGGACTTCCCGACCTTTCCCGGGGCTGAAATTTGGTGGGTAATGTTTTTTTGCATCAAGGAAGATACCATAAAAATTCCAGAGCCCTAGTTCAAAATTTTTTTTTCGGCAAATTTTTCTTAAGGGGTACCCCTTCAGATTTTTTCACGATTTTTCGAAGTTCCCCGAACTCGGGTTTTTTCTTCAGGAATCGATTGTCTATGAATGAAAACGGATAGAAAACAAGAAATCCGTCGAAAAAAGTCCGGATTTCTATCGAAAACACTAAAGAAACTGCTTTTAAAGTTCGATTTTTTCGGAATTTTCGCTAGTTTTTCCCATATTTTTTGGACTTCCCGGCATTTTCCGGGGCTGACATTTGGTGGGGAGTCTCCCTTTGCATCAAGGAAGATGCGATATAAATTTCAGAGCCCCAGCTCAAAATTTTGTTTTCCCCATATTTTTGACCATCGAAAATATGCAAGTTTTGTTGGTGATTCAAAGGCAAGTGACTCACCCTGTACATTGTGTGCCACCATTAACCATTTTGCTGATCTCGCAATAAATGAAACTTCGTGCAGGAAATTTTTAAGGAACTGCAAAGATTCGGGATAAATAAATAAAGGTATGACGGTTCTTTAGTTTCAATTTGTTCGCAGATAAGAACTCTGTAAAAGTGCAGCTTGAATATGAAATCGTCCGACTGCAGTTTGCATCGTTCCCATTAAAATGTCTGCTTGGATAATAAATTTGAATAATCTTCGTTGCATAAGAATGAATAATGCATTAAAAAGAAGCAACAAAGTATTCCGTCGAATATACTTTCGATTTACATGCGCACTTGCCGCTAATGGAAAGTGTATTTCGCCAGTAATTGCATGGCCGCTCCGAAAGTTGCCGAGAAACTCTTAACTGGTGGTGGCGCTAGTGTCGCTTGCATCGAGAGGGACTCTCCCGGCGCTTATGGCGCATCTCCTAAACTTTACTTATCCCTTGTCCGTCTGTCTGCCTCCCTCTTTCGGTCCAGCGTCTCTCCGGGCGGCAGCTCGTGTCTCGGCCAGCTTGCATCTGCGTTTCACTGCCGCTGCTAAACGTACCGTGCCATTGGCCACCGGTATTAACCCTTTGAACTCGCAAGTCCGGCGCAATTGACCTCACGAGTGCCTCTCCTAAATCTCAAACTTCACGGCTGCCGCGCGAATTCCGCCGGAAATTCTCGGTCCCACCCTCTATTTGGCGCGACGAGACCGTCATTGGATGTACAGAATTACTGGGGACGTAAAAAAACCAACGTTTTGGGTGGAATAATGATCTGGAAGTTTACGTTGCCCGGACAAATTTCAGGGGAATTGCGAGTCTAATTCTTTTAGGGTCACTTTCATTTTAGGGAGGCAAAATGTTATTTTTAACGATGCTTTATTTTAAAAATAATGTTTAAACTAATACTTTTTTCACCCCCATGACTCCCAAAAATATATTAATAAAATGCCCCAAATTAGATCCACAACGAACTCTATTACAATTTCTTCCAGACTTTCATGAAAAAATGGAATTCGAAAAATTAAAAATCCTTAATGATAAACCATAATAGATACACCATGTATCTTTACATTATATTACTATAAAAATATGCACGAAACACTCCATTAATCCCCAGAAGCATATTTTTATATTAAACATATTTCATAAAAAAATGGATTTCTAAAAACTAAAAATGCTTATTGACAAAACATATATTTACACTACGTTATTATAAAAATACACAGGAAAAATTGCGTTAATCCCCACAAGCATATTTTTATATTCCCAGAATGCTTCAATAACACAAACTTTTTCCCCCTTCAAAATCAGCGATGTTAAAAAGCTCGATTACTCAATCAATCGAAGCAGAGGGGAGCGTCATGGCTTCCGGTTGGCCGGCAGTCAAGTCTCGAGACAAATTTCCCAATTCTCGAGCGGTGGAGGCATTTCGCCTTTGTGTCATGGAGTCTGGGGTGAAAGGCGCGTGTGCTGCTTACATGTGCCTGACACCGAGGAAAACAGATGTAAATTCCGAGTTCGAAGGGTGAAGGTTCCCGGGGGCTGCTGGCTCGTTGACGCATGAGACAACGGCTTCGAAGGTGCTCTTATAGGCTCGCACCCCTCTTTCCACCCCTCCATCCGCCGCCACCTCAACACTCGGAATATTCGAACGGTGCGATGCGATCGCTGGAACGCCGGGTAGCATGTAAAGGCTGATTCACGTTATTCGGTACGCCTTAGGCAGGCATGTGATTGACAGAGGTTAGAATTGCAGTAGTATTCCTCTAGATGCAGAATTTATTAGTTTTTTTCTTATTGTTACTTTGTAGCTATTATTATTTCTATACATGCAGAATTTGTTAATTTTGTCTTATTGTTATTTCGAGGTTATTATTATTTCTATAGCCATAGAAATAGGCAGGCATGTGATTGACAGAGGTTAGAATTGCAGTAGTATTCCTCTAGATGCAGAATTTATTAGTTTTTTTTCTTATTGTTACTTTGTAGCTATTATTATTTCTATACATGCAGAATTTGTTAATTTTGTCTTATTGTTATTTCGAGGTTATTATTATTTCTATAGCCATAGAAATAGGCAGACATGTGGCTGACAGAGGTTAGAATTGCAGTAGTATTTCTCTGGATACAGAATTTATTAGTTTTGTCTTACTATTACTTTGTGGTTATTATTATTATTTCTATAGATATAGAAGTAGGCAGACATGTGATTGACAGAGGTTAGAATTGCAGTAGTATTCCTCTAGGTGCAGAATTTATTAGTTTTGTCTTACTATTACTTTGTGGTTATTATTATTATTTCTATAGACATAGAAATAGGCAGGCATGTGATTAACAGAGGTTAGAATTGCAGTAGTATTCCTCTAGGTGCAGAATTTATTAGTTTTTTCTTATTGTTACTTTGTGGTTATTATTATTTCTATAGACATAGAAATAGGCAGGCATGTGATTGACAGAGGTTAGAATTGCAGTAGTATTCCTCTAGATACAGCATTTATTAATTTTGTCTTATTGTTATTTTGAGGTGATTATTATTTCTATAGATATAGAACTTACAATACTTGCAATTGCACGTAACGTAAGATAAGACACGTAACCTTGCCAGTTTGGGTTAATGTGAAGTGAGCTTAACAAGCAGAACTATTTTTGTTCATCTCTGTTGTTTTATGTTATTACGTTTACTATTACGTATACTATTACGTTTACTTACGTATACGTTTTGCGTATACTATTCGACACTATGAGCAACTGAAATAAATATCTTTTCAATTCTATAAAGAAAATTCAAGAAATTGTGAATAATCAAGTTTTCACTAATTAAATCTTTCTCTAAATAAATTTGGAATTCTTATACTAATAAATAAGCCTATAAATAAGTACTATTTGCAATTGCACGTGAAGTAAGGTAAGACACATTACTTTACCAGTCCTATTCAGAGCTTATTTATTAGTAAACAAATTCTGGATGTTTATAAATATGGATTTAGTAATCAAAGCTTTATCTATATAAATATGGAATCCTTATGCTAATAAATAAGTCTAGTAATAAGTACTATTAGCAATTGCACGTAAAGTAAGATAAGACACGTTACTTTGCCACGCGGCGCCGCATAATGTGAAGTAAGCTTAACAAAGGAGGAGAGCGAGGACACTCGTCGTCCGACGAAACAGAGGACCAGGCGGAAAGGACGGCGGCGTGCCGGCACGAGAAAAGACAGGAGAGAGAGAGAGGGAGAGAGAGAGCCGCGTGATGTATCTGACGGATTACGAGAAAAGTTTTCCAATTGCTGGCGAACGACGACATCGGAAACCGATAAGTTTCGCGTGTGCGCGCCAGCGACGCCAACGCCGCCAGCGGGCGCCAAAAGCGCGGAAAGATCTCTGACCGAGTGCCATTTATCCACCGCTCGGATTCCCCTCGGCCGTCCGTTAGATTCGAACCGGATGCCTTTTTCAAGGTGTTTCGCCTGTCCCGCTTCCACCCTTCTTTTTTTTTCTTCTTCCTCCTCCGATCTGATATTCCTGCGGCCACTGCTTCTCCCTTTGAAGCGAACTCCTCTGCGAAAACTCGCAGGAAAGTTAATGTTAACCTCTTAACTGTGGAATTTAGTTCTAAAAATCGCCCACAGAGTGGGGAAATAAAATTTAGCAAATGCAAGTACAACGAGTATACACGTCAAACGCACTTAACTGGTTAAACTTATATTTTTGAGCCGTTTATTTTGAAAGTAGCACAAGTCCATTTGCCAAATTTTTTGTGACTGCAGTAACGTACACAAACTAGTGCACAACTGGACGTAGACTTTTTAATATTTTAATTTAAATATAAATGGACTTAGGTCACTTTTAAAATACTTGGATTATTTTTGAGTTTTAAAGTGACTATTGAATAATTATTTCGACTTTATTTCTAGTTAGTGTTTCCTTTATTTTATTGTATTTTCGTAGTAATAAAAAGTTCTCGTTACTAGTCAAAGGTAAACCCACACAGTTGACTACTTTACAATCGGTCCCACTGAAAATTATCGGAAGAGAGTTATATTAAAATTATAATTTCGATTTTTAAGGCGGATTATCTAATTATTATTTTGATTTTATTTCTTGCCGTTGTTTCTTTTATGTTATTATATTTTAGTAGTAATACAAAATTCTCGTTCATGATTAAAGGTATTAATTGTTGTAATGCGGCCTAAATTATTAAAAACTCCAACACTGCATAATTTGTACAGATTTTCACAATACAAAATTGTCATTAGTAGTCAAAGGTATCATTTGCTTCATCACAGCTTGAATTATTAAAAATTCCAATATTGCACAATTTGCATTCATTTCCACGACACTCGAAAAACTGCCAACAATAATACTTAACATTTTCATAAATACCTTTTAATAACAGAAACTCATTGAAAATTACATCGATTTCAGCAGATCGTTCAATCCACAATGCACTAAATACATTGGCATTCCAGTTATCCGAAGACAAGGCATGTTTGCCAGCGGACATTAAAGGTCCACGTGTTTCGGTAGTCAGTAAAACTGGGAATTGCAATCAACGATACTATCAGACAGTAGTCAGAACTGGGTGGCGGTATGCGAAACATGCCGGCGGCGAGTAAGAATCCGGCGAATGCGTGGCGAGCTTCGCCAGGAAATTAATAACCATGAAGTTTACAAATTCTCTTGGAGCGGCGGCCGGCCGGCGGGCGCGACGCTCGTTGGAGTTCCGGACAAAAGGTGCATTCACTTGTACCGCACTCTGGAAGAGCCAAATATTTTTCGGTCCAGAGAATTCCCCTTTCTCTCGTCGTTTTCTCTGAAGGAGTCATATTAATTTAGTTAAACCCGTTTAAGTGGAAGTAAGCAGCATTAATCTTTACTTGGCAATATTCGATTACAGTGGAATTTCACTGTCAGCAATAAATTAATAAAATATTAAATAAACACGAAATAATAATAAAGGTGTATTCTTCCGAAGAGCCAAATATTTTTCGGTCGAGAGAATTTTCGTTTTTGTTTTCTCTGAAGGAGTCATATTAATTTAGTTAAACCCGTTTAAGTGGAAGTGAACCGCGTTAATCTTTACTTGGCAATATTCAATTACAGTGGAATTTTACTGTCAGCAATAGATTAACAAAATATTAAATAAACACGAAATAATAATAAAGGTGTATTCTTCCGAAGAGCCAAATATTTTTCGGTCCAGAGAATTCCCCTTTCTCTCGTCGTTTTCTCTGAAGGAGTCATATCAATTTAGTTAAACCCGTTTAAGTGGAAGTGAACCGCGTTAATCTTTACTTGGCAATATTCGATTACAGTGGAATTTCACTGTTGTGAGTAATATAACAGAATTACAAAGCAATACGAAATAACAATGGAATATTGATAATTAGTCTTGTGCATTAATTCTAATGAATTATTTATTTCTGTAACATGTTTTTAATTGGAATGCGAGGGAGATTTTAAATGTGACGGAGAGATAAATATTATAAACAATATTGTCTCCATGTTTAACCATATTTAATTACGACAAACTAGTCGTGAAATATTAAATATATATTACCAACCACACATAGACAAATTTTACTACGTAATTGGACTTAAATTCCTATTTATTATTCTTCAATTTTATAAATATCGCCGTATACTGCTATTTTTTATGATTTATATTTATATTTTATAATATTATACTGTGCATGTAAATCCGTATAAAATTATTATATAATGTTCGACTGAATTCAACTGGAGAAAATCAATTTCTATTTATTATTCTTTAATTTTGTAAATGTCGCCGTATACTGCTGTTTTTAATTATTTATATTTATATTTTATAATATTGCACTATGCATGTGAATCA
Source organism: Ectemnius continuus (assembly GCA_910591665.1). Classification (NCBI taxonomy): domain Eukaryota; kingdom Metazoa; phylum Arthropoda; class Insecta; order Hymenoptera; family Crabronidae; genus Ectemnius; species Ectemnius continuus. Next base: position 4,573,127 of record OU342856.1, read on the forward strand.
GTATAACATAATTCCATAATGTTCGACTGATTTCAGCCGAAGAAAACCAAGTTCTATTTATTATTCTTTAATTTTATAAATATCGCCGTATACTGCTATTTTTTATAATTTATATTTACATTTTCTAATATTGTACTGTGCATGTAAATCAGTACAAAATAATTCCATAATATTCGACTGAATTCACCTCGAAAAAATCAAGTTCCACGTAAACATTGATTTCGCGTTAAAAAATAATACCTCTTTTTTTACGAAAGCATCCGAAGCACGCTATGGTAAGTAATGATCAAGCGGAGAAAGTTATTTGCATGTCGTGCCGTTCGCAAGCACAAAGCTTAAACGGCGGCAATGCGGGCGGCGGCGTTTGATACCAAAAGAAACGAAGATGTTTTCTCATGCAAACTGCGGGCCGGCGGACGCACACATTAAAAAAGCTTGGCTTTCGCAGGGAAAGTCTTCAACTAATGGAGACAGAAGTGCAAAGAGTCGTAAGAGCACTTCCTCTGAAAGCAGGCGCGTCTTTGATGGCCGACGCAGCAGCAGCCGACGCCGACGGCGGCGGCGGCGGCGGCGCAGGTTATTCCGAAAAGGGAAGGTGCGAAATGTGCTCAGCGTTTATTTGCAGGCTGAGAATATCATTCAATGTTTCTATAAAAATTATAGTCCTTTTTTGGGCTTCGACAGAGAAACATTTTAATAAAGTTTATTAAACTTTGCAGTTTAATCGATAAAAATTGATCTATGCAATAAATTGAAATTGTGTAATATATCAATGAAAATTGTTGAATTTATAGAATAAAATGAACATTTTGAAAATTGCTTTCGCATTAAATCTCGTATTCTTTTTTGTTACAAGAATTATTTTTCACAAAATAAGGGAAAATGCAAAAAAGTTATTGAATCGAATGAATTTATATTTGTTTACAAATATAATCGAATACAATGTTCATCATATTTTGAAATAGCGTTTATGGGTTTAATGAGACAATAAACAAATTTAACAAAAAAGATATCTATTCTATTGTACGTAACTAAATGTACGAATACCAGTACGTTTTTATTCTTAATTATTAATACAAAAAAGAAAATGGAATAATATTAAACTGCCGCTCTGACAAAGATTTTGTAATTACTACGAAAAAGAAAAACTGTCTTTTTCAAGCCAACAATTGAATTACTTGCGTGGCACACAGTGTGCATTGAAACACGCGGGCGACATGAATGAATTACGTAGAACGGCGGTAATCTCATATCGCAAAATCAATTTTCATCTAATTATCGGGTTTCGCGGTTTCTGCAAAATTCAATGCGCGCGTCGTAATTGGATTCGCTCGTTAGTGCATATATGCGCACCCTCCCGCGAAAGGTATGCGGAAATTAATTAACTAACTACTCATACTAACGAATGCCTACGCCGTGAGGGCCACTTCCTTTGATGTCAAATGAATTTTCGCGCGCTAGTAGAAGTCTCGTGTAACGTTCTAAGTGCCGACCGAAGAGAATTACCAAGACGACCAACGGAGAATCCTCGAAGTCATATCTGACATCCAATACGGAAATTCTAAGATATTAGAATATCTGCGTGGCTTTTTGGGGTTTTCCTTTTTTTACAATCAAAAGTATATTTTAGCGAGAATTGAAAATAAACATTAGACGATGTTAATGTGTGGTAATAATGTAAATGGTAAACTCGTGGTAAAGAAAATGTATGAAACTTTGATCTTATTACGTCTGAAATTTTGTTATGAGTGTCATTCGAAATTCTTATTATTATTGTATTCGTTATTTTTACTAAACGACGTTAATTTATTCTCACACATTTTGAGTGTAATGAAGACAATATTACTGTGTTGTAATAATGCAAATGGTAAACTTGTGGTAAAGAAAGTACATTAAATTTTGGTCTTATTACGTCTGAACTTCTTTTATGAGTATCATTCGAAATTCTTATTATTATTGTATTCGTTATTTTTACTAAACGACGTTAATTTATTCTCACACATTTTGAGTGTAATGAAGACAATATTACTGTGTTGTAATAATGCAAATGGTAAACTTGTGGTAAAGAAAGTACATTAAATTTTGGTCTTATTAGCTTTGAACTTTTTTTGTGTGTCATTCGGAATTCATATTATTTTTTTATCCGTTATTTTTACTCAACGATATTAATTTTATCTCACACATTTTGACTCTATTAAACTAGTTTGGATTGTCTGTTTTATTTATTATAGCTCTTGAAATTCATAGTTTTATAATAAATACAGAATTGGTTCGATCTACATTTAATACATTTCGACTTTATCGAAATAATAGCAAAGACTAAAATATTAATTAAAATTTATACAATACATCAATTTTACAAATGTGCTACAACACTTTATTAATCCATTCACATCATGAGGAAATATGAAAAAAGACCCATATCACAAAAAAAAAAGTTTCCTGGTTAAAGTGACTGGAAAATTTCACACTTATATGCACTTATGATGCAAATGGTTTAATACCAACAAACTTAATACTAATTAATCCACAACTAACGAGGGGTGCTTGTCAGGAGCGGAACACCAAATGGGTTGAAAAAAATTGGGGATGTACGGTTTGACCCCCTAAACAAAACCCTATAACACTTTTTCAGAATGTGCCCTGGTTGACGAGAAAAAATTGGCATAGATCGGTCATGTAGTGTACATAATCTTTATATTATTAACAAATTCTCGCCTACCAGGATGGCAGAGAGGTCGAAGTAGTTTTTACAGAGATGCGTAAAGAGTAAATTTAAACCTAAATATCACATTATTTGTTATTAGACGAGTAATTAGAAATTGGATTACAAAAAAGTATTTCGTAAAATCATTACTCAGGCTATAAACAGGCTACACAACTATTTCTTAGTTGACTTAGTTGACTATATCGCGAATTTTTTTCTCTGTAACCAAGACGCATTCTGAAAAAGTGTTATAGGGTTTTGTTTAGGGGGTCGAACCGTACATCCTCAATTTTTTTCAACCTATTTGGTGTTCCACTCCAGACAAGCACCCCTTCTAAGAATTGAATCTCCCCGAAAACTACTTTCATCTAAAAATATTTATTTTATCATCTCCGTACAAGGAAGAACTACAACGGGATTCACGACACACACACGCGCGCGCGCGTATTCTTCGAGTAAGATTTCAAGTAAGAGGGGCAGTAGGAGAGCGCAAGGAGGACAAAGGCGAACGGCACGACGAGTCTCCTTGACGAGTGAGCAGCAGCATCGTCGAAATTAATAACAAAGTCGAAAGTTTTGCACAGAGAGTGCGCGCGCGCGCGCCGCGAATGCCCGCGGCGGCGAATATCCGCCTTGTCCTCGCGGAACAAAAGCCCCCCGGGGTTCCTTCCTCGTTGGATTCTAGCGAGAGCTGGTTTCTCCTCAACGAGGTCTGCTGCGTGGCATGACGCGCGCGCGCGCGCGCGCAGGTCATGGTGTTCGGTCGCATCTTGCCGTATTTATCAAGGGCTTTCAAGAGCCCGGCCACGAGAGCACCGCTCTATGTAAAACAGTGCGACGTCCTCCTCTTCCTCGCAGCCCCGGCAATCCCGGAGACACGAACTCCAAAGTACAGGGTGATGCACTGCCCTTTTCATTCCCTCCTCATTTCTCTAGTCAATCTTTCAATCTGAATTCTATTGACACCGTTTACTAATTGTGAAAATAATATAGTACAGTCGAGGACAAAAGTAAGTGGATAATTAGTAGAAGTGATTACGATAAACGTTTATGCAGAATCATATTATTATTCTATGCTCCGAACTCCAAAGTACAGGGTGATGCACTGCCCTTTTCATTCCCTCCTCATTTCTCTTGTCAATCGTTCAATCTCAACTCTATTGACACAGTTTACTAATTGCAAAAATAATATACAATCGAGGACAAAGTAAGTGGATAATTAGTGGAAATAGTTACGATAAACGTTTATGCAGAATGATATTATTATTTATGCTACAGATAGATTTGTTATTTAATCTTTAATTTTAAAATTTAATTTATCTGAACTCTATTGACACAGTTTACTAATTGTAAAAATAATATACAATCGAGGAGAAAGTAAGTGGATAATTAGTAGAAGTGATTACGATAAACGTTTATACAGAATGATATTATTATTTTATGCTCCGAACTGCAAAGTACAGGGTGATGCGCTGCCCTTTTCATTCCCTCCTCATTTCTCTAGTCAATTTTTCAATCTGAACTGTATTGACACAGTTTACTAATTGCAAAAATAATATAGTACAGTCGAGGACAAAAGTAAGTGGATAATTAGTAGAAGTGGTTGCGATAAACGTTTATGCAGAATGTTATGCTAGAGATAGATTTATTATTTAATAATTATTATACATATAGTGTTAATTAGTGTTATTTTAAATAATTAATCATTCGTAATTTGTAATTGGTATTACCTCGCTTTACTTGAATTGTTGCCTCCAAACATCTTGGCATACTATTTATAATACAAAAAATATAAAAAATTAAGTATATAACAATAACATTATTCGAGTAAAATTTCGTCACAATCATTTCTACTATTTGTTCACTTTTTTATTCTCGATTGTATAATAAATAAATGAATCAAAATTAAAATTAAGTAATAAATAAATATAAACTAATAATATTGAAAATAAATTAACAGTTATAGGTGCTAATTTTATTAAAGTTATTATATGCTAAAGTTATTAAAATTATTAGATGATTAGGGTTCCATAATTCAGTAGCAACCATTATAATTTCGTCATATCCATTTGTCACTTTTGTCTAAAAATGTGACATAATTTGTGAAAATCGTGTTTGGCAAGTACAACAAAAATAAGAAGAAACTAAGAAAAACTGTTTAAAATTTAATAAAATTCTACTCATATTTCTGATACACTTCGAATAAAAAGTACATTTTTTACGTCCCAACTTACGAAATTCTATCTCAAAGAGCATATTATTGTATTATTTACAAATAATTATTTTTATCATTATTCATGCAACAGCGTATATCTGGCAGAGTCGATTCAAAGAAAAGTGCATCAGCCTGTACGGCCGGATATGGCGGAGTCCTCGGGCAGGCAGGCCTGGGTGAAGTTAGGTTAAGGGCATTTGTTCGTAGGGACGGTTCGTCGACTGCTATCTAGGATCGCGACTGCCCTCTCACCATGTGCTCGCCTCTCACCATCGCTCGGACCTCCTCACTTCCGGGCATGCATCGCCCGCCGTGCAAACACATTCGGCAAACAATGGTCGCGTTAAAGGCAATATCACTTTTTATCGGGGCTTCGGCCGAACCGCTCGACCCAGGGAATCATGGGTAACAGTCCTTCGATTTTCTAGCGGTGTTGGGATGTGCGTGTCTCTCCTTGTCGATTCAAGTGATCCTTTTATGGGCCCGTGCGCGGGGAAATCGGGAGTACAGGGATTATTACGGATTTGTTGGCAGAAGCGAAGGTAGATCGAATCCCAGATGGCGCCACTGTCGCAACCAAGGTGTTTCCATGTCGAGAATTGTAGAATTTTGGTAGTCTTTTTTTACCGATTTATTTATTTGCTTATTATATCGCTATATTAACTCTGGTAATCTATGTTGGTTATTAACACTAAATTTACCAAAACCAGTCAGAATGACTGGTTTATAAAAAATTAAATCTAGTGTAATAATTTAAGTGTTGCTTAATTAACTGTCAAGAAAGTAAGAGAGAACTATTTTTTCAACTAATATTCGTATTATTTTTCATCAGATTTATTTCCTCCAATTAAATGTTCATTTTTGGGTCATAAGAAAATTGATCGATTGAGATGAAAATTTTGTATTCCTACAATTTCACAAAAATGACTTCATTTTTATCTTCAAAATGACATATTATTAAAGAACTCTGCATAAAAAAAAATATGAAAATCTGAAATTGCATTTTTGTAACAATAACGCTTTAACGTAAATAACACGATTAAACTCTGGAACTGAAACTCATCCACTTACCTTGTAAAACGTATGCCACGACTAGCGCAAGTCCATGGTTTCCATCATTGTGTTTGCTTACGAGATTCAAAAGAACTCTTTGATCTGCTCCCCGAGGGGAATACGAGACGCGGCGTTTCATAAACTGTATCATGGCGGAGTGAGAGAGGGAGAGGAATGGCGGAGGTGGAATCGTTTCGCCGTTCGATTCGCAACATAATTACCTTTGCTTTACTCCGCTGATACTAACAACCTTCGGCCGAGAGGAGAGAGCGCGGTAATATTAAAAGCAGTGCTTTCCAACTTTTATCATGCTAGTTCTTTGCCGACTTTCATTACTGGCCCGCCGATGGAAATCCACGCAACTTCAAACTCGAGTTTAAAATCTACTTCGTTTAAATCAGACTCACAAACGCATAATGCATAATAAATGAATCGAGATTAACTTTGTAGAGATAAAGTACAGAAAGGAAGAGAAATTTTGTAAATATTTTTTTAATTAGTGTTTTTGTATGTACAGAAATCGTTTTTGCAACAATGTTAAATGCTTTAATAGTTATTGGACTACTTTGGTTTGTTTTACGTTATTTTATATTAGTGTGAAAAAGGAAAGAAGTAAGAAAAATAAATATAACAAATTTAATCAAAGTTAGAAGTGTTGTACTTATGCAATAAAACACAAATTTCCTCAATAAAGAGTCCCAAGAGTCCCCAATAAAAAAGAATCGAAAATGTCTAATTCTAATTACTTTGAATAAAACCTACATGAAATTTCTGTATTTTCACACAATAATCCCACAAATAAAATTAACTCATATTTTTAAAACACGTTTTCTTTTAGTCACCGCAATAATCATTAACGAAACTCAACATCAGCTTTTTCCACATAAGAAACTTTCTTATGTGGAAAATAATAAAAAAATAAATATTAGAGTTAAGCGATTACAGTGCAATTTTACTGCCAGCAATAGATTAACAAAATATTAAATAAACACGAAATAATAATAAAGGTGTATTCTTCCGAAGAGCCAAACATTTTTCGGTCGATAGAATTTTCTTTTTTTTTCGTTTGCTCTGAAGGAGTCATATTAATTTAGTTAAACCCGTTTAAGTGGAAGTAAACAGTATTATTCTTTACTTGGCAATATTTAATTACAGTAGAATATCACTGTCGGGAATAAATTAATAAAAAAGGAAATAAACACGAAATAATAATAAAGGTGTATTTTTCCGAAGAGCCAAACATTTTTCGGTCGATGGAATTTTTCTTTTCTTTTCGTTTGCTCTGAAGGAGTCATATTAATTTAGTTAAACCAGTTTAAGTGCAAGTGAACCGCGTTAATCTTTACTTGGCAATATTTGATTACAGTGGAATTTCACTGTTGCGAGTAATTTAGCAGAATTACGTTTTCTTTTAGTCACCGCAATGATCATTAACGAAACTCAACATCAACTTTTCCCACATAAGAAACTTTCGTGAGAACATGTAAATGATATCTATTAAACAGAAGGGAATAAATATTAGAGTTAAGCGTGTGCTCCGCTCTGCTAAGAATTATGGTACCCGCAGAACGCGGCTCGTTTTCATGCTTGATAGAATCAAATGGCCGCTTGAATTATGACCTCTTCCTGCACTGCCACGAGCATATGTATGTACACATATCGAATACAGTCGTTCAACTAGCAAACGAAAAATACGAGCTGACCACCCGAATTCTTAAGTGATTTACGTCCGCTTTAATGAATTTAGTGACTTGTTTCTTTCGACTTTAAATAATGATGAATGGCCCTTTTCGTTAGTACGAAAATAGCATCATGTTAATAAGAACAAGCCATTACTTTTGTTATGATTTATTTAATGCTCCTTTGACAGCTCGAGTCTTTAACAACGCGATACATCAGATTTATGTGCGAGTGTATATTATTTATTATATTTCACTGGACAAATTTGTATCACATAAATATTTAACGAGCATGGATTCGTTTTATTTTAAACTCAAAATTGAAATTTGTTCTACATATCATTAGTTTATAAATAAGTAATGGTTCATGTGAATGCCTGGCAGATAAAGAACTTTCGATTGCAAAATAAGGCGAGTGATTCATTTTATATTCACTGTATATTCATATATAATATTTTATTTGAATATTTCTTTCAAATTTTCGTTATACATGGTCCAATAAATCTGCTTGTGCACATAAAATACATGCGCAGTACATTTGCATATAGTTTCTCTAAACTGATGAAAGAATTTGTATCGAATACAAAATAAACATCGAATAAGATTTGCCTTATATTCATACATAACTATTCCATTTTAATATCTCATTATTATTTCATTATAATTGTATAATGTTGTCATATTTTTTGCATTCAATTCTGATATGCTTTATTTGTTCAATATGTTGTTCTGTTTAATTCAAATTGTACTTCTACATTATTATTGTCACATTAATATTATATCGTTCGCATTCATATGATAAATAAATATTCACTTAGAAAAAACTATCGTCAATTTTCCATAACCCAAATTGTTATAGTTAATAAATTCATGCTATTTCGTTCGCATTCATACTACAACTATATTTATTTATAATTGTATATTTATTTATTTTTACAAGTAAATATTTATTTAGAAAAAATCATTGGCAACAGTTTTCTATCAGTCAAAACAATATGAGGAAAATTCCAACTTCACATAGTTCGCCACGTCGATTCAATAACTGGAAGTTGACAAACCTGTCGTCAGAAACAAGAGCTGTTTGAAAGACTGAAAATACGTCTACCAGCCAAGTGACGGATTGGTATTGGCTGTTATCTCGAAAAGGCAATCTGACTATTTTTTTCGGGATTGATCGCTTGAACGAATTTCGACGGTTTTTCGTGTTTCGATGGATTTCGGTGCTCTGAAAATCGGCAATGTTAATTGCAACCGTGTAATATGTGGGAAACATTTTGTATGGTAATTTTATAGGTTTAACTATGTTCTTTTATACTAGTTTTTCGGTTGCAGTTGAAATCCAATTTCGAGTTGAAATACAAACCGAAATTGTTAAGGGAAGATTCGCGTTTATCTTCAAAAACAAGTTTTAAAAAACAACCGGAGTTGTTCGCACGAAAGTCAGGCGATATGATTGATTTTCGTTTTAAAAGGTTTATTAAAAAATTGTACATCCTATTTAGAATAACTATTGCACTATTAATGCTAATAATATGTTGACTCAACATTTCTTTGTAATTTAATTAATTTAATTAAGGTCGGTATCGTGTTTCGCATAAAACGTTTTTCTACATATAACATACGTAAAAGTGCTACATGTTTATTTTAAAAAATCTCATATTAACTTACAGTTGTTAAAAACCGAGGCCGCAACTTTTGTTTCCAAACTTGTGTCAGTTAAAAGAGACTTAAATCTTTTGTTATGTTTATTAAGATACTTTTCCTCCAACAATTTTCTTTTTTCTTTAAATACTCATTTCTTATGTTTAGCATTCGGAAAACATACTTTAAAAAAGTTTGTATGCTACTTCCTTATGTTTCACATTTGAATGTAATACTGTTTTTACAACAATTTTCTTTTTTCTTTAAACACCCATTTCTTATATTTAACATTCGGAACGCATATTTTAAAAAAGTCTATATATTACTTCCTTATGTTTCAAATTTGAATGAAATACTGCTTTAACAACAATTTTCTTGTTTCTTTAAACACCCATTGCTTATATTTAACATTTAGAAAGCATACTTTAAAAAAGGTCATATACTACTTCCTGATGTTTCACATTTGAATGGAATACTGCTTTCATACCAATTTTCTTTATCTTTAAACACCCATTGCTTATGTTTAACATTCGGACAACATACTTTAAAAAAGTCTATATATCACTTCCTTATGTTTCAAATTTGAATGAAATACTGCTTTTACAACAATTTCCTTTATCTTTGAATACTCATTTCTTGTATTTCACATTTGAAGGGAATACTACTTTAACAACAATTTTCTTTATCTTTAAACACCCATTTCTTATGTTTAACATTCGGACAACATACTTTAAAAAAGGTCATATACTACTTCCTTATGTTTCACATTTGAACGGAATACTGCTTTTACAACAATTCTCCTTTTTCTTTAAATACTCATTTCTTATGTTTAACATTCGGACAACATACTTTAAAAAAGTCTATATATTACTTCCTTATGTTTCAAATTCGATTGAAATACTGCTTTTACAACAATTTCCTTTTTCCTTTAAACACCCATTGCTTATATTTAACATTCGGACAACATACTTTAAAAAAGGTCATATACTACTTCCTTATGTTTCACATTTGAATGAAATACTGCTTTTACAACAATTTCCTTTATCTTTGAATACTCATTTCTTATATTTCACATTTGAATGGAATACTGTTTTAACAACAATTTCCTTTTTCCTTTAAACACCCATTGCTTATGTTTAACATTCGGACAACCTACGTTAATCATCACGGTTATTGGCGAGCGGCTAAAGGGAATGCCAGGTTCGGAGGATATTTCGCCTTGGAGTTTGCCTTTCGAAGTTCTCCTGATGGCCGGGCAGCGTGTCCCTCTCGATATTCATTATCGATGAGCGATCGGCTCCATTCGCCCACGTATGCCCGAACGGTCTTGTACGTTGTTAGCATCGTACCGAATGGAAACAGCGCGCACCTCGTAATCATCGATCAGCGCGCGCTCGTTTGTGTCGATCCTGCAATCCTGCGGCTCCCGGCGGGATCTTCATGCTTCGCCGAGATCCTCTTCCCTCGTTGCTGCCGCCAAACACGAGCCGATCCGCAACCCTCGCCGGAAGTCAGCCCCGGAAATCTGAAATCGATCCCCGTCGCGCGATATTCATCGTAAACAGACTCTGTGAATGTCAAGGTTGCGGCGACTAGTTAATTAGTGCTCTGCGATGCAACAATGCTATTGTGATCGAAATATTCAGTGTTGGAGTGTTAGTTTATTATTTGGTAATTTTTAGTTGTTTCTTCAGCTTTTAGAGATGTCGAATATTTAATGAAAGCAGACTTGTAGAAACTGTGAAATTAATATTAATATTTCGTAATAGAATCTTTAGGAATTGTTGAACACAAAATCTGAGGGATTATGGTTTTTATTTAAAGATTTCAATTAATCTTTTTTATTTGATATATTTTTATTCTACTAAGTATTTACTTTCATCATTAATTCTCATGCTTTGTAACTATCGTTAATTAAATACGTGAATATGTATGTAAAATGATTTAACTAAAGGAGTATTTTCGTGATTTTTATTTCGCGTCAATCTTTTTTAATCATTTTCTTGAATTTGATAAATGTTCACTTTATACTTCTACAATATACAATGTCAATCTTCTTAAAAGAACAAGTATAAAATAATTACGTGTTTACTGTCATTTTTAAAGTCGTCGAACATTTTTTAGAACTTTCCATTTTTCTAATAGTATTTTAAAATATTTAATTGTTATATTCTAATATTCATATATTACAATATTAAACAACAATATCAGTCTTTAGAAAAACGAATTCAAACTTTGTTTAGTTCACTTTAACTGTAATTGTAGTGCAGTTGCAATTTACTGCGATTGTATTTTACTGTAGTATTTTAATTTTATCTAGTAATAATTTTTCTACTAGTATTTTAAAATATTTACTTGTTATATTCTAATATTCATATATTGCAATATTAAACAACAATATTAATTTTAGCAAAACGAATTCAAACTTTGTTTAATTCATTTTAACTGTAATTGTACTGCGATTGCATTTTACTGTAGTTTACTGTAATTGTCAGAATTGTTGGAAACTTAGTAGTATTTTTAAAGTCGCCGAACATTTTTTAGAACTTTCCATTTTTCTACGAGTATTTTAAAATATTTAATTGTTATATTCTAATATTCATATATTACACTATTAAACAACAATATGAATCTTTAGAAAACCGAGTTCAAACTTTGTTTAATTCACTTTAACTCTAATTGTATTGCAGTTGCAATTTACTGCGATTGTAGTTTACTGTAATTGTCAGAGTTGTTGGAAACTTGGTAGCAGATTGTGTATCGAGGGAAGGATCGAAGCAGCGCGGCGAGCGAGCGAGCGAGCGACTGCGGGACACAGTTACATTGACGATTGATCGTTCGACCTTGAATTCCCCATCGATACGAAAGGGAACAGAGGCAAAGAATTCGGCGTACAAATCCTTGTCACGATTCGGACAAACCGGAGCGTACAACTGTAACCAATTGGCTTGTCACGGGACTTCGCTCGAGTGGAGGATTCGCTCCGTCGAGCTTCAACCCCAAGCACGATTCATTAGCGAGGACACCACGCTCGTTAACTTTCGAAATCCGATTATCTTTGGTTGCGGCAGGAAATTCAATTTTGCCTTACTCGCTGGACACAAAGCGGCCGCCGAGGGCCCAGTTTTACCGGGGCTTTTTGCAGAACGAAATTATTAGATTTCGTTTGGTTTTTAGAGTCGACTTTTCTGTATTATTTATTGTTTTTAACGTAGTGGCACTTTGAATTTGGTTAATGTTAAGGTTAGTTGTTAAATGACCGGCTATGAAACAAAGGTCGTATTGTTTTGATTTGGGTATAGTAAATTGACAATTTGCAAGCTACAATTTTCAAAAAACTATAACTGAATGTCGCAAGCTTTTGGTGTTAAAATTTTATGATATCATGATTGTAATCTCCTGCTGATTAAAATTGAACGAACTTTGGAAGTATAAATTGCAAGCTGAAAATAGTGATAATAACGAAAAATTCGGAAGTATGGAAATACCACAAATCCGCCTAAATTTCCACAAAAAACATAAAATAATACAAAAATACGTAAAATAAACTTTCCACTTAAAATGGCAGACATGAAATTACATTAGCAACTAGAAGTGTGTTAATGCAAAAACAAATGTGCAAAACACTAGAAAAACTCATAAAAGCCATATACTTTTATTTTAAACAAGAGTGAAGAAAAGTTGCGCAGTTGAATCGAATTTCAAATTCGATCTATTTGAGCGTAATCAAAATTAAAATTATTAGATAATTAGGATTCTATATTTCATTAACAACCTTTATAATGTCGTCATATCCATTTGTCACAGCCTGTGAACTCCACCCCCATTAATTTTCTAATCCTTTTCTGTAAAAATCTAACATAATTTGTGAAAATGGCGTTCAGCAAGTAGTTCCAAATAAAATTATAACACTCGCCTTAAAACAATTAGTTTTGAACAAAATAAGAAAAACTATTTTGAATTTAACAAGATTCTACTTATATTTTTGATACACTTTGAATAAAAAGCATAATTTTTACGTTCGAATTTATGAAGTTCTGTGTTATTTTATTATCGTCATTTATGCAACAGCATATATCTGGCACAGTTGATTCAAAGAAAAGTGCGTTCCGACTTACGATACTCTATTTCAAAGAGCATATTGTTGTAGTATTTGTAAATAATTGTCATAATAAATAATTATTATTATTTATGCAACAACGTATATCTAGCACAGTTGATTCAAAGAAAAGTGCATCATTCTATTCACCTGGAAATAGCAGTCCTCGGTTAGGTCTGGGTGAAGTTAGGTTAGGTTGTTCTTTGTTAGCAACGATTCATCGACTGCAATCTAAAATCGCACCTACCCTTCAACTACATGCTCAACAAACACGCAAAACCCTAGAAAATACCATCAAAAACAATATACTTTTATTTTTAACTATCACAAAGAAAAGTTGGAGAGTTTAATCGAATTTCAAATTCGATCATTCGAGCATAGTAGGTTTAGTGTTAGGGCAGCGGGACAGTGGAAAAATGGCTGGAAGCACTTTAGCGAAGTCATTTCGGCGGAGAGGGGGGGAATTGTAGACGGCGCGGCGCGGCGCGGCGGCGTTGACACTTGGGCGTCGGGTTGGATGCGGGTAGGATGGGGACTTCTCAGCGGGGGTGCTTGCCCCTGCTTCGGACGTTGCTCAAATTTGAGTCTAGGGTGGTCCAGGCTGATACTCGAGGACACTCGATTCGTGCGAGCGTGCCTGCGACCCCCATGTGTCGCGTGCATCGCCCTATTTCGGACAGTACTTCTGGATAAGGGCTGACGCCGAAATTGGGGACAGTGGAGCCACTGCTAGGAAAGATTCTATGGGGGATGATCAGTCCGTGAATTCTCCCTGGCATATGTGCAGCCGCACCTACAAATCTTCCCATCCTATCTTCCCAATCGTTTTGTATTTCCTATTAAAGATTACATTTTACGAAGAAAAATATGTTTATATTTTTTTGAGTCACTGTTTGGAAAGATTCTATGGGGAATAATAAGCCCACCTACAAATTTTCCCATCGTATTTTTCTAGTCATTTTGTATTTTCTATTACAGACTCTTCATTACGAAAAAAATATTTGAGCCATTTATTTTGAAAGTGACCTGCGTCCATTTATACTCAAAAGCATAATATATAATTTACATATTATTGTATTATTTATATAGTTATACGAATATATATTTGGAAATAATCAAAGTCCATTTATAGTAAAATAAAAGTATTAAAGAATTCGTGTTTTAATAGAAATTGAAAATAAATGTGTAACATAATATACCAATTGACAAATGGATTTAGGCCACTTTCAAAATAAACGGCTCATTTATGTATGTATATTTTTTGGTACAAATTTATGAGTCGACGCCGAAATTGGCGACAGTGGAGCCACTGCTAGGAAATATTCTATGGGGGATGATGAGCCCATCTATAAATATTCCCATCGTATTTTTCTAGTCATTTTGTATTTTCTATTACAGACTATTCATTATGAAGAAAAATATATTTATGTACGTATATTTTTTTGAGTCACTGTTAGGAAAGATTCTATGGGGAATAATGAGCCCACCTACAAATGTTCCTATTCTCGTATCTTTTTAATCATTTTGATTAAAAGCCAATGACGAAATTTATTACTATAAAATAGCATATAGTTTACTTCACTGATTGTTCAATTATCAATTCACTCAAGTATTTATAAAAGTGTGCATTTAAAGGGTTTAAAATTAAACAAATGTTGCCATTCTTGCATCTTTCTAATCGTTTTATATCCATTATTATGAAAATGAAAAAAATACGAGCACGATTTATTCATTATTTATTATGAATGAAATATTTCTTTCATTTGACAATTGATTGATACTTAAAACTGACGATTGTTCGTTTTCAAATAGTTATAGGAAATATTATGACTTGATATTCCTATTATCTACATATACAGCAACTGTTACGAATGAGTTTTCGAAGAACTGGTTTTTCCATGATATATGAAATCAAATCTACAAAAGTATAATTGATTCAGAAGAAATTATTTTGTATAATAACGTTACATATGTTTATAATTCCCTAAATAAGTTATATCTTTCGTCTTTGAATAACTGATTATTAGAAAAATTAATCAAAAACCCTGTTCTCTAAATAAGTGAAACATCCAATAGCAGCATTAATAATACAAGTTCCTGTTGTAAATAGATTTCTTTTAACAATTATTATTACATTCTGTCTAACATTTTCTAATTAAATTACATATGCTTCCTATAAACATTGACTCTGTCATTATTAAAAAAATAATCAAAATAATTATAACATAAACAACAAGAGTATTAAATCACAACTTTAACGATACACTATTATTACAATATTTTCGTAAGCAACCTCAACTTTCTATCAGCAACAAAAATCAGGCACACAGCAGGAAAGATTGCACGATTGTCGAAGTACTGAAATGCATAGCGCGGACGGATCGATAGCTGACACATTGTCATTACATTGTTACCGGCTGAAGCGGAGCATGAAAGGAAAGATGGACAGCGGAGATCTCTGCGATGACTCGTCGGCGGAGGGCGGTCGTTTTCCCATTTACCACGCAGCAGACATTGAACGCCAAACGGGCTCTCTTTGCCTCTGATGAACGCGGCCCTTGAATTGCCGGCGATTTGCGGCATCGCAAACACGCACGTACTTACACACTGCCATCGATGGACAGCCGATGACACTTAATGGGCGAGGGTCGAGAAAAGATTATACTTATTATTCAGAGATTTTATCTTTCCTATTTCTTATGACCGTATTTTATCAATTACATCCAGTGTTCGTTCTTTTTTTATTAAGTAATAGTTTTTCATTGATTATGGAAATATGCCTGTCAAATCATTTAACTTTTTAACAACTAATATTCTTAAACTTTCCTGCAAAAATAATAAACGGTATTCTTTACATTCTCTGCAACAACAATCTTTATAAAAACGATCATAAAACTGTTACGACATGGGAAGATACACACATGCACACATAGGGACTAATAGAAAGTCGATGACATTTAATAGGCGAGGGTCAAGAAAACATTATATTTATTGTTTAAAGATTGTATCTTTTCTATTTCTTGTGATCGTATTTTATCAATTGTTTCGATCATTCATTCTCTTTTTATTGAGTTACAGTTTTTTCATTAATTACGTGAATATGCATGTACAATCATTTAATAATTAACCAGATATTTCGTCCCATAACATTAGTATTGTGGATTATTACTCTAATATTCTTAAATTTTTCTATACAAATAATAAACAGTATTCTTTACATTCTCTGCAACAACAATCTTTATAAAAACGACCATAAAATTGTTACGATATGGGAAGACACACACACATGCACACATAGGAGCTAATAGAAAGCCGATGACATTTAATAAACGGAAGTCAAGATTTCATCTTTTCTATTTCTTATGATCGTATTTTATCAATTGCTTCGATCATTCGGCGTTTTTTTTTAATTAGTTAGAGTTTTTCATTAATTACGTGATATGGGTGTAAAATTATTGAACAACTAACTATTATCGTCAACTTTTATTTTGCACGGATCTTTTGAAACCATTATGTACATTGTATATTTGTTCACATTATAGAATGATGATTACAATATTCTCGTATTGTTATTGTAAATTACTATTCCCATAAATTTAACGATTTTTGTAATAATAATGAGTATTCTCGCCATTCATTTCTTGTTATTAAGTAACAATAATTAACTACGTGAATATGTTTGTGTTAAGTCGTTTACCAACTAACCGAATATGTCGTTCCACAATGCTATTATTGTACATTCTTACTCTAATATTCTTACATTTTCTATAGAATGAATAAATTTATTTTCTTTAAAATAAATAACGCATTATTTGCAATGTAATAATGTATTACATTAACAGTATTTATTATAAAGTTATAGTCTATAAAAATAATGATGAGCATTCTTTAGATTCTCTGCAACAGCAATCTTTATAAAGACGACCATAAAATAGTTACGACATGGCAAAGACACACACACAGCTCCTAATGAATATGTCTGTGTTAAATCGTTTACCAATTAACCGAATATTTCGTACCACAATATTATTACTGTACATTCTTACTCCAATATTCTTAAATTTTCTATAAAATTAACAAATTTATTTTCTTTAAAATAAATCATCCATTATTTGCAATGTAATAATGTATTATACCAACATTATTTATTATAAATTTATTTTCTATAAAAGCAATAAATAGCACTCTTTACATTCTCTGCAACAGCAATCTTTATAAAGACGACCATAAAATAGTTACGACATGGCAAAGACACACACACAGCTACTAATGAATATGTCTGTGTTAAGAAATAACCGTTTAACAAATAACCGAATATTTCGTTCCACAATATTATTATTGTACGTTCTTACTGTCATATTCTTAAATTTTCTATAAAATTAACAAATTTATTTTCTCTAAAATAAATCATCATTCTATAAAAGTAATAAATAGCATTCTTTACATTCTCTGCAACAGGAATCTTTATAAAGACGACCATAAAATAGTTACGACATGGCAAAGACACACACGCACACACACACAGCTACTAATAGAAAGCTGATGCCAGTTAATAGCTGGGGTCACAGAAAAGACCCAGTTATTACAGCCCCTCTTTCCCCCACCCACCCCCGCACTTCCCTTTCTTCAACCGCAACTCGAAAGGCCGATCGAGATATTTCCGCTGATACGATAGTCGACGTGACCTGCCACGGTGTTCGCGACGCTCCTCCCATGCAAATCACAGTCCAACGAACCGCAGAAAGCTCGCCTCGTCGCCGGGGAAATCGATGCAAAGCTGATATTTTTGCCAGTTCCAACTTCCACCTTTGCCTACTCTGCCTCTCCACAGACACGCGTCCAATGCTCGGGGAGGAATGTTTGACTAAGAAATTAGTCCTTTGTAAATAAGTATTTACAGATCTTATTATTGGGTTTTTTTAAAGGGGAATCTGCTTCTGAAATGTTGCATGCTTTTCCAGAAAATTAGACATACTGAACGAGAAATATTAAATTAAGAAATTAATTTGTTGCTGGTTGAAGATAGCAATTTTATTATTGCTTTTGTTAAGTGAAGATTATCAAAGTTTTTAATGTATTTTCTTTCGACGGAAATCTGCCTCTTAAATATTATATTACACAAAACATTTATGATATTTGGTAGTTTTGAAAATGTAGGAATAACACAGTAAAAAGCAAATTATTTCCATAAGTCTATTAATTCCTTTGTAAATAAGTATTTACAAATCTTATTATTGGCTTCTTTAAAGGTGAATTTGCTTCTGAAATTTTGTAATGACATGCTGAACGAGAAATGTTAAATTAAGAAATTAGTATGTTGCTATAGTTGAAGATAGCAATTTTATTATTGCTTGTTTTAAAGCGAGGATTAATCAAGTTTTTCTGTGAAAGTGAAAAGCAAATTATTTCCAAAAGTCTATTAATTCCTTTGTAAATAAGTATTTACAAATCTTATTATTGGTTTCTTTAAAGGTGAATTTGCTTCTGAAATTTTGTAATGACATGCTGAACGAGAAATGTTAAATTAAAAAATTAGTATGTTGCTATAGTTGAAGATAGCAATTTTATTATTGCTTGTTTTAAAGTAGAAGGTTAATAAGATTTTTAGTGTATTTTCTTTCGACGGAAATCTGCCTATTAAATTTTATATCGATGCAAAACATTTTGATGTTTGGTATTTTTAAAAATGTAAAAACTAAATTATTTTCATAAGTCTATTAATTAAAAATGCAATCCATCCGAAAATATTTATGTCGTCTCCAACTGTAACCAACTTGCCTTGTTCAAACTACATTTTTGTGTGAAAATGTAGTTTGAACAAGTAAGTAAAATGAAATAGATAAAACTAAAAAAAAATACAAATAATGCAAATGACCTATCTTCAAATAAACTACAACAGACACAGGCAGACTATAGAATGGCAATCGGTTGAAATGACGAATTCAGTTTCGCAAATTGCAATCTAGAAATTGCGAGAATCCTTTGGTGGGAGTTTTGAAGAGGTCGCGAGAGAGAGAGAGAGTTGGTCTCTTTAGAGTTGGTCGCTTTAAGCCAGTGGCGAGGGTCGCTTCCTTTCGTACAGCTTCATATTAGGATTCCGAGCGCTCAGCCCTTTCCCTCCCTTTCACCTGGGCGTCTTTCATTTTGCGTTTCTCAGTCGGCGGCCCTCCATCCATTTTCTTGACATTCACTTAGCGCTGTCGAACACGTGTAGAACACACACTGCCCTTTGTGCGCCGAGTTCTTTTAGTCCTGGGATTGGCCGCCCTGCCGGCGCGACCTTCAAAGGCAACAGTTTTTATCTCCTCCACGCCGGGCGGTTTTCACTGCGGCTCCAACCGCTCAGAGCTCCATTCAATGCACTCTGATAAACTCTAATGCTCTCCTACATTTGGATCGACACGCGGCATTTCCAAAGAGAGATTTATTGATTGTCAGTTGCAATAAATTTACTTATTCTCTCGAAGATATACAATTTATTTCATTTAAGAAAATTATAACGAAAAACCTGCTGGGTTAATGTTTATCATATTCGAATTTTTAAAAAGAAGAATTGATTAATGAAAATATACAATTTATTTTATGTATTCTCGATACAAATCCGGCCTTTTTTTCATGGATTCTTCATTTACTATCCGCTCTGATACACAAACAATCGATTCATGAAGAAAAAGTCCGGGTTCGGAGATCTTTGAAAAATTGGATATTTTCGATGGCCAAAAATATGAGGAAAAAAAAACTTTGAGCTGGGGCTCTGAAATTTATATTACATCTTCCTTGATGCAAGGGGAGACTCCCCACCAAATTTCAGTCCTGGAAAATGTCGGGAAGTCCAAAAAATATGGGAAAAACCAGCGAAAATTCTGAAAAAATCGAACTTTAAAGGCAGTTTTTTTAGTGTTTTCGATAGAAATCCGGACTTTTTTCGACGGATTTCCTGTTTTCTATCCGTTTTCATTCATAAACAATCGATTCCTGAAGAAAAAACCCGAGTTCGGGGACCTTCGAAAAATCGTGAAAAAATCTGAAGGGTACCCCTTAAGAAAAATTTGGCGAAAAAAAAATTTTGAGCTAGGACTCTGGAATTTTTATGGTATCTTCCTTGACGCAAAAAACCATTGGCCACCAAATTTCAGCCCCGAGAAAGGTCGGGAAGTCGACCAAAAAAAATAAAAACCGTTAAAAATGAGCAAAAATGGACTTTTCTGGGCGGTTTTTCGACCTGTTCTCGTTGCAAATCCGGCCTTTTTTTCACGGATTCTTTGTTCTCTATCCACCCTGATACGAAAACAATCAAAATATCCCGGGTTCGGCCGATTTTGAGAAACTTGAAAAAATTGAGCATTTTCGAGGGTCGAAAATAGGTGAAAACCTAAACTTTGAGCTAAGGCTCTGAAATTTATATTACTTCTTCCTTGATGCAAGGGGACATTCTCCACCAAATTTCAGCCGCGGGGAAGGTCGGGAAGTCCACGAAAAAAAAATAAAAGCCGTCAAAAAAGTTTGAACTTGAAAGTAAAATATTGGCATGTTCAGTATTTTTAAAATAAAATTCCTTCAAGGGAAAACTATCACCTCCAACGAACTTTATTTTTTCTTCAGCATACTTCTTTATTCAAGAAGATATATTTCTATTTTTCATAAATACATTTCTAATATATTTTTAAAAACATTACTTTTCTTCTACAAGCTGTCACAATAGATTCGGACAACTTCATCGACAAATCCGCTATCGAAATATTTATTCAGGATTACGTTAGCGCGGGGCCTTTAAAACTAGCTCACTTTCGATCATAGCTGCCGGTAAAGTGATTGTTCCCTGGATATCGGCAGTCAATAAAGGGCGCATTATGCACCGGCGAGTTTTAATGCGCCTATAGATGCGCCGATGCTGAATGGCCGAACGATAAACGGGGGAGCAATATGCCGGTCACGCGGCATTATTTATTCTTCCCAGCTGATCCCCAGCGGCGGCCTCTGCTGCCCCAAAAATTTACTGGGCCACTCGACGCTCCCCCACCACTGCCCCTCCCTCTCGTTTGCCACTCGTCATTTTTTACGCATACTTCAGTTCCCCGCCCGGCCGCCCTGGCGAAATGACGGAGCCACTTATCCCCACCACCACTTTTTTCTCTGTTTGCTCTACAATTTCGTTCCGGTCGCAAGAAAGGACCCGCTGGTGAAAATGTAGGCTTGTTGGAGAAAATGCACGTGCCAAATGCTGACGGAGAAATATTAAAGGGGATATTTTGGACTTTATAAATAAAAATCTGGCAATTTTGTTATGGGATTCTGTTTTTTTATAGTGGAAGATATGTTTTATTGGAGTGTTTTTCTTTAATGGGAATCTGCTTAAAATAAAGAATAATACTGAATTGAAAAATTACTGGCTCGAAATAAGAATTTAATCATTTTATTGTCGTAAATGTGCTTTCAAAAGTAAACGATGTATTAATAAAATATATATTTTTTGTCTGCATTTTTTAAAGGGGAATATATCTCTTGAATTTTACAATTTGTTTTGCAGGCTTTCATTTTTTGATTTTCTGTCGAAAGCATTCCTGTCGTTTATAGTTAGAATCTATGTAAACTGCATGGCCAGGCCAGAGTGGGATTCAGAAAAAATCAGGGAATTTTTATAAAAGCACTTTTCGCCTCCATTTTCAAAAAATCGTGAAAAACTAAAATTTTAAAACTCCATTTTAGAAAAACCTGTCAGTATAACTAAAAGCTCAAACACTCCAGCAATAAATAATGAAGAAAACGAAGTTTAAAAAATGCCTTTTCGTATGAAAAAGTATTTCAAAAAGGCACAAATCGTTTACAAAAATGTTTGACGTGCATTTTCGTAATTTCATTGCGATAGAAGGAAGAAACAACAGCAGAACGTGCATGTAGTAGTGAAGTTGACTCGCATGAGATTGATTTTAACGAAACGAGCAGTGGCGGAGGCGGAGGAAAAAAGTGGAACGCTCGAAAAAGAAGATAATAAAAGTAGAAGTCAAATTCCCCGCGGAGCACGCGTGAACGAACTTCGAACGCTATCACATTGACCACCCTTCTGAACAATACTCTCACTCGCCATACAGGGTGTCCCAAAAATGTAATAAGATTGAACAGTGACCCGTAAACATTTCTCCAGACTTTCCTATTCTTTCTGAAAATTGACATTTTTGATCTGACATAGAAAAGGCGGTTTATAATACATTATATTTTTGCAAAATCTATTATATTGGGCTGGTAAGAAAGTAATGTTGATTTCCACGTATACTTTCAATGGAAAACATTAAAAACTGGCGTTAACTATTTCTTTGACGATAAAAAAGGGATAAACAAATGTACAATAATGTTACATAGCTCATAAATACATGTATGTTATTTACGTATTATTTAATTAGCGATTATAGTTTATTGTATATTCACTTCCACAATAAATAATACTAGTTTAGAAATCAATTGTGCTGTTTAGATGCTGCGATAAAATCAGTCAATCATAAGCAACTAAACAAATTTTAGCAATATTAACTAGGGCATCTTCACTAAAGTGCTAATTTAAAATTAAGACATAGTAACAAAGCATCGCTCGATCTTTCATTAATTTTAACAATACAACATTGTTTGACTTATGAAGACAGATTATGATTCTTATTTCTCATTCACCACCACTCACCACTCTATGCAAATTCGATGGTAGATGTTAATTACATTAGAGAATGTTCGACGAAAACCAGCTACATGTTTGCTATTGCCATCCTTCAAGAAATCTTTGCATTTATATTACATGAATATGTTTAATCCTATGAAATGTAATTAATAGTTTAAAAACGTCAGTATCAGAGTCGTTTTTATTAAGCCAACACGATTATGATTACAAAAATTATTGTCACAATCAGTATTTTTAGAATAAATTTTCTTAAACAAGAAAACTGTCTTTTCCCAGAGAATTCATTTGTTGAAGAAGAACATCGTCTTCTTCAAGAATATGAATTTCGATTTACATGAAAGAGTTTTCTTCTTTAATATATTTTAATACACACTGAACGTGCGTGTTCTTTTTTTATCCACCATAGATATTTGTTTATATAAAAGATATACGTTTCTTTCTTTTTTATAATACATTGCAATTACATAATACAATACATAGCACAACAAAATACAATAATTATACAAGTCATGATTCAATAATACAATGCAATATACAATACAATATACATACAATATACATACAATATACATACAATATACATACAATATACAATACAATATACAATACAATATACAATACAATATACAATACAATATACAATACAATATACATACAATATACATACAGTATACATACAATATACAATACAATATACAATACAATATACATACAATATACAATACAATATACAATACAATATACAATACAATATACATACAATATACAATACAATATACAATACAATATACAATACAATATACAATACAATATACAATACAATATACAATACAATATACAATACAATATACAATACAATATACAATACAATATACAATACAATATACAATACAATATACAATACAATATACAATACAATATACAATACAATATACAATACAATATACAATACAATATACAATACAATATACAATACAATATACAATACAATATACAATACAATATACAATACAATATACAATACAATATACAATACAATATACATACAATATACATACAATATACAATACAATATACAATATATGTTCGCGAGCGAACTTGAGAGTCTGGTGGAGGGAGGTGAAATGAGCTTTGAGAACACTAATCACAGAAAACTTACACTATTTATTTTCAAATATGATACACTATACAACATTAATACTGTAAGGAGATGAGAATGACCGAGATGGCACAGGAAAATGCACTGATTTGAGGTTCCAAAAGAGAAAATAATAATATATTGAAAATAATATATTGAAAGCGAACTCCTTGGAACATGTTTGGTACCCGGTATATTTATAGTGTGTTTTCTACCTTCGGAGAATCGTAGTTACACTGCTGACCCGTTGCTTCTGGCGAGTTAGGGGTTTCCTCAAGCAGGGTGGAACATCGAGCTGAGTTCTCTTGACGTTGAGCAGAGAAACCCAATCTAACGGGTCATCCAGCTACCATAGCTTTCCCAGTTCTCTTTTCCCCCATCACCGTTCCCGTAGTGATTTTCCTGATTCCCAGAAGATTCTCTTGTTGCCTTTAGTTCGACGCCGACCGCACCGCAATGAAATATCCTACACATGATTCGCTGTTTAAAACAATAATTATTAAATATAGTTTATAAGTTTATAATTGTTGTATTTTAGATTGCATTTGATTTTGTGTACTTTTAAATAAAATGGAGATGTTAGGATTAAGATGTTGCATATCTTTATATGATAAAAGTGACATAATATTTATTTTATTCGATATTATATTGAAATGCTAAAATTTTGATTTAATATTGAATTGGAAACATATTATTGCACATATTATATTTCATGAGAGATGTTCAGTAATTAAAAAAGCTGTGATTACAGATACAATGTAATTATACATAATTTAAAGCCTTCAAAAGTTCTGCCAGTGTAAATCAATATATATAAAACAGCAAGAAATAACAAGAGGAAATATAAAGTCAAAGAAATTGATTTGCTTCTTTATCATTATCAATAAGAATCACGAAAGCAACTTCATTATACTAATAAGTGTGGAATATGATACAAGTCATTAAAGCTGAACAGTGGAGGGAAATATTAAATGAACTTTGAATGAAAATGTTACTCCCATTGGAAAACATAAAGTCAAAAAAATTAATTCGCTTCTTTATCATTAACAATAAGAATCACGAGAGTTACTTTATTATACTAATAAGTATGGAATATGATACAAGTCATTAAAGCTGAACAGAGGAGGGAAACATTAAGGGGATTTTGAATAAAAATGTTGCTCCCATTAGAAAACAAAGTCAAAGAAATTAATCCGCTTCTTTATCATTAACAATACAAATTACGAAAGCTACTTCATTATGCTAATAAGTATGGAATATGATACAAGTCATTAAAGTTGAGGAGGAAAATATGAAATGAACTTTTAATAAACAAAACATAAGGTCAAAGAAATTAATTCGCTTCTTTATCATTAACAATAAGAATTACGAGAGTTACTTTATTATACTAATAAGTATGGAATATGATACAAGTCATTAAAGCTGAACAGAGGAGGGAAACATTAAGGGGATTTTGAATAAAAATGTTGCTCCCATTAGAAAACAAAGTCAAAGAAATTAATTCGCTTCTTTATCATTAACAATAAGAATTACGAGAGTTACTTTATTATACTAATAAGTATGGAATATGATACAAGTCATTAAAGCTGAGGAGGGAAATATGAAATGAACTTTTAATAAACAAAACATAAAGTCAAAAAAATTAATTCGCTTCTTTATCATTAACAATAAGAATTACGAAAGCTACTTTATTATACTGATAAGTATGGAATATGATTCAAGTCATTAAAGCTGAACAGAGGAGGGAAACATTAAGGGGATTTTGAATAAAAATGTTGCTCCCATTAGAAAACAAAGTCAAAGAAATTAATCCGCTTCTTTATCATTAACAATACAAATTACGAAAGCTACTTCATTATGCTAATAAGTATGGAATATGATACAAGTCATTAAAGTTGAGGAGGAAAATATGAAATGAACTTTTAATAAACAAAACATAAGGTCAAAGAAATTAATTCGCTTCTTTATCATTAACAATAAGAATTACGAGAGTTACTTTATTATACTAATAAGTATGGAATATGATACAAGTCATTAAAGCTGAACAGAGGAGGGAAACATTAAGGGGATTTTGAATAAAAATGTTGCTCCCATTAGAAAACAAAGTCAAAGAAATTAATTCGCTTCTTTATCATTAACAATAAGAATTACGAGAGTTACTTTATTATACTAATAAGTATGGAATATGATACAAGTCATTAAAGCTGAGGAGGGAAATATGAAATGAACTTTTAATAAACAAAACATAAAGTCAAAGAAATTAATTCGC
Organism: Ectemnius continuus; assembly: GCA_910591665.1. Classification (NCBI taxonomy): domain Eukaryota; kingdom Metazoa; phylum Arthropoda; class Insecta; order Hymenoptera; family Crabronidae; genus Ectemnius; species Ectemnius continuus. Next base: position 4,599,592 of record OU342856.1, read on the forward strand.
TTCTTTATCATTAACAATAAGAATTACGAAAGCTACTTTATTATACTGATAAGTATGGAATATGATTCAAGTCATTAAAGCTGAACAGAGGAGGGAAACATTAAGGGGATTTTGAATAAAAATGTTGCTCCCATTAGAAAACAAAGTCAAAGAAATCAATCCGCTTCTTTATCATTAACAATACAAATTACGAAAGCTACTTCATTATGCTAATAAGTATGGAATATGATACAAGTCATTAAAGTTGAGGAGGGAAATATGAAATGAACTTTTAATAAACAAAACATAAGGTCAAAGAAATTAATTCGCTTCTTTATCATTAACAATAAGAATTACGAGAGTTACTTTATTATACTAATAAGTATGGAATATGATACAAGTCATTAAAGCTTAACACTGGACGGAAATATGAAATGAACTCTGAATGAAAATGTTGCTCCCATTTCTCTTAGCGGAGATGAGAAGACGTGTAACAAGAGCCAGTTCTCCCGTTGGTTAACGCGTGTTTATTCTGCTTGCAGGTAAATGATGCGCCTCGATCCACAGAAATGTTCCTGGCGGACTGGAGCTCTCCGGGAGACTGGCACTCCCTCTGGCTCTCCCAGTTCGCCGCCCCTTGAAACTCAATCTAACGAGTTTTGCTACCTTTTACACTTTTCTTCTACCTTTCCTTGAGCCGCTTATCTCCTTTCATTCCCCTCTCTTTCTAGTGCTTCTTCCACGAAACAGTATTCAAAACTCCCTTTTATGTGTTATCGCCGGTGAAACTCGGGCTTTTTTCTCTTGCGTCGCAGCTACTGGAAAGATCGCTCGTTGAAAGAGGCGTGACTTCTAATTCGTTAAACTTTATTACCCTCTTGGATAACTTTGTCACCCACTTTTCTTGTCAGTAGACTTATTATTTATTTCAAGATAGCTTTGTACTTTTTTTTAATAAGAAAAAGCCAATGTTTAGATATTTGAATAATAATTGTATTATTATTAAAGACAATGATGCGATAATATTGTCGCATTAGAAGACGTAATTTTCTTTTTATCTGTCTGTCGTTAAAATAAAGAGTAGTCGTTGTATTATAATGTTCGAAGTATTATTTGAATTAATTTATAATGCAATCTTTCAGAATCCAAAATCGTTCGAAAAATTCTATTTTTTCATTCATCACTTGAAAGGTACTAATAAAAATTTAAATTATCGTTTACATTGGTCATAACCTCTGATTTAAAATGCAATTTTTCAAAAGCCACCAGCATTTTGCATTCAAAAAAAGATTAAATTATGCTGCTAAAGACGGTTCCGTTAATCTTTGAAGCTTTAGATTTTCCAGTAAATGAATTACATCACAAAGCTTGCTCTTTATTACCAATGAAAGAACTTTTCTTCCCGCTGGCAACACACAGTCTGCCAGTTACTTTTACGAAGCCGAGCCGTGAAGTGACTTTTGGAGGTTATGCAGCTTCCTTTAGAGTAACGGGCTTCGCCTTTCCCGCGGAGTTTCTGCTTTCCTGAAGCTTTTATCCTAATTTTTTCTCTTCTCATTTTACTTGAAACTCCCGGAGAGACCCGATACGCACCTCAGACTTCCGGACTTCCACTTGCGGGAGAAGGCTTTCCCGCCAGTCTTCGGAATTTTTGAGGCTACGCTGCCGACAAGTAAGATTCAAAGTTTTGGTTTTGTATCATGTTGAAGAGATCGCTCCGCTGATCGCTCCTAATTAGGAGGATGGAAAGTTTAAAGATCCGATTGCAATTTATAATATTATGGACTTATTGTTTTGGAATAATAACTCTTAAAAGGAACTTTACCCAACGACTTTTCTTTACAAATAGTTTTCAGAAATTCAGCTTACACGTATTTGTTTATCGGCAACCATTCACTTCTAAGGGATGAAATTAATTCCCAAAGTTGGGGGTGTACACAAGAAAAAGCGTTATATCTTGAAAGCCACTGAAGACAAACAAACGAATCTTTTATGAAGTTTGTACTTCTTTAAGTAAAGAATGGAACTGCGATATGAGGTTTCTAAAACAGTTGCAATTTCTCAAATTTGTAATATTTATATTATTTCTATATTTTGTTATTTGGCAATACTATATTTTGATTTATACAATTCGAGTAATCGCAACTTTTGTAGAAATTTCAGTTTCATTCCTTGCTAAAAGACAAATCTTCATTCCTTCATAGAAGATTTGTTTGCTTGTCTCGAGTGGTTTTCAAGATATAACGCCTTTTCTTGTGTACACCCCCAACTTTGGGAATTAATTTCACCCCTTAGCAGTGAATGGTTGCCGATAAAAAATACGTGTGAACTGAATTTCCGGAAACTATTTGGAAAAAAAGTCGTCAAGATCGGCGTGTCGGGATTGGGTAAAGTCCCTCGTTAGTATTAATATTAATATAGTTTAAATTATAATATATTCAGTATACAATGTCGCGCATTTTATGTTCAGTATTTATGTTAAATAACATATTCAGAATATAGTCTGTTTTGTTTTACAGAGAATCTGCATGCATTTCGTGTGCAATTAAGAATAACTTAATTTGAAAATTAATAAGTTGGTACAACTGTCTTCGTCGCAACATCTTTGACGATCCAAAATGTTATTAAATAAAATTATATTAAAGAATATTATATATGTGTGATATAATACTGTATTATACATGTATGTATACAATGTTTCGTATACAGTGGGCGAAAAAATATATTTTCACCCAAGAAAATTAATATAATATTAATTTATTGAATATCGGCATAGCCAGACATTTTAGAATAAATTTCTTTAATAGGAAAACTATATGTATGTTCTAAAGAAATTTATCTTTTCTTAAGGACACTATCTTATTCAAGAAAATATATTTCTATTCATAGAAAAGAGTTTTCTTCTACAAGAAAATTGATACAAGAACTGTATGTTCAGTGTTCTTCCATCAGAAATTTTGTAATACAAATTTCCAGCGAGTGGAACACTTTGTTTTGATATGTTTTTGTATTGCAACAGAATTACAACTTAGTAAGGATTTAATGTTGAATCTTCTTCTATCAGAATTTTTTAATACAATTTTCAAACAAGTGGAAGATATTGCTTTGATATTTTTTTGTACTACAAGATAATTGGAATTTAGCGAGGATTCTTGATAAGACGACGAGGCTAAGCCAAGCAAGAGACAGCTCAATCTTGATTTCTGTATGGCGGAGGTAGACTTTAATCGTGGCGCACGTCTACTGTATTTCTTTCTCCTTGAATTCCATTTCCAGCGTTCCCGGAATGCTTCCGGGATCTGCCGCAAATCCCCGTTCCGTAGTCTGTGGCTGATTCGGCGGATACACCTGTCGTCGGCCGTGTGCGTTTAGGTAAATCACGGAGTTCCTCCGACCGGTTGAACGCTTGTACACAATATCGTCGTGCCAAAAGCGTTTGTTGGGGAGTTTTGTCGATTTAATCGTACGGAATATCTCGAAAGTGCATATTCGATATTAGAATTATTGAACGTGATATTATTTATAAATATCAAAATATTATTTTTGTTCTTGTACAAATATTAATGATTGGCACTTATTTAGGCAGACGGTTTATTATTAATTTTAATGATTTTGATATGTGTTATAAAGTATGTTTTCCTGTTTATTTTCATATACATATATTTGTGGGGGAAACTTATAGAAAACAAGTTAGACAAAAATGAAAATGATGAGACTAAAGCACTTTCTAAATAAATAGCATCTTTTCTTTATAAAACACTGTTTTATGTTCATCAATATCTGCCATATTTGTAAAGGATTTTAGTAATGATTTTCAAACGAGATTTGGCTGCGATTTTTAAATCTACACAGGTCAAGGGACACAAATTCTGACAAGCTTTTCAAACTTTATTCGTTAATTCCAAGATCATAAAAGTGCTAATTATACCAAAGTTTCATAAGAATAACTATTACGTATGCGCATATTTAATTTGTTATACAGAATTCTTCATCGCAAAAGAATAGTGTTCGCAATCCAAAAAAAGTTTTGTTCAATAATGCAAAGCATTACAAAAAGCATTCTTATATATTTTTATTCCAAAACGCATCAAACCTGTACAAAAAATCGAATTATAAACGAAATAATACAATAATAATACAAAAACATAAAACAAAATAACACAAAATATAAAATAAATAATACAAAACATAAAACAATCAATCAACGAACACAACACAGCACAAATAATAAAAATTAGCCCCGCGATTCGTATCAATTTTCCGATACTATAAAAGGGCGTCGGGAGGCTTTCGATAGTTGACTGGAACTTGAGGAACGTAGCAAAATTACAAGAGGGGAAAACAGAGAGAAAGCGAGAGAAAAAGAGAAAGAGAAAGAGAAAGAGAAAGAGAAGGAGAGAGAGAGAGGGAGAGCAACGCGAAGCTCATGATGAAAAACACTTGGATGGCTTACGGGGCTTTATTTCCCACAATCTCGATCAGGAGCCCTTAACAACGCCCGGTGGCACTCTCGAGATGGTACTCGATCCATTCTGAAAGGATCGTTGATCGCTGGGATTCCTGCTCGCCCGATCAAGCGTTCCCGGGCTTTTCCATGAACCCTGGAACGAACTATCCGCGAGGGGGAGGTTCGGTGGAGGCGGCAAGGGAATACGGGTGAACATGGCTGAGGGTTGCGGAGGGGGAAAAAAAGAGGAGAGGAGAGGAGAGAAGAGAACAGGAGGAAAAAGGGGAGCCTTTAATGGGGGAAAGTCCCGCATTTTGCAACATAACCGCAGGGACGAAGCCTCCAGCTACAAAGAATCACGCGTCGCACCCCCAACTATGGACGGAAGCTGCGATCAACTTTTCCAGAGGAGTTCGTACCGCGGAAAACCCGAGGAGAGTCGTCGGTAAGCCTGCTCCTCGGCTCTGTTCCGAAGGACTTGGAATCAGAAGGAGTGCGGGAAGGCAGGAAAGCATTGCTTCCAGTTGGAATTCCGAGGAATGTAAGAGCCTGCTACTCTTTGGAATGTCGAGCAGAGTGATTAAATGTCTCCTGATTCTCTTTTCCTCTCTGAAAGGATGAATTTCTTTAATGGTTTTTGGCCTGGGACGCTCGCGTTTAGTCAAATGGTGTTCAGCTTTTGAAAAAGTGATTTTAAACATATTTTTGTTGAAGGCAAATATGTTGTTTGTATTAGGAATGCTATTTTTAACTGTTTTATTGTATTTCTGTAGTATTACATGTTAGTATTATATTTTATTTTTAATATTATATATTGCAAATATAACTTGTATTATAAATACAATATAATAATCATTTTTACGTTCACTTTATTCGTGTAACTGTAGTTAACACATGAAACTGAATGTAATACTAAATCCATTCAAAATTATTTAAATATTTTAAACATATTTTTGTTGAAGGCAAATATGTTGTCCGTATTAGAAATGCAATTTATAACTGTTTTATTGTATTTCTGTAGTATTACATGTTAATATTATATTTTATTTTTAATATTATATGTATATTGCAAATATACCTTGTATTATAAATACAATATAATAACAAGTTTTAAGTTCATTTTACTCGTTTAACTGTAGTTAACAGGTCTGTTATGAAAATTGAATGTAATACTAAATCCATACAAAATGAAGTTATCATAACCCCACTTAGAAACTTCGTTTCTTTCTTTCACAGGTTAGAATCGCATTGGTTCTAATCAGATTAGGCGAGCTGTTCTTTCATAGAATCCATTAGCAGGAACAAACCACGGAAACTACAGACATATACACACGAATATGTTTGCGACGTGGTCCAATTAGTCAAGTATTCGCTCGGCGTGCGTTATCTCGGCGCGATACCATTGGCGAAAGGGTCAGAGCACGCGAGTCGCCGCTACGAGCGCTGCTTGTCAGCTTGAAATATTAAAATGAGTCGACAGTGGTCTCGTTGACCTTGCTATCGCTCGCAAAATCAAAGCACGCTCCGGCATTGAGGCCGGATTTTCTTTTTGCTTTCCGTGAAACACTCGCGCTCGCGAGCGCCCTCGCAATTATTAACACGGTTATCACGCAGCGAACCGTGCGAGTTCGCCTGTTGCAACTTTTCTTCCTTTCGCCCGCGTTCCACCCTCGCGTGGAGCTTCCGCGTAAATTCTGAGTTTTCGCCGCTAGATTCATGCAGATACTCCCGCAGGGACTCCCAACTTGCTTATGGCTACTGTAACCTATGACGCTAGTGAATATCTTATGGAGGTTATGTGCTGAACTGTGTATATGTAAAATCGCAGCACAGCAGCGAGTCTGACACGCGTAAATTCATTCATCGTACATTTAAATCATCGTTTAAACGTATTTACTTGCGAAAATTAGTAAACTATTATTACAGTATTGTAGGAGTAAATATTTTGTAGAGGTTATGTGCTAAAGTGTGTATGTAAAATCGCAGCACAGCAGCGAGTCTGACACGCGTAAATTTATTCATCGTTTAAACGTATTTACTTGGGAAAGTTAGTAAACTATTATTACAGTATTGTAGGAGTAAATATTTCGTGGAGGTTATGTGCTAAACTGTGTGTATGTAAAATCACAGCACAGCAGCGAGTCTGACATGCGTAAATTTATTCATCGTACATTTAAATCATCATTTAAACGTATTTATTTAAGAATGTGAGTAAACAATTTTTACAGGGTTGTAGGAGTAAATATTTCGTGGAGGTTATGTTGAAGATAGATATGAATACCTTCGATATTTCTTGTTTTCCTTCAACAGTATTTTACGCGAAGATATTTGTAAGCAGATCTAAATTCCAGCTTTCAAATTCAATCTTTTCTATCACCAAATGCATGTATTTTGCATCACCAATTAAAATATGCACATAAAAAATAAATATTTTCTAAATAGCATCGCAAATACCTCGCTAAATCGAAGACGCGTTACTCCAAAAAAATAATAAGAGAGCAATTATTTATTCATTTCTATAAGAAAAATAGTATCACCACATATATAAAATAATTGCCATAATTAATAAAATAATAAGAGAGCAATTATTTACTCATTCCTATAAGAAAACTAATATCAACGTACATATAAATTAATTACCACAATCACGAAAACTGAAACGAAAACTACCCGAAGAAATAATACTCACAGCCATTCTCAGTCGACTCTCACCCTATTATCATCCCAGGATCATCGCGCTCATCACACTCTCCGCTCTATTACTCCGAGCAGCAAGCACATTAAATGTTTCAGCGTCGGCGTGTACGAAACACGACTGAGAGAGGCCGGAGGAGCCGCAAAGTAATTTGCGCGAGTATCAGTTCACACGGGTTACGGTTTGAGGGTGGGTTGCGACGAGGGGGTGAGAATCGGAGGGTAAGCGGGGCCTCCGCCGTAAGGCAGAGAAATAACGATCGGCTGCGGAATGTTCCTGTCGGTCGGCTGCGGAGTCATTTTTCCGAAGGGGTGGAAGGAACGGGAGCGCGCGCTTCACTTAATAAAGACGCAAAAGCCTGCTTAATTGGAGGAACACGCGAACATGCGAGCCTAAGAAGGGTGGGTGGGTGGTTGGACGAAAACGGGGGGTGAGGGAGGGTTGAAAAGAGGGTGGGGGGGTCGACGGGCAAGGATACGACGGTGCCATTGGCTCGAGGATCGGGGAGATCCTGACCTGGACATCAAAGCTGGAGCTTAAAGCGACGTACTCCAACGCCTATGAACTGGCTTAAGGGGTGAACCACCCCTGGCACCCTACCGCGCTTATCCCCTTGGCCCCTTCCGTCAACCGACCGGCCAAATGCAGCAACACGACGATTTTTTAATCTCCATAACTCCAGCAATTTTTAGCATTTTTTTTTTGCCGTTTACTTGTTTATCGTTGCTTTAAGTAGCAAGTTGCATTGTCTTTATTCATTGGACTTGTTTGTATTTATGTTTTGTTTGTATATATCGTGTATAAATAGATCTGATAGAATTATTTAAATAGCTGGATAAATTTATACAGTTTCCATAAATTTTTTACTTATTCATTGTTGCATTAAGTAACAAGTTGCATTGTCTTTATTCATTGGACTTGTTTATATTTACGTTTTGTTTATATATATCGTGCATAAATAAATCTGTATAGATCTGATAGAATTATTTAAATAGCTGGATAAATTTATATAGTTTTCACAATTTTTTGCTTTCATTTTATTTATTTATTATCGCATTAACTTTGTAGTTGGTGGTGAGATATATTATTGTTGGGTTTTTAATTTTATATCCTTTTGGTTCTCTCACATATACTACTTGCAATTTTTTAAGAAATAAATTGTAGAAATAATTGTATTTGTTTGAGGAATTGAATTAGATTAGTAAAGATTATTCTTTATTTGCCACAAGATTTATTGTATGGTTTGGTAAATTGATTACTATTTTTGCAGTCGAATTTTCCAATGCAAAAACGCAAAAACGGTTTAGAAGTAAAAAAATGTAATTAATGTCAAACAAATGAACCTTAGGAGAGTTCGACCTTTGAAAAGCAACTTTAAAATGTAGTACACATATTATAAATTCCCTTAGTTCGGTTTATTTAACTTCCTTATTTTGTATAATGGGTTGCTATTTGTAAAAACATTCACCATTACACGAAACACTTATTTCATAAAGATTTTTAATTATTCTGCCGTTGTTCTTTTGTTCTACTAATAAATCTCACAAAGTATATAATTAACTGCTGACTTTGTGATACCTTTGACATAAAAACTTCATTTTGCGATCTCATACCGTTAATAATTTAAAGTTAAAATTAGCCGAATATGATAATCCCTGTAGTTCGTGCATAAACAGCGGACGGATTGAAAAAGTGAATATCTTTCGAGTCCGCGGACCTTAAAGCGACGTGCTCCGACGCCTACGAGCTGGCTTAAGGGTTGAACCACCCCAGGCGCCCTACAACGTTCATACCCTTTTCCCTTCCAGCAGCGAGCCGGTACAAAAAAGCCGACTGAGAAATACACATTGGGACAACTCAAAGCGCGGCAGAAACACGCTGACCCAAGAAAAGAATTTAGAACCCTCGCGATTATGAATCGGTAAATGGCAGTAATAAAGGTTTTCGAGTGGAATATCGAATAAAAATGTTTGTTGATGATAAGGGAATGAAAATAAAAAATAAAGTATTAAAAGTCAAACGATTTTCTTGTAAACTAATTTTTAACCAAGTTGGAAAAATGTTATGCAAATTGGAAATTATTTTACGAGAATGTTGAAAGTGTGAGGCGATAATTAAAAAAGATGATCAAGGCGAAAGTTTTTTATGTTTTCTTTTGTGTCTGAAGCAGTAACATTTGTAACTACTAACCTTGCTTATTTGACCATTTTAAAACAATTAATGTCGTGAAACAAAGAAACCTATAACTTTAATCACGTCAGATAAGCTTCTAAAGCTCGAAATCAAAACAAAATAATAATTATACAATCAACATTTGTTTAGACTTGTATAATTCTATTAACAATCTTGTTTGTATCACTTAAAGTTTGAAGTAGGACTATTACTATCACATTACTCTTGTGGATTTTATAGAACAACAATAAAGGCCGGAATGGGCGATGTACAAGTACAATTGAGAACTCAAACAATGTAGAATAAAATCTTTAACAGGGCGATGAAAAAAAACTGCTCTTAAAGATCTAATATTAATTAATTAACTGACGAATTAGTTATTTACACTCCTTGCAATTTCAAGTTCTAATCTCTATTAACAATTTAAAACAATTTAAAAACATATTAATAGTTGCAACAATTATCACCGAAAAAATGTTTGCAACAACAACGTTCATAAAAATACAGAATTTCGTTTATGTATTAAAAATTCTTCTGTTCAGTTTCTCGTACATTCTAAACAATCGTAAATTATTTATTGTTTTTCCATTTTCTATAAACATTCCCAGTCTTCTAACAAGTCCGCCGCGAATGTATTTGTCTCTGCGCGGAGAGATTACTTGCTCGGGCGACGTCAACGAGTATGACAAGTCTTTGAGGAGCGAAGAGAACAAGAACGAGTGTGGAACCTATTTACTTAGACGGTCGACATCAATGGCGCGCTCCCTTTGATCGCAAAATTGCCTATTAATCTTCGCGGGGCTGCGCATGACGTGAGCCAATGTTACATCGAAGCCGAGTCTTCTCCTGATTCACCTGCTTTTTACGGTTTCAGGCTTCTCGAGCCACCTGTTACACAATGAAACGTCTCGCGCATGAATACATTTCCGTCAACTATTTTAGGTTATGTCATTCTGCTTGTTGACTCTTTCGTGTCAGAGTATTTTTAGAAAGTCGGAACAATTATTTTTATTTTTTAGAAGAAGGAAACAATTTTCCACGCGTTTCATAGTTCTTTTTATTTATATGTATTGCATTATTACTTTGTATATTGTATGAAAGGATTATTTAAAATTATTTAGCATACAAGCGATATTTTTGGACCGAAATGTCAAAAAGATATTCCAATAATAACTACAAATTTATATCTTTCGGACTTCACCAACAAAATTACAAAGTTTATGAATTTTTCTACCACTTTATACCGACAATTATTTATGTAATCCTGAGAGATTTAAATAACTTACATTGTGTCTGTTAAGATTGTAATTCTTTTTAAATTAAATTAATAGTTTTTTAATGAAGATAAATCTCCATAAAGAGAGGTATACAGAAATGTCCTTAAACCTAGTATTAAACATTTATATAGCCTGCTTTTTTAAAGGATATTTATTATATGTATATTAAGTGCAACTTGTTATATTTTCGATGTAAATCGTCATTTCTAAACAAGCACACTTGATTTGCAAAATATTGTAAAGACATTTGAAGGAAACTTTCTTAGAAACTAAAATTCTCTTCTCTACAAAGATATACATTTTCTTGACAAAAAAGTGTATAAATTTTCTTAACGAAATTTATTTGCCTTTTCAAGAAAATGTATTCCAAAAATACCAAGTACAAAAATTCCTTTTTTTCCTTCTACGTACCATCTGACATTTTACCAGTCACTCGCAGAGTCAACAGTCCTGGCAGAACTTTCCCGGCGACTCTGTTTTAGTTGCCGCTGTACAATTACCGCTGCGGTTAATCAAAGAATCCGTTGGCAAGAAGCTCCGCGAACTTGTCTTTCCGCGGCACACAAGATCCCTTGTACCGTTTCTATCCGAGCTGACAATTGTTTGCCAGCACGTTGCCGGCTGCTCTTGCGCCCGATTTAAATACAGACGGACTAATTGAGCCGGTGTCGCCCCGCGTCTTATTTGGCCGGACGACTTCCGCTCCTCGCAATTTAGAAGCCTCGGAGAGAGGAGAGAGGAAGTGCCTGCAATATTCAGCGCACGAGCTGCTCGTTCCAGCACTCGATCGTTCTCTCTCCTCACTCGATTTGGATTTGAAGGGGTGTTTCTAGCTGGAGATGTTACTTTTAGAATCGCACACGCAAGGGAAACCATTCGCTGGAAAAGTTTGCGATTTTTCCACTGTGTTTTTATATATTTTAAGAATATACGTGTAATATAACTTGTACGCAAATATCGTTTATATTAAAAAACGTTTTTATATTAAATCTGTTATTTATATTAAAAATTATATTAAAAAAATTCAAGAATATACGTGTAGTATATTTTGTACGCAATCATCGTTTGTATTAAAAAAATTATCTTCGACATTTTTCTTTGAAAATTATCTTGACCTTCGAGAAAACAAAATTGTTTATCATGTGGAAAAGTCTCAACTGCCGTGTTTAGTGTTGATGCATTCATTGGAAATCGAAAGAACAAAAACTATTTAAAAATAGTCGACTATTGTTATCGTTCATACTAAAATAGAGTAAAAAGATAGTATTTTAATAAAATGTCTGCTATGTGAAACACTGCGAGGTGAAAATATTAATTTTATGATTCAGTTGAATGATGAAAATTGCAACTTTTGAGACTGTGAAATAAAACTGTTGAGCGTGTCTGCAGGAACCTTTTACAAGGAAACTCATGCACATCACCTGCAATAAATACAGGACAAAATTTTCTTGGAACAACACTGGCTAAGATTTCTATACCCTAACCTCAAAGCGCGGGATCATTGAATGATATGAAATAAAGCAATAGAAGTAAATTATGAGTTATGTGAAGTTTCGAAAGAGTTGTAGATACTGAAAGCTTTCCAAAAACAGAACTTCATTTATTTATGAACAGAAATTATCTTGGAATTAAAAGAGGCTCGCAATATGACATTTGCTGAGATTTGTACACTCTAACCTCAAAGCGTGAGACCATTGAATGATACGAAGTAGAAAATCGTCCTGGAAAAAATAAAAGGGTTTGTAATACGACATTCACTGACTCTAACCTCAAAGTGTGGGATCATTGAATGATATGAAATAAAGCAATAGAAGTAAATTATGAGTACTGTAAAATTTCGAGTGAGTTGTGGACGCTGAACGTTTTTCAAAAACTGTTAAGCGTGTTATAATAATTTTGACATAGAAAATAAAGATGATTCTACTTTACACGCGTATAAAATTCGAAGTTGATTATTAAATCCATTATAAACACTAGGTTTACAGCAGCTGTCATTTTGACGGATTTCGGACTTCACGAACAAACTTACAAAGCTTATTAATTTTTCTTCCAAGTTATGCTGACGATTATTTATGCAATCCTGACAAATTTGAACAACTTACATTATGTCTGTTAAGATTGTAATTGTCTTCAAATTAAATTAATAGGTTTCTTAATGAAAATAGGTGTCCATAAAGAGAGGTATACAGAAACGTCAATAAACCTAGTGCTAACAACTAATCGCTTGTTTTCAATATTCAAACAAAATTTAATAATTTCCCTTCTACAATAAATAACATCATCAAAAGTTTGTCTGTATATTCCTGCGATCCCTTCAAGGGTGCGTCAAAAAATGTCAAACTCCCGTGTCCAACGGTTTCATTGCTAAAAATTACCGAAAAATGAGAGCGTCAACTAGGGAGAGTCGTCCCTTAAAGGGAAAGCCGAGGAGGAAAGCTTTGCCACCCTCGCAGTTCCGCTTCCTACAGTGCGCGCCCGCAAACACACGCACCGAGGGAGAACCCCAGTCGATTAGGTTTCCTTGGGGAGCCAATGGAAGGGCTTGCAAGCGAAAGGGAGCGAGGGAGAGAAACTGCTTGCTGAAAGTGGGAATCTCTGGATTCAAATCTCAAGGCAATTTTGACATAGTACGACTTCCTTTGATACTGGTCGGAGATATTGGATGCGCAACTCTCTAAGTTTTAGTGACTGAAGCTGTTCAGACAGGTGTATGTATGTACAAAGTCCGCGCATATGTAGAATGTATGTAATACATACAAAATTTGAACATAGATTTTCATTCACGATGAAAATGTTCGGGAAAATTAATAAAAATAGAATAATCGAAAGCAGAGGAAAACTATATTACATTCGCTTGTCTCAGTAAATAATTAATACAAAAAGTTCAGCTTCGAAAAAGGTTTTTTTAATTTGTAAATGAAAATGTTGAAACCTAGATTGTTTACTATTTTTATCAGTAACTATATTACTTTTATTAGCGGTGAAAATATTCGGAAAAACTAATTTAAAAAAAGGAATAATCGAAAGCAGAGGACAACTATATTACATTCGTTTGTCTCAATAAATAATTAATACAAAAAGTCAAGCCTTTAAAAAGATTATTTTAAATTTGTAAGTGAAAATGTTGAAACATAGATTGTTTACTATTTTTATTAGTAAATATATTCCTTTCATTTTCTGCATATTATTTTGCACAATTTTACACGAATGTTTAAAACTCAATATATATAATAATGAAATAGCAGATTTCCAACTTCCACTGGTTGTCAATGAAATATATAATATACTTTCTCTGGCCAATAACACAACTTAATTTTCCATTCCCTGCCTTTATTTTTCTCGTATAAAAAACACAATATTTGCCGTACAATAACATTAAATAAATAATATCGCAATTGACATATCAATAAATAAATGAATAGGAAAGCTTTTCGATTGCTTTTAACATTTACGCGTACGAAAATGCTTTAGCGCTGCAATTTGGAGGTTAAATCTACTGCGGCAGCATTTGCCGTCACTCCTATTAAAAGGACGTATATTATTGGCTGAAATAACCTGGACTGCAGGATTACCGCGTCTCTCGTCCACGGCAGGGGTGCAAAAAAACACATATATCCCCTGTAACCGGCTTCAAAGCAGACTGTTCACCTGCGATCGGCAGAAAGAAAAATATGACAGGCCGCGGGCATATTTGTCGAAGCAAACACACTCTTTGTCGATGCGTGCGCGCGCGCGCTGGTTCGAAGGGCAGCGTGATAACAGTCGATGCACAATGGATTTAGGGGAATCTCTTGCGAGATTTCAGTCGAAACTAACCTCTCCTACTCGACTGGTATTTCGAATGGCATTGTGCGGACTTGTAAGGGAGATTTTACTATACAGAGTTAACCTAACCTAACACTAGGTTTACGAACATTTCTGTATATCTTTTTATGAACACTTATTTTCATTAAAACAAAGCTATTAATTTAATTTAAAGACCATTACAATTTTAACAGAGATAACATAAGTTAACTTAAATCTGTCAGGATTGCATAAATAATTGTCAGTATAAATTGAAAGAAAAATGAACAAGGTTTGTAACTTAGTTCGCGAAGTCCGAAATCCGTCAAAATGACGGGTTCCGAAAACTTAACCTAAATTAAGAGGGACTTTAGAGGTTCGTTGAGCGTTGAAACTGTAATATTATTTTTTCTAGGCAATCGAAGAATACTCGCGCCAAATTTCGCGTGGATAATTTGAATGCTGTAGGAGCTTTTGCTGAACATATAATTCGATATACATATGTTGGGTGTTATACAATTTGTTTTGCACTCCAATTTCATCCTTTTGCATATGAAATTCACATTTTTTTAAATCAATTCATTTCCATGCAATTCAAGTTTTTTGACAATAACGATACAAGTTACTACTCCGATGGAACAATTTTATTTAACAATTTCCATGTTTATTTAACGATTTTAAAACAGTTTAAAAATTTCATTTAATAATTTTCATGTACGTATTAATATTTGAACATAGAACAAGACAAAGTATCACAAAATGACGTAAAATGCTTGTTTATCATACAAAATATTTTTTCATATATAAAGAAATTCATCTGTAGTAGTTTTTCTGCTGCTGCTTATCGCAATCTTCAGGAGCAGTAATTGCAATATAACGATTAATCACATCAATTAAGTGTGTATAATAAAGCGTAGGTTTGATTTTTATTACAACAGCTTAAGAAAAGAAATTTGTACAAACGTTTGATTTCCAACAGGACGAATTCTGTTTATGAAAGAGTGAATTCGACTTACGAAAGGGTGAATTTAAAGTAAAAGAAGGTGAATTTTAGATGAAAAATGAGAAATGGGAGTATAAAATCTGTAACACATTCGAGTGTTGGTGGCCGCCCTTTGAGATCGATCCATACTTTCTAATATTCTATCCTGACCCTATGCCTATACACGTACCCTTGCCACTTTGGCGTTATAGCCAAGGGGCTTCCTGGGTAATCTAAGGTTCAACTAAATTTAAGAGAATATACCGGCAAGCACGAACACAATCTTCACTTCAATCTTCAGTCTAAAAGCACTCTGTTCTTTTTAAAATTGATTTGCAGTTTATTTGAAAAATTTATATCCGCAAAGAACCTGTTAAATGCGGTTTTGAATGCGAAGAAAATTTAAGACAGAAAGTAAATGAAGTTTGAAAGAATCACGAACACAATCTTCACTTCAATTTTCAGTCTAAAACCATTTTGGTCTTTTTAAAATTGATTTGCAATTTATATAAAAAATTTATATCCGCAAGAAACCTGTTAAATATGGTTTTAAGCGTGAAGTGAATTGAAAAAGAAACTAAATGAAGTTTGAAAGAATCACAAACATAATCTTCGCTTCAATTTTCAGTCTAAAACCACTTTGTTCTTTTTAAAATTGATTTGCAATTTGTTTGAAAAATGTATATCCGCATAAAAATCTGTTAAATATGGTTTTAAATGTGAAAAGAATTGAGACAGAAAGTAAATGAAGTTTGAAAGAATCACGGTCTCAATCTTCGCTTGAGTCTTCAATCTAAAAGCACTTTGCTTTTTTTAGTCAACTGCAATTTACGAAGAAAACTGGGATCTTTAAGGGAACTGTTAAATGCTACCGTATATATGTACGAAAGAAATTAAGACAGAAAGTAAACAAAGTTTCAAAGAATATACTGGCAAGCACGAACTCAATCTTCTTTGCAATCTAGAAGCACTTTATCTTTTTTCGTTGACAGCAATTTAAAATTGGATCTCTAAAGAAGTTGGAACCTAAGAAATGAAATTTCCAAAGACCTTTCCAAATAATATACACTTCGAATTCAATTCGCTTGAAAATATTTTACTTTCTTCAAACTAATACTTCGTAACAATAAACGTAAACATTGACTAAAATTTATTTGTCCTAATTTTAAAACTGGATTATTGAATGACACTAAGTAAAGTGGTAAAAACAAATTGTTAATAATGTAAAGTTTAGAGGAAATTGTTGATTTCAAAAGTTTTTCAAAAAATAAACTCTATTTCTTTACGTATATGCATTTTCTCTGGACGGAAAAGGTTTATTATGCCAAGCAACATTTTTCCTGCAGAACTGCCTGTAAATGACCTTCTTATGCAGGGCTGCTTGCATGCAGCCTGCAAGTAACCTTTCTCTGCAGGAACCTCTGCATTACAGCCTTCACGTGCAGATCATTTGCAGGATAACCTACATATGGCTTGCAGTTAACCTTTCTTTGCAGGGGGTTTCCAATTTAACCATGGCTGCTATACACAATAAAATAATATACAAGTAAGTTTTAAATTTCTGCAAATTACATAAAAATACATAAATGCCCATCATTGAATTTTATTATAATAAGAGCAAAAATAATGAACGAATAGATAAAACTGTCCAAAGCCTGTTTGCATGTGACACGCATATAATCGTCTGCAGGAAGCTTTTGCCGGGAAATTCTTGCATATCTGCTGCAATTAAAAGCAGGAAAAATATTTCTAACCTCAAAGCACGGGATCACTGAATGATATGAAATAAAGCAATAGAAGTAAATTATGAGAAATATGATGTTTCGAAAGAGTTGTGGACATTGAAAGCTTTTCAAAAACAGAACTTCACTTATTTATAAACAAAAATTGTCCTGGAATTAAAAGAGACTCGCAATACGATATTCACTAAGATTTATATACTCTAACCTCAAAGCGTGAGATCACTGAATGACACGAAGTAGAAAATCGTCCTGGAAGAAATAAAAGGGTTCGTAATACGACATTCACTACGATTTGTATACCCTAACCTCAAAGTGTGGGATGGTTAAATAATATTCAATAAAGCGATAAAAGTAAATTACTCGTAATGTAAAGTTTCGAGTGGTTGTTGATACTGAAAGCTTTTAAAAACCAGAACTTCATTTATTTATAAACAAAAATTGTCCTGGAATCAAAAGAGACTCGCAATACGATATTCACTAAGATTTATATACTCTAACCTCAAAGCGTGAGATCACTGAATGACACGAAGTAGAAAATCGTCCTGGAAGAAATAAAAGGGTTCGTAACACGACATTCACGAAGATTTGTATACCCTAACCTCAAAGCGCAGGATCACTGAATGACACGGGATAAAGCGATAAAAGTAAATTGCCGATGGCGGAAAGTTTAGCCGGAGTCGTTAACGGCGTCGAGGCGTAAAAAGGTGCGAACGGGCCTTTATGGGGAAATTTACTTAGGGTCGAAGAGCAGAGCGCGCACTTGTGCACGATCTTCCGAGTCGGCCGAGGGCTTAGCGGCTGAAGTCGTTAATCTGCCGTAAAAGGCGTAAAGCACATAGTAATAAAGCGATTTAATTATCCACCCGCGCGATCTTTCACTCCGACTTGCTGGTGCTGCCGCCCTTTCAAAACACTGCCCCTTAATTATATGCCGCTAATCAATGCGCGTGGAAAATTGCCTCCCATTCGAGCTTCCTGGCTCTCTTCAAGCACCACCCTCTTTCATGCCTCACTTGACAGAGGGGAAATTTATAACAGCACTTTATGGAAAAAAATGTTTCTCAAAATCTATTTATGTTTTCAATATCTCAATGCGCTCTTACTATTTTCGGACGCAGTTGTATATAAAGCTTTTTTGTAAACAAGTACTTTTTAATCATTATGATTTTCTGTTTTATTTGAAATGTGTTTTAAAATATAATTGATTGGTAGGAGCCAGTTTAAACAGTTTTTTTTTTAACTAATTATATCGAAAATAGCATTGTAACTTTGATGAGATCTATTTGAGGGATTTAAGGACAAATGAATTTCGGAACGGAGGAAGTTCTCAATTTGTTATGCACATGTTTTTTCAATAACGATTGTTTATTACATATTTTTTTATGTCAAATTAGATCTGTTATTGTCAATAACTTTGTCTTTTCTAATCCAAATTTATTAGTAATCTTTTAGCAATATTTTATTAATATTTATCTGTTGCAAAATAGAAATTATATATATTTTTAAATAACTATTTCTTTATATGCCGCCTATTATTTTTTCTCGCTCTTAAAATTTAATCTTAAAATTAAAATGCTGAACTAATCAGTTTAGCATTTTGATTTGTTTGCCGAACTTAACTGGTGTAACGTTTTTAATTATATTAAATCAAGATCAGTGACTAGTAGTTCATTTACTAGTCATTATTGTATCCGAACTTCGGGAAACAGTGTTCGCAATTCGCAGAGTTTGTAATCTAACTTTTAATCAAGGTACAGAAATTTCCTCGCATATTAAGGACTCTCCTGCAGCTGTCCTTAATAAAGACAAACTGATTGTCCATGGAAGAGCCGGCGGAACTTTTTCCCTCTGCAAATGACATCTTTCCGCTCACTACTAAATTGCCGGCAGGACAATTAAAAAAAACCGGCACGAATTACTTTTGCAGTTCTTTTTTTGACTTCTACGTGTTTGGGTGCCAACATGCACTTCTGTGTATTTAATACAACGATTTATGTAAATATTATACAATGTTTTTATTAACATTTTGTGTTTACATTTCATCCATGAATATGCATTCGAATCAAACAGGAATTTAACTAGCAAGTGCAGCATTTTAATTAATTGTGCAGTGGAAAATATTTGTAATTCGATCTCAATTTTCAATATAAATTTTGCGTGGAAATATTTTTTTAATATTCTACTCCTTCAAAAAAATACTACCATTTCACGAAATATAAATGGTACGAACACAAATTGAATACATAACAGAATAAAAACAGTCAACAGAAAGATAATATTGATTCATATAATATTCAGTGTACGTAACTAATAACCATGCGATTGGCGCGACGACTAAATAAATTCTAGTAGTTCGCCATCAGACATCTGTCAATATGCAACCGGATCAAATCCTAAATTGATTAATGCGTTCATTGGCAAAGGCAGTAAATAATTCGAGTGCTTTAATTAATTAAACGATCGAAGACATATTAAAATTAAAATTGCAATATTATCTTTCTTAGCGTAAATTCTATTTAGTATTCTTAACAAATAAAATACATATATTGCAGAACGAAAATATTGTAATAGCAAAATAAAGCAAATTCCTAAAAAATGTCAGATGAAAACTAAATAAATTGTAGCAGTTCTTCATCCGACAATTAATTTATAAGTAATACAATTTTAGCAACTGAATCAAATCCTAATTTGATTAGTGCGTTTATTGGCAAAGGCGGTAAATAATTCGAGAACTTTAATTAATTAAAGAATAGAAGACATATTAAATTTTAAATTTCAATATAATTGTACTAGCATAAATGCTATTTAATATTCTTAAAAAATAAAATATATAATAGAACAAACACGTTGTAACAGAAAAATGCTGTTACTTCCTAAAAAATGTCAGACGACAATTAAATAAATTTCATTATAATTTCACTAGGATAATTTCTATTTAATATTCTTAACAAATAAAATATATAATAGAACCAACTTATTGTAACAGAAAGTAATTAAAGAATAGACGACGTATTAAGTTTTAAATTTCAATATAATTTTACTAGTATAAACTCTATTTAATATTCTTAACAAATAAAAAATATAATAGAACAAACACGTTGTAACAGAAAAATGCTGTTACTCCCTAAAAAAAAATGTCAGACGGCAATCAACTAAATCCCAGCAGTTCTCCGCCCGATATCCATCAATACGGCGCCGAATCAAATTCTAATTCGATCAGCACGCACGCCTGCCACAGTGCAAAACTAGCGGCGGGAAAACTTCGCGGCAATCAAGGCTCGGGCGGTGGAAGTGCGCTAATCAAACTATCAAACCAGGAGAATTCCAGCAGAAAACAGGTGTCAGATAGGAAGCGGATATAACACGGGTGTAGATCGGCTCTCAGTAGCAGCGGGTCCTCATAAAACTTATGAGAGCGAACCTTGCATCGGAACGGCAGCGGCGGCGGCGCTGCCGGCGCCGGGGCGTCGGTGGTGGTGGTGGGGGGAAACGGTAAACTGGCCCGCTCCGGTGGTCCGGCTTTTGAAGCCGACAGTTGGACGAACCGAATGAAAGTTTAATTAAAGCCAGGAAAATTCCTGCCAGACGAAGAGGCCGCGCCGTCGACTGCTGGTGTCGGGCGCGGACTGCAAGCTAAATCGGCGTTTCCTGCGAGTGACATCTGAAATTGCTAGGCAGTCCGAGGGCCGCTGCGGTGTCCGTGAAAGGGGTAGGCAAGAACCGTACCCGGACTTTTTTGCTCTGGATATTGCGAATTAAAAAACATTTCAGTTCCATCCTATGGGCGAGTGTGGTGGGGGGAAAGGGTGGGGGGTGGCTGGACGATGGTAGGAAGGTAGTGCTTGGGTCTTTGAAGGGTTCCATGGTCTCTACGGCTCGTCCTATGACGATCGACAAAGGGGTGCCTTCCTTCCCTTCCTCTTTTTGCGTCACTCGCTTCTTGTCCCAATGTGCTCTCGTTCCTCTCCCTCTCCCTTTTTCTCTTTCTCTCTCTCGCTCGCTCTGGTCCATGATCGACCGCGCACTCTCTTCTATGGCACTACGGAAGGTTCGTTATTTTATAATTGGCACTATCCACCCTCTTTCATGAATTATTCCGCAGGCCGATAAAGTCCGGGAATATCGACGAGTTTCCATCTATGGCGCTCTTCTCTCCTCGGCTGCCTTCACTTCCCCCCACTCCACCCACTCCCTTCCACTGCCTTTTTTCTCTCTCCTTCTATCCCACTCGGTTTCTAGTCTCTTCGTACTTCCTCCCTTTCGTTTTTTTCCCGTTTTTTTCTTTTTCCCCCCCTCGTTCGATGCGCTGTCTCTTGTAAATGGAAACTGAGTACTTCGCTTCCCCTCTAATTTCCCTGTCGCCGTGGCGATCTACTTCTCTAATAATCTTGTTTGTGTTGCGACCGCACCGACATCGACGGCAGGTCCGGCAAAGTGGCGGCGGCGGCGCACCGGTGAAAGTTAATTGAATACAACTGGAGCGCGGCGAAAGTGAATTACAGACGATGCTGGACGAGCGCGCGCCCGCGCGCGCTTCGATCCGCCATCAATTCTGACGTTTCGGTGTTTTGATAGTGGAATCTGCGGTGACTCGCTTGAGTGCGAGATTTGTGGGATTTATTGAGGAATTAGATTGTGGTTGGAATAAGAGTATTGGCAGAAGCAGGATTTTTTTGAAGACATTTTTGTATACCAGAAAAGTCGACTTGTTTGAGGGAATTTATTTTTTGGGTGTTTGTGTTTGGAGAGAAGAGTTTTCGCTTTTCGGAACATTTCTTCCAAAAAGTATTAAGTGTGCATGCACTAACATTTTCTTGCATGCACTAACTTTAACGCTCTAAAATTCGACTATTATCGACATTTTCAATCACGGATAAATAAACGAAATTATAAATAAACCAACGTAATATTGTATGACAAGAAACTCTCGAAAACATTTCTCATTTTCTTGCATGCACTAACTTTAACGCTCCAAAATTCGATTATTATCGACATTTTCAATCAGAAATAAATAAATAGAGAATAAATAAACCGACATTAACCCTTTTAATGCCGGAGGCCGATATATCGGCCCGCACCTTATAATAACAAAATGTTACACATCTACAATATCTAAGTGTTTTCAATGATTCTAGAAAAATT
The DNA here is from genome assembly GCA_910591665.1 of Ectemnius continuus. Classification (NCBI taxonomy): domain Eukaryota; kingdom Metazoa; phylum Arthropoda; class Insecta; order Hymenoptera; family Crabronidae; genus Ectemnius; species Ectemnius continuus. Next base: position 4,621,811 of record OU342856.1, read on the forward strand.
AGTCTCAATGTTTTGTTTTCTATTTCGTCCTTAACACACTACTTTTTAAATAATGTAAATCTAAATGTTTTCAATGATTCTAGAAAAATTAGTCTCAATGTTTTGTTCTCTATTTCGTCCTTAACACACTACTTTTTAAATAATGTAAATCTAAATGTTTTCAATGATTCTAGAAAAATTAGTCTCATTGTTTTATTCTCTATTTCGTCCTTAACACACTACTTTTTAAATAATGTAAATATTGTTTTCTGTTTGGTTTTTATGAGCCTTTTCCCAAACCCTAAATAAAATCGTGAGATTCGGCCGGTTATTCTCGCATAGCCACCTCTTTTTCGCCCGGCACTAAAAGGGTTAAATAACACTGATGAATATTGAGTAATACATAGAGGACATATTAAATTTTAAATATCAATATAATTTTACTAGCATAAATACTATTTAATATTCTTAACAAATAAAATATATAATAGAACAAACATGTTGTAACAGAAAAGGGCTGTTACAAACCCTAAATAAAATCGTGAGATTCGGCCGGTTATTCTCGCATAGCCACCTCTTTTTCGCCCGGCACTAAAAGGGTTAAATAACACTGATGAATATTAAGGCATGTTCTACGATATGCATACGAGCAGTAAGAGTGTCGCTCGCCCCGATAAATAACACTTTTCCGCAGGAATTTATATTCGCCGCCGGTGGAGGTGTATTCACACTTTATGTCTTTCGCACGTGACAGGGTGCGCTCGCATTAAGGTAGCGGCGGGCGGCTTGAATTATAAGAACTGACTTGACATTTTAAGGGGTGGTGGGGGGTGGTGGGCCCGGGTGTCTCTGCCAGCGGGAGAAAAAGGAGCGCATTCACACGTGCTCGAAAGCGCTCGGCTATACCGGGACAAAGGGAAGAAGGAGCGTCTGCGAGTTTAAAGTCCACAGTGTCCGACAGCGATGCCTGCTCGCTCGCGCGCCTTAATCTCTCGCCTCATTGGCGCGCTCCGCTGCAATTGCAGAAAAGACACTTTTAGCACCATGGAAACTCACGCTGCTTTCTCGTGTGCTAAGCAAGTTGCTGAAATTACTGTAAGCTACGCAAATATTCCGATATTAGTGTATTGTTATCTTTATGATTTTATGTTTCATTTGTTTATTCATTTCAATTGTATAAGAATATTCGTACTTGAAAATATCCGCCTCTTTTTTGTAATCTCCACTTTTCCAATGGCGACTTTTTTATCCCGGTTTATTACTCTGATTATCATCTACGATTTATTTAACTCAGTGTCAGCCAAGTGAGGGGCCCCTGACGCGCTTCTTTCCCTTTGCACTACTCGGTATTCGGTGGACCCTGCCTGGCCAATTGAGGGCTACTCACTACCCTCACTACCCTCACTACCTGCTAGCCATCTTAGCCCTCTCTGCCCCACTAGAGCTTTCTAGCAATACAGCGCGCCAATATTTTACTTTCAACATCAAACATTTTTGACGCTTTTTATTTTCTTTTGTAGACTTCCCGACCTTCTCCGGGACTGAAATTTTGTGGATAATGTTTCCTTGCATCGAGGAAGAAGTGATATGAATTTCAGAGCCCTAGCTCAAAGTTTAGGTTTTCACCTATTTTCGACCCTCGAAAATGCTCAATTTTTTCCAGTTTCTCAAAATCGGCCGAACCCGGGATATCTTGATTGTTTTCGTATCAGGGTGGATAGAGAACAAAGAATCCGTGAAAAAACGTCCTGATTTGCAACGAAAACGGGTCGAAAAACCATCCAGAAAAGTCAATTTTTGCTCATTTTTGACGGTTTTTAATTTTTTTGGTGTACTTCCCGACCTTTCCCGGGGCTGAAATTTGGTGGTTAATGTTTTTTTGCGTCAAGGAAGATACCATAAAAATTCCAGAGCCCTAGCTCAAAATTTTTTTTTCGGCAAATTTTTCTTAAGGGTACCCCTTCAGATTTTTTCACGATTTTTCGAAAGTCCCCAAACTCGGTTTTTTTCTTCGGGAATCGATTGTTTATGAATGAAAACGGATAGAAAACAAGAAATCCGTCGAGGAAAGTCCGGATTTCTATCGAAAACACTAAAAAAACTGCCTTTAAAGTTCGATTTTTTCGGAATTTTGGCTGGTTATTCCCATATTTTTTGGACTTCCCGACATTTTCCAGGGCTGAAATTTGGTGGGGAGTCTCCCCTTGCATTAAGGAAGATGTAATATAAATTTCAGAGCCCCAGCTAAAAATTTTTTTACCCTCATATTTTTGGCTATCGAAAATATCCAATTTTTCAAAGGTCCCCGAAACCGGGATTTTTCTTCATGAATCGATTGTTTGTGTATCAGAGCGGATAGTAAACGAAGAATCCGTGAAAAAAAGGCCGGCTTTGTATCGAAAATAGCAAAAAATCGTTCCTGAATAATGAATTTCATCTAATTTTCACGGTTTTTCCCATATTTTTTATACTTCCCGTGTATTTCACGGGCTAAAATTTGATGGAGAATGTGGCCTTGCGTCAAGGACGAAGTGATATAAATTCCAGGGCCCTATCAAAGCAATAAAAAAACCAATACGAATATAAATGTTTAATTTATATCATAAACAACAATGCAATTGATGTTACAATAAATCAATAAATGTCCATATAACAAATAACATTATAACAATATAATAGTAAATAAAAGTATTAAACAACTTCTGCCACTCCTATTAGAAAAACTAGCCTTTAAAAAAGAAAATTTAAATCATTTCTGGAGTATAATTATAAGTCGACCGATTGATTGGGCTCCTTCACTGTGAATGGGAACGTGAATTTTTCGTTGCTGCTGCTCCGCTCCATCGATGAACCCTCGGCGAAGGAAGGGAATAAGTGGAGCACTCCAATTAATTGAGCAGTAGGAGACATATGCCGCAAGCATCCTCTTCTCCGGGCAGCAGCGCCATAAATGGTTACAAACCGGTGACGGAAATGGATGATCCCTCTTTTTCGGCGGGCGTGCAATGAATATTCAAAGGGCGAAGGGAGAGAAAGCTCTTGTTGCCGGACGCAGTGCTGCTTTTCGGGAGGGCGGCGGCGGCGGTTTTGCGAAAACAGACAAGGCGAAGAGATGCAATGGAATTTCGATTTATTCCAGTGTGTGTGTCACGTCAAAGGCCCTGTTTACGGACAACCGCACGCACGCTTAATGAAAAAGTTCCCGGCCGGCGACGCTTTTTCCACCGGCTGCTTGCCAATCGCCGGGAATCATTGGAACTACCGGAATGAAAGTGTATTACCTTGCGAAGTTGCGCGTCGATGATGCTTTTTGTTGCGCCTGTCTTGATTTTGTGGTTTTTGTACAAGTGATAAAAACGCACTTTCAAATTGCCCGGTGGAATATTAATTGAGCCGTTTATTTTGAAAGTGGCCAAAATCCATTTGTCAATTGGTATGTCTTATACATTTATTTTCAATTTCTATTGAAACACGAATTCGCTAATATTTCAATTTTAATATAAATGGACTTACTTAGGTCACTTTCAAAATAAATGGATCAATTCAAATCTACGAAATGTAAATTTTTCTGTATCGTTAAAGAATTTGTTGTAAAAGAATTGTTGGTTATGTTAAGTTAAACATTAGAAGAAAATCCAACTGTAACTGAGTATCTTGAAATACATGTTTAAGTGCTTAAAGATTCCTTTCAATTTGAATTCAGTCAGTAAAGACAAATTTTGTGCAAGTGCCTTTTTCTTATTAGAATTTTCAACTATAGAAAATTTGTAAAATATCACCCGGACGAAATAAGTCTTTTGCAATGAATTATTAATATGTAGAAACACAAGGTTTTTATTTAGATAATACAAAAGTATAAAAAAACGTTAAGAAACCCTTGGAGTTGTAAAAGAAATGTATAAATAAATAGGAAACATCCTGTTTTTCAAATCGAAGCAGTGATAAATTGTGCAAACTCAGAAAACATCAAACAATGCTTGCAAACAAGTTTTAAAATTCTTGTATATATTTGAGTCATAAATCTCCATGTTACTGCTCTTTTATTTCCACCAACAAGTCATCAATAAATTCTTCACTGTTTTTAATAAAAAAGAACAATCAATAAACCTATTAAAACCATCGAGGTTTCCATTTAGCATACAAATCTCTCAATCAAACAGCCGCCGAACAATGAACATTCACCCCTAACCTTGAACTTACATTACCGCAGCTTGGCCCTGCCATTTAATCAGGGACTAAATTTAACTAAATATCCGGTGCACCTGCACGCAGTAGCCAATACCTATTAACCAGCCATTATGGCTTCGCATTTCCGCCGCCGGCCAATTTTCCCGCGCACTCGGAAAATCGATCGTCCTCTTTTCCAGCTTGGAATGAAAACCCGAAGCGAGCGGAGGAGGAAGGAGCCGCGTGTTCGATGCAATAATCCAGCCTGCATTAAAGAGAAGTACTGACGCATATGAGGGCGAACGAGAGAAAGAAAGAGCGAGAGAGCGAGAGGGAAAGAGGGTGGTTTGGGGGTGAAAGAGGGCGAAGGAGTTAAAGGGGTTGGGGAGAGGGACGGTATGGTTCGGTGGTATAGCGGAGGCACGAGGAAGTGCGAGGGTCTGGGTGCGTTCGGTTGTTTGACATCAAAGAGATGTTTTGTCCCGCGCAGAAGTGGAAAAGGGTAGTCCCGGTCGGACGGGAGGGGTGGCGGCGGTGCTGCGGGGGTGGCTCGCCACAATGCCTGCGTAACAACGCGACACGTACCAGCCGAATATCTACAGTGACTCGCAAATTCGTTCAAGTCGTCACACGTCCTAAGAACAGTGCTGCCACCTTTGTAGTTTTGAGGTTAGAAAGTTTTGTTTCTATCGTCTTTATTTGTGTTACTCTGTTGTAAGATTCTTGTTTGTATGGTTTGGTTAAGTTAAATTGCCGGTTGATAATCTAAATGTATTTATTTTTATATTCTTGGAACAGTATTGCCATTTTTCTATGCTTTGAGGTTAGAAAGTTTTGTTTCTATCGTCTTTATTTATGTTACTCTGCTATAAGATTCTTGTTTGTGTGGTTTGGGTAAGTTAAATTGCCGGTTGGTAATATGAATGTATTCATTTTTACATCCTTGGAATAGTTTTGCCATCTTTCTATGTTTTGAGGTTTTTTCTATCGTATTTCTGTATATATCATTGTCTTGTCCGAGGCTCTAGCTTTTACGGCTTATATTAGTCAACTTAAATAGCGAGTTGGCAATCTGAACGTATTTATAACTCTCACGTTCTGAAAGCAGTGCTACTATCATTTTCTGTTTTGGGGTTAGAGGGTCATCTTTCGACCATATATCATTACGCGTTATTGTGTTATCGGATCCTCGCTTGTATGGTTTAGCGAAATGAAATTGCGAGCAGGTAACCCGACCGTATTTCTGAGTCACACTGTACCCCCCTTTTCGGCGCTGTCACGTGTGTGTCCGCGTGCGCGGCACACACGTGTCGCCGCCGCGCGGAGATTTGCGGAATACTTAGGGCCAAGAGCTTCCCGACGGGGGCTCGAGAAGTTCATCGAGAAGTCTTTTGATCGCAAGTATTGTCTGGCGGCGGTGGTCGTAGGTGAAATCGAGCGCATTGCTTTACGAGCAGTCTGGCTTTCTGCATGGGAAAGACCTTCAAAGCGAGATGCTTGCAGCATTTGATGCGCCGATTTTTTTCGGCAGGTGCCGCGACGCTCTCATCAACCAACTTTCGTCGGGTTGCAGACAAATCTTTGAAATCGCTATGTGCGGGATGATTCATTTATTTTTGAGACTTTACTGTCAGGCATTTGCTGATGCAAATTAATTAGATAATTGTAAATTATGTGCTTGATTCAAGGGAACCCGCATGTTTAGCATTACTGTATATTTAAAGACAGTAAATAGAAAGTATAAAACTTCCAAAGAAAAGGTTATGTGAGAAACAATTTGCGCGGCAAAGTAAAAGTTTGGTTAGAAACAATGAAGTCTAACTAACCTTTAAAAAGAATACGGTCTTCCATTTCTAATAATCTCAAGTTGAGGAAAAATAAGTAGGGAAAAGGCTACATTATTCCATGCTAAGTTTCAATATCGATTTGCGCAGCTGAATAAAAACCAGGCTTCGAAAAATGAAAGTTATGCTTCGTAAAAATATCAAATTAAAATGGAAAATCGAATCGCAAGGAAAAGGTTACGTGAGAGACAATTCGCGCAGCAAAGTAAAAGTTTGGTTAGAAACAATCAAGGCTAACTAACTTTTAAAAAGAATACGATATTCCATTTCTAATAATATCAAGTTGAGGAAAAATAAATAGGGAAAAGGCTATATTATTCCATGCTAAGTTTCAACATCGATTTGCGCAGCTGAATAAAAACCAGGCTTCGAAAAATGAAAGTTATGCTTCATAAAAATATGAAATTAAAACGGAAAATCGAATTGCAAGGAAGAGGTTATGTAAGAGCGTGAGAAGGGAGGGAAGAGTAGAGTAATCGATACTAATGCACCGATAACAATTTGCAGGGCACGAATGCCATTAAGGTTAGGAGAGTGCGGTGATACGCAGAGAAGGTGGCAAAACAGGGTGAATTGGTTCACGAAACAGTAGATAGAAACACAGCGGCTCCCCCGGCGCTCAGCGGTGGCTACTAATTAACGGGGAAATCGAGTTTCCAGTTGCAATGGCTCGAGTTCGTTGAGTCCGGCCCTGATAAGTCGTATCTTTCGTTTGCCTCGAATCGAAGTAATTGCGTACGAATTTGATATTAAGCCGAGGTTAGAAATTAACGCGGTAATGAACGAGTACGCCGCAGGCTTTAATGAACGCGCTCTGAAATTTCACGGTTAGATACACTAGCGCCGCCTTTCCCCCTTCAATTTCTAGTTGCAACTCGATTCCAATGGCGAAGACGTATTCGCAAGAGTCGAATCAACCTAGCAAAACTATTAATACATTAATAAGATTGAATATAGAATTATATGTTTTATTTTTAATTTGTTGAGTTATCTTTTTTAAATTCATTTATTTGAAAAAGCACTTCATTGCTGTGATAAATAACGGTTTGCTGAAAAATATAATTATGGCTACTGCAATGAATATTGGTGGCCGCTATTTAATTTATTTCTTTTTAGAAATTGTTGTTTTTTAAGAATCCCAGTGGTTGGTGGCTGCTTTTAAAGTTTAAGACGTTTTTGCGTACACATGTACAGGGTGATTTATTTGTCTTTCAATTAGTAGTGTTGCATCCCTTTATTTACCAGGTGTATATGTTTATATTGAATAAGAACAAGGCTTTTATGAAGCAATTCTTAAACTAACCTTACTTAAACACAATACATAGTATGTAAAAGCATACAAAAATGTAACAAATACAGGACAATTATAAATTTGTTTAGTTGTATGTTCGTAATGATTTCGAAAATAGTTGAACAGAATTTATAAAGGGTGCTCGAAAACAAATTGTAAATTACAGAATGAATAATGCATCGTTAGAAGAGATTTGCAAAAAGATAGTTGAAATAACTTATTATTCCTAGCATTCACGTGAATTATTACCCAGATGTAACAAAAGTTACTCCAAAATATTGCAATATATGTTACTTATACAGGGTAATTCAAAAGAGACTCAAATTTTTCAAATCGAATGGAAAGTCAAGCAATTATAAAGATTTCGAACAACCTATTATTCTTTAAGTTATATGATTCTTATTGTACACAAAATGTCACCAAGGTATTCCGAAAGTATTTTTATAATTTTAAAAGAAACTACAGATCATTATTAAACCCACACATTATTAAAAGAGATTTGCAAAAAGTAATTGCACAACCCACTAAGTAAATCAGTTCTTAGAATTAAACCAAAAAGGATTCTGATCGCTATCAGGATGTGACAATGCACACAAAATGTCACCAAGGTATTCTGAAAGTATCACTAAAATTTTAAGAATAATTACAGATCATTATTAAACTCACACATTATTAAAAGAGATTTGCAAAAAGTAATTCCACAACCCACTAAGTAAATCAGTTCTTAGAATTAAACCAAAAAGGATTCTGATCGCTATCAGGATTTAACAATGCACACAAAATATCACCAAGATATTGTGAAAGTATCACTTACGTAAACTTACGCATTATTAAAAGAGCATTATAAAAAAATAAGTCCACAACTAATTAAGTAAATCAGTTCTTAAAAATCAAACCAAAAAGGATCCTTATCGCTAACAGGACTTAACAATGCACAGAAAATGTCACGAAGTCGAAACCGACAGTGACAGCAGGTTCATCATAACTGGAAAGTTTCATGTCGAATGGGGAAGTGCGAGTGGTGGGCGACTCGGTGGGATAGGTGTAAAGGAAGTCATCAGGGCGGCGTGGAAATCGGATACTTGCTCGCACGGCTTGCGGCGGACGTTCTAATTTATTGTCCCTTTTGTAACCGCAGAAGCTTTCACGTCTGTGAGCTCATAAAATTTCGTTACCGCACGATTGCGGCGACGGTTTTCCATTACTCCGGTGCACCGGCAAGGATTGTCTCCTCCTCGTCGTCGTCGTCGTCGGGGCGTTACGTGTATTTCACTGCCACTTTAAATGACGAAACTCACTACTCGCCTAAGTAGAGATTAAATTCGCACGGAGCGCCGCCACCACCGCCGCCACCGTCGCCACCGTCGCCGCACAGGAAGCTGATATCTTTCACTCGGCCCCCTTCTGATAAAATCCTTCGTGCACCCGCGTCGCTATGCTATCTGCTGCCTCTGATGTACGATTGCGTAACTCAATGCTTTTTACATCGGCGAACTCCACGCCGCCGCCGCCGCAACAGTGAGGTGGATCACGAAAAACGCGGAGAAAATTCTTTTTGCTGCTGTTGATGAATTCATAGTGTCAGGGAAGACTTTAATATTGAATTGTAAAAAGTAGAAATATATTTAAATGCATAATGAATATAATAATGCATAAAATGTATAATGAAATAATAATAAGACGATTTTATTAATTACAAATAGTATAAATAACGTGGAGTACGTGAATATATTATAAAGTACAATTAATATTCGACCGAATAATCAATGTGAAATGATCTTATCAATTATAGACAGTATAAATAATATGAAATAAATGTAAGCAATCACTTTTTTAATAATATTTATGCATGTAAACATAATGCATATATAATAATACATAAATGCATATCAATTGTATCAAATGTATAACATTTACATTTCATTATAGTTCATCATAGTCTTTATTAGTCACAATCATTAGAAAAACTCTCATTTGTAAGCTTCGTTAGAATGAAGATTTTTATAGAAAGTACAAAAGTATTTTTGTAATCGTACAATTATGACTATGACTGGTTTTAATTTTTCAGCCTAATCTAATTTTTCTGCTCCTTTTATGTTACTGTGTTACAACTCTTTAATTTTCAATAGTGCAAAAATATTGATAGTAAATAAGACAAAATTGTCTCACGTCCCATTGTTTTCCATTTTGCAAAATTCCAGTAATGTCAAATGTAGCATTAAATCAGATTCCAAACATTAATTATTGTTTACCATTTTCTATAAATTATATAAGCCTCAAATTTGTGTAGATAATATAACTGCTTCATGGAATACTAAATAAAAAAGTAACAAATATATTGAACAAAATATAACCTTACTTTCGTTATTTAAATTTAAATGTAACAAATTTATTCCTCCCTCAAATAATCAATAAAATAAACGAAATCTATAAGATAAAGTTAAAATACACCCAAATCTAAAACATAATCAAATTAAGTTATTTCTAATAAGAAGTATTCTTGCTATCTTATTATCATAAAGTTCGTATAATGATACTTTATACTCACAACTTGTGCTACTTACGCGTTTCACCTCGCTGTCGATTGATTCATAGCTCGATAATAAAAAGTAATGATTCAGCCAGGCCAACTGACAAGGATAATAATTCAGTTTAACGCCTCGGCGGCGAGAGGGCCTGAAGAAAATCACCTTCTATCAGATGATATTTATACACTTCCGTTGCGATAGGGTGTGTGCCTGTGTAGCGCGTCAGATATTTCTCTTCGTCGTGATCGCTTTATTAGCGAGGACGCTTGGAACGGCCCATTAATCATTGTTTTTCATTTGGCAATGCAAGATTAATGCGCCTCGTTCCAGCCAGAAAGTACACCCGCTTAGGGCTCCATCGTATGCGAACCAGCCTCATTTGTAACTATTAACGACCGTCTTGAATACTGATTTTCCCAGCGGAGTGCCAGAAATAATTAACCTGCCATTTCGATATATCAGCTGGTCATAACTGACCTTTTTCCATCGAATCCTGAAAATCGGTTCTGTCCACAATTTATGTGCCGAAAGAGGTTATGTTTGCAAAAACCTGTAGGAATACATTTGTCAGATTCAATTTCTGTGGAAAGCTATTAAGGGAAATGAGTGGTTTGTTAATGAAAGAAGTCCAATAAATCAGTAATAAATGAAATAGAGAAGAAGTACAACAAATCAGTAACAAATATGTTGTAATAGATTTGCGACAGCCAAAGAAATTTCGATATTAGAAATTCATTTTCAGTAATTATATTAACACTAAACCTACCAACCAGCGGTCAAATGTCCGTTTTCAATGAGGAAGTACGGGTATAAAAAACGTGCCGGTAGGTTTAGTGTTAAATAATTTAAATTGTGAAAAAGTCGAAATATTGGCATAGGAAAAAAATATTCTAGAATTTTAACTGTCACATTCGTAAAATCACTTTTACAATCATACTTTCCATATAGTTGTATTATTATTTATTATTAAATTGTTCATTACTATATTTAATACATAAAATTCCTATACAAACAAAGAAAACTTGTTATCCTTTTATCGAAACTTGAAGACTCTAGCGGCGTAGAGTACACAGTGGCAGACGAAAAAAAGGCGAGATCGAAATACAAAACACAGCGGAAAACTAGCATTACCCGTTTAACGCGGAAACCTGGCACACGCGGTTTACCTTGGAAGTCGAGTGGCAAGCATAAAGTTGCCGCATGTGGGTCTGCTATCTTTCGCCCATCGTTTCTCGGAGGAGTCAGCCGGCTTTCCAGCAGCTCGCATTAGCACGATACGCATTTTGCGTGTGCGGGAATCACCGCAGGCGAGCGAAAACGCCATCCACACGCAGCTAAGACTTGGTTGACTGCTGCTGCTGTTGTTGCACGCAACACTCGCCGAGCGCAGCGACATGCCCGCGAGAGAAGTTGGTGTTAGGCCGTTTGCACACACGCATTGGTAGAACCGGCGCCGGAAGCCGATCGGATGACAACAAGATTCTCCAGTTTCGATCAATCCGATCAAATTCGATTGAATGGAATTCGGTGTCCGTTAGAGTGCTCGAGTTCGGCTTCGAATGACAAAGGGAGAATTCTATAGTAGAATATATGGGAACAGGAAAATTCTCCAATTTTGAGCATTGTTGGGAAATTTGATTGTATAGAATTTGAGTTTGGTTTTGAGTTCGCGAGTTCTCGAGTTCGAGTTCGAGTTCAGATTTGAATCCCAAAAGAAAGAATACTATCATATAATAATATAATCTGAAAATAAAATTTGTTATATTATTTAATAACCAGATTCAATTGGATCGAATTTTTTAATAATATCAAATTCTTCAGTTCTCGATTTTGAGTTCGTATTCGAATGTTAAAGAAAATAAATTCTACCATACAATAACAAGTTTTAACAACAAATAAAAGTCTTCAATTTTGATAAATGCAATTAATCTTGATTACACTAAATTCATCCATATCAAGTTCTCGAGTTTCCAATTTTATGTTCTTTTTCCAATCCCAAAAAGTATCACTTAAAGAAAATAAATTTTAACAAGCAGCAACAACTTATGACAACAATTAAATTCCCTAATTTTGATAAATGCAATTAAACTTGATTACACCAAATTCATCAATGTTAAATTCTCGAGATCCCCATTTTAAGTTCTTTTTCCAATCCCAAAAAGTATCACTTAACAAAATTGTTAACAAACAGCAACAACTTATGACAACAATTACATTCCCGAATTTTAATAAATGCAATAAAACTTGATTATCTATTTTAGATTTATCAATATCAAGTTCTCGAGTTTTCAATTTTGACTTCGGTTTCCATTATGAAAGGATATCATTTAATGAAATTTGATTAGATCGACTTCGTCACCAGGCTTGAGTTCCATTCTTATTCAAGCAGTGCGTGTGCAGGAGACCTTAGGCCGCGCTCGGTGTCGCTGGCTGAATAATGCGTCCAATATGCGAGGCGATAAGGATAACGACAGGCTGTGTTTCACTCACCAGGCCAGAAAAATATGCAACTCCTGTGCGTGCACATATCATACGCACACGCATACATATACACATAATATTCCCTTGTAAATATACTATAATAAAATATTTTCTCCTTACGTTGCTAACCATTCAAAGGAAGTCGATGTTAAAACTTCGTAAAATATTTGCTCGAGCAGAATACATAGTTTAACACGTTCCATGCCACGCGTACCATAAATGGTACACGCAGATATAATTATTTACTGCGCTGAAAACATATGTTTTATGACAAATTGCCTATAATTAGGGATAAAAAGTAAGAGTTGGATTACTCGATCAATACAAAAAATTAAAAGGTGAAAGAATAAACTAATGAGAGTTAACAATAGAAACTTGTTTTCCAACAGAAACGAATGAAAAACAAACAATGTTATCTCTGTATATTTACTTACTGCCTCTTTTGGTAAATATTCTAGTTCCCTCGTTTTTTACTTAACAAATTCGAATACAACACGTTCTTTTTACTAAATGACAATTTTCGAACCGAATGACCTTTGAAGTCAATCTGATCGCAGCGCCACGTGCACCATAAATGGTACATGGTGTGATAACTACTCTAAACAAGCTAATTACATATGGATTGATGATACAATGACACATTGTGTGATAATATATCAAGTTTTAGTCAAAACAACAAATGGCCTGTCTAGTAAAAGTGGGGTTAGGAGAGTTCTGGTTCAAAGGCAAGCGAATCACCCCTTTTTATCCAATGTATAATCATATGTATGCACACGTGTGCGATGTACAGCATCCGACAAAATTGTTGTCACAATTTGCAATATGGTTGATAAAAACTAATGATCATACATTATATTATTAATTTACATATTACATCATTTATCACCCATTATAATGCATTATACATTATACATTATATGTACAGGGTGATTCACTTGCCTTTGAACCAGAACTCTCCTAACCCCACTTTTACTAGACATCTATTTAATTATACCATATATTCTCTGTTTAACAATAGACTGTATTAAATTATGCAGTCTGTTGGAGGGAATATTTTACCAAGTTTTAGCGTCTGACAAAACCGGACGAGTTGAGAATTCGTTGCGTGGTTTGTATGAAAGGAATATTCAACATTCTTGGCACAGTTTTCATATTTACATATCCATGAACTTGTATAATAATCTGCAATCTAATTATAACCTATTAGAAAATTACTATTTTGAAAACGTTTGCTAGCCATTTTCATAACATTTAATACATATTATACAGGGTGATTCACTTGCCTTTGAACCAGAACTCTCCTAACCTCACTTTTACTAGACATCTATTTAATTATACTATATATTCTCTGTTTAACAATAGACTGTATTACATTATGCAGTCTGTTGGAGAGAATATTTTACCAAGTTTTAGCGTCTGACAAAACCGGACGAGTTGAAAATTCGTTGCGTGGTTTGTATGAAAGGAATATTCAACATTCTTGGCACAGTTTTCATATTTACATATCCATGAACTTGTATAATAATCTGCAATCTAATTATAACCTATTAGAAAATTACTATTTTGAAAACGTTTGCTAGCCATTTTCATAACATTTAATACATATTATACAGGGTGATTCACTTGCCTTTGAACCAGAACTCTCCTAACCCCACTTTTACTAGAAATCTATTTAATTATACTATATATTCTCTGTTTAACAATAGACTGTATTAAATTCTGTAGTCTGTTGGAGAGAATATTTTACCAAGTTTTAGCATCGACTTCCTTCGAATGGCTAGCAACGCAAGGAGAAAATATTTTATTCTATTATATTGACAGTGGAATATTATATATAACTGGCTCCTGCAAAGTGAAATTTCATGTGCGAGTTAACATGACTCAAACATGTAAAAGTAGAAATGCAGACAAATGCAGACAAATGTCGAGAACCACTTGAGTGTAATCTAAAACTAGGTTTACGAATATTTTTGTATACCTATTTACGTATTCGAAAGAATGTGATTTATTTTAAAAGAGAACGACTAATATTATATAATTTAATAACAACTAGTATTTTAACAAACATAATGTAAGTGAATTAAATCTGTTAGGATTGCATAAATTGGAGAAAAATGATTTGTAATTGTTTTCGTAATTGTACTCATGAAGTCCGAAATCCGTCAAAATGACGGTTCCCGTAAAACTAATGTTAAATGTCTAGGTTATTTATAATGATTTTCTATGGAAGAGTGTAAGCTCGACAGTGGTGATTCAAAGGCAAGTGAATCACCCTGTACATACATAAATGTATGTACTCTCACATATGTGCGTGTACGTATGACACGTACGTGTTCAGCTTCGGGGTGCATTCTCGTGCGACACATTCCCCATGACATCGCCGCACGCACCTCGAACTCGCAGTGTCACGCAAATCGCAGTCACGCCGACGCCAGAGCTAGGAAAACTTGTAAGTCGCGAATGCCGGAATCGAGATTACCCGGCCGGAATTTGTTCCTGCTGATTTATCGCTCCTATTTATCGGCGACGAATCATTTAGGCGGCCGGAATGGAGGTGTACCACGAAATGCGTAAAAGTGAGGGCGTCAATTTGCAGAGTTCTATTTCGATGCTGTTTTTATTGCAAGCTCGGGCAATCGAAAGTTGTGTCTTTAATGGAGCACATACTTGTTGTTTTATGTAAAATAGATGAAAGATGTTTTTTGGAAAGGAGAACTTTCAAAATGTCGACGTTTACAACGATGACAGCTGTTTAAACTCAAAAAGTAATAAAAGTATATTAATTTTCGAGAGTGAGAAAGCTAGATTTGCATTTTAAAGATTGCTGTTTCGTTAAAAATGAAAATTTCGAAAATCGGCCGGGTATTTACTAGAAAAATTGTTTCACTTGTTTGAAACAACAATTTATTGACTCGAAAATAGGTGAGGTAAAAAAGCTATTTCCGAGTTCTTTGACCAACTTTTTCCAATAATAGTCTCCTTTTGTATTTCCACGAAACAAATACAAAAATACCTACAAATATAACTTGTTTCTTGAACATTGTACACTTTCGAAAACAAATCGTTTTGGCCTTTTCGTTGCAAATAAATTCCCAAAATATTTATATTTATTTAAATACTTGACACAAAATGATACTACTTCGATTAATTCGATAGCGGCAACAGCTGATAATGATCATAGCATTTAACAACCGAAGGAATAAGATAGAAACTCTGTTGTCTAGTGGCGTTGAGTCTCTCGAGTTGATCGAATAGAGAGTCCGCTTATCGCCAAGTGTGCTAATTAGGCCGGAGGATAATTGGTGCGAGGAGGGCTCACTTGAGTTTGCGTCTTGAGTAACCGGGGGGAGCCACCGTCGTCGCTGAGAATGCGATGTCGCAAGCAGCTGTGCGGAGAGGACGACGACACCCACGACGATATTACAGCGCGCCTCTTAGCAGCAATTAGCGCGCTGCAAGGCAAAATTCCCTATCTGCGAAATTACTGCATTAACGTGGGACGTGCCACTGAAATATAGCGTACGTCCTCCCTCGACTCGTCCCCCTCTCTCTCTCTCGCTCCTTTGAGGAAAACGATTTTCTTCAGCTGTGTCGTCACTGTAAGAACTTTAATATTTTTGAGAGTATTTTTTCATATTATTAACACTAGGTTTACGGACATTTTTTTATACCTATCTTTACAAACACGAGTCAAATTGGCATTCTTAAATAAAAACGATTGGTTTCGTTTAAGAACAATTACAATCTTAACAGTCAGCGTAAAATGGAAGAAAATTAGTAGTAACTGTTTTCGTAATTATGCACGTGAAATTCAAAATCCGTCAAAATGACGGGTCCCGTAAACCTAGTGTTAAGATGCCACGTACAAGTAAAATCTTCAAAAATGATTCGAAATGTCGCATTTTTTTATTATACGCCAATTTTTTTTCTCAAAAGTTTATTATATGCACATTTAAGTAAAAATATATTATGTAATTTAAGTTTCCATATTATATTATTAGCGCTTTATATTATTATTTTATAATAGTGTGCATTATTATTTTTTTGAATTTAACTTGCTTCATACTGATTTAACAAGTTTATCTTAAATTTTGTCATCAGTGAAAGAATATCAACATGCTTTTTCTTAGACTCATTGTTTATACAAGTAAATTTTCAGTACATGAACTTATATTAGCATAAACTTTTGCAAGTCTTAATTATCCAAACTTTCATCAACCAAAAATGCCAGTAACGCGACTAGTAAATTGTAAATTAAATAATAAAATGCGTAATTATAACATTTTACGAAAATCACCGGAATTTTATATTTTCGCAGATATTCGTATTCGTAGTTACAATAAAAACAAAATACAACTTAATATATGTATTAATAGTAATTAAATAAGAAGATTTATTTCAAAAGCACTGCGTGTATTCTTTTTGTCCAGTACATATCTTTTTCTGAAAGTTGAATTAGACTTTTAGGAAACACGTATAACCTTACTTTTTGGGAGTCTAATGAAAAACGAAACAATAAAGCGATCGACAAGCATACAAACATCATCGACGAAACTTATCGCATGTAAAAAACAAACCGTGCAATTTAATTCAACATCTTTTTGGCAAGAAGTGGTTTAAGACGCCATTTTTTACGATCTAAACTACTTGCATTCTTAGACTTTAATCGTTTTTGGCATGAAATCACTATTAAACCAAGAAAACCCAGATGAAAGTGAGAGTTTAAAATGTTTTGTGGAGTCCTTCCTGGAAGGATATGGTTGGCAGTTAGCATATCCGCGGAGCAAGAATGTCTCGAAGAGGCGGATTCTCGCTCGTTAAAAATCATGACGAATGACCGGAACTCTCCGAAACGCGGGCCGCTGTAACCAGAAACAGGTTTTTGATGAAGTGCGCGTTGTGACAGTACAATCGCTCGCTCCCTCGAATTGTCATCGTTTTATGCACTCGTTGCGCGTCACTCGGCTCAGTGTGTCATTCCAATCCACTCATCGCTGGCTAATCATTGAAATTATGGCGAGCAATGACTATGGAAATCCGCCATTAATAAGACACATTATTTATTCATGGAGGTTGGCATTGTTGTGCACGCGGATTCGCGAAGGTTCGTTTTGGCAACTCTCTGACAATGAGTGATCTGCTGATTTAACCCTTTACGGTCGTATTAAATTTATGCATGGATGTCCTAGTGATTGGAATTCATTTCCATTGAAAGAGCGCAATGACACATAATATGCAAGATTATGAAGGATAAACAAGATTTATTGTTTCTTTCGTGAACTTTAGATATATGTTTACACACTAATATGCTTTAATGTCATGTTTAAAAAAATATGTTTTTATATGTTTTTTATATGTTTGTAATTAATATGGTTTTTTGTTATGGTGGCTGAGAGAGACATACATTTCCGATTATCATAACTAATTTTCTATTATGCAACATTTGAAGTTTGTACGGAATTCCTTTTTTTGGTGCGTTTTTGGTTCAATAGTGATTTCATGCCAAAAACGCTTAAAGTGTACAAATGCAAGTTGTTTAGAACCCAGTAAAGATGCCATCTTAAACTACTTCTTGCCAAAAAGATGTTGATTTAATTTGTGTTGAATTAAAATGCACAATTTGTTTTTTACATGTAATAAGTTTAGTCGATGATGTTTGTATATTCGTCAGTCGCTTTATTGTTTCATTTTTCATTAGACTCCCAAAAAGTAAGGTTATACGTGTTTCCTAAACTTCTAATTTCTACGTGGATGAGGAATCAATTTTCGAAACAAGATATGTACTGGATGAAAAGAATATATTCAAAATATAACTTTATTCAATCGATGTACTGTTTTATACATAAAAACTCATTTTTAATTGCCTTTGAAAAGGTGGAGTTTTCAAATCTTTTTTGCTTATTCTAAAAGTACGAGCTGCTGATTCGGTATAAGTTGAATTGAATAAAGGAATACTCAAGACGATTGACATTTCCATTTATATTCCAAATATAACTTTATTCAATCGATGTACTGTTTTATACATAAAAAGTCATTTTTAATTAACTTTAAGAAGGTGGAGTTTTTAAGCCTTTTTTCCTTCATTCTAAAAAAACGAGCTACTGATTCGGTATAAGTTGAATTGAATAAAGGAATACTCAAGACGATTGACATCTCCATTTATATTCAAAATCTAACTTTATTCAATTGATGTACTTTTGCATACATAAAAAGTCATTTTTAATTAACTTTAAGAAGGTGGAGTTTTTAAGCCTTTTTTCCTTCATTCTAAAAAAACGAGCTACTGATTCGGCATAAGTTGAATTGAATAAAGGAATACTCAAGACGATTGACATCTCGAGTTGCGCCCCCAACTGGAAGCTCCTTTCCGCTCGCATTACCCGGCAATAGAGGGACGCCGGAACGTGACATAAATTTAGGAAAAAAATCTCTAAAAGATCGCGCTGGCAGAGTTCCTCAAGAGCGAAGTCGCCGGCGAACGAAGAGAAAAGGCGTCGCCGGGGGACGAACCGCTCTGAAAGAGCATCTCCTCTAAAAGATTACCATGAGAATAGAAGGCTCCTGTCAACGGTGTCAAAATACGGCCCGTTCTGACAGGCTAACAACCAAAAATCTTCCTCTCCCAGTCCCTGAGAGTCTCGTTTCCTCAGTGTGCCTTTAAATTTTCAATTGCGTTGTTGTCCTGGTTCCAAAAAGTGTTGTTTTAATTGTTTAATAAACCGTAAACCATCATTCGTTTCAAGTTTGGTAATATTTTTATTTTAAGTTATACATATACGTTTATTTTTACCATTTTTTTCGATCGTCTCAAAGCACATATGAAATACTTCGAAGGTGATTAATACGAATTGATTTAAATATAATGGTTTGCAACAAGTCTTGTCTTTCCAAGCTTCAACCCTGCGTTGTTGTCCTGGTTCCAAAAAGGGTTGTTTTAGTTGATTAATAAACCGTAAACCATCATTCGTTTCAAGTTTGGTAATATTTTTATTTTAAGTTATACATATACGTTTATTTTGACCATTTTTTTTTATCGTCTCAAAGCACATATGAAATACTTCGAAGGTGATTAATACGAATTGATTTAAATATAATGATTTGCAAGAAGTCTTGTTTTCTCAGTGTGGCTTTAAATTTTTAGGCTTCAATCCTGCGTTGTTGTCTAGGTTCCAAAAAGTATTGTTTTAATTGTTTAATAAAACGCATCATACGTTTGAAATTTGGTAATTTGGTAAAAATTTGGTAATCTTTTTATTTTAAATTATAATGCGTTTATTTTATATCTCAAAATACGTATGAAATACTTCGAAGGTGATTAATACGACTTGATATAAATATAATTTGCAAGAAAATTGTTACTTAATATAATCACTCCAACAATTGTTGCTCGACAATTCCCACATACGTGTAAAATACCTCTAATATGATTTTTGCGAAGATTTATGCGAACTTTATATTGTAATATAATCGTTTAAGAATTGCTGAAATTGTATGAAATACCACAACTGTGACAATGAAAAGTACAATAACATACGTTTCACACAGGTATTCTTTAACGCTAGGTTTACGCGATCTGTTATTTTGACAGATTTCGGAGTTCACGAGCAAAACTACACAAACAATTACTATTAATTTCTTTTCTAATTTACACTAACAATTATTTATGCAATCCCAACACATTCAATCAACTTATATTATGTCTGTTAAGATTGTAATTGTTTTTCTATTAAACTAACCGTTTGTTTGAAAGAAAATAGAAAATAGACGGTCAATTTAACGGGCTTTGTAACGACAGTTATAAAAAAATATCCGTAAATCTAGTGTTAACCATAAATCAGTCAGCTAGGAACTAGACAAATATATTTTCTCAGGTTCATCTGCTCGGCAGGCACTTAAGTGTTAAATGATTCTAACGAACCGCCGAATAGCACAATAGGCGCTCATAACTCGGGTGATATTTCACTGGGTGGACAAAGGACGGGCCGGCAGCCTTTTTATTTTGACAGGCCCTCGCACCACTGTTCAAGGACCCTTCGCGCACTCTTTCTCTCTCTCTCTCTCTCAGCCTGAGAAAAGGAGGGTGCCCTTTCAATTATTTTTCGGGGCCCCACCAATGACAACTGGTTTCGCATCGCGCATCATTCATCGATCCTTTTCATTCCACTCAATACCGTTTGTCATCGATTGCTCTTCATTGTTGCGTGCTGCTTCGATTTTTATGTTTTGTAAACTTTTCAATATCGAATCTTGAGTTAGCCCTTTGCAATATGAATCTGTTCGGCGGTGTGTTAAATTATAATATGGTAGAGAAACCAATTTACTTTATCCACTTCAAAATTACAATTTTTCCATTTCTTTATTTTCAATATATATTGTTTATTCATTTTTAATTAATTAAGAATAAATGTATAAACATAGTATACTTAATGTAGTAATAATAAATTAATTTTACAGTATTTTATATATTATACATTACTTTTTCATACTATGTATTGCATTGTTATACGATTAGCTTTGCATTATTATTTTGTCATAGGTTGTTTGTTTTAATATTAGCTAATATTCAGTGTACAATGCATTTGTTAATTGTTAGTTAGCATAATTTTGCCCTATTCAGTTCGTTTCGTACTAATTTGGATTATGATAACTTATTATTTGTGCATTGCTTTTTCCATATCATATTATTTCTTTTCCATCCTTCAAATCGTGTGATTATATTATTAAAACTTTACATTATTATTTACTCATAGTATAAAAAACGCAGGATTGATGGGCACAACAAAACGAAAGCTTTTTATTGTGGTGATTTCCGTCTGCTCCCGCATTGAAAGTCCCTAATAACGCATGAGAGGCGTCGATATAAAATTGGCGTGCTTTCATTAGAGGCTCATTGATAACGCGCGCCCAGCCAGTAGAAATAACAGCAGCGTACACCTCAATTAAGCGAGTGATTCGTTGCGAAGCTCCAAACGGTATTTCAGAGTGGCATCGTCATTGAGTCCGCAGTGCGCTGCAGCGAGCAAGTTATTTGAAATTTAACAGGCTCGAAAATAACTCGGTGACAGAGGCGAGTATAGGTTAGGATTCGCCCAGATGCGCGCTTCCATTGCGGACTGCTCGGGAACTATATTTAAATCCGCTTTAATGGAACTCCGGGCGAAGTCGACATTTTACTATCCTAACCCCTTCGGAGACGTCAATCTTTCCCGCCACTTGCTTTCTTGGGTTAAAATAGGGCAGAGTTCCTTGGAATTCTGTCAGCCTTAACCTCGGAAAATGTGTGTACAGGCTGAGTCACTCGCTTTTGAATCACCACTTTCCAGTATAGATTGCTGTCTTTTGTATATTCGTTGATATTGACTTAAATTAAGGAATAATAAGTTGTTGCAACTATTTTTGTTGCAAAAATTTTGTAGCAATCTATAATTGATAAATATTATAATGTTTTACAACCTACGGTTTGTATGAATGACAGCTTTATACAGAAGAGAAAGCCTGACACATAATAAGTTTGTAACTTCAAATCTATTAAATTTATGGTTTTAATATATATTTTTATAATTATACGTGTGTAATATAAATTTTCGTGTACATACATTTGAATTTTTATTTTAACAATATTTGTATTCTCTTCGACTGCTAAACAAAGGGTGTAAATGTTTATGGGTTTTAATGTCTGTTTAATCGAAGAAACCAAACAGTTTGTTCTGGTGTTTCGTATAATTATTTCGAGATAAATACTTTCCCGGAGGAAAAGAAAAATACAGACATTAATATTAACATCCACAAAGTAATTGTATATAAAAGTATTTTATACTTTATTGGAACAGCGGTTTATAATTAAACGCTTTCCACTATTCTTTCTGCAACTACCCTTTTTCCGTGCTTTGTTTTATTAAGACTCTTCATGCAGGCATTCGCATAAGTTGTTCATTTTTCTTTGCGTCATTGTTTCTATAAAAAAGTTGATATAGGAATTTATATAACAATAAGTAGTTTGTATAAAAAGTTTTCCATCAGTTTGTGTATAAAATTAATTTCCATGCATATGTGTAAACGTACTTCATTGTTCTTACACGGGAAGAAAAACTGGAGGCAAGCATAATTAGCACCTCTTACAGCACGTAACAAATAAAAGCCAGACTATTATTCCCTCGCAATTTACACTGCGCTGGATTTACGCTCTCGTCGATCTGCTCGACGAGCGGTTAATTCAATGCGTGCAAATTATGAATTGCAAATAGTCTCGCGTGCAAGTTAAAAATCACATTTGCCCGCCGAAAAAAATCCTTGATTCAGCGGTGCAACGATTCGAATCGCTTTTTGGAGGCGGAAGCGGAAATAATGGGACTCTGCAGGAATTCGCAAAATTTTTCAAGAACCGCCGAAGGAAAATGATAAAAATCAAAAGGCAAAAATGATACATTTCTTGAATGAGGAGCAGAATATTTTTTTCTATTTTTTTCGAGCGATTAACAAAATATAGTAGGACATATTTGTTCTATTTGAAATAATATTTTGAGACAGTAAATAGATTGAAAGAAATTTGAAAAGCTGCTCTTATATTATAATATTATTAAATTCCATTTTCCCACTTTAAGGGTGATTTTAGTAATTCGTATTCTGTTTTTACTACAATTTATTTTTAGAATTTCAAAAATGTTTCAATCATATATAACATTGTTTGATACTTTCGACATTTACAACATTTCTTATAACTCTTCACAATACTTACAAACCAAACTTATTTAAATCTAAAGCTATGTCACGATAACTATTTATTTATTTATATTTTAATTGCAAAGAAGACACTTTTATTATCATCAAAATGAAACCTACAATCAAAATAAAAAACACAGGCTCACAAAACATAATACAAATACTAGTAAAAATATAGTAAATTGGACAATTGTATTAAAACGTTCTCGAATTAGTTTAGAAGCGGAAGCGAGAATAATGTGGCAGCGTGAGGCGGTAACAAACTTATAATATAGCACTTTTATTATCACCAAAACAAAACTCACAATTAATATAAAAACAAAGACTTACAAAATGAGCATAATACAAATATTAGTAAAAATATAGTAAATTGGATAATTGTATTAAAACTTTATCGAATCAGTTTAGAAGCGGAAGCAAGAATAATGAGGCAGCGTGAGGCGGTAACAAACCTATAATATAGCACTTTTATTATCACCAAAACGAAACCTACAATTAAAATAAACAACAGAGACTTACACAACATAATACAAATAGTAGTAGTAGTAATACTTAGTAGTAGTAGTAATACTTAGTAGTAGTAGTAATATAAATATTAGTAAAAATATAGTAAATTGGATAATCTGATTAAAACTTTCTCGAATCAGTTTAGAAGCGGAAGCGAGAATAATGGGGCAGCGTAGTGAGGCGGTAACAAAGCTGGCAAAGTTGGCGAAGAATCGCCGGAGGAGACTGGCCGCGACAGAGCCTCGAGTCCTCGACGTTTAAAGGCTTCTACATGAGAATTGTCCGGGTTCGTGAGGAGGAGGATGTCGGCGGGGGCGGAGGTGGTGGGAGGGTTGGAGAGGGTGGGCAGCTTAAAGTGGTTGTTGCAGGCAACCCTGTAAACTTTGAGCCAGTCCACTGTTGCGGCTTCCTTCGCCACGTTGCTCGGGTTTCCGAGCAACGTGGAGAGTGCGCGCGCTCCTCTTCACCATCTAATTGCCAAGTACAACGGGAAAGTTGCTACCAGCTGCAACTGACCAGTTATGCCGACGGAAAATTAAAAATTCCCCCGGCAAACTTCGGCACGACCGTCACTCGCTCGCTCGCTCGCGCCGCCTGCGGCGGCATATCTGCCCACGGAATTCCTTGCCCACTGTGTTAAGCTCGGCTTCCCTTGGACCTGCAAACTCCTCGACTCTCTTCAGTGCTAGTTAAGTTACATGTACGTTCGAGGATTAAACAGGATAATTTGAGTCAGCGTTTCTAATAAAAAGTGTATACAAATTAGTTGGAATGACTAATATGAAAATATTGTTGGTGTAATTTCGTAATAAGCGTGAGAACTCATTAACTGATTTAAATGGAAGTGAGTTACATGTAAATTAAATACGTTAATCGGATGATTTAAATTAATGTTTCTAATAAGAAGTGCATAAAAATAGTTAGAATGACTAATATAAAAGTATTCTTGGTGTAATTTCGTAATAGCTATGAGAACTCACTAACTGATTTAAATGCAAGTGAGTTATATGTAAATTGAAGGCTTAAGTTGAAAGATTTAAGTCAGTGTTTCTAATAAGAAGTGCATAAAAATAGTTGGAATCACTAATATAAAAGTATTCTTAGGCTAATATCGTATTAGAAATATGAACTCACTTATTGACTTGAATGCAAGTGAGTTACATATAAATTAAATACGTAAATCGGATGATTTAAGTCAGCGTTTCTAATAAGAAGTTCATGAAAATAGTTAAAAAGACTAATATAAAAGTATTCTTGATGTAATTTCGGAATAAGCGTGAGAACTCAATAACTGACTTCAATGGAAGTGACTTACATGTAAATTGAGTCCCTAAATCGAATGATTTAAGTCAGCGTTTCTAATAAAAAGTGCATACAAATTAGTTGGAATGATTACTGTAAAAGTATTCGTAGGCTATTTTTGCAATAATCATGTGATCTCGATAACTGATTTAAATGCAAGTGAGTTACATGCAAAGTAAAAGCCTAAATCGGATGATTTAAGTCAATGTTTCTAGTAAAAAATACATAAAAATAGTTGGAATGACTAATGTAAAAATATTCTTAAGGTAACTTTGAAGTAGGCATACGAACTTACTAATTGACTTGGATGCAAGTGAGTTACATGCAAATTGAGTACCTAAATCGGACGATTTAAGTCAGTTTTTTAAAATGCAAAGTGTGTATAAATAAGTTAGAGTGACTAATATAAACATATCCTTAAACTGCATTACTATTAGTCATTGAAAACTTACCAACTCTCTTAAATGTAAATAAATTGCATCCAAATTGAATGTCTAAACCGGACGATTCGAGTTAGTTGTTAGCTGAAACTTCCTAATAGATTTCAAATAAATTTAAGTGAGTTGAGCAGCTAAATAATTAATATAACCATATTCCTAAACAGGGTTTACATTACTAATGCAATCATATCTTATATCAACCCATTAGAATTCAGTGAACAAATGAACATTTGTAATTATACCATTAAAATAAACTTACACAACAAAACTACTCAAATAGTTCAACAATTGTATTCTTAATGCAATAACTTTGTATTTGTACTATTGCAACTATTTTTATTAAGTTACTTTGTACCTATTTCTTCGTAATAGATTTCAAATGAATTTAAGTGAGTTGAGCAGCCAAATAATTAATATAACCTTATTCCTAAACAGGGTTTACATTACTAATACAATCATATCTTATATCAACCCATTAGAATTCAGTTAACAAATAAACATTTTTAATTATACCATTAAAATAAATTTACACAACAAAACTACTCAACTAGTTCAACAATTTCATTCTTAATACAATAACTTTATCCGACTTACAAAACCAGAATCTTCCTATTTAATTTCCGCTCGACGCAATATTGAACGCTTTGCCCAGCTCAACCCTTTGAAACTCCGTATTAAAAAGCTTGCCCATTCCAGAAAGCGATCATACAAAAATGTACCATCAGCTGGCACAGTAATTACAAGTGTTCGGGCTGGAAATTCATCGGATAAATTCGCTTCAAGGTCCCAAAGCGGATACGTGTGCGCGGAGGATTCCGGTGAGGTAGGCGCGCATGGGAAAGCGGACGCCGATATTTAGTCTGTTAATAAATGGTGATAGCGACGCGCAGGGTGGAAGAGGGTGGAAGAGGGTGGAAGAGGTGCGTAACGCCGGTAATTTAAATAATCGCTGCCGGTCAGAGGGTTTTCATCGCGCCGGAACCGATAGAAATATGTTTTTACGGAAGACTCGTCGCTGGCCCTCGAAATAAATTGCTGGCCGTGCCGCATCGGCTTGCCGAGGTGGAAAACACGCTCTGCCCAAATATCACATGGCCTCGCGGTGGACACTCGTTATCGATGTCGCCGGCTCACGCCCGATCCTCCAAATTTCCCGACAATTTCAAACGCCCCCAACCTGTACCCTGTGGGAATAAACATACCTGTTCCCTGTGGAGGAGGAGGAGGAGGGGGAGAAAAAAACGGGAAAGCGGAATCGCTGCCTCCGGCAAAAATGAAACGTTCCTCCGAAAAGTGACGGGATTTTTTTTGTAATTCTTCGAAGGCTAAATAAAACGAAGACAATTGTTCTATTTCGTATTAATGCTTTGGAATATTCTGTATTATGAACAGATTGAAGAAATTTGAAAGATTATCCCGATTACAGTGTTTGTATGGTTTTAACTTGTTTACAACAGATACTTAATTCGCCTTGTTTTATCTTAGGAGAAAAAAACGGGAAAGCGGAATCGCTGCCTCCGGCAAAAATGAAACGTTCCTCCGACAAGTGACGGGATTTTTTTTTTTTAATTCTTCGAAGGCTAAATAAAATGTTGTACGAAGACAATTGTTCTATTTCGTATTAATGCTTTGGAATTCTGTATTATGAATGGATTGAAGAAATTTGAAAGATTATCCCGATTACAGTGTTTGTATGGTTTTAACTTGTTTGCAACAAATAATTTGCTTTGTTTTGTCTTAGGAGGAAAAAGGGAAAGCGTTATTACTACTTCTAGCAAAAATACAACGTTCTTTGAAAAAGCGAACGATTTTTGTTTAATTTTTCAAAGAATAAATAAAATGTAGGAGCAAGACAGTTGTTCTAGTTCAAATAATGCTTTTATATTGAAGAGTATCAATTATAAATGAGAAATTATTCTTTCTCATGAAGTTCCATAATCGTAAAAATGTATGATGAGAGAAAACGCGTAATGAAAGTGCTACATTTCATCGATCAGTGTTTGTGTGTTCTATTTTCCGAGTCCTTGCATCGCTTTAACTAGTTTCTAATAAATAAATAATTTACTTCGTTCTACTCCAGAAAAAAACGTCCCTCGAAAAAATGATATATATTTTTTCATTCTTCAATGGGTAAATAAAAGGATGTAGTAAGAAGATAATTGTTCTACTTTGAATAGTACTTTGACGTTTAAATTGAGAAATTGTTCTAGTCGAATATATCTGTAAATTAGTTTCTATATTCCCATCTTACGTGACGACAGATTTCTTTCTAATTTCTACGTAGTGCAATCGTACTTTAACATCTTCATTGTCTTCGATAATTTTCAAAAATAATTTTGCCTGTGATATTATTTCTGTCTTGCAATTCCATTTTATATTTAAATAATAGCTTTTTATCACACAATTACTAAAATTAACTTGTAGCATAATTTTTCCACTCTTTGAATCCTGTACAAAACTATGGTTTACACTTTTAACATTTGCAAAATTTCGAATAACTTTTCAAAACATTTATGAATCAAATTCATTTAAAACTAATGAATTTTAAAATAAAATATACATCGTAAAACTAAATATACATCGCAATATAATTTGCACATCAAATCTATTAAAAAAGACAGCTCGTAAAAGACCAATATTTCCAAAAACCAAAAACAATAGGCTTAGAAATTTGAGAATTCAATCGGCTCTCGATTTGGCAATGCCGCATATCTCTTTAAACACAATGACGCGTGAATGGCTGCTGCAACAGTGTGGCTTTATTGAAGGAACATCAATGAAATCAATAGGAAATACAGTGGCGGTCTGCCGCCTATGAGGATTTGCTTTTCCATTAGGTACACTCAGGGAAAAAGCGATATTTCGTCCAGTTGGCTCGCTCGACATTTCGTTGAGCGAATTGTGCCAAGCGGTCGAACTATTGCCGAGCTATTTGCCTTTGATCTACACGTGGATCTCTCCAATACAGTAAATCCATTGTCCCTAATACTATCTGCATTTAATGGACAATTTGCGGGGCTTCCGTCCCGGAAAATTGTATCGCGATTAATATTAGGTTTACGAACATTTCTATACATATAGCTCTTTATGAACACTTATTTTCATTAAAAAAAATTATTAATTTAATTCTAAGACAATTACAATATTAACAAAAATAATATAAGTTAATTTAATCTGTCAAGATTGCGTAAATCATTGTCAGTATAAATTAAAAGGAAAATTAGTAAGCTTTGTTTTTGCTCGCTTGCAACCACCAAAAAATTCCAAAACATCCATTAAACTTGTCTATTGGTTCCATACTTTTTCCGAATTTTTGATTGGGTGCAACAAAGTGAAAAATAAAATAAAAACCATTTTTTCGAAACTTTATTCGCTATTAAATATATGTCTGCATTACAACTTCGTTGTACATTTCTTGTAATACATCGTTAAAGAACAGTGACAATGTGATTAAAGCTATGGTTTTAATTATACCAATTTTTAAAGGTTCAAATTTGGAAGTGTCATTGGCAGTACTCGCATTACGTACACAAAATACTAAAATGCAAATAACTGTTAAACTTTTATTCCATATTTTCTATAAGGCATCATAAGACATTTACAATTTTTCTAAATATTATTTAATATTTATATACCACCATGCTACGTTCTAATTCAAAATTAATAGCTGTATAACTTTTTATTAACTAACTGTATAACTATTTATTTTCACATTAACTATATTTAATTTCTCCACAAAAAATCGCCTGTCAGCGAGAAACTTTATCACCGAATTCCAGTCGACAGTAATCGCATTAAATTCCCGCACTTAATAAAATCGGAAAGCTTCCGGCAAAGAAAACTAGTGCGCGGTTGGGAATCGAATGCGGCGTAGTACTCCTTCAAATTAAAAGAGGCGCTGCTATAGCAGCGGCTGCTTCATTCCACTGAAAGCATTGATGTCGAAGCGATAAGGCGATTTTTTAACAGCGCTCAGCGCAATGCACTCTCCCGCCAGGAAAAGAAATCCTCCACAACCACACACACATACAGAGAAACAGGAACTGTTACATTTTCCTGCGCGCACACTAAGAAAAGCCCGCTTTTTGTTTCTACCTAATGCTTTGTTCGCCCGAAAAGTATTCGGGCGCAGCTTTTATTCTGAAACCGGGAGAAATAGAGTCGAAAGAGAAAGGAAAGAGTGTGAGTACAATGGCGCTCGATTTTATTGGCACTTGCCAATGTGCGCACACGAACGCGAGAGCGCGCGCCCGCGCGCCCGCTGATACAAGTGCGGAGTATTGCGAATATTGGGATCTGCGCGCGCCACAGAACGGTGGATACACGAAAAACGCGGACAAAATTATTTTCGCAGCTGTACATTAATTCAAAGTATCAGGAAAAGGTTTAATATTGAATTATAAAAAGTAGAAATATATTCAAACGAAGAATGAACAATAAGATTTTACTAATTAGATTGAGTATAAAGAAAGAAAAGTAGACTCATGATATGGCATTTTTCCCGAGTACATTGATGAAGTACAATTAGTATTCGATCGAATACTCAAAGTTAGATGATTTTATCAATTATAGATAGAATAAATATTATGAAATGAACGTATACATTCACGTCATTTGATAGTATTAGTTATTTTTGATAATATTTGTGCATACGTGTATCTACTTCAATTTGCATATCATTACAATTTATCATAGTTTTGGAACCACACTTGACATTCATTTCCTAAAAAATCATCCGATTCTTTATGTTCAAAAACTAATGTTGTCCGCAATTTTCTCGACTCAATCCACTGTGCGCCGTGCCAACCTAACCTCCATTATTCACCCAAATGGAGAACTGTGTGTGGTTTTAAATGACGATTTTAATCCTTTCGATGCTCGACTCAAGTTTACTCGCCATGAAAAGATGGCAGTTTTTGTCTATCGGCAAATATGTGAGGTTAGAATTTTGTTAGGTTAGAATTCGTTGTTCGAATTTTGATCAGCGGCATTGGAAGAATCACACTCCACATTCGTCTTCTGCAAAATCATTAAGACCTTCGTGTTAAAAAACTAATTTTGCTCACAGTTTTCCCGACTCAGCCCACTGTGCGCGCGCGTGCAACGCTCCCCGCGTCTCGGAAAGCGTCGATTTTTATGGGGGACGCGTGCCGTACACCGCGACGACACTTGGCTCGA
Source organism: Ectemnius continuus (assembly GCA_910591665.1). Lineage (NCBI taxonomy): Eukaryota > Metazoa > Arthropoda > Insecta > Hymenoptera > Crabronidae > Ectemnius > Ectemnius continuus. The sequence goes on from OU342856.1 coordinate 4,652,247, forward strand.
ATAACCAGCGCGCGCGCGCGCATGTGTGTGTGCGCGTGTGTTTCGCACCGATATTTCCCGCGGCCAGATTGCAAAAAGTCTCGGCGCGCGGTTTCCTCGAACACGGCGCGATGTATCGAATTTTTGCCGGTGCGATCGTAACCCGCCGGAATGCCACCGCCGCCACCGTCGCCGTCGCCGTCGTCTCGCGCACATCCTGACAATCTTTACACGAACACGCTCACCGAAACAGGAATTTCTCTCCTCGAATTTCTCCGTTAGCGTTTTATCCCTTCGGATATCCAATAACGAAATGGTCCTTTTAGAATTGCCAGTTTCTGTTCTTTGCTTTTATTTAAAGTACTTTTTACTTTCGTTCCATTTATACTTAAATATATATTAAATATATACAGTATGATAAGTATTTATTAAACTGTTGAATTATTTTATTGTTTAAGGTTTCAGTTCCAATATTTTACCAATATTTTACATTCAAGTTCAAACAATTCTGACGGTTTTTATTTTATTTTTTCGACTTCCCGACCTTTCCCGAGACTGGCATTTGGTGGAGAATGTGGCCTTGCGTCAAGGAAGAAATGATATAAATTTCAGAGCCCTAGCTCAAAGTTTAGGTTTTCACCTATTTTCGACCCGCGGAAATGGTCAATTTTTTCAAGTTTCTCAAAATCGGCCGAACCCGAGATATTTTGATTGTTTTCGTATCAGGGTGGATAGAGAACAAAGAATCCGTGAAAAAAAGTCCGGATTTGCAACGAAAGCGGGTCGAAAAGCCGTCCAGAAAACTCAATTTTTGCTCATTTTTAACGGTTTTTATTTTTTTTTTTGACTTCCCGACCCTTCCCGGGGCTGAAATTTGGTGGGTAATGTTTTTTTGCATCAAGGAAGATACTATAAAAATTCCAGAGCCCTAGCTCAAAATTCTTTTTTCGGCAAATTTTTCTTAAGGGGTACCCCTGCAGATTTTTTCACGATTTTTCGAAGGTCCCCGAATTCGGGTTTTTTCTTCAGGAATCGATTGTTTATGAATGAAAACGGATAGAAAACAAGAAATCCGTCGAAAAAGGTCCGGATTTCTATCGAAAACACTAAAAAAACTGCCTTTAAAGTTCGATTTTTTCGGAATTTTCTCTGGTTTTTCCCATATTTTTTGGACTTCCCGACATTTTTCGGGGCTGAAAGTTGGTGGGGAGTCTCTCCTTGCATCAAGGAAGATGCGATATAAATTTCAGAGCCCCAGCTCAAAATTTTGTTTTCCCCATATTTTTGGCTATCGAAAATATCCAATTTTTCAAAGGTCCCCGATCCCGGGTTTTTTCTTCATGAATCGATTGTTTGTGTATCAGAGCGGATAGTAACCGAAGAATCCATGAAAAAAAGGCCGAATTTGTATCGAAAATACCAAAAAATCGTTCCTGAATAATGAATTTCATAAAGTATAGACAACAACAATTTGTGCTGCTAATAACGAGACTGAGAGGAAACTCGACTGGCAGAGGTACATGTTATACACGTTATACATTTTACATTTTAACAGGGAAAAGTACATTATATAAGACGTAATTAAATTAACAATTTTAATTCACACGAAAATTTTGTAATCGAGTTTCAACAAACTCACTAAGCAAATGTTAAGCATATGCAAGTGGCGTCTCCTTTTTATTACGTAATAAAAAAGATGGGAAGTTTAAACCCTTTGCTAAAAGAGTCGAATGCAACAATTTGTGTTGCTAACAACGAGAATGAGAGGAAACTCGAGCGGGCGGAGTAGAATGTTCGCCTTTATGAATCCCGGAAGACTCCGGCAAAGGCAGCCAAAAACAGGATTATCTACTCCCAGTGGTGCGCCTTATATCCTTTCTACTTCCCGGTTACGATGACAGAAGGGACAGATGAAAAGGACCACAAGCGCGTAATGTCGCATCGTAATTATGCGCCCGAACTCAACCTCCGCTCCACTCTAATGTTATTCTCCGTTTCGAATAAAGGGTTTTCCGTTTTGAAAAACACAAATTGGCTTTTACCGTTCTACGTAAAGCAATGTAATTCGGAAATCCTAAACAATCTGCTTTAAAAGACAGGAAATATCTGTTTCAGAGATTCTGAGTTGAAAAGCTTGCAAACTCTCGTTGGAAATGTTTCCGAAACAACTTTGTATCTTTATATAATTGAATAAGTAAACCTTGATTATATTTCAGTCTTGCGAGTGAACATAAAAAATGACCTAAATGTGCATATTTTGTAAAAACAATGATAATACATTAATTTTCGACAATTCTGGCATTGCCATAAAAGAAACTACAAACAGCCGACTAACTTCACAAAACTTCACAGTGGGGTTTCATCGCAGAAATTAGAAGACAATTTGTTCGTTTAAAATGAGTTCAAAGTCACACAACATTTAGAGGGTTTACTAAATAATTTGGTGGATAGTATTTAAAAAACTAATATTTAAATATAAAGGCAAAGAAATGTATGTTACACATACAAAAAGATAAGCTCTTTCATACTACATTTCAGTCTTGCGAGTGAATATAAAAATTGACATAAAAGTGCATGTTTTTCTTAATTAAGATATTTTTCGAAAACAATGATAAATAATAGATTAATTCAATTATTCTAGACAAATTAATTCACTAAACAATGATAAATAGGATAATAATAGATTAATTATCGACAATTCCAGCATTGCCATACAAAACGCACTGCAAATAGTTCACTAATTTCAAAATAGCATCCGTCGCACCGAGTTTATTTGGGATTGGCATCCGGTCAGCTGAGTGGGCATTACATCTTGGAACTTAGAAAAAAATTTGCTCGATTAAAATGTGTTCAAAGTGATACAATGTCGGAGAGAGTTTACTAAATAATTTGGTGGATAGTATTTTAAAAAAAACTAATATATAAATATAAAAGCAAAGAAATGTATGTTAGACATACAAAAAGATAAGATCTTTCATACTATATTTCAGTCTTGCGAGTGAATATAAAAATTGACATAAAAGTGTATATATTCCTTGATTCAAATATTTCTCGAAAACAATGATAATTAGTACGATTATTCTAGATAAATTAAGCCACTAATGAAACAATGATAAATAGGATAATAATAACTTAATTTTCGACATTCCCAGCATAGTCATAAAAAGAAACACTACAAACACTTGACTAATTTCAAACTAACATTGGTCGGATCGAGTTTAATTGGGGGTTGGCATCCGGTCAGCTGAGTGGGCGTTTCATCGTGGAAGTTGGAAGACAATTTGCTCGATTATTTAATAGGTTGGCGGAGCGCCTAGCCAGGCCGAGCCGGGCCGAGGCAAGCAGAGACTCTCCATAGCTGCATATCCGCAATATTCCCCATACTCGCAATCTATATTAAACCTTGCGTGGCGAATTACTCGTTATGTGTGCGGACAACGGCGGGCGGGCCGGCTCAATTAGGACTTAGTGTTCATTTCGGGGCTGAGCGTTAGGAACTCCTGATTATGCCACCGTAATCTTGGGCACGTCCCAGCATGCGATCAGAGAGCGAGCGCCAACACCATGGTCGCCGCCACCACCACCGCCACCCCCTCTTGAAATCCTCATGGGATGGACGACAGCTTGATAATTGTCTGGTTGCATTCTCGAGTGTGCGTCAGTCCTCCATGCGAGCGAGACATCGTGTCACCCGAAATTACAGGATTCTCCTATATGACCAGCAACCACCATCGAGTCCCACCCTCTCAACGCAGATTCACCCCTGTTTATTAATATTACCCCAGTAATTGATATAACCGAATCGTTTATTAGGACTTCGCTAAGTATAAGTAAAAGGGATTAGAACTGTGTTAAATATCACTTAAATTCTACGAGTAATCTTTTTAAAGCAAAGGAGAGTAAAACTGTGTCAAATATCAATTAAATTCTGCAAGTAATCTTCTTAAAGCAAAAGTGATTGAAACTGCGTGAAATATTAATTAAATTCATATAACATTTCAAGATTCTAGCAATAGCTATTATTACTCAGCTCTGGATCATCTAAAATAAAGAAATATATTCATTCTTTGATTAATACATACATTGGCAATTATTTAGCAATTATTTAGAAAGACACCCGAAATTACAGGATTCTCCTATATGACCAGCAACCACCATCGAGTCCCACCCTCTCAACGCAGATTCATCCCTGTTTATTAATATTACCCCAGTAATTGATATAACCGAATCGTTTATTAGGAATTTGCTAAGTACCAGTAAAAGGGATTAGAACTGTGTCAAATATCAATTCAATTCTACGAGTAATCTTCTTAAAGCAAAGGAGAGTAAAACTGTGTCAAATATCTATTAAATTCTGCAAGTAATCTTCTTAAAGCAAAAGTGATTGAAACTGTGTGAGATATGAATTAAATTCACATAGCCTTTCAAGATTCTTGCAATAACTATTATTACACAGTTCTGGATCGTCTAGAATAAAACAATATTGATTCTTTGATTAATACATACATTGGCAATTATTTAGAAAGACACCCGAAATTACAGGATTCTCCTAAATGACCAGCAACCACCATCGAGTCCCACCCTCTCAACGTAGATTCATCCCTGTTTATTAATATTACCACAGTAATTGATATAACCGAATCGTTTATTAGGAATTTGCTAGGTACAGGGATTATAAGTAAAAGTATTTATAGGGATTTACTGTATAAGTAAAAGGGATTAAAACTGTGTGAGATATAAATTAAATTCATATAACATTTCAGGATTCTTACAATAGCTATTATTACTCAGCTCTGGATCATCTAAAATAAAGAAATATATTGATTCTCTGATTAATACATATTTATATTGGCAGTTATTTAGCAATTATTTAGAAAGACACCCGAAATTACAGGATTCTCCTATATGACCAGCAACCACCACCGAGTCCCACTCTCTCAACGCAGATTCACCCCTGTTTATTAATATTACCACAGTAATTGATATAACCGAATCGTTTATTAGGAATTCGCTAAGTATAAGTAAAAGGGATTAGAACTGTGACAAATATCACTTAAATTCTACGAGTAATCTTTTTAAAGCAAAGGAGAGTAAAACTGTGTCAGATGTTAATTAAATTCTGCAAGTAATCTTTTTAAAACAAAAGAGATTAGAACTGTGTCAAATATCTATTAAATTCTGCAAGTAATCTTCTTAAAGGAAAAGTGATTGAAACTCTGTGAAATATTAATTAAATTCACATGGCCTTTCAAGATTCTTTCAATAACTATTATTACTTAGTTCTGGATCGTCTAAAATAAAGAAATATTGATTCTTTGATTAATACATACATTGGCAATTATTTAGAAAAACGGCTCATCAACAATTTCAATGACTTTTATATGTCATAGAACATGTTCTTCTTATCATATGTGGGTGGAGGAAACTTTCACAAAAAAGTTACAAACGAACAAATGTTTTTTTACTTTATTTGAAGTGAAAATTCCTTTGTTTCTATGCGAGCGTGACGACATGTCACCCGAAATTACAGAATTCTCGTGTGTTCAGGAACCACCCCTGAGTCGCACCCTCTCAACGCAAATTGATCCCTGTTTATTAATATTACGTCAGTAATTGATAACCGAATCATCTATTAGGAATTCGTTAAAGCACAACTGCAATGTCATTGATTATTGTATGTTTGTAACAGAGTAATAAAATAATAGTAATGGAGTAATACAAATATTTAGGAAACGAACATTACATCATATCGTATTTCAAGAATTGGTAACATTCACGATTCTGTGAAGAATAGTTATAACGATAGTAATAACGAATAACAATTATTTCAGAAAAATGATTTTGCAGTGCGAGTGAATAATCAAAATTGTTATAGTAGAAAACAAATATTCTATTGTATGCAATGTATAGCTCCTGAAGGATAAATAATTTTCTATTTATTCATTCGTGAATAAAGAATAACTAAACGAAAACAGCACTAAATAATGATAACAGAAAATATTCGTGCTACTTTGCGCAAGAGACATGAAAGTGCACAGAAATCCTGTCGCATAATATAAAAATGTTCGAGTGATATTTGAGCAACTATATCATCACACATTGGAATTCAGTGCCTGTGCTCAGCGTATTATAGATCGGCGGGCATAAAGCTCCTAAAGGCCCTTGTTACGGCATTTGCGCAGGTGTATGAAATATAGGTGACATTTTAATGGCAGAGGTTTCGTTCCGGCAGACAAACGCGATCCTAACTATCTCACAAGTACAAGTTGCGAAAACCGAGTGGAAGGCGTACAGCATCCGACAAAATAGTTGTCACAATCTGCAAAGTAGCCATTGAACAGAGAGTGCAATTTGGTACAGGGATGGCCAAGTATGAATAATATAGGGTCATGGTTACTCATAATCGTGGAGAAAAATTCGTGATTATTTGTAATCGTGCAGAAAAATCCATGATTGTTTGTAATTTACAAATAATCACCAATTCGAATGATTCAAAGTGAATACTTCGATTTCGAATGATTCAAAGTGAATACTTCGATTTCGAATGATTCGAAGTCGAATATAACGAATCTGAATGATTCGAATTCGAACGATTCAAAATTGAATACTTCGAATTTGAACGATTCAAAGTTGAATATTTCGAATTTGAACGATTCAAAGTTGAATATTTCGAATTCGAATGATTCAAAGCGAATACTTCGATTTCGAATGATTCAAAGTGAATACTTCGATTTCGAATGATTCGAAGTCGAATATAACGAATCTGAATGATTCGAATTCGAACGATTCAAAATTGAATACTTCGAATTTGAACGATTCAAAGTTGAATATTTCGAATTCGAATGATTCAAAGTTGAATATTTCAATTTCGAATGATTTAAAGTTGAATATTTCAATTTCGAATGATTCAAAGTTGAATATTTCGAATTCGAACGATTCGAAGTTGAAATCTTCGAATTGAATACTTTACTCATTCGTATTTGAAATATTCAACTTTGAATCATTCGAATTCGTGATTATTTGTAATTTACAAATAATCACGCATTTTTCTCCACGATTACAAATAATCGCGGATGTTTCTCCACGATTGTTATTAATCATGACCTTATATTATTCATGCTTGCCCATCCCTGATTTGGTAGCATGTATGTAAATACAGCCGGTGAATACATCACTGTTAAAAAGCCTCATTTTAAGATAAGGGGATTCCTGTTGTCGTCCTCTAAAAAAATCTTGCATTCCATATGCATATGCTATAAAATGTGATTTTCTCTCTGGGAGCCGATTTGCAGATTGTGACAACTATTTTGTCGGATGCTGTACAAATTATACGCGCCTTCCAAGTAGAATGAGAGCGGACGAGTTAAGCCGGATTCACGTGGGCAGTTTGTAAGAGGTGTCAAGTGCGAAGTAGGCCTGGATGAGCAATTTGTTACCTTTCACCAGTTCGTACATCGGCTCATTGAAATCATTGCGCTTATGATTTATGCAGCATACAGTTTTATCTTAAAATGTTGCTTAAAAATAAACGTATGTACATGTAGAAATACAATGATTCTGTTATTAATAGTTTTTTAATACTAGAAATTTACAGAAATTTGTGAAGTTTCTTTAAATTGTTGAAATTTGTTGTTGCAGGTGATATATGTATATTAAAGTACTAACTTGCAATAGCTCGTACACAACAAAGCTTTCTGTGACAGCATACTATAAAATAACTGTCTATAAAACATACTATAAAACTCTACATACTATAAAAATCTACTATAAAACAACTGTCCTTTGATTGTTAATTATAAATATACTTGAATTATCTGTTTATTACAATTTTTTGTTGGGAATAACAGAAAGTGGCTGACTTTTAATTACAATCTTTGTTTCCTCATTACAGCCTCGAATTGTGCTGTACAATTTGTATTGTATATAAATACTCACTGTGAATATTTCCACGTTTCATTTCCATTAACTAAAGAAATGTTACTGTCGTTAGTTCATCTTTCAATTCTTCGTATTTTTTCTAGCAACTTATTATAAATCTTACCATACCTTGAATTGTTCAATCAATATGTATGTATGAATTTTCCCCTGAAAATATTGTTATTCCAGACGAATATAAAATTAATGACTCAATTATAAATTTATTTGTACACTACAATGCTAAATGATGTGATACAAATTATAGTTGCTCCTTTCGTGTATGACTTAATTTTTAAGTCTTACGTGTACTGACTCAATTATTAATTTTTTTGTAAATTATAATACTCAATTATTCATTTTTCTGTATATTATATTCCTAAATAGTGCAGTACAAATTTTAGTATACCAGATCTTTTCGTACAAGACTTAATTTTTAAGTCTTCCATGTACTAACTCAATTATTCATTTTTTTGTATATCACATTCCTAAATGGTGTACTACAAGTTTTAGTATACCAGATCTGTTTGTATATGACTTAATTTTTAAGTCTTACGTGTACTGACTCAATTATTCATTTTTCTGTATATTATATTCCTAAATGGTGTAGTACAAATTATAGTATACCCGATCTTTTCGCATATGACTTAATTTTTAAGTCTTGCGTGTACTGACTCAATTATTCATTTTTTATACATTATAATACTCAATCATTCATTTTTCTGTATCTCATATTCCTAAATGGTGTAGTACAAATTTTAGTATACCAGATCTGTTTGTATATGACTTAATTTTTAAGTCTTGCGTATCTTTTCAATGGTTCATTTTTTTCTACATTATAATACTCAATTATTTATTTTTCTGTATATTATATTCCTAAATGGTGTAGTACAACTTTTAGTATACCAGATCTTCTCATACATTTGGAACTATTTGTTTATGTAGAGACCACTCTGCGACTTTCCATTAATGAGAGCACTTCTTTGCAGGTGCGAGCATCGACGTTGAAGATTTGGATCCGGACGTCCAGGATTACAGCACGGACGAGGATTACAACGACGTTTTCGACGCGACGACTAATGGGTAGGTGGCAAACTCCGCCGGACAAAACCGGCGCTTATATAGATTTCTTGTGCCGGGCAAATTAAACCGGGAAAAAGTTTCCGATCGGCTCGCGGTAAGTGGCGGCACTAGCGTCGCGTTAATTAAAAGTTTCCCCCGAGGATCGATCTACTTCCGCCGATGTCCAACCTGGACAAGGCTTTGTCAGTGTCGAGCGGAGATAAAAGCCACGTAAAAACATCGTGAGATCTCCGCCAATCGTGTTAAGCTCCCTTCACATTGCGCGCGACTTCAATTCGACAGGTTCAGCAAAGTTGCCATGAATTCTTTTTACGAATCAGCAATAAATATATGATGATTTTGTTGCATCAACATTTATTTGCAAGTTGCTCATTGATTGAATATATAATCATTTTTTGTGATTAGTTTTCCTTTTTAATTTCTCATATTAAATTTCAAATAGTTTAAATACCAATTATTGTCTTGTAAATATTTTCTTCTGCGCAATAATAATAATATTTTAAATATAAAGGTAGAATATTTGTCACCGCTTCTGTATAATAACCATAATACAAAATTACAACAAACAAGCAGAACTTTGCAAGGGTGCATCATTTGATCAGACTTTCATTCGTTTTTATAACAGTTTAGCATTCTTGTTGTGCAATCTTGTTGTGCAATCTTGTTTCTTGATAATGTTAATTCAGCTATAAATAATTCATCTTTAAATGCTCAGTCAAAATCAGACACTTCGAAATAACCTAAGATTTTTGAGAAATATTTAATAATAATGTGAACTTGAAGCTAACAGGCAAAACTTTCGAACAAAAAATTAACTTGGCAGAACAAATATTAGATAAACAAAATTATACGAATCTGATATTTGTTATAAATATATCATAGAATATGGACAAATTTTTTTACAGGCATTGTTTAATAAAACATAGCAATAATACATTTTGATTAAAATTGATTGCAATAAATACTTGTTACGTCATTTATATGTAAATATTGTCATGGAAAATAATTAATACAACGTTTTATCGTAACTTTATCCGTCTAGACGTTCCGCATAATCTGAATGGACCTTTATACCGTCGTATTATTTTTCCGTCTTCTATAAAACCAGCCGAGTGAAAGGCGAATGAATAATGCTTTGGAGCCGATTTGATCGCTTCGAGCTTTCGCCGGAGACAATCAGTTTATCCGAAGTTACCGAGGAAAAGCATAATGGCTGAGAGATTGCTCTGCTTAAACTTTTACATTACCCACTTCAAAGTACATCTGCTCTTAGTGGAATCGAGAAGGAGTACTCGAAAGACATTCAATTCAGGCATTTTTTCTCCAAGAGCTTATGAACTTCTTTTGTAACTATTTGCTTTGCCGCGACAGGCGCCTCTTCGTTAACTACAAGTAATTTTTTTAAAGGAGAAGCGATTAAAACTGTGTGAGATGTTAATTGAGTTCACATAACCTCTCAAGATTCTTGCAATGATTTCAATGATTTTGATATATGTTCTCGTTACCATATACATATGAAGGAAATTTGTAGAAAAAAGTTACAATCGATCGAATGTTTGTTATTTTATTCTACTGAAAACTTCCCTGTCAAGAAATCGAGAAACGCTTTGCTTGGAAATGAAAGTTCTTTTAAATCTACCTTCCTGAGGTGACCTTTAAACAATTGTACGATTATCAACAGTCAGCAATAATTATGGTGTCTGGGTTAGGCCTGGGATTAGGTTAGGTTGCGTAACTTCGAAGTTAGTTAGGTCTAAATTAGGTCTCTACAGGTATTTATAATTCTGTCACAAAACTACACCTATGTTTACGTTACCATTTCTGTTGATTGTTCTGTTGAGTTTTAAGTCTAAGAATTTAGAAATGGGTTACGTCTGGAATTAGGTTAGGTTGTGTAACTTCAAAATTAGGTACGTCTGAATTAGGTCTTTCCGGTATTTAGAATTCTGTTACAAAACCACACCTATGTTTACGTTACTATTCATGTTGATTGTTCACCGAGTTTTAGGTGCACTAATTTAGAAATGGGTTAGGTTTGGAATTAGGTTAGATTGTATAACTTCGAAGTTAGTTAGGTCCGAATTAGGTCTCTAGAGGTATTCGTTATGCTGTTACAAAACCATACTTATGTTTACGTTACCATTTGTGTTGATTGTCTACCGAGTTTTAGGTCTGTGTGAGGTCTACCAATTAACAAATGGGATAAGTCTGGAATTAGGTTAGGTTCTGTAACCTCGAACTTCGTTGCGTCTAAATTAGGTCTCTAGACGTATTTGGAATGCAGTCAGAAAAAACACCTAATATACTGCTTACCCTACGTGATTCATATAGAAAAATGGAATAAATATTAGATAAACGAAATGACAATACATGCGCTATTCAAGTTTTACACGATATTTGTTAATTTTCTTAACTATTCTTTTGTTAATAAAAATTGACTTAGAATGGAGTTCGACGTTCCCAAATCAACAAAATCGAATACAATAGGCAACAAATTTAAGGAAGTAGGAGTTTCAGAAAGTAAATTTAGTGCAAAACGTACACAATTGTTTACTAATAAAAAGTGATATAAAATGAAATTCAGGAATTCCAAATGAATAAAATCGAAGGGTTTAAACAACAAATATAAGGAGGTACGAATTTCAGTAGAATATTAGTAGAAAAATGGATTTAAAATAGAATTCGATGTACCCAAATAGACAAAATTGATAACAAATTTAAGATAATAAAAGTTTCACGAAGGAGCGAGAAGTGTCACTCCAAAAATGGATATAAAATTAAATTCGGTGTTCCGAAATAGACAAAATTGATAACAAATTTAAGATCATAGAAGATTCACGAAGAAACGAGAAGTGTTAGTCCAAAAATGGACACAAAATTAAATTCGATGTTCCAAAATAGACAAAATTGGTAACAAATTTAAGGTCATAGAAGATTCACGAAGGAGCGAGGAGTATTACTCCGAAAATGGATACAAACTGAAATCCGGTGTGCCGAAATAGAGAGAATCGAAGACGATGGGCAACGAATTTAAGGAAGTGGGAGTTCGAGGGAAGCTGGGGCCGAGAGTCCGCGAGATGGAAAGCCGAGGAGCGAGTGCCGCAGGGCTTAATAAGGAAGCGACGCGATTGCTTCGATTCGAAAGCTAATAATGCCACTTCCCGCGCGCGCGTTCGGCATCGCAGTTCGTTGCGCGCTGGCAATAGCATGATTAAATTTGAATTCTCCGCTTTCCTCGCCCACCCCACCCCCGCCCCACCCTCGAGGGTGCCCTGCTAAGCTAATTTGCAGAGGAAGCGTCAATACGACTAATCGAAATTCCGCAGATCGAGTTTTACCTCCTCCGCGCTGCTGCTGCTGCTGCTGCTCGCTCGTCCATTGGACATATTGAACTGACTTCGGCTTGATTTCTCGCAGGAGACACTCGCTCAGGATACGAGTAATTAAAAGCTCCCTTCCTAACAAAACGAAAGTCTTCCTCCCCTCGTTTCCCCCCTCTTTTTCCTGTGGAGCTCCGAAAGACGCTTGTTAATTCGGCCGATATCTGCCGAGATTAAAGTAAATTCCACTCGCGGCGCTTCCTGCTTCGCTTCCCCCCTCCCAGTGCAAACAAGCGGCTTGTGTTGCAGCTTGCGTACACGCGGCTACAATCTCAAAGCGATTATTCGTCCCTCCGAGCGCCCTCTGCCTCCTCCTCCTCCTCCTCCTCCTCTTCCTCCGCGGAGTGTACAATCAGATGTCGAATAAACTCTCGGGGGCCAGCTTAGTCAAATGCGGATATCGCTGCTAACAGTATTGCCACTGGAAACTCAACCTAACCTCCTCCTCGTCTCTTCGTATCCCTCTTTGCATAGTTGTATGGTGATTCATCGTAATTCGAAAATTTATTTTGCTGTATTTAATACAACACTATATTTATTCCATTTAATAATATATGTATATATATACTTTGTTATTAAATTATTAAATATGGTTATTTGATGATATTTAATTCGAAAATTTATTTTGCTGTATTAAATACAACACTGTATTTATTCCATTTAATAATATATTAACATATATACTTTGTTATTAAATTATATATTTTAATAACAAAGTACATATGTATCGATGATTATTTGATGGTGGTTAATTCTAAATAAATTAATTCCAAGCAAATTAAATGTGTCGATAGAATTTAATAGTAATATATATTATATATTACATATACATATTACAATTTACTATCTTTACTATATTTCACATTGTGTATACTGGATTATACAGTTGCTATATATCATATTTTTAATACTATTCGTACTATATGCAGATACATAATATGTATAATATAGACAAATATTGTGTACGTACAATATTTCATCAGAAGTTCATAATCTGGCGAATGTAATAAAACATATTTATTCCATTTAATAATACACATACATATATTTCTCTAAATATTTATATTTTACTATTAAATTATTAAATACCTAAATACTAAATACGTGTGTTTAATTCTATCTGTACTGTTTATACATTTTAATTATAATAATAATTAAGGCAGATTTAAAAAGTATGGAGTATGTTTAGTGTTTAAAGGGGAAGAAATCAGTTTCTATTGGAAGTAATTATTTTGGCATCCCTCCCCTTCCATCAGAGTCAAATACACTCGGGGGCAGCTTAGTCAAATGTGGATATCGCTTCTGACAATATTGCCACTGAAAACGGAGCGCAAGCTCATCAGTCCGTATTCCTCCCTTATTGTTTGCACGATGATTCATCATTGATTTTTTATTTATTTTGCTGAATTTAACAAGAATTATAGTACATTATAAATTTAATTAACTAAGTCGCTCACTAAATACATAAAATTTCATATAAAATTAAAGATTAATAGTATGATATAAAATCATATAAAATTGCATATAATTTCTTTGTGTGATGGTTCATTGACATTTAATTTATTTTGTTAAATTTAGTAAAGAATTATGCGTATAGTGCATAATAGATTTTATTAACTAAATTACTTACTAAATGAATAAACTGCATATAATTCCTTTGTATGATTTCGAAGGGTGCTTTGATTTAAAAAAGACATTGGGTTCGAATGTGAAAATCAAGGGAAGGTCAATATAATTTTTTCTAGTGGAATTCTATCTTGCTATAATTTTTACAATATTAAATTATTAAACACTTAATACTATCTAGATGAAATATAAATTATACTATGTATTTAATAATATCATATGCTTTAATAGCGAAAATAATCCCACCATATTTATAAAACATAAGCAACGATTTGAAATATAAAGCAACCAAAAATCGTTTCGGATATAAATATAGCTTGATGATAAAAATATAAATACCGTCTATACCAGTTTTGTATTAACGATCCCATCAAGGCGGACAATATTGCGTCGCAATACCATTTTCGAACATAACCTCACCGAAATACAGTTTTCCCTTTTGATGGGTTCAATGCGGCGTCAAGCAATAACGTCCCCAATTCAGGGAAAACCATGTCAGCGTGTAATGACATCGTAACACGCTCGCAGCCGTCACGCAGAGCACATGCACTTTAACCAAATAGTTTGTTGCAATAGTGTAATGGCTCAGGCGCGATTGAAATTACATGTCGAAGCCAATGCCGGCGACACATTGTGGTCGCCGCCGCCGCCGCCGCCGCCGATAACCCATTCCTCGCCATAGAGAATGTGTGTACCGCACGCCAACAGGGTGGTGTACTTAAATCTATAACGGTGCGGTGTGCTCTAGTTTTTTTTATTTCACTTTGAGTCGAATATATGCTGTTATATTTATTGTAGTATGCTTTAATGCGATATTAGTTTAATATGTTCTGCTATATTTGTTATAGTATGCTATAATGCTATACTATAATGCTATATGATGTTGTATTTATTGCAATATATGCTTTAATGCGATACTAGTTTAATATGTTCTACTATATTTGTTATAGTATGCTATAATGCTATACTATAATGCTATATGATGTTGTATTTATTCTAATATATGCTTTAATGCGATACTAGTTTAATATGTTCTACTATATTTGTTATAGTATGCTATAATGCTATACTATAATGCTATACATATGGTGTACTTAAATCTATAACGTTGCGATATGCTCTATTTTGTTTATTTCACTTTGAATAGAATATATGCTGTTATATTTATTGTAGTATGCTATAATGCTATACTATAATATGTACAGCACGCCTAGAGGCTTGTACTTGAATTTGCAATAATATGGTGTGCTCTAGTTTTTTTTATTTCACTTTGAATCGAATATATGCTGTTATATGTATTGTAGCATGCTAGAATGCGATATTAGTTTAATATGTTCTGGTATATTAATTATAGTATGCTATAATGCTATAATATAATGCTATATGATGTGTACAGCACGCCTAGAGGCTTGTACTTGAATTTGCAACAATATAGTATGCTCTATTTCTTGTATTGGACTTTGAATCGAATATATGCTGTTATATTTATTATAGTATGCTATAATGTTATACATATAATGCTACATGTATAATCCTATACAAAACACGCGAATTTATAGGACGATCCTACCAATAGAATCAAAGATAATCTCTCCTCCTTTAATATTTTATAACAATCAAACGAATAAAGATCAGGTTCATAAAGATCAGATTTATAATGTTAGGTATAAAAAATATGTACTAGCATATATTTGACAGTGTTATTAGATATATTTGTTCACGACTTTACACAGTATTATAAAAATTTCAAACACAACTACCGTAAAATATAAAAAAATTGCTTGGTAAATTTGAAAGAAATGTTATAATAATATTCCCCACATTTTTGAATTTAAATATGAAATTTAAATATAATATTGAATGCAATTTTAAATGCGTGTCATAATTATATGGCCTTCAGATTCTATACAGTATTAAATTTAAACTTTATAAACAATTAAATAATGCATTGTAGCATATTATAATAAATACAGGAGCACATATTCGACCAATACAGCATTATTATGTATTATAATAAATATATGTAACAGCAGATATTCGAGTGAAAATCAAATGAGTCACGCTATACACACACACGGGCGCGAGAAGACAATGTGATCGGAGACCACCGTGGACGCCGGTGTTATACATTATTCGAGGGTAAACGCAGCAATAGCGCCATTAATATTAATGCGGCCCTGAACTCCCTTTAAGCTTTTAGGGATACAGCGCGGGTTATAAAGGGTGTTAAGGAAGACGCGACTTTCTTGGCTGATTCTCATAGGTGGCGACCGGGCGCAGCCGATTAATATTGGAAAAGCAGTAGAGAGCTTCGCCCGACGTCGCCGACGCCGCCGACGCCGTGGAAAATGAGGAGAATATTGGAATGGGAGCTGGCGTGGATCTCTGAATTTTGAATAAACCCACCAGACATCCCCCGGTTATCAGATTCGACGCCCACCGATTTCGGCGTCTTTAAATAGTGGACGGTTTAATTTTGGATATTCCGAGCTCCCAGTAATAATTATAATCCAGGCATTTCAGTATGGAATTTTCCTTGCGAACAGGAAATTTCGTAAATTGACTAAAATATCTTGGCTTTAATAGATTGGATTATAACGAGTTATTTATTGGTTTATATTCAATACCGATTTCGGCGTCTTCAAATAGTGGAAGGTTTAATTTTGGATATTCTGAGCTCCCAGTAATAATTATAATCCAGGTATTTCAGTATCGAATTTTCCTTGCGAACAGGAAATTTCGTAAATTGACTAAAATATCTTGGCTTTAATAGGTTGGATTATAATGAGTTGTTTATTAGTTTATATCCAATACCGATTTCGGCGTCTTCAAATAGTGGAAGGTTTAATTTTGGACTTTAAGGCTTCTCGATAATAATTATAATTTAGTCATTTCAGAATGGAATTTTCGGTTTTATTACAATAAATCTTTGAATGCTCCGAAGTCTAGTTTTTTATTATAAATATTACCGATAATTATTACCCTCCGAAAACATTAAAATGTAGAAAAACGCCAAATAATCCTCCTTTTTCTAACAACCAACATATCAACCTCCCCAAAAGGATTTCTTCATTAAAAATTTACCAAAAATAGAAATGGATATCTTTGGAAAACGAAAGGCAAGTCATGATTGAGATAAAATTAACATACAATAAAGCCAAGTTTATAATTAGTGTTAACTTGCAGTTCCAACATCAAAAAAACTTGTTTTTTCCATTTTACTATTTTTAGGGAGATTTCATGTCTTTTTGATAATTCTCTTATGGAAAATAATTACAAAGTGTCTAATTTGTCCAAAAACAGCCACTTATGACTGCAATTTATTTCTGGATTAAGAATGCAAAAATAGAATAGAAAAAGATTAGCATATTCGTGGATTTTTCAATTAACTTAAAGTTCAAAACTGAATAAAAATGGCATAAATCCGATTATCTTGATGTTTGAACTTTTTCA
Source organism: Ectemnius continuus (assembly GCA_910591665.1). NCBI lineage: Eukaryota > Metazoa > Arthropoda > Insecta > Hymenoptera > Crabronidae > Ectemnius > Ectemnius continuus. The sequence goes on from OU342856.1 coordinate 4,669,682, forward strand.
TAAACCAGCCAATCAAGCTTAATAAATCCTTATTAAAACAAAATCTTTCAGAAACTGAACGCTACTAAATTAACCTAAAATTGATTTACTACCAGTTAACTAAATTCAGTACTTGGACCAAAAAAAAGAAAGAAGACTACAAACTTATAGCTGATTCGGCAAAGTTTCGAGAAGTATTTGTCCGTGATTTTCACTGGGAGGAACTTTTCTCCGAGCACTTTGCTTTCAAGTTTAATCGTCTCAAGGTAAACTGCTTTTAAGTTAAACTGGGTAGAGCGCGCGCGACGAATACTTGGGTATTCTCGGCAACTTTCTTCTTCCGGCCGGGCGGAATCAATAAAAAGTGGAGGAAAGTCCGTGTGCTACAAGGGTTATCGACATCGATGCAAAGCCAATAAGGCGAGAGAGCTACACTTGTGATTTTCTGTCGCGCGACTTCTTATTGTTACTCGCAGAAGTGGAAGCCGCACTGCCTTGTTCGCCGGAGCTTGCATTAGTCATGTCGCTGAAGAACGCACTTGTATTTATTGAAATATTTGTTCTTTTTTGTATGTAAGAAGAACAGATATGAATTGGTGGATTTAATCGTGCAAGGCGAGTGCTGCTCCACTTACTTCGACTTTTCTGATATGAAAACATTTTTCTGCCAGTTTTATAGACGCAAATTGAGTCAATCGGTTAATTAAATCCGAATTAATTAAAATAAATTCTTAACCCTTTTAGTGCCGAGCGAAAAAGAGGTGGCTATGCGAGAATAACCGGCTGAATTTCACGATTTTACTTTTTGTATTATCGTAAATTGTCGTATATTGTCGTAAAAAAACTCTGTAATTAATTGTTAGATTTCATACATTTTCTATGATGTATGAAATTACAGTAAATGTATGAAATTACAGTAAAACAGAGTCTAACCTGTGTTTGTGTGAATTCATAAATGAGCATCCTCTTGCAAGAAGCTATTCTCGAAATTTAATCGCATAACGTATTTACTAATTATAAAGCAGAAGTATATTATCGTAAAAAAACTCTGTAATTAATTGTTAGATTTCATACATTTTGTATGGTATAAAATTTCGTTAGCCTGGATTGACTTTTATTTTCGTGGTAGTTTACATTATATTTTCCATTATTAACCCTTTTAGTGGCGGATGAAAAAGAGGTGGTTATGCAAGAATAACTGGCTGAATTTCACGATTTTATTAGGGTTTGGGAAAAGACTCATAAAAACCAAACAAAAAACAATATTTACATAATTCAAGAAGCAGTGTATTAGAGACGAAATAGAGAACAAAATAATGACACTAATTTTTCTATATTCCTTGAAAGTATTTAGATATTGTAAATGTGTAACATTTCGTTATTATCAGGTGCGGGCCGAAATATCGCCCTCCGGCACTAAAAGGGTTAAATATAAAATAAATTAGAGTAGCTGAATCATCGCTTGAATTGAACGCATAACAAAACTTGTTCTTATAATTCTTAAGTTGTTAAATACAAAACACTTATTTCAATTCGTTTGAATTTAATTAACAGGCAAACACATTTAAGTCAATTTCCTACGAATAAATTCCATAAATAAATTCTTTTATACGTTCAAGTCAAGTGGTGATTTATTTGCTTGAATTTATTTTGTATGAAAAGCTTTCTCTAAGAATTTTATGTGAATAAATGACGTGAATCATTGGATTCGTTCAGTTTGTATTCATATTATTTCATTGAATTTATTTGACATGCAACAATTCTTATACGAATTCTATATTTATATTTATATTATATTTTCAATTTATTAACAAATAACATAAATTGTAGCATTTCAATTCGAGTTCTGTCGAATTAAATATAAAAGACTTGACAACTGACATTCCATTAAAGCAATTTCAGTTTAATATAAATCCAACTTTGTAAAAACGCTTACACAAAATACTAATAAACGTTCTTTTTTGCACTCGCAATTTTCTTGTACCAAAAGAAAGCCATAAATGTATTTATATGTTACATTTGTATGTATTTATATTATATTTAATATTTTTAAACAAATTACATAAATTGTAGCATTTCAAGTCGAGTTCTGTCTAATTAAATATAAAAGACTTGACAACTGACATTCCATTAAAGCAATTTCAGCTTAATATAAATCCAACTTTGTAAAAACGCTTACACAAAATACTAATAAACGTTCTTTTTTGCACTCGCAATTTTCTTGTAGCAACAGACAGCCATAAATGTATTTATATGTTACATTTGTATGTATTTATATTATATTTTAAATTTTTAAATAAATTACATAAATCGTAGCATTTCAATTCGAGTTCTGTCTAATTAAATATAAAAGACTTGATAACTGACATTCCATTAAAGCAATTTCAGCTTAATATAAATCCAACTTTGTAAAAACACTTACACAAAATACTAATAAACGTTCTTTTTTGCACTGGCAATTTTCTTGTACCAAAAGAAAGCCATAAATGTATTTCGCAGCTAATACTTTCTCCATTTTTAACTCTCCGGATGTCAAGCAAAATAACGCGTCAGCTTAATCCGGCAGGACGTCGTGCGAGCTTGACGTCTAAAGGGTTAAGCGCCGGCTAAATTTTAATACTTGAAACCTTATCCTCGATATTGCGATAAAATCAGTGTAACGAGTGAGTTTAAGCGTTGCATTATTTATAGAAGCCTTCCGAATGCATAATCCTCGTCTGAGACGAGCGCGTCTAAGTAATGCTTGGCAGATGTGACGTAATCTCTCCCCCTCGGAACATTTTCTCATTGGCAATCTAACACACTAGCGCCACCCACCGCCGAGCCCTTCTCTTCTATTTACTGGTAGTTTTATGGCTGCACTTGTCAAAGGATTCGGTGAAATCGCGGAAAATTTATTCAGTCTTTTACTGGAAAACACAGCAATGTAATGAAAACCCATTAAATAATTGATAAAAGATTGGTAGAAAGTTGTAATGTTAATATAATATAATACGAATTTATTATAAATTTAAATACTCTATTAATTATTTTGTGACAATATTCGTAAAATATTTGATATCGTCAAATAATATGTTTTATTATTTTAAGTTGTCGCTAGAAACAATTTGAGATTCGTGTTATTTTCGTTTAAAACTTCGAAATTCATGACACATTGTTATAACTAGTTTTAATCCTGTGCTACATTAATGCAATAAACACAGTAATGATAAAATATATTATTTGACAATATCAAATATTTTACAAATATTGTCAGAAAATAATTCATCAAAATGAATAAAAGAATCAACTGTATGAAATCCAATAATATATTTTATAATTTTCAATTATCGCTGGAAACAATTTGAGATTCGTGTTACTTATTTTTAAAATTTCAAAACTCATGATATACAGTTATAACAAATTTTAATCCTGTGCTAAATTAATGCAATAAACACAGTAATTATAAAATGTATTGTTTGATAGCATCAAATATTCCAGGAATATTGTCAGAAAATAATTCATCAAAATGAATAAAAGAATCAACTGTATGAAATCCAATAATATATTTTATAATTTTAAATTGTCGCTGGAAACAATTTGAGATTCGTGTTATTTACGTTTAAAATTTCAAAATTCATGACATATTGTTTTAACCAGTTTTAATCTAAAATTAGTCTAAAATTCAATCTAAAATAGTGTGCTAAATTAATGCAATAAACACAGTAATGATAAAATATATTATTTGGCAATATCAAATATTTTACGAATATTGTCAGAAAATAATTGCTCAAAATGAATAAAGAAGTTAACTGTATGAAATCCAATAATATATTTTATAATTTTAAATTTTCTAAATTCATGACACATTGTTATAACAAGTTTTAATCGTGTGCTAAATTAATGCAATAAACACAGTAATGATAAAATATATTATTTGACAATATCAAATATTTCACGAATATTGTCAGAAAATAATTCATCAAAATGAATAAAAGAATCAACTGTATGAAATGTTATGAAATACCATGGCAATACGAATGTTTGATATATTTTGACGCGCAATATTGATTATGACTGGTTGAACGGTTATATTTCTCTTCAGCATCTTTCTCAGTGCAGCGGCAGTGATGGGTGTATCGAACTTTCTCCAATTAATCATGGCCGCCGCACGACCGCACGACGCAGTCGTCTTTATTGAAACAAGCGAATACACTTAGACATACTTGAACTTCGTGTCGTAGCATCCCTCAGCAGCCAACTATTAATCTGACAGTGTCAACGCGGTCCCGCACGCTCTAGAAATACTTAATCATACTGGCAGATGATATTTGTTAAGGGAGCCCTTAACCTAGAAAATATTAGAACAAATTTTCATTTATTCTGTTTCTTTGCATGAAATTTACTGTGGTTTATTTTAAGAAATTCTTATAGGAAACGGTAAGGAACGTTTAGCACTATTAGTGAAATATTCAATTAAAATTTAATTAGACTCAGTTCAAATTTCCTCGAAGAAAATAGATTTTCAATTTTGCACTTTTTAATGTATTGGCTTGTTCGGAAAGTAATTTTGTTTCCGTGAGAAGATAAGGCACCCATATGTCGAGCTTTGAGGTTAAACCCAGGCCTTTCAAGTGGTCATGAACAGTTGAATTCGACAAACTTAACCTCTCAGCGATCTCACGAGTTGTTATTCGCCGATTTGCATCAATAAATCCCTTTATCGTGTCTTTATCAGCTTCAACTGGCCTTTCAGAACGCGGCGCATCTTCAACATCAAAATTGCCGGATCGAAATTTTGCAAACCAATTTTGGCACTGACGTACTATCAATACATCTTCTCCATACACATCGGCTAAGTTTTTTCTTACTTGAACAGCATTCTTACCTTTTCGATAGTAAAAAAGTAAAATATGCCAAAAACGCTGCTTTTCACTCTCCACATTTGAAAGAGCGCCAACCAAAAACTACTGTGTTGAATCAATCGGCCTTTTTCACAAGCACGCTTTGCTATATCAGCTCTCAAAACATATAATGATTATACGGCTTAAGTGTGAAGTTGGGTGTGAAAAAATACAATTAAATCCTCTGTCAGAAAAAACAAAATTACTTTCCAAAAAACTCAATATATTTTACTCTGTTTCGATTGGTCTTAAAGAACGGAAAGTATTTTCCCGACTCTAAATTCTCGCCAGCATTCACAGAAGCTGCTCTAGATTTCGAGCACTCGACCAATCGAAATCGCACTTGGTATTGAATGTTAGTAGCGGCTTTGGGCAATGTCGCCGTCACAACCACTGTTATATTTTACGAGAAAAGTGGACAGCTATTTCCTGCGCTATCGGAAAGCAGATAGTAGCTTGACATAAGCGTGTATCTAGCTGGCCTCGAGGCACGATTTAAATAATTGAGCGGCCGGTAGCTGCCCTTCTTTCTCTATCATCCCCTCACTCCACAGCGAATAACGACTTATCTTCTCTCTCTTCTCTCTCTCCGTCTCTCGTAGAATATAATCCTGTCCAATAAGCCTTTCTCTAGAGAGAGCTTACAATTTTCTTGTCTCGTCGAATAATAATTGAACCGCAAATATGCTAAACCTAATATTAGCTGTTTTTGAAAGCTCGTTTTTGTCTAATTACGTGATAAAAATGTGTATCCGTTTGGAAAATCGAGTACACAATTAAAATTAAAAAGGTATACTTTGTTTAAAGCAATATTCACTTTCTTGTTTGCTTTGTTTAGAATTATTTGTTTGATTAATATAAATGTAAACTCTTCTCCTTTTTCTCTCTTGGTGAAAGAAAGTTATGAGAATAGTTCTCTTCACAAACAAAATTTCCTACATTAAACAATAAGAAACACATATTTTAAAGAAATTTGACAAGACTAAAAATATATCACACAAAAATGTTTTATAATTAAAAAGATATCTTCTCATGTTCATACTGTACAAATAAATAATATATTTTTCAGAAACATTAACAATTGCTTCTTCACTGTTAAATTGTCGACTTACAACTAACAAATACATATAATATTTCAAGGAAGCATAGTTCGATACAACTATCTTTTGCTTCTTTGCAGTATAACATGGTTAAAATTGCGAAAACAGATTTTTATTATTTACATGCCTGGCATTACGTGACTTCCTAATTTTATGATGTTACAGAAACATACTAGAAAGTTAAATTACTAACGAATTATTATAACAATTTACTTTTTCTTGCATTAGAAGTTACCTAATAATAATAATCTTTGTATAAGTATTTCTGTTTACATCGAGAACTGTTAAACTTAAAATGCTTTTTATTTTACTCGAGTTTTGTATGCAATTACTATTCTACTGGAGGTTTATTAAGCCACCGATAAATAATTATTATTCACTTCTCGGCAAGCGTATTATCATTATGCAAATGATTGCGTCGTCAAGAGGAATGCGCAGAGCGGGTAGTTAATGTGGTGCATAAGCGCGTATGCGGGAGAACATTCGAAGGTAATAACAGCGTCGATCTCTCCCACCAATCATCTGGTTTGGCCCCTTTAAATGATTCATGCTATCTTCCACCAACACACCCCTAAGGCCACGGCAGATAACTTACCGAAGAAATCACCGCGCTCTGCCTAATCACTCGTTCATTATAATGATCGTTTTGAAAGTAACTCATTTTTGCAAACCTCCGAAGTACCACTTTTTGTATTGGTGCTTTATACTCAGAAATGAGGAATATTTATACACATTTTACTTTATAATAAACAGCAGTACTTTTATTTTATGTAATTGTTTGATAACTTTAATATCTCACCAGCATTTTGAGAATAATTAAGTTTATAAAGTTCTAAGTGATGCAAAACTTCTCAGGTTGTTAACATTGTATTGCAATTTAAATTGATTATTTTAATAAGTATTTTATTCGTAAAGCAGAGTTAAATAAATAATTCCTATCTCTATGAATAATATATTAAATAGTTTAACATTTTCAATCACGGAATCAAGCTCAATAGTTTAAATAGAATCATTCGCTTTTCTACCAACATAACCTCAAAGCCATAGCCAATAGCTTACTGGAGAAAACACTGCAGTGTGTAATTACTTGTTCATTGTAGTCCATTATTGTCATTTTGAAAGTAACTGCTTTTTGTAATTTAAATCGATAATTCATCATTATTAACAAATAAACAATTCCTATTTGTACAAATAATATACTAAATAGTCTAACGTTTTCAATGGGGAAATCAAGCTCACTAGTTGAAACAGAATCATTCACCATAAGATTCCTTCGATGTTCTACCAACATAACCTCAAAGCCGTAGCCGATAATTTATCGAAGGAATCAGCGCACTGTCCAATCACTCGTTCATCTTAGATTCTAATGAGATGTTAAGTGAGTGTGAATCGATCAATGTCGACGGCCCTCCAAAAACTCCGGGCTAATTAGTCAATCAATGAGGATGCGAGTCAACGATCGCTTTATTTATGATTCAAGCTGCCGGCAGGCGCAAATTGGCTGGACGCGAGCGCTCCAGGTGCACCTGAGCTTCCAGGCGCGCGCGCGCTCTGCACTTCGGTGATGACTTATTGATCATCGCTTGATTTATATTCAATGTAATCAGCAGTGGAGTGCGGGATTTGTATGTACGGTAATTCCCATGTAAATGGAGTCATTCTACCTTCGTAACCGAAACAATATTCTGCTATTAAAAAGCATTTTTTACTAAAATGTAATCGACCGCGAAAACCTGACAGCGTCACAAAGCGCTTAAAACTAAAAAAAACAAATAACATAAAAATCGTGTTGGAGAGTAAAAAATAATTCAGTGTTTTCATGCTGTAATTTGTCATTTTGGCAACCTTTCTCTATTAAGCTCAAATATATTGCAACTTTTCGGAGAGAGCGCCAATTTAAGCAAAGCATTCAAAATAATTTGGTGCTTTTACAAAAATTTATACTCGTAAAATGCAATGTCGGAATTATGCGATTTTAGCAATTTTCCGTCATTGCGCTTAATATATTGCAATTTTTCGGAGCCGGTATTTTGGTTGTTGCTTTGATGTTTGGTGTCTTCTTTTATCTGTCAAGAGTGATCGTTTCACTGAGGTAGTAATCACCTATCTTCCCCTCACTTACCCGTATTTTCTCTCTTACCCGCGCCCTTTGACTTCTCCCACTTACTCACGCTCATTCATCAACTCGAGCTCGCTATTTCGATCTTTCTTTATCTTTATGCATCTGCCTATCCATCCACAAGATGACTTTAATGACAGACGAAGTCATATGGCATACGTAAGAGTAGTGACCAATACTACTGCGATGACTTACTGATGATAGTTTGATTTATATTCAATACCGGTTAATCTTTAAATTATACTTATTTGGCATTTTTAAATAAAAGGTGTACAATTTATTTTATGCATTGTTTTAGAATATTTTGAAACTTAATTGAGAAAAACTCTAGTGTTTACATAAAGATGTAGTTATTTTTTTCATTGACTTATTTTAGGTTACTTTACAACTGCAATGGCCTCAGATTATACCAATATAACATAATTCAGTATGATACAGGCTGAATACTCACACTGTAAACTCCAAAGCAAGTGAGTCACCCTGTAGATTCTGAAGTCACCGTGATGACTTACTGGTCATAATTTGATTTATATTCAATACCAATTAGTGTTCTAATTACACTGTTTCGATATTTTTAAATAAAGTGTGTACAATTTATTTTATACATTCTTTTCGAACGATTTAACACTTATTAGAACTATAATGTTATACCAGTTAAACATAATTCAGTATGATACAGGCTGAATACTCACATTATTAATTCCAAAGCAAGTGAGTCACCCTGTAGATTCTGGAGTCACTGCGATGACTTACTGATCATAATTTGATTTATATTAATTATTTGATTTAATTACACTTTTTTGGTATTTTTAAATAAAATGTGTATAATTTATTTCATGGATTATTTCAGAATACTTTAATACTTATTACAACTCATTACAATTACAATAGTTTTATATTATATGAATTAAATATAATTCCGTATGATACAGACTGAATGCTCACACTATTAATTCCAAAGCAAATGAGTCACCCTGTACAGGGTGAATCACTTGCCTTTGAATCACCACCGTCGAGCAGACACTCTTCCATATAAAATCATTATAAATAACCTAGCCATTTAAATTATACTCAAATGTTTCTCAACATTTGTCTGTATTTTATACATTTATACTTTTACATGTTTGAGTTATGTTAACTTGCACATGAAATTTTAGCCTGAAAAAGTCAGTTATATATAATATTCCCCTGTAAATATAATATAATAAAATATTTTCTCCTTACGTTGCTAGCCATTCGAAGGAAGTCGATGTTAAAACTTGGTAAAATATTCGCTCCAGCAGACTACATAATTTAATACAGTCTATTGTTAAATAGAGAATATATAGTATAAATAAATAGATGTCTAGTAAAAGTGAGGTTAGGAGAGTTCTAATTCAAAGCCAAGTGAATCACCCTGTAGATTCTGAAGTCACCGCGATGACTTACCGATCATAATTTGATTTATATTCAATATCCAGCGGTAAACGTGGGGTTAGTTACAGTGGGCTGCGTACGTGCAATCAGGTAGGGCGTGCAAACGCAGTTGCTGATACATACGAGGGCCGCCGCGCCGTTCCAGATGCACAAACACATGGCCGCGGAGGCCTCGCGTCTAAAGGGATACCAGCACACCTCGCCGATTACGCTCAGGCATCGATGTGGCCAATCGGAACGTAGTGTAAACCAAGTGATTGGTGGACGGAGACAATGGTTTCCATTGCTTGCTTCCGTTTGTACACCTATGTGCACAAAGCTCCGGCTAACTTACCTTCCCTGCGATTCCTCTTGCCGAGGAGAATGCTTGCTAGTTGCTAACACTGGCAAACGTGCAGTTCCCTAAATCGAACTACTTCCCCACTCCACTTTATTACCACTTTATTACTCAGAAACGAAGAAGAATATCTTTAAGCTTTTATGTTATAGTAAATAGTTATGCACATACAACCTAGTTATTTATGTATGTATGAGAACAAATTTTTCAGAAAATGTACGTTAAAGTATTTACAATAATAAACATACAATCAGTTTTAGATAAAGCAAGTATTAAGCGCTTCAAAAAAATTAGTAAACTCCTGTTTGTCTAATGACAGACATTTTGAGTCACAATTATCTTGACAATAGGTATACATATACAACTTTGTTATTTATACAATATACAACCTTGTTATTTACGTATATATGACAACAAAATGTTCAGAAAATATACGCTAAAGTATCTACAATAATAAACATACAATCACTTTTAGATAAAGCAAGTATTAGTACTTAAAAAGAATTAATAAACTCCCGTTTGTTTAATGAGGTGCCTATCATATATGATTTATTAACCAAGAAAAGTTACTTTGTGCGACAACAATCATAACAACAGTCATATATATACAACCTAGTTAGTTATGTACTGGGTGATTCACTTGCCTTTGAATCAGAACTCTCCCAGCCCACTTTTACTAGGCATCTATTTCATTATACTATATATTTTCTGTTTAACAATAGACTGTATCAAATTATGTAGTCTGTTGGAGGGATTATTCTACCAAGTTTTAGCATCGACTTCCTTCGAATGGATAGCAACGTAAGGAGACAATATTTTATTATATTATATTTATAGGAGAATATCATATATAACTGGCTTCCGCAGGGTGAAATTTCATGTGCGAGTTAACATAACTGAAACATGCAGAAGTCTAAATGCATAAAATGCAGACAAATGTTGAGAAACATTTGAGTATAATTGAAATGTCTAGGTCAGTGCCAGCCAAGTGAGTGGCCCCACATGCGTTTCTTTCCCTTTCGACTACTCGGTGGACCCTGCCTGGGCAATTGAGGACTACTCACTACCCTCACTACCACCTGGTAGCCATCTTAGCCCTCTCTGCCCCACTCTAGCTCTCTCGCAATACAGCGCGCCAATATTTTACTTTCAAGTTCAAACATTTTTGACGGCTTTTATTTTTTTTGGTCGACTTCCCGACCTTCCCCAGGACTGAAATTTGGTAGAGACTGTGCCCTTGCATCAAGGAAGAAGTGATATAAATTTCAGAGCCCTAGCTCTAAGTTTAGGTTTTCACCTATTTTCGACCCTCGAAAATGGTCAATTTTTTCAAGTTTCTCAAAATCGGCTGAACCCGGGATATTTTGATTGTTTTCGTGTTAGGGTGGTTAGAGGACAAAGAATCCGTGAAAAAAAGTCCGGATTTGCAACGAAAACGGATCGAAAAACCGTCCAGAAAAGTCCATTTTTGCTCATTTTTAACGGTTTTTATTTTTTTTTGTGGACTTCCCGACCTTTCCCGAGGCTGAAATTTGGTGGGTAATGTTTTTTTGCATCAAGGAAGATACCATAAAAATTCCAGAGCCCTAGCTCAAAATTTTTTTTCGACAAATTTTTCTTAAGGGGTACCCCTTCAGATTTTTTCACGATTTTTCGAAAGTCCCCGAACTCGGTTTTTTTCTTCGGGAATCGATTGTTTATGAATGAAAACGGAGAGAAAACAAGAAATCCGTCGAAGAAAGTCCGGATTTCTATCGAAAACACTAAAAAAACTGCCTTTAAAGTTCGATTTTTTCGGAATTCTGGCTGGTTTTGTCCATATTTCTTGGACTTTCCGACATTTTCCGGGGCTGAAATTTGGTGGGGAGTCTCCCCCTGCATCAAGGAAGATGTGATATAAATTTCAGAGTCCCAGCTCAAAATGTTTTTTTCCCCATATTTTTGGCCATCGAAAATATCCAATTTTTCAAAGGTCCCCGAACCCGGGATTTTTCTTCATGAATCGATTGTTTGTGTATCAGAGCGGATAGTAAACGAAGAATCCGTGAAAAAAGGCCGGATTTGTATCGAAAATAGCAAAAAATCGTTCCTGAATAATGAATTTCATCTAATTTTCACGGTTTTTCCCATATTTTTTGGACTTGCCGACATTTAGAGTTTTAGAAGAAGTAAGTATTAGTAATTCAAAAAAATTAATAAACTCATGTTTGTTTGACGTGCCATGTATGACCTCTTAAGAAAGAAAATTCAATTTGTATGACAAGTATATCTTGAATTTAAAATTTGTTAAGTGCTTGAGGACATCATACAATACATGTAGATATCTGTATGACGATGCTGACAGGACACGGAAAGTCTTGTCTAGACATTCGAAGGGGTCTACAAGGTTATCTTAACAAGGCTTAATCTCGGCCCGACGGTAATCGATTACAATCCAATCGTTCAAAATAAATAACTGAATAAAAATAAAACAAAACTGATGTAACTTAGAAAAAAATGAAACTAGTATTGGAATATTAATAAATATACAGTTGTGCATCGTTATCTAGAAAATACTTATACATTTTCTATTAAATTAATTTATTATGAAGTATATTATCTATTGAATACATACTCGTCTTGTTACCAGCGTAAAATATATTCTATAACAAAATATTGCTTTATAAATTATGCTAATAAATTATTAATCCTCCAAAAAACTCTAGCACATAATAAAAACATATGATCTCAATTATTAGAAATGAAAAGATAATAACCTATAAACAAACATTCCTGCAATGGAAATCTGTTTAAGTAATTATTGTTTCAGAGGATTAATTACTCGATGTCAAATTGAATGTTTCCAATCCACGACTAATAAAATATTGATCATAATTTCTTATTAACATTATTCTCCTATTTATTTATCTTTGATGATTTAATACGTACTATTCTAGTACAGATTTAAATAGATATTATTTCTAAAAGAATATTGTTATTGTACAACTTCGAAATGTATGCGTTATGTGTAATACAATACAGTTACGTGAAAATACAAAATTACGTAGTCGAGTTTCCAATTTTCACATTAGCCGAAGATATAATCTTATTAACGTTATTCTAATATTTGTTTATTTTTCATGATTTAATACGAACTATTCTCGTACAGATTTAAATATAAGATATTATTTCTAAAGGAATGTTATTACGAATTGCATTGAACTATAAAATTTCGTGATGTGTACATTATTTGTAATACAATATAATTATGCAGAAATATAAAATTAAGTGGTTGACTCTCCAATTTTCACATTGGCCGAAAATATAATCTTATAAACGTTATTCTAGTTTTTATTCATTTTTGATGATTTAATACGTATTATTCTAATACAGATTTAAATAGATATTATTTCTAAAGGAATGTTATTACGAATTGCATCGAATTATAAAATTTTGCTATGTGTACATTATTTGTAATACAATACAGTTATGCAAAAATACAAAGTTAAGTCGTTGACTCTTCAACTTTTACATTGACCAAAAACGTCGTAGCTCCGAGTTCGAATTTTCGGGGTCGCCTCCGATGCCTCCAACACAAACGCGCCGCGCAGCATCGTGTTACGCACACCAATTTGCGAGGGTACACACGCGGACACGCGTATACAGAGGTTTGTTAATCACGATATTGAAGGGGGAAGCTTATATTGATTATAGGAACTGCCATGGAATTGGCTGGTATCATAGAGGTTAATCAAATGCTCTTCGGAAATTATTAGTTAGCTGTATCGATCGTGGCCGAGCAACGATTATAACAGAGGCGGAGGAGGCAGTGGCAAGGAGCGCGCGTAAATTGGCAGAGTTTAATTGAAGGTCTATCATTAATTGGACGCGGCTGCTTTAAACTGGCTGGCTCGTTTATCGGGAATGCGAAAGAAAATGCGAAGTGCCGCGCGCACCGCTTAATTATCACGGTGGGCCATACGCATCGCTATCGACCACACCGAGTCTAATTAAACCCTCGGAGAAGGTAGCGCGAATAAAAATCCCTCGGCAACTCGACATCCAATTATCGATAAAGCAGATTCAATTACTTTGCCTCGACTTATCAGTCAGCCCGCAATGTTATAATGTCCAGCTGGAAAATTAGCATATGAAAATTGGGCAACTTGGCAAACAAGAGGTTATGTACTTCTCGGCAAAAGGGTTAAATCACGAATACTATAAATACTCCGAAGCAGAGAGAAAATACAAAAGGGCCGAGCAACTCGATATCCAATTATCGATAAAGCAAATTAAATTACTTTGGTAGAACTTACGAGTCACCCGGGAATGTTATAATGTCGACCTGTAAAATTAATGTATGGAAATTGCGAATTTTAGTAAACAAAAGTTGATGTAGTTTTGGAAATGTGGAATAAATGTGATAGAAAGATTAAAATCAAGTTCATTGCATAATCGTATAAGTGTAATTCATAAAATACATGTATAATACTTTTTGGCAAAAAGGTTAAATTACAAATTCTATAAATACTCCGAAGCAGATAGAAAATACAAAATTAATCCAATTATCGATAAAGCAGATTAAATTACTTTCGCTGAACTTACGAGTCGTCCTGAAATATTATAATGTCGATCTGTGAAATTAGCATATGAAAATTGCGAATTTTAGCAAACAAAAATTAATGTAGTTTTGGAAATGTGGAATAAATGTGATAGGAAGGTTAAAATCAAGTTCATTGCATAGTTGTATAACTATAATTAATAAAATACATGTACTTTTTGGCAAAAAGTTAAAATCTCAAGTTCTATAAATACTCCGAAGCAGATAGAAAATAAAAATATTGGAGCGACGCGATATCCAATTATCGATAAAGCGGATTCAATTACTTTGACTGGACTTACGAGTCATCCTGAAATATTATAATTTCGATCTGTGAAATTAGCATATGAAAATTGGGAATTTTAGCAAACAAAACTTGATGTACTTTTGGGCAAAAAGGTAAAATCTCAAATTCTATAAATACTCCGAAGCAGGTAGAAAATAAAAATATTGGAGCGACGCGATATCCAATTATCGATAAAGCGGATTCAATTAATCTGGCTGAACTTAAGAGTCCTCCTGAAATATTATAATGTGGTTGTATAAAAAAGTGTATGCATTAAATTAATGATTATCCTTCTTTTCGACCTCCTTTGAAAATTAAGAAGTTAAGAATCTTAGCGAATAAAAGGTTCTGTGTACAAAACATATTCAAATATTTTGTATGCAAAAAGTTAAAATCACAAATTTGCAAAAAACTAGCGAATGATTCCACTTGTGAAAGATGCTCTGTCTTTGATTATTCGACAATATTTTTATATTATACTTTACAATACTTAATTTTATTTCTATTATTATTTTCTTTATTATATCCCAAAGTAACAGATATGATACCTTTATACATTCAAATTCGAAGTTAATTTAATAGTTTTCTAAAAATATAAATTGGTAAAGTAAAATGAAATATTTAATCTGTAATATCTAATCGAGTTCAGTTTTCTCGAATTATCAAATCGTTAAAAAGTAGATTTTAGAACAACTAACTTAACATTTAGTAGTTTTTGGTGAGTATACTCGTTATAAGAAAAAATAAATAACCGTTCCCTATAAAAATGCAATTATTATAAGAAATGAAGAATATATTTCTTCCCCTAGAATAACAAAAATAAAACAATCCCCTTTGTACATCTTTACAAAATTATTGTCATATTTAAAACAAATGAATTAAAATTGCAAGAAATTGAAACTCGCCATCGTTTGATTTTAACTACGCAACTAAGGAGACACTTTCAAGAAAAAGAAGTGC
Source organism: Ectemnius continuus (assembly GCA_910591665.1). Classification (NCBI taxonomy): domain Eukaryota; kingdom Metazoa; phylum Arthropoda; class Insecta; order Hymenoptera; family Crabronidae; genus Ectemnius; species Ectemnius continuus. The sequence continues at coordinate 4,685,341 of OU342856.1, forward strand.
AGCGTTAAAGAGTTAATTCAGCGTGGATTATAAATCACGTTGTTCTGGCGTGCGAAGTAGCGCAGGCGGTGTCATAGGAAATATAAGCTACTCGGCGACTATTAGCGTATCCATACTTAATATTCCAGTCACGCTGTCCACCCCCTCGGCTTTCTATTGGGTAAACTAGCCAGTTGTGATCACACTCCCTCTCGGGCATCGAGCGGAAGTTACAATTGATTGTAACTTCCACGAGGCGTATCTCCTACATTATCGCCTCCACGCGCGCCCGCACTGCTTTTCAAATAAATCTTCCGTATGATACACTTCACCACTTCCGATTCAATATCCCGGATAACCAATCCTCCCAATAATCTGCTTGATGATCCTACAATTCGAGAAAGTTACACGAAATATTTGTTTAGTGCAAAGTGTTAATAATGCGAAGCAAAAAATATTATATTTGCTATTTTTTCGAATATTAAATATATATTATTGGCAGGAATTACATATAATATTCTACAATTCGAGAAAGTTTCACGAAATATTTGCTTAGTACAAAGAGTTAATAATGCGAAGCAAACAATATTATATTTGCTATTTTTTTCGAATATTAAATATATATTATTCAAGAATGTCCCACAGAATATTTGTTTTTGTTCAAAGTATTAATAATGTAAAGCAAAAAATGTTATTTTGCGCTCATTTTTTCGGATATTAAATATATATTATTGGCAAGAATTACATATAACATCCTACAATTCAAGAAAGCCCCACGAAATATTTGTTTAGTACAAAGTATTAATAATGCGAAGCAAAAAATATTGTATTTGCTATTTTTTTGAATATATAAATGTATATTATTGGCAGAAATTACATATAACATTCTGCAATTCAAGACAGTCAAACGAAATATTTGTTTCATACAAAGTGTTAATAATGCAAAGAAAGAAATATTATTTTCGCTCCTTTTTCGAATATATAAATATATATTGTTGGTAAGAATTTGATATAAAACGAACAAAGAAAAATTATGGATAAAATGTGGAACGAAAACTATTTTATTTAATTATGTTTATCAAGTATTTGTTGCTGCAACATTACTTTGCATATCAAAAATATATAAAGCAAGATATTATTTATTTAATTAACATTACAACCCAAAGGAAAAATCGGAACTTATTATACAAACTACACATTTCCACACTGAGAAACTCGAGGCTATTATTATGAAAGAATTTGCTATCAAATAAATCTGTTTACTTAATCAGTAAATATAGCAAATAGTGAACAATAATATAGTAAATCAATATTATTTACTGAATCTTGCAAAATCTTTGTGTAAGTCTAAAAATCTGATTGACACAAAAACCTCTTTCCATATAATAGTTAACAATATAACAAACAAATTACTAAACAATCATTAATTGACTACTTTAAAATTCAGTATAACCATTCACGTCAATGTAGTTTTATTCTATGACAAAAATCCTCAGTGAAAAATGCCCTTTTAAACAGTATAATACTTCAATTGCAAGTGTTTGAGTCGGAAATGTATCGTGCGAGAGGGGAACCGAGAATTCGATCGAAGCCGGTGTCGGAGGATTTGCAGTGCAGCGATACTTGTTTCGATGTCATTGGCTTAATCAGAATTCCTTTGTCAATCGAGCTAGGCTTCCGCGACTCACCCCCTCATAAAACTCGAGCTCCTTTAATGATCCCTCTCGTTGTAAAGTTACATTGTTAGCGGCGCGCCGCGCCGGCTGGGATTACCCGGACGATCGATCTCCATGTGGGTGAATACATAAGCCCGCCGGGCATCTAACACAAAATCTTCATTGATATAATCTTTATGGAGGAGGCGCGCGCGCGCGCGCCACAGGGGAGAAACCCCAGTTTGATATTAGCTCTACTCTTGTTCGCACTGAAATAGGAGCCCAATTTCAAAGTAAGCGAAAAATGCTGCGAGATTTGTTTCAATGTTTTATTTCATTATATTTTCTATGAATACAAACTTTTAGGTTACATTTTGTCCGATAACTAGTTTTGGAATCATAGTTTTGGAATAAATCAGTTTTATATCATTTATTGCTAACTATTAAAATTGTTGTTGTTTGTACAAATTGCTAGATGATTTAGTATTTGTAGAATTGTTGTGGAATATTATTATTGTTAATTACAAGGCAAATGAATACAGAAGTCGAATATCTAACACAACATTTTCATTGATATCATCTTAAAAAAGAAGGGTGCGAGAAGGGAGAAACCCCAGTTTGATATTAGCTCTACTCTTGTTCGCACTGAAATAGGAGCCCAATTTCAAAGTAAGCGAAAAATGCTGCGAGATTTGTTTCAATATTTTATTTCATTATATTTTCTATGAATAGACATTTTTTATGTTACATTTTGCCCGATAACTAGTTTTGGGAAATGTTACGAAGTCTGTTTAAATTTTTAATTCAATTATATTTTCTATTAATTCAAATTTGTTAAGTTAAATTTTCTCCCACAACTTGTTTTGGAAGATAAATCAATTTTATATCATTTATTGCTAACTATTAAAATTGTTGTTGTTTGCACAAACTGCTGGATGATTTAGTATTTGTAGAATTGTTTCGCACTGAAATACAATTTCAATTTCAAAGTTAGCGTAAAATATTGCGAAACCTGTTAAAATTTTGTATTAAATTATATTTTCCATTGATTAAAATTTGTTAAGTTAAATTTTCTATCGCAACTAGCTTTGAGAAATAAATCAATTTTATATCATTTGTTACTAACTATTTGTATTAGTTATATTTAAGATGATTTGATATTTGTAAAATTGTTATGGAATATTGCTATTGTTAATTACAAGGCAAATGAATACAGAAGCCGGATATCTAACACAACATTTTCACTGATATCATCTTAAAAAAGAAGGGTGCAAGGGGAGAAACCCCAATTTGATATTAGCAATGCCGCTGGCCGTGCTAAAATACGAGTTCAATTTAAAAGCGAGCGGAAAATAAAGCAAACCCTGTTTTATTTGCACTCGGACTTGCGTGGCATTTGTTAACCTGTACTGAAATTTAAATTACAAGCCATGTAATAGTTATTACAAACAATTCATAATTTTTTTGTACTGAATTTGAAGACGTAATGCGAAGTTTGTATAATCATTAAAATAGTAAGTAATTTATACATATTGTGGCTTACGTGTTATTAATTTTCTAAAATTGAACACCAAATTTACAAACATTGTATATACAATAATGATTTATTACCAACAGCAACAATTTTAAATTACAAGCCATGTAATAGTTATTACAAACAATTCATAATTTTTTCGTACTGAATTTGAAAACGTAATGCGAAATTTGTATTATCATTAAAATAGTAAGTAATTTATACATATTGTGGCTTACGTGTTCTTTATTCTCTAAAATTGAACACTAAACTTACAAACATTGTAATACAATAATGATTTATTACTAACCCCAACAATTATAATGAAGACTTATTATAAAATATTTCCAATTTCTCGTTATTGCAATATTATATTTTCTATTTCTATTACATTTGTTAATTATAATTTCTCCGTTTGTTTCACTAGAACCGACATAGACGCTGCTACAGGAGCCAGGAGTGGAACACTGAAATTCGTCCGAACTCTAACAAACATCTCAAAGGATGCTGGAGCAGTTGCGCACATGCGTTGCGAAGTAGTGGGTGATCCACCACCAACCAAAATCAGGTGGTACAAGAACGAAGCACCACTTGAGGAGGATCGTCCAAAAATCACCATCAAAAAGATACACGCACAGGTAATACTTTAATAAATAAATAAATATTTGTGTACGAAATAAATCTTATATAATTTTCTTATGATGGATTATCAAATCAATTACTATTTACATTTTAAAGATACAATTATTATATTTTATTTTATTATATTGTATTTTATTATATTTATCATTATATTGTATCTCAAGATCACGATAAAATATCAATAATATTTTAAAGATACAATTTGTATCTTTAACTTTAAATTGTATTATTCATTTTCCATTATTATAAAACATCAATAACACTCCCAAATCGAACACAACATCTTGAAAACGTCTTCGTTATGCGATTTTGACGTTTGCACTTCTTTCGACAGTCGTAGGACGTTTTAACACTAAATTCACCAACATTTTTGTATACCTATTTTTATAGACACCGTCAAATTGACGTTGTTAATCAAAAACGATCAATTGAATTGAAAAACAATGATGAAATCTGTGAAATCTGTTAGTATTGCATAAATAATTGGCAGTATAAATTGGAATAAAAATTAATAGTAATTGTTTTTGTAGTTACGCTCGTGAAATCCAAAATCCGTGAAAATCACGGGTTCCGTAAACCTAACTAAAGATATTCTAGCAAAGACGTTTCAATTACATATTAAACATACAAATGGTGCTTTTATAAACATATTAATGTGTTAATAAAATATATTAATATATCACTTATTATATTCTCCATTGAGCAATTTGTTTCTATTTGTTTTTGATGAACAAGCTGAGTCATTTGCCATTGAATTAAGGGGATGTAGGACAGTTAACATAGAAATTTTTCTAAATTTTATAAAAATTGGTGTAACTAAGCCAATCACTTGGCAAGCACAGTCATTTTACCTTTAATTAGTACACTTGTACAGAGTAATTTGAGATATAAACATTCAAAATTAAGTAAAGAATAAGGCAGTTATTAATTGTTAAACATGACAATATTAATTATGCGTAATAGGACTCTGCAGATGATTTCTTTGGTACGGTTGGTCCAATGAAGTTCAACTTTTACAGAGTTCTTTTTTAAGATCATACTTAAGGCAGGCACCAAAATCATGCGGATAAATCATGTGGAAGTTGGTTCAAACCTATTGTTTATGTTATAAGTTTTATGGTTAACAATAAAATTTGAATGTTAACTGTCCTACATCCCCTTAATGTACTTGAAAATATATGTTACATTACACAAGATATTTTGACATTTTTTCATAACAAATTACAATAATTATAAAATATCAATAATACACGTATTAGAAATACAACATGTGTCTCTTATTATAATATATTCAATTATATTATATGATTAAATGCATTATTGATATTTACAATGATCGCAATCTGTTACGAAATACGTTATAAAAAAGTATGTTATGTAACGTAGGATTGTTAACGAGAAAGACTTGCTTGCGAATGGTGAGAGAATAAGATGTGCGATTGTGAATGCGTGTGAATTTCTTTATATGTGTGTTTAGGGTGAAAGATCGACAGAGTGTATCGGGATGTTTGGGATTGGCTGAAAGGTAGGAGATTAGGAATAAGTGTGATTGGCGAGTGCGTGGCTCAGCGAATCTGTATATAAGAGATGTGAATCTGAAGGGCGTAAGAGAGAAGTCGAACGTGTTGTTATTGTGTGGTCGAAAGCGAAGGTGGTAAAGAAGCAGAGTGCGATGACCGACGAACGTTCGAAAGAGTATAAGAAAACGAGTGTATGTTAAAATAAAGGAAAAACTGAAACAAACCTACAGTAATATAACATATTATCAACAATATTAATTCAGTGGCAATTGAATTAGCCTGTGCACGAGTAACAAATAGAAACAGATTGCTCAACGGAGAAGGAAGTCAGGTTTCATTTAGTTGTGCGCCAAGGGTCAAGATAAGAGCAATCGTGATCACATAAATGAAACACCTCTCAGGCGCACGAGCACGCTGCGAAGAACATAGCCGGAAGTCGACTCAAGATCACCAACCTTGATGTTTCGGACGTGGGATTCTATACTTGCCGCGTGACCAATGGCAAGGATCAGATTCAGAGCGAGGGTATTCTCAGAGTGGACTCCTCCAAAACCAGGCATGGTGAGTACCCTCTTTCTCCAAATTGCAAAGTTGTCTATCAAAAAGACAGGAAATAGAAAACATTTATTTATAGCGATTTATAGAAACGTATTAATCACTTTTTGTAATAAGTATGACAATTTTTCATTTGTGATGTATACATTTTTGAATATAATCAGGAAATTATTTTATACGCTTTATTAATCATGAAAAGATTGTTGGATAATGTAAATGTAGTTCTGTTACGCAAAATGTTGATTATTTGTAAGTACAATAGCACTTTAATAACTTTGCAAAAAGGTGAGTAAAGCTTGAAATAAACAAATATAGTTAAAGATTTATTTGAATACTTATTAAACAAGTCATTATTAATGTACAAGCAATTGTAACTAGCAAATAAATTGGCAGGTTACCAAATGGAAAATAAACAATGAAACGTAACTCTGAATTGAAAGCATCGAAAATTGAAAGTAATTTAACAATAAAAGAAGTATTATTTTGCTAAAGAAACATTATTGAAAAATAAATTCAGTCAATGTACCACAGAGTTTACAACTTAGAATTAATATGCAACTAATTGTAATAATTTTATCGTTAAAAAAATGTACAGTGATGTCTTCTTTAGAAAATTGAAAAATTAAAAATTGAACTTAACATTGCAAATAAATTTACTAATCATGTTCAGGAATTGAAGTATTAACTAAGAAAAAACTGAGCATTAACTAGTTTATTTGACAAATCCGAGATCCATGAGACACGCATGGCTGCGCAAGTTCGGATCAAGTTGATTACGACATTGGTATCGGTTGCTCGTACCTGATCAGACATCTTTCAACGAGATTCGATTTAAGTGGGTTGTCGAGGGTGATCTTTCATCGGGCGGCGGCGGCACTCTTCCGGTGCTTTTCCTTGCCCGGCGCAAGAGACAGACTTGAATTAAGACGCGAAAATACTCCCGCAGATCCCGCAGGACGCCCCGAGCTACGACGTCGGGGATGACGTAGAAAAGCTTTCCCGAATCTCAAGGGCGGAAACCGGCGAAATATACGAAGCTTAGGTGGATCGTAAAAGTGTCAATTCGACTCGTCCGAATTCCCCTTTGACGCCAGCTTCCTGAAAACGTGAAGAGAAATTGATTCCCGTGGGAAATGAAATTCCACCCCACTTCCCAAAATAATAGGAAACTAAGCATCGATAAATAGTATTTAAATTGTCAAAATATACTCTCACGATATTCTTAATGTTTGCTTGGTAAAAGTTAATAATAGTTCCGAGCGATTTATTGACGGTCATCTTTAAAGTACGTTTATAAATTTAAATTAAATTTAATTATTAATAATTTAATCACAGTTTCAATATTTTACTGTCACAGACTGTAAAAAAGTAGCACAGTTTTTTAAAAAGTTTTTCAAGTTTTTTAGTTTTAAAGCAAAAATAGTTTTCTTCTCATTGTCAGTCACATTAATTATTAATTTGAGGTGAAACAAACAATTTTACTCCCGTTTAGCAATACGAGCGAAAATGATTTAAATTTCGTTTCAGCGATGACAAACATGACAAACGTTCGAATGACAAAATGACCTCGTTTTGCCGTCATTGTACTATAACATTATAGCACTTTTCCGCCATTTTGCCGACCTTGTTTACCTTCCTGGATAATTAAGACAGGCAGCAGTCGCAAAACTTTAATATTAGCACTTTGTAAGTCAAACTCGCCGAGGAAATTTCGAACTTCTTTCCCCGCAAGGAAGTTCCTTCTTTCTTCTAACTTGGCTGGCCGATGATGAACAGTCCAGGAAGACTTGTGGATTGCTAGCGGATGCTGAATTAACCTCGATTCAGTTTATACGCAACGCCGACGTTGCGGATCAAACCGCGAAATCTAATACATTCCTTTAAAGTATCTAATTCTAATACATAGTTCTAATACACTTTACAACTGTAAAACATCGAAATCTGTCAATACAGACTTCAACACGTACTAAATAATATTATCACAAGTGAAGAAAACATTTGCCGCGTTAAAAACTAAGTGAGGAATTTTATCGTGACCAGACAGAGACGTACCGTGTAGTGTGAAACGCCCTTTACAAGAGAAAGGAATAATCTTCTAGCAATCTACAATGTAAATTATAATACTCAAGTTAAAATATAATACCATAATAATAATCGAATAATCTTCAATTTTCAACATCTGTTAACATCTGTCAATAAAAATTCAACACGTACTAAATAATATTATCATAAAAGAAGAAAACAATTGTCCCACTAAAAACTAAGTGAGGAATTTTAACGTGACCAGGCAGAGACGCGCCGTGTAGTGTGAAACGCCCTTTACAAGAGAAAGGATTAATCTTCTAATAAAATTATAATACTCAAGTTAAAATATAGTACTATTATAATAATCAAATACTCTTCAATTTTCAATATCTAATAAATTCTTTGAAAGTATTAAATTTTAATGCATAAACATGAGATTTAATGTATTATAAACGACGCTTTACAACTATAAAACATTGAAATCTGTCAATACAGACTTCAACACGTACTAAATAATATTATCACAAAAGAAGAAAACAATTGTCCTACTAAAAACTAAGTGAAAAATTTTAACGTGACCAGGCAGGGACGCACCGTGTAGTGTGAAAAGCCCTTTACAAGAGAAAGGAATAATCGTCCAACAAAATTATAATACTCAAGTTAAAATATACTTAGTACTATTATAATAATCGAATCGTCTTCAATTTTCGACATCTAATAAATTCTTTTAAAACATAAAATTATAATACATAAATATGAGATTTAACACTTTGAGGCACAGGATTACAGAGAATAAATAGACTCATACGGCACAGACATTTTTTAACGTTTTGAATTAAAGAAAAGACTAAATATAAAGCTATGCGGATGCAGCTATTGCAATATTACGAGGTGGGTCTGAAAATGTCCCACCATGCTTTACCGTACACCAAAAATGTGGGACGTTTTTAATCCCACTGTGCCCCAAAGAGTTAATGGGAAATAAAGAAAACAATTGCCCTATTAAAAACTAAGTGAAAAATTTTAACGTGACCAGGCAGACACGCACCGTGTAGTGTGAAAAGCCCTTTACAAGAGAAAGGAATAATCGTGGCGCGATTCGCGGTACATCTTCCCCCCACTTTTTGTCCATCCAAGGGAGACTGTCGGTTCTTTCGTGTGGCGCATAACTTAATCGATCGATTCGCACGCCCGATTTCGGCAGCATCCATTAGCAACACCCACCGAGCGAGCGCGTGTCTTCTCCGCGTTGGCGTCGCCCTGCACCGGCCACTTAATATTTTATTCGTGGGAGGCAAGCGCCCCCTCTCAGTTAATTACCGCAACGCTCAATTATTCAGGCTCTATCTAATAAGCCGCGTCGAAACTGTTTGCCACGGGCACACTGTTGCTTCACCCGGCTAATTTGAATTCGCACTTCCGAGTTCAATGAAATTTGCCGCTTTAATTGGCCGGTGTCAATTCTCGTTAAGGCCCACCCGACCCTCCGCAAGACGCCGCCTTTCGCAATTTGATTTCTTATATGTATTAAAATCGATATTACCCTGCGTTAATTAACAAACACTGAATATGTTGTTTTCGTGGGAAAATATGTTTTAAAATTAATGCTTGTATGCTAAACTATTTGCTTAAATAAAAAATTAAGAATACATGTATTCCGAATTCCGAATTCCAAAGTGTTTAACATACAAGCATTAATTTTAAAACATATTTTGCTTTGAAAGCAATATATTCAGTGTTTGTCAATTAATATAATGCGATATCGATTTTGTGTATGAGAAATTAAATTGCAAACAAGCATTAATTTTAAAACATACCTTGCCTTGAAAGCAACATATTCAGTATTTGTCAATTAATATAATGTAATATAGATTTTAATATGAGAAATTAAATTGCATACAAGCATTAATTTTAAAACATATTTTGCCTTGAAAGCAACATATTCAGTGTTTGTCAATTAATATAATGCGATATCGACTTTAATATCAGAAATTAAATTGCAAACTAGCATTAATTTTAAAACATACCTTGCCTTGAAAGCAACATATTCAATGTTTGTCAATTAATATAATGTGATATCGATTTTAATAGGAGAAATTAAACTGCACACAAGCATTAATTTTAAAACATATTTTGCCTTGAAAGCAACATATTCAGTATTTGTCAATTAATATAATGTGATATCGATTTTAATAGGAGAAATTAAACTGCACACAAGCATTAATTTTAAAACATATCTTGCCTTGAAAGCAACATATTCAGTATTTGTCAATTTATACAACGTAATATCGAACTTAACATGAGAAATTAAATTGTGAAATTCATGTTGGGTTAAAACAGTTAAAACAGAATTAAAATAAAGGATGTGTCATATTGAGTTTGATTACAATAGTAATTACAATTTTAGACTACATTATCGGTGAGTGAAACAGTTCACTTCTACTGTGAACTTATTATTTCAAACGTCAACTACACATACTAAAATTAATATTACTTTATATTGAAAAAGAAAGACTAATGAGATTGTTGAATTTGTACAAATTAAATATTCTGTTCTGTACGAAACATACAGCAAAAATAATAATTATATTCAAAACAGTTTGCTCGAATAAAACAGTAAGAAAAATTGTCAACAAGTTGAAAATGGAAAATGTGTTATGTTGAATTAGATTATGATATTAATTCAAACTGCATTATCTACTTTGAATTAATCTGGAAAATTAATTTTTGGTACTAAAATTAAGACTTTCCACGTAACAACAAGCGATAAAAACAACAGCTGTATATTTATTTTATATTGGAAGAATGTAATATTAAAGATTTAACATTAAACAAATTGTATATTCCATGCAAAACATGTAGAAAATATTATAGAGGAATTTAAAAACAGTTAACAGCAATCAAAAATCATAATGAAATACAGAATCAAGAATATGTCATGTTTATTTAATTTAGACTAGTATTTCAAAACTGACTAACAATTACTATCAAAGACATGTGTTTAAACATGTGTTTTATTCCTTGCAAAACATCGAAAAAATAAAGCTGCAATACAAAAGGAGCAATATAAAGAAAATCGTTGGTGAAGTACATAATGAAGAGCACGCGATGTTGATTTAGTTTCCAATAGTAATTTAAAATACGTCGTGGGAGAGTCGAGCAGAGCTTTCGACTAATTATTGTAAACGTATTTCAAAAACGATTATCAGTTTACACAGAATTTATATGTACAAGGTGATTCACTTGCCTTTGAATCAGAACTCTCCTAGCCCACTTTTACTAGACATCTTTTTAAATTTAAATATAATATTCTCTGCTTAACAATAGACTGTATTAAATTATGTAGTCTGTTGGAGGGAATATTTTACCAAGTTTTAGCATCGACTTCCTCCGAATGGCTAGCAACGTAAGGAGAAAATATTTTATTATATTATATTTATAGGGGAATATTATATATAATTGACTTCTGCAGGATGAAATTTCATGCGCGAGTTAACATAACTCAAACATGTAAAAGTATAAATGCATAAAATGCAGAGAAATGTTGAGAAACATTTGAGTATAATTGATATGTCTAGGTTATTTCTAATGATTTTATATGGAACATTGTATGCTCGACAGTGGTGATTCAAAGGCAAGTGACTCACTCTGTACATTAAAGAAAAAGCAAAATGCGCAGTAAAATGACGTTTCAAGTGAGAAGGTATTTCCAAGAATAAAAAAACAAGTTAGGAAAAATCGCCGGTGAAATGCAGAAGGAAGAGCACGCCATGTTGATTTAGTTTCGAGTAGTAATTTAAACTACGTCGTGGGAGAGTGGAGCGGAAGTTGGCCGGTGGCTTTTTATCCGTGGCGAGTGGAGAACGGAAAAGACACGGGGCGACGGCGGGAAATTGGGAAAGGTAAATGGTTGCGCTAAAAGGGTGTCTGACCCGCGCCATCCTAATTCACTTATTCGCGTTGCCCTCAGCTTTTTAATGAAGCGGCGGAACAGTTAGTTATCCCAAACCTGTCAGGGCCAGTCTGCAGATTTCTTGTTAATTATTCAGCTGACGAATGAGAAAACAGGGTGCGCGCGCTCGCGCGCGCGCACCCCCGTCGCCGTATGTGGAATAAGTAAAACTCCCTTGCCTTTTCACCGGCGACGCTGTCCCCACGGACCCATGCTGTCTTCTTCATAATGAACGCCCTGCCACCCCACCGCCATCCTGCTCAGATGAAAACACATCACTCGCGCCCTCATTTATGCAAGCTTGTCCACCGCTCCATAGAAGTACCTAATCAACTTGTACAAAATTCGTCTGCTTCTCCTTTGTGTCATTAGAAACACAATTGTGTCTTGAAATTCCCTAGTTACAGATAACCGTATTAAAAACACGTGTGACTGTAAAACAAGTAATAGTTTTATTATATTCTGTTGAGATGAAAACACATCTTTTCTTTAACAATTGCATTAAATCTTTAACATTTCCCTCCAAATGATTACTCGCAACTTCATTTATGCAAACAAGGTCCACCGTTCTATAGATGTACCTAATCAACTTGTACAAAATTCGTCTGCTTCTCCTTTGTGTCATTAGAAACACACTTGTGTCTAGAAATTCCATCGTTACAAATAACCGCATTAAAAACACGTGTGACTGTAAAACAAGTAATAGTTTTATTATATTCTGTTGAGATGAAAACACATCTTTTCTTTAACAATTGCATTAAATCTTTAACATTTCCCTCCAAATGATTACTCGCAACTTCATTTATGCAAACATGTCCACCGTTCTATAAAAGTACCTAATCAACTTGTACAAAATTCGTCTGCTTTCCCTTTGTGTCATTAGAAACACACTTAACCTAAAAATTCCATAGTTACAGATAACCACATAAAATAAAGCCACATTAAAAAAAGTGTGACTGTAAAACAAATAATAGTTTTATTATGTCTTGTTGAGATGAAAATGCATCACTCGCACCTTTATTTATGCAAGCTCGACCAAAATTCTGTAGAAGTACCTAATAAACTTTTACCAAATTCGTTTGTTTTTCCTTTTATGTCATTTGAAACGCTCTTGGATCCATAAATTCTATAGTTAGAAATACGCACTTAGTTACAAAGCATCATTGTGATTATAAAACAAATCATTTTGTTGTAAGTCACTTGAAACACTATAATATCTCAAATTTGCTTAATTATCAGTAGTTACAAAGTTATAAAACATAGTTTGAATTTCTTACTGTCACAGACCGTAAAAGAAAAACAGCAGAGCTTTTTAAAAAGTTTTTGCCGTTTCTTTAGTTTTAAAGCATAGTTTTGTTTTACAGTCAGACTGTAAAGCAAAAGTAGTTTCATTCTCCGTCACAATTAAAGCAGAGTACTACATATAACTGTATCTCTTCTCTTTGATAATGAATGCACTTCCCCCACCAGCACTCTGTTGCCAGATGAAAACACCTCACTCGCATTTAACATCGTCATTTATGCAAGCCTCTCCACCCTTCTACGGAAGTACTTAATCACCTTGTAAATATTATTCTGCTTTTCCGCCCTTACATACTTTTTACTTGTATGCTTTACGAACATCAATCAAATTTTTGCCTATTTGTTTCATGAACATTAATAAAGTTCTTACTTTGTTTGTTTCGCAAACATTAATACAATTTTTAGCAGCTTCGAAAAGGAGCAAGTACACAATTTATTTAAAATTCCCTCCCAAAAGATTTCTTCATTTAAAATTTATCAAAAATAGAAATGAATATCTTTGGAAAGCGAAAACCAAGTTATGATTTAGACATAATTAATACAATAAAACTACGTTTTTATTAAATGATACTTACAATTAGGTTTAACTTGCAGTTCAAAGATTGAAATAAACTTGAAATAATATTGTTAAACAAAGTTTTAAAAGAATAATATTGTAGTAAAGTAAGTTTTACGTTTAAACTATTTTTCCATTGGTTTTTTACCTCGTAATGAAGCGCACATGCCAAGTTTTTCTATTGTTAATCCCTAATTTATTGTTAATTGCTAGGGCGAGTTAAATCGAGATATCTTTAAATGAAAACTTGACTTTCTTGTATGGTATCTATATTTTTTTGTTGTATCTCAATGCTGTTGGAGAATCCAACTGCCACTTAGCAGATTTTTTTACATTGTAATTCAAAAATGAAGAAATTATTTTGGCAGATTTAATGATTCCGAGGTCAATATTTCCCTTAAATTTGCGCTGACTCCGAAAAGTTGCGATATATTTTTACTTAAAGGGGAAAGATTGCCAAAATTGCACACTCTGAAAGTAAATTTCTGTCAGTATGAAAGCAGCAAATTATTTTTGACTTTTCAGCACTTTTTTGTGCTGCTTAGTTTTCAAGCCTCTGTGACGCTGTCAGGTTTTTGGGATCAGTAACATTTTCTCAAAAATATTTTTTTTACATTGTAACTCCGATAAATGCGTGTTCCAATCGAAAATTCAACAGCAAACGATTCTCTTTTTGACGTAGCAATAACAGTTTCGTTATAAAGCACTGCGTTACGACGAGCAAAAGTGGAAAAGGACGGTGCGGCGTTAAAATTTCTCGCACGTTTCGCTCTAGCGGTGCAACCGAGATGGCTCTCTCTGACTGACAATAAGATTTTCAATATAAGCCGGGAATATGGCGGATATTCGGCCGAGCTGCAGCTGCTTTTCCGGCAATAATCGAAAAAGTTTGCCGACAGCCAAAGATGTTGGCTGCCATGCCAAATGCAGTCACATTGTCAACTGACTTGCCATTGAACGCAAATTCCAAGATATGATATCCTGGAAATGAGATTTTTCACTTTTCTATTTTAACTCTTTTGTTTTTAACATTAAATGGCCCTCGTCTAATTAAATGACCAGTTTTAAAATTCGGTTTAACTGTTTACCTTTCTTGTTCTTGTTAAAAATAAAAATGAAAGTGTATAATTTTTATTCTCGTCCAACAAACATTTAAAAAAATTGTACATACATCGGTTAAGTCGAGTACTTCTTCTTTTTCGAAATTTGTAAACATCAAAGTGTATAATTTTATTGCTACTATTTAAATCCTATTTTGTACATCAATTTTAATATAAATTATTATTTTCAATTAATTGAAAATAATAATCGTAATCTTATTCAGCACCGCAATGGTCGCAATAGCAGAAAATTGCGTTTCAGTCACAAACTGCTGAAGATTAATTCATATTTATTCATATCGAGAGACTTAAGATGTTGTTTTTTTAAAAATGCCGATATTTAGGATAGACATTTTTACTGATATGCGTTTTTATATTAATAATATGAAAATAGAATTTTTATTCTGAAAAGTAAATCATACACAACACCCTTCTTATTTAGAAAACGTAAATATAAGCATATTAGCTTCTTTTCGTACTTTCCACCAATTCGTAATTAGATTACTACCCGACAATAAATAGTAGCAGTATTTTCTAAAAGTTGTCTGCATTATTTCCAGATTTACCAGTGCTAAAAAAATTCTAAACGTTATCAAGATTTATCTGCATTTATACAACATAAAGATTTTACCCAAAGGAATATAAAAAGAGACTATAAATTTATAGAATTAATAATTTGTATATTTCTATAAAAGTCAAACAGATTTCACAAATTCAAATATTTCAGAAATGAGAAAAAAGCATAACTAAAATACCGTAATAAGAGTCAGAAGATTTCTTAAAGCAAAACGTTTGAAAATTGCGTGCTAAGTATAAATAAATGTTAAACAAACCATTCTGAGACGTTGGCGATGATGCACGTGGTAGTAACGAACAATAGCAGGAGAACGTACGAGCGATCGAAGGGTTCCTCGAGCGCGGCATAATAATGCGGAATATAAATTTCATAGGCTCGAAAACTCTGCCGGCGACGTTTATCGGGAAAAATATAGATGTGCGCTCGACTATTGACCATGAATATCATTAAGGCGCGCGCCGACTATGTGCGAGGAATACCTTACGCTCCCAGAGCATTTCACTCCTCCAGCAATTAATAATTCCTTGGAATTTCAATTAGTGAATAAAAGCAGCCAGTTTTTCCATCTATTGCTATTATATTTCACTGTCTTTTATATTAACAATGATAATACAAATGTTGAAGGGCATTTTTTGATTTTAATGACAATGACAAAAGAAGCAAGGAGCTGTTTACTGATGAAAAAAACAGTAAATAATATTCTATAAAATATGTTATCGTATTATTTTATTTTCTATTGTAACCATAAAGTATAATTTTATGTACTATATCTTTATTTAGCATTATAGTTCATTGCAGATTAATAATTCCTTGGAATTTCAATTATAGTGAATAAAAGCCGCTAGTTTTTCCATCTATTGCTATTATATTTCACTATCTTTTATATTAACAATGATAATATAAATACATATACTATGTTGAAGGGCATTTTGTGATTGTAATGATAATGACAATTTAAAAAAAGCAAGAAGCAGTTCGATGATAAAAAAACTGTAAATAATATTCTATAAAATGTGTCAGCGTATTATTTTATTTTCTATTGTAACCATAAAGTATAATTTTATATACTATATCTTTATTTAGCATTATAGATCATTGCAGATTAATAATTCCTTGGAATTCAAATCAGTAAATAAAAACGGCAATTTTTCCATTTACTGGAATTATAGTTCACTGTTTTTTATACTAGTAATGATAATAGAGATATAATATGTTGAATGGTATATTTTTATTTGAATGATAATAACAATAAAAATTAAAAGAAGCAAAGAGCAGTTCAGTGATAAAAGAAACAGTAAATAATATTCTATAAAATGTATCAGTGTATTACTTTATTTTCTAGTAACATAGTATATTGCAAGCATAAATTATAAATTTATATATATTTTTATTCAGCATTACAGTTTACTGCAAATTAATAATTCCTTGGAATTTAAATCAGTGAATAAAAACATCAATTTTTTCCATCTATTGCTATTACATTTCACTGTCTTTTGTATTAATAATGATGATACAAATATAATATGTTGAATGGCATTTTATGATTTTAATGACAATGACAAAAGAAACAAGGAGCAGTTCAGTAATAAAAGAAACTATCAATAATATTTTATTATTTAATAATATTACTTTATTTCCTAAGTAACATATTATATTGTAACCACCAACTATAAATTGATATGTATATATATATATCTGTATTTAACATCACTGTTAATTGCAAGTTGTTTAACTTCGAAAGCATATCGCTCGAGCGGTGCAATCAGTGTATTGTGAAGGAGCAGAGAGCCGGCGCGCCACCTTCAAAATACATCTTATAGACGTCGGTACGATCTACGATTGAGAATCAAGCACGATTAAGTAGCTTGCATATACAAACTCTCCGCTCCGCCGGGAACTTCGTCCCGAAGTTCGGCGTTCCTGCCGCTTAAACTTCGTCGGGCGCTCCTCTCGCTGAATACGTTAATCAAAGGATATTCGGCAATAAGGGCGAATGGACCAAGGCATTGAAATCGGAAATGAAGTTAGCTCCGATTCCAATATCAGGATCGAAGTGCGACCTCGAATTTGATTAAAGTATTTATGCAAGTGCTGCGAGTAGACCGCGGACGTTTGTCGAGAATAATCCGAGCTGTGTACAGCATCCGACAGAATAGTTGTCACAGTCTATAAAATAGCCGTCAAATAGAAAGTAAAATCATCCGCTGTGACTTTAAAAGACGCAGTTTAGTCGCAGCCTCCTAAAAAAGTCAAAGTACAGGTGGATTCACTTGCCTTTGAATCACCACTGTCGAGCATACACTGTTGCATATAAAATCATAACCTAGAAATTTCAAAAATTGATGAAATTGAAAGAGTTGAATGAAAGAATGTCATTGTTTAATAAAATTTGAATTATATCGAATAAGTGCATTCATATAATTCAAATACTGCTTTTTATAAGGGTTCAAATTAAATCCAAAGTATACAAAAACAGTCAAAATTTGTTATAGGAGATGGAAAAGTTCGCAATTTCTTCAATTATATTTCTATGTTCCTGATATTTGGATAAGTGATTGTATGTCAACAATTTTAAATACATTTTCTCAAAGCTTCAGTTACTTGCTTAATGAAAATCAACTTTCGCATAAATAGCAGCAGTCGAACGATAACACGCCTAACCTATAAATAATGTATTTCAATTATCGGGGCAATTCATTGTGTCACTACTCAGCCGAGAGTCAACATTGCGATAGCCATTGAATAGAACGAGGGCTTGCAAAAAGAAGGCAAGCAAACAAAACGCGCACCGGTAAATAATGAATGACTGGCATTGTCAGTGGAAATCGATCGCGCGCCACTTTCCAGCACAGAAGGAAAGAGCGGTCGAGCCGGGCTTTAATTAGACGGTACTTCGCTCTAATCGTACCTGCCTGTCTTTTTCCTCGTTAAGCATTTCACCGGAAGGCAGTGTTGAGAGAGGGTTTATCTGACTTACAATCGCCTCTCGATGCACGAGCCTCCCTCGCCACTTAAGCCTGACCCACACGGATACCAGGCATCCCGCTTTCTTCCTCTTCTCCATATCAGACTAATTGCTCAAATTACATTTCTATAGTGATATACAATGACTAATAAGTATTTTATTCATAGAAGAATATAATACGAATGCCAGAAATAATATTATCCAATTTATATTTCTATACCAACTTAATATCTATTTCAAATGTCTTTAATTTTAAAAATAACTACTAGAAAAATATGATACTACTTGTTTAAACTGCTTTTAGTTTAAGGAAGTACTTATAAAAGAATACAATATGATTATTAGAAATAATATTCAGCCACTTAAGCCTCACCCACACGGATACCAGGCATCCCGCTTTCTTCCTCTTCTCCATATCAGACTAATTGCTCAAATTATATTTCTATTGTGATATACAATGACTAATAAGTATTTATAACAGAATATGATACGAATATCAGAAATAATATCATCCAATTTATACATATTTCTATACTAATGTAATATCTATTTCAATTATGTTTAATTTTAAAAATAACTAGTGGAAAAATATGATACTACTTGTTTCAACTGCTTTTAATTTGAGTAAGTACTTATAAAAGAATACAATGTGAATATTAGAAATAATATTCGATTACTTAAGCCTGACCCACACGGATACGATGCATCTCACTTTCTTCCTCTTGTCCATATCAGACTAATTGCCTAAATTATATTTCTATTGTGATATACAATGACTAATAAGTATTTATAACAGAGTATAATACGAATACCAGAAATAATATCATCCAATTTATATTTCTATACTAATGTAATATCTATTTCAATTCTTCTTAATTTTAAAAATAACTAGTGGAAAAATATAGTACTACTTGTTTCACCTGCTTTTAATTTAAGTAAGTACTTATAAAAGAATACAATGTGAATATTAGAAATAATATTCGATTACTTAAGCCTGACCCACACGGATACGATGCATCTCACTTTTTTCCTCTCGTCATATATCGGACTTATAACTCAAGTTATATTTCTATCGTGATATGTATAATAAGTGGTATAATATAGTAATTAATAAGTAGTTATAAAAGAATGCGATATGAATATCAAAAATAATATTATCGAATTTATATTTCTACACCAATGTACTATCTATTTCAATTATTTTTGATTTCACAAATTACTTGTAGAAAAATATAATACAAATATTAGAAGTAATATTCAGTGACTTAACTTACCCAACAAGGATCCCGTCAGTTCCGTTTATATTCCATCTTATTCTCATTGGATTCCTTTTCCAATTTATATTTTTATACTAATACATATGTATTTTTTGTATTTACTATTAAATGCATAACATCCATAACCTTAACATCCGTTATTTCTTCTTTATGATATTAGATTTGAAATATTATTTGCAGTGTATTAAATCTCAAATATTAAATTGGTCCGATGGTAATAAAATATGGTAATACAACAACTCAAAGAATAATTGCTTTTGCTCTAGCAGACAAATAGTTTAATGCACACAAAATCTTTTACCGAATTCAAAATACAAAAGAATTCAAAACTGACTAGAGCTTTATTCTTCTCTACTAACTACAATATTGAACCACTTAATGTTGCTCTAAAATTTTAAATAACAGTATTGTGAAATTGGAATTTGATCGAAATTTCGTATAACAATTGCTCCAAATTTTTCAAAAACAATTGTCAATGCCAGCTGCTCTAGATTTTCCAAAAACAATTTCCAATAACAGTTGCTCTAAATTTTCCAAAAACAATTTCCAATAACAGTTGCTCTAGATTTTCCAAGAACAATGTCCAATAACAGTTGCTCTAGATTTGCCAAAAACAATTTCCAATAACAGTTGCTATAAATTTCCCAAAAACAATTTCCAATAACAGTTGCTCTAAATTTTCCGAAAACAATGTCCAATAGCAGTTGCTCTAGATTTTCCAAAAACAATTTCCAATAACAGTTGCTCTAGATTTTCCAAAAACAATTTCCAATAGCAGTTGCTCTAGATTTCCCAAAAACAATTTCCAATAACAGTTGCTCTAAATTTTCCGAAAACAACGTCCAATAGCAGTAACAGTATTACTTGACTTCAGCCGGAAGCGATGAGCTCTGGTCCGTGTGGAGGGAGCTTTACGTGCCTCCGCTTCAGCACGTGGTGTGCGCTGGGCGTTCGGGATAGCCCGCAACCGGTGCCGAAGCTGAAATATCAGATTCGTCGTTACTGTTTGCAATTTACTGTACGATTAAGTGGCATGCCAACGAGATCTCGAGAACTCGAAAGCCGTAGTTACGCTTGGCACATATGTGTCTGTTTGTGTGTGTGTGCGTAGGTAATGTGGAGACGCGCGCGCGGAGATGTGGTGAGAGCGGAAGTGGCCAGGCCGAAGTGAATGCAAGCTCTAAATGCGAGCACACGGTAAAGGTTTCGCCTTATCTCGAATCACCGGTTTAGTCACGCTTGCCTCGAAGACGCTTTTGCGCCTCCGGCAGGAGAACGGCTTTAACTTTATAGCGGAAAGTTTGCCCGAGCCAGCGAGCCGCCCTGCTTCAATTCCCGCGTGGACGTGCTTAAGGAGAGTTATCTCTGTTTAACGATACGCCCGGCCAACTCCTTCTAATTAGACACCTCGAAATTCCATAATGAACTTATCGCCTGAAAGTGGGGGCCTTCATTTTCGAACCCTTCACCTGTCGCGCTTGTCGAAAAATAGCGAAAGAAAGCCCTTGAAATTTCTTTGTAATTGAAAGTAGTCCTGTTTCTGATATGAACGCAAAAAGGAAAGATTTCGCACACATTCAGTGTAATATAATTGAATTAATAATTGAATTGAATTGGAAGTCTGACACGCAACAAAAGAGATTCATAAATAAAGTCTTAAAAATACTAGTTTTCTAGTAAAAGATAGAGTTCTACAATTTTGTGTGCGCCTTTGTTTATTCCTAAAAATTTATTTATAGTTGTGATAATTAAAATAACTCCTTGATTTCTGAACAATAATAATAACTACTCCAATGATTATCAAATGTATTCAAAATACCATATTAAAAATAATGGTTTTTCGAAAAATATAATTATTTGTCTACAATAAATACGACTCTATAAAGTTACAATTTAATCAGCTTGTCGACATCGAAGAAAAGAGGTTTATAAATAAAGTTTTAAAAATACTAGTTTTCAGTCAGATTCCAAAAATATTTTATTTATTTATAGCTGTGATAATTAAAATACCTCTTTCGTTTGTAAACAGTAATAATAGCTACTTGAGTGATTGTGAATAAATGTATTAAAAATATCGTATTACAAATAATGATAATTCAATGAAATATAATTATTTGTCTACCATAAATACGACTTTATAAAGTTATAATTTAATCAGGTTGTCGACACAGAACAGAGATTTATAAATATATAAATATAGTTTTAAAAATACTAGTTTTTAGTCAAAGATCCCAAAAATATTTTACTTATTTATAGCTGTGATAATTAATATAATACTTGATTAAAAATAACTCTTTCATTTGTAAACAGTAATAATAGCTACTCCAATGATTATCAGTAAATGTAACAAAAATACCATATTACAAGTAATGTTCTTTCAAGAAATATAATTATTTGTCTGCAGTAAACAGGACTTCACAAAGTTACAATTTAATGAGCTTCTCTTTTGGATTGATTTACAATAAATTATTACACGGAAAGAGTAAAGGTATTTATAATGACAAGACAGGTTCGATAACACACAGACACACAGACGCACAGACACGAGGATCTCGTAATGTGTGGATCGGAACGGGGGAGAGTAATAAGATAGGAAGAACGAACATACCGTTATAGCCGACGGCACTCGTTGTCCTGCCTTGTTTTTCCCGGCATTCGGCCCTGTTTTGTTTCCCCGCGCCTCGCTTTATTTTGCTTTTATCAGGCTTCGTGTAAACACAAAAGCGAACGAATGCAAATTCGCGACACGTTAATGAATCATCAACGGGAAATTGCGCCTTCCATCCTTTCAATATGGGTCCATTAAGATAACGAGGGCGCCGATCCAATATGAAATATCGCTCGCAAGGATGCACTGTATTTTCTGTCATGGTTTTAACCCTCCTATGGTCTTCGATTCAACAGTATGTTTCAAGCCTTCGGCAACAAATGATACAAATAGAGGAAATTCGTTGTTTTAATTTGCGATTTAAGAACAAAGTAAAGGAAACATCGAAGTATCTTATTTTAGAGTATGTTTTATATCGGAAAGAGGTTATGTGCGTGCTGAACTGCACATTAAGGTACTTTGAAACATTAAAAAATACTATTGTTTGTATTCAAATTGTGTCGAAAATATGGTAAGTTGAACCTTGTTAAAGTTACGACTGTTATTTTTATTTTTTTAAAAAAACTAATAATTTTGTAGGGTAATATATGTAATTGTTATACGAAAAAGGTACAGGGTGAGTCACTTGCCTTTGAATCAACACCAAAAATTGGATATTTTCGAGGATCGAAAATAGGTGAAAACCTAAACTTTAAGCTGTAGCTCTGAAATTTATAACACATCTTCCTTAATGCAAGAGGAGACTCCCCACCAAATTTCAGCCCCGGAAAATGTCGGGAAGTCCATAAAATATGGGAAGAACCAGTGAAAATTCCGAAAAAATCGAACTTTAAAGGCAGTTTTTTTAGTGTTTTCGACAGAAATCCGGACTTTTTTCGACGGATTTCTTGTTTTCTATCCGTTTTCATTCATAAACAATCGATTCCTGAAGAAAAAACCCGAGTTCGGGGACCTTCGAAAAATCGTGAAAAAATCTGAAGGGGTACCCCTTAAGAAAAATTGGCCGAAAAAAAAATTTTGATCTAGGGCTCTGGAATTTTTATGGTATCTTCCTTGATGCAAAAAAACATTACCCGCCAAATTTCAGCCCCGGGGAAGGTCGGGAGGTACACCAAAAAAAATAAAAACCGTTATAAATGAGCAAAAATGGACTTTTCTGGACGGTTTTTCGACCCGTTCTCGTTGCAAATCCGGACTTTTTTTCACGGATTCTTTGTTCTCTATCCACCCTGATACGAAAACAATCAAAATATCCCGGGTTCGGCCGATTTTGAGAAACTTGAAAAAATTGAGTATTTTCGAGGGTCGAAAATAGGTGAAAACCTAAACTTTGAGCTAGGGCTCTGAAATTTATATCACTTCTTCCTTGACGCAAGGACACATTCTCCACCAAATTTCCGTCCCGGGGAAGGTCGGGAAGTCGACCAAAAAAAATAAGGGCTAGGAGAGTTCTGATTCAAAGGCAACTGAATCACCCTGTACATATAAAAGAAAGA
The DNA here is from genome assembly GCA_910591665.1 of Ectemnius continuus. Taxonomy (NCBI): domain Eukaryota; kingdom Metazoa; phylum Arthropoda; class Insecta; order Hymenoptera; family Crabronidae; genus Ectemnius; species Ectemnius continuus. The sequence continues at coordinate 4,709,063 of OU342856.1, forward strand.
TGATCCTAGATGGGGACACGTGCGGATGATATCGCGGCAGTTCCCATTTCAGCTCCCCCTTCGATATCTGGTACGGTCTGCAACTATCGCGCTGGCCGTAGTGTGCGCGTAACATATGCACGAAATGTCCGAGCGCCATGGAGTGTTCATGTTCGCAGAGTAGCATGGCCAATGTTATTAGAGTCTGGTGAGAGGGTGTGCTGATTTCATTGCTAATAAAAGTGACAGCATCAGTGTCGAGCATCACTTGGGTGTTAAATGCAATATCTATTCGGCACCGGTGGAAACATAAATTAGCAATTTTCAAAAGTTATCTTTTTAAGACAAGTTAAAGATATACAATATTCATGTTTAAGATATAAAACATTAACATATAATCATGTTTAAAGATACACAACAATCATTTTTGCAATAGAACATGTTTAAATAAATTAAACATATTCGTGATTCTTTTTTTATGAAATTAAATAACAGTAAATAAATCAAATCTTTCTGATAAATCTAATAATAGTCGACTTTGCATTAATTTTGTATTGATTCCTCAAACCACTATTTCGTAAAGTATCAATTAATCATTAATTCGATAGCTTCTTGATAAGTTTCTAACATTTTATTGTGAATGAAAATAATGAAACCGACTTTGGTGAAAAAAAGTATGAATTTCTATTTCTACTATAAAGTGCATGTAGAATTTACTATTTATTCCCTTATTACTAGTTAATTACAAGTTCATTTACAATGAAATTCTTAAGACACACATCAATGAATAATACTACCAATGGTAATAATTTTCTTGATTATTATAATTGTATTAATAATAATACGATTAAAAATCACACATTAAGCCACTCTGTGCGTGATACGAATCAGTGATTCAAAAGGAAATGTAAATGTAAAATGAACGCAATTAAGTAAATTAAGTGTGAAATTAATTCTGTCGAAGAACTGAAATAAATACAAAAGTAATTCGTGTAATTCAACAAACAGACTCTCATTGGTTCCATATAATTGAGTTAGCCTGCAATTGCTATAAGTCAGTGGTGCAGAATAAAACATAAATCGAAAACACGAGTGATTAATTAACTGGGCAGTGAATAAATTCGTGGCAAAATGGAGGGACATTTTTTAATAATAATTCGATCGATTTGAAGAGGCTGCGAGTGGTTGCTGTTCATAAAGCGGACGATGTCGCCAATAAAACCGAGATAATAGCGGCAAAAACATTTCCGTTGCCAACTCAAAAATTGTGTTATCGCTGCATTTATTCAAAGGGCAGCGGCGCATTAAACCAACGCTATCTTTTCGATCCCATCTGCACGCGTGTTGCCCATATTTTCGACAGATTCGTAATGCCCGCCCAACCCCGCTACACTCCAACCCCATTTTACATCTGCACGCACACTTTTCTAAAGCTACTTTCACGTAATACCGAACGTCCACGAACCGGTCGACCAAGCTTTTATGAATTTTGCCAGCAATTCACAATGAGCTTGCAATTCTGCAATGATAAATCAATATTACTTTATAATAATACGTGTTGTGTATACACTTAACCTTAAAAACGCGCATTTGTATGCTTATTTATTTACTCAATTTATACTTATTTTTATACTTAATTACACTTAGAATTAAAATATGTAAAGAGGAAAACTTTAAACTTGATTAATTCGACAAGAAAATATGAAACCAAAGATTTGAGACAGTTTTCTGTTTCACCTAACCTGTATTTCAAATCAAACATGTACGTTTTGAATACTCCATGACGAGTTATAAAAGATATAAATATAAAACAAATATAAATGGTGAACCACGACATACAAATTTAATACCAAAACAATTATTTTAAGGTTCGAGATTTGAGTATTTAAAATAAATTAAATAAAATAAATTGAATTTAGTATTCAAATTCTTAGACACTATTTGTATACTTAATTACAGTTAGAATTCAAATAAGTAAAAGGGAAAACCTGAAACTTGATTAATTTGAGGAAAAATGTAAAACCAAATATTTGAAAAAGTTTTCTGTTTTACCTAAATGTTATTTCAAACCAAACATGTACGTTTTGAATTTTCCATGACGAGTTATAAAAGATATAAATATAAAACAAATATAAATGGTGAACCGTCACATACAAATTTAATACTAAAAAAATTATTTCAAGGTTCAAGATTTGAGGATTGAAAATAAAATAAATAAAATAAATTCGATTTAGTATTGAAAATCCTTATTGTCGCCGGGCCGGCCGACGCCGGTGTAGTGTGAACAGACGCGAGCTTAACCGCTCGCCGAATATTCTGCCAAAATGTCCGGTGCGTGGTGTCGTTATCAGAGAATTTACTAGCGATTCCACCTTTTTCTGGACTCGAGCCTAGTGAAACGCGAGTACAAATGCACTCCCACACAAGGAAAGTGTATTGCGTCGGATGATTTCACACACGCATGCCCGCCGCCGGCACTAACACCCGCACTCCCCCTAAAAGCCGAGCTTAGAGGACTTAACAATCCGCATTTCACGTAATCTCGCATGAATCTTCATCGTTTGCGCTCCCAGCGCCCTCTGCGGGACACTCGCCCTGCTTGTATACGTGTGCCACGCACACATTTCTCCGCAGACTAAGTCCTTGTAACGCGCACGCTGATCCAGCATGCGTGTACAGGGTGATTCAGTTGCCTTTGAAACACCACTTTCGAGCATACACTGTTCCATAGAAAATCATTAGAAATAATCTAGACATTTCAATTATACTCAATTGTTGCGCAATATTTATCTGCATTTTATGCATTTAGACTTTTACATGTTTGGGTTATGTTAACTCGCACATGACATTTGACCCTGCAGAAGGCAGTTATATGTAATATTCCCCTATAAATGTAATATAATAAAATATTGTCTCCTTACGTTGCTAGCCATTCGGAGAAGTCGATGCTAAAACTTGGTAAAATATTCGCTCCAACAGATTACATAATTTAATAGAGTCTATTGTTAAACAGAGAATATATGGTATAATTAAATAGATGTCTAGTAAAAGTGGGGTTAGGAGAGTTCTGATTCAAAGGCAACTGAATCACCCTGTATAATATGTATTAAATGTTATGAAAATCGCTAGCAAACGTTTTCAAAATAGTAATTTTCTAATAGGTTATAATTAGATTGCAGATTATTATACAAGTTCATGGATATGTAAATATGAAAACTGTGCCAAGAATGTTGAATATTCTTTTCATACAAACCACACAACGAATTCTCAACTCGTCCGGTTTTGTCAGACACTATTGATTTTTCAGAATCCAAATGTACCGCATTTGCATAAACATATTCAGTCAAAGTGTAACACTTTCAAGCCTTTGAAAGATTTATGTAAATGTTTTGAATTTTAATAATAATTTTGAAAATTATTGCCCAGCAGAGCAATAATTTTCCTCGAATCTTCCTCACTCTCTTCATTGGAAAACTCGACGATTTTCAAATTGGTACACAAATTAAAACAAGACAGAGGAATTTCAATAAAACCGAAATTTGCCGAGTGAACAAAAAATGTAAAACCAAATATTTGAAAAGTTTTCTGTTTTACCTAAATGTTATTTAAAGTCACAAATATACGTTTTGAATATTCCATGACGAGTTACAGAAAATATAAATATAAAACAAATATAAATAGTGAACCAGGACATACAAATTTAATACCAAAACAATTATTTTAAGGTTCAAGATTTGAGGATTTCAAATAAATTAGTATTGAAATCGAATTCTCGAATTCTCATCACTTTCTTCATTGGAAAACTCGACGATTTCCAAATTGGTACACAAATTAAAAGAAGACAGAGGAATTTCAATAAAACCGAAATTTGCCGAGTGAACAAAAAATGTAAAACCAAATATTTGAAAAAGTGTTCTGTTTTACCTAAATGTTATTTAAAATCACAAATGTACGTTTTGAATATTTCATGACGAGTTATGGAAAATATAAATATAAAACAAATATAAATAGTGAACCACGACATACAAATTTAATACCAAAACAATTATTTTAAGGTTCAAGATTTGAGGATTTAAAATAAATTAGTATTGAAATCGAATTCTCGAATCTTCATCACTTTCTTCATTGGAAAACTCGACAATTTTCAAATTGGTACACAAATTGAAACAAGACAGAGGAATTTCAATAAAACCGAAATTTGCCGAGTGGCCGAAGCAGCAGCAGTGGGAAAAGCGTGGGAAGTGAAAAGATGTTGAGTCATCATTGTGGGATAAATGACTGCTTGAGCGTTGATGTGTGTGCTTTTCTCATTGGGGAGTGCAATACATCGACACATCCTGAAACACGGAGAAACAAAGGCCAGAGGTGATTCTCGACTCTCCACGCTCTGATGAGAAACGAAGATTAGGGAAACAAAGAGAGAGATTTTCTGGTTGGACAGCAAAAACAAACAGAGCGTTCTTTTAAAGGGGCAAATGAAAGTGCAGACTCCGCGCTCCTTTTATTTCCTGTTACTTTAATTCCCGGTGAACTCGCCTTTTTCATACTGCAATACCGTAAAAGCATTTAATGGAAACCATGAAAAATGACGGGAAAATCTTTCCCCTCAAATATTTAAGACTCGCTACTTTATGGAATATTTTATACAATCCTGAGATGTTAAAAATTGTAAGTATTATAAAACACTCCCTATATTAAATATTAAATGTTGTGCCTCTGTGTTAAATATTAAAATAATAAGTTTAACATTTAATATTTAATTATTACTGTTCCTTTCTCCCTAAATTTCTAAATAAACATAAAAACTGAAATTACCTGCAAATGCAAGCTTTACAAAATATTTATACATTTTTTACGCTCTTAAATAATAATTTGTTAAGACGCAGGTTTCGCAGTTAGAAATAAATCTCGGCTCTGGTAAATGCGATGTAACTAAGTCAGCAAATGTAATGTCGGCGCAATGTAAAAAGTGTCGACACATTTTACACCCAAGAAATGTTTACCCATGTTTTTTTCTATCTTCAAGTAAGAGTTTGTTGAGAGGCTGACTTTACAGTTAGAAATAAACATCGTCCCCGTTAAATATAATACTAAAATTACATATGAATGTAAGTGCGACGTTTAAAAAATATTTCTACCTTTTTGCAAGCAAAAAAGGTTTATTAATGTTTTTATATTTTTGTATAGGAATGTATTAAGAATCTAACTTCAGAGTTAAGAAGTAAATATCGACGTTCCACGTCGCGTGAAATGGATACGTGTCGAGTGGAAAGTACTAATTTAGATCTAAACAATAAGAAGAATTAAATATTTATACATTTTTATGTTCTTGAATATGAATTTATTAAGAGGTTGACTTTACTGTTAGAAATAAATATCGTTACTGTTAAATATAATACTAAAATTATATACCAATGTAAGTGCGACGTTTAAAAAATATTTATACAATCTGCAGGCAAGAAATGTTTATTCATATTTTTATATTTTCGTACAGGAACGTATTAACCCTTTGACAGAGTATGTCGCCTTTTGTGCTACGACACATGTGTGGGCGTCTTAAATAAAATATGCTTTTACGCTGCCGATTTGATTGTTTTTGAATATCTCATGGCTTGCATCATAACAAATCAATTTAATAAACTATTTATAGCAAATTATTATCCACTAAAAACATAATAAAGAATATTCAGCGACCTTAAACCTTTAACTTTTGCCATCGTCATTTGGCGATTGATTTTAACACTGCCATTTCATAATAATAAAAAGATTCTTCCTTATATTACGATGTTTGTTAAATTAACAATAAAAAAATTTCGAATCTACAAGTTTTCCCGTGCAGAGAGTGAAATATGAAATTGCGCACTTAAAACTTTTGTCACACCTTGTTAAAAATGTTTATTAACGTTATCTTTGTCGAAATAAATATGTCTGTGAATAGATGAACGTGTTAAAGGGTTAAAAACGTCAATACTGAAATTATCCAATAAATATAACAACCATTTTTTCTGTGACAAAACTAGCACGAATGGCACGAGAAGTTCATTTTCTCCACACACTGCGAAAGGGTTGAAAGCCCAACTTGAGAGTTAAGAAATAAACATCGGCGCTCCAAGTCGCGTGAAATGGATACGTGTCGAGTGGAAGGACTAATCAAGATCTAAACAATAAGGAGGATTATTAGTCTTGCTTGGGGGCCAGCAGGTGGAGATTTGGAGTGTGATTTTGCATTTCGTGCTGTCGCGCCCGCATTCCGACTCCTCGCCGCGCGGATAATGTTACCTTAGAATAATGAGTGCGCTTCTTCGATAAGACAGAATGATGAACAACGTGGTGCTTCGCGTGTGGCTTTAAATTTCAAATTTAACTGCGCGAGTTTCTCTTGAGCTTATCAAAGTCGAGCTGCAATCGCGCCAATTAGTCACTCCCTTTTTCGATAATCCCCAACGTGTTTTTCTTTTATTTTGAATTTATTTATTTGGAAACGATGCCTTTTTATTTCCCATGTTTTGTACTTTGTACAGTTTAAGGGTTTCAGACTAAAAATTTGAAAGTAGAAATGTTTACTCTTTACTCTACGCACATTGTTTTTGGATTTCGAAATATTTGAGTAACTTTTGTACCATTATGTTTAAATTGGCTGTCTTAATTATAAAGTTTCAGTTTCCTTTATTATAAGAAAACAAAAAATTGCTCTTTGTTGCTTTCGCGAGGGCAACTTTGATGTTTCTGTTACCAGCGACAAACACTGCTATATGACGCTGAGCAACAATAAACAAGTTTGTCATTATTGTTTCAATAAAAGTACACCACAAATATTTCTGTCACCACCGAGAAAAATCGCTCACACTATGTCGGCGTTAACTAAAATAACAACACGTGTAATAAACAAAAACCTAAACAAAGGATCAAGCAACAAGTTCCACGTTGAATTTCTCTTTGTTGCTTTCGCGAAGGCAACTTTGATGTTTCTTTGATCATCAATCTTTCATGTTTCACAATAAAGAACAAGTTCGTCATTATTGTTTCAATAAAAACACACCACAAATATTTCTGTTCATTTCTGCTCACACCATATCGGCGTTAACCAAAATAACAACACGTGTAATAAACAAAAACCTAAACAAAGGATCAAGCAACAAGTTCCACGTTGTTGCCTCAATAAAAATACACCTTCAAATGGCGCGAGGGGATGGAAAAGCTATTCGAAGTGGAAGCAAACCGAATGGAAATGGTAAAACAGATAAATCGGAATTGTGCATGGTGCGTTCTTGTATTGACATTGGGGATAATCCTTGCGGGCTTCCGTCATCCTATAGAAACGCCACTGGCCTCGATAAACTATGCAAGCATGGATCGGTCATGTTGTTATTAAACATCATCGGCACTGTCCATCGGAAAGCGGTGGGAATCCGCCAGTTATGTTACACACCATGTATTTCACCGCACAGCAGCTCTCCGACAACGAATTCTATAGGTTATGGTTTCTCTCCATGTCATCCGCTCAACGCTCGATTTGTTCCGATATACTTGTTTTGTGAATGTTTCACTTTTCCTTTCCTTTTTCTATGTATTTCGTCGTCAAATTGAAGTATGGTTATTGTTTTATTTATTAACAGTATTTACCTAATTTGGTGATAATTATTAAGAAGTTGTTCTAACAAAATTGCAATAAAATTCACCGTTCGATTTGTTCTGATACTTGTTTTGTAAATGTCTCATTATGTCTCGTTTTTTATATACTTTGTCGCCAAGCTGAAGTGTGATTATTATCTCATTTATTAGTAGTATTTATTTAATTTGGTAATGATTATCAAGAAATTGTTTTACCAAAATTGCAATAAAATCCACGACTAACTGAGTATTATATCTTTGTATAGAAACGAAGTATCAAAGTTTTACGATTTGTGTTAGTATAGTTGATTTACCATTCGATTTGTTCCGATATACTTGTTTTCTAAATGTTTCACTTTTCCTTTCCTTTTTCTGTGTATTTCCTCGCCAAGTTGAAGTATGGTTATTGTTTCATTTATTAGTAGTATGTACTTAATTTGGTGATAATGATTAAGAAGTTGTTTTTATAGAATTACGATACAACGAGTATTGTATCTTTGTGTAGAAACAAAGTATTAAACTTTAATAATTTCTATCAATGTCATCCATTCAACGTTCGATTTGTTCCGATGTACATACTTGTTTTGCAAGTACATTTCACTTTTTATTTCGTATTTTATATACAATACTTTGTCGCCAAGTTGAAATATGGTTATTGTTTCATTTATTAGCAGTATTTACTTAATTTCATAACATTTATCAAGAAATTGTTTTAACAAAATTGCGATAAAATCTACGAATAACTGAGTATTATATCTTTGTGTAGAAACAAAGTATTAAGATTTTATGGTTACTGTCAGCCTAGTTGATTTACCGTTCGTTTTGTTCCGATGTACTTGTTTTGTACAATAAATGTTTCATTTTGTCTCACTTTTCAAATACTCTGCCGCCTAATTGAAATATGAATATTCTTTAATCTATTATCTAATAATTACTCAGTTCAATAATAATTATTATCTTTAAAAACTAAGTCGTGCAATTCATAAAGTATGAAAAGTTAGCTTTACAACCAAAGAAAATCGCATATCAAATAATTTGATATTATTTGTATTGGCACTTGGTTGACAGTGGGAGGTTTTTCACGAAAAAGAGTTGTTCGGGTACGCGCGTTCGGCTTGACAGTGGCGCAGGGCAGCGCAAACGAGTCGTCATCGAGGAAATGAAAGGCAGCAGAAATGCCATCTCCTCGGCTGTCAGGGTGAAATCGAGCGTAAATTCGACTCAGGCAAATATCAGCGCACCGCAAAAACGGTTCGCGTGGCGAGCGGGGCCAGTCAATCCTCCCCCGAAACCGCAACTGCGACGGGCAATCGACATTCAAGAAAATTGAAAAGCTCCAAATCCCGGGGCGAGAGCTTACCCGTTCGCTCGACCGTGAAAAGCCGACCAATAATTAATGCCCCGCAAATTAATGAGTTCCAGGTCGCCCGGAAATCGCGTTAAGCATCGAGTAATTTCGGCAAAATCGCCGAAGGCAAAAATGCGGGCAAAAACGCGCTCGCTGACGAAAGCAGCCGCGATTACAATGGCCCACCGAGTGATTAAGAGCACGCAAGCGCATTCATTAAAAGTCATAGGTGCGGAGAGAGAAAAAAAAAAAACACACACACACACACACACTCGTGTTACACTCTCAAACTGTTGTTGTTTTCTTGCTGCGCTCGCATTCTTTCGCTCTCTGCGAGACGAGGACGAATGAGATACAAGCGCGAGAGGACGAAAGGGTGGCTTTTTTAGATAATGCATTTCTTCCCGCTGGAAATCTGCAGAGTGATTCAGATCGTGTCTGGCAGATTGTAACTTCAAAATGGTTATGTCAAAAACGTGGAAGTTGTACTCGTCGTTCGACAATTTATCGGTTGGCTATAATTAACGAACTAAAACGAACCTTCAAAAATGCGTAATATTCTTAAATCCTTCAAAAATGCTTAAATAGCATATTTAATATGCTATTAATATTCTTCATTCTCGAAAGTTATTATATTATCTGCGTATAATAATATTCTAAGAACATCTCAATATGTTATTATTAGTCAGGATTTAGAAAAAGGAATTTAAAGAAAGTGATTTTAAAAAATATTTATTAGACTCTTGTCTTTTGCTTAATTTGTATCACAACAACCTTAAAAACAATGGAATATTTTATATAACACATAGATGATGTTGAGAAAAGTTGGAAAACAATCGCGTATAAATAAATTGCTAGATTATTTATAATTATCCTGTATACTGTATAGCAACATATATTCCAAAATAGTGATTCTTTATTCTACTCTAAACATGATGGATTAACCCATGATATTTCGACTTATTATTCGTAGATAATATTGATTAATGAACCAAACAATTATTACTTAGTAGATTTAAGGAAAATGCTCACTTTATATATTTATTATACTCTCAACTTTTGGAACAATTGATACTACAGCTACTTTGAAAACAATATAATATTGCATACAATATATGTACAATATTAAGAAAGGTTGGTAAACACTTGCGTATAAATAAATTGCTAGAAAATTTATAATTATCTAGCAGTGCTTCATTATTCTACTCTAAATATCATAGATTAACCTGTCATATTTCAACTTTTTTCCGTGATAATAACTATTAATGAACTAAATAATTATTACTTAGTAGATTTAAGGAAAATGCACACTTTATATATCTATTTATCAGTCCCTCGACTTACGGGTAATTAATATTACAGCTACCTTAAAAAGAGTATAATATTTATATGTGTGATATTAAGAAAGATTGGTAAACACTCGCGAATAAACAAATTGCTAGAAAATTTATAATTATCTAGCAGTGCTTCATTATTCTACTCTAAATATCATAGAGTAACCTATCATATTTCAACTTTTTTCCGTGATAATAACTATCAATGAACCAAATAATTATTACTTAGTAGATTAAAGGAAAATGCACACATTATATATCTATTTATCAGTCCCTCGACTTACGGGTAATTGATATTACAGCTACCTTAAAAACATAACGGCGAGAATCGCTCGGGAAATTTGAATTTTCCGCTGGGGGGAGGGAAGAGGTGGGAGTGGGGGGGAGCCATTCATTCAGACTTGTTGGCTACTTAACTATGCATGCCTGGCTAGCCAAGCCGAGACGCAAAGCGGCAAATTACTGCTAATATAGCCATGTCGGCGGTGGTTGCATATTAAGGGTATTACGGCAGGCAATCTCGAGGAGGGGCGGAGGGCGGAGGGCGGAGGGGGGCGGAGGGGATGACTTTAAAAATTCAGCAGCCGGGCCAGCTTGTCGCGGCAATATCGCCCGGCAACAAACTACCGCTGACAAGAACTGCGCACTCCCATGAAAAATAATCCCGGCTGGTATTAAGGCTAGAATGTCGCTTAAATCCGCTGGGAATTCTAACGAATCCCGCCACCGCCTCAGTGCTTTGCCTTTATTTTTTAACATTTTTTTCCCCCTTTATTTATTGTCGTTATCGAGAAAATTATAATGAGAAGGATTGCATACACCATAGAAAATAATAGCAACTTGTATTAAGACTAAAAGTGCTTTGCGAAAAATAGTAAATTCAAGCGTCGACTGAGTGATCTATTTTATTTTATATTTTTGTTACTTTTTATTGTATTAAGACTAACTTATACTAATACTAAAAATCCTTCGCGGGAGATAGTAAATACAAGCGTCGTCTGAGTGCTCAATTTGATTTTTTATTTTTATGTTGTTTGTTTATTTTTTATTGTATTAAGACTTAATCATATGAAGACTAAAAATCCTTCCCGGAAGATTGTAAATTCAAGCGTCGTCTGAATGCTACATTTTATTTTATATTTTTGCTATTTTTCATTGTATTAAGAGTAACTTGTATTGAAACTAACTTATACTAATACTAAAAATCCTTGGCGGAAGATAGTAAACTCAAGCGTCGTCTGAGTGATGCATTTTATTATAAATTTTTTACATTTTTTATTGTATTAAGAGTAACTTGTATTAAGACGCAAAATCCTTCGCGAAAGATAAAGGAGTAAATACAATCACCGCCTAAGTGCTCAATTTGATTTTTTATTTGTTTATGTTTTATTGTATTGAGACTTACTTATATTAAGACTAAAAATCCTTCCCGGAAAATAGTAAATACAATCACCGCCTAAGTGCTCAATTTGAATTTTTATTTGTTTATTTTTTATTGTATTAAGACTTACTTATATTAAGACTAAAAATCCTTCGCGGAAGATAGTAAATTCAAGCATCGTCTGAGTGCTTCATTTTATTTTATATCTTTTTTATTTCGTATTGTATTAAGAGTAACTTGTATTAAGACTAACTTATACTAATACTAAAAATCCTTCCCGGAAAATAGTAAAATCAAGCATTGTCTGAGTGCTCCGTCTTTCATCACTTTTTTATTTTTTATTGTATTAAGAGTAACTTGTATTGAGACTTACTCATATTAACACTAAACCTATCGACATTTTTTTTATACCCGTGCTTTCCCATTGAGAACGGTCATTTGACCGCTAATTGGTAGGTTTAGTTTTAAGACGAAAAATCCTTCGCGAAAGATAAAGGGGTAAATTTAACCACCGCCTAAGTGCTCTATTTTATTTTATATTCTTTTTTGGTTATTTATTGTAGCTGCCATCAAAATAATGATGCGAAGAACTGTGTACTGCCATGAAAAATAAGCCCAACGTTTACATACAAAAGATTCCAAGTCCTTTCGGGAAGCTAGCAAATCCTACCCCGTTTGAGTATCTTATTTGATTATTGTTTATTTATAAAGTGTGCGTGTTTTATTGAAGAGAACAACAATTATAGTTAAAAAAGAAAAATATGTGTTAACAGTAAGTTAAACAAACGTAGAACGCCAAAGAATTATTAAAAATATTATTGTTAAAAGGGTAGAGTTGTGAAAAATAATTAGAAACCCTATAATTATGTATCACGGAAAATATTGTTGACAGGAAATACGCAGCCCTAAAAAGTAATGTTTGCGCGCATTAAAGCTAGATTGTAGATTATAGCTTAAATCCTTTGGTGAAGCATGCAAGCAGCCGCAAATCTTGCCAATGCCTCCGAGCTCTACTTCAGTATTTAGCTTGACTTTAGTATTATTTTCTCCTCCACCCGCCGACTAATCCCCATTATCCGCGTTATCCCCATTACACGAAATTACAGTAAAACAGAGTCTGCCTGTATTTGTGTGAATTCATAAATGAACAACCTCTTGCAAGGAGCTATCTTTGAAATTTAATGGCATATCGTATTTATTTATTACAAAGCAGAAGTATATTATCGTAAAAAAACTGTTTAATTAATTGTTAGATTTCATATATTTTGTATGATGTATGAAATTACAGTAAATGTATGAAATTACAGTAAAACAGAGTCTACCTGTATTTGCGTGAATTCATAAATGAGCAACCTCTTGCAAGGAGCTATCTTTGAAATTTAATGGCATATTGTATTTATTTATTACAAAGCAGAAGTATATTATCGTAAAAAAAACTGTGTAATTAATTATTAGATTTCATACATTTTGTATGGTGTATGAAATTACAGTAAAACAGAGTCTACCTGTATTTGTGTGAATTCATAAATGAACATCCTCTTGCAAGGAACTATTCTCGAAATTTAATCGCATATTGTATTTATTTATTACAAAGCAGAAGTATATTATCGTAAAAAAAACTGTGTAATTAATTATTAGATTTCATACATTTTGTATGGTGTATGAAATTACAGTAAAACAGAGTCTACCTGTATTTGTGTGAATTCATAAATGAGCATCCTCTTGCAAGGAACTATCTTTGAAATTTAATCGTATATCGTATTTATTTATTGCAAAGTAGAAGTATATTATCGCGAATAAACTGTTTAATTAATTGTTAGATTTCATACATTTTGTATGATGTATGAAATTACAGTAAAACAGAGTCTACCTGTGTTTGTGTGAATTCATAACTGAACATCCTCTTGCAAGGAACTATTCTCGAAATTTAATCGCATATCGTATTTACTTATTATAAGGCAAAAGTATATTATCGTAAAAAAACTGTTTAATTAATTGTTAGATTTCATACATTTTGTATGGTATAAAATTTCGTTAGCCTGAACTGACTTTTATTTTCGTGATAGTTTACGTTTTATTTTCCATTATTAACCCTTTTAGTGGCGGGCGAAAAAGAGGTGATTATGCAAGAATAACCGGCCGAATTTCACGATTTTACTTAGGCTTTGGGAAAAGGCTCGTAAAAACCAAAAAGAACAACAATATTTACATACTTCAAAAAGCCGTGTATTAAGGACGAAATAGAGAACAGAACAATGACACTAATTTTTCTAGATTCATTGAAAGCATTGAGATATTGTAAATGTGTAACATTTTGTTATTATAAGGTGCGGGTCGATATATTGGCACTGGTACTAAAAGGGTTAATTAATATTGTGTTTGTGACACTGAGAACGCCTGTAGGCGCTCTAAAAATCCATTAAGATTGCATTTATCACAATCAAAATCTCATCGGTAAAAACTAGCGTTTTCCCTTACATTTCGCCGTAGTCAAAGGGTTAATAAACGTTTTTCAAATATTTTTTTTTCATAGACAACAATTATAAAAGTTATAAAAATTATAAAAGTACGTGAATATAATAGTAAATATAATAATATAGTATTATATATTATTGTATATAATAATTTATAATCTTACAATATACAATAATAAAAAAGTAAATTATAATCTTATAATATACACTATTATGTATTATACATTATTATGTTAGATTAATATGATAATAACATATAACCACCGTGCACGTACCACACGTTAATACTAAATCTTAAATACTTGGTCGGAGCGCATGTTCTCGGGGAGCTAAAATCGGTGGTTTGGCCGCCCACTTGGATTATATTAACAGCTCCGATCCTGCATTAAATCTTAATGAAGTGAACTTGTTTATATTGGGCGACGCACTGGCTGGTGCGCGCCGCCGAGAGAAGCAGCACAGTAAACCGCAAGAGCTCTCTCATTCGTCCGACAGGGAGAATTAATATTAATGGAACATTGCATTAATATTCAAGGAAGGTCCTGATAAAAGCTATTTAATAGCTTTGCCGATAGTTAGTAGTTAATACATCAACGCACCACCTACAACCCTCAAATCGATTAGCGCGATTCTAAAGATAATTCTCGTCGATATCGAAACGTAATTGTTCTACAAGATTTCGTTCGTTGGTAGCTCGAAGTTTCAACCTGTTTAGACAAGCTTTCAAGTTGAAGACACCCATAAAAAATTATGGTAAAAATAGCGATAACTTTAAAGATTTTATTTGATAAGTTGTAACTAATTCTACAAAGAATAGTAATTACTGAAGTTCATGAGAGTTGCATGTTTTTAATTGTATCGTAAAACTTTAGTCTGTTTTAATTTGTTTTATAATACTATTTTTATTATTATGAAAACATTGTTAAGTAAACACGCCCCCAAATCGATTAAAGCGATTCTAAAGATAATTCTCGTCGATATCGAAACGTAATTGTTCTACAAGATTTCGTTCGTTGGTAGTTCGAAGTTTCAACTTGTTTAGACAAGCTTTCAAATTCAAGACACCCATCAAAAATTATGGTAAAAATAGCGATAACTTTAAAGATTTTATTTAATAAGTTCTAACTAATTTTACAAAGAATAATAATTATTGTAGTTCATGAGAGTTGCATGTTTTCAATTGTATCGGAAAACTTTAGTCTGTTTTAATTTGTTTTATAATACTATTATTATTATTATGAAAACATTGTTAAGTAAACACGCCCTGAAATCGATTAAAGCGATTCTAAAGATAATTCTCGTCGATATCGAAACGTAATTGTTCTACAAGATTTCGTTCGTTGGTAGTTCGAAGTTTCAACTTGTTTAGACAAGCTTTCAAATTCAAAACACCCCTAAAATAATATGGTTAAAATAGTGATAACTTTAAAGATTTTATTTGATAAGTTTCAATTCTCAAGAAAATAGTAATTGTTAAAGCTGATGAGAGTTTGATATTTCTAACTGTATCGTGAAATTTTAGCCTATTTTAATTTATTTTATAATACTACTATTATTACAACATTATTAAATTTGTTCTGTATTATAAAACATATCTATCATTTATCTAAACAGTTTCAATAATAAATATTGAAATATCCACACAATATATTACATACATCTAATTATTACAATACAAATACATATGTATATATAATGAAATTAATATAAAGTGCTGATGGAAAGCCAAGTGAATTAGCCTGCACAATTGTGGCTCAGCGACAAGTTCGTTGTTAGTTCAAAGTTTCAACTTATTTAGAAATCTTTCAAATTCGAAACACCCCTAAAATTTTATAGACAAAATAGTGATAACTTTAAAGTTTTTATTTGATAAGTTTTAATTCTCAACAAAATAGTAATTGTTAAAAGTGATGGGAGTTTGATATTTCCAATTGTATCCTGAAATTTTTGTCTCTTATAATTCATTGTATAATACTACTATCATTATTAAAGCATTATTAAATTTATTCTGTATTATAAAACATATCTATCATTTATCTAAACAGTTTCAATAATAAATATTGAAATATCCACACAATAAATTACATATATATCTAATTATTACAATACAAATACATATGTATATATAATGAAATTAATATAAAGTGCTGATGGAAAGCCAAGTGAATTAGCCTGCACAATTGCGGCTCAGCGACAAGTTCATCCCCAATATTTGGTCGATTAGTCTCGCAGTGAGTTAAAGAGGAAGTCGAGGAAGAAGCAGAAAGAGAAGAAGGAGGAAACGGGGGGGGGGGGGGGAGAATTGGGGGGGGGGGGGGATTGTAGGGGTGGGTGGAGAGTCGGGGCGATCTACCTGGGCTCGTGCAACGGCAGGCAAATCACGTACACGAGCTTCATGGGCTACTGAATTGAATTTCGGACAACACTTACTAGGCCACTCTCATGAATAATGCATTCGGCGGGAGCGCGGCCGCAGGTGTCGCGGCCGCGAATCTATTGGCGCTTTGACCAAGATGGATGGCCCATCCGTTGATTATCAAAGACAAATGCTCCCTCTTTCCTACTCTTTTCTACAGTTTATACACAAACTCCTCCACTCCGCCGCCGCCGCCGCGCTCCTCGTGCGCTTTCAAAATGATTTACTAACTAGCGGCGGCGGCGGCGGCGGCCCTCTGCGACTTTGAACGCACTTAGCGAGCTTTGTCCCACTGTGTGTTTGCGGATGGCGCAGCAACGCGGAGGTTATGTACGCCGGAGAAATTCAATCTGTGTCTAACCGCCGATTGATTGTTAAGTATTGCAGGATTGGTTGGAAAAAATATTCGAAAGTGGGAAGTAAATATAATTTATTTAATAAGAAATTCGTCGATGATTTAAAAAAATAATCGAAAATCTGAAATGAACGCTTTAATTTATTCAGTAACATAGCTAATCTCCTGAGAAATAAAGGGAATGTTAGAAACATGTTAATATTTATTACTTATACAGGGTGCTTTAAGAGTTATTGAAAAAATTTCGAAATTATTAAAGAGGTCAAACTATAATATACTTCGATCTTTTATCAATTTCGATTCTTTAAAATATTTTTTATAATAATCTAATGTTTGCTATAATAAATTTGATACAGTATATATTACTAAAATATAATAGTTAGTACTATATTATAATATAGTATAAAAACTATATTATAGTTTGACCTCTTATTAATTTCGAAATTTTCTTAGTTACTCTTAAAGCACCCTGCATAAGTATTAAATATTAAGATGTTACTAACATTCTCTTTATTTCTTAGGAGATTAGCTATGTTATTGAATAAATTAAAACGGTGATTTAAGATTTTCGATTATCTTTTCAAATGGTTGACTAATTACTTGTTAAATAAACTGTATTTATTTCCCACTGTCGAATATATACTTTAGTTATGTATACTATATCAAATTAACATATGATATAACATATTATTTACTATACCATGTATTTACTATAGCATTATTTTTGGTATATGCTATACTAAATTACCATATGATATAACATATAGTATATCATATAACATATAGTTATATCATACTATATTAAATTTATTATAGCATACATTAGATTCTTACTAATGTAAGTGCGCACAGGATGTTTGCCTGAATGATGTTTCGCCGATAGAAACGGCGTAAACAAGGGCGGCGGCGGGGAGAAAATCTTTAGAAGTAAAATTGCGCATGAGCATGATGGAAGAGCTAGAGCGACAGGGAGAATAATACTAAAAATGTATCAGCGAAACATAGAGACTATATGAATGGAGAGCATATGAATAATTGCTCGCGCGGCGCAACGTGCATGTGCTTGGACGGCAGAGGCGCGCGTGTGCTACATGGAATCCGGCTGAATAACGATGGATGCGAATGCACCAACCCAACCACGCACTCCGCGGAGCTTTTGCAGTGGAAAGTGGATGTCATCCTCTAATATCTAGCGGTATCCATGGAGACGCGTGAAAGCACGGCAAAAGGTGTATAGGGAGAGAGGAGAGAGAGAGTTGTAGGACGAGTGAGTTACAGAGATGCGAGGCAGGCATTATTAATGACCACGTGTTTCCCTTATCTTTTCTACTTCCTGTTTGAGATACATAATACGTGGGTTGACCGCACACCCGCCGAGAGACGCCTCGCCTACAGATGAACCGAGAGCGTTCGGACATCTATAGATATGCAATTCCTTCAAAAATTCAAGATACATTCAAGAAAATTAATGCAACCATACACATGCCAAGATAATAAAATAACATGTATTATATTTGCATGTCTCTATAAATATGCAATTCCTTCAAAAATTTAATATACATTCAAGAAAATTAATGCAACAATACAGATTTCAATATAATAAAGTCACATGTATTATATTTGCATGTCTCAATAAATATGCAATTCTTTCAAAAATTCAAGATACATTCAAGAAAATTAATGCAACCATACACATGCCAAGATAATAAAATAACATGTACTATATTTGCATGTCTCAATAAATACGTATTTGATTTAAAAATTCAATATACGTTCAAGGAAATTAATGCAACCATACACATTTCAAGATAATAAAATAATATATGTTACATTTGCATGACCCAATAAATATGCAATTCCTTCAAAAATTTAATATACATTCAAGAAAATTAATGCAACAATACAGATTTCAATATAATAAAATCACATGCATTACATTTGCATCTCTTAATAAATACGCGATTCTTCAAAAATTCGATATACTGCAAAGAAAATTAATAACCATACATGGAAACCATACAAACCATACAGATTTGAAGAAAATAAAATAACATGCATTATATTTGCATGTCTCAATAAATATGTAATTCCTTCAAAAATTTAATATACATTCAAGAAAATTAATGCAACCATACACATTTCAAGATTATAAAATCACATGCATTATATTTGTATGTCTCAATAAATACGCAATTCCTTAAAAAATTCAATATACAGCCAGGAAAATTAATGCAACCGTACACATGCCAAGATAATAAACTAACATGCATTATATTTGCATGTCTCAATAAATACGCAATTCCTTAAAAAATTCAATATACAGCCAGGAAAATTAATGCAACCGTACACATTTGAAGATAATAAACTAACATGCATTATATTTGCACGCCTTAATAACTACACAATCCGTTAAAAAATTCAATATAAAGTAAGGGAGTTAAAGAGATTGACTTAAAAATATAGAATTTATTACATTTTGCCTCATCACGCATGAGTTTTTTTTATTATTATTTCTCTTTGTCATCTTGAAGTCGTAGATGACTGTTACTCACACAATGGAATGGTTACTTATATGATTATTGTCAGTGAAATGAGTGCAAACATTCATATGTCAAAAGTACAATACAATCTCTATTATATCTTCATGTTAACAGTGTAACAATGTAGCGATTAATTGCAACATCGAGAATAGTTTTGTAAACAAATATAGTGAAAAAATATACTGAAAAACTCATGCCTGATAGTGCAAAATAAAGCCAAATCTGGATATTTTTAAATCAATACCAAGTATTTTAACTTTTATATTTTTACATTATAATTTCTATAGAAACGATGACGTTAATGAAATGTATTATACTCTCAAGTTTAAATTTATTTTAATGTTCTCAATTTATTTTTTACAGCCCCGATGCATCCCGGACAGGCGATGGGTCAGCCATCAGACACGGATGGATTTAACACAGAATTATCCAGCGATCATGGCTTTATCGGCGGGTAAATATTGATTAAATTATCACCAATTTGCCGTATCTTCGCACCATTTTCAATAATAAGTAATAATAATACGTAGTGCATAGTAGTTCTTAAAGCATGTAATATTGAATCTTGTACCGACTTTGCTTGTTTGCTTACAATTTATCTTATCGATCTACAGGCAATCTCGATTGACTCTGATAACGAGTAAGATTCACTTCGCAGTGTTCGAATTTTTTCTTAAGATATTATTATTTAATGACAAACTTTTTTTATGACGCTCACAAAAAATTGCGGTTGATATACAAGAAAAAATTAAGGAATACTGAATGAAATCATCAATACATTTCAATCAATGCATTTATCATTGAGGCGAATAAGAAATAGTTGTTTAATTCTTAAGTTTTGCTAAAAAACTATCACAGTTATTAATGTGAAATTTGGTGCGTTTATTATTCAGTATTGGGTCATTTGAATAATTTTTTATATTACCAATCTGTCAAATCAATTCTTTTGTTATGTAAATCTGGCGTCGACCGATTGTTTTTCTTATGAGTTTGAAATACTATAGCACTTCAACGTTTACACAAAAGCTATAAAACTGCTATAGTTTAATATAAGCATTTTATGTGTTAAACATAGCATTTTTACGAATTAAACGTACAACGTTCAAAGACTTCAAAGTCACCGTTGCATAAACTTGCAGCTTTATTATAGAAATTCAACGCTAATGTTAGAGCTCTGAAATTGCTATAATTTAATATAGCAATTTTACGAATCAAACGAATGAAAAACTACTATAGTTTGATATAAGCATTTTATATGTCAAGTATAGTGTTTTTACGAATTAAACGTACAACGCTCAAAGTCACCGTTGCATAAACTTGCAGCTTTATTATAGAAATTCAACGCTAATGTTAGAGCTCTGGAATTGCTATAATTTAATATAGCAATTTTACGAATCAAACGTATATACAACGTTTCAGATCGGTTAAAGTCTTGAGACTGAAATTTCCATATTAAACAATAGCAGTTACACAATTAAAACTCTAACATCGAAATGCTATAAATTAGAGCTATAAGAAACGCATTGGGTTAACGCTAGCTTTAAGTTCTTCGTGTAAAGGTGGCTTTAAGTCTTAAATTCATAAAACATTGAATTAAAACTTTGTTCATTGGCTGTTTAATATTGCCATAGTATAAAATTGTAGCAGTTTCACAGCTGTTTATGACTTTACATTCAAATACTATAAATCAGAGCTATAAAAAACCATAGAACCAACGTTAGCTTTAAGTTCTATGTGAAAAGGGCCTTAAGTCTCAAACTCATACAACATCGACTTAAAACATTATCCACCGACCCCCTAATATTCCTATAGTACAAATCTATAGCAGTTTCACAGCTGTTTTTGACTGTAACATCGACATTCTATAAATTAGAGCTATAAGAAACCACAGAACCAACGCTAGCTTTGAATTTTATATGAAAAAGTACCTTTAACTCTCAAATTCATAGAGCATCGACTTAAAACATTATTAACTGCCCCCTAATATTTCCATAGTATAAAACTATAGCAGTTTCACAGTTGTCTGTGACTTTACATTCAAATACTATAAATTAGAGTGATAAGAAACGCATTATCGCAACGCTAGCTTTGAGATGTACATCAAAAGGGCCTTTAAGTCTCGAATTCATAGAACATCGACTTAAAACACTATCCATGAACCCCCTAAAATTCCCATAGTATAAAACTATAGCAGTTTCACAGCTGTTTTTGTCTCCACATTGAAAGACCATAAATCAGAGTCATAAGAAACGCATGGGCCATTGCTAGCTTTAAGTTCTATGTGAAAAGGGCCTTAAGTCTCAAATTCATACAACATCGACTTAAAACATTATTATCTGCCCCCCTAAAATTCCCATAGTATAAAACTATAGCAGTTTCACAGCTGTTTTTATCTCCTCATTGAAAGACCATAAATCAGAGTCATAAGAAACGCACAGGACCAACGCTAGCTTTGAATTCTATACGAAAAAGTATCTTTAAGTCTCAAATTCATCGAACATCGACTTAACCAGTTAACTGTGGCGACCCCTTTGCAGACCGTGTATTCATGACGAGTATAGTCGTTAAACACAGTTAACTGGTTAAAACACTATCCATGAACCCCCTAATATTCCCATAGTATAAAACTATAGCAGTTTCACAGCTGTTTCTGACTCCACATTCAAATACTATAAATCAGAGTCATAAGAAACGCATGGGCCAACGCTAGCTTTGAATTCTATACGAAAAGGGCCCTTAAGACAACATTCTCGAAGGTCGGGCGTCCCCCATCGTAGAGGGGAAACTGGCGCAAGCAACGGGCACGATGTTTGCATGGGGTGTTTCCCCCACACAGCCGGGCACGCACACAGTCACAATTCTAGTGGCGGCGGCGTATGCGCGTCCAGATCCATCGGGAGGAGAGAAATCTGAGGCTGCTGTGTTTGAGAACGCGATGCGATCTTCAGTTTACAAATGGACGCCGGGTGTGGTGTCAAGTGACACGAGCTTTCTGTTATCATTAAATGTTTTGATAGTTGATTAGTAATTATGAAGCTACTCTTGTACCTAGCGTTGTTGCAGAGTTCATGTATTTTTCTACGAACCGTGATTAGTGTGAAGAGTTTTACTATTACTGAAGCAAGGTGAAGCATGCTTCTCTGCGTTTTCGATCGCTCCTCTTGTTGGTGTTTACTGTGCTTGGCGACTCACGTGCTTCCTGTTTACACAGTCGTTCCAGTACAATTTCTAATTGCAGTATTGTATGCATTGTTGCTGGCAATCTCGCAGTGGAATCTTTGCTCGCAGTCAGGTTATAGTTGGAAGAGCACCCTTTGTTGTCATCCAATTATCACAGAAAAGTCTCACATCCGACTGTTTGTTAAACGCGATCTATTGTGTGTTGTACACGGCATTTGTTATTCATTTCGATATTCTCATAGTCAATTTTGATACAAGGAATTTTACAGTTTTACTCGCACGTGTACAAGTTTTTGATCAGTTATTGTTCGTGTTAAATTGAATAGAAATTTTATACTATAATGAATTTTGCAAAATTCGGCGTAGTTTGTTAATTATTACCATTTGTGAAATCGTTGAAGAACAATGACAATTCTTGTGATTCCTAATTTCGAATAGGTAGAAATTGCTCGTTTTTGTCAATTTTGCAAGTGTGTTAAACAATAGCAATACTGTTAATACTCGAGTTATACTTTGAAGAGCGAACATTCTCATTAAATCATCAGATAAGACTCTTACGTAACAATCAGATTGCATCAGTTGCAAGATTTAATGAACTATTCCTATTAACCCTTTGCACTCGAAGTTCTTTTTCATTCATATTACCAGCAACTCGAAGCAACTTCAGTGGAAAGATTATATTCACATACATATAAATGATACGCGCATTAAAAGAAATGTCACTGTTGTATGTTATTATTTTTTAATTGATTATAGATACAAATGTTATAATATATAAGAAAACAAAAAGTTATAAAATTTGTACATTTTGTAATTGTCCAAGGTCTGATACCTCTCGAAGTAATCGTTTTTCAAAATCGTAAAAGTAATTGGTTTTTCTGTATTCTGTATTCCAGCCGCGACCCTCTTTTGTCACCAAGAACAAAATATTCTATACACAATGGTTTTTGCGATTTGTCTTTGTCTTTATATTATAACTGAAAACTTTTTGCATTGTCTCCACAGCGGAGCCCTCGAGTTTGAAGACAAATTTTAAATGGCTCCGCTTCGGAGACCTCAAGTGCAAAGGGTTAATAATTAAGTCCACAAGATTTAATTATCTCATTTAGAAAAGTACAGGGGAATAATGTTACTAAAGACAAGTGTGCTTTGAAATACTGTGATTTCCTGGTTCTCGCATCACATGTTTACAAGATTATTTCCTTTGCCACAACAGTATGGGAACTAAAGACAAGTTAGATACCTCAGGGAGCGGAGTATCGACGCCACACATTTCCCATCTCGAGTCGACCAATCCGTTCAGCATGTTGTCGCCGAGTCCGCATCCGACCAGCTCGCAGTCCAGCACTGTAAACTTGCAAACGAGCGGTGGTCTTACAAAGGTCAATATGCAGTTGCCTCCTGGAATAAACTTTGAAGGTTTGCCAGGCTCAGCTACGATCCCGGGGAAAAAGGACAATCACGAAGGAAAGTGTGAGGTATGCGTTCATTCTATTATTGTTCCACTTTGTATGTCTCATTGAGGTGTTGGATTTACATTGAAATGTCTGATTTGTTTCCAGATGTATATAGGAGAGACGTGTGCACAATTCGTGGGGAACCAAACAGTGTATATAATGTTCCCGTTGACACAAGAAATGTTAGAGCAAAAGTTGATCCAAGCCTTTCAAGTTATACGGTTCTCGAAGTAAGTAATTTGTCAGGCATATGTACAGTATCAATCATATTTGTTAATATGTTTCTTCATTTTAATAATGGTGGATTCTTTCTCTATTTCGAAGTTAGATAATCTTACTATCATATTTGTTTATCTGTTACTGTTATCTAAGATTTCTGTTCTGTATAGCATTTATTTTTGTGTACACAGTGTTAAATCTAGGAAAATCTGACAGAAATATGTTACCTTGCAGTGTTCTGTCTTCCAGTTATATGTTAACATTACTTATAATTACCATAGTAAATTCTTTAATGTTATATTAAAATGTATCTGACATGTATGTACTAACAAAAGAAAAAAAAATGCAGTATAACGTTCCCAATAATTTTGATCTATTTATGTGGGGATTGTGGTTTGAAAATAAGGCAGAATATCGTGCTCACGGTTCTTTATTATTTAACACTCCGCTCTGGTCACTCTGTAAAACTCGCTTTACACTCTGTCGACTCTGTCTAAACTCTGTGTCTCGACTCTGTGCTCCTCCCCAGGAGCACATCTTATATTTGCTCTCATACATACATCGCATTCGTACAGACGCACTCACACATCTCCTTAAACTCGAAGCCTTGCATCCCATAATTCACTCTTCTTTAATTTTACACACGTGACAGGTCAGTCTTACTCCATGTACACTCTTTTCACAATCACTCCTGGTCGGACACTCTGGTCATCGCATCCGTACCTCATTCCACTCGCTCGCCTATCGCTACCCACTTGACATCTCATACATTACACTCTTTACGACCTCATGCACCCTTCCTACTTTCGTACTCATCTTTGCAGTCACTCCTGATCATCTTTCGTACTGCTCCCCATTCCACTCGCTCATCCCTCACACCACTCTTCACCACACTCTGCATCCATACCTGCCGTCTCGATCTCTCTTCACACACACACTCACTGTTCAACCCTCTTACATTCCGACTTCCAAACGCTGTCTTAGATTCATTCCCACATTTATATGTAACTTTAAATATCCACCAAGCGTTGTATTTACTGGTAATGAATGTTTTACAGTGAAGTTTCATTGAACTGTGGAGGATACGCGAAGCCATCGTTATGCTACTCGGCATTTCCAATTTGTCGGGACACTCCAATTAATCAGAAGTCAAGGAACTCTGAAGCACGAACACAATTGTTCAACATGCTCAATGCTAATCAGGGTAATCCACTTGACGACGGGACGGATGAGGAGGATGCCGAAGATATCAGTCGATCGCACGGCATACCTAGGAAACGGAGCCCCACGTCGGGTCCAAGCTTCGAATTCAATCCGAGCAAATCTGCCAAATCCGGGAACAACAAGATTATTAACCAAAGCTATGGTGATACGCACGCGTCAATAAGAAACGAGCTCAATCGGAAGTTGCGTCGCATTTGTCGGGAGGAGTGCGAGTTGTTAGAAAACGAACTATGCAGAAAGGAATACGCCATTGCGAAGAGACATCCACTGATCGGACATCAAGTGCCTTTAGTTGAATGCAATAGTTTGCCAATGAAAGGTACACCCGAAGCACACAATTGTTTAACGCTGGGATTGTCCACTGAAAATAATGTCCAAAAAGGTTGGTATTTATTTTAATAATACAGAATTACTTTATACTCCACTAACTCTACTCGGCTTTACCCGGCTGATTTATGTTTATTGTAAAAATCTTCTAACAATGAATAGCTAGACCTTCCCCAATTCCTTTTGAAATCGTAGAGTTGCTATTGAATAAACGAAGCCTTTTATATTAGTAGATTTATATTAGTTGTTATATTAGAATCGTTGAAGTACAACGCAGCGGGTATGTTTGTCGGTCCATTTGAACCCACCGTAAGAGTATCGAATTTACCTACATTCTAAAAGCTTTAACGCAGAATTAGTTATTATACTTCTTTTAATTACTGTAGTAAATATTATATTAGATTTAATTATCGTTATATTATTTACCCCGTAAATCCGTGGCAAAACAGATCGCTGCAGGAGTTCAGTCAAAACGACGCGACAATCGTTGATCGAGGGTTAATTTATGTTAAGATAAATTAATGTTTCCGTATATTAAAAGGAAAATATTACTTTCAGATGATTATTGTTATTGGGGAAGTGGTAAATCTTATCGGGGCACTGTAAAAACTAGTAGTAGTGGGAGACCCTGTTTGCCGTGGGTCCACCCTTTCAATCTTCCAATATCGGAGTACCCCGAACTAGCAGGACGACATTCTTACTGTCGCAATCCTGGTGGAAAAGAAATTCAACCGTGGTGTTATGTTGATGTGAATAATAAAATGCAAAGAGAACTGTGTAACATACCTAAATGCGGTAAGTAGCACTTTCTAACACTAATTGCCACAACTTCTAATTAGTAAGGATTGAAAGCAAGTGTATTTTTGAATTGCAGTTGAAAATTTATGGATCTACGCAGTTGTTGGTTTTGTGCTGTCGGGAGGTTTTGTTGTTATATTGATTTGTTATTGCTGTTGCTATAGAAGCAGGAAATCTAGAAGGCAAATGAATCATTTACCGACCAATAAAGTAAGTCGCGAAACAATTCTCTATTTTCTAGCGAATTTGGGAAATATAAGGTAATCTCCCTATTGTTTCTTTAGATGCTAAGTGGTATTCAGTGTGATAAAAACATATATGACGGTCGGAGGAATACAACACAGCCCATGGAAATGAGTTCATTACTAGCTGGTCCTGGAAATACAACACCAGGAACAGGAACTTTGAGCAGCGGCAGCAGCAGAACATCTAATAATCGGGTTCCACAGTTTTCAATCAATAATGTAGTCCTTCTACAGGAACTTGGCGAGGGTGCTTTTGGTAAGTGAAGGAGTACCGTAATACGCAAGCACGAATGGTCCAAATGTTACAGAGATTAAACAATTAACGCAATCTTATCTTGACCCACCGTAAAAGTTTCTAAATCGTCTACATTTCGAAAGGGTTAATACAGAATTTGATAGATTTCTTTGATATTTTGTAAATATTGTATTAGATGTCAATAATCATTATATTATTTGTGCTCTCATTTCGTTGCGGTCGTGCAACCGTAAGAAGTGTTGGACCAAATTACCTAAATTCCCTGATTCTTTTTCTCTTCAGGCAAAGTTTACAAAGGCGAATTACAAACTGGCAATAAATGCGAGGCGCCAATTTACGTGGCCGTGAAAACTCTAAAGGAGAATGCAACTCCAAAAACCCAGAGTGATTTTAAAAGAGAAGTTGATTTAATGACTGATTTGAGACATCCAAATATCATTTGCTTGCTCGGTGTTATATTGAAAGGGGAGCCAATGTGCATGTTGTTCGAGTATATGACACAAGGAGATCTCCACGAGTTTCTCATTTGTCATTCACCGAGATCGGATGTACCATTAAATAATGGAACTGGCAAGATTTTGGAGCAGCCAGAATTCTTGCATATAGCGCTTCAAATAGCTTCCGGTTAGTAAACGCTTCATTACTACTAATTACTATTTTGCTAACAATCAATCTAATAGAAACATTTATACAGGCATGGAATATTTGGCCAGTCATCACTACGTGCATCGTGATTTGGCTGCGAGGAATTGTTTGGTCGGCGAGAATTTGACTGTGAAGATTTCGGATTTCGGACTATCGCGCGACATATACAGCAGTGATTACTATCGAGTGCAATCGAAAAGTCTGCTGCCTGTGAGATGGATGCCACCCGAATCTATTCTATACGGAAAATTCACAACAGAATCCGATGTTTGGAGCTTTGGAGTTGTATTGTGGGAAATATACAGCTATGGACTGCAGGTATTATGAAGTTTTACAGCTCGAATTACTATCGTAGGTTTGGTGTTTGCCCTCAGAAACGCTAATCCGCCTATCTAACAATTTAAAACTCATTTTCTTTGTTTCCATCAGCCATACTATGGGTATAACAACCAAGAGGTTATCGACATGATCAGGTCCCGTCAATTACTGCCTTGTCCCGAGGATTGCCCGACAATGATCTACAGTTTAATGATTGAATGCTGGCACGAGGTGGCCAATCGGAGGCCGCAGTTCCCCGAGATTCACCACCGTCTCCACAACTGGTATATAAATCAAACTTATTTGAGCGACTTCTGCAACGAATCGATCACAAGTTACTCCGGCAGTAGTCATAAGAGCACGAACAAAACCAACTCCACCCAATTATCCGCGCCCACCTATAGAACCGAGCAAAAAGATACGAATTTTAAAGGGAACGCGGATCAAAGTGTCAGTAGCATTAACGAGCGCAGCAATGGAATAAAGCTGCTGCCGGCAAGTTTCCAAACCTCGAATTGCATCGATCAGAGGCCGAGCTGCGGCTTCAATGAGCACGGCGGCGGCGGCACGCCCGCGAAAGCGCAGAACTATCAGAGCCCAGCGACGAATGTAAACATAAACGAGTATGACGACAAGCAGTATTGCTCTCCGAAGTTGAGTGGGGCGAAGAAAGTTCTGCCGCCAGTTCACCAAGCAACGGGTAAGATCAATCCGGCGAATGGTACTAGACCTGTACAGAATGGAGCACAATTAGTTGTTAGATTACCAGACCCTAGTAAGCTCGCGACAGAAACGAGAGTATCGAAGTAAAAGTGGCGCCCGATACCTGTCCAAGTTTCACACGAATTTATCCGTTTTCCCGTATTTGCCGCAATAGGTCAATCAAGTTGTACAATGACGAGCATGCAAATAAGTACAAGAACCCGCGCAATGGTTCAGGCGGATAAGTATGCAAGTTCAATTCCAAGGAAGTCGACGTTAATGAAAACAGAATATAGTAAATAAGTACAAGCATTTTGAAATACAACAGTAATTATTTCCTGTTTTTAAGTCTCTCATACATTTTTACATAACGTTTTACAGTTCAACAATATATATGCTTTAAATACCAATTACAGTTTTCCGAATACTTCCTTCTGAAATAGAATAATGTAACTGTAATTACTTTGTGTTCTTAAGTCTCTGATATACTTTTATGTAACGCTTTATAATGCAGCAATATGTACGTTTTAAATATCAATTACGGTTTTGTGAATATTTGCTTCTGTAAGATGAAATATCGATTTAAGTTTCAAGAACATATACTTAAATGCTTTTTAGAAATATTTATCAAGGCTTTACAATAACAATAATGTTTTTAGCAGTTTAATAATACTGAGTCTGGAAACTAGAATTCTACTATTTACATGCTCGCCATTGGTTTTATAGTGTCGATGGGTAGATACAACTAAATACTGCTTCATAAATCTCAAGGTACGATGTGCAGCACCTAATCACTGCCATAATCTTGTATTTATTTATTTCTAATGAACTATTCGTAATTTATACTCTCTTTTGTAAGATATCTTAAGTACGCATAACTTTTGATAAAACTTTACCCAAGTGTACATTAACCGTATGCAAGAAGCGATGCAACACCACTTTTTAGACACGATAGTGAAAGATTGGCATTGGTGCACGCACAAACTTCTTTCTGATATCACAACTTTTTCTCACATTTTCACCATAGATCGTTTGCATGTCATACACTTAAGTGAGTCTGCGCATCCGACCTTTTGAAATACTTGAGTAGCTTTCACGTAACTGTCGTAACTGAAATCATCCCACTGGACTCTACAGTCGGCTCAAGATCTTCTTTCTCTTTTGCTCTGTCATTCCCACAATAGCACACGTATAAGTAAAAGTACTAGTGGTACCCGTAATTCAAAGGACAAAGTCGTCCCCGCAGTAATGCTATCGTATCACGTAATTTTGTAACTCTGTGAAGAACGGTCGCCATTTGGGGGACCACTGCACTGAAATTCTCTTCACTACACCGCACAGTGTGATATTTTCACAATCTAGCGGAACTTTATTCATTTGGTGGCAAGTCGTATACAGCAAGGTTTTCTATAATGATATCTATATTTTCCCCAACATTATGCTACATTATCCTGCATTCTTATCATATACGAAATGAAGTTGGACCCATAGACTATCAAAAAAGAAAAAAAGCTATTACGTACATTGGCGTACTTCGCAGAAATACTGTCAGTTCATCAATGCAAAAAGATGTTATTTTGCAATATCTCTGTTTTAACAACATTATACCGCAAAATACCACCTTTTCACCATATACAAAGTGAAGCTAGACTCTTAGACTACTAACAACAACAACAAAATCTTGCGCGTGTTTGCGCACTCAGGAGAAAACTATCATTTCATGAATGCAAACAGGCAATATTTGACAATATCAATGTTTTAACAACATTATACCGCAAAATACCACCTTTTCGTCATATGCAAAGTGAAGCTAGACTTTTAGACTACAAAAAAAAAATTTGCGCATGTTTGCGCATTATAATGTTGTTAAGACATTGATATTATCAAATAATGCCTGTTTGCATTGATGAAATGATTGTTTTCTCCTGAGTGCGCAAATATGCGCAAGATTTTTTTTTTAATAGTCTAAAAGTCTAGCTTCACTTTGCATATGACGAAACGGTGGTATTTTGCGGTATAATGTTGTTAAAACATTGATATTGTCAAATATTGCCTGTTTGCATTCATGAAATGATTGTTTTCTCCAAAGTGCGCAAACGTGCGCAAGATTTTGTTGTTGTTGTTAATAGTCTAAGAACCTAGCTTCACTTTCTATATGATGAAAAGGTGGTATTTTGCGGTATAATGTTGTTAAAACAGAGATATTGCAAAATAACATCTTTTTGCATTGATGAACTGACAGTATTTCTGCGAAGTACGCCAGTGTACGCAACAGCTTTTTTTTGTTTTTGATAGTCTATGGGTCCAACTTCATTTCGTATATGATAAGAATGCTGGATAATGTAGCATAATGTTGCTCAAAATATAGATATCACTATACAAAAGCTTGCTTTATACTTCATGGCACTAAATGAATAAAGTTCCGCTAGATTGTGAAAATATCACACTGTGCGCCGGCTAGTTTTACGTGATTTCGGACACTGCATTCATAAGCATCGGAAGGAGAACACACACATTTTCTATGGAAACAAAGTAGCGATCGGATTTCTGATGCAGCGGCAACCGGAAAATCGACGAGCTTCGTATTACGCAACTAGTGATTCCCCTTCGCGTACCTCGGATTCACGTGCTTAACATTTCGCGGAATGTTTGCTTTGAAAACGCGTTGTTGTTCAAGTGTAATATAAATTCAGTATTTCTTTTGTATTTATAAATTTATATACGAGACAGACTGATAATATATAAAACCGAGTCCCACATGCACAAACTCCCGGACGCGTTTCCTGGGGCTTTTTTTAATACTAAATACTGTATTTCTTGCGTTCTGTAGACGTAGATTGTATTCGTCTAGTTTCTCGCGAATAGAACGGCAAATTGTATACATTCGTAATCACCCCACTCTTCCCACTGTCGACGACACCTGTAAACCGCGTACTGTAAAGTGCGCTTTTGCTATTTCTTCTTTCAACCCTTTGGTGCCAAAAGTATTTAGACTAATACAAGAAATAATTGGTAAGGAAGTGCGCTAGTTAAACTTGATTTTGTTTAGTGCAGTATTGAAGTCTCTCGATCTCTGTCGTTTTGCATACCTCGACCTTTGCAATAAGTCCCTCCTTGTAATTTTGTAGAACTGTTAAATGGTTCGCAGATTGTAGCAGGGATTTCGGTTTTATGATCAGGTATTTATTCTCTGTAATTCGATCTCTTTTTTATTGGAACTCTTTTTAAAGTAGATTGTTTCAGGGTGAGTTGCAGTTACCTTTGAAAGTAACTGTCTTTCATTTTTAATTATTGGTTTTCAAGAATTTATTATTAATAATTGCTCAGTGAATTGATATGATTCTCCTTTTTATTGAAAAGGTAACATGTTGGAGATTATACGAAGCAGTTGTCACAGTTTTATATAAACAAATATTTGCATGATTGCCGATCTGAAAAAGGTTGGAATTTAATGAAACTTATCGGTACTGATTTCAACATTTTGAATAATTTACAAACTTATCGAAACTATGTTCGCATTGTTCAAGAATTAATTTGTTGTTCTAGCAACATAACGCAATCCTTACAATTTACTTACTCTTTTATTAGCAAAAGAATTTGCATATAACAAAGAAAAATACTCCAAATTTGCACGACAGTTCATTTGTTCATAATTGTACCTTTTGGTACAAAAGCAAGTGGCACTGAAAGGGTTTGAAAATAGGTATGTAAATACTACTGGCCAATCGAAACGAGAAATTCTCGCAACGAGAAGAAGCATTCTGACGAAATTTCCCTCTCTTAAATTCAATTCGACAAGTGTAAATAATTTAGATGTATAAAGCAGTGGATTTCATTGGATCGCACGCGCTTTACTTTATTAGATAAGAGAAATACCGCCGGTTAAAGATCGTTTGAACTATTTGTCGAGGGATGCGAACAAACAATATCACTCATTCATGGCTGGTAGTATTCCTATAGTTTTGTATGTACTTACACATATATGAGGACTAAGTTGTGTTGGATGTATGCGAATATACGATTCTATACACACGCAGTCAGATTTCTCGAAAGCAATTGTCAGAATCTTCGTATTCACAATAACAAAAAAGAAATATCGACTTTCAAAGACAAATATTTGCATGCGTGGATATAAATTATTAGACTTGATTGACAAAAAGTTGAATGATATTCAAACTTGCATTATTGCATTATATTTTGCTTTATTTTCTATAAGCGTTAGATGTTCGTCTTTACGACAGCAACAAGTTATAAACAAATCAAATAATGGAATAATTATCGTCGTATTTTTTAATCACCGCAGCGCAAATTTCTGATTTCTCGATCATCGACATTTACATTTGCCATTGAATTACAACTGCGATGACTCTGGTGTCAGTGTAAATTCCAAGACTGTAACGTTATTCGTGTATAGAAGTTAGCAGGGTAGCCGTGAATGAAGCTGAACGCGCGCTACGATTTCTACTAAATTCGATACTAGTCCGAGAAACTTGCGTCGCCGGTCACCGAGCGCGTGAAGCGTCCGCTATTGCGAGCAACACCGATTACAATAGAATGAACATTAGGATGTAAGGCTAATTAGGTTGCGAGAACCTAGAGTGAGAGTGTTTGAAACAGACTGTGTATTATAGTTTTTATAATTTTTCTATTAGAGAGAAAGCGAGACCCGGGCAGAAGTATTACGTCGACGACGAAACTCTCGCGTATAGTAAGTTTGTCGTCGTCCGTTGATTGATGAAGGTATTAACCCTTTGCACTCGAAGTTTGTTTTCATTCGTATTACTAGCAACTCGAAGCAATTTCAGTGGAAAGATTATATTCACATATAAGTAAATGATATGCGCATTAAAAGAAGAGTCACTGTTGTATATTATTGTTTTTTAATTGATTATGGTTACAAATGTTATAATGTGTAAAAAAACAAACAATTATAACATTATTACATTTTGTAATTGTCCAAGGTGTGATTCCTCTCGAAACAATCGCCAATATGTAATTTTAGCTTTTTTATACTCTTCTATTTTCTATATTCTATATTCTATATTTCAGCTGCGACCGTCTTTTGTCACCAAGAACGGAATATCCTATACACAATGGTTTTTGCGATTTGTCTTTGTCCTTATATGATGAACTGAAAACTTTTTACATTGTCTCCACAGCGGAGCCCTCGAGTTTGAAGACAAATTTTAAATGGCTCCGCTCCGGAGCCCTCGAGTGCAAAGGGTTAAACTTAAGTCTCGCATTAAGGTCCATTCGGTTTGGAGAGAAAAGTTCTCTTCTCTAGCAAGTTGAGTTTGTTGCGAGGTACCTTAATGGCAGCGAACCTTCGACTCGAGTTTGTATCGATAGGCACATTCGTAACCCCCAATCGCATCGAAGGCTCGTCACGAGGACGTGTAGAGTTAAGTTAATTTATGTCAAGCATTTCGAAGAAAAACTAGCCACTTAAGACATTTATATAAACAGTCAAGTATGATATACAATCCATGTTTTTGTATAAACTGCAGACATTCATTTCAACACCTTTCTCCGTCTATCCGAAATTATGCGTCCCATTTTATTTTGAGAGAGAAAATTTTATTCCAAAGAATTAAGTAAACAATGATTTCTCATAAATTGAATTTAACAATTGCAAATAATTGATTCATATTTATAAAGCTGATTCAAAATTAATTACAAATTTGTTATACCTGACATTCGTGAATTTTGAATGTATTTCTGTGTTAGAATTAAAATCGTTTTTGCAAAATTAATGAGCAACAAAGACTGAAAGGATTTAAATGTCTTAAATTTAAGACTTTACACTGTAAAATTTTTCACATAGAAAGTAATAATCTTTTATAATTTTGTTTACAAAGCAATTGTTGATCCATTAAATTTAAAATCATTTTCAAATCTCAGAATTAAATATTATATGGTTGAGCACAACTTATTCGTGTTAGGACTGTGTCGACGCCAAAGTATAGTCGCATCCGATAAGTAAAATATCAATAATTAACTAGAACATTAAACGTAATGACGTTTACGAAGATGGAACAGATAAGCGTAAAGTTGACACGGAGCTGTTAGCACCGATCGAATTGCGTGTCATTTCAGCGTAATTGCAGCAGTGCGACGAGCGAAGACTTTGCGTAACAGCGGCACTTTGCCAACAACACCAAATTTCCATAAATATGTCGCAACAATTATCACCAAGATTTTATTTACTTTTCTTTAATATCATTTTCATTTGGCCGAGTGCCTGGTGTTTAGTAACAAATGGCTTAATTTGGAACGCAGAACAACAAGAATTTGTTAATTTATACTCGGTGGATTGGTGTGCGCAACTGCGAAGGTATATTTTGGAATCTACTAACAGCGTTACCAAAAGCTGTAATGGTGAGAAAATACGAGTTGGATACTATCAGGTAATATTGCTATTTTTATTATTGTTTTATATGTAAATCATCTACTTGTTTATAAATAGACCGTGTTGATTATGTTTTCTTACAATAAATGATTTATTGATCTTAGTAATATATATTTTATTTAAAAAATATATACGATCATTTTATAATAACGATTGATAACGATTACATGATTTGCGAGTGAGAAATAGCCGATCGCTTTATAAAAAAGAATTTTCAATTTTATTTATAGTGGCATTTAATATTTCTTTTTGTTTCAATTCTCCTTTTGACGATTATACTTTTGTACATTTTGAGTGTAGGATATTCTCGAAAAAGGATATCAAATAGTAATCCAGTGGAAACACTCTTTTTAGTTACAGGATATTATGTATGTGTATTTTGTTAATTACAGTTATACAACTATTTATGGGATATTATGTATTATGATTAACTAAATCAAAGTATTTATTAATATTTGTTACGGGCTTAGTACTCATTTGTATAACAATTTGATTTATGATATTTTCTTTAACATTTACTGTAATACATTTTCATAATATCAGGTAATGTTGCTATTTTTATTATTGTTTTAC
Source organism: Ectemnius continuus (assembly GCA_910591665.1). Taxonomy (NCBI): domain Eukaryota; kingdom Metazoa; phylum Arthropoda; class Insecta; order Hymenoptera; family Crabronidae; genus Ectemnius; species Ectemnius continuus. Next base: position 4,744,854 of record OU342856.1, read on the forward strand.
ATGTAAATCGACTAGTTGTTTATAAATAGACCGTGTTGATTATGATTTCTTACAATAAATGATTTATTAATCTTAGTAATATATATTTTATTTAAAAAGTATATACGATCATTTTATAATAACGATTGATAACGATTACATGATTTGCGAGTCAGAGAAATAGTTGATCGCATTATAAAGAAAAATTATAAAATTTATTTATAGTGCCATGTATTTTTTTTTATTTCGATTCTCCTTTTCCGAATTTTAAACTGATTTCGAAAAATAATAAGCCGTCTCAATTCGTGGCGTATATTTTCTAAAATTTTCTCATATTTGTAACTTTTTCCATTTAGCGCCGAATATTCCCGTTGTTAAAAATTTCGAAATATGTTTAACATAAACCATTATTATTGCAAAATAGCCAATTTTTAATTGCCGAATAGAAGTTTCCAGGAATGTTCCTATCGAAATGTGATCTTTTCTATTTTGCACACTAAAAGGCATGAAGACATTTTTTTAAAAATGTAAATTCGAAAATAGGCGCGAGATAATTTAGATAGAAAGTACAAAATAATATTTCTCTTTACTTTTTAGAAATGCTTGGGTCAGAATTTATTTTCCATCTGCAATAAAATTGCAGTTGGTCATATTACAAATTGTTGTGTGTCGCATTTAATTTATACTTTCTTACATTAATATAATTCTAGGATGGCAACTTGATCAACTTTTATGACAACGACACCAAAGTCAGTGGCCTTTTCGGTGAAATATGGAATATTTTTGCGGAACATATGAACTTCACGTACGTTGGTACCGGAAAATTCAAATCATAGTCGAACGAAAAACTTTCTTTTGTTACGAGTAGTTGTTTACATTTACTATATTATTATTTATTATTTAAAGGTGGTTTCACATTATTTGACAGCAATAAATAGCTAAAATTAATGAAAGGATTGCTCTTCGTTTTAATTAGTGGAAAATCTGATACTTCTGAGAAATTATAATCACTTATCAACAATCTTATTTCTTCATTTATTATTAGACGCTTTTAATATTGTTAAACGAAAACAGTTCGAATTATTAGAAAAATGCAACTAACTTTTAGCGAACACTGAAATCATAGAAATTTGAGACAACAAAAAAATATTTTTTCGAAACCTACTTTTATGTTAAGCATAAACATTTGAAGCTTTCTCTAAATAATTATTCTAATAAAAACCTTAAATTCTTTTGCGAATAATAATTGTTATTTCTTCTTGACTCTGTTTTTCTATTTCCTTATTTTATCTATATTCCAATATATTCAAATATCTATACTTTAATCCAATATTTTAATTCTTTATTTTTATCATTACAATTTCCTAGGTTTATTACCATTTATTTACAATATATTTACTTTTGTTGCGTGGAGTTGCTTAAACTTAGAGTGTTTCAGTTTGGTGCCGGTGAGGCAACCGGTTCATGAGATTGGCATGCGCCTCTGCAACAACACACACACCGGTCTATTAGGACTACTTGAACGGGGGGAAATTGATGCAATCGCAAAGTCCGGCTTATTTTCTTTCTACATGGATGTACTGGACTATACTGTACCCCTTGCGACAGCTAGGTATTGTTTAAATTTCACTAAAATTTGTAATCTTTATTTAGTATTTATCACATAATTTTTTAGCTTCAACTGTTTAATACTAATTATACCGGTTGTTTTTACTGTAAACAGTCAAATGATCATTTATGAGATAAAGCTAATATGTTTTCTGTTCGAATATTGCTAATTGTTAATTTAGTAGAGAAATAAATTCACAAAGTAACATTTGTGGAATAATAACAAAATTAGAAATCTACAGTTTTATTTCTAACAATATTAAGAATCGAGAGAAATGAACAAGCGTTGGTATTCTTAGTGTTAAGCATATTCATTGCAGACTAAAGTTGTACAATAAAGTTGTATTATAAATAAATGACCTTTTTGTAATACAAATCATAATTATCATAAGAAATGAATATTGCGTTTCTTCTCTTAAAATGAAAAAGTCAAATGCACAATAGTAACTTTTTGCATTGTTATGACAATATTGTTATATTTGAAAGTCGTGAATTAAAATTTCAAAATTAAAAATTAAAATATTTCAAAAAAGAAGTTCGCCGTTAATAGGTTAATTTCAAAGGCAAAAATCATACTTTTACTTTGAATTATTATACTTAGCGCTAAATAAATAACATCGCATGTATAACTATAGATTTAATCTATTAATTATTGATAAATTATTACTGTGAATATTACAAACCGGTGATCATCAATAAAATACTATATAAATAAAATATAAATGCTTTATAAATAAAAGCTGTGTCAGTTAGAACGAACTCGTATTAATGTTACTCAGGCATAGAATTTACATTCGACCAATATACAAATTGGACAATACATGGATCGTCACGCTATTGTCACCGATAACCTGGTATTGCGTTTTCTTTGTTCTCATCGTGATCAGTGTGGCTGGATATATTTTGCAAAGCGCTCAAGCATCTAACAATGAGTCTACAAATGTACTTGAACAACGGCAGTTCACTCTGTTCGAGCACATCTTCTACACATTTTCGTTAATGTGCGGCCAAGGTACGTGTTTTGATTAATAAACATTATAAATGCAATATTACCATTGCGAGTGGAGGATATTCTCGAAAAAGGATATGGAATTTCTTCTTTGAAAATCGTTTTATTTACAGGATTTTATGCATGTCTATGTACAGGGTGAGTCACTTGCATTTGAATCACCATTGTCGAGCATACATTGTTCCATATGAAATCATTATAAATAACCTAGACATTTCAATTATACTCAAATGTTTCTCAACATTTGCCTGCATTTTATGCATTTAGCCTTTTACATGTTTCAGTTATGTTAACTCGAGCATGAAGTTTCACCCTGCAGAAGCCAGTTGTATATAATATTCCCCTATAAGTACAATATAATAAAATATTTTCTCCTTACGTTGCTAGCCATTCGAAGGAAATCGATGCTAAAACTTGGTAAAATATTCCCTCCAACAGACTACATCATTTAATACAGTCTTTTGTTAAGTAGAGAATATATAGTATAATTAAATAAATGTCTAGTAAAAGTGGGGTTAGGAGAGTTCTGATTCAAAGGCAACTGACTCACCCTGTACATAAATAACTATGTTGTATATGTATATACGACTGTTTTTATAATTGTTGTCGTACAAATTAACTTTTCTTAGTTAAGAAATCATATATGATAGGCATGTCATTAAACAAACGGGAGTTTATTAGAAGCCAGTTCTATATAATATTCCCCTATGAGTATAATACAATAAAATATTGTCTCCTTACGTTGCTAGCCATTCGAAGGAAGTCCATGCTAAAACTTGGTAAAATATTCCCTCCAACAGACTACATCATTTAATACAGTCTATTGTTAAGTAGAGAATATATGTATAGTATAATTAAATAGATGTCTAGTAAAAGTGGGGTTAGGAGAGTTCTGATTCAAAGGCAAGTGAATCACTCTGTACGTATTTTATTAGTTGCAATTATACAATTATTTACAGGATATTTTATTGTTATGATTAACTGGATCAAAATATTTTTTTAGTACTTGTTACGAGCTTAGTACTAATTTCTAATAAGTTGGTGGAAATGATCATAAATCAAATCGTTGCACGCTTGATAATTATGCAGCAACCCAATATAACAATTTGATTTTTGATAATTTCCTTAACATGTATTGTAATTCATGTTTTATGAATTTGTATTATATAATCAGTTCCCCGACTGTATTTTGTTGTTTTGAACATTGTTATATATTATTTCTATAGACTTGTAATATAAAAGCGTGTTTTTACAAAATATTCCCAATTATAAGTCATCAAAAAGTAAAATAGACATGTAAGTTTTGTATTATATATATAATGCTTTTTGGTATGTTTTTTTAACAATATGATTTACTTTGGAGAGTAATAATGCTTCTTTATTTTTTCACCAAAATAATAAAACAATACACATAAATATACATTTATTTTATGAATAGAATAATTTCTTTTAAAGAAGAAATCATTTTTGAAACTTGGACCAAGTCAAATTTGTCAAAAGTCAATGTTGACGTTGTTAAAACGTAATGTTAATGTTGCAATGACTTCGTAATGTTCATCTAAACTAATTCTAATATGTTTCATATTTAGGATACGTGCCGTCAGCGTTTTACAATAGGTTCAAACTACTCTCGATTTCAAAAACTGTATTTTGTTGGCTCACACTGATAGCCTACTCAGCCAACCTGATTAACCGGATGACCAATAGAACCCTAAGTCCGCCCTTCACCGGCATCGCTAGCCTTCTCAATAGTACCAACTTTAAGCTACTGACATTCAAGGGTTCGATGGTTTTCCAACTATTTCAGGTAGTTATTTAGAAAAGCTTTTTTCAGTTAGTGTGAAGATTCGAGACAAATCAGTTAAACATACATTTGACGATTGTTGAAGTACCACATACAAGTAAAATACTAGAAAATGGTACCAAAATGCGATTTTTTTCTCTTACAAATCAATTTTTTCGAGAAAAGTATTATTTACATATTAAAGTACATATTGTAAACTACATATTCTGTAAATTTGTTTACAATCCTTGCAGTAGGTGGCGTGCCACAGCAACTTTCGTAATGTCATAGTGAATGAAACATGCCTACGGTAACCAATGTAGCTCCACCATTTTTCATCTGAAACGAATAAACAAGTGCTATTTATTTAATAGAAAGATAACTCTACTGCACTACGGAGGCAGATCTTTTAAGTTTCATTTTGTGCGGAACATATCGCTATTTATAAACATCAGATCGTTTTTTTCTATAAAAATGAGCATTTTATATAGAAACAAAAAAACTGAGATAGGTATGCAAAAAAACGCTGCGTAGTGCAGTAGCTAACCCTATTAAGAAGATCTGATGAAATTTTCAGCTTGATCCGTTCAATGATGAATTAGTTATGCTGGTTACCGCAGCCACAAACAGTGTTTCGAGAAAATCGTGTTTGAAGTTTAGAAAATATCTTTCGTATGTTTTTACGTAATACATCATAAAGTTTCAAACTTCGTCATATTTACATAAAATCGTCAATTTCTACACCATACACCATTATTAACACAATTATTTGGGCAAAATTTGATGTTTTTGGCACGTTTACTTGTATGTAGTACCTTAAGAAAGAAGCACGTAAACTTTAATTTTTTCTGTTGATAATTGAAATATATCTTTGCAATTTGATAAACCCGTGCAGTGGCTCAAGGGGATAAGCACTTGACTCACAATTAGCGCGGCGCGAGTTCGATCCCGGCTTGTTACCACTGATTTGATTTTTCATTACGTTCATGCATTGCGCGGAGTGTTATATCATTTAACTAGTTCGACGATATTCGGAAAAACAGGCGATAAAAGTGATGCTCAAAAATAATTCTTAATGCATAATCCAATACATAATATTTAAGTTTGTTATGTGCTAAACAATAATTAATTATCTAGTGGATGTTTTCAGATCGAAGCCAAAAACGCAGAACTGAATGCAATTTTACTATCACATTTGTAATACACAGTCGAATTTTCCAGATAGAAATAAATTCATAAAGACACAAAGAAATTGAAACTAATAATGCAATATGAACAATAAAGTTGAAGTTTAAGCCAGTTTTTCGACATACTTCGAGAATCTTCAAGTTTTATATGTACAGGGTGATTCACTTGCCTTTGAATCAGAACTGTCCTAGCCCTTATTTTTTTTGGCGGACTTCCCGACCTTCCCCGGGACTCAAATTTGGTGGAGAATGTTCCCTTGCATCAAGGAAGAAGTGATATAAATTTCAGAGCCCTAGCTCAAAGTTTAGGTTTTCACCTATTTTCGACCCTTGAAAATGGTCAATTTTTTCAAGTTTCACAAAATCGGCCGAACCCGGGATATTTTGATTGTTTTCGTATCAGGGTGGATAGAGAACAAAGAATCCGTGAGAAAAAGTCCGGATTTGCAACAAAAACGGGTCGAAAAACCGTCGAGAAAAGTCAATTTTTGCTCATTTTTAACGGTTTTTATTTTTTTTTTTGCACCTCCCGACCTTTCCCGGGGCTGAAATTTGGTGGGTAATGTTTCTTTGCATCAAGGAAGATACCATAAAAATTCCAGAGCCCCAGCTCAAAATTTTTTTTTCGGCAAATTTTTCTTAAGGGGTACCCCTGCAGATTTTTTCACGATTTTTCGAAGATCCCCGAACTCGGGTTTTTTCTTCAGGAATCGATTGTTTATGAATGAAAACGGATAGAAAACAAGAAATCCGTCGAAAAAAGTCCGAATTTCTATCGAAAACACTAAAAAAACTGCCTTTAAAGTTCGATTTTTTCGAAATTTTCGCTTGTTTTTCCCATATTTTTTGGACTTCGCGACATTTTCCGGAGCTGAAATTTGGTGGAGAGTCTCCCCTTGCATCAAGGAAGATGTGATATCAATTTCAGAGCCCAGGCTCAAAATTTTGTTTTCCCCATATTTTTGGCCATCGAAAATATCCAATTTTTGGTGGTGATTCAAAGGCAAGTGACTCACCCTGTACTTAAACAATAATTAATAATTTCGACGATGCTTTCAGAACATAGTACAATATGAAGCGATTAACGCTGGCATAGCAAACGTTACCGAACGGATCGGTTATGCGGAAACGGCAACGGACATGTACACGAAAGTGTGTTTCAGTAACGAGTCATACGCCATGTTTGAACTGGCTCATCAATACTATTTGAATGGAAGGATCATTTGTACACTGCTGCCAATCGGACCGGAATATTTCGCGACCTGGATCATTGTCGCTGTGGCAAAAGGTTTTCGATATAAGAAGCTCCTAAATACTGCGTAAGCATTTTATACTGCACGAATTACAACATATTTTTCAATTACTTCAAAAAGCGGAAGGATTTTAATTCGTTGAGTAGATTATTTCAAAATGTTTTCCTATACCTTCTGCAAACATCAGATATTTCACTTTCAGCAAATTGTGCGTTAGAAACCAATGAAAAATGTAATTAAAACATTGTTCGTTGCTAATGCGAGTTAAATCGATGTTTCTTTGAATGAAGACTTGGCTTTCTCGTATGATATTTATTATCTTTTTTGTTATATTTCAATTTGGCCGGGAACTCAAACTACTTGGCGCATTTTTTAAATTTTAAGGTTTTTGCACGGTTTCACTTTCAGCAAATTGTGCGTTAGAAACCAATGAATAATGTAATTAAAAAACTAGTCGCGTCAGTTTTTACCGACTTCAAAAAGGAGAAAGTATTCAATTCGACTGTTTTAATGTTCGTAAAGAAAAAAATATACCAAACAATTCTTTAAAATTTCTTAATAATAAATTCTTTGGAAAAGGCTTGTTGGACCAATTGCAATTACTCGAAACGAAATTGACACAGGAACGAAAAATACTATTCGTCACCCGAGCGAATAGCAAATATTCTAATTGGATCGTTCACGCTAAATATGTTTCGTCTCCAGGATTATAGAATTGCGACAATACGGCATTATATCTGCATTAAGAGAACGATATTTGGGATTGGAAATGGACAATACGCCACCTAATACTTTTCAACCCATTGACATGGATCAAGTACATTTAATCTTTCTAATATTGTATTGCGGTTTCGGCATTTCCATGGTGATATTTGTCCTCGAATATATCACATTTCTCGGTAAAATGGAGCGCGAGAAAAACAGAAGAAGACAGGTATAATTATAAATATAATTATAAGTAACAGTAAAAAATACCGAGTATATTGTTAAACAGAAGACGTTTTTTCAGAAAAATGTTTTACGCTAATAACCAGTTTGTCGTAGTCGTACTAATTAGTGCATTTCTTCTCAAATTAATCAGGCATATTTCAGAATTTTCTATTTTATTCTTCACTTAGTTTCGAATATATCCTTTGAAGTATGCATACAATGTATGATATAATAAATGTGTAATATAAATAATCTCTAATCTACGTTTGTAGAAATTCACCCTAATCTTAATTATCAATGCAGTCTATTTTGAGCGATGCAACCAATGTCAGCTAAACGAATCATTTATTACTTTGGAATTCACTATGATTTACTTGATTCGCAATTTGTTAACACGTTCCGTGCCACGTGCACCATTTGTGGTGCACACAGATATATTTATTTAATGCGCTGAAAACATATGTTTTATGACAAATTGCTTATAATTAGGGATAAAAAGTAAGAGTTGGATCACTCGATCGACACAAAAAATTAAAAGATGAAAGAATAAACTAATAAGCGTTAACAATAGAAACTTCTGTTCCAACAGAAGTGGATGAAAAACAAACAATGTTATCTCTATATATTTACTTACTGCCTCTTTTGTTAAATATTCTATTTCCCTCGGTTTTTACTTAACAACTTCGAATACAACACTTTCGTTTTACTAATCGAAAATTTTCGAACTGACTCACCTTTGGAGTCAATCTGATCGCAACGCCACGTGTACCATAAATGGTACACGGTGTGATAACTACTCTAAACAAGCTAATTATGTATGGATTTCTGATACAATGACACATTGTGTGATAATACTGTGGGAATGAATCTAAGACAGCGTTTGGAAGTCGGAATGTAAGAGGGTTGAACAGTGAGTGTGTGTGTGCAGAGAGATCGAGACGGCAGGTATGGATGCAGAGTGTGGTGAAGAGTGGTGTGAGAGATAAGCGAGTGGAATGGGGAGCAGTACGAAAGATGATCAGGAGTGACTGCAAGGATGAGTACGAAAGCAGGAAGGGTGCATGAGGTCGTAAAGAGTGTAATGTATGAGATGTCAAGTGGGTAGCGATAGGCGAGCGAGTGGAATGAGGTACGGATGCGATGACCAGAGTGTCCGAGCAGGAGTGATTGTGAAAAGAGTGTACATGGAGTAAGACTGACCTGTCGCGTGTGTAAAGTTAAAGAGTGAATTATGGGATGCAAGGGTCGAGTGTAAGGAGATGTGTGAGTGCGTCTGTACGAATGCGATGTATGTATGAGAACAAATATAAGTTGTGCTCCTGGGGAGGAGCACACAGAGTTTTTAGAGATTTCAGAAAGACAGAGTCGTAACAGAGAGTTTAAGCAGAGTTCAGAGAGAGTCGAGTCAGAGTCGAGACACAGAGTTTGGTCAGAGATATTAGAGAGTCGATACAGAGATTTTACAGAGTTTAGTCAGAGTGTAATAAGAGCGGAGTGTTAAATAATAAAGAACCGTGAGCACGATATTCTGCCTTATTTCCCAACCACAATCCCCACAATATATCAATTTTTAATCAAAACAACGAAACAACAACGAAAATGGCCCGGCAGGGAACGTGTTAATCGCTGTAATTAAACTACAGCGAATGAAACTAATAAATTAAAGTTAAATAGGAAATCACAGCCAAGTTCAAAGAGAAAATCGAAGGAAAAACTTAAAGATACGCTTTCTTTCTCTTCAATTACTTATGTAATGCGTGGTTTTGAAATACCCAAAGGTTTTGTTCTTTGTTTTCCACATTGTTTTAAAGCAAACAGCTTAAATATTCTCTTCGGGTGATTATAAAACTTGAGTATTGGAAGTTCCCTGAATAATTTCTTTTTTCGAGAAGCCGACTAGTGATTCGACTAGGATTTCAACTAGCAGACTTCTGGTCGGCGCATATTTTAGCGCTAAGTGTTACGAGTCCATTTCGAAAGTGCCGTTTCTTGTGTATTTGACGAGAAATTTCCTTATTTGTTCCTCGATAGACGATGACTGCAACATTATTACGATGAGTGTCGACATGGCTGCGAACGACTGAAAGAAATTCCTTGTAATTTAGTCGGCTGCAACTTCAACGTTTTCTTTATCATGAATAAATATACAACATTGATTCTGAATAATAAAATCACTGCTCAATAAATAAACAGTTTTGATTATTGTACAGTGAAAATAAACAGAATTGCAAATTCTTCACAACGAATTTTGACTATGTTTGATAATTATCGTCCAGCAATATTGGTGAAATTTATTTGTTAATATTTTTCCAGGTATATTGGACTGAATATTAGTTGTGATAAATACGATAAGAATAAGCTTAGCTATACTTCTGCAGCTGCTTTTATTTTTGCATCTTCACGTTTTTAATTTGTATGCAAAATTAATCAGGTTTACGTAATCTGGCATGTTTTGAACAATTGCAGAACAATTGTACAAGGCAATAGGTTCATTTACATTTCCTATTCATTTTTCAATCGATATTTACATTTATCTTTTCAATAATATAATATTCCAAAATAATAGAATACAAAAATAGAATCATTTATATTTTAATCAACCTTTAAATCAAACGAATAAATGTGCACTGATGTTTGATAAGTTTGCAATTATATACTTTGAAAGTACCGTATAAATGCAGCTGTAGCCAAAGTAGAACATTCCAGCAGCCATGAACTTTAGCGGTCGGTTTACCATGTGCAAAACGAATTGCAATAACTGCGTAAGAAAACAGAAAATGTAGAACTTTACGTATACATATATTAACGAATTATTATTATTAGAGAATCAATTATTTGTATAAATCAATTTACACTACCTCTGTGTGTGATTGCACGTCGTTTGTAGAATTTATAAGGTTGTGCACTAGCTGCCTTGTACCATTTGCCTGTAAATAATAAATTAACAATTTATCTATACTAGAGTACAATGGACAATGTATTTTATTAATTATAGCTATACGTTATTATTACGTTATTAATAATGAACTATGTACAGGGCCGTTCCTGACGTAGGTGCAAAAGACGTAGGTGCCAAAAAACCTTTTGTTACCGGAAATTACACGTGAAATCAATCACTTTTTTCCGCAGCATGACTTCCAATTTTGGGTAAATTGTAATATGTTTTTATCTACACAAAATAACAAAGACACAGAATCATTACTTGGCAAAGTTCGCGATTGCTTACAGTTGCAATGTACTAAACAATACGATATTCGTCCAACAATCAATCACCTACACAAATGAATTCCTATTTCGAAATCTTAGTGTTCCAGATATACTTTGATTAATTCACATGGCAATATATTGGGCTTTCTAAATACATGTTCAGTTTCTCAATACAAACTTATTTTAACTACCAGTTAGATTGTGAAAATTGTTCAAAAATGAAAGAATCTTTCTTTTTCATGATTGCTGTCTAAAAGTATTTATACTCTTCCTATATGTAGATATAAAAGTAAACACAACGTATCGAATACTTAAGTAAGTAATGCTCAATAAGGGTGGCGATATTGCCTTTGCACCTGGTCGGCTACCAAGTTCGCAACGGCCCTGACTATCTAATGGACTTGGTATTACATCTTCGTATCACATCTATTGTACGTCATATCCCACATCACTATAATCGGACCGCTGAGAGAATATCCACGAGATTTCCCTCTCCCAAGCGCAGTCACTGCCACTTCCCTTGACACTTGGGTGCGCTGCTGGTCCAACACTAAGAAGCGCATGAGGGGAAGTCCGGCTACGACACTCCCGAAACGTAACTGGAAAGGGTAAAATTGTGGCCGAGTTTGTTCTCTCAGCGATCCTACTATAGCAGTGCCAGCCAAGTGAGCTTCTGCGACCTCACGCGCTTCTTTCCCTTTGCACTACTGGGTACCCTGCCTGGGCAATTGAGGACTACTGACTACCCTCACTACCTGCTAGCCATCTTACCCCTCTCTGCCTCCCACTCTTGCACTCTACCAATACAGCGCGCCAATATTTTACTTTCAAGTTCAAACATTTTTGACGGCTTTTATTTTTTTGGTGGTCTTCCCGACCTTCCCCGGTACTGAAATTTGGTGGGTAATGTTTTTTTGCGTCAAGGAAGATACCATAAAAATTCCAGAGTCCTAGCTCAAAATGTAGGTTTTCACCTATTTTCGACCCTCGAAAATGATCGATTTTTTCAAGTTTCTCAAAATCGGCCGAACCCGGGATTTTTTGATTGTTTTCGTATCAGGGTGGATGGAAAACAAAGAATCCGTGAAAAAAGTCCGGATTTGCAACGAAAACGGGTCGAAAAACCGTCCAGAAAAGTCCATTTTTGCTCATTTTTGACGGTTTTTATTTTTTTTGGTGGACTTCCCGACCTTCCCCGGGGCTGAAATTTGGTGGGTAATATTTTTTTGCATCAAGGAAGATACCATAAAAATTCCAGAGCCCTAGCTCAAAATTTTTTTTTCGGCAAATTTTTCTTAAGGGGTACCCCTTCAGATTTTTTCACGATTTTTCGAAGGTCCCCGAACTCGGGTTTTTTCTTCAGGAATCGATTGTTTATGAATGAAAACGGATAGAAAACAAGAAATCCATCGAAAAAAGTCCGGATTTCTATCGAAAACACTAAAAAAACTGGGTTTAAAGTTCGATTTTTTCGGAATTTTCGCTGGTTTTTCCCATATTTTTTGGACTTCCCGACATTTTCCGGGGTTGAAATTTGGTGGGAAGTCTCCCCTTGCATCAAGGAAGATGTGATATAAATTTCAGAGCCCAGGCTCAAAATTTTGTTTTCCCCATATTTTTGACCATCGAAAATATCCAATTTTCCAAAGGTCCCCGAACGCGGGTTTTTTCTTTATGAATCGATTGTTTGTGTATCAGGGCGGATAGTAAACGAAGAATCCAGAAAAAAAAGGTCAAAATTTGTATCAAAAATACCAAGAAATCGTTCCTGAATAATGAATTTCATGTAATTTTCACGGGTTTCCCCATATTTTTTATACTTCCCGTGTATTTCACGTGCTGAAATTTGGTGGAGAATGTGCCCTTGCGTCAAGGAAGAAGTGATATAAATTTCAGAGCCCTAGTTCAAAGTTTTTTTGTCAGCAAATTGTTCTTAAGGGTTTGCTCATCGCACGCGAGGGTACAAACAGGTAGAACCGTCGTCAAAATTGACAGAGTGGGGGTGCCAGTAAGTATTACATACAAAATAATTTTAATAAGTTTAAATCTACCAATAAGAATCATCATTAAAAGTAAATCACTCAGAGTAAAATTCACTACACCAATAAAATCATCGTTAATAACTATAATAATGAAATATCAAATAGAACTATTCAGTAAATCGATTTCTAGTTTACCTTATTACTGACAGACTCGCATACATGATTGAAGTAGATCAATCTCGCTATACAAAGGACGGTCTTGACGCACGAGAAGAACAATCTGCTGATGACTTCCGTTGGCAGGCAATTTTCGGGCACCGTGCAATCAATCTCAGATAACAGTTTGCAGGTGTAAGAGACCATGCCGCACAGATACACGAGATAGGTGCCGATTTCTAGTGTCAATTGCAGGCCGAACACTGTGTTGAATTCACGCGATATTTTGCACAAATCGCTATGCACGTGACTATAAAAAGAAAGTATGAAATTATCATTGGATGAGGTGATTTATCATTTGTAGTCACTTTAACCCTTTTTGTGCCGGCCAAAAATATCATAAATAGGAGAATCGTAACATGAGGAGAAAGATAAAAATGAATTTCTCTTTTACAGGCAATATTTAAATCCAGAAAGAACTTTTTCAATTGTGTTGCAATGAAATTAAACCATTTATAACGTTTTATACATTTGTTTTGAGATAGACAACACTTTTCGTGAAAGAAAGTGAGCGATACACATATTTTATAATTGTTGTAAATAAATACTGAAATAAATATCGAATCAGGACTGTTTGAAAAATTATATAAATTTTTCAAAAATTATTTTGTATAGTTTAGGATTCATAGGAAGTAAGAATTGGCTAAACAGTTTATTTACGATAATAAAATCCCTTGTTGCTTTAGCTCTTTTTTCACTGGACATGTCTAATAACATTAACTGATGACTATGTACTCATCTAATGATGATTAATGCGCTATCAGGAGCGTGGGATAAAGAAATTAAAGTGATTGTACCACTTTACATTATAATCCAAATGCGGCGCTCGCGTTTCTTTATCAGAACAGGATCCAATAGGTCACACATTCCGCACTGCCAATGGAACAGCCACTTCGTTCTGTTGTTACTGCGTTTCGTTAATTCTTCGACATATTTGTTTATCGCCTCGAATCGTGAATCTGTGTAACTTGAGGGAAAAAATTCCGTAACTCTTCTCCACCAATGATTCCTCCAATGTGATTTAATTTTATAAGACAATAGAATAGATTGAATATATTTATAATAATATATTTGAGCCGTTTATTTTGAAAGTGACTCAAGTCCATTTATAGTTGAAAGCATAATATATATTTGTATATTATTTATTATTTATATATTTGGAAACAACCTGAGTCCATTTATATTCGAGTTAAAATATTAAAGAATTCGTGTCTTAATAGAAATTCAAAATATATGCATAAGATATACGAATTGATAAATTGATTTAGGCCACTTTCATAATAAGCGGCTCATTTTTAGTTTATTTGAATCAACATAGAAGACCATAATTGCATGCAATATTGCTAATATATATTTTCAAAGTGGAATTTTGAATATTTTAATCAAATTCATCTAGCATATCAATCAATTGACTGCAATTTTCATAGTTAAAGTCAAGAAAATGATTCCTCCAATGCGATTTAATTTTATAAGACAATAGAACATGTTGAATATATTTATAATAATATATTTGAGCCGTTTATTTTGAAAGTGACCGAAGTCCATTTATAGTTAAAAGCATAATATATATTTGTATATTATTTATTATTTATATATTTGGAAACAACCTGAGTCGATTTATATTCAAATTGAAATATTAAAGAATTCGTATCTTAATAGAAATTAAAAATATGTGTAGAAGATATGCGAATTCCTAAATGGATTTAGGCCACTTTCAAACTAAGCGGCTCAATTTGTAGTATATTTGAATCAACATAGAAGACCATAATTGCATGCAATATTGCTAATATATATTTTCAAAGTGGAATTTTGAATATTTTAATCAAATTCATCTAGCATATCAATCAATTAATTGCAATTTTCATAGTTAAAGTCAAGAAAATGATTAAGTGCGACAATACTAAGTAATTCGATTTTGGTGAATCAATTATCACTTTTAACCAATTTATATTAATCTTAATTATAATTAAGAGTATTGCAAACTCGACAATAACTACGTTATTTAACAGTTTAGTTTTTGTAATAATAACTCAAAAACATTAAAAGTTTGCTAATAGTGCGTTACTAATAAATAAATGGACATACCTTAGAATTAAACATATTATAAAGTAATTGAGTAAAATAATGCAGACTGGATAATTCAATACGATAAGTGTCAGTATTCCGGTGACCTTTCCGAATATTTGAATGATCCATGAGGCATCTATCCCGACGAAGTAGAATATCAGGATCCACCATATCGCAATCATTTTCCACGTCAACTTGCGCAATTCGTTGTACTCATCGGGAATATTGAAATGACGGAGAGAAGTATTGACGATTGCAAGACCTTTCAAGCAGCTTTCAAACTTCTGGTGGAATATTTTCAAAAGTGGGAAAATAATTATAAAATCGTGCACAATTTAACAAGAAACTTCGTAATATTTGTTATTAATATCATATTATTTCATGTTTTAAAAGAATAAAAAGAATGCAATATTGACATGTCATTGTACAAATAAACTCTAATAGTTGTTGGTTCAAATTTGAGTTGAAGAAATTAAAGTTCGAAGTTTGAGACTGTCATTAAATCATACGAACTGCATAAAGAAAGATGAATTATATCATTTATTAATTATACAGATTTACAAGGATAATAGAAATTAGTTTGCATTTGCCAAGTATAACTAATACTGCTAATAATATTTACTAGTTAACTTCAAGAATATTATTGTGACAAATGAAATTTAGACGTGACAAACGTGTAAGAAAAGATTAAAGGCATAAAAGTAAAAATCATTAAGAAACGAACCTTTCTATGCCACACAGTCAATCCGCTTACAACTATGCCGGTAATAATATTAAAGCTCACCAGAAGCCCGTACATTGTTCGAAATATGAAGCCAAACTCTGTCCAAATCCACATAACGATGAAAAGGATGACATAACTTGACCACAATACTGCATAATGAGTATAATTCAAGAAAAAGAGTTGATATTCGAACAAATGCAAACCGAAGACTTTAGCAAGTACGAAGACTGGAAAGAGCGCATTTCGCAAACCGCACATGTCGATCTTTATTCGAGCGATTCTCTGACAATACTAATCTTGTGATGCTTTCATTTTCATTAGTGCCTTCTCCCACTACTATCGGCTAACGTTGAAGTAGAAGCCTTAATTGATCTGATGGATTATGCTGTCCAGCTGATCGAAGACAATCATAATTTTGCAGTCGCTGACACTTTGCTAGATTATGGGGTAAATATATCTGTCATTTGTAATATTAACTTCTTAATGTTTCATTGGCAACGTGATAAGTATGATGGACGAAGTTTGCAATGTCTGCTATTTCTGTCGCATTATTTTCTGAAGTGCGTAGTGAAATTTTCAAACAATAACGTGTAAACATTGTATAAAGATTAATTCCTTAACAAAAACATGTTAACGTTTCATTGTCAATGTGGAAAGTGTGATGTGTTCGCAATGTCTGCTATTTCTGTCGCATTATTTTCTGAAGTACACAGTAGAGTTTTCAAACAATAAAGTGTAAACATTGTATAAAAATTAATTCCTTAACAAAAACATGTTAACGTTTCATTGTCAATGTGGAAAGTGTGATGTGTTTGCAGTGTCTGCTTTTTCTGTTGCATTATTTTCTGAAGTACATAGCGAAATTTTCAAACAATAAAGTGTAAACATTGTTTTAAAAATTAATTCCTTAACAAAAACATGTTAACGTTTCATTGTCAATGTGGAAAGTGTGATGTGTTTGCAGTATCTGCTTTTTCTGAAGTACATAGTAGAGTTTTCAAACAATAAAATGTAAACATTGTTTTAAAAATTAATTCCTCAACAAAAACATCTTAATGTTTCATTGGCAACGTGATAAGTATGATGGACGAAGTTTGCAGTGTCTGCTATTTCTGTCGGATTATTTTCTGAAATACATAGTAGAGTTTTCAAACAATAAAGTGTAAACATTGCAATACAATACATTACAATGCGTTGTATAAAACAAAATTATAGCGTAAAAGATGTAAAAGAATATGCGTTGTGTTTTTTTAAAATCATTTATTTAACGCTGCTTTAACATCTCAGGTTTTATATATCATACCATATCATCAAATGTTTACATCTGTATTATTTATTTTTATATTTCATTGTATAGTTCGCTCTTACGTAGGAATTCAAGTAGTACAGTTAGGTATTTTTTGGAACTTATTAGTGTTTAAAGATCATATATCAACAGTGGAAAACATATTTCCTATTGGTCGGAGTAATAGTACAGCGAATGAAATAGAAAGTTTATCTGAAGTTTATTTGAAATTTGTTCAAAAGTTACTCTAGAAATCCTAAATTCTACAATCTATAATAACTCTTAGACAAACTCTTCACGCTATACAGTTAATAAACTACAGGACGAGCTTCTAGAGTTGTTTCAATTAACTCTAGAAATTATTTAGTGATTTTACGAGAGTTTTCACGTCAAGTTTTCCAGAGTCTTTTTCTTTGCAGGTTCTACGCTGACTTTTGTACCTGCGAAAGTTAAAAAGAAGGCAGACAAGTCTAACAGTCGAATTGATATTGAAGTTGAATCGTCTTCTGTAAAATGCACTAGTGAAGTTAATAATTTGACTGTTATTAATTTCGAATCGCCACTTTGGAAGAACGGTGAATCGAACATTCGAATGTCGTCATCGCCGTACTTATTACTCATTACCCATTTGAAACCACCTTCGATCAATCTCTTATTTAGCGCCAGAAGGAATGATTGGAGAGTAAGAGAACATTATTCTATTGCGTAGCACATAACATGATTGTCCAAATATGATTTCTAGACACGCTGATGTTTTCTTACAGGATTTGAGCGGGAAAGATCTTTATTTGGACGAAAGTGAGTTTAACGAGTCGCAACTATAAAAAAAGAGCCGCTGAAAGAATGAATCCGATGAGTGAGGTTAACCAGGCGGACTCGGCTAAGATTTTACCCTCTCCAGTTACGTTTCGGGAGTTTCGCAGCCTGACTTCCCTTTATTCGTAGTATTGGACCAGCAGCGCACCCAAGTGTCAAGGGAAGTGGCAGCGATTGCGCTTGGGAGAGGGAAATTTCATGTTCATTCTTTCAGCGGTCCAACTATAGTTTTTCTAGATGATAATTTGAACGATGAAAATGATGTAGATGAGGAAAACATATAACGAATACACTTCGAAATTTATAATTAATTCCAGTACGTAACTCAAATAGCACGCAACGTCTTAAAGACGTCTTTTTTATACGATTTTCATATTTGTTGTCTTACAAAATTCGTAGGACGTTTCAAGGATGTGCATATTTTTTCATTTTTAAAACATCTCCGATACATTATCTTTCCATTTGCCTCTTTGAGGTATTCGTAGAGCGTCGTAAAGACGTTGAGCAAAAGACGTTTAACAACGTCTGAACTTTACATCTTTTGAACGTTTTAAAAATGGCTTTAATATACGGTTGTTTAGTAATTGTACATTGTTCTAATAGCAGGTATAACCTCGAAATTGGTTGTTTCCTCCAAAAAAACGTTAATTTTGCTGAATTAACATTTTAAAATATTGCTTTTAGAATACATTAGGTGTAAAGGAAAGTTCTGTCATGTTTTTCTGTAAAGTGTACATGTTCAAACATGACAGAACTTTCCCTTACACCTAATGGAATATCAATATTTATTAAAAGTCTTATCATTCATGTATTAAAGGCGATTTAAAACGGTTCCTACATGTCTTCTTGCAGTTTGGTTGGAACATCTTCTAAACATTTTAGAGATGTTTTCGCAACGTCTTTTATATATCTCTTCGAACGTATTGTGGACGCCTTTAAAATGTTCCATTTTACAAAATTGAACCTTTGTCAAAGGTATGAAAGATGTTTTTTGGATATTGGTAAACATCCCAAATCCAACACAAATATCCTTATCGGGCGTTTTAAAGACGGTTTTAAAACGTCATTGTGCTATCTGGGAAATAGATTACTACTCATACAGTAAAAATTAATATTATATTATATTCTATATTAACAATATAATATTAATCTTATGTTAATATTATGTTGTTCTTCACTGCCAGCATGAACACTCACATATTTCCCAAAAAACAAGTAATGTGATTGCTGGTAGAAGTCAGAATTTCACCCAGTTGGAGCATTTACTTCAACTGTTGTGATAAAGATTTATTAAAAACAACTACAGTCGGCGAACTTACGGCTGAAGTTAACGTTCGTAGACTGTCGGGTCTGATAGTGTAAAATGGTCATTATAACATTACTTTACTTATTGCTAGTTAGTTCAAATACCAATTTAACGATAGAGGACCATGATTTGAGCATGTATTTTTAGTTGCTCTCCATAACACGATAAGCAAATCGAAACATTTGATTTCATGTCGACAATCTTTGCTTTTGTCTTTTACAAATGTTAATATATGAAAGAGGTTGGTGTCGAAAATGAAAATAATGAAATCAGTTTGAAATTTACAGAGAATGATAGTCAATAGTCACTGCACCTCTCTCCAAAATTGCAACTTATTTGTCTGTACAGTTTTCGAGTTATCCTTGTCGAAATATCCATTGTTATGCATGGGTTATGGCGACGAGTGCAGAGATTAGCGCTTATTCCTTAAAAATATGTGATACAATAGTGAAGCATGAATAAAAAACATTTCATGTGGTAAATGAGACATTTACGAATACTCAGGTTAAGTTTCAAAAACTTCGTCTATTCGGTTCGAGAGCATTTGAGCAGAGAGTGAAAAGGAAATGGTTTTATTTATTGAAATAAAAGTAACTTATAAAAGGTGGTGCGACTCTTCCTACTCAAAAAGTTGGTTTTATTGTAATCTGAAAAGGCCTCAAAATTCTGTGTTACCCTTTTACCGCCACACCAAATGATGGTACCAACCTCCTTGAGTACTCAAAATACAAAGGCGTTTGGGGAATTACTAGCGACCATTCAAATGTCACCAGTCTTGCAAAACGGTGCTGACAGTCCAAATAAATCCAGGTATAACATACTGTCCTTCACAATTCTCCTAGTCTTAATCAGCAACTAATGATGCATATACGGTGAAAATCATCGTGTCAATAAATGGACCGTTTATTTTGAAAGTGGTGTAAGTCCATTTTTGAACAAAAATGAGACATCACGTAATCTATGCTTAATTTAGGGTAAACTTTTTATTTACAACTAGTTAGTATGTAATTTCTTAAAAAATGCCCGTTCTGCGTCCAATTTAAAATTGGTCGATGAAAGAAATTACGTAACCATTGATTATGAAAGTGGTGTAAGTCCAATTTCCATAGACAGGTGGCAGAGTCAGTAGCCTAAAATTTGAAAAAGTCGCCCTGGCGCCTTTATATCACGATGTCAGGCCTATTACTTACGAAAAATCTAAGGATATCGAGCAGTTATTATCGTATATACCTCCAGTGCATCACGAATATTTCAAAACACTGCCACATGAAGAGCATAAGTAAATCCTACCAATATCTTATGTTAATTTCAACAATATTATTAACGTTTAAAATTAAAAATACTACTTCTATTTCATATCGTGTTATTATTTGTAAACAAAATTGGATTAATATGAAATATATTTCAAGTGGTATTTGATTTTTCAAAATTGAAATTAAACCATTTTTACAATCGACTAACTTTGAAAGTGATGTAAGTCCATTTGCAGCCCGAAAATATACATTAGTTTCGTTAAATTCGCCTAAAACAAATTGATATAATCAAATTACACATTCATAAATCAGTAGAAACATTGCCAGACTTGATATAATTAATCTATATTTTTTCATTGACAGATATTCGAAAATTTAATTATCTCAAAACAACAGAAAATGGACTTACACCATTTTTAAAATAAACGGTCCAAATTGTACACAGAAAAAGTACAGCGTCATCTAGAAAAACTAGATGAATAGCACTGCCACTTTGAAAATGCCTTTAGAACGCCAAGGATGCCTTTTATCTCCGCCGATTGTAGTCAGGCCGGATGTAATAACAAATTGTAATAATTGTTGGTCCTCAGCACTTCATCAGCACAAACACAATGCGCATAACGTAGAAATTATGCGTTAGGGTACTAAAAGTGAACAGACTTGTCTAATTTGTGCTTTTTATCACTTTAGACGCGAAAAACGTTGCAGAATCGTCAGTGTCAGCAACAGCGATTGATATGTCAAAGAAAACTGCCAACAAAAAGTAACATAAAAGTCGCACAATGTCTCTTTTGTGATGATTAGTCTTAAGTACAATTCTACTCTTTGAGCTGTAATGGAATTTGTAGAAGTACAAAAGAAATCGAACAATGAATTACTTTGTGAGTTCTCGTGTAAATTTAGCATGATAGGTGAATTACAATCACCCGCCGATTATTATAAGAAACTAGTATTTGTCTTTTAGTGTCAAGTTTAGCGTATAAAAATTACGGTAAGTTAATATATAATAAACGTGGTGAAATTCCACTGATGTATCAGTCAGTGATATTTCCGATATACGTAAATCTATATCTAACGTTGATATTTTGTAGATCAACTTCCTTATAAACTGTGATACATCATTCCAATTATGATTATTTAAACTTATTTATTATTCATCGTCGTAGTTATTAATATGAAATTGTGCGGTGTTCCTTTTTACGGGTATAAGGAATATAAAAATGGAGATAGTAATATAGCTAGTAAATGTAAAATGAATTCCACTACAAAATCTCCAGGAGAAATTTTTTGTACTGTTTTTACTGGTTAATTGCGGATTTTGCAAGCTCTATCGATGACACAGAGTGGAACAAAGGTTGCAATAAAGTGTCATCTTCCAATTGGTTTTGTTCTGACTTGTACATTTTAATACATTATTTCATTAGTTGACTTTATGTTTACAGTACAAATTATATTGCTGTGACGAGAAAACTTACAGTATACTTTGTAAATTCTATTAACATAAATTACGGTTGGGTAGAGTATATACAAATAAAATACCTAATTACATGTACCTTAAAACGGTACTGCGTATTCGGATTTCTTTACAAAGATTTGATCTTTCCGTTCGAAATACTAGAAATTCGAATGTTGAATTTATATTACACCGCACCTCTTTCGTCATAGCGTTGACACTCCATGTTTTATCTGAGATACATAGCAGTTAATGTTTTAGTATCACTTACATTAAGAGAATTAATACTTTCTTTTCTTCGAATACTAAAAGGAGACGTTGGCTGATGTTCGTATAAACGGTTTCGAGGCACTGAAATATGGTGTAATATTCTACGACATATGCATAACCGAATTGCAGTTCATTCGTACGTGTTACTTTTGTATATTCTCGTATTACCTAATAGTATATACATATTATCTACATTTCCGGCAACTTTTGGCATTCTTGCAGTTTTCATCTGGTTACATTAGCATTCGGAGTAGTACATTTTCTTGCGGCAGTACAGCAACTTCGCCCAGATTTTCGCGCAAGGGCTTGATCAATTTATAGCGACCGTGTACACGTACCAGTTGCCGTTGCATTTATTCTCATCGAAATTAGTCCTCGACTTCCATTCCGTTCTGATAAGCAAAGAGCAAATCATTCCGGGCTTTCTCATCATCGGGATACTCGTGTACAGTCTCCTCATTCGGCAGGTAATGTGTTCCACAAAACTTGTAGAAGTACCTGCCAACTTCGTAATGATTGATCCATTCTGGTCGAGGGGGCAGGAATAAATTTTCTGCAAGAATCAAAATATTGTGGGAATGAATCTAAGACAGCGTTTGGAAGTTCGGAATGTAAGAGGGTTGAACAGTGAGTGTGTGTGTGCAGAGAGTCCGATATATCAGATGCGAGCTGCACGCTATTAAAGTTAACCAACAAAAAAGAGATTTCGAAAAGGAGAGTAGTTTGTGGCTGTTATAGAACGCTGGCGGTATGTATCCTGGAAATCAAAAATAGTAGGTTTAGGTTGTCAAAATGAATTGCTCAATAAAACAATTGTAGTCGACTCTTCCGCAATCGTACTGTTCGCTCTGACTTCCGAGATGTAACTGAGGATTGCGCGCAGACAATTCGAACTATGTAGATATTTGGGAATGAATCTAAGACAGCGTTTGGAAGTTCGGAATGTAAGAGGGTTGAACAGTGAGTGTGTGTGTGCAGAGAGATCGAGACGGCTGGTATGGATGCAGAGTGTGGTGAAGAGTGGTGTGAGGGATGAGCGAGTGGAATGGGGAGCAGTACGAAAGATGATCAGGAGTGACTGCAAGGATGAGTACGAAAGTAGGAAGGGTGCATGAGGTCGTAAAGAGTGTAATGTATGAGATGTCAAGTGGGTAGCGATAGGCGAGCGAGTGGAATGAGGTACGGATGCGATGACCAGAGTGTCCGAGCAGGAGTGATTGTGAAAAGAGTGTACATGGAGTAAGACTGACCTGTCGCGTGTGTCAAATTAAAGAAGAGTGAATTATGGGATGCAAGGCTTCGAGTTTAAGGAGATGTGTGAGTGCGTCTGCACGAATGCGATGTATGTATGAGAGCAAATATAAGATGTGCTCCTGGGGAGGAGCACACAGAGTTCAGGCAGAGTCTACAGAGGGTTAAGCGAGTTTTTACAGAGCGGAGTCAGAGTGAAGTCGGAGTGGAGCGTTAAATAATAAAGAACCGTTTATCACGATATTCTGCCTTATTTCGAAACCACAATCCCCACAATATTGTAGGTTTGTAAGTGAATGAGAAGCAGTTGCAAGTGCACATTTGCCATATCATTTGATCATACCTTGCGCAACATATCTACACGATCCATCATCGACGAAAACATTGTAAAATGGTTGATTTGCGCCATAGGTCAACTCGTTTAGATTCATTTCAGTCATCCATTCTGCAGACTGTTTACAATTGGTGGTTGTCCAACCTGTTATAACGCACATATATCGATGGGCTTTATGCATCATAATCAGCCCGACTGCGTACTTTAAATCTGCAGAACGTTTCTTTGGTTCCACTTTCTCCTGACAAATGGGTATGGAATGACATTTTTAATAGATGGAAACACTAGAACTGTAAATACAAACTAATACAACAAGTCGGCTTACCTTAGATTGCATATGTTGTTGGAACCTGTAAAATCTAACTGCTAACACGGTCGCATCTGCTCTTTCAAGCATATCCATGTCCTACATTTATGATGGACAAACCAAGTTAAGTGTTAAATAAAAACCGAATGAAGTAGAAAATTACTGAAATTACCTTGGACAAGCGTAGTAGCTTATCAATGAGATCCGAGGAATCTATTTGATTTCGCGTATAAAAGTGACCCAATTGCAAAATGATGTGTATATCGTTGGGCTGTATCATATGTTGAAGTTCAATAGCAGAGCGCAGTTTGGCGAGCCTGCCATTTAGGTGGGTATGTTGTCTCACAGCCACAACCAAGTTATTCGCCATGCGCATTACTACCTGTCGCGATGATAAATTGATATAATTAATCTTAAAACAAAATTGAAAATGATAAGAGAACCACAAACCTCCACGGCAGTTGCGGCTTTATGAATATTATACTTTTCAATAGGACATCGTTGAGCCCCTCCGATTCGTGGACAATTCTTTTTAGTTAGGAATCGCCCTCCGTAGAAGACATCGATGTAGTAATTTTCCAAATCTTGCGACTCTGGCGATGTACTAGAGAAACAATGCTCATTAATTGTAAGACAACTTTTACGCAAGTATCCACGGTAACGCTTCTACTATGTCTAACAAACTTACTAGCTTTCTTTCCATCTTAAAAGAAAGTGCGATGGAAAACTGACAGGCTCGCAACGAATACCCAATCTTCGTGCGACACTTTCAAAGACTATAGCCAAAGTTATTGGTATGCCTCGTCTATGTTCTAATACCTGTAGGAAATGCGGCATTTCTGAATATTAGAAATCACAAGAAGTCCTATAATTATTTTAAGAGTACCTACGCGATCTATAAAAGAGTTTTCGGACGAATAATACATTTCATTGTTGCCATGAAATTCTAGCTTAAGAAAGAGGACTTTGCAAAGAACATCCACCACTTGCTTCGTTTCAATAACACTCCATTGATTGTCATCGATATTATTATGTTTCCAGTACTCGAACTGCTCCTGCCCGACGCTGAATATCGAATGATCGGGATATTGTTCTTTCAATAGTTCCTTCGTTTGTTGAGCAATATTGTCAATTGAATTCGACACGTATGAATACGATATCTGCTTCTCCGGCTGACTCCATTGGGATACTAATGTAGCGGCATAATCTAACACTTGTTCTTTCGCTGGGAGGCTTACGAATTTCTCCCATTCCCTTTTTACGAAATTTTGTTTGAGATGCCTGATAACTTTGAAAGCGTAATATTTATGGGTCAAGTTGCCAGTCCTGCAATAAAGTCGTACATATAAAGAATATTTCAAGCTTCTTTATGGATAAATGACGCAATAGATCAAAGTATTGTACTCACATCGAAGGACTTTTGATAATAGAAATAAGTTCGTCTATCACAATATGGTATCCTGCTGGGTGAGCGCCTTCCTCAGGATTGACTAACGGTTGAAATTCTTGTAAATCAAGACTGCTGCACAACTCCTCTTTCTCGTAGTGTTTACTCGACATGAGGGATAGAAATGTACACATCGTTCTTCTAATTCTTAAGCTAGCTTCCGCCTCTTCTTTCCAATTCGTTACGGTGCCATCTAACCTTCCAATTTCTTGGTACACGTCCCTCAGTGCGGGCCATCTAATATTCAACAAGATTACAAAGGAAATAACTATACAATAATATCTTCAAAAAAATGCATCGTTCTTTGTTAGTACATTACTAGAACGAAGTGTTACTTTTATGGTGTAAGTGTAACACGAACTGTTACAATTAACTCGATAAAAGGCAATTAAGAGATCGCAGCAAAAACTGACTATTCATTATCCACTCAAGATAATAATTTCCCGATGCTGAAAGTGTTACGATGACGTAAAAGCTAGTCGAGTTTGCGGAGTGTACCTTTGAAAGAACTTGGTTTTCCAAAGTTTGCTGCTACTCTCAATAATGTTCTGTAGATGTTTACATGTCAAACTCAGTCGGAGAAGATCGTGGAACTCGATGCTTCTCTCCTCTAGGATATATTCGATTATTTCACCGGGCACGGATGTTATCACTTCGTTTTCCATTTTTCTACGAATTACTTGAGGCGTAACCGTGAGAGATAACTGGCTGCATCGGAATTCCCTTATGTCTGGCGCATAGTTCTGACTAACTCACAATAGGAAACACGCGCAATATCACGTAATATGCAGCTACACTAGTATAACAAGAGTATACTGCAGTTAGGGACCAGTAGCGATACACTCCGTGTCGGCAGCTTCGATGTCAGTGCCTCCGCCAAAAGTTCCTCTAGCTGCTATGTCATTCATTAACCACCAGATGACAGTAGCATCGATTCGTCATCGCTCGCTTGTACCGAGAGATACAAAAATTTACACCAGCGAATAGTGTTAATATATTTTGTTATTAACTAGCCAAAAATTTACAGCAGCGAATAGTGTTAATATATTTTGTTATTAACTAGCCACTGGACTGGCGTCCATCAGCAGCTATACATTGATTTACATTGTGCTTATGCTATTTATTGTACTTGGCTTATCTCAGTGCCTGGACGAACATTGTCTGAGCGCAGTGTGTTGCAGCTTTTGTACGGGGTGATTCACTTGCCTTTGAATCAGAACTCTCCAAGTCTACTTTTACTCAACGTCTATTTAATTATACTATATATTCTCTAGTTAACAATAGACTGTATTAAATGATGTAGTCTGTTGGAGGGAATATTTGACCAAGTTTTAGCATCGACTTCTTTCGAATGGCTAGCAACGTAAGGAGAAAATATTTTATTGTATTATACTTATAGGGGAATATTATATAGAACTGGCTTCTAATAAACTCCCGTTTGTTTAATGACATGCCTATCATATATGATTTCTTAACTCAGAAAAGTTCATTTGTACGACAACAATTATAAAAACAGTCGTATATACATATACAACATATAGTTATTTATGTACAGGGTGATTCAGTTGCCTTTGAATCAGAACTCTCCTAACCCCACTTTTACTCAAAGTCTATTTAATTATACTATATATTCTCTACTTAACAATAGACTGTATTAAATTATGTAGTTTGTTGGAGGGAATATTTTACCAAGTTTTAGCATCGACTTTCTTCGAATGGCTAGCAACGTAAGGAGACAATATTTTATTGTATTATATTTATAGGGGAATATTATATAAAACTGGCTTCTAATAAACTCCCGTTTGTTTAATGACATGCCTATCATATATGATTTCTTAACTAAGAAAAGTTAATTTGTACGACAACAATTATAAAAACAGTCGTATATACATGTACAAAATAGTTATTTATGTACAGGGTGATTCAGATGTCTTTGAATCAGAACTCTCCTAACCCCACTTTTACTCAACGTCTATTTAATTATACTATATATTCTCTAGTTAACAATAGACTGTATTAAATGATGTAGTCTGTTGGAGGGAATATTTTACCAATTTTTAGCATCGACTTCCTTCGAATGGCTAGCAACGTAAGGAGAGAATATTTTATTGTATTATATTTATAGGAGAATATTATATATAACTGACTTCTGCAGGGTGAAACTTCATGCTCGAGTTAACATAACTCAAACATGTAAAAGTATAAATGCATAAAATGCAGGCAAATGTTGAGAAATATTTGAGTATAATTGAAATGTCTAGGTTATTTATAATGATTTTGTATGGAACAGTGTATGCGCGACAGTGGTGATTCAAATGCAAGTGACTCATCCTGTACGTACTTGTTATTAAGGAGGTTGGTGCCAAAAATGAAAATAATGAGATGGGATTGAAATTTCCAGAGAATGATAGTCAATGGTCGCTGCAGCTACCTTTAAAATTTGAACTTGTTTGTCTGTACAGTTTTCGAGTTATCAATGTCGAAAAATCCATTCTTATGCATGGCCTCTTATGGCAACGAGAGCAGAAATTGCCGTTTATAGCTTAAAAGTATGTGATACAATAATGACACATGAATAAAAAAACATTTCACGTGGTAAATGGGACATTTACGAATAATCAGGCAAAGTTGCAAAAGCTTCGTCTGTCCGGTTCGAGAGTGTTTGGCCAGAGAGTGAAAAGGAAATATTTTCATTTGGAGAAATAACGTGGTAAATAGTATAGAAATAAAAGTAACTTATAAAAGCAGGTGTGACATAGCATAAACTTAATTGCAAATTGAATTTTACTACTCAAAAATTGGTTTTATTGTAATTTAAAAAGACCTCAAAATTCTGTGTCAGCGCTCACATGTTCCCCTCTTACCCCCGCATCAAATGACGACACTAACCTCCTTAAGAGGAAATTACATCGTTTGGAGTTTGAACGTAATAGTATACGTGTGTTTGTTTTATAATTCTATGTCGTCTTGTATAATAAAAGATATTATTATTTTGCAGATTAATTCTTTCGGTTCTGCAGAAAGTCCCATTATTTAGTTTGTTTCCCTTTTGGCGTTGATGCTGCATATATGCTCTGTAACCTTTGCGCTGCCAGCGAACTATTACTATTGCTAATATTGCTATTCGTATGTTCTACGAATGTCGTAAGACGTACAGCATCCGACAAAATACTTGTCACAATCTGCAAAATTTAATAGCATGTACATCCTGTACGCAAGACTTTTTTCGAGGTTGCGAAAGTATGCGAAGTTCCCCTAAAAGTGGATTTTTAAAAAGTCATGTATAACGGGCGGACATAGTGACAAAATTTCACTTTTTATTCAGCGACCATTTTGTAGATCATGACAACTATTTTGTCGAATGCTGTACAGGTGTGAAAATGAAAATCAGCGCTTGCTTATACGAATGACACAAATGTTTACAGCAGCGGAGAGTATTATTATTGCTAATATTGCTATTCGTACGTCCTACGAATATCGTAAATAAGACGCACAGGTGTGAAAATCATATAAAAGCGACATCTTTAAGACGTTGCGTGCTTTTTAGGTTACGTATTGAAGTTGGTTATAAATTTCGAAGTTTATACCTGACATGTTTTCCCCATCTACATCATTTTCATCGCTCAAATTATCATGTAGAAAAACTATAAGAATATAATAGTTATTTATAAAACTATAATATAGGTCTTATAGAAAACTTTGAGAGAAATATATACACAACGAATTCGCAAACTTCTTTTCGATATACTATATAGTTTATCATAGTGTAGTAAAGTATTGTAGTAAAATTTTGCAATTAAAATCAGAGAATGTTTAGAAATGAATTAGTAACGAGTTAAATTTCAAACTCGACATTTTCAAATCTCAGAACTCGCTGTGCAATGACGTTCTACTTGGATAGAAATGATTTGCATTCGCTGTTAAAGCGTGCCCGCACCATTAACATCCTACCAGACCAGCGAACATCAATAGTAAACTAGAACTTTAAAGATGAGAACGATTGGAATGATGCGAGAGATAAGCAAAGTGGTGTTGGAAAGTTGTTAGCATCGATCGAACCGCACGAATCAGGATCAGAATTCTAAGGATTCCACATTGTTCTCTTCCGGCTTTGTGCAGCATAGTCGAGTCGAGCATTCCGCCAACCGAAGACTTGGCAGTGATACTTTGACAACGACTTTCATTTCCCATTGATATGTTGAAACAATTACCGATAAGTTTCTGTTTACTTCTAATCAATACGATTTCCGTTTGGCCAAGTGCAAGGTGCTATGTGACGAATGGCTTAATCTGGAACAAAGGCCAGGAAGACTTTGTTAGTTTGTACTCGCTGCCCTGGTATGCCAAACTACAAAAGGATTACTTGAAATCGATGAATGACGACATGGAAAGTTGCAATGGTGAAAAGATACGTGTTGCATATTTTCAGGTACTGTTGCTATTTTTATTATTGTATTACATGTAAATCAGCCAGTTGTTTATAAACATTATGAACAATATTGAATATTTTTTCATAGCTAATTTGCTAATGATAATAAAGAGATATACTTTATTCAGAGAGTGTTTATGCATTCCATAATTGCAATGGATGAAAGAACGCCTGATTTTCGCATTACAAAAATAGTCGATTGATATATTATTCAAACTTTTCGAATTTATTTATAGGCAAACTCGTATTGTTTAAATATTATGTATCTTAACTCATTTTGTATGTTACAAACTAGTTTTTCATATTTTCAGGTACTGTTGCTATTTTTATTATTGTATTACATGTAAATCAGCCAGTTGTTTATAAACATTTCGAACAAATATTGAATATTTTTTCGTAGCTAATTTGCTAATGATAATAAAGAGATATATTTTATTCAGAGAGTGTTTATGCATTCCATAATTGCAATGGATGAAAGAACGCCTGATTTTTGCATTACAAAAATAGTCGATTGATATATTATTCAGTATTTTCGAATTTATTTATAGGGAAACTCGTATTGTTTAAATATTATGTATCTTAACTCATTTGGTATGTTATAAACTATTTTTTTTATAGTTTGGTGTCGTGAACTGGTCATTTATTCTGTTTCTAGCATTTGTTTCAATGTTTCTTTTGAGTAGATTGTACTTTTGTAACTTTTTAAGCGACTTCATATTTTGCTATATTTTTTATATATTTTTGTTGTATTTATTCAATGATATTTCGACGGCAGACGAAGCAATCGTGATGAAACCTTTTTGAATCTTACAGCGAAAGCGCACCGAATTATTCCATTATATAAAAAATCGAAATATGTTTAACATATTTTTGTTGTCATTTACTTTTAATTATTATTGTAAAACACCCAACTTTTTATTCCCAAACATAACTTTTAAAAAAACATAACCTTTTACATTTCATAAAGAATGTCCATGCGGGGGTAAAACTTGCAAATTTTCTTTGTCTCAATTCAAAACCATGCGAAGACATATTTTTGAAAAAAGCACAGGCTCACTTTGAGAATGTGTAAGACAAAAATTCAGTAGAAAGTAGAAATTAATGTTCCTCAATGTACATTTTCTTGTTCATCACTTTTCAGTGCACATAACCATCCGAATTATTATATGCAACATCTAACCTATATTTTTTTACACTAACGTAATTTCAGGATGGAAACTTGATCAACTTTTATGACAATGACACTAAAGTCGGTGGGATTTACGGCGAGATTTGGAATCTTCTTGCGTTCAAATTGAACTTCACGTATGTTGGTAGCATAAATCTCAAACAATAGTTGACCACATACTTTGGTTTTTTTCGATAGGAATTGTTTACATTTACTGTATTATTTTTTTATTCATCTGATGTATGTTGCTTTACATTATTCAGAACACCAGCGATAAATAATTGTAGCAAATCTGATACCTCTTCCAAATTTTTTTAGTTACGTAATCGAAAAAAGAAATTATAATCACCAATAACTGATTTTCTTTTTTGATTTACTACTACATGTCTTTGATATTATCAAATTAGAATAGTTTGAATTAATAGAAAAATATTATTAACTCCCAGCCGACATTACAATTGTAGAAATTTGAGATAAAAACAGAAAAATGTCTTTCAAAAATATGTTTTTGTATTATATGTATGTATATGTCGACTCATAAAAATATTTAGTTTCTTTTGGAAAATTCTTCTGATAAAAATCGTAAATAGTTTTGCAAATCATTATTAATACTTCTTATTGACTGTTTCCTTATTTACAAAATGTTAATTCTCTATTTTTATTATGCATTTATAATATAAAAGCATATTTTTCAAAATCTCGTGATTGTTATCTTTGATTCCAATTTGGCTAGTATAAATACCTTCAAGGGAAGAATATTTTCGCTTTTGCTTCCGTGCAGACATCAATTATATGCAAGCGTGAACTTACCGTTATCGCCAACGACAGTGATTGACAACCTGAAAATCAATATAGATATTATTGATGTAACAGCGCAGTATTGCTAGACTTTCTGTCTGAATCAATAACAAGATTTATATATCATTGCCAGTCCGGTCTGTAACGTTAACGGTCCGTGTAAAGTAAACAACCTTAACTTTTCCATCGCCTAGAAAGCAATATAATCGTAGAGACTTGTTTTATTTATGTATTATGTTGAAAATTTTCGAAATTTGTGTAAGATTTTATTTAAATTATTAGCTGCCGCCAAACAGAATTTAAGCACAAATGTTTACAATACAAATTGTCTAAAGTAAATTCTCTTAAAAAAGAAAGCATTCTTTGTGGAAACACTTAATTTTTCTTAAAAAGGAAAGCATCTCCTTTTAGAAAATGTATTACTCTTAAAAATTACTAAAATTACTCTTATTGTTCTTAAAAACGAATCTTTTTTCCATGTTGAAGTTTACTACAAGCAAAACGGTGATATGCGAAACCTTTTTTTTATGCATTGTACACGAAAAAGAAAATAGAAATAATTTGTTTAACATATAAAATGGCGGGAATGGAAGTGTTGTTTGCTAAATTTCACTCAAGAAGCATTTCACGAGTAACAAGTGTTTCAGTTTGGTGCCGTATAATCAACTTGAAAACAACAGCGGAGTGCGCTTGTGCAATGGGACTTACACTGGTTTGCTGGGTATGCTTCAAAAGAAGGAAATTCACTCAATCGCAAAAGCCGGTTTATTTACCTTCCACTACGACATATTGGAATTCACGATGCCCGTTCTAAAAACTAGGTATTTTTTAAAATTCATTAATCGTTTCAAATTCACTTGGTATTAACCTTTTTAGTGTCGAGCGAAAGTATCATATATATGCGAAGAAGGTTTGGGAAAAAGCTCCTAAAAACAAAATACAAATCATACTTAGAAAATTCAAAAAGCAACATATTACGATATAAAGGAAAAACACAATAATGCCAATTATAATTCACTACTTGTTGAAAACCATACGAATAACATAAATATAAAACATTACAAATTTCTTGTTTAAAAACAATATTCGAACCCATAAACCATTTTTTTAATTTTTTAGAACGAAATTAAATCATTTATGACGTTTTATACATTTATTTTGAGATAGCGAACACTTCTCGCAAATGTTGCAAAAACGATATATGAGCCGTTTATTTTGAAAGTGGCCTAAGTCCATTTTCCAAAAAAATTGAGTTAACTACATACCTTAATAGTTACATTTTCAGGTTATCTTTTCATTTTGAAGAAAATTGTTAATATTGCAAGGATTTATCGTTTCACGTGAAAAGCTCACTTTTTGTGTAACAACGTGATTATTTTCTACTTCAATTACACGAGGAAGTAAAATTAATGATTTGGAATAATGTATAGGATGTCTCAGAAGTTTGAAGTTTCACATTTCGTAGAATAAAATATTGCATTGTGGATGTTTATGGAAATAAAAGTTTTAATACACATGTTTCTTGAAATACAGAAAACATATTTTATTCTGCCTTTTTTTATTTAGCCTTAAATAAATAAGAATGCGTGTATAATTTCGCATTTGATCTAACAATTATTGATAAATTATTACTGCGAATATTACGAACCAATCATCATTAATAAAACACTTAAATTTACTTTACAAAATTGAAATAATGTCAGTTAGAATGAATTCGTGTTAATGTTTTCCAGTCATAGACTTTTCATTCGACCAGTCTACAAGTCGGACAACTCGTGGATCGTCACACTATTGTCAGCGGAAACGTGGTACTGCGTTTTCTCTCTTTTCATCGCAATCAGTGTGGCCGGATATATTTTGCAAAACACTGACACTTCTAAAAAGGAATCCGTCGATGTACCTGAACAGCAGAAATTCACTCTGTTCGAGCACATCTTTTACACATTCTCTTTAATGTGCGCTCAAGGTACGTGTTACGCATCGATAGACTATGTTGTTATTATACTTATGCAATGTTGCCCGTTTTTGTTCTCTATAATGAAAGAATTATTGCGCTGACGAACAAAGACAATGTATTACTGTGAAAGTCGTCGCATTTATTATGTAAGTGTAATTATCACGATTTGTAAGGGATGCGTGCAGACTATGAGAGCGAAATGTCTTGTTTCCGAAGTTTTTTGGGTTCCCGTTGGCCGAGCGCCTAGTGCGCGCTAACGTGAAAACGTGCCGTGGCCTTATAAGCCGTTGTGCTCAGGTTGATGCGCGCATCTTCCTGAGGCCGAGCTTAACCTCGTTAGGGAAGGCAAAACTTGCCGGGTTTTGAAGGTGCCGCGTGCACGGGCAGACCATATGGTCGAACCGGGGCGGCTAGGCTAACCCTTGGTGACACCGGCCGCGAAAATCGGCCTCTGATAAGGATAATATAATTAGGGACAATAGTTCCCCTCCTCAAGGCCCAAATATCTGTGGGGATTGTGGTTGGGAAATAAAGCAGAATATCGTGCTCACGGTTCTTTATTATTTGACACTCCGCTCCCACTACACTCTGACTCCGCTCTGGTCACTCTGTAAAACTCGCTTAACACTCTGTCGACTCTATCTAAACTCTGTGAAATCTCTGACTCGACTCTCTAGGAACTCTGACTAAACTCTGTGCTCCTCCCCAGGAGCACATCTTATATTTGCTCTCATACATACATCGCATTCGTACAGACGCACTCACACATCTCCTTAAACTCGAACCCTTGCATCCCATAATTCACTCTTCTTTAATTTTACACACGCGACAAGTCAGTCTTACTCCATGTATACTCTTTTCACAATCACTCCTGCTCGGACACTGTGGTCATCGCATCCATACCTCATTCCACTCGCTCGCCTATCGCTACCCACTTGACATCTCATACATTTCACTCTTTACGACCTCATGCACCCTTCCTACTTTCGTACTCATCCTTGCAGTCACTCCTGATCATCTTTCGTACTGCTCCCCATTCCACTCGCTCATCCCTCACACCACTCTTCACCACACTCTGCATCCATACCTGCCGTCTCGATCTCTCTGCACACACACACTCACTGTTCAACCCTCTTACATTCCGAACTTCCAAACGCTGTCTTTAGATTCATTCCCAAATATCTACATAGTTCGAATTGTCTGCGCGCAGTCCTCAGTTACATCTCGGAAGTCAGAGCGAATAGTACGATTGCGGAAGAGTCGACTACAATTGTTTTATTGAGCAATTCATTTTGATAATCTAAACCTACTATTTTTGATTTCCAGGATACATACCGCCAGCGTTCTATAACAGCCACAAACTACTCTCCTTTTCGAAATCTCTCTTTTGTTGGTTAACTTTGATAGCGTGCAGCTCGCATCTGATATATCGGATGACCAATAGAACGCTAAATCCGCCCTTCACGAATGTCGAAGATCTTTTGAACAGTACTGATTTTATGGTGTTGACATTTAGGGGCTCTATGGTTCTTAATCGGTTAGAGGTAATTATTTTGTAATTTTGAGAAAAATTTGATGATTATATTTAACAATTGTCGAATGCTAAGTTTAAGTTTTTCGTGAATATAATTCTTTCTGTTGTTAATTCGAACGAATTCGCTTTTGCAACTTGTGCAATTGGTCTCCAAAGTTTTCAATCATCCAAATTACTACGATAGCAGCTGTCTTCCTACAGAATAAAAGTATTAAAAAAGACTTGAAATATTAATACAATATGGAAGCAACATCGAAAAATGTGAAAAGTTTTCGATAAACGCGCTTTACTTTCAAAATTCAAGAATTTTTTATTTTTATACGCCCGTAGCCAACAATTAACAATCTAGTTGTTGTTTGTACGTCATTTTTCACTATCTGAAAATTCTATTAACTCGTGCACATTTTCTGCCGCTTTGCAAATCTATTTCTCAACTTTTGCACTAATTTGCAATTACAGCTGAAGTTTCCAATCGACAATAAATTGGTGAAAATATTAAGAGACCCGTAATAATAATACAATGTGTTAACAATATGAGAAACATTAAAACTACATTTTCTTCGTTCATCAATCAGCAATTGTTTAATTAGGAGACTCGGTAGAATCTCGCGCCAAGTAGTAGTAGTGTATATGTATATGACAGCGCGAGACAACCGAGGATACTCATCCCGAAGTGTAGCAGTTGTCGTCTGCTATAAAACTTTCACCTCAATTTATGAAAAAGTTATAGCTCCAAGAATTTCTTTTTCAATTTTGTATTTTTTCCCGATTTTTTTGAATCGAATGGGCCAAGAATCAAGCGAATCTGTTCAGTAATTCAGGAAATATGAATTCTGCTGCTTATTTTACTCGTGGAAAAGGCGAGTCGGATTACGATTCATGTCATTCAGCAAT
This sequence comes from Ectemnius continuus, assembly GCA_910591665.1. Lineage (NCBI taxonomy): Eukaryota > Metazoa > Arthropoda > Insecta > Hymenoptera > Crabronidae > Ectemnius > Ectemnius continuus. Next base: position 4,781,301 of record OU342856.1, read on the forward strand.
TCCTAAAAATGTGACATTCACTTTTTTCACACCAGTTGGCACCACGGCCAAATGTCGCGTTTACGTTACCGATCTATAATCTGTAATCCGTAGAAAAACATTAAAATGTAAAAAATGCGCCAAGTAGTTTGAATTCCCGACAAAATTGAAGTACAGCAAAAAAGATAATAAATATCATACGAGAAAGCCAAGTCTTCATTTAAAGAAACATCGATTTAACTCGCATAAGCAGCGAACAATGTATTAACAATAAATTGTCACTTAATAATAAAAAAAAACTTGGCGTGTGCTCACTTCATTGCGACTTAAAAAGATAATGGGAAACTGACTTAGCAAACACTGACTTTACTCAAATTTAATTTCTTTAAAAGTTCTTTTAGCAATATTACCAGAGCAAGTGCCTCAAATGAAGCGTGCATACGCCAAGTTTTTTTTATTATTAAGTGACAATTTATTGTTAATTCATTGTTCGTTGCTAATGCGAGTTAAATCGAAGTTCCTTTGAATAAAGACTTGGCTTTCTCGTGTGATATTTATTATCTTTTTTGTTATATTTCAATTTTGTCGGGAACTTAAATTACTTGGCGCATTTTTTACATTTTAATGTTTTTGTACGGATATTATATGTGCTCAAACAATAATTAACGAGTTAGTTGATGTTTTCAGGCCGCAGCCAAAGAAGCAGCAAGGAAAGCCGGTATAGTAAATGTTGAGAAACGTATTGCTTATGCTGATACGACCGCAGAAATGTACAGGGAAGCATGCTTTAGTAATACATCATACGCCATGCTCGAAGCGGCCGATCGATTCATGGCAAATGGGAGATTTATTTGCCGATTAACGCCAATTGGTCCCCTTTATTTCGAGACTTGGGTTGTTCTACTTGTAGTAAAAGGATTTCAGTATAAAAGGCTCTTCAATTCAACGTAAGGCTTTATCTAATCTTTGGCTCCTAATTTGTTAATTTGTAACTGTCATTAACTTACTATAAATATTATTCACTTAATATAGTACTTTGGAAGAAAAGCAACATCATTCGATAATTTATATTTGTATCTTTTTTTTTTAATAAAACGTGTTTGTATTTTTCTATGAAATACTTTTATAATTTTAGCTTATGTGAGTTTTGAAAAAAGGACCCAAAGCCTGTAAAATCCACTGTATTAAAAAGTACTTGTTTGAGTTGTGTTAGACTTCTACGATAGAAACATTATTACAATATACTCAATTTTTTTACAGAAGTTCCAAAAAACGAATTATTATATTGAACGAAAAAATTCGATCAGCAAGCCTCTTTAAATTTTTTTGAAATTAATCGCCTATCAATGATTTATTCTATTCCGTCATTAATTTATGACTGGATTTGTAATCGAGTTACTTTTATAAATAACACTTTACAAGTTTCTTCAGAAATAAAATCTTCTTGACTTGTATTGAATTACTTTTAAATGAAATCGGCAAGGGAGAATTTTCTTTCCGATTTTGTCCACACGAATGGCAAAAATTTCAATCCGAATATGTACATAACCTATATTTTTCCCCAGGATTATGAAATTGTGGCAATATGGTATTCTTCGAGCGCTAGGGAACCGGTTTTTGAAACAGGAAGTGCCGGAAAAACCTAGTAACACTTTCAAAACCATTGACATGTACCAAGTAAATTTAATTTTCCTAATATTATGCTACGGCATCGCTTTGTCCGTGGTGATATTTCTGATTGAGTATATCGTATTTCTCGGTCGCATGAAATATGGCAAGAAAGTAACTAGAAAGGTATGATTATTTGAAAACTGTAGCGCACGACACACTAACAATACTTTTGAAGTGTCTTGAGAAATATTCAAAAAACACTATTAAGCAGAGAAAACTTATTTCTCTTTTTCTCAGAAAAATGTACTACGATAACAAAAGTGAACAATAAAGAATATCCAGTAATACTGCTTAGTGCATTTCTTTTTAAACTAAGCAGACGCATTGCAGGATTCTGTATTTTATTCCACACACCTTATGTTTATGATACAAATACAGAATAGACAGTGTATAATACATCCGCAATTACAGGCTAATTAAGTTATTTATCAGTAGATTTTCCATACTATCAACCAACCAATCAAAAAACTCACCGAACTCAAAAAATACTGCAATACGATTGCAATATTAGTGTCGTGGTGAACACCACAATGTTCATTTTGTTCCTTTAATTAATAATTATATTTGCCTTTTTCCATTAATTACTTTAACTAATAAAGAAAAGATAAAGATAACTGTTGGCGGATTGTCCATGCTATGATGATGAACATGACAAAGTTATGATTGCATTTGACCTTTTTGTTACTTTAATACATCAACCCGATGAAGGTCTTCCACCTTACGAAAGGTAGGCGAGGGACAGAGTGCATTAATGAAATGAAAGACGGACAAGATCAGTAGTAACGAGGGATCGAAAGCGTAAAGATCGAAATGAATGGCGTACGAGAAGCACTCCGGCCTATTCTCATACTTGCCTCGGCTTGTGGTGTACAAATGTTTCAGTATCGTACTATCACTTTGAATTATATCCACTACGTGATTATATGGTCGATATACGCCGTCGTTTTTATGGCAGTTTACTTCGGCACATACTACTACATGTTTTTCGAGAATTGGGTGTATTCGAGCGTGCTTGGGATTAATGCGTTTACTAGCTTGATGGCGACGGGATTAACTTTACAACATAAAAAGGTATTTTTACCGACTGCGAAAAGGAGGAGGTACTCAATTCGATCGCTATGTTTGATCTTTTTTCTTTAAATATATTTTTGAGCCTTGTAATTCGTGATAATAAATACGTTAATTTTCAGCTAATACGCTACTTGAAAAAACAAATTTGAATGACTTTTTCACGATTCTGCGAAGTTAATTGTCGATATCTTTATGAAAAGAAATTATATTTAATAAACTCTAAGGAAATTCAAAATATTGCTTTATTGGATATTTCCAATATGTCCAATATTTCCGAAATATTGGAAGTGCAAAATTATGCTATTCTTATGAAATATACCTGACTTAATGACGTTCGATTTTTGAGGTTAAAGAATGAATTTCTTCCATTGAAATCTCTTTCGAATCTAAACGAATATAATTGTTTCACGCTTGAATCCATAAAAGCATATTAATACATAGTTGTGTTTTCTTAAAAAATTGAATGAAGTGGCAATAATTATTGTTAAATACTAGGCTTGCATTTATGATTACTTTAATCATTACTCTTGTTGTTCATGTATTCTGCTAGAAATTTGAAAACTGCTTGGAGAGCCTTGCAATCGTCAGTACTAGCCTTGGTCAGATCAATATTCCTGACGAGTATAGCAAACTACACAAGTTGACGTGGAGAGCCATTGGGATATGGATTTTAGGGGCCATTTATTTCTTTATCGCAGACACAAACTGGGCATTTCAATATTTTGGAAAGGGTGCAGGAACTGTGATAATTCTCGTTGCGAATTACCCAACAGTGATTAATTTTCTTACGTTCACTATAATATGCTTAGTATTAAGGTAAGTATTTGTATTTCTCGAACTATTGTTATTTGATGTAAATTATATTACGGAGAAATTATGTATATTTAAATAATATATATTTAATTATATATTAATTTGGAAATTATATGAAATTAAATGATATATTATAAATAATTATATATTTGTAGTTGATAAATAAAGGGATTATGATGACATTCTTCTTTTCCTAAGGAAGAGAATTATTTTTTAAAAAAATGGTATACTTTTAAATTTTGTTATTCTTTCGGAAGTGTATAAAAATCTATTCAAAATGTATTCAAGAAAATCTTCTGTTCTTAATATATCCGAAATTTTCAAGTATATGTCAATGGAATCATTAATATTTTTTCAATTAAAGTTTCTAGCTTTGTATTGCACATCCTGAAAAACCTTGTTTCCTATTATTTCATACAAATTCCGCCACAGATAATTTTCTTCATTCGACTATATTGTAATACAATAATTTTGCCGCCAGTTACATTGATTCACGGTTCGGCCGGATAAACGAGCATGTTGTTGCATTGATAAATGACAACAACCAAAAAGATAGGAATAAAAGGAGCAATTGGATGTTTAAATGGGGATGCCAAGATGTATTGGATCCTGTGAACGTAACGAAGCAGGAGCGAGCTATCTGGATTATAATGTGATGTGACATACATACTCGTATTAATTATAATATTATTTTAATACTTTGACGGCCGCTGTCACGTATATGTCAGTTCACGAGCCAGCAGTTATCGGCCGAACTCACGTACACGCGACTTTTTTAAAACAAAAATGTTTTATTTTTATGTATTCTAAGAGAGATATGCAGATGTAAAAATTTTACGAAACATTTTCTTATATTTCTTTAAACATACATATTTATTTATAGGGTTTTATGCTCTTTTATTCTGTAATTTGTTAGTTTCGATTGAAACAGTATTTCGTTACTCGAAATATTGGAAACATAAGTAAACCTCTTTAAAGTTACAAAATGAACTCGTTGACATTTTAAATGGTAATAAAGTTACAAATGACTTTTACAAGCAATTACGTTTAAATAGCCGCTGAAAGGTTAACAAAATATGCTTTAATTCCACCTGCGGCAACGTATAAGAAATGAAAAAAATGTGCGGCCGTCAAAGTGTATTGATTACTGTTTGATCTACAACAATAACTCGATAATTATTCACAGGCTGGTGCATAACGATCTGTGCAAGATATCACGTGACCTCAACACATTATTTAGCCTGCAAGTTACACTAGAAATAGGAACGTATTTCATGTACACGACTGGTTTCATCATTTATTTATGTACAATGCAACTGGCAGAAATTCGTGCATCATCAAGTTCCGGTTGGCATATTGTAAAAGTACTCTTTGGATTGCTCATGGTTTCGTGCTGGTGCGGCATATACGTCGCGAGATTAATTTATATTAATCATGTCTGCGAATCCATCTGTGCAAAGGTAAGCAATATCAATAATAATAGTACAACATTCGATTTACTGGAAAATATCGCATTGTTTGTGAAAATAAAAAATTGTAAGAGTTTCATGGTCCATTTTCTCTAGTATTTATTGGTAGATTTGCAACAATTTGCAACAATTTGCTCAAATGAAATTCGAAACAAGGAACTCTATTAGATTGAAATTCAAAGTGTTACTCAAAGTATAAGTTTAAGTAATGAGTATAAAGTTAAGTGTTACTTAAGTGTTAGACTTAATGCGAAGGATTATATTTCACCAAGGAATAATTGAAATTCGGATCGATTCTGTTCTAGTAATTTTCTATCACAATCTATGCAAATATACATAGAATTTGTTGTTTGTAGGCAAATAATACAAGAACGGTGATACACAGCTTCTTAAATTGCATGAACAGAGAGCAATTACGCAAAGAGGTAATAAAGATTTCAATTTAATCCTGCAATAATTCTCAAATAGTATATATAAATAAAGCAAATAAAAATTAAATTAAATTCAATGAATAAACAGAACATTTTCTTAATTATGTAAGTCGAATAGTAGATTAGATTGAAATTATAACGAATATTCTAATATTGTACTGTTATAATTATCTGTTGTATAATTACAGTATAATAATTAATCATTCTACACTAACTAATAAGTGTTGTGAATGTTTAGATATCTTTCGCAATTTTAGCTATACAAATTGCCAAGTGTGTGTACAATTTTTAATTTAAGTAGTAGCTTAACGTTTTTTGCAATATGTTTATGCAGATGTTGCAATTTATTCTGCATACGGTGAATCGACCGCTCAGATTCGACGGTGCGGGACTGTTTTACTTCGGCTACGGATTCATTTATACGGTCAGTAATTTTCAAGTGTATTCTAATTATGATAAAGATAATAACGAATCGATTGATTGGTTTTTTCGACAATTTCGTGCAAACTATTCTCCTTTAATTTCATTCCAAACAGTTCAATTAATCCAAGACACAATTGGAGCGTTTATTTTGAAAGTGGTGTAAGTCCATTTTCTCTTGTTTCGAGAAAATGAAATGTTACCATTTCTGTCAATGAAAAAATATGGATTAATTGTATCAAATCTGGCAATGTTTCCATTGATTTGTGAACATGTAATTTGATTATATAAATTTGTTTTAGGCGAATTTAACTAAAATAATGTATATTTACGCGCTGCGAATGGACTTGCTTCGCTTTCAAAACAAACGGTCCAATTAATTATAACCATAGTTTCTGGTGTTTTGACTGTTTCGAACTTATTTACAGTTCTTCAATGCCATCTCAACAGTCACAGTAATAATACTACAATCATTGGACTTTACGGATTTCTCGAAGGACAAAAAGAATAGTACATCAGTGGATGGTGTATAATTCTGAGTACAAAAACATCGTAACATAATTCTAGAGTGCTCCAATTATATTCAAGAGTTTTAAAATTATATTAACTTCGATACCATGTCTCCTGGTTCTTATCTTTAGCTAATTCCTATGCCTTTTATATTATATGCATTGTACGTATGTATGTACATTTTATATATTATATATTATAAATAACACATAGAATGTAAGAAAAACCTACTAAACATTTGTGTACAACTTATAAATTAATATAAGATTTCACTTTTTTGTAAAGTCCCGTAGGATTGCCAATTATTATAGCGCGCACACGCCAAGTTCTTTTTATTATCAATCGCTAATTTATTGTTAGTTTGTTGTTCGTTGCTAATGCGAGTTAAATCGATGTTTCTTTAAATGAAGCCTTGGCTTTCTCGCATGATATTTATTATCTTTTTTGTCATACTTCAATTTTGTCGGGAACTCAAACTACTTGGCGCATTTTTACCGACTTCGAAAAGGATGAGGTACTCAATTCGATCGCTATGTTTATTTTTTTTTAATTTTTTTTTACATTTTAATGTTTTTCTACGAATTACAGATTACAGATCGGTAACGTAAACGCGACATTTCGCCGTGCTGCCAACTGGTGTGAAAAAAGTGAAAGTCACATTTTTAGGAATTGCTGAATGACATGAATCGTAATCCGACTCGTCTTTGCTACGAGTAAAATAAGGAGGAGAATTCATATCTCCTGAATTACCGAACCGATTCGCTTAATTCTTGACCCATTCGATTCAGAAAAATCGGAAAAGATACAAAATTGAGAAATAAATTCTTGGAGCTATAACTTTTTCATAAATCGAGGTGAAAGTTTTCTAGCAGACGACAACCGCTACACTTCGGGATAAGTATCCTCGGTTGTCTCGCGCTGTCCTATAATACTATTGCTACTTGGCGCGAGACTCTACCGAGTCTCCTGATTAAGAAGATCTCATTAAATTTTCAGCTTGATCCGTACAATGATGCCGCCTGCAGAAACAGTGTTTCGGGAAAAACGTGTTTGAAGTTTAGAACATATCTTTCGTATCTTTTTACGCAATACAGCGGAAAGTTTGAAAATTCGTTATACTTACATGAAATCGTCAACTCCTGCGCCATACCCCATTATCAACACAATTTTCCAGGGAAAATTTGATTTTTTGATCCATTTACTTGTATGTGGTAACTTAAACATATTATTTAAAAAAAAGCCCTCGTGCTGGATAATTTATCGGATAGTTTTTGTTGAATCAACTATTATCAAAGGAGGCTTTCCCGAGATCATTCGTCTACTGCAGGGCTGTTCAAGAGTTGCTCTCAGTTGTTGCCATAAAAAATGGCAAGCATTTGCCGTGTGTTCGAGTACCATAAAATAATTATTGCGTTCGAACATTTCTCCACCTTAACCTTTTGACGCTCGCCTTATGACATAAAAGGCTAAGCAAACAGTGGGAAAGTTTTTAACCCACCTAACCTCAAAGAGTTAATGTACGTGTCAATTATGACACGTTCCGCTCCGCCCACCCGCGCTACTACTGCAAGAAATGCACTACTGAAATGAAAGAAGGAGCAGATCAGTAGTGACAAGCAATGGAACGTGTAAAGATCGAAATGAATGGCGTACGAGAAGCACTCAAACCTGTCTTCATACTCGCCTCGATCTGTGGTGTGCAAATGTTTGAATATCGAGTCCTCTCTTTGAATTACATTCAATACGTGTTGTTTTGGACCTGCTACTGCACCAGTTTTGCGGGACTTTGCATTTTTACGGACTTTAATCAGTTGTATAATTTCTACGCGACTCAATTTGTAACTGCTTTTAATACGATTACGTGTATGCTCGTCACTGCCCTGACTTTAGTGCATAAGAAGGTATTCCTCTTTTATTCCTTCTGTCTTCTTTCAATAAAGCCTTATCAATACTTTGTGTCACTCGAAGGCGCGCAGAATAACATTAAATTTGACCAAGTTTCATGCATTGCAGTTCCTTTCGTTCACATATGAAAATACGAAAATTATTTGTAAATGAAATCGTTAATTTTTGTGTACATGTACTAGAAAACACGTTTGGAATGTTTTTGTTAACGAATAATTTTGTTAATGTATACTTTTGTTAATGGTTCAAAAGATTAATACTAAAAATTGAGATTCCCTAAGATTCTTTCTTTGTTAGTGCGCGCTCGTTTACGTCATACAATGCAACACACAAATACAGCATAGCCAAAGTACAATATATTAAACACATATAACAACAGAAATACACTATTTTAAATACAACAAAAATACAACAAAACAACGAAGACACAGTACACCAAAAACAAGACAAGCGCATTGTACCATATGTGTTAACAAATTGCAACGTGTGTGACTGTTCGTATTTTTACTATGTACTTTATTAGAAATTTCAAAACTGCTTGGAAGGCATTTCACTCATCAATACAACTCTTGAGGAAATCAATATTCCTAATGAGTACAGCAATTTGCGCACGTTGGCATGGAAAATGATTGGGATATGGTGTTTAATGGCCGTCTACTTTATCTTCATAGAGGGCGTATGGGCATTCGACGGGTTCGGAATGTACACGGCTGTATTAGTAATTCTCGTGACGACTTACACGAGATTGATTAATTTTTTCACCTTCATTATAATATGTATTGTTCTGCGGTATGTATCGCCCGTTTTTCAACATTTCAGTTATCACGATTTTACGAATATTGCTAGAGGGTAAAATTTAGATATTTAATTACAAATCGAATGTAAAAGTAATTCTCGAATTATGGTTTGTTTCTTTGGAAAGGTTTGAAAATACTGAGTAATACAAGTTTCGATTGTACAATACATTGAATCGTGAATTTCAAACATCCCGAGAGATGATTTTTTTCGCATTTCTTTAGAAAAAAATATAGGAAAACATTGCGAAAGATGATATCTCCTCTTACACTGATTTTCTCCAACCAGAAATATCGCACGTATGCAAAGAATACCATAAATATAAAACATTATGAAAAACATACAAATTAATCTCTCTTTTACAAGCACTATTTAAATCCATAATCAATTTTTTCAATTGTGTTGCAACGAAATTAAACCATTTATAACGTTTTATACATTTATTTTGACATAGGGAACACTTTTTGCAAGTATTGCAAACAACAAAATATCGTCATTCGGCACTAAAAGGGTTAAGCGTACAATTCTGCTTCATTCTTTCAAAATGAGTTATAAAAATGATAAAAATATGAGAATTTAATCGAAACACTGTATTTAGCGTTAACATTTATTTTTAGCGTTGTTCTCAAATATTCTTTCCGACTTCTAAAAATTCGTCGGTAATCTAACCATGAAAATCGAGAGTTGCTTACTTTTACCTCCATCTTTCTTAATTATATTGAATATTACTATTTTCCATACCCTTCAAATATATTCCGTTTAAGATGGAATAATACTAATCATGTTACAACCTTTAAAAGAGAAATTTTGTAAGTTTTTCTTACCAGGTACGTAGGTTCGCGGTTCGACTGGATAAACAAGTACATTGAAGAACTAATAAAAGACGCTAAATATGAAACGAAGCTTCCGGACAAATGTGGAGTGTACGATTTGTGGAATCCTGTTGTTGAAAAAAAGCAAGAGCGCGATATCTGGATGATAATGTAAAGTGGGACATTCCTAATAATTTTCGATTCATTTTCCCCAAGCTTCAAAGTTTTTTTTAAGCATTTTGTGATATTATTGTAGTATGATTAGTATTATTTTTGCCGTCTCATTGACAACGTACTAATAATGATTGAATCAGTAATCGGCGAATATTATTATAAAAAGCCTGATATATAAAGTATTATTATATCAATTTTATTATAATTAATAGACCTACGCGTTGCTTCTCTTGACATCATTAAATAACAATTTGCAATTTCCTATTGTACTCCAAAATATTCTTGGGTAATAATGCTTTGATATACTGAAATAATGATGTTCGAACATTGTTTAATTTTGTATGCATATATCTCAGCCGACGCCGATGTATGTTTCTCGTGTCTATTTATCTTTTATCTTGCGTCACTATAATTGTTCGCAATACAAAGTATAAACTGTAATTGAAAAAATATCAACGATTCTATTGGCATATATTTTAAAATTTCGAATATATTTGAAACATAAAGTTTTCTTGACTACATATATTTCGAAGAGATTTTTATACACAGTTATGTGTCTGCGAATGGTCCATGTATTCCACTTAATAGCAAACCTGCATTTTTTTCACAGGCACTTGCACAGCAATTTATGCAAAATATCCCGTGAACTGAATGCCTTATTCGGCCTCGAGATTATACTAGAAATAGGCATCTATTTCGTGTTCATATGCGGGCTAGTTGTAGTTATGTGCACCGTGAAACAATTGGGCATCGAATGCTTCATAGTCTTCACTTGCCTTCCACGAATAATGATGTTTAGAGTATTCCTCGCATGGACCTGGGCTGCCGTATACATCGCGAGAACGGTCTACTTTAATCACGTGTGTGAATCCGTCTCTGTCAAGGTAAGCAATACTTGAACTTTTCAGCTTTTAGCTTTTTCTTCTTGTCCTTTAATATATAAGAGAAACAAAAGAAATTGACTTTCAGCAGATTTTCATTTTAATTGGCATGTGAGTTATACATTTTTCAAAATAACACTATTTCTATCGAAAGAAAATTATGTCGAAAATTTCAGAACGGTATATTATGTCCATTCTCGAAAAAATATGTCGAAATAACTCAAGAAATGATCGAACAATCAATTCGATTTTCAATGTTTCTGGGGAACAAATCTGTAACAATTGTTCTCGTTAAAATGACTTGAATTTTCGGAATTATGCAAATCTGAAACTAAGACAACCTTTGTGTCAAAAGCAGCGAAAACTTTGCAATGACAGAACACAGTTATATTATAATAATATTCATATTAAAATGAATGTATGTACATACAATTTATTGTTTGTAGGCAAACAGTACAAGAACTCTACTACACGTTTTCTTGAATTCTGTAAATGGAGCGCAATTACGTCGTGAGGTAATATAAATGTATCCGCATGAACAAATTCTATAATATCACACATTTAAAAGTTATATAGAATATTATAACAATTGATAACATTAAATTATCGCCTTACTGCTTTTGCAACTGGTTTATTTTCTATTATCGTAACGAGTACGCGAAAAATGTCTTACGGTTTGCCAAATTCATTTCTTATGTTTGTTCACAGATATTGCAATTTATTATGCATATAGTGAACCGGCCACTTAAATTTGACGGTGTAGGAATGTTCTACTTCGGCTATGGCTTCGTTTATACGGTTAGTAGTGTCACAATATATTATAATTATGATAAAAATAACAAGGAACTTGTTTAGCTTGACGTACATTAAAAAAAAGAAAGCATTAACAAGTATCATTTAAAGTTTTGCAGAAGTTAAATCATTGGAATGGTTCAAATTCCATTATTACACACATGATTGTAAACTTCTGGTTTAAAGCCTTCAAAAATACTACTTATTGTCTTCCTCAATTGTTTTATGATTGTTTAGAAGTTGAGACGCTGAAACGTGATTCATTTTGTACGCCTATTTTTGCTGATTTGATCGATTAAACTCTTTAAAAAAACTTATTGAAAATTCATAGCTTAGCACAAAGTCTTTCACGATTATTCCTGGATTTTACAGAGTTCATAAATTAATTTCTATTCATTTTTTCAAGTAATAATAGGTTTGACTTGTTTCTGGCGTTGTATCTCCATAAACAGATTAATAGACAAGTGAAATTAACTATTGCTTAGCACTCAGTAATTATTTTGATAATAAATAGTTCAATGATAAAAGTTAAGCAAAGCTATATTATCAGTAATTTCTTAATATCAGGTGCAAAACGAATTCATCAAAACAAATAATTACACAGCAATTAATTAATTAATACATTTCACGGTTTGGACTGATTACAAAACATTTTAAACACTTGTCCCATTTGATAGTATTAATTTCCACGTATAAGACAACGTGATATATTTCAGAAATAATGTTAAAATAAAGAAAATACAAATATTTACTTTGTTGCATTTCCACAGAATCAAATTTAAATGATTGGCATTCTTTTGCAGTTTTTCGGAGCCATATCAACAGTCGTAGTAATAATCCTGCAATCGTCGTATTCTGGAGGGCTAGCAAAGCACAACAATACGTCGGCGAATGCTTCGAAATCATGAAGACCAAAAAATCGTACTTTTTTGACAGCAATTTTCATTCTTACGTTTAATTAAATACCGAGACTTGCCATTTCAGACATTATATTTCAAGACATTATAAAACTATATACATTTTACAGGACAACAAATATTTGCAACGCCATCAACATATTTTTATAGAAATACTTCGAATAAAATGGTTACGTAATGAAAGAAAAAAATGTAATACAAAACTTGTATTATTTATTTGCAGTATGATACGTTGATGTAATTATTGATTATTAAAGAATGGTTATTCTTCTTTAGCTTAGTACAATAATCGACAATCCGTAAGCATGGAATAATCCCACCCCAACAACAGCAACATTGTTTCAAAGGATTTCGCAAATTTATCATATCTTATAACAGAAACATTACAAACATTTTCAAACACACCTTTGCAAACTATCAACGAAATATGAAGCACGATCATTTTTCAGTTGCCCTATTTTTTTGTTGTCAACTGAACATCCTGGCACTGTCGTGACAAATGCCCAGTATTTATCGCACGCCTTCGAACATTAAACTCTTACGAGGGAAAGGCACAACCTGCAAACACTACTTTTTGACGGGGTATGATTGGAACAGTGGGAGTTTGCAAGTACACGAACAGGCTGGTGCATAACGATTTGTGCAAGATATCACGTGACCTCAACACATTATTCAGCCTGCAAGTTGCACTAGAAATAGGAACGTATTTCATGTACATGACTGGTTTCATCATTTATTTATGTACAACGCGACTGGCAGAAATTCGTGCAGCATTAAGTTCCGGTTGGCATATTGTAAAAGTACTCTTTGGATTGCTCATGGTTTCTTCCTGGTGCGGCATATACGTTCCGAGATTAATTTATATTAATCATGTCCGCGAATCTATCTATGCTAAGGTAAGCAATATTAATAATAATAGTACAACATTCGATTTACTGGAAACTATCGCATTGCTTGTGAAAATAAAAAATTGTAAGAGTTCATGGCCCATTTTCTCCAGGATTTATTGGTAGATTTGCAACAATTTTTGCCAGTAACAAATAACTCAAATGAAATTCGAAACAAAGAACGCTATTAGATTGAAATTCAAAGTGTTACTTAAAACTGCACTTATGCTTATTCCGATAGATTATATTTCGCCAGGGAATAGTTGAAATTCGGATCGATTCTATTCTAGTAATTTTCTATCACAATGTATGCAAATATACATAGGATTTATTGTTTGTAGGCAAATAATACAAGAATGCTGGTACACAGCTTTTTAAATTGCATGAACAAAGAGCAATTACGCAAAGAGGTAATAAAGATTTCAATTTAATTCAGTAATAATTCTCAAATAGTATATACATATAAATAAAGCAAATAGAAATTACATTAAATTCAATGAATAAACAGAACATTTTCTTGATTATGTAAGTCGAATAGTAGATTAGATTGAAATTATATCAAATATTCTAATATTGTACTGTTATAATTATCTGTTGTATAATTACAGTATAATAATTAATCATTCTACACTAACTAATAAGTGTTGTGAATGTTTAGATATCTTTCGCAATTTTAGCTATACAAATTGCCAAGTGTGTGTACAATTTTTAATTTAAGTAGTAGCTTAACGTTTGTTGCAATATGTTTATGCAGATGTTGCAATTTATTCTGCATACGGTGAATCGACCGCTCAGATTCGACGGTGCGGGAATGTTTTACTTCGGCTACGGATTCATTTATACGGTCAGTAATTTTCAAGTATATTCTAATTATGATAAAGATAATAACGAATCGATTGATTGGTTTTTTCGACAATTTCGTGCAAACTATTCTCCTTTAATTTCATTCCAAACAGTTCAATTAATCCAAGACACAATTGGAGCGTTTATTTTGAAAGTGGTGTAAGTCCATTTTCTCTTGTTTCAAGAAAATGAAATGTTAGCATTTCTGTCAATGAAAAAATATGGATTAATTGTATCAAATCTGGCAATGTTTCCATTGATTTGTGAACATATAATTTGATTATATAAATTTGTTTTAGGCGAATTTAACTAAAATAATGTATATTTACGCTCCGTGAATGGACTTGCATCACTTTCAAAATAACCGGTCCAATTAATTATAACCATAGTTTCTGGAGTTTTGACTGTTTCGTACTTATTTACAGTTCTTCAATGCCATCTCAACAGTCACAGTAATAATACTACAATCATTGGACTTTACGGATTCCTCGATGGACAAAAAGAATAGTACATCAGTGGATGGTGTATAATTCTGAGTACAAAAATATCATAACATAATTTTAGAGGACTTCAATTGTATTCAAGTGTTTTAAATTATATTAACTTCGATACCATGACTTCTGGTTCTTATCTGTAGCAAATTTCTACGCCTTTTATATTATATGCATTGTACGTATGTATATATATGTATTATATATTATAACTAAAACATAGAATGTACAAAAAACCTACCAAACGTTTGCGTACAACTTATAAAGTAATATAAGGTTTCACTTTTTGTGAAGTCCCGTAACATTGCCAATTATTTCAAATATTGAAATCGATCTGGTAAAGTGATACCTAACTAGACATTAATTTATCAGCTATACTTGGTTACATAGAATTTTGCTATATAGTTTTTATATATAATATTTGTGAGCAGACATACGAAGGGAGGAATAAAAGTACGCACCAAACAGTGATAAATGTACGTTTATTGTAAGACCGAAGCGACGATCACAAAGGGCTACGCGTTAGTACACGAGGGGGGTGGGGTAGGGGCTAGCGAAGCGCGTTCGCGAAAGGGACTCGCTTGTCCAGAGGGCAGCACGGTGGCCGCGAATCGCTGGTGTGCGGAACACACCGTCTTGCAATATTCAACCTGTTTGCTTTCGAATGGAAGAAAGAATCATATTAACAGGATCGTTCCTAACTTGGTGGCCGGCCAAGTGCAAAGGCAATATCGTCGCTCTTATTGAGCACTTCTTTCTTAAGAAATCGATACGCTGTGTTTACTTTTATATCTACATATAGGAAGAGTAGAAATACTTACTTTTAGACAGCAATCATAACAAAGATATTTTTTTTTCATTTTTGGACAATTTTCACAATCTAACTGGTGGTTAAAAATAAGTTTGTATTGAGAAAATGAACATGTATTTAAAAAGCCCAATATATTGCTATGTGAATTAATCAAAGTATATCTTTAAGAGTAAGCTTTCGCAATAGAAATTCATTTGTTAGGTGATTAATTGTTGGTCGAATGTCATATTGTTTAGTACATTGCAGCTGTACGAAATGGCGCACTTCGCCAAATAATGCTTCTGTGTCCCTGTTATTTCGTATAGATAAGGACATATTACAATTTAGCCCAAATCAGAAGATATGCTGCCGAAAAAAGTGATTGATTTCACGCGTAATTTCTGGTAAGAAAAGGTCTGAGGCCGCCTCTAGATTTGGCCGCCCAATTGCGCTGGCACCCACTGCACCTACGTCAGTAACGGCCCTCCATATCAAGACATCGAATAATTTTGTTAAATAAACTCTTAAACACGGAATACTTGATATCTCTTTAATGTGATATTAAGGTACCACATACAAGTAAAATATTAGAAAACGGTACAAAACTTCGATCTTTTCCCCTTATAAATCAATTTCGTTCGGAAAAAGTGTTATCTACATATTACAGTACATATTGTAAACAATATATCCTGTAAATTATTTTACATTCCTTGCAGTAGCTAGCGTGCTACTGGTGTAGCTTCACTATTTTTCAACTGAATCGAATAAAAAAGTACTCTTTGTTTAATTGCATGATAACTCTACAGCACTGCGGAAGCAGATCCTTTAAGTTTCATTTTGTGCGGAACATATCGCTATTTATAATCATCAGATCGTTTTTTTCCATAAAAATGACCATTTTATATAGAAACAAAAAAAACTGAGATAGGTACGCAAAAAAGGCTACGTAGTGCAGTAGATAACCGTATGAAGAAGATCTGATTAAATTTTCAGCTTGATCCGTTCAATGATGAATTAGTTATGCTGGTTACCGCCCGCAGAAACAGTGTTTCGAGAAAAACGTGTTTGAAATTTGGAAAATACCTTTCGTATCTTTTTACGCAATACAGCGGAAAGTTTGAAAATTCGTTATACTTGTATGAAATCGTCAACTGCTGGACCATACCCCATTATCAACACAATTTTTGGGGGAAAATTGGACTTTTTTGGCCCATTTACTTGTATGTGGTACCTGAAACATATTATTTTGAAAAAGCCATCATGCCGGACAGTTTATCGGATAGTTTGTGCTAAATGAACTATTTAAAAAGGAGGCTTTCCCGAGATTATTCGTCAGCTACAAGGCTGTTCAAGAGCCCTGAGTATTTGCCGTGTGTTCGAGTACCATAAAATAATGATTGCCTTCGAACATTTCTCCACCTTAACCTTGTGACGCTCGCCTTATGACATACAAGGCTAAGCAAACAGTGGGAGAGTTTTTAACCCACCTAACCTCAAAGAGTTAATGTACGTGTCAATTATGACACGTACCTCTCCGCCTACCCGCGCTACTACTGCAAGAAATGCACTACTCAAATGAAAGAAGGAGCAGATCAGTAGTGACAAGCAATGGCACCTATAAAGACCGGAATGAATGGCGTACGAGAAGCACTCAAACCTGTCTTCGTAGCCGCTTCGATCTGCGGTCTGCAAATCTTTGAATATCGAGTCCTCTTTTTGAATTACATTCACTTCGTGTTATTTTGGACCTGCTACTACACCAGTTTTGCGGTATTTTGGATTTTTACGGATATTGATGGGTTGCATAATTCCTACTTGAATCAATTTGGACTTGCTTTTAATATGATTACGACTATGCTCGTCACGGCCATGACTGTAGTGCATAAGAAGGTATTCCTCTTTTATTCCTTCTGTCTTTTCTCAATAAAGCCTTATCAATACTTTGTGTCACTCGAAGGCGCGGAGAATAACATTAAATTCGACCAATTGTCTGCATGTACTAGAAAACACATTTGGAATGTTTTTGTTAATGAATAATTTTGTTAATGATTAAAAGGATTAATACTAAAACTTGAGATTCCCTAAGATTCTTTCTTTGTTAGTGCGCGCTCGTTTACGTCATACAATGCAACACACAAATACAGCATAGCCAAAATACAATATATTAAACACATATATATAACAACAGAAGTACACTATTTTAAATACAACAAAAATACAACAAAATAACGAAGACACAGTATACCAAAAACAAGACAAGCGCATTGTATCATATGTGTTAACAAATTGCAACGTGAGTGACTGTTCGTGCTTTTCCTATTTGCTTTATTAGAAATTTCAAAACTGCCTGGAAGGCATTTCACTCATCAATACAACTCTTGAGGAAATCAATATTCCTAATGAGTACAGCAATTTGCGCACGTTGGCATGGAAAGTGACTGGGATATGGTGTTTAATGGCCGTCTACTATATCTTCATAGAGGGCGCATGGGCATTCGACACGTTCGGAAAGTTCACGGCTGTATTAGTACTTCTCGTGATAAATTGGCCGAGATTCATTAATTTGTTCACCTTCATTATAATATGTATTGTTCTGCGGTATGTATCGTCTGTTTTTCAACACTTCAGTTATCACAATTTTACGAATACTGTTAGAGAGTAAAATTTAGATGTTTAATTAGAAATCGAATGTAAAAGTAATTCTTGAATTATGATTTATTTCTTTGGAAAGGTTTAAAAATACTGAATAATACATTTTTCGATTGTACAATACATTGAATCGTGAATTTCAAACATCCCGAGAGATGATTTTTTCCGCATTTCTTTAGAAAAAAATACAGGAAAACGTTTCGAAAGATGATTTCTCTCTTTACATTCATTTTTTCACTCTCTTAAGCGTACAATTCTGCTTCATTCTTTCAAAATGAGTTATAAAAATTATAAGAATATAAGAATTGAATCGAAAAACTGTACAATTCTGTACAATTTTGTAATAAACCTATATGCAGCGTTGTTTTCAAGTATTCTATCCGACTTCTAAAAATTGCTTATTTTTACCTGCATCTTTCTCGATTATATTTGATATTACTATTTTCCATACCCTTTAAATATATTCAGTTTAAAATGGAATATCATATTACAACCTTTAACCCTTAGAGGGCCGGCATTTTTTGGCCAAAATCGTCATTTTTTGGGCCTATATTTGTACATGTCTATGTCGAATATGAATGTTCAGAACACCATTTTGTTCTCTGGCCCCAATCGGGGCCATACCGGTCCTCTAAAGGTTAAAAGAGAAATTTTGTATGCCTTTCTTACCAGGTACATAGGTTGGCGGTTCGACTGGATAAACAAATATATTGGAGAACGAATAAAAGATGGTGAATATAAATCAAAGCTTCCGGACAAATGTGGAGTGAACGATTTATGGAATCCTGTTGTCGAAAAAAAGCAAGAGCGCGATATCTGGATGATAATGTAAAGTGGGACAATCCTAATAATTTTCTATTTATTTTCCTCAAGCTTCAAAGTTTCTCAAGCATTTTGTAATATTATTGTAGTATGAGTAGTATTATTTTTCCCGTCTCATTGACAGCGTACTAATAATGACGAAATCAGTAATCGGCGAATATTATTATAAGAAGCCTGATATATAAAGTATTATTATATCAATTTTATTATAATTAATAGACCTACGCGTTGCTTCTCTTGACATCATTAAATAAGAATTTGCAATTTCCTATTGTACTGCAAAAAACTCTTGGGTCATAATGCTTTGACATATTGAAATAATGATGTTCAAACATTATTTAATTTTGTATGCATACGGGTGAAACTCTTCATGTGTCCGCTGTTCAAGGGGGTTAATCTGCATGCTGAGGGGATAAGAAACTTCTAATACAACTTTGAATTTTGAGGTCCCGTTTGTTGGTTATAGCATGTTAAACAATCAGTAGAAAAGGCGCCGTCAGGCGAGTTGGAGGCACTCTTTGACCGGCCGGATAGGCATGGCAAAGAAGGTCACCGTGACCTACACTAAAAATCGGGAGGACATCGGATCCGGACAGATCAGCGTCGATAAGACGGAATTCCTCGCGCGAGATGTCAGTAGTTAGAAAATGACGAGCTCCAAGTCAGGAGCAAAAGACATTTGAATGCGACGGCACGTCTGGCCGAAGCGGCGATATACGGGCGGTCATTTCGACGATCTCCTCGTAACATAATCGCCATGTAAGAGCAAAGAATGCGTGCTACGTAGCACTCAATTAAAGAGCAGGCTTCATTTGAAATTTCAAGTTCAAGTCAAGAAGAGATCGACGGGACTCACCGCCCGTATATCGCCGCTTCGGCCAGACGTGCCGCCGCATTCAACTGTCTTTTGCTCCTGACTTGGAGCTCGTCATTTTCTAATTACTGACATCTCGCGCGAGGAATTCCGTCTTATCGACGCTGATCTGTCCGGATCCGATGTCCTCCCGATTTTTAGTGTAGGTCACGGTGACCTTCTTTGCCATGCCTATCCGGCCGGTCAAAGAGTGCCTCCAACTCGCCTGACGGCGCCTTTTCTACTGATTGTTTAACATGCTATAACTAGCAAACGGGACCTCAAAATTCAAAGTTGCATTAGAAGTTTCTTATCCCCTCTGCATGCAGATTAACCCCCTTGATCAGCTGACACATGAAGGGTGTCACCTGTATATCTCAGTCGATATCGATGTATGTATGTTTCTCGTGTTTATTTATCTTTTGTCTTGCGTCACTATAATTGTTCGTAATACAAAGTAAAAACTGTAATTGAAAAAATATCAACTATTCTATTGGCATATATTTTAAAATTTCGAATACATTTGGAACATAAAATTGTCTTGACTATATTTCGAATAGATTTTTATATACAGTTATGTGTCTGCGAATGGTCCATGTATTCCGCTTAATAGCAAACCTGCATTATTTCACAGGCTCTTGCACAGCAATTTATGCAAAATATCGCGTGAACTCAATGACTTATTCGGCCTCGCGATTCTACTAGAAATAGGCGCCTATTTCGGGGTCCTATGCAACTTGATTGTAATTATGTGCCTCCTGAAACAATCGGACACGGAATGTTACATACTCTTCATTTGCTTTCCACGAGTATGGACGTTTCGAATATTGCGCGCATGGGCCGCGGCCGCCAGATACATCATGCAAATGATCTGCTTTAATCACGTGTGTGAATCCGTCTCTGTCAAGGTAAGCAAAATTTGAACTTTTCAACTTTTAGCTTTTTCTTCTCGTCCTTTAATATATGTAAGAAAAACAAAAAAACTTTACTTTCAGCAGATTTTTGTTTTAATTGGCATGTGAGTTATACATTTTTCAAAATAACACTATTTCTATCGAAAGAAAATTATGTCGAAAATTTCAGAACGGTATTTGATATCCATTCTCGAAAAAATATGTCGAAATAACTCAAGAAATGAGCGAACAATCAATTCAATTCAATTTTCAATTTTTCTGGGGAAAAAATCTGATAACAATTGTTCTCGTTAAAATGACTTGAATTTTCGAAACTATGCAAATCTGAAACTAAGACAACCTTTGTATAAAGAGCAGCGAAAACTTTGCAATGACAGAACACAATTATACTATAATAACATTGATATTAAAATGAATGTATGTATATACAATTTATTGTTTGTAGGCAAACAGTACAAGAACTCTACTACACGTTTTCTTGAATTCTCTAAATGGAGCGGAATCACGTCGTGAGGTAATATAAATGTATCCGCATGAACAAATTCTATAATATCAGACATTTAAAAGTTATATAGATTATTATAACAATCGATAGCATTAAATGACCGTCTTACTGCTTTTGCAACTGGTTTCTTTTCTGTTGTCGTAACGAGTACGCGAAAAATGTCTTACGGTTTGCCAAATTCATTTCTTATGTTTGTTCACAGTTGTCGCAATTTATTATGCATATAGTGCACCGGCCACTTAAATTCGACGGTGCCGGAATGGTCGACTTCGGCTATGGCCTCGTTTGTACGGTTAGCAGTGTCACAATATATTATAATTATGATAAAAATAACAAAGAACTTGTTTAGCTTGGCGTACATTAGAAAAAAGAAAGCATTAACAAGTATGATTTAAAGTTTTGGAAAACGTAAATCATTGGAATGGTTTAAATTAAATTATTATACAGATAGTTGTAAACTTATGGTTTAAAGCCTTCAAAAATACTAATTATTGTCTTCCACAATTGTTTTATGATTGTTCGGAAGTTGAGAGACTACGTAACCGGGATTGGTTTTGTACACCTATCTTTGCTGATTTGATCGATTAAACTCTTTAAGAACACTCATTGGAAGTTCATAGCTTAGCCCAAAGTCTTTCACGATTATTCCTGGATTTTTCAGAGATCATGAATCAATTTCTATAGATTTTTTCAAGTCATAATAGGTTTGACTTGTTTCTGGCATTGTGTCTCCATAAACAGATTAATAGACAAGTGAAATGAACTATTGCTTAGCGCTCAGTAACTATTTTGATAATAAATAGTTATCCAATTGAGACCAAGTTGAACGGTAAAAATTAACCAAAGCTATATTATCAGTAATTTCTTAATATCAGGTTCAAAGCTAATTCATCAAAATAAATAATTACACAGCAATTAATTAATTAATGCATTTCACAGTTTGCGTGATATACTTCACGTGATATATTTCAGAAATAATGTTATAATGAAGAGAATACAAATATTTACTTTATTGTATTCCTGCAGAATAATATTTAAATGGTTGGCATTCTTGTGTAGTTTTTTGGAGCTCTTTCAACAGTCGCTGTAATAATTATGCAGTCGTCGTATTATGGGGTGTTAACAAAGGACAACAATACGTATTCGAATTCTGTGTAAGCATGAAGACGAAAAAATCGTACTTTGTTGACAGCAATTTTCATTCTTACGTTTAATGAAATACCGAGACTTGCCATTTCAGACATTATAAAACTATATACATTTTATAGAAATACTTCGAATAAACTAGTTACGTAATGAAAGAAAACAGTATAATACAAAGATTGTATTATTTATTTGCAGTGCGATGCGTCGACATAATAATTGATTGTTAAAGAATGGTTATTTTTCTTTAACTCAGCACAATAATTGACAATCATAAGCATGGAACAATCCCACCCAAACAACAGCAACAGTATTTTAAAGGATTTCCCAACATTTTCCGTGTCTTATAGCAGAAACATTACAAACATTTGCAAACTATCAACGAAGTATAAAAAATGTAATACAAAAATTGTATTATTTATTTGCAGTATGATACGTCGATGTAATTATTGATTATTAAAGAATGGTTATTCTTCTTTAGCTTAGTACAATAATCGACAATCCGTAAGCATGGAATAATCCCACCCCAACAACAGCAACAGTGTTTCAAAGGATTTCGCAAATTTATCATATCTTATAACAGAAACATTGCAAACATTTTCAAACACACCTTTGCAAACTAGCAGCGAAATATGAAGCACGATCATTTTTCAGTTGCCTATTTTTTGTTGTCAACTGAACATGCTAGCGTTGTTATGATAAACGCCGAGTATTTATCGCGCCTTCGAACATTAAACTCTTACGAGGGAAAGGCACAACCTGCAAATACTACTTTTGGACGGGATATGATTGGAACAGTGGGGGTTTGCAAGTACACGAACAGGCTGGTGCATAACGATTTGTGCAAGATATCACGTGACCTCAACACATTATTCAGCCTGCAAGTTACACTAGAAATAGGAACGTATTTCATGCACATAACTGGTTTCATCATTTATTTATGTACAACGCGACTGGCAGAAATTCGTGCAGCATTAAGTTCCGGTTGGCATATTGTAAAAGTACTCTTTGGATTGCTCATGGTTTCGTCCTGGTGCGGCATATACGTTGCGAGATTAATTTATATTAATTATGTCCGCGAATCTATCTATGCTAAGGTAAGCAATATTAATAATAATAGTACAACATTCGATTTACTGGAAACTATCGCATTGCTTGTGAAAATAAAAAATTGTAAGAGTTCATGGCCCATTTTCTCCAGGATTTATTGGTAGATTTGCAACAATTTTTGCCAGTAACAAATAACTCAAATGAAATTCGAAACAAAGAACGCTATTAGATTGAAATTCAAAGTGTTACTTAAAACTGCACTTATGCTTATTCCGATAGATTATATTTCGCCAGGGAATAGTTGAAATTCGGATCGATTCTATTCTAGTAATTTTCTATCACAATGTATGCAAATATACATAGGATTTATTGTTTGTAGGCAAATAATACAAGAATGCTGGTACACAGCTTTTTAAATTGCATGAACAGAGAGCAATTACGCAAAGAGGTAATAAAGATTTCAATTTAATTCAGTAATAATTCTCAAATAGTATATACATATAAATAAAGCAAATAGAAATTACATTAAATTCCATGAATAAACTGAACATTTTCTTAATTATGTAAGTCGAGTAGTAGATTAGATTGAAATTATATCGAATTTATATATCGATTGTACTGTTATAATTATCAATTGTATACTTATAGTATAAAAATTAATCATTCTACACTAACTAACAAGTGTTGGGAATGTTTAGATACAATTTTTAATTTAAGAAGTAACTTAAAGTTTCTTGCAATATGTTTATGCAGATGTTGCAATTTATTTTGCACACGGTGAATCGACCGCTCAGATTCAACGGTGCGGGAATGTTTTACTTCGGCTACGGATTCAATTATACGGTCAATAATTTTAAAGTATATTCTAATTATGATAAACATAATAACGAATCGATTGATTTGTTTTCAGGACAATTTCGTGCAAACTGTTCTCCTTTCATTTCATTCCAAAAAGTTCAATTAGCTTTTTGTTGGTTGCCTAGCAATAAACAAAAAATCCAAGACATAATTGGATTGTTTATTTTGCAAGTGGTGTAAGTCCATTTTCTCTTGTTTCGAGAAAATGAAATGTTACCATTTCTGTCAATGAAAAAATATGGATTAATTGTATCAAATCTGGCAATGTTTCCATTGATTTGTGAACATATAATTTGATTATATAAATTTGTTTTAGGCGAATTTAACTAAAATAATGTATACTTACGCTCTGTGAATGGACTTGCATCACTTTCAAAACAAACGGTCCAATTAATTCTAATCATAGATTCTGGAGTTTTGACTGTTTCGAACTTATTTATAGTTCTTCAATGCCATCTCAACAGTCACAGTAATAATACTACAATCATTGGACTTTACAGATTCCTCGAAGGACAAAAAGAATAGTACATCAGTGGATGGTGTATAATTCTGAGTACAAAAATATCGTAACATAATTTTAGAGGACTCCAATTATATTCAAGAGTTTTAAATTATATTAACTTCGATACCATGACTTCTGGTACTTATCTTTAACAAATTCCTACGCCTTTTATATTATATGCATTGTACGTATGTATGTACATTTTATATATTATAAATAAAACATAGAATGTACGAAAAACCTACCAAACGTTTCTGTACAACTTATAAAGTAATATAAGGTTTCACTTTTTTGTGAAGTCCCGCAACATTGCCAGTTATTTCAAATATTGAAATCGATCTGGTAAAGTGATACCTAACTAGACATTAATTTATCAGCTATACTTGGTTACATAGAATTTTGCTATATAATTTTTATATATAATATTTGTGAGTAGACATACGCAGGGAGGAATAAAAGTACGCACCAAACAATGATAAATGTACGTTTATTGTAAGACCGAAGCGACGATCACAAAGGGCAACGCGATAGTATAGGAGGGGGGTGGGGTAGGGGCTAGCGAAGCGCGTTCGCGAAAGGGACTCGCTTGTCCAGGGGGCAGCACGGTGACCGCGATACCGCTCTTGCAATATTCAACGTGTTTGCTTTCGAATGGAAGAAAGAATCATATTAACAGGACCGTTCCTAACTTGGTGGCCGACCAGGTGCAAAGGCAATATCGTCGCCCTTATTGCGCATTTCTTACTTAAGAATTCGATACTTTTATATCTACATATAGGAAGAGTATGAATACTTTTAGACAGCAATCATGAAAAAGAATTTTTTTTTTCACTTTTGGACAATTTTCACAATCTAACTGGTGGTTAAAAATATGTTTGTATTGAGAAAATGAACATGTATTTAAAAAGCCCAATATATTGCTATGTGAATTAATAAAAGTATATCTTTAAGAGTAAGCTTTCGCAATAGAAATTCATTTGTTAGGTGATTAATTGTTGGACGAATGTCGTATTGTTTAGTACATTGCAACTGTACGCAATCGCGAACTTAGCCAAATAATGCTTCTGTGGCCCTGTTATTTCCTATAGATAAGGACATATTACAATTTAGCCAAAACCGGAAGACATGCTGCCGAAAAAAGTGATTGATTTCACGTGTAATTTCTGGTAACGAAAGGTCTGGGGCGGCCCCTAGATTTGGTCGCCGAAGTGCGATGGCACCCCCTGCACCTACGTCAGGAACGGCCATGCATCTTAAGACATCGAATAATTTTGTTAAATAAACTCTTAAACGAGGAATACTTCATATCTTTTTAATGTGATGTTAAGGTACCACATACAAGTAAACTATTAGAAAACGGTACAAAACTTCGATCTTTTCCCCTTATAAATCAATTTCGTTCGGAAAAAGTGTTATCTACATATTACAGTACATATTGTAAACAATATATCCTGTAAATTATTTTACAATCCTTGTAGTAGCTAGCGTGCTACCGCGACTTTCGTAATGCCATAGTAAATGAAACATGCCTGCGGTAACCGGTGTAGCTTCACTATTTTTCGCCTGAATCGATTAAAATAATACTCTTTACTTAATTGAATGATAACTCATCTGCACTACGGAAGCAGATCGTTGAAGTTTCATTTTGTGTGGAACATATCGCTATTTATAATCATCAGATCGTTTTTTTCCATAAAAATGACCATTTTATATAGAAACAAAAAAAACTGAGATAGGTACGCAAAAAAGGCTACGTAGTGCAGTAGATAACCGTATGAAGAAGATCTGATTAAATTTTCAGCTTGATCCGTTCAATGATGAATTAGATATGCTGGTTACCGCCCGCAGAAACAGTGTTTCGAGAAAAACGTGTTTGAAATTTGGAAAATATCTTTCGTATCTTTTTACGCAATACAGCGGAAAGTTTGAAAATTCGTTATACTTGCATGAAATCGTCAACTGCTGGACCATACCCCATTATCAACACAATTTTTTCGGGAAAATTGGATTTTTTTGGCCCATTTACTTGTATGTGGTACGTGAAACATATTATTTTAAAAAAGCCATCATGCCGGACAGTTTATCGGATAGTTTGTGCTAAATAAACTATTTAAAAAGGAGGCTTTCCCGAGATTATTCGTCAGCTACAAGGCTGTTCAAGAGCCCTGAGTATTTGCCGTGTGTTCGAGTACCATAAAATAATGATTGCCTTCGAACATTTCTCCACCTTAACCTTGTGACGCTCGCCTTATGACATACAAGGCTAAGCAAACAGTGGGAGAGTTTTTAACCGACCTAACCTCAAAGAGTTAATGTACGTGTTAATTATGACACGTACCTCTCCGCCTACCCGCGCTACTACTGCAAGAAATGCACTACTGAAATGAAAGAAGGAGCAGATCAGTAGTGACAAGCAATGGAACGTGTAAAGACCGGAATGAATGGCGTACGAGAAGCACTCAAACCTGTCTTCATACTCGCCTCGATCTGTGGTGTGCAAATGTTTGAATATCGAGTCCTCTTTTTGAATTACATTCAGTACGTGTTGTTTTGGACCTGCTACTGTACCAGTTTTGCGGGACTTTGCATTTTTACGGACTTTAATCACTTGTATAATTTCTACGCGACTCAATTTGTAACTGCTTTCAATACGATTACGTGTATGCTCGTCACTGCCTTGACTTTAGTGCATAAGAAGGTATTCCTCTTTTATTCCTTCTGTCTTCTTTCAATAAAGCCTTATCAATACTTTGTGTCACTCGAAGGCGCGCAGAATAACATTAAATTTGACCAAGTTTCATGCATTGCAGTTCCTTTCGTTCACATATGAAAATACGAAAATTATTTGTAAATGAAATCGTTAATTTTTGTGTACATGTACTAGAAAACACGTTTGGAATGTTTTTGTTAACGAATAATTTTGTTAATGTATACTTTTGTTAATGGTTCAAAGGATTAATACTAAAAATTGAGATTCCCTAAGATTCTTTCTTTGTTAGTGCGCGCTCGTTTACCTCATACAACGCAACACACAAATACAGCATAGCCAAAGTACAATATATTAAACACATATAACAACAGAAATACACTATTTTAAATACAACAAAAATACAACAAAACAACGAAGACAGAGTACACCAAAAACAAGACAAGCGCATTGTACCATATGTGTTAACAAATTGCAACGTGTGTGACTGTTCGTATTTTTACTATGTACTTTATTAGAAATTTCAAAACTGCTTGGAAGGCATTTCACTCATCAATACAACTCTTGAGGAAATCAATATTCCTAATGAGTACAGCAATTTGCGCACGTTGGCATGGAAAATGATTGGGATATGGTGTTTAATGGCCGTCTACTTTATCTTCATAGAGGGCGTATGGGCATTCGACGGGTTCGGAAAGTACACGGCTGTATTAGTAATTCTCGTGACGACTTACACGAGATTGATTAATTTTTTCACCTTCATTATAATATGTATTGTTCTGCGGTATGTATCGCCCGTTTTTCAACATTTCAGTTATCACGATTTTACGAATATTGCTAGAGGGTAAAATTTAGATATTTAATTACAAATCGAATGTAAAAGTAATTCTCGAATTATGGTTTGTTTCTTTGGAAAGGTTTGAAAATACTGAATAATACAATTTTCGATTGTACAATACATTGAATCGTGAATTTGAAACATCCCGAGAGATGATTTTTTTCGCATTTCTTTAGAAAAAAATATAGGAAAACATTGCGAAAGATGATATCTCCTCTTACACTGATTTTCTCAATCTCTTAACCCTTTTAGTGCCAACCAGAAATATCGCACGTATGCAAAGAATACCTTAAATATAAAACATTATGGAAAACATACAAATTAATCTCTCTTTTACAAGCACTATTTAAATCCATAATCAATTTTTTCAATTGTGTTGCAACGAAATTAAACCATTTATAACGTTTTATGCATTTATTTTGACATAGGGAACACTTTTTGCAAGTATTGCAAACAACAAAATATCGTCATTCGGCACTAAAAGGGTTAAGCGTACAATTCTGCTTCATTCTTTCAAAATGAGTTATAAAAATGATAAAAATATGAGAATTGAATCGAAACACTGTATTTAGCGTTAACATTTATTTTTAGCGTTGTTCTCAAATATTCTTTCCGACTTCTAAAAATTCGTCGGTAATTTAACCATGAAAATCGAGGGTTGCTTACTTTTACCTCCACCTTTCTTAATTATATTGAATATTACTATTTTCCATACCCTTCAAATATATCCCGTTTAAGATGGAATAATACTAATCATGTTACAACCTTTAAAAGAGAAATGTTGTAAGTTTTTCTTACCAGGTACGTAGGTTCGCGGTTCGACTGGATAAACAAGTACATTGAAGAACTAATAAAAGACGCTAAATATGAAACGAAGCTTCCGGACAAATGTGGAGTGTACGATTTGTGGAATCCTGTTGTTGAAAAAAAGCAAGAGCGCGATATCTGGATGATAATGTAAAGTGGGACATTCCTAATAATTTTCGATTCATTTTCCTCAAGTTTCAAATTTTTTTTTAAGCATTTCGTAATATTATTGTAGTATGATTAGTATCATTTTTGCCGTCTCATTGACAACGTACTAATAATGATTGAATCAGTAATCGGCGAATATTATTATAAAAAGCCTGATATATAAAGTATTATTATATCAATTTTATTATAATTAATAGACCTACGCGTTGCTTCTCTTGACATCATTAAATAACAATTTGCAATTTCCTATTGTACTCCAAAATATTCTTGGGTAATAATGCTTTGATATACTGAAATAATGATGTTCGAACATTGTTTAATTTTGTATGCATATATCTCAGCCGACGCCGATGTATGTTTCTCGTGTCTATTTATCTTTTATCTTGCGTCACTATAATTGTTCGCAATACAAAGTATAAACTGTAATTGAAAAAATATCAACGATTCTATTGGCATATATTTTAAAATTTCGAATATATTTGAAACATAAAATTTTCTTGACTACATATATTTCGAAGAGATTTTTATACACAGTTATGTGTCTGCGAATGGTCCATGTATTCCACTTAATAGCAAACCTGCATTTTTTCACAGGCACTTGCACAGCAATTTATGCAAAATATCCCGTGAACTGAATGCCTTATTCGGCCTCGAGATTATACTAGAAATAGGCATCTATTTCGTGTTCATATGCGGGCTGGTTGT
Source organism: Ectemnius continuus (assembly GCA_910591665.1). Taxonomy (NCBI): domain Eukaryota; kingdom Metazoa; phylum Arthropoda; class Insecta; order Hymenoptera; family Crabronidae; genus Ectemnius; species Ectemnius continuus. The sequence continues at coordinate 4,811,473 of OU342856.1, forward strand.
AGTTATGTGCACCGTGAAACAATTGGGCATCGAATGCTTCATAGTCTTCACTTGCCTTCCACGAATAATGATGTTTAGAGTATTCCTCGCATGGACCTGGGCTGCCGTATACATCGCGAGAACGGTCTACTTTAATCACGTGTGTGAATCCGTCTCTGTCAAGGTAAGCAATACTTGAACTTTTCAGCTTTTAGCTTTTTCTTCTTGTCCTTTAATATATAAGAGAAACAAAAGAAATTGACTTTCAGCAGATTTTCATTTTAATTGGCATGTGAATTATACATTTTTCAAAATAACACTATTTCTATCGAAAGAAAATTATGTCGAAAATTTCAGAACGGTATATTATGTCCATTCTCGAAAAAATATGTCGAAATAACTCAAGAAATGATCGAACAATCAATTCGATTTTCAATATTTCTGGGGAAAAAATCTGTAACAATTGTTCTCGTTAAAATGACTTGAATTTTCGGAATTATGCAAATCTGAAACTAAGACAACCTTTGTGTCAAAAGCAGCGAAAACTTTGCAATGACAGAACACAGTTATATTATAATAATATTCATATTAAAATGAATGTATGTACATACAATTTATTGTTTGTAGGCAAACAGTACAAGAACTCTACTACACGTTTTCTTGAATTCTGTAAATGGAGCGCAATTACGGAGGGAGGTAATATAAATGTATCCGCATGAACAAATTCTATAATATCAGACATTTAAAAGTTATATAGAATATTATAACAATTGATAACATTAAATTATCGCCTTACTGCTTTTGCAACTGGTTTATTTTCTATTATCGTAACGAGTACGCGAAAAATGTCTTACGGTTTGCCAAATTCATTTCTTATGTTTGTTCACAGATATTGCAATTTATTATGCATATAGTGAATCGGCCACTTAAATTCGACGGTGTCGGAATGTTCTACTTTGGCTATGGCTTCGTTTATACGGTTAGCAGTGTCACAATATATTATAATTATGATAAAAATAACGAGGAACTTGTTTAGCTTGGCGTACACTAAAAAAAAGAAAGCATTAACAAGTATCATTTAAAGTTTTGGAAAACTTAAATCATTGGAATGGTTCAAATTCCATTATTACACACATAATTGTAAACTTATGGTTTAAAGCCTCCAAAAATACTACTTATTGTCTTCCTCAATTGTTTTATGATTGTTTGGAAGTTGAGACACTAAAACGTGATTCATTTTGTACGCCTATTTTTGCTGATTTGATCGATTAAACTCTTTAAAAAAACTTATTGAAAATTCATTGCTTAGCACTCAGTAATTATTTTGATAATAAATAGTTCACTGGTAAAAGTTAAGCAAAGCTATATTATCAGTAATTTATTAATATCAGGTGCAAAATTAATTCATCGAAACAAATAATTTCCAGATGTAAGACAACGTGATATATTTGAGAAATAATGTTATAATAAAGAAAAGACAAATATTTACTTTGTTGCATTTCCACAGAATCAAATTTAAATGATTGGCATTCTTTTGCAGTTTTTCGGAGCCATATCAACAGTCGTAGTAATAATCCTGCAGTCCTCATATTCTGGGGAGCTAACAAAGCACAACAATACGTCGGCGAATGCTTCGTAATCATGAAGACCAAAAAATCGTACTTTGTTGACAGCAGTTTTTGAGTCTTACGTTTCATTAAATACCGAGACTTGCCATTTCAGACATTATATTTCAAGACATTATAAAACTATATACATTTTACAGGATAAATATTTGCAGCGCCATCAACATATTTTTATAGAAATACTTCGAATAAAATGGTTACGTAATGAAAGAAAAACATGTAATACAAAAATTGTATTATTTATTTGCAGTACGATACGTCGATGTAATTATTGATTATTAAAGAATGGTTATTCTTCTTTAGCTTAGTACAATAATCGACAATCCGTAAGAATGGAATAATCTCACCCCAACAACAGCAACAGTGTTTCAAAGGATTTCGCAAATTTATCATATCTTATAACAGAAACATTGCAAACATTTTCAAACACACGTTTGCAAACTAGCAGCGAAATATGAAGCACGATCATTTTTCAGTTGCCTATTTCTTGTTTTCAACTGAACATGCTAGCGTTGTTATGATAAACGCCGAGTATTTATCGCGCCTTCGAACATTAAACTCTTACGAGGGAAAGGCACAACCTGCAAACACTACTTTTGGACGGGATATGATTGGAACAGTGGGGGTTTGCAAGTACACGAACAGGCTGGTGCATAACGATTTGTGCAAGATATCACATGACCTCAACACATTATTCAGCCTGCAAGTTACACTAGCAATAGGAACGTATTTCATGTACATGACTGGTTTCATCATTTATTTATGTACAACGCGACTGGCAGAAATTCGTGCAGCATTAAGTTCCGGTTGGCATATTGTAAAAGTACTCTTTGGATTGCTCATGGTTTCTTCCTGGTGCGGCATATACGTTGCGAGAATAATTTATATTAATCATGTCCGCGAATCTATCTATGCTAAGGTAAGCAATATTAATAATAATAGTACAACATTCGATTTACTGGAAACTATTGCATTGTTTGGGCAAATAAAAAATTGTAAGAGTTCATGGCCCATTTTCTCCAGGATTTATTGATAGATTTGCAACAATTTTTGCCAGTAACAAATAACTCAAATGAAATTCGAAACAAAGAACGCTATTAGATTGAAATTCAAAGTGTTACTTAAAACTGCACTTATGCTTATTCCGATAGATTATATTTCGCCAGGGAATAGTTGAAATTCGGATCGATTCTATTCTAGTAAATTTCTATCACAATGTATGCAAATGTACATAGGATTTATTGTTTGTAGGCAAATAATACAAGAATGCTGGTACACAGCTTTTTAAATTGCATGAACAGAGAGCAATTACGCAAAGAGGTAATAAAGATTTCAATTTAATTCTGTAATAATTCTCAAATAGTATATACATATAAATAAAGCAAATAGAAATTACATTAAATTCAATGAATAAACTGAACATTTTCTTAATTGTGTAAGTCGAGTAGTAGATTAGATTGAAATTATATCGAATATTCTAATATTGTACTGTTATAATTATCAATTATTGTATACTTATAGTATAAAAATTAATCATTCTACATTAACTAACAAGTGTTGGGAATGTTTAGATACAATTTTTAATTTAAGAAGTAAGTTAAAGTTTCTTGCAATATGTTTATGCAGATGTTGCAATTTATTTTGCACACGGTGAATCGACCGCTCAGATTCAACGGTGCGGGAATGTTTTACTTCGGCTACGGATTCATTTATACGGTCAATAATTTTAAAGTATATTCTAATTATGCGAAAGATAATAACGAATCGATTGATTTGTTTTCTCGACAATTTCGTGCAAACTGTTCTCCTTTAATTTCATTCCAAAAAGTTCACTTAGCTTTTTGTTGGTTGCCTAGCAATAAACAAAAATCCAAGACATAATTGGATTGTTTATTTTGAAAGTGGTGTAAGTCCATTTTCTCTTGTTTCGAAAAAATGAAATGTGACCATTTCTGTCAATGAAAAAATATGGATTAATAAATTCTATCAAATCTGGCAATCTTTCTATTGATTTGTGAACATGTAATTTGACTATATAAATTTGTGTTAGGCGAATTTAACTAAAATAATGTATATTTACGCTCCGCGAATGGACTTGCATCACTTTCAAAACAACCAGTCGAATTAATTATAACAATAGTTTCTGGAGTTTTGACTGTTTCGAACTTATTTACAGTTCTTCAATGCCATCTCAACAGTCACAGTAATAATACTACAATCATTGGACTTTACAGATTCCTCGAAGGACAAAAAGAATAGTACATCAGTGGATGGTGTATAATTCTGAGTACAAAAATATCGTAACATAATTTTAGAGGACTCCAATTATATTCAAGAGTTTTAAATTATATTAACTTCGATACCATGACTTCTGGTACTTATCTTTAACAAATTCCTACGCCTTTTATATTATATGCATTGTACGTATGTATGTATATTATATATATGTATTATATATTATAACTAAAACATAGAATGTACAAAAAACCTACCAAACGTTTGCGTACAACTTATAAAGTAATATAAGGTTTCACTTTTTGTGAAGTCCCGTAACATTGCCAATTATTTCAAATATTGAAATCGATCTGGTAAAGTGATACCTAACTAGACATTAATTTATCAGCTATACTTGGTTACATAGAATTTTGCTATATAGTTTTTATATATAATATTTGTGAGCAGACATACGAAGGGAGGAATAAAAGTACGCACCAAACAATGATAAATGTACGTTTATTGTAAGACCGAAGCGACGATCACAAAGGGCTACGCGATATTATAGGAGGGGGGTGGGGTAGGGGCTAGCGAAGCGCGTTCGCGAAAGGGACTCGCTTGTCCAGAGGGCAGCACGGTGGCCGCGAATCGCTGGTGTGCGGAACACACCCTCTTGCAATATTCAACGTGTTTGCTTTCGAATGGAAGAAAGAATCATATTAACAGGATCGTTCCTAACTTGGTGGCCAGCCAGGTGCAAAGGCAATATCGTCGCTCTTATTGAGCACTTCTTTCTTAAGAAATCGATACGCTGTGTTTACTTTTATATCTACATATAGGAAGAGTATAAATACTTACTTTTAGACAGCAATCGTAAAAAAGATATTTTTTTTTTCATTTTTGGACAATTTTCGCAATCTAACTGGTGGTTAAAAATATGTTTGTATTGAGAAAATGAACATGTATTTAAAAAGCCCAATATATTGCTATGTGATTTGATCAAAGTATATCTTTAAGACTAAGCTTTCGAAATAGAAATTCGTTTGTTAGGTGATTAATTGTTGGACGAGTGTCGTATTGTTTAGTACATTGCAACTGTACGCAATCGCGAACTTAGCCAAATAATGCTTCTGTGGCCCTGTTATTTCCTATAGATAAGGACATATTACAATTTAGCCAAAACCGGAAGACATGCTGCCGAAAAAAGTGATTGATTTCACGTGTAATTTCTTGTAACAAAAGGTCTAGGGCGGCCCCTAGATTTGGTCGCCGAAGTGCGATGGCACCCCCTGCACCTACGTCAGGAACGGCCCTGTATCTTAAGACATCGAATAATTTTGTTAAATAAACTCTTAAACGAGGAATACTTCATATCTTTTTAATGTGATGTTAAGGTACCACATATAAGTAAACTATTAGAAAACGGTACAAAACTTCGATCTTTTCCCCTTATAAATCCATTTCGTTTGGAAAAAGTGTTATCTACATATTACAGTACATATTGTAAACAATATATCCTGTAAATTATTTTACAATCCTTGTAGTAGCTAGCGTGCTACCGCGACTTTCGTAATGCCATAGTAAATGAAACATGCCTGCGGTAACCGGTGTAGCTTCACTATTTTTCGCCTGAATCGATTAAAATAATACTCTTTACTTAATTGAATGATAACTCAACTGCACTACGGAAGCAGATCGTTGAAGTTTCATTTTGTGCGGAACATATCGCTATTTATAATCATCCGATCGGTTTTTCTATAAAATGAAGCATTTTATATGGAAACAAAAAAAGCTGGGATAGGTATGTGACAAAAACGCTACGTAGTGCAGTATATAACCGTACGAAGAAGATCTGACTAAATTTTCAGCTTGATCCGTTCAATGATGAATTAGTTATGCTGGTTACCGCCCACAGAAACAGTGTTTCGAGAAAAACGTGTTTGAAGTTTGGAAAACATCTTTCGTACCTTTTTACGCAATACAGCGGAAAGTTTCAAAATTCGTTATGCTTGCATGAAATCGTCAACTGCTGCGCCATACCTCATTATCAACACAATTTTCCAGGGAAAATTTGATTTTTTGATCCATTTACTTGTATGTGGCACCTTGAACACCGAGATCATTCGTCTGCTACAGGGCTGTTCAAGAGTTGCTATCAGTTGTTGCCATAAAAAAAGGCAAGCATTTGCCGTGTGTTCGAGTACCATAAAATAATTATTGCCCTCGAACATTTCTCCGCCTTAACCTTGTGACGCTCGCCTTATGACAGACAAGGCTAAGCAAACAGTGGGAGAGTTTTTAACCCACCTAACCTCAAAGAGTTAATGTACGTGTCAATTATGACACGTACCTCTCCGCCTACCCGCGCAACTACTGGAAGAAATGCACTACTGAAATGAAAGAAGGAGCAGATCAGTAGTGACAAGCAATGGCACCTATAAAGACCGGAATGAATGGCGTACGAGAAGCACTCAAACCTCTCTTCATACTCGCTTCGATTTGCGGTCTGCAAATGTTTGAATATCGAGTCCTCTTTTTGAATTACATTCAGTACGTGTTGCTTTGGACCTGCTACTGGACTAGTTTTGCGGGACTTTGGATTTTGACGGACTTTAATCAGATGTATCGTTTCTACGGGACTTATTTTGTAACTGCTTTTACTACGATTACGTGTATGCTCGTCACTGCCTTGACTTTAGTGCATAAGAAGGTATTCCTCTTTTATTCCTTCTGTCTTCTTTCAATAAAGCCTTATCAATACTTTGTGTCACTCGAAGGCTTAGACAATAACATTAAATTCGACCAAGTTTGATGCATTGCAGTTCCTTTCGTTAATATATGAAAATAAAAAATTATTTTTAAATGAAATCGTTAATTTTTGTGTACATGTACTAGAAAACACGTTTGGAATGTTTTTGTTAACGAATAATTTTGTTAATGTATACTTTTGTTAATGGTTAAAAGGATTAATACTAAAAATTGAGATTCCCTAAGATTCTTTCTTTGTTAGTGCGCGCTCGTTTACCTCATACAACGCAACACACAAATACAGCATAGCCAAAGTACAATATATTAAACACATATAACAACAGAAATACACTATTTTAAATACAGCAAAAATACAACAAAACAACGAAGACAGAGTACACCAAAAACAAGACAAGCGCATTGTACCATATGTGTTAACAAATTGCAACGTGTGTGACTGTTAGTATTTTTACTATGTACTTTATTAGAAATTTCAAAACTGCTTGGAAGGCATTTCAGTCATCAATACAACTCTTGAGGAAATCAATATTCCTAATGGGTACAGCAATTTGCGCACAATGGCATGGAAAATGATTGGGATATGGTGTTTAATGGCCGTCTTCAGTATCTTCGAACGCAGCGCATCGATGTTCAAAATGTACGGAAAGTACATGGTATCAGCAATTTTTGTGACGAAGTACACGAAATTGACTAATGTTCTCACCTTCATTATAATATGTATTCTTCAGCGGTATGTATTGCCTGTTCTTCAATATTTCAGTTATTATGATTTTACGAATATTGCTAGAGGGTAAAATTTAGATGGTTAATTACAAATCGAATGGAAAAGTAATTCCCAAATTATGGTTTGTTTCTTTGCAAAGGTTTCAAAATACTGAATAATACAATTTTCGATTGTACAATACATTGAATCGTGAATTTTAAACATCCCGAGACGTAATTTTTTCCGCATTTCTTTAGAAAACAATATAGGAAAACGTTTTGAAAGATGATTTCTCCTTTTATATTCATTTTTTCACTCTCTTAAGCGAACAATTCTGCTTCATTCTTTCAAAATGAGTCATAAAAATTATAAAAATATAAGAATTGAATCGAAAAACTGTACAATTCTTATCGAAATTAGTACATCAATTTGGTAATAAATTTATATGTAGCGTTGTTTTCAAACACTCTTTCCGACTTCTAAAAATAGCTTATTTTTACGTGCATCTTTCTCGATTATATTTGATATTACTATTTTCCATACCCTTTAAATATATTCAGTTTAAAATGGAATATCATATTGCAACCTTTAACCTTTCAAGGGCCGTCATTTTTTGAGCCTATATTTGTACATATCTATGTCGAATATGAATGTTTAGAACACCATTTTGTTCTCCGGCTCCAATCGGGGCCATGCCGGCCCTCTAAAGGTTAAAAGAGAAATGTTGTAAGCCTTTCTTACCAGGTACATAGGCTCGCGGTTCGACTGGATAAACAAATATATTGGAGAACGAATAAAAGATGGTGAATATAAAACAAAGCTTCCGGACAAAGGTGGAGTGAACGATTTATGGAATCCTGTTGTCGAAAAAAAGCAAGAGCGCGATATCTGGATGATAATGTAAAGTGGGACATTCCTAATAATTTTCGATTCATTTTCCTCAAGCTTCAAAGTTTCTTAAGCATTTTGTAATATTATTGTAGTATGATTAGTATTATCTTTTCCGTCTCATTGACAGCGTACTAACAATGACTAAATCAGTAATCGGCGAATATTATTATAAGAAGCCTGATATATAAAGTATTATTATATCAATTTTATTATAATTAATAGACCTACGCGTTGCTTCTCTTGACATCATTAAATAACAATTTGCAATTTCCTATTGTACTGCAAAAAACTCTTGGGTCATACTGCTTTGACATATTGAAATAATGATGTTCAAACATTATTTAATTTTGTATGCATACGGGTGAAACTCTTCATGTGTCCGCTGTTCAAGGGGGTTAATCTGCATGCTGAGGGGATAAGAAACTTCTAATACAACTTTGAATTTTGAGGTCCCGTTTGTTGGTTATAGCATGTTAAACAATCAGTAGAAAAGGCGCCGTCAGGTGAGTTGGAGGCACCCTTTTTGTAGGTTGGACCTACACTTAAAATCGGGAGGACATCTGATCCGAACAGATCAGCGTCGATAAGACGGAATTCCTCGCGCGAGATGTCAGTAATTAGGAAATGACGAGCTCCAAGTCAGGAGCAAAAGACATTTGAATGCGATGGCACGTCTGGCCGAAACGGCGATATACGGGCAGCCATTTCGATGATCTCCTCGTAACATAATCGCCATGTAAGAGCAGAGAAGTCCTGCTACGTAGCACTTAATTAAAGAAATGGTTTTTTTTGATATTTCAAGTTCAAGTCAAGAAGAAATCGACGGGAATCACCGCCCGTATATCGCCGCTTCGGTCAGACGTGCTGCCGCATTCAACTGTCTTTTGCTCCTGACTTGGAGCTCGTCATTTCCTAACTACTGACATCTCGCGCGAGGAATTCCGTCTTATCGACGCTGATCTGTCCGGATCCGATGTTCTCCCGATTTTGAGTGTAGGTCACGGTGAATCATAGTATGATTTAAAGTTTTGGAAAACGTAAATCATTGGAATGGTTTAAATTAAATTATTATACAGATAATTGTAAACTTATGGTTTAAAGCCTTCAAAAATACTAATTATTGTCTTCCAGAATTGTGTTATGAATTTTCGGAAGCTGAGAGACTACGTAGCCGGGATTGATTTTGTACACCTATCTTTGCTGATTTGATCGATTAAATTCTTTAAGAAAACTCATTGAAAGTTCATAGCTTAGCGCAAAGTCTTTCACGATTATTCCTGGATTTTTCAGAGATCATGAATCAATTTCTATAGATTTTTTCAAGTAATAATAGGTTTGACTTGTTTCTGGCATTGTGTCTCCATAAACAGATTAATAGACAAGTGAAATGAACTATTGCTTAGCGCTCAGTAACTATTTTGATAATAAATAGTTATCCAATTGCGACCAAGTTGAACGGTAAAAGTTAAGCAAAGCTATATTATCAGTAATTTCTTAATATCAGATTCAAAACTAACTCATCAAAACATTTTAAATACTTATCCCATTTAATAGTATTAATTTCCACATATAAGACAACGTGATACATTTCAGAAATAATGTTATAATAAAGAGAATACAAATATTTACTTTATTATATTCCTGCAGAATAATATTTAAATGGTTGGCATTCTTTTTCAGTTTTTCGGAGCCCTTTCAACAGTCACAGTAATAATTATGCAGTCGTCGTCGAGTTTTGGGATGTTAACAAAGGACAACAATACGTTGGCGAATTCTTCGTAATCATGAAGACCAAAAAATCGTACTTTGTTGACAGCAATTTTCATTCTTACGTTTAATTAAATACCGAGACTTGCCATTTCAGACATTGTGAAACTATATACATTTTATAGAATAAATATTTGCAACGCTATCAACATATTTTTAGAGAAATACTTCGAATAAAATAGTTACGTAATGAAAGAAAACAATATAATACAAAGATTGTATTATTTATTTGCAGTATGATACGTCGGTGTAATTATTGATTATTAAAGAATGTGGGGGTTTGCAAGTACATGAACAGCTTAGGCCTAGAACAGTGCCAGCCAAGTGAGGGGCCCCTCACGCGCTTCTTTCCCTTTCCACTACTCGGTGGACCCTGCCTGGGCAATTCAGGGCTACTCACTACCCTGACTATCCTGACTACCTGCTAGCCATCTTACCCCTCTCTGCCTCCCATTCTATTATAGCTCTCTAGCAATACAACGCGCCAATATTTTCCTTTCAAGTTTAAACATTTTTGACGGCTTTTATTTTTTTTGGCTGACTTCCCGACCTTCTCCGGGATTGAAATTTGGTGGAGAATATGCGCTTGCGTCAAGAAAGAAGTGATATAAATTCCAAAGCCCTAGCTCAAAGTTTAGGTTTTCACTTATTTTCGACCCTCGAAAGTGGTCTATTTTTTCACGTTTCTCAAAATCGGCCGAACCCCGGATATTTTGATTGTTTTCGTATCAGGGCGGATAGAGAACAAAGAATCCGTGGAAAAAAGTCCGGATTTGCAACGAGAACGGGTCGACAAATCGCCCAGAAAAGTCCACTTTTGCTCATTTTCAACGGTTTTTATTTTTTTTGGTGGACTTCCCGACCTTCCCCGGGGCTGAAATTTGCTGGGTAATTTTTTTTTGCATCAAGGAAGATACCATAAAAATTCCAGAGCCCTAGCTCAACATTTTTTTTCGGCAAATTTTTCTTAAGGGTACCCCTACAGATTTTTTCACGATTTTTCGAAGGTCCTCGAACTCGGGTTTTTTTTCAGGAATCGATTGTTTGTGAATGAAAACGGATAGAAAACAAGAAATCCGTCGAAAAAAGTTCGGATTTCTATCGAAAACAGTAAAAAAACTGCCTTTAAAGTTGGATTTTTTCGGAATTCTCGCTGGTTTTGCCCATATTTCTTGGACTTTCCGACATTTTCCGGGGCTGCAATTTGGTGGGGAGTCTCCCCTTGCATCAAGGAAGATGTGATATAAATTTCAGAGTCCCAGCTCAAAATGTTTTTTTCCCCATATTTTTGGCCATCGAAAATACCCAATTTTTCAAAGGTCCCCGAACCCGGGTTTTTTCTTCATGAATCCATTGTTTGTGTATCAAAGCGGATATTAAGTGAAGAATACATGAAAAAAAAGCCGGATTTGTATCGAAAATACAAAAAAATCTTTCCTGAATAATGAATTTCATCTCATCTTCACGGTTTTTCCCATATTTTCTTACTTCCCGTGTATTTCACGGGCTGAAATTTAGTGGAGAATGTGCCTTTGCGTCAAGGAAGAAGTGATAGAAATTTCAAAGCCCCAGCTCCAAATTTTTTTTGTCGACAAATTGTTCTTAAGGGTTTGCCCATCGCATGCGACGGTACAAACAGGTAGAAACGTCGTCAAAATTGACAGAGTGGGGCTGCCAGTTCAGCTCCGGAAGCCTAACTTGGCAGGCGCTGGCCTAGAATATCAGATGTATATTAGGTTTTTAATTAAGATCGATACTCCCCTCACATACGAACCCGGTATGAGCGTCCATAGCGGAGGGGGGACACCAAATTTATTCTCATACCAGGTGGACCACCTACTATTTTTAAGGTGGATTCCGAAACACCCCCCGCACAATACTTGTACGTGCTGAAAAAATCAGCGATGACAGTTATTCCCCTGAGCCACTGCGCGGGTTCAATATCAGCTGTATATGAACAGTCATTCTAACAAAAATTGTTTAAATAATAAGATTTGAATGTCGTGAAATCGACTTACAAAAAATATTGTGTGATGGAGGATGACAAGTGGGTTGAAGAGGCCCTACGGGATATTTTCGTAAAATCAATAATATCGTCAGAAAAATAGAGGGTAGCAGTTCAATACCATCTTTTCTTTTGATTATTTCAATCCACAGGTCACGTTCCATTACACAATATTTATTTCAAGTTGTTTTCACGGCCTCCAGATTTTATTATTTGAACAATTCTTGCGCAAAGATGGCTGCTGATATACATCTGGTATTCTAGGTTGTTCACGTTCATTTCCAGGTTCTGTCTTCCCCTTGTTAGGCACGATGCGCCACTAAAGTGGATTTCGCGAATGTCATCTTATATTATTTTACGACACACCACTGTAGTGGCTTTCGTTTACGCACAATTCGCGTCGAATTCTGCCGTACGGAGAAGCAATCCCGCGCAAAATGCAGTCGTGCCTAAGAGGTTAGGAAATGATTATTGTCTCTTATGGTCGGGCCGTCATAATGCAGCGACTCAATTACGATGGCCACTTCAGTGGCTGTCGGCGGCAGTCATCTGAAAAGTGCACTACTCAAATGAAATAGTCATAAGATTAGTTCGAGCGAGGAGTCGCGTGAATGCAGATCGAAATGAGTGTGGTGCGAAAAGCACTCTACCCTCTTTTCGTAGTCGCTTCCATTTTTGGCGTGCAGCTGTTCGAATATCGCATTTTCTCTTTGAATCTTCTTCACCACACATTGGTGTGGGCGACTTACTTCGCAGCCTTCGTGGCAATGAACATTCTCACGGACTTTAACGTGATTTTCCAAAACGTGTATCGATACGTGGTCAGCTATGACGTGCTTGCCAGTTTCATATCGACAGGGTTGACTTTGCGTCACAGGAAGGTATGTCCTTTGTTCAAAAATCTTTTCATGGATGCAGTGGAGAGACAGCTTTTGCATGCGTACATCTAATTTAATCTCGTTCAATTTTGAAAACTATGAATTCAATTTCCTTTATTGAAATCCCTCTCGACTGAAAACGAGTCCAATCATTTCGTACTTGTACGTATGAAAGCATGTTAACATATGCGTACGATTTATTGAAACAACAGACAATATGCTAATAATAATTATTAAGAACTACGATTGTTCTTACCGTTTCATGATTAGTTTCATGATTATCCTTGTTCTGAATGTATTCTACTAGAAATTTCAAAACTGCTTGGACAGCTTTGCAATCATCAATACTTCTCTCGGTCAGTTCGACATTTCTGACGAATACGAGAAATTGCACATGTGGACGTGGAAGGTTGTCGGCATATGGATTTTCATGATGAGCTATTTTATCCTAGTAGACTCACGATGGATATATATTGCCTTGGGAAAGTTCGCGGCAACAATGGGACTTCTCTTGGTGACTTACCCGTGCTGCATTAATTTTCTTTATTACATGATAATATGCTTACTTTTATGGTACGTATGCTCCTTCCGTGTAAATATTTCCTGTAATAATAATTCAATTTAAGAAACAATAGATTGACACACGAATTTTTCTTTCAAATATCGTTTAACAACTCAGCATCTCATTCATTTTGAAATAATTAACTTACTCTTGAAATAGCTTGTATTATTAATATATATTGCAATATTTTATAGCCGATGGTATGCTTGAATTATAACTCTAAACATTTCGAATATCATTTCGTGCGCGTGTTAATCAATAACTTAAGTTAAATATGCACCTGTCGTTGTTCTAAGAATCTTTTGAGCATGGACAATTTCACCACCCATCCCTTTTAAAATATTACAATACTTCGCAATATTTATTAAAATGATTTTATCTTGCCATATTTAGCGTTTGTTAGTTTTGTACTCTATAATTTGCCTAAATCAGAACTATTGTAAGAGAGGAAATTACATTAAAATCTATTGAAATATAATATAAAATCACAATTTCTCAAAATTATGTTCAGTTTTCTATGCGTAACAAGCTTCTTTCATTTATTCCCTGAAGCATGAACGTGATAAAAGATAATTAAATATTATTTTACATATATGTATATCTTCATTAATCAATAATTAATTGATTAGTACAAACTAAGGTTGGATTACCATTATAGTCATCAGTTATATCACTGTCGTCTGCTACTTTCTTTAATTCTGTTGCACAAGTTTGAATGATATCACACATTTTTATGTAAGGTACACAAATTCACGGTTCGATCGAATAAACAGATACATCGGAACATTAACGGTGCGGAACAACAGCAAAACCAATCGGTTGTTCGACTGGCGTTGCGGAATGTATGACCTAATGAATCCTGTCATCATAAAGAAACACGAGCGCGACATCTGGATTATGATGTAAATAGATAAATTCGTATTGCATTCATATTAAATAATAAGCCGCATTCTCACTGCACGAACAACAATAAAATTTTCTCTTTTTTCTTGTTGTTGTTGGCTCTTAACCCTTTTAGTGGCAACCAAAAATATCGCACCTATTCGACGAATACCATAAATATCAAACATTATGAAAACATCAAAATTATTTTTTCTTTTACAAGTAACATTTAAATCCATAGACAATGTTTTCAATTGTGTTCCAACGAAATTAAACCATTTATAACGTTTTATAAATGTATTTTGAGATCGAGAACACTTTTCACAAGTGTGGCAAACAACGATTTATCTCGTTCGCCACTAAAAGGGTTAAAGAAAACTAATGTTTAATATACCATTGTGTGTCAATTTTCACCTTTTAGATAATTATATGCTTGCAATATTTTTTAATTTGTGTTTTAATTTTGTGTATTTTTCGGGCTGCAAAGTTATATTTTTCACGCGTGTGCGTGGCTTTTATTTTAAAATACAATGTCAGTAAACGACATTGGACGTGTCAATGGGCCCACAAACGGCCCACAATTAAATTATTAATCATTATTGTAATTGAGCCGCTTATTTTGACAGTGACCTAAATTCATTTATCAATATTCTTTTTCTGATTGTAATAACATGTACAACTTGACGCAAATTCTTTAATATGTCAATTTAAATGTAAATGGACTAAGTTCACTTTTGAAATAATCTGCTCAAATAATAAATTCTGACAATTTTCAATCTTTTCCCAGGCATTTGCACGATAACCTCTGCAAAGTATCGCGCGAGCTCAACACGATATTCGGCCTGCAAATAGCACTAGAAACAGGAACGTGTTTAATGAGCGTCTCCTCCATGACAATTTACACGTGTTTGGAGTTTCTGCCGCTAATTGGTAAACTGAAAGTTACTGGCCGTGAGACGTCGGGTATACTGGGTAACTTTTCCTTTGCCTGGTTAAAGGGCGGTTTCTTTGTTATGAGATTGATATACATCAATCATGTCTGCGAGTCTGTTAGCACTAAGGTAAACACGAGCAAAGTATTTGCTGGACAAAAGTCCATTGTAAAAATGATTACGTTTTGCGGTTGGTCAACTCATTACTTTTCTGACTTTAAATGGAAAATCACTGACTATTTACCGACTTCGAGAGGAGGTGGTGCTCAATCCGACCGCTATATTTTATTTTTTGAATTATCGTAGTAACTTTTCAACTCTTCAAGTATGCATTGCCTTTGCCTTTCCCTAATATTCGCTGCAGTCTTTCTGGCGAAGGGAAACGACTCCTTTTTCTAGATTTTGTCGCATTCTTTATACTTGGTTAAGCAACCACAATCGTTATTATATAAAACAGTATGGCAAGAGATGCAGAAAGGAGAGCGGATATCAATACGATGAACATAGTGTCCATCTTCTTTTTTTTTCTGGGCTGAAGTATAAGTATAAAATATCACTGTCTCATTAACATCAAGTTCTGCAAATAATTCATTTATACTGTTTATATTGAAATACAGTTTACGATAAAGGGTGTGTTTTTTCTTCAATAATACACTTTTGTTGGGGCACGGGACAATATAATAATATTTTCAAAAATTTCAAAAAGAAAGAAATAGCTCCTTTAAATAATTATGCAATTTCAAAATCTAAAGTGTAGGATGTTTCATAAATAACATTTTTGCGATTGTCACCGTTCCAAACAAGAATATTTTTCTATTATAGTGTTAATGTTCAAGTAAATCATTTATTACTTCCAGGCGAATAGTACAAGAATGATATTACACAACTTCCTAAATTGTGTGCATGCAGCAGAATTGCGTGAAGAGGTAATAGAACTGTATCCAGATGGATAAAAGATTCTTCTCTAATATTAGATATTTGTGACAGAAATATATAGAATATTATATAGAATACATAATATTCCAAACTCGTAAAGAATGTTATAATAATCAATGGTATTATATTACTGGCCAACTCCTCTCCGAATTGTTTATTTTTCATTGCTATAATTGTGATGATAAAAATATGATACGATTTGCCAAATATATTAAATACGCTTTTGTTTACAGACATTACAATTCATTCTGCACATAGTGAACCGACCGCTTAAGTTTCACGCTGCGGGAATGTTTCATTACGGCTACAACTACATTTACACGGTTGGTGGTTTCAAAATATATTGTAATTATAATTAAAACAATAACGAACTTGTTACTTTGCTTACTCAATCATTTTGCGAAAGATATTGCTCCACGTAGATATATTAAACAAATGTTATAATTATGCGATGTTATAAAATTCTATTATGTACGACGAAAGAGTGTATTGTGTTAATCTTTGATGATTTTTTCAGTCTGTTGGAGCAATAACGACACTCTTGGTGATAATATTGCAGTCATCAACAGTTACAGATGAAATATTTGACTACGTCTCGTCGCTCTATTTAAAAAACAGTACGCTTAAAGCGTCCGAATTAGAGGTTATTAAGGATTAGTGGCATAACCTCTAATTTGTACAGTTAAGACAATTATTAAAACGTTTTGTTTCATAAATTGGCATATTTGAAAAAATTATAAGACGAAAAGGCAATTGTGTTTTATACTCGTAGATTGATTTATGACGATAAATTCAAAAGAAGTATTAAAACCAACAGAGTCAGGCAAGGTACAACTTTCCTTCGAATACGGTAGATTTGGTTCATATCTTTTTATACGTGTATTCCTAGACATTTCTGTAGAGATTAAAGATGATTTTATCTCGCTGATAATTATAATTCATAATGCAATAGTATACTTATATTGAATAAAATATAAAATCCTGAAACACGTCTTGTCAATTTAAGAATAAACACTAATCAGTACAAAAAATGTAGCACATTAAGTGCATTACTGCTTTGTTATGTAATATAATAAATATTCTTTCTAATAACTTCCGGTTTCAAAGTGTAGAGAGGAACATACACAGAGAAGTAAATGTCAATAAATACATAATTTAAATAAAAACAGTGATAAGTAAAAAATTTACATTGCTTGAAATTATTCTCTGTTTTTATATCAACTGTAATTATCACGTCCACAATACAACTATCTGGAATCACGGATATTAACAACAATGAATTCATTGTTCTTCTAAAAATGCAGCGCTTGATCACATCGAAGTTTTTTTATCATTCAAGAGCCAATATGAGTTATTTTGCGTTCTCAAAGTAATAAATTGGTATTACAACATCTAGTAGCTTAATTAAAGCGAACTGTTGACTCGTGACTGGTCAATTTTCTTCCTCCCATGGACGATTCGTTTACTTAAATCAGATGTTGCAGCCTCCGGCAAGATTTGTTACTATTGACCATTTTCATTAAGTCCCTAGGCTACTGTGGGTGCTTGTAGGCGCTCTAAAAATCGATGAAGGTTACATTTATCACAGCTAAAATCTCGTCAGTAGAAATTAGCGTTCTCCTTTCGATTTCGCCGTAGTCAAAGAATTAATAGCGCTGTGTAAAGATATTTTTGTTAAGATCATTGAATGTTCCATTGATTAGCTTGAAAATATTCCAGTTACAATACATTCATACTTTGCTCCTTGAACCTATATTCTAAGTTTATTTCGAAACATCATCGTTACTTTCCTTTTATTGCCTCCACTTTACGAGAATCTAATTGGGGGTCCGTATGGGACACCGACGGTGATGTAAGCGAAGGGTTGTCTGAAGAAATCGGGCGGGAATTTGAGATTCCCACATTTGGTATAGAAATAGCTTTCATAGCCACTGTATGGCAATCTGTCATATGGAATCCCGTATATTTGTCAAAATTTCAATATTTTATACCATTAAAAAAAACTGCTTGGCTATAAACACCTAGTATTCTAGGATTTAATTACCAACAACATTTCTTACATTTCCCTTTGTAAGTGTTTATAGGGGGCAATGGTGTACAGCTGCATAGTGCACATTCTATTTAAGGTATGAGATAACGAGGACCGAAATAGTCAAAGTCACAGTTTTAAAGCTCGAAGAATACGCAGGAAACATCGATGTGGGAGACTAGACGAGTTAAAATTATTGAAGCTACGTGAAATAAGGGCTAAGAAAAATAGTCTGATGAGAGTGAATATGTAACAATCCACATGTCACGTTCCATGACAGAATCATTTTTCCAACTTGTTTTCACGATCTCCAGATTTTATTCTTTCAACAATTCTTGTGCAAAGATGACTGCTGATATGCATCTGGTATTCTAGGTTGTTTGTGTACTCGCGTCTTTTGGAGCCCTCTATTCTATCAATAACTAGCGTTTCCAGGTTCTGGCTTGTTAGGCACGATGCGCCACTATAATGGATTTCGCGAATGTCATCTTATATTATGACATACCACTATAGTGGCTTTCGTTTACGCGTCATTCGCATCGAATGCTGCTGTACAGAGAAATAATCCCGCGCAAAATTCAGTCTTGCCTAAGAGGTTAGGAAATGATTATTGTCTCTTATGGTCGGGCCACCATAATGCAGCGAATCAATTACGATAGCCACTTCACTGCCTGTCAGCAACAGTCATCTGAAAAGTGCACTACATAAATGAAATAGTCATAAGATTAGTTCGAGCGAGGAGTCGCGTGAATGCAGGTCGAAATGAGTGCGGTGCGAAAAGCACTCTGCCCTCTTTTCGTAGTTGCTTCCATTTTCGGCGTGCAGCTGTTCGAATATCACATTTTCCCTTGGAATTTTCTCCACCACACATTGATGTGGGCGACTTACTTCGCAGCCTTCGTAGCAATAAACATTTGGACGGAGTTTCACAGGATTTTCCAAGGCGTGTATCGATGCTTGATCAGCTATGAAGTGCTTGCCAGTTTCATATCGACAGGGTTGACTTTGTTTCATAGGAAGGTATGTGGTTTTTCAAAAATACTTTTGTGAGTGCAGTGAAGAAGCAGCTTTTGTATATGTACATCTAATTTAATCGCGTTCAGTTTTTAAAAACATGAATTCAATTTCCTTTATTGAAATCCCTTTCGACTGAAAACGAGTCTAACTATTTCGTACTTGTACGTATGAAAGCGTATTAACATATACGTATGATTTATTCAAACAACAGACAATGTACTAATAATAATTATTAATAATCTCGATTGCTTCTACCACTTTATGATTAGTTTCATGACTACCGTTGTTCTGAATGTATTCTACTAGAAATTTCAAAACTGCTTGGAAAGCATTGCAGTCATCAATACTTCTCTCGGTCAGTTCG
Source organism: Ectemnius continuus (assembly GCA_910591665.1). Lineage (NCBI taxonomy): Eukaryota > Metazoa > Arthropoda > Insecta > Hymenoptera > Crabronidae > Ectemnius > Ectemnius continuus. Next base: position 4,831,026 of record OU342856.1, read on the forward strand.
ACATTCCTGATGAATATGACAAATTGCACATGTGGACGTGGAAGGTTGTCGTCATATGGAGTTTCATGATGAGCTTCTTTATCCTACTAGACTTACGATCGATATATAGGACTTTGGGAAAGTTGGCGGCAACATTTGGAATCCTTATGGTGACTTACCCGTCCTGTATTAATTTTCTTAATTACATCATGATATGCTTACTTTTATGGTACGTACGCCCCTTTCGTATAAATCTTTCGAGTACAAAATTATAATGAATGAACTATTGAACTAGCTTGATACGGGTAATATTTCGGATGCAAGTTTAATAATAACTCAATTTAAGGAACAATAGATTGACACAGGAATTATTCTTCGAAATATCGTCTAGCAACTCAACATCTCATTCATTTTGATATTATTAACTTACTCTTGAAATAGCCTGTATTATTAATATATATTGCAATATTTTATAGCCGATGGTTTGCCTCAATTATAGTTCTATACATTTCGAATATCATTTCGTGCGCGTGTTAATCAATAGCTTAAGTTAAATATGCACCTGTCATTGTTCTAAGAATCTTTTGAGCATAGACAATTCCACCACCACCCATTCCTTTTGAAATGCTACATTTACTCTTAAAGTAGTCTGTAGAAGTAATAAATATTACAATACTCAGCAATATTTATTAAAATGATTTAACTTGCCATATCTAGTGTTTGTTACTTTTCTACTCTATGATTTTCCTAAATCAGACCTATTAGAAAAGATTAAACTACATTAAAATCTATTGAAATACAACACAAAATCACAGTTTCTCAAAATTCTGTTCAGTTTTCTATGCGTAAGAAACGTCTTTAATTTATCTTACGTCGCAATCATTCTCACTGCTCGGTTCTCTGAACCATAAACGTGATAAAATATAATTAAATATTAGTTTGCATATGTATATCTTCATTAATTAATAACTAATTGATTAGTACAAATTAAGGCTGGATTACAATTATAGTGATCAGCTGTATCACTGTCGTCTGTTATTTTCTTTAATTCTGTTGCACAAGTTTGAATGATATCACACATTTTTATCTAAGGTACACAAATTCACGGTTCGATCGAATAAACAGATACATCGGAGCATTAACGGTGCGCAACAACAGCAAACCCAATTGGTTGTTCGACTGGCGATGCGGAATGTATGACTTAGTGAATCCTTTCATCATAAAGAAACACGAGCGCGACATCTGGATTATGATGTAAATAGATAAATTCTTATTACATTTGTATTAAACGATGAACTGCATTCTCGCAGCACGAACAACAGTAAACCTTTCTTTTATTTACGTTGTTTAATACACCATTGTGTATCAATGTTCACTTTTTAGATAATTATATGCTTGAAATATATTTTAATCTGTAAAAACAAGGTATATTTTTCACGCCTGGGCTGTTATTGTAAAATACGATGTTAGTAAATGAGATTAACCGCGCCCAGGCGTCCACAAATGGCTCACAATTAAATTATTAAGTATTATTGTAATTCAGCCGTTTATTGTGTAAGTGGCCTAAATTCATTTATCAATATTCGTTTTGTGACTCCGGTAACGTGTACAACTTCACGTAGATTCTTTAATATCTCTATTTCAATACAAATCGATTAAGTTCACTTTTGAAATAAACGGCTCAAATAATAAATTATGATAATTTTGAATCTTTTCCCAGGCATTTGCACGATAACCTTTGCAAAGTATCGCGCGAGCTCAACACGATATTCGGCCTGCAAATAGCACTAGAAATAGGAAGTTGTCTGGTGAGTGTGTCCTCTCTGACAATTTACACGTGTCTGCATATTTTGCCGCTACTTAGTAAAATGAAGATGACTGGCCGTGACACGTCGGTTCTACTGACCAACATTCTCATGGCCTGTTTAAAGAGCGGTTTCTATGTTGTGAGACTGGTATACATCAATCATATCTGCGAGTCTGTTAGCACTAAGGTAAACATGAGCAAAGTATTTACTGGACATAAGTCCATTATAAAACTGATTAGATTTTCCAGTTGGTAAAATCATTACTTCTATGATTTTAAATGGAAAATTGCTGACTATTTATCGACTTTGAAACGGAGGTAGCACGCAATTCGACCGCTATATTTTAGTTTTTGAATTATCGTAGTGTGGGGATTGTGGGGGGGAAATAAGTCAGAATATCGTACACCGTTTCTTTATTATTTAAAGCTCCGCTCTTCTTACACTCTGTATCGACTCTCTGAACACTCTGACTAAACTCTCCGCTGGCTCTTTCTGAACTCTCTCTGTGAAATCTCTCAAACTCTGTCTCTGAACTCTGTCACTGGACTCTGTGCTCCTCCCTAGGAGCACATCTTATATCTACCCTCATACATACATCGCATTCGTACAGACGCACTCACACATCTCCTTATACACGAACCCTTGCATCCCATAATTCACTCTTTAACTTTACACACGCGACAGGTCAGTCTTACTCCATGTACACTCTTTTCCCACTCACTCCTGCTCGGACATTCTGGTCATCGCATCCCTACCTCATTCCACTCGCTCGCCTATCGCTACCCACTTGACATCCCATATACAACACTCTTTACGATCTCATGCACCCTTCTTACTTTCGTACTCATCTTTGCAGTCACTCCTAATCGTCATCCGTACTGCTCCCCATTCCACTCGCTCATCCCTCACACCACTCTTCACCACACTCTGCATCCATACCTGCCGTCTCGGTCTCTCTCTACACACACACTCACTCGCTGCTTAACCCTCTTGCATTCCGACTTCCAAACGTTGCTTAAATTCATTCCCACAGTAGTAACTTTTTTGCGCTTAAAGTATGCACAGGCTTTTCCTAATGTTCGCTCCAGTCTTTCTAGCGAAGTGGAACGACTCCTTTTTCGAGATTTTTTCGCATTCTTTGTACTTGCTTAAACAACCACAATCGTTATTAAGTTGATATACATAGCTGAAAACGTGTATCTTCTTGTTACGGACAAAAACGTTATGTCAAGAGACGCAGGAAGGTGCATGGTTCCCTTTTCTCCGAGCTGAACATTCTGCTGTCTTTTAGCCAACTAAACTTTACTGCATACTTTTTATACTGATCTGAGAATGAGAGCGCGAAACATACGTCCCAAATATCACTGTCTATGTTTTCCCTTCAATAATACACTTTTGTTGGGACACGGGAAACTATAATAATATTTTCAAAAATTTCAATAAGAAAGAAATGGCCCATTTAAATAATTATGCAATTTCAAGATACAAAGTGTAGGATATTTCATAAATAACATTTTTGCAATTGTCGCCGTTCCAAACAAGAATGTTTCTTTATTATATTGTTAATGTTCAAGTAAATCATTTATTACTTCCAGGCGAATAGTACAAGAATGATATTACACAACTTCCTAAATTGTGTGCATGCAACAGAATTGCGTGAAGAGGTAATAGAAATGTATCCAGATGGATAAACGATTCTTCTATAATATTAGATATTTGTACCAGAAATATATAGAATATTATATAGAATACATAATATTCTATAGTTATAAAGAATATTATAATAATCGATGGTATCATATTACAAGCCAACTCCACTCCGAACTGTTAATATTTCATTGCCGTAATTGTGATGATAAAAATATGATACGATTTGCCAAATATATTCGATTCGCTTTTATTTACAGATATTACAATTCAGTCTGCACATAATGAACCGACCGCTTAAGTTTCACGCTGCAGGAATGTTTTATTATGGCTACAGCTTCATTTATACGGTTAGTAGTTTCAAAATATATTGTGATTATGATTAACACAATAACAAACTTGTTACTTTGCTTATTCAACCATTTTGCGAAAGATATTGTTACACGCAGATATATTAAACTAATGTTATAATTCTGCGGCGTTAGAAGGTTCTGTTATGTACGATGAAAAAGTATATTGTCTTAATGTTTGGTGATTTTTTCAGTCTGTCGGAGCAATAACAACACTATTAGTGATAATATTGCAGTCATCAACAGTTACGGATGAAATATTTGACTACGTCTCGTCGCTCTATTTAGAAAACAGTACACTTGAAGTGTCCGAATTAGAGGTTATGAAGGATTAGTGCCATAACCTCTACTTCTTACAGTTAAGACAATTATCAAAACGTTTCGTTTCATAAATTGGCATATTTGAAAAAATTATACCACGAAAAGGCAATTGTGTTTTATACTCGTAGATTGATTTATGACGATAAATTTCAAAGAAGTATTGAAAGCAAAATAGTCAGGAAAGGTACAAATTTTCTTCGAATACGGTAGATTTGGTTCATATCTTTTTATATCTATAGAAATGCCTCGGAATACACATTAAAAATGATCTTATCTCGCATATCATTATAATGCATAATGCAATATATTGAATAAAATATAAAATCCTCAAACACGTCTGGTTAATTTAAGAATAAACACTAATCAAAGCAAAAAGGTTTCAAACTGCAGACAAGAACATACGCAAAGAAGTAAATGTCAATAAATAAATAATTTGAATGAAAACAGTGATAAGTAAAAAACTTGCATTACTTGAAATTATTCTCTATTTTTATAGCAACTGTAATTTTTCCGTCTAGAATGCACCTGTCAGGAATCATGGACTTGAATTAAAATCAATGAATTAAATGTTCTTATAAAAATGCAGCGCTTGATCACATTGAAGTTTTTTATAATTCGAAAGCCAATATGAGTAATTGTGTGTTCCCAAAGTAATAAATTGGTCATCTTATTTAGTTCACTTATGACACTCAAATATTTGAGTAACCCTCACCAACGCATCACGCAACATATAAGTACTATGTTTCAATCTGCAAACTTCATTACATTCACCACACTATTATGTAACCTACAATCAACAATCACCCAAGGTATTGAAAATGTCAAGTGCAACTTCTTAGTTAAATTTACAAGTATTGTAAATGCTTTCAAAATATAGATTTACTATTGGATCTCACGAAATCCAATTAATTAAATCACTGGAATATGTTTTACTGCTTCAGCCGGTCCTGTGAACATTCCGATTTTGCCCTTTGTAACACATCTTTTTCAAGATCCCGCTTATCACGAAAATAGTCAGCTGGACATGTGCGTATGTTATTAATTATTACCAGTAAGAAGTATTAATTTAACGTTAAACGTATCGGCAATTTAAATATACGGTTATGAAATAAATGGCATACTTATCTAATTGAGGTACAAACAGCTGTCAATTTAATTGGAAAACTAATATGTAAAATAGCAATCGCATAATAATAAGAAAATTATATATTCTCACTTTTGCTTTTAAGAAGAACGAACAGAACATTGTATTGATTGATACATCATTGTATGCATAAATCAAATGACCAGGCATCGTACGTTTACCGTTAAATAGGACAAATAATATTATAAACGCATGAAAATAACATTTTTTTTAGATAGAAAACATGAAGGAATTATATGATCGATGTACTCTAAGATCCCCCGACAATGCAACACCAGAAACACAAATGGCCGAAGCTCTAAGCGGAAAACTAATACAATAATTTCCTAGATCCAACTGAAACAAGCTTGAAACAAAATTGTTTAAAAATCGTCTGCTTCGAAACACAGTTGTACGATGGATTTCATAAAAATACCTTTGTGCGCTTGTATAAGCGATCGCTGCAAGAAGAAGTCGCTTTCAACCGGAAGTTACTCGAGTCAAAGTGTCCAAACTGACGTACGTTACGAATTCGGCAAGAAGAGGACGTTCACGAGCATGGAGCTTGGTAAAGGGGAAGTTTCAGCGAAGCATTCCATCTCCACGTCAATGGAAGTTGGGTCATTGATCAACGGGAGATTGGAGACAAGTTATGATGACAAAATTCAGGGACTGCGTCCACCTAGTGCTCCAATGACAAGAGGAGACGGTGATGTAAGGGAAGGGTTGACGGAAGAAATCGGCCGGGAGTTTGAAATTGAATCGTATCTTACTGAAACGGTTAGCAAAGAGCCTTTGGTAGATCAGAATTCGAGAGAAGAAACGCCAATAGAACAAGGTACAAAATTGTATACTTTCGTGTTTATTGATTTATTCTATTATTTAACTGTATAAGTTGTGTAAACCTGTGATTTATTTTATTTTTAAAGTGTGTTTATTGTTTCACAAAGTAAATCAGCACAGGGTTTCCATTAAACATAATATTTCGAAAATTTGAATTTGCTGAACTCTGATAAATGTAATTCCATATCCATTTAAACAATTTAAACAACAGTGTAGTTCATTTTGGTTTCTCAATACGTTTAGTAATTTAAAAGAGAGCGAAAATACAAAAAATATATGTGTTTTTTAGTTTTTAACAACTCATAATTCAACCATTTGTAGAAAACAAGTAATTACTTTCGCATGCAACAGAACATCAGAATTGTCTTTTATATGTGTTCATGTTTCTTAAATTAACACAACAGCAACACAACGCTGATGTCTCAATTTACCAACATTACAACTTCCATATGGTAATAACCATGGATTATTTCAAAGAAATTAAAAATTTCATAATAACTGAACTGTAAGCATTCAAATATCCCCCGTGAATTAATAAGCAAGTTCTTTCGCAAACCAGTTAATTAAAAAGAGAACATCAATTCATACAATTAACAATTTATATACCAAGAAAAGAAGTCAAGAAGAATTTCATGAATTAAAATGTTTTCAACAAGTCATTTTGACCCCATTGGTAGTTTTAGTAACACAACTACAAAGTTATTAGTTATAATAATAATACAAATGTATGTATTATTGTCAACAGATGTATTATATTCGGAGGAACAAGATATTTCCATACTAGATGAGGAACAAGATTCAGGAGCAGAAGCATATTCAAGGGAAAATTTAATCGAAATGAAAGACCAACTACAGGAAGAACACGTAGCAACCTTAGAAAACTCTGCTATTATGATATCGGAACAAGCAGAACAATTAGAGAAAGAACCAGACAATGAGAAAGGATTTTCAGCAGAAGAAATACAAACGACGTCTGCAGACACTAGTGCGATATTAGTAGTTCCGGTTGAGGAAGTTGTTAAGACTGAGGATTTTCTCGAAACTACGAAAACAGATCCAGAAACTGAGGAAACACATGCAGAAGTTGAAGAAACACATCTACAACCTATAAAAACACAGCCAAAAATTAAAGAAACGCGTGCAAAACCTAAAAAAGTTCATGCAAAAATTAATGATCGTCCAAAAATAACGATAATACCTTCAGAACCCAAAGGAAAAAAGAAGATCCGATCGGTTCACAGTGGGTTAACAGCAACGCCAAAACCAAGCAGTCCAAAAGTTACGCAATTCAAAGTTTACAAAACCTCAAAGAAATCGAAAGAAACAGAACGTACTACGCATGCGCGGTCCAAGAAACTCAAAACAGCTGCGAGCATCTTGCTGCCGCTGATCTGCCAAAAAGCTACTAAAAAGGAAAGCCTACCCTGCTGCCCAATCGCAACAGCCTGGCAGACTAGTCGGTGTTGCAGCAATGACTTTCTTTGGACGCCCCATATTTCGAATTCTGTGTGTTCACCATCGATTCGCCTCGCGCCAAGTAGAATGAGTCACACAACCCAATGCGATTTTGGAAATAACATAGTTGACCCATGCAACAATACTGGCTGCAGAGGAGACGTGCAACAGTATTGCGACAAATTCTGCAACAGCACTGACAATATCGGTTGTTACAGGCTGTTGCAGACGCCAGCCAATCATAATCATTTATCACAAAGCTGCGATGCCATACCAAGATCGTCTCTAGGAAACTGTAATTCGTACAGAATGCAAGCATGCTGTCCGCCTCAAATGCAAACAAAGTTGCAAACCTTTCAGCACCAATCGAGTAGATTTCAAACATGCACTCAAAATACCTCAAATTATCGGAAAGCATTCAATCATAGTTGCACGAACATGCCTTTCAGAAGATACTGTGGTTATAATAATTTGCAGACAATGTTTACTCGGCAGAGGATGTGCTGCCCTTACAGGCATACAATGATTCAACCGCCGATGTACTTGTACGCTTTTTCTACCATTTAAACTTCTGATTCTGTTGCGTTATAATTAACGCGTATACCCTTTTATCTTATGGTTTCGTCGATTATATTAACCCCCAAATTTCTTCGAGACCACAGAACAGTCTATGTAACGTGAAACTAGTAAATATCAACCTTTAAATACAAATTAACAATGAATTTTCAGTTGGAAAAGTGTTAGTATTCATTCTAATATCTGAGACTAGAGTTAATTATTTGTTATAACGAATCTGCTTAGTTATCAGAGAGTATAAAACGAGATGTGTATGCCACCTTGTAGCAAGAAAATGAATTATATCAAGAGAGAAGAGCCAGGAGTTTACCGGGTGATGCACTAGACGGGGTGCAGCTTTTACCATCGAATTATGGGTAATACTGACATGTATCGTGTGCCGCTTAGCACTGTACAAGGTGAATCACAACAGATATCGGCGGTTTATCGATTAATTAACAAATACTAATTTAGGGCTTTATTAGGCCCACTAATAGGTCTGCGACTGATAAGTCTATTAATAGATTTATTAGGTCTACTCATCGCTATGCGGTTGATAAACCTATTAATAAGCCTATTATAAGTTAACAATAAACAAAACTTGATGTGTCCGAACTTCATTGCGTGACAAAAAAGCAATGCGAAACAGATTTAAACCTGAACCTGACTTTACCACAATTTAATTTCTTTAAAAGTTTTTTTTAGCAATATTGCCAGAGTAACTGCGACAAATTAAACGCGCACATACCAAGTCTTTTTTTATTGATAATCGCTGATTTATTGTTAATTTATTGTTAATTGCTAATGCGAGTTAAATCGAGGTATCTTTGAATGAATACTTGGCTTTCTTGTATACCTGTATCTTTTTTGTTATATCTCAATTTTGTGGGGGAGTCAAACTGCTGTTTGGCGCATTTTTTCTTACATTTTAATGTTTTTGGATGGATAGTGGAAATGTTCATATTACAGTAATTGATCTTATAATATCGAATAAGTACGCCATCGATCGTAAAGTATGTTAATTCAGAAAGAAGTCGAAGGTAAACATTTTAGGGACGTACGTCTCAATCTTGTAGTATCCGTTTCTTAATTTAATTGATCTTGTAAAAGCTTTTAAAGGATTTATTAATCTAACAGTGCTAATTATAATTTTCGCATACCGAGATTTGAATTTATTTGGAAGATGAATTAGAAATGGAAAAATCGATCTCTGGCATAGATGCCAAATGCTAAAGTGCACAAAGCGAAATCAATTTTTTTGTTGTTTCTGCCTTATTTCATAAAGATTTATATTTGTAACCCAAATATATTAAATATTAAGCGTTAATAGCTATCTATTACAGTAAATGCACTTTCATTCAAATTCTCTTCTGGTTAAACACTTGGCTACATTATATTTTTTGGCTAGTTTTTTGGTATTTCTAGATAAACTTTGGAAAAAGTAGAACACAGAGTTTGAATGCTAGAAAATTCCAATAATAGACACTCTATTATATCCTTAAGAAACTGAAATAGTTTTTGCATTCTACTATAGTTCTTTCTTTCTTATTGGCAAGTTCTACAACTGGAAAAGATGTTCCACAAATGTTTCAATCACTTCTGTTTTCTCTCATTGTCAAATATAGTTGGATGAAATTAGTGCATCCGATTGTTAGTCTTATAATGTTCTGGTACTATTCACACAATGCAGTTGCTATTCTATTATCAAGTTGCAAAACTGTCTTCCTACCTTGGTTTTTTTTGCATTTCACTACATTATTAATGATATTCATTTTGCATAATACTAAAGTTGGGTGTATAACTGAAAGCAGCACCCGACAGCAATTTTCCCTAATGTTCACACAGTTGAATGTATTTTCATGGAGCTCCTCTTTGAACTCTCAAACGTATAATAGCAAATATTCTTCATAGTTCTTGCTGAGACTTTACTCTGAAATGTGGTTCAGTTATTGTAAAACAGAATTCTTTAAACTCTGTTCTCATTTGAGCAACCACCACAAACTTTTTGTTTCTATTATGTGTCTTGAAAAAGATTTCGACCCTTTGAAACTATCTGAAAGCTCCCATATGATTTCTCATGCCGACAACAAATGTTACTATGTGTTGCTCATACATTGACATTAGTGGAAAGAGAATATCAATATGGGAAATACCAAAATGTTCAGTGTCGATGAAGCACAAAAATTCATTGTTGTTGCTTGTGCGAAGACGCACATTTAGGTTTGCTTTTTACTTGTTCAGTCTTTGCTTATATTTTGCTCTCTTATATATCTTTCTCTCTTTCATTCTAATGCTTTATACTTCTTTTTAAGTATCTAATTTCAGCTTCTTGCCTTTCATTTCCTTTCAACCACATTACTTGATACTCTTTTGTGTTTCCCTTTATCTTCACGCTCGGTTGCTTGGTTGAGAATGGCTTTTGTCGAGTCAAACTGTAATGTTATGTTTTGTTCATAATTTACCTTACTTTCCACCTCATCGATTAAAGATGTTGCCTGTTTATGTTTATCTCTGCGTTGTCCCTTTCATTCGCTCTCCTTTCTTAGGTTGCCTATGGAAATTAATAAGACCACCAAATCATTGGCTTTTATTTAACTATGCACTTTTCTGAAATGTTCAAGTTTTGTGAATTTGTAATTCAATACAATCAATTAACGCGCTTTGAATATGATAAACGAAAACACTGTTGTTTGAAGAACAATGCTGAAAATACTCTCACTTATTAATTGCTATAAAATAAACTTCCAAAGTAAAAACTACATACTTTTTATTGCAATTATATTCCTAATAAACTTAGTGCTAACATATTTTCTGAAATCAGAATCCAGTTTGAAAGGGAAAAAATAAGTTGAGGCTGAGAACTTTTGGTTTGGCTTTCCAGCGACAATGACTAACACTTAAAATTTTGAATGCTGAATAGATAACACAAAAATGGAGCTAAACCAATACAACATTGATGTTTATATTGCTGTACTCCAAAATAGAGACAAGAAGATGCAAAATGAATTCCACAGCCTAAGGCTGAATTTACACATGAGTGAATCAACTCAGTTGACACGCACGTTAAGCAAAAAACTGTTATTCTGTTTAAAATGATTGATAACAGTTCTTCGTGGATGTATAAATAATACAAGAAGCGCATATAAATAATATGAATTTTAAATTTGTTCAAATGTATTGATGCCTCGCACGAGTGAATGTAAACGTTCCGTCAGAATCGGCTGTTTTCTTTTTTTATACTCGCAAAATCCCATAACAGCAATTCATGCGTCTCTTTCAATTGGACAGTTAAAAATTGCATATAAATGACAAAGATTAAAGTCAAACTGATACGCCGGACTTTATCGGACAAACGATTAAAACCTCGCGGAAACATTGTGTAAAGTTAACTCCTTTATTGTAGCAATAATCCTTAATTTGTTATAGCTGGGAGTTTGCGAAGTGTACTATAATAAACAATAACACTTTTACAGCTTTCTGAGCCTAGTTTTAAAGCGCTATAAATCAAACCATAGACATATAAAATGTCTGTGTTTAATATGCGTAACGTGTTGTTCATGTAAATAACTACATTTTATACATTTATGATTCGAACTGATTCGAACCGAGAAGAAAAACATAAGGGCAACGCAAAACAACGCTATAACGCTTATAGTTGAGCATTCTATGAAAGCTACAATAAAGCTACCTTTTCATAGAAAGCCCAAAGCTAGCTTTAGTTTATGTTAGTACATACAATGCTTTTCTCATGAGTTTGAACTATAACATTTCAGCGTTAGCGTCAATGCTGTAAGGGAGCTCTAATACAATATAGAAATTTACCTGATAAACAGAGATCGCTGAAAACTAACGTTGCATGAATTTGCTCCTTAAGGGTGAAGCCGAACAGTTGTAGGGTGAATAGTAGGGTGAATGTACTACCCGTCGAATATTTAGGTAGGTCCATCTAGATTAATCATGGTATCTTTAAGATAACGTTGTTTCTTTACTAGTTTGATTGTAATCAATTGTAATCAATTGTAATATTACTCAACAACGAGCACGGTTCATTAAAAATCTAGGAAATCAGTTCTTTTAAAAACAGTAAACTGTGTCTTTTTAATATATTACTGTTTTTGGAAGAACTGATTTCCTATATTACAGCGCATACCACATCATGGGCCATGAATTTTAAGTTATATTATATATTGTTATAACAATATTGTAAGATTGTTATAAAATCATGCGAAGTAAACCAATGGAATACAAGATTATATAAACATTCTTAACGAAATACGATTAAATGGTAGGTAATTTGTTAACAAATTCTCCTAACATTGTCCTTTTTATTGTATGCGCATTCATTGTTCAATAATGGGTGCAGGTGATTAAAAATATAGAAAATCAATGCTTTCAAAAACAGGAACCGCCGCGCAATTACTATGAACTATTGGAACCTATTTAGAATGTGCTATTCAGCAAAATAATCACAAAATCCAATAATTGATTCGCAGATGCTGTTGAAAGTAATCAATTTACTTTTGAAACCCTGCCAGACCTGCCGCCTTGCATTCAGATACAAATAGCCTGCTCATGGACGAAACAATCCAGTGGTCTCTAATAATAAGAAAACCAAACAAACAAAGAAATACAGATGTCTGTCTTCTGATTCATGTCTCTTGGTTCGGTTTGAATGTTCTGTTTCTTCTGTGTTCGTGGCGAACTTCATATCTTACCACTGCAGCGTAGCTAAGCTCGCTTTATATACACACGACCCAACTTAACCACTGAAACAGTAATGGCGGCAAATTGAATCATTTGAAGTACGATTGAACAATAACAACAATCATTAACCCTTTGACTGCTATGGGCGCACATATGCGTCCAGTAAGAAGCATCGGCGAAGGCTTCGATCGTTTTTGTTTATGTATAGAGTACTTATTTTACTTAGTGTATGTTCAATTTTTCAATGTTCAATATGCAAATACATATATTATACTTATCAAATTATGGCATTTCAAAACTTTACCATTGATGAATAAACAATATATATTGAAAATAAAGAAATGAACAAATTTTAATTTTCAAGTCGATAAAGTAACAGCAATTCGATTCTGTAGCATATTATAATTTAATACACCGCCGAACAGATTCATAGTGCGTAAAAAAGTATTCAGGCCCAGCGATAGTTATTGAGATAGGCTACTTAGCAGTCAAAGGGTTAAGTAATACAAGTTTTCTCAAGAAACTTAATATAATATAATATAACTTTGACTCTGATATTTATATACAGGTTTGTTAAATTTTACAATTCAAAGTTGTACAACACTATAACTGTTATTGATTGGATTTACATTTTGGTGAAATAATACATAGACTTGGTGTTTTTTTCTTAATAGTTAATCCGTTTGTTTGTAATTGGTGGAATATGGAATTACAAAGTTTCAATTTATTCAACTATAATGTAAGCAATGTCTGGGTTTTGTTTGTCTAATAGTATTGTTTCAATAACGTATAATGTTATAAACAAATTTAGAAAGTTTTGGGTAGCTTCGGTGATAAATCGATCACATAGCAAAGTTTTGTGAAATCTATTTTATATTCAAAGACGATAATCAGCGCTAATGCCTAGTTCCAATTTCCTACCTTGCCATAATTACAGGAATCTATGGTAGCCGACATCTCACGCTCTGTTTTATCGGTTTGAAAACGCATTCGATGGAAATGCAACAGTAGCACTTCTACCGACATTTCTCGTAAGTTTCTCTTGTTCTGTTCCGTTGAATTTCTCTTGTAAATTTAGTTTGATGTATTTTCATCAATATAACATCTCTTACAGCATATGAAGAATGTAGCATAACACTTTTATTGTGCTCATTATGGTGATATGCTGAACATTATTAACTATAAGAAGTCTTTAAAAGAATTTTGCATAGCACTGATGTACTATCGAATGGTATGCGATTATTGAACTCTATGAAAAATCACACTGCACGGAATGCAGTAAAAAATAAGAGGAACATGGATTGAACAGCATTTAATTTCTAATATAGTTAAATTATTTGAAATGCATGTAATAGTTACAATACTCTTGGAACAATTTCATAATATTTGTCATACAAAATGTTATCACTCCTGTCATAAGGATAGGTTATATGACATATGAAAAGATACGAACACAAGAATGCCTCATTATATTTTGTATTATGTTTATCTCATGCTAAAGCTTTTCATATTTGTAGCTTTTTCGTAACTTAGGATTCGCGTGTGTCAGTACGATAAATATATATGTAATAATTAGAATGCAATTATCATCAAATATTATTAGATATTGGAATTCCAATCAATAAAAATGAAAAAACTGTTGAAATAAAGAATCACGGAACTCTGACGATTATATCTTGAACGCTTCTACAATTTACATTACCGTCAGCTACTTCCATAATTAAATAAAAAATGCTCAAATAAAAATATATCACAATAATTTAGATTGTGATAAAAATATATCACAATATTTTTATTTGTACATCTCTTCTCTTCTCTACATGACATGCATACGCATTTTCTGTATCTTTGTTTGTTCAGATTTAGTGTGAAAATTACTGGACTGATTTTTGTGGAATTTGCATTATTCGAAAACATAAGGTTCTGGGAATAAACTGGGCGTAAATTGGGGAATGTATTATAACGTTGTGACATCAGAAAGCAAAGAATTGGCGACAAACATAAATGGTGAAATTTTTGTCCATTGTTACATTCGTTGAAGGGGCATTTTCTCTGAGCTCGCGAAGCGGCTGAGTAAAACTAACGCTAATCTACAATTTAGCATACACAATACTACGCTAGTTGGTTGTATAATTTTGTACTTTGACACATTATTATTGCAATATAATGCAATGCAAAACACGGTTTCACGTGTTCCTCGACATGTTAATGGAGCTATCAGACTTTGCTAGAAAATCGAAATTCGGACTTCAAAGCAATGTCCTGAAGTCAGATTATGCGTATGTGTGTCTAGCTTTAAGCATATCGACGACACACATAGGCGAACACAGATGGCAGCACCGTTATCCGCTGAGGCGTCTCTAAAATCTGCTGTCCCAGGGTGAATTAAATTAATTCGAAGAGGGCGAACTGCTCATCCACTTCATCCCTCGCACAGAGATTAACGTGGAATTTTTATATCCCGAAACTCTTCAATTAAACCGTGATATTTATGGTAAATGAGTTTGTTAAATATGAAATATTGAAATGTGTGTCTGCAAGATTTAAATTGGAAAGATTGTTTTGTTACTTTATTATTGTGGATGTGACGCAACGTGTATTTGATTTGATTCTAATAAAAATATGTTATAGGGAATTCGAAGTATATCACATCATAAGTCGTTAAATTTAAATAATATAACAATATCAGAAAATTATTATAAAATCGTTTAATGTGAAGAAATGGGGCACAGATTATATAAATATTCTTCAAAAGATACGAATAGCAATCATTTTCATTACACAACTATGTAGAAGTAATGTTTTTATCCAAGTTAAGCATTCTTATATTAATTCCATTAATACAATTCGAAATAACTTGCACAATGCAAGCGGTAGTAATAATATTCGAGATATATGTTCTTGATAATTCCATTTCATCTCGGCCAACACAAATGTAGCATTAATAATTCTATTTCATTGTACCTCTCTTGGTGGGCTTCTAAATCTCGAAGCAACCAGCTTTCAAGATAATTCAAAATGATTGAAGGGTTTACTGCTCCAATACTGAAATATCTACAGGCTGATGGAGTAGCCTTTGAATTACACTATTGAAACTCTTCCTTTGTTAGATGTATAATGTGATGGTGTTACATACAAAGAGAAATACAGTAAGTAAAAATACAATATTTGTACAGTAAGAAATGCGAAATTAAAACGAATACGAATAATACTATACTTGCTTTTTCTTATTGTATTTACTAATGCTGTTGCTAATGTCTATCAAATATGTTTCCATATGATGAATGCTGTGATAAATACTTTGCACTTTTTTATAATTTCGTATTCTTACTGAATGTAATATTAAAATAAAATAATTTTGAAGATTACTATAGAATAAATTAGGTATAGAAGAGTTAGAAGACATTTGGGGCTAATTAAAATTACTAGCTGATTTTTAGTTATCTTATATATAATATTATATTAATATATAATTATAATTATATAATTATATACAAGGAAATTATCTTATATCTATGTTTTATTATTTCACTCGTCTCTTTTTAATAAATAATGGAAAACTTAGTTTGAAAATACAAAATAGTTTCAATTCATATGTTGAATCGAATAATATTATATAATAGCAGATCGGTGAAAGTCACGTAAGGAAAAGTCTATCGTCGTTTTCACTTTTACGCAATAACATTTGACTTGTCAAATCTTCCAATCGCGACTAACTTAACAAAAATGCAAAGAAAATATGAAAAAAGCTAAGAAAATTGAAGGTAAAGTATTTTGTTATCTCTATAATTGACAGTTTCTGAGTATTTTAAAGTTGGAGAAACTAATTATCCATTGTAGATGTTAAAGAATAATTTGTTGTAACTATAATATCGTTGAGAATATTTAGCCACCAATTTGCAAAAGGGAAATACTTTTCAGACGGGATATTAAATTACCGAATATATTAGTTTTAATGTTTCAACGTACTAATTATCAATATTCACTTAACTGTAATGAAAATTCTAGTAGATTATAGTGATACTATTTCACGATTGTACTATTATTGAAATATTTTAACAACAGTTGTCTTTGTACACAAAGTTACAAAGATAAAAAAAGATGGAAAAATATATACACATAAATCTGTAAAACTGCGTTACATTCTATTTTTAATCCAGGAACATTAAAAGAGCTTTAAAAATTCCTTGCAAAGCTCCTGCTTATTCCCCCAACGAGGGCGCAGCTTTACAATTCACCTCATTCCACGAATAAAACACGAACAAAGAGACTCGAGCGTTTACTTTCTTGAATTACACAAAGTCCTGAAGAAAAAATCTGCAATTTATTCAGAAAGACAATAAAATCGTTTAAATTTTCGCAAGTATTTCCACCTATTTACACCAACTTAACAAGGACCATAATTGACAATGAAACATTGGCAGGGATGTTACAAGAAAAGCATCAACGGCCGTCAAGAGGCTGGTTGAAGGAGTCTAAACTGGACTGGGAAAGAAGTGGCGTCGTCGGCGTCGGCGGCGGCGTCGGCGGCGTCGGATCAAAGAGTTGCGGGATGCGACTGTAACTGTAGCGCAAGTAGGGGTCGAGTCGAGCCGAAGACGGCCGAGTGGAATCGACGCGGTCGGAGCTGGGAACGCGGCAATCCGAGAGCGATGGCACAGTCGTGCCGTGCTTCTCGAGGAGGAAGGTGTTGGTTGGTGCTTGCGAGTGCGCGCGACGCTGCTCTCACGCTATATTTGCCCGCTGCGCGCCTTCGCGCCGGACTGACATAACCACGAAAACATTATGCTATAAAGCAGTGTCGATCGCCAGGACTCTCTCTCTCTCTCTCTGTCGTCGAGGTTCGCACTCGTCGCTGCGAGGAATAATCTCAGCGAGACAGGAGCAGCCGACACGCACACCTCGTCGGTGCAACAGATGTGACAGGAGGCGATCGAACCTTTTTCTTAGCAGCGCGAAACACCTCTTTCCATGCTTCCTAGATATTGGCTCGCTTTCTCTCTCTCGACTCCATCCCAGTCGGATAATCAGAGCGTCGAGATCGTCTCTCTCCGGAAGCGTGCTCCCTGATAAACGCGTTTCACTCGCGCAGATAATACACGTGCTCTCCTCTGTGATCTCTCTCTCTCTTCTCCCTTTGCAGGATCGGCGTGCGTGGAGAAGGAGCGCAGGAAGGTGGTGTGTGCCAGGTGCAAAATAAGAGTGAAGCGACGCGTGTCGAGGTGTACTGCGGCCTCTGCGTGTCCGATTGGCAGTCACCGCTCTAGTCCTGTGTCCCGTGGAGGGGGCAGGCGGGCAGGCAGGCAGGCAGGCAAGCCAGCAGGCTTACCTGCTCTAGCGAGTGACTGGCGAGGGAAGAATTCCTTTGTCTTCGTCGGACGACAGCAGGCGAAAGGCCAGGGGAAGAAGAAGGAAGGAAGGGCCGAGCTGCTGTATAGCAGGACGCGCTTGAGATTTCACCTTGGCGTATACCTTGTGAAGTGGAATCCCAGTCAGGTATCGAAGAACGAAAGAGAGTGACACAAGAACAGCAATCATCAAGAGAAGTTTCGATTAATGTCTGCGAGTACATTATGGGATAAGATCGGTGTTGTTTATCCTCGTGATTCTTGCTAAATCCCGCGTACCCTCTGAACGAACCTAACGAAGGTAAGGTTAAGCCTCGCGAGGACACTCCGCTCCAAGTCCACGTGAACAGTCAGTCGAGAGTGTGCCAGAGTGAATTGGAGCGAGTGCGAAAAGAAAAGCTTTTGGAAGTATGCTGTGCCGCAGACTATTGGACGCCATGGTGCTTGTAAAGCCAGCGATTCTCCTAGTTTGCCTGGGACAGTTACTGGGATCGTGCCTGGGTAACCGACCTGCCGGTGCTCACCCCGGTCACGCATATTTTGAACAGCCTTGCTGCGGTCGCTCGCATCTCAGGCATCATAAAGGTTAGTTCACAGCTGCTCCGCTTTCTATGGTTCAAGTTACCTTTAGAATTTAGATTTGCAAGCATTCCGCGTGGCGTGCCAGATACAAGGTTGTTTAAAGGTATCTTTTCATACAAAAGTCTAAGCCCGCGTTGACTCAATGATTTTCTTGTGGGTTTGATTTATAGCATTCGAATGTCATCGTGAAAAACTGTAAAAGAACTACAGTTTTATGGGAATTTAACGTGTTGATCGAATAAAGAATGTTTAATGCGTTTATATATTGGAATATACTCGCTGTCATTCTTGGTTTGTTAAAGCTCTTTCTTGTATGTTGTTTAACAGTTTACTGTTGCACCGTTTTCTACAGTTAAGAAGGCCCGTTTTGATTTATAAACATTCCACGTAGCGTGGCAGATACAAGGTTGTTTAAAGGTGTTTTTCGTTGACTCAATGCTTTTCTTGTGGGTTTGATTTATAGCATTCGAATGTCATCGTGAAAAACTGTAAAAGAACTACAGTTTTATGGGAATTTAACGTGTTGAACGAATACAGAAGGTTCAATTCGTAATATATTGGAATATACTCAGTGTAATTCTTGCTTTGTTAAAGCTCTTTCTTGTATGTTGTTTAACAGTTTACTGTTGCGCCGTTTACTAAAGTTAAAAAGGTCTGTTTAGATTTACAAACATTCCTCGTACCTTGCAAAAGTCTAAGCTCGCGTTCGCTCGATGCTTTTGTTTATCAATCTCAATTCTCAATGCTTTACACTGGAAATCTGTAAAAGAACTATAGTTTTATAGGAATTAAATCTGTCGAACAAATAATGAATGTTTAATACGTTTATATATTTGAATATGCTCACTGTCATTCTTGCTTTGTTAAATCTTTCTTGTATGTTGTTTAACAGTTTACTGTTGCGCCGTTCACTAAAGTTGAAATGGTCCGTTCAGATTTATAAACATTCCGCGTAGCTTGCCAGACACAAGTCTGTTTAAAAGTATCTTTTCGTACAAAACTTTAAGCTCGCGTTGACGCAATGCTTTTCTTATGGGTTTGATTTATAGCATTCGAATGTCATCGTGAAACACTGTAAAAGAACTACAGCTTTATAGGAATTTAACGCGTCGAATGAATAATGAGTGTTCAATGCGTTTGTATACTTGAATCGTCTACTAAAGTTGAAAAGGTCCGTTTAGATTTCCAAACTCTACATGTAGCGCTGTAAAAGCGACAAGTATTATTCAGCGCGTTGCTTTAATTCTGTTCCTGTGGGTTTGAATTATAGCACTTGAATATCAACGTGAAAAGCTGTAAAAGTGCTACTATTTAATATTGGAATTTTCAGCCGTCGGATGAAAGACCTTCGAAATCGGTATTGAATGTACTTCCCAGCTCAATGCTATGGAATAATATACAGTGGCGAGATTATCGATGATGTTCGGAGTGTTTATATACTTGAACTTTTTAATGCTATCGATATTACAGTTTTGTTGACATTGACATATGTACAAGAAACAGTAATGTTTGCCGCTGGCTACAAAAGTGAACTTTAAGAAATTCGTAATAAATATTGGTAACTTTTGGAGGAAATATGAAATACTACCAAAAAGTTTTTCATTGTTTCTCCAATAAGAACACAGTTTGCAACTATTGTCGTACAAATCTTGTTTTCTGTGGAATTACCTGAAACTTTAAGGAATTCGTAATAAATATTGGTAACTTTTGGAAGAAATATGAAATACTACCAAAAAGTTTTTCATTGTTTCTCCAATAAGAACACAGTTTGCGAGTATTTTGTCGTACAAATCTTGTTTTCTGTGAAATTACCTGAAACTTTAAGGAATTCGTAATAAATATTGGTAACTTTTGAAGGAAATATGAAATACTACCAAAAAGTTTTTCATTGTTTCTCCAATAAGAACACAGTTTGCGAGTATTTTGTCGTACAAATCTTGTTTTCTGTGAAATTACCTGAAACTTTAAGGAATTCGTAATAAATATTGGTAACTCTCGGAGGAAATATGAAATACTAACAAAAGGTTTTTCATTGTTTCTCCAATAAGAACACAGTTTGCAACTATTGTCGTACAAATCTTGTTTCCTGTGGAATTACCTGAAACTTTAAGGAATTCGTAATAAATATTGGTAACTCTTGGAGGAAATATGAAATACTAACAAAAGGTTTTTCATTGTTTCTCCAATAAGAACACAGTTTGCAACTATTGTCTTACAAATCTTGTTTTCTGTGGAATTGCCTGAAGCTTTTCTGACGCATACAAGAAATTATTGAATATTTTAATATTATCCATATTACAATTTTGTCAGCATCGACATATTAATGTTTGTCGCTGGTTACACAAATGAACTTTAAGAAATTCGTAATAAATATTGGTAACTCTTGAAGGAAATATGAAAGTCTACCTAAAAGTTTTTCATTGTTTCTCCAATAAGAACACAGTTTGCAACTATTGTCGTACAAATCTTGTTTTCTGTGGAATTGCCTGAAGGTTTTCTGACGCATACAAAAAACTGTATATTCCCGCGAGTTTGAACTCGATCGACAATCACCAAGTATCCTCGCCGCTTGACAGCTTTGTATGAGTTTGTATATTTGAGAGCGAAGTGTTAATTTAAAACTAGAAATCTCAAGAGAAGCTCGCCGGTTATATTTGTGATTGTATACGCACCTTAGTCGCCGCCAAAGAGAAGCGCTTTTAGAGTATCTTCGTTCGCTGTACCGAGAAATATCACTCTCGGGAGTTACTCTCGAAAATTCTACTTTCAAATGGACACTTAGCTTTACGCGTGGAAGCTTCTCATATATGAATAGAGCCGTATAATATGGACTAAGTGGCGCGGTAATCGTGGCAGCGCGCGCGCGCGCGCGCTGCAGTTTCAGTTTCATCAGAGAATGACGTTCTTTTCGGAGCGCGAACTCTTTCACAAAACTGTCTGTAATTTTGAATATTTTTCCTAGCATTCGTAGTATGCTTTCGTATAATAATATACTCCTTTTTCTCTCCGAAGCGAGAGATCCACTTGGGTGCTAAAATTAAAACTGTACCATCTGCATTTGGCTGGTTTAAAGAACGCGTACAAAAGCAATGTTCCTCAAGGAAATTATGTTGATGGGAAATTCTGTATGTGTCAGAAAATTTGGAGGTAATTCCAAAGAAAACAGAATTTGTACGACAATAGTTGCAAACTGTGTTCTTATTGGAGAAACAATGAAAAACTTTTTGGTAGTATTTCATATTTTCTCCAAAAGTTGTCAATATTTATTACGAGTTTCTTAAAATTCATTTGTGTATCCAGCGACAAATATTAATATGTCGATGGTGACAAAATTGCAATATGGATAATATTAAAATATTCAATAATTTCTTGTATGCGTCAGAAAAGTTTCAGGCATTTCCAAGGAAAACAGGATTTGTACGACAATAGTTGCAAACTGTGTTCTTATTGGAGAAACAATGAAAAACTTTTTGGTAGTATTTCATATTTTCTCCAAAAGTTGTCAATATTTAGTACGAGTTTCTTAAAATTCATTTG
Organism: Ectemnius continuus; assembly: GCA_910591665.1. Classification (NCBI taxonomy): domain Eukaryota; kingdom Metazoa; phylum Arthropoda; class Insecta; order Hymenoptera; family Crabronidae; genus Ectemnius; species Ectemnius continuus. The sequence continues at coordinate 4,853,278 of OU342856.1, forward strand.
TGTATCCAGCGACAAATATTAATATGTAGATGCTGACAAAATTGCAATATGGATAATATTAAAATATTCAATAATTTGTTGTATGCGTCAGAAAAGTTTCAGGCATTTCCAAGGAAAACAGGATTTGTACGACAATAGTTGCAAACTGTATTCTTATTGGAGAAACAATGAAAAACTTTTTGGTAGTATTTCATATTTTCTCCAAAAGTTGTCAATATTTATTACGAGTTTCTTAAAATTCATTTGTGTATCCAGCGACAAATATTAATATGTCGATGCTGACAAAATTGCAATATGGATAATATGAAAATATTCAGCAACAGTGAACAACTTCAACAAGCCAGCGGTCCACCACTGAAGTGTCCTCAATCAAGCTTTACACTCATTTATTTACACAGACACTCTCCACATTTCGTATCCACTTGATTGTGATTGCTACTTCCATTTTAATGTGTTTAATTTACTGCTAATTTTGAGTACTTCACTCGGAATTCCAATGAAAGTATGTAACGCACACGCAATTAATTCTCCCCGGCTTAACCTATGTACCGAATAGCGAAAGTGGACAGAATCAGTTGAGCGTGCGTACCAGTGCTAATCCTTGCCGTCGGCTGATTTCGCACTGGTAATAGATTGCGGCGAAGTAAGGTAAAGCACTTTGTCTTTTCTCTCGAAAGATATACAACTAGAATGCCGCAATAAAAACGATTAAACAAACTGTTAAAGATAAAATGTATCATATAATTTATGCATTTAAGATGAGAATTGTATTATTTACCAATTATTGGAGTAACAACGTTTTATACTTCGAGTTTTCGGTATTTTTTCATCCCTTTATTATAATTATGCTTTATAAATATTGAAAATTTTATTCATTTTGAGATCATACGTTTCTTCTTCTTACAATTTTCTTCGAGTGATTCGAATATGTCTGAATGCAATTATCTTTTCATTTTTCATCGATATCCGTTTGTGCTTCAGAGAAACTTGACAAAGTTCATTGAATAAATCATTTTCTTGCTCCACATTGTTACCATAATTTTAATACATCAATTTATTTCACCTGTTCAAATAAAAACTTTGCCTTTGCACACGCCACGTAGTTTCGTTTTTGAGGAACTTGTTTAAAAGAATTCCCGTTTCATTTGGTTCTCGGGTAAAAATACTTGGCATTCTTTGCATTTTTAATATCATTTCGTAACGAATGGCCAGCAGAAAGAAATAAAGAATAATTATTCCGCGGAAAGCGAACTAAACAGTATCTTCATCAATGGGAGAATGCCTTCTATTCAGCTTCTCGGACTTGGTTTGTTATGAATACTTGTTAAGCTTTCAGTGCGTTAAGCGTGGAAAGCTTTATCTTAGGAACCCTCGAAAGGTAGTGCATTGCGTGTAATCCTTATGCGAATGTAATACCTTTCGAGAGTCTAGATAAACCTCTTCATGCCGTATACATATTCCTAGAACAGGCGAGAAATTCGGCCACCTTTATTGCAGAGATTGCTTACAGTAGCTTGTTAAATAAGGAAGTCCTTGATACATACAGGGTGTCTCATAAATGTTGCAATAACCCTTGCATATAGAAAATAAGGCTTCCATAACGGGATTTTACGTTGCATGCAGTGGCTATGGAAGCTATTTCTATACCGAGTTTGACGATTAATAATTTGTTTATTTTGTTTCATTCTCGTTTGTTCTTTATTTAGAGCACTAATCACTTTGCCCAAAATGGTCGAATAAAACGGATATATCTGATACTGTCTTAGTTTTCAATAAAGTGATTAGTAAATTCGGCCACAGTAGCTTGTTAAATAAGGAAGTCCTTGATACATACAGGGTGTCTCATAAATATTGCAATAACCCTTGTATGTTGAGAATAGGGTGAGAATAAAGACGTTTAGTTTCTGTTGAAAATAATTTTCTTCTGAACGAACTCGATCTAGACTAGTCGATGTTAATCGAAGAGTTGTCAAAAAACAAAGAAACAATTTGTAATTCACTTTCTGAAATGTTCAGTTATGTCAGTTCTGACAGCGAACGAGCTTGATAGCCAAAGCTTCGAAATAAACTGTTGCAACACAAAAAGGCGCACGTTATAAAAATTCAACAGTTTCAAAAATCGCATTCTATTTGCCCTGTGCTAGAAAATTATAACAATTATATGCCAATGATAGTTATGATAATAAAGTATTAATGAGTCGTTGCTGTTCAATAATAATTTATTTCTATAAGCGCACTATTGATTTATTTGAATTAATAATTAAATCAATCAAAATTCAATCAATTATACAGAAAGCGGCAAGAGTTCTAAAACTCTTTTTGTTATTGATTATACTAACGCAGTGCGTTTAATGTTAATATCGCACTACTCCGACAGTCAAACCAAGCGTTCTTGTATTACAATTGTTGGATCAATTCTGTCAAACATAAATACAAAAAAACCCCAACGTACAGAATAACATTCAGATGGTAACAAAAGCATTGCATACTTTCATTCGTATTGTTAACAAATAAAAGTGAGATGTTAATAAAAAAATAAATGTACAGTGGCTATAAAAAGTATTGGCAGGCTTAGTATTATTAGAACAAATTTTCGTAAAGAAAATCATTCGTCGAAAAACCTGTCATTTTTACGGATTTCGGATTTCGCAAGCAAAATGACAAAAACAATTAATATTAATGTTTTCCAATTTGTGCTGACAAGTATTCACGCAATCCTAACAGATTTAATTAACTTATATTATGTCTCTTACAATTGTAATTGTTTTAAAATTAAATCAATCGTTTCGTTTCAAAGGAAATACGTGGTTTCCTTTACCCTGCAATTTAACGGGTGTCCGCAAAGATAGGTGTAAAAAAATGTCTGTAAACCTATGAAATAGGTTTAGTGCTAAAAAGGATGGCTTCTTTTTCAAGAAAATGTCTTTGTATTTAGAAAGAAGAGAATTCCCCTCGAAAAATTTGTTTCCCGAAAACAGCGGCTCTGCCAGTACTTTCGTTTTACGCACTGTATTATCATTGACATTTTTAACAAGCACATAATCGTATCATTGTTTAACACGTTCGTCGCCGCGTCACTCATATCTGGGTGACACTCGAACCTATCGAAAAAGTCTATTCACTGACATATTCATTTCGACAAAAATGACGTTAACACGTTCCGTGTCACGTGTACCATTTCTGGTACACGCTAAACTTGATCTGCAGGCCACGTGCACCATAAATGGTCTTTTTACTGATCCAACATTTTCCAATTGACTGACCTTTGGAGTCGATCCGATCGCAGCGCCACGTGCACCATAAATGGTACAAGGTGTGATAATTACTCTAAACAAGATAACTACGTATGGATTGATGATGCAATGACACATTGTGTGATAATATATTAATTTTTCGTCAAAATAACAAATCACCTGGAGATCATGTCGGGCAAAAACGGCTTGGCACGGAACGTGTTAATAAACACTTGTAACAAGGTGCGGCGAAGAGTTAAATTTTTGCAACTCGGCCGACGAAAGTGTTAAAACCTGCCGCGGTACTTTTTCAGTAGTTGTAGTCGACTCTTCCGCAATCCAACTGTTGGCTCTGACTTCCGAGACGTAACTGAAGACTGCGCGCAGGCAAATCGAACTATGTAGATATTTGGGCGTTGAGGAGGGGGACTATTGTCCCTAATTCTATTATCCTTATCAGAGGCCGATTGCCGCGGCCGGCGTCTCCAAGGGTTAGCCTAGCGGCCCCGGTTCGACCATATGGTCTGCCCGTGCACGCGGCACCTTCAAAACCTGGCAAGTTTTGCCTTCCCTAACGAAGTCAATCTCGGCCTCAGGAAGATGCGCGCATCAACCTGAGCACGATGGCTTATAGGCCACGACACGTTTTCACGTTAGCGCGCACTAGGCGCTCGGCCAACGGCAACCCAAAAAACTTCAGAAACAAGACATTTCTCTCTCATGGTCTGCACGCATCCCTTACAAATCCTGATAATTACACTTACATAATAAATGCGACGACTTTCACAATAATACAATGTCTTTGGTTGTCAACGCAATAATTCTTTCATTATAGAGAACAAAAATGGGCAAGACTGCACAATTATAATAACAACATAGTCTATCCAGGCGTAACAGTAGTGTTAACACTTTGACGGCCGCTGTCACATATACGTGAGTTCACGAACCAACGGTTATCGGCCGAACTCATGTATGCATGTACAGGGTGTAAAAAAAATAAATGTCGCGACTATCATAGGATGATTCTGCACCCTCGGATCGGCGAAGATCCACAAAAAAAAGTTGCCGCAAAATAGTTCTTGACCTTGAAATTCAAGGTCAATTTTTTTTAATTTTATTGTATTCTACTCCTTGGGAGCGTGACTTTTTAAGAAGAATAATGTTTTATTTTTATGTATTCGAAGAGAGATATGGAGATTTAAAAGTTTTATGAAATGTTTTCTTATATTTCTTGAAACACAATACTTATTTATGGCCTTTTACGCTCTTTTATACTGTAATTTATTAGTTTAGATTGAAGCAGTATTTCGGTACTCTAAATATTGGAAACATAAGTGAGACCTATTTAAAGTTATAAAATAAACTCGTTGACATTTTAAATAATAATAAAGTTACAAATGACTGTTTTACAAAGAATTGTGTTTAAATAGCCGTTGAAAGGTATGCTTATGCTTTAATTCTGTCTGTGGCAGCGTATAAGAAATTCCAAAAATGTGCGGCCGTCAAAGTGTTAACAATGCGCTGCTCGAGGACTGGAACGGCGCACAGTGGACTCAAATGCTAAAAACGCGGACATTGGAACTAAATGGTACTTTATCGTAACAAAAACGTATTTATCGGTATTCTTTGAATAATTTATCACATATGTTGTATGATTTTGATGTTGTCCTTTCATTTTGATATTATTACTTTAGTCCCTAACCTATGCTCTACCATATAACGGCGTACCATATGATGTATAAAATGGATGATTTTTTCTCTCGAAAACCTCACCGGATTTTATATATCAGACATAGGTCGAAATATTCGTCGAACGTTCTACTTTAACGCCCTGAAATCAGTTGGTTCGTTTTTTGGCAATTTTAGAAGTGGCAGCGCCATTCGCAAAATGAAAGCACAGCATCAAAGTCATACAACTTAAATGATAAATTATCCAGAGAACACCGATAAATATGTTTTTGTTACGATAAAATACAATGTAGTTTCAATGTCCGCGTTTTCAGCATTTGAGCCCACTGTGCGGCGCGGCGGAGAGTGCACGCGGTTGCATTACAATTGCCAGATCAACTGTGAAAAGTGTAGGCAGACAGATAGATGCATAGAGGAGCGCATATAAGTATGCACTATCAGCAGGGTTCAGTTGTGCTGTGCCGCGGCAGTTGGCCACCTAATGCCTCCATAAATATTCCGTTTAGCCATGCCTCTTTCCTATCGTCAGAGATCGGCTGCTGCGTGTGTGCTGCGCGCTTGATAGCACTGCCCCGCTTGCCACTTTAATTTATCCATGCTGAGAAAAAACCCCCTGTATTCCCACATTACCGTTACGACATACGACATTGTCAAACATGTGCCGCGCCCCCTAAAAGTGCGCGCACTTTAATCACTGGCTTTCTTTTATCCACTTGCGGGAAAGACGGATAACAGTGAGGAATATAATTGACTCGGTAATTGGTGATTGGAATATCAAATCGATTTTAATACATCGTCTGTTGTGACTTCGTTTCTTATTTTGCAGTAAAACTGTATTCGATTCCTTCTGATATTCTTTATTAGGAATTAGAAATTAAAAAAGATGTATTAGTATTGCAAAAATTTCAATTCTAGATTGTTCTTCTCAGATTTTAACAAGGTTGTCTCACTATTTATTGTTTGTATTGCCAACTGGCAATTATATGATTGACTCGAGAATTGGTGATCGGTATATTCAATCGATTTCAATAAATCGTCCCCTGTGACTTCGTTTTTCATTTTGCAGTAACACTATACTCGATTCGTCGAGTGATATTCTTTATTAGAAATTAGAAAAGACGTATTAGTATTGCGAAAATTTCAATTCTAGATTTTTTAGAAGTATTTTACCAAGTTTAGTCTCACTATTTAGTATTTGTACGTATTGTTTGTTATTACCAAATTACAATCACATGATTGACGGGAAAATTCGTATTTAGAATATCAACTGGATTTAAGCGACAAAATGCATTCGAATCCTTTTGATATTCTTTATTAAAAATTAGAAATAGTAAAAGACGTTGTTAGTATTGCGAAAATTTCAATTCTAGATTGTTTTTTTAATATCTTACCAAGTTAAGTCTCACTATTTATTATTTGTACTTATTGTTGGTTATTACAAAATTACAATTATATGATTGACTCGATAATTGGTGATTGGAGTGGTCAAATGGATTTAAATTACACGTCTGTTGTGACTTCGTTTTTCATTGTGCAGTAACACTGTACTCGATACTTTGTGATATTCTTGATTAAAAATTCGAAATTAGAAAAGACGTGTTAGTATTGCGAAAATTTCAATTCTAGATTGTTTCTTTTAAATACTTTAACAAGTTAAGTCTCCCTATTTATTATTTGTACTTATTGTTCGCCATTACCGAATTACAATCACATGATCTGACAATATTTTAGAATCGCTGTGCATATGACAGATATTTTTTATGTTGGCTAAAAGTATCTTTGTGAGTATTGTAATTTAAAGTGAAAGTCAATATCGACTTTGGCCGGATTTATACTAATTCCTTGCAGATGGTGTATCAATACACTAAAAGAAGAAACCCAGTCTAGTTGAATAGAAGTTGCGCTTTAAAAAAAGGCTGCTGGCACTGTCAAAGAAAAAGGAGACTCAATCAAATTAGTGGCAAACCAATACGGGATTCCATAACCGGGATATTCCATACCCGGGATTTTACGTTGCATGCAGTGGCTATGGAAGCCATTTCTATACCGAGTTTCACGATTAATATTTGTTTTATTTTGTTTAATTCTCGTTTGTTCTTTATTTAGAGCACTATTCACTTTACCCAAAGTGGTCGAATATAACGGATATCTGATACGGTCTTAGTTTTCAATCAAGTAATTAGTTTTAAAATTTTATTTCATTGATTTTTTAGTTTTTTATTTCTGGACATCGACGTACGAAGTAATCGAATAATATAAAGTTGTCCATCGTTCTGATAGTTTACTATTTTTCCTCATTTTTCATTAACGGTTTGTTCAAACTTTGCCCAAATGTTAATGAAAAATCTCACAGTTTAAATCGACTTGATTGTAGAATTAAAGTTTCTTGTATCTTAGGTCCCTTTGGTCTCTTTACAAGTTTTCACTCAATATTGTATGTCTAATGTGTTCTTTAATCGAAATTTTCAATCAACTTCGAAAAGAAGGAGGTTATCATTATCTAAGATTATAGATTTTTGTTGAGAAATACTTATTTCAAAGTAATTTCGAACATGACACTCGAATCAAAATCGAAGTATGCTACTATAAAACGAGACTAACTAAACGATAACGACGAAACTAAAAAAGAAGGTACAGAAACACAATTCAAAGATTATTCTAGCTCTTCAGATAAGTCTGTTAAAAAGAGGTGATTTGTAAAAGAGCCCGTTTAAAAAGACTCTAAGAAGTTGAAATAGTTTAACGATTTCTGTGTGATGGTCTTAATATAAAAACAACAATAACTAACACAGGAACATGTTTAGTGATTGGGGTGCTTTAATATAAAATACAATAATTTTAAATCCTTACACCTTGTTACACATGGATAAACTATGTTGTTATTATAATTGTGCAGTGCTGCCCATTTTTATTCTCTATAATGAAAGAGTTATTACGTTGACGACCAAAGACATTCTATTATTGTGAAAGTCGTCGCATTTATTATATAAGTGTAATTATCACGATTTGTAAGGGATGCGTGCAGACCATGAGAGCGAAATGTCTTCTTTCTGTGAAAAACTACAATTAAATCTTCTGTCAGGAAAAAACGAAATTACTTTCCGAGCAACCCAATAACCTGTACAACTTTAACTTTAGCAATTTTATGAAAATCGTTTAAAATTCGAACATTTCTCTGATACGTTCGTTTTATTGTTTCAGGTAAGTTGAATTCATGCTCTCAATCCGGATTGTGCGCGTTTAAGTCGGCCAGGCTTTGCGGTGAGTAAATATTACGTATCGTGGCGCGCATGATTAAAAGCTAAACAGGGGCTTTGTTCGCGAGGAAAACGCCCTTTGATTCCGCGTGAATTCCACGCAGCTGGTTATGAACGCAACGGTTCATATTTGTACAGCTCTTTCATCGCCGCACTTCCGGTTTTGCACGCGCAAGAAGCCCCGGGGCGAAGTGAATGAGGGCTAATTCCGAAACACGACATTGGATAGCGCGATTCACTGTCATTTTAGCAGTAAAAAGCTATTTTAGCTGCTTTCACCCGGCTGATGGTTCCTTGTGCAAGTTAAAAATAGGTTAATTTAACAAATAATCGATTATTGCAACTATCTTTGTTGTAAACCTCTTTTAAAAATTCGATAATTATTCCTTTTGTAAATTTGCAAATACTTTTGGAGCACCCTGTAAAACTGATAAATATTGCAATATTTTATACTGCATAATTTGCCTGAATCGTAATTGTGTACATTTCGAATGACATTTTATTTGTACGTTAACAATAATTTAATGTAAAGAATAATAGATTGTTACAGGAACTTTCGTTGAAAAAATCTGCTGATAATGTATTACTTGATCTTGCATTTTGAAAATTAATTGCAGTAATTTTGGAACATCCTGTAAAATTTTTTGGGAATTAGCATTGATTTACATCGTTCTAAGTTCCTTTACGCTCAGAACCGGAAGTACAACTATACAATAGATTGTTACAATAACATTTGCTGAAAAAATCTGTGGATAACACATTACTTAACCTCAAATTTTTAAAATTTTTAATTAGTTTTGGAGGATACAGCAAAAATATTTCGAAATTAGTCTTTTACACTTCGCTCTAAGTTCCTTTACGCTCAGAACTGGAAGTACAACTTTAAAATAGATTTTTACAGCAACCTTCGCTGAAAAAAATCTGTTGATAACACATTACTTAACCTCTCATTTTTAAAATTTTTAATTAGTTTTGGAACATCCTGTAAAAAATGCTTCGAAATTAGTCTTTTACACTTCGCTCTAAGTTCGTCTACGCTCAGAACCGGAAGTACGGCTATAAAAGGACTGCAGAGACATACACGAACTGTTGCGCGATGCGCCAGTTAACTTTCTTTTGATCTAAGAGGGCCAAATGGAATCGTGTCTTCCGGCATGTGGCTGTGCGCTAGGAGAGGGAGGGCTCAAAATTGACCGGAAGGAGGCAGCAGCGGCGGCGGCGGCGGTGGTGGCGGCGCGTCATAAATCAGAGCAACAATGCGGCAATATAGAGCTGCAGCCTTGGCCACTTTAGTAGGAGAAGGGTGTTGGATTACGAGCTATAAATATTGCGTGCAATCGCTCGGCGTGAAGGCGCGAAATTGAGAAGGGCGCACCGAGCGGCCGCCGCCAACAGCGGCGCTGCTGTTCTCTCCGCCTGGAATTCGCTCATCCTGCTGGCTTTCCTCGAAGGAGGAAGCCAATTCGCCGGCGGTGCTTAATTTATCGCGGTTTCCGCTTATTTATTGGCAGCCCTTTCGCTCGAGCCGAAAGTCGAAATTGCACCGCCCGAGAGAGAGAAAGAGAGAGAGAGAGAGAGAGAGGGAGACAGAGAGCCGCTACCGCCGGCCACGATGCCGTTGTTTGTCTCTGGATTGTACAGCTCCGACGACACGTGTACCAATTGATGCGTTTACCTTGGAATCGACAGATTTAATTATAGAAAGTAAAAGAGACTCTTCACATTTAAAACTAATTCGTTATCTTACCCTGCTGACATTTGTCTACACTTTAATGATCATTTAATTACAAAAATACTAGGTTGTTGTAAATATTTTCTAACATAAAAATTCGACTTTTCCTTATACAATTCTTAATGATTAATTGTTTATAAATTTTAAAATTTTAGAACATCCTGCATAAGTGGTAAATATTACAATATTTTATACCCTATAGCTTTGCCTCAGTGCCAGCCAAGTGAGGGCCCTCTCACGCGCTTCTTTCCCTTTCCACTACTCGGTGGACTCTGCATCGGCAATTCAAGGCTACTGACTACCCTCACTACCCTCACTACTTGCTAGCCATCTTAGCCCTCTCTGGCCCACTCGAGCTCTCTAGCAATAGAGCGCGCCAATATTTTACTTTCAAGTTCAATAATTTTTGACGGTTTTTATTTTTTTTCGTCGACTTCCCGACCTTCTTTGGGACTGACATTTGGTGGAGAATGTGCCCTTGCGTGAAGGAAGAAGTGATATAAATTTCAGAGCCCTAGCTCAAAGTTTAGGTTTCCACCTATTTGCGACCCTCGAAAATGGTCAATTTTTTCAAGTTTCTCAAAATCGGCTGTACCCGGGATATTTTGATTGTTTTCGTATCAGGGTGGATAGAGAACAAAGAATCCGTGAGAAAATGTCCGGATTTGCAACGAAAACGGGTCGAAAAACCGTCCAGAAAAGTCCATTTTTGCTCATTTTTAACGGTTTTTATTTTTTTTTGTGGACTTCCCGACCTTCCCCAGGGCTGAAACTTGGTGGGTAATGTTTTTTTGCATCAAGGAAGATACCATAAAAATTCCAGAGCCCTGGCTCAAAATTTTTGTTTCGGCAAATTTTTCTTAAGGGGTACCCCTTCAGATTTTTTCACGATTTTTCGAAGATCCTCGAACCCGGTTTTTTTCTTCAGGAATCGATTGTTTATGAATGAAAACGGAGAGAAAACAAGAAATCCGTCGAAAAAAGGCCGGATTTCTATCGGAAACACTAAAAAAACTGCCTTTAAAGTTCGATTTTTTCGGAATTTTCGCTGGTTTTTCCCATATTTTTTGGACTTCCCGACATTTTCCGGGGCTGAAAATTGGCGGGGAGTCTCCCCTTGCATCAAGGAAGATGTGATATAAATTTCATAGCCCCAGCACAACAATTTTTTTTCCCCATATTTTTGGCCAACGAAAATATCCAATTTTTCAAAGGTCCTCGAACCCGGGTTTTTTCTTCATGAATCAATTGTTTGTGTATCAGAGCGGATAGTAAACGACGAATCCATGAAAACATGGACGGATTTGTATCGAAAATACCAAAAAATCGTTCATGAATAATGAATTTCATCTCATTTTCACGGTTTTTCCCATATTTTTTATACTTCCCGTGTATTTCACGGGCTGAAATTTGGTGGAGGATGTTTTTTTACATCGAGGAAAATGCCCTAAAAATTCCAAGGCCCTAGCTCAAAATTTTGTTTTCGGAAAATGTTTCTTAAGGGTTTGCCGATCGCACGCGAGGGTACAAACAGGTTGAAACGTCGTCAAAATTGACAGAGGGGGGGGGGGGTGCCAGTTAAGCTTCGGGAGCTTCTTCTAAAGCGTTCTTCTAAAGCTTCATCTAAACTAATTTTTCTTTCAATTATATAATTGCTAACCAGCATATGAAAAATCAGCCCGGTGAAGCTGTGTATGATATTCAATCCTTGATTAAAAAAAAGTCGTTCGATTGTACCAATTTAAATGAAGTGATTCACCCTGTGGCTACATCTTGCCGGCCTGTAAAATTCCGATGCGAAAACGAGTCCCGCGTGCACCGAATTCATGCCGACTTTAACCTAGTAGCACAGTGCCATTACTCACCGAAGCCTGGCATATCCGACTGTACTCCACTGTGGCAGACGACTATAACTAGCATAGAGCGAGAACTGTGTTGTTTAAGCTGGTCAGTTGTATGATAGTTTGGATAAACTGTTAGATGATTGTTGAGAGTCACAAGGTATTCAAATATTTATAATATGTTATACAATATCAACTATATCATTGCTAAATAAATGTAACACCATGTACAGGGTGATTCACTTGCCTTTGAACTCTCCAAGCCCACTTTTACTAGACGTCTATTTAATTATACGATATTGTAGGATTTTTTCAATTCCCTCTTTATCTGAACAAACTCGTTTTCTCATACACTTTGTAACGTTCGCACTCTGCTCTTCATAGGCTCGCTTTCGACCACAACAATAATACGGCTCGTCTTCTTTCGTCTCGTCTTCTCTCACGCTCTTCAGATTCACACCTCTTATTATACACTTTCGCTGACCCACTCACTCGCCAATCACATTTATTCCTATTGTTCTACCTGTCAGCCAATCCCAGACATTCCGATACACTCTGCCGATCATACCACATGCTCGACGATTTTTGACTCTAAATACATACATGCATTCACAATCGCACATCTCATTCTCTCATCGTTCGCTCGCAGTCTCTCTCGTTAACAATCCTACAGTATATTCTCTATTTAACAATAGATTGTATTAAATTCTGTAGTCTGTTGGAGCGAATATTTCAAGTTCTAGCATCGACTTCTTTCGAATGACTAGCAACGTAAGGAGAAAATATTGTATTATATTATAATTATAGGGGAATATTATATACATATATTTCTTACACTTAATAGAAAATGTATCAGTGTATATTGGGGCAAAAATATAAAGTTGGAAATTATTCTATTATACAATTATATCCATCTTTGGAAACATCTCGATATGAGCTCGACCAGAGTCCAAGTATCAGGTACTTTATCAATAAAGGGCTTTGAAATATTTTGCATGTATATTTTATACACTTAATGCAAATTGTATTACTGCATATTATGGAAAAAGTATAAAATATATTATATCAGGGCAAATATGGATTTGATCAGGGCTTTGTTTCTTAGAGCCTAACATTGATAAGCAATCTACGAAGTGAAACAAAAATATATTTTCGAAAAAATGTTCTGTGTAAGGAATAAATTATCGAATTTTGCACTCCTTTTCCGATTCTACTTATATGGAATACCTTAAAGCATATTTAATTAAATACACATATTCTACCTCTGCTTGTGTTTAATGTGTCGAAATTTATGAAAGGTGGGTCATTCAAAACGCCGATACCAATTAGCGTTTCTGTTGAATTTGCCTGCGAATGGTCATTCGTTAAAAATTAAGCAGGTGAAAGCTGCGTTCAAGATGTAACATCAATCCTTTGATAATCGACAATTGAAATTCCGAATTCCCTTCACACTGCGGCCACTTCAACAACGCCGGCTCCACTATTATTTCTACAGCATATTTATTATTGCAAATATTGAAATGAAATTCGCGGCATTGATAATCCAACTTTCAATCCACTTTTATTAATACTAGATTCAATTATTTTGGGTCATTGAAGTACATCAATTGAAATGATGTACTTCAATAATTTTGTGTGTTAAGGAAAAGTGAGTTGATGAGTTTGTGAATGTTTAAGTAAAGAAAATCTTGTTGCTAACAAACGATCAAGTATAATTCAATTCATCATAAAAATAATTTAATTCGTGTATTCTAATAATGTTAGAAAAAGGTCGTCGAATTCTGCTATCTTTTTTTACGAATTTTTAAGAATAGAGAATCTCAATAAGTATAATTTAATTAATTATATACTTCAATCATTTATATTAGGAAAAAGTGGCAAAAAATCGCTGTTTCTTGCAAATCTTCAAGCACAAAGAACAATTGGTAGGCAACTGGGATTTATTTGGATTTCGGATGTCCTGCGAGAAGCTTTCCGGTTAGCCAATGTAGTACATACAGGAATATCCGGCGCGAGAGGGCGCCACTGTATCATTCGCAAAGCTTTTCAAGGGCTGCGGTAGTAATTCATGCCAGAAGAATAGACGCAGGGACTTACGAAGACACATGGCAGTAATATCGCGAGAGAAATTATAGCGCATTATTCCGAAATCTGAGTGAGTCGCAGCCTGATTCTTTCTGGTCTGGTTTCGGAACCGAACGCGGCTTGGCGCGCGGCCAGAATCTTCGAGCGTTGCCTTCCACCGAGCTCTCTAATGTAACAGGACAGTCGTCTTCTTTCTTCGTCCGAGAATGAAAAAAGGAGTCGAGCAACCGAGATTTCTTCGCTTGTTAAGCGCTCTGTGTCCTCGCTGGAGGAACGCCCAGCACCTTTCTTGCCCCTCATTGTTTGCTGAAAGCTTCGATATTACCCGCATTGGCATTTTCTCTCTGTCACTGAAGTTAGCCCCGACATTTTTCCAAGCGCAAGAAACAATTGCATTCTGCTTGATTTGTTCTTACTTGGGTCGTGCACGAAATTTCTTAAGAAGATTGGCGCCCAAAATGAAAATAATGAGATCGGTTTGAAATTTATAGAGAATGATAGTCAATGTCGAAGAATGTATTGTTATGCATGGGCTCTTTTGACGACGAGAGCAGAAATTACTGTTTATGGCTTAAAAATATGCGATACAATAATAACACATGAATACAAAGCATTTCATGTGGCAAATGAGACATTTACAAATAATCAGGTTAAGTTCGAAAGCTTCGTCTGTCCAATTCGAGAGTGTTTAAGTAGAGAATGAAAAGAAAATAGTTTCATGTGTAGAAATAACGTGATAAGTAAATTATAAAAGCAGTCTTGAAATAGCATAAACTTAATTGCAAATTGAATTTTCCTACTCAAAAGTTGGTTTTATTGCAATTTGAGAAAGCCTCAGAATTCTGTGTCAACGCTCACAGGTTCTTTTAGCCCTGCATCAAATGACCGCAAAAACCTCCTTGAAACTGAATATTTCGAAAACTGTGACGCGATTTTGGTTCTGAAGCATTTTCTCTGTCATTGAGTTGCGAGAAACACGCGGCAATTTTTATTTCAATTTAAAGATCAAAGAGCTTTGAGAAGTTTTTGATAAAAACCAAAAGCTTTCGGGAAAAACTGGAAATATTAACTAAAAGTTTCTTCTTCTTGCTTTGATGATCACAGAGTTTAATAAATATATCCAAATTTTTCTGGAAATTGTACGAATGCTATTATAAAATAAACTAGCTATAAGTTATGGCTAAAATTTAAAAATAGCTGTTAGTAATTATATTGTTAAAGGTATTGCATAGCAAATAAAAATGACCAAACATAGACACAAGAAAGTAACACAGTTTGATTTAGAAGTTTTTAATAACAATTGTTGCTTGAAACAGAAAATATTAGAATAATATATAAATGTAAACAAATATGTTCAAAAATTGCTGAAATGTGAACGAAGGCGACTGCCGAAGATGGTTATTTGCAATTGTATTGTTAAAGGTACATAACAAAAAAGGGGAAAAGTAAAGTAACGATATTTAACGATAAACAATGCTATCCATTAAATTACGTCATTACTCTACAAAGGAGCTTTCTATTGTTAATTTTCTTTGCACTACCGTCGGTTTATGAACAATACAATTTTCCGTAAGAATCAATAACTTTTGCAAGGATTCTGCAATTAATCGTCCAAATTGCAAATTTATCTCGATACAGAAATACAAAATACCAAGCTGAATGGCAGGTTTCTTGAAACATTTAAAGTCACGTAAAAGTGTATCTGCAATTTACAAGCAGAAAATAATTTTACTTAAACTTTCCTGTCTATTTGCACCCATTTACTTGTTCAGCGCTGTGCGCCTGACTCTTTTAACGTCGTGCAACGCATTCAGAGTGAACTGTCTTAAATTCTTTGTAGCAGAGAGGAGAGAGAGGAGGGACGTGCAACGAATTTGTCTTCGGCTTGATTATGGCGTCGGTGGTGAATTCTCTCGCTTATTCAGTCCGATTTATGCTTCTCTTTGTGGCGAGAGCTTCTTAGAGAGGCATAAAAAGGTCATCGTCAATTCCCTCCAGTCCTCTCTCCTTTCCTTCTATATTTCCTTCTGATTTTCCACCTCCTCTCTTCTTCCCGTCCTCGCGTTTCTGTTGCCTTATTTAAAGCACACTTTGCCAAGCGTGTGCTACTTTTCAAAGCAAATGCATCCGCGCCGCCAACTTTTTACCCACCGCATATCGTTCATCAACATTTTTATGCTTTTTGCATTCCTTTGTTCGAGGAATCTTTGAAATTCCCTCGGTTTCTCAAGGATTGTGTGTCGGCCAAATTTAACGCGATTTTTTTCAAGTGTTGGATTACTCATTCCTGATTTATGAGTTCCATTATGAATATTCGGTTTGGAAATTATTAGAAAATAAAATCTCATCAACAAATTCGTAGCCGTAATTTGAAGTGATTTTTGTATTTGGTTTTATTATAGCAGTCACTGTTGTAACTGCAAGTTGATTCTAAATTTGTCAAAGCGAACGTTTCAACGCAGGTGGAAAATAATTTCGGTATAAAAAACCAAC
The DNA here is from genome assembly GCA_910591665.1 of Ectemnius continuus. Lineage (NCBI taxonomy): Eukaryota > Metazoa > Arthropoda > Insecta > Hymenoptera > Crabronidae > Ectemnius > Ectemnius continuus. Next base: position 4,869,608 of record OU342856.1, read on the forward strand.
GAAATTGTTTATATTTTTCGTTCGAAAGCTAGCAAATATAAAATTCCAAGAGTTGAAGAAAGCATTTGTTTGCCAGCGATTAATTGTAATAAATGCAGCTATGTTTATTACACAATGTTTACATGTAGAAAAAATGGTAAAAGTTCTCCGATAAATTGAAAACTAATACCAAATAAAATTTGAGTGGTGCCTATATTATTATTTTATTTATTTGGTATTTGATTTTGATTTTAATAGTAATATACTTTGCGCGTGCTATTTTCTATTTCGCACTTTCCCTACAACAATAGAACTTCACGGCAGGCAATTTTAAAATTTTGGAAATCGTATCCCGAACCGCCCACTGCGGAAGTGTTAACAGAAATTGTCGGAGGAATCTCGGCCTTGATTTTGAAAATAATTTCGATATAAAAAGCGAACGAAACTGTTTATATTTTTTGTTCGAAAGCTGGCAATAAATATAAAATTCCAAGAGTTAAAGAAAGCATTTGTTTTTCAGCATTTGTTGATTAATTGTAATTAATATATAGCTATGTTTATTATACAATGTTTGTATATGAAATAATGGTAAAAGTTCTCTGATAAATTTAGAACAAATACCAAATAAAATTTTAATGGCGCTTATATTATTATTTTATTTATTTGGTACTTGATCTCAATTGCAATAATAACATACTTTCCCTTCAACAATAAGAACTTCACGGCAGGCAATTTAAAAATTTTGGAAATCGTACCTGAAAGCGCCCACTGGCGGAAGTGTTAACAGAAATTGTCGGAGTATTGACGGAAAGGATTAATAAGCTTAATTTTTGTGGACAGACCAGCTTATGATACAAGTAATCCGCGGCTTTTAAAAGCTCAATATTTTATACAAGGCACGTACGTAAAGTCTCCGAAGGTATGAAGCGCAAAACCAATAAATCCAACACCGGCGCGCCAACATTGTTGTGTCCTCTGTTCTGATTAACGACGCGACGCATTCACTTTAACGGAGTGTGCGCGCGCGCGCGCGCGCGTTATGAAGGGAATTCGGAATTTTAATTGTCGGTTGTCAAAGGATCGACATATCTTGACTGCAGCACTGCTTGGTCGCGAGTGACCTTTCGCCGGCCGATTATCGATATCGACGTTTTCAATGACGCACCCTTCATAAATTTCGATGCATTAAATACTCGGTGAAATGGAATCCGCTTCATTGGATGCGCTTAAATTATCTCGTGCAAAGAAAATCGCAAAAAGGATGTAAAATTTGATCATTTTTCCTTTGCGCGCAAAAGTTTATCATATGCTTCATTAGGTGCATTTGGAAAGTTTTTTAGAAAGCTTATCATACACGCACATTTAAATTTTTTCACACAGACAATTATATTCAGTGTGTTATATGTATTTTAATATTTTCATGCGTTTCAAGAATTCTCAATATTTTATTCATAATTGTCTGTGTAAATATAACGATGAATGGTTTAATAAGTTTTTAATAAGCTTTCAATAAAAATTTACACAAAGAAAACAAATTTTTCAACTTCCCTGCCTTAATTTGATTTGTCATTGTTCAACGCTTTCAAATTTTTGTTTATTTTACAATGTTTGAGATTTTTTTATCGCGTCACATTTGAAAATGAACGAACAACTTAATTATCGATAATTATAAATACAACTGTAACAATTCTAGACGTTGGAATAACGAAGTAGAACATTTTGAAGGTAGCTGTGAGCACAACCAGTTTTTGCTATCTTCAAAAAACGTCAATGAGCGTTTCTATATAATATTCATTACGGTAATGAATTCATTTTCAATTCCATTTTGCTAAATTTCATTTCAATTTTTCACTCAGGCACATATTTTAATATTTTTTACCTTTCAAGAATCCCAATAATTTATCCATAATTGTCTGTGACTTAGGCTGATAGTTATTACAAATGTAACGATAAATAGTTTAAGAAGCATTTAATGAGCTTCCAATAAAAATACCGTGTGAAATAAATTCCATACTCTTTTTGTGTTTAACGCTTTCAAATTGTCGGTCGTTTTACAATGTTTAAGCTTCGTTTGACGCGCCTCATTGAAAAATAAACGAGCAATTCAATTACCGACAATTACAAATAAACAATACCAGACGTGAAAATAACGAGATTGAACACTTTGAAGTTTTGCTTTGCTTTGGCTTTTGCTATCTTGAAACAAGGTCAACGAGCGTTTCTATATAATATTCATTACCGTAATGAATGACATCTCGATGACGTCATGACTCGATTTCTGAAAATTTACATCGTCAAACCGAACGATTCGTGCACCGATTAATGACAATAAGCGCCCACCCGAAGATTACTGATTTTTGAGAAGTGTCTGCTGTGGCAATTAAATGTTATAAACAAATTCCGTGGAAGATTGGGATGCGAAGTCCAGCCTACTGTCCGTCGACTGGAAAGGAGGCGCTTTTCTCCTTTGAGGAACTGATCGATACCAACGAAGCGCGATGGAAGCGCGTGTCTGCGGAGAAAGCAGCGCCAGTTTTGAAAAAACTCAAAATGATTATTTCCACTATCTGATAAAGTAACCCAGACTTTCGAGTACTATTTGATGTTGTAAATTTCGAAACGAAAATGAGAAATCATCGACAGGCATTCTTATGCGGAAAATTTACTCTCTTTGCCGCAAACTGATATTTTGTTACCAAAAACACAGACATATTCATTTTTTTAACAATAAAATACGTAATTGAAAGTGCCACGCTTGTGTTAGAATCAGTAAAAATTTTCGTCTTATTTTTCTAGTAGTAGGCGAATATAATGATTTAATAAATGAAATTATCCTGATTTATTTTCGAAATAAGTTAGGTTAGTTTCATTTATTGCTTCCTATTAGTTGTCTGATAGATTGGACAAACTGTTAGATGATCATTGTTAGTCTCAAAGTGTATAATATTTTTAATATGTTGTACAATATCAACTATCTTATTCCCAAATAAATGGGAATTGGGGGAAATTGACATTTTGTCACCAAAAACTCAGACGTATTCATTTTTTCAACAATAAAATACCTAATTGAAAGTGCCACGCTTGTGTTAGAATCAGTAAAAATTTTCGTCTAATTTTTCTAGTAGTAGGCGAATATAATGAATTAATAAATGAAATTATCCTGATTTATTTTCGAAATACGTTAGGTTAGTTTCATTTATTGCTTCCTATTAGTTGTGGGATAGATTGGACAGACTGTTAGATGATCACTATCAACTATCAACTATCTTAATTATCAACTATCTTGTTCCCAAATAAATGCTACACCCTGTACAATAACGAAAGTAAAATATAATATCTCGAAGTATCTCAGTAAACAATAAAACCATTTCGTATATTATAATTTGAAATTACTGACCGAGTAAAAATATATTGACGCACTCACCCATTTGAAATAACAGCAAAAACACCGATAAATTCGACTTCATTTATTACGAGCGAGTTAATTGTCGTGACAAATACGTGAATGAAAGTGACATTGCGCTGGAAAGAAGCAATCCAATTTGAAAGTGTACCAAGCCCGGAAAAATGACCAGTTTTAAATTTGATCCAACCATATCTCTTGTTTTGCTCTTCGTAAAAAAGTTGAAATAAAATACATGCGTACACATTTTTTATTATTATCTAAATCTTTTTTTCTGCATTAATTGTTGTATTAAATTGACTAGGAATAGGGATGGGCAAGTATGAATAATATATGGTCATGATTACTAATAATCGTGGAGAAAAATTCGTGATTATTTGTAATTGTGGAGAAAAATCCGTGATTATTTATAATCGCGGAGAAGAATTAGTGATTATTTGTAATCGTGGAGAAAAATCGAACGATTCAAAGTTGAATATTTCAATTTCGAATGATTCAAAGTTGAATACTTCAATTCGAATAATTCAAAGCTGAATACTTCGAATTCTGAAAACTTCCAATTGAATACTTTACTGATTCGAATTCGAAGTATTCAACTTTGAATCATTCGAAATTGAAGTATTCAACTTTGAATCATTGGAATTCGAAATATTCAACTTTGAATCGTTCGATTTTTCTCCACAATTACAAATAATCAGTAATTTTTCTCCACGATTATTATTAATCATGACCTTATATTATTCATGCTTGCCCATCCCTAACTAGGAATAACTGTAACCTTGATTGTAAAGTATCACTGTGTCGCGTTATCAAATATCGTATTTTGAAGTAAAACCATTATTCACTTTGGCCCAATTATTCAGAAGCGCGTCCGGTAAACAATACATGTATTAATCGCATTGCTGCTGCGGGTATGTGTTTATTTATCGGCTCGAAATTCGATTGGTAAAGAACCGCGAGCGCGCCAAATATTTTTTGTTTGTTTGTTTACTTCTCGGCCGCTGTGCATACAATAGCCGCGGCGTTTTTTTAGCGACCACAATATCCACCAACATCCAATATCCACAGTCCACTGCACAGTACTTTCGATTGTCTAGTTTTGCCTTAGATTTCCCGATCGAATAGATAATTCTAGATTAATAATAAAATTAAAATAATTAAATTCCAGTGATGCCTGTATTATTATTTTATTTGTTTGGTATTTGATCTCGATTGCAATAATAATATATTTTGCGCGTGCTATTTTCTATTTTCCACTTTCCCTTCAACAATAAGAACTTCACGGCAGGCAATCTAAAAATTTTGTTTGATAATACTAGATTAATAATAAAATTAAAACAATTAAATTCGAGTGATGCCTGTATTATTATTTTATTTATTGGTATTTGATCTGGATTGCAATAATAATATATTTTGCGCGTGCTATTTTCTATTTTCCACTTTCCCTTCAACAATAAGAACTTCACGGCAGGCAATCTAAAAATTTTGTTTGATAATACTAGATTAATAATAAAATTAAAATACGAAATTTATCTGTGCAGTGGTACGTTTGCGTTAGAATCAGCATGAATTTTGGTCCACTATTTATTTTGCGAAATAAATCTGTTTTATCTGATTTGTTACCACGTATGAGTTGCGTTATTATTTGCACAAACTGCTAAATAATCATTGGCAGTTCGTACGAGTTTAATGTTCATTAAATTGTTATACACTAATGGCGCCATTGATCGCAAGGTTAACGCATTATCCTATATTATAATAAGAATAAAAAAATATAGAAATATGATCGCAATTATACAGGTTTCGTTTGTGTATGAGGCGAAGCTTCCTTTAAACTTTTAATACTTCGTTCGTTCAGCGGAAACCTTTCATAACCTTGAGTGAAAGTTCGTTGAACTCATAATAAGAAGGGTTGCAAGCAGTACAAATATAGGTGTTTAAAAAACTAAGTTGTTGACCTTCTTTTGATTCTTCTTCGACCAAAGTTATTTTTGTTACAATCAAAAAATGCCCTTTTTGAAACTATATAAATAGAACAAACGAAATTAGAATATTTCGTTTCATTTCGGCGATATTCAGGCGTTATTAAAATGGAAACACCATGTATATTTTTTCACCATTTGAAGAACAAGCATCTGATTTTCGTACCTTTTTCATACATATAATTAAACTGCACAAGCTTATAAACTTAACGCTTTGTAGACTTTTACTATCTTTTGTAGGATTCACTTTGCCCGGCGGTTGTGTGCACTGTTTTTTCTGCACGCAATCTGTCAGTCCAAATAACCCTGATGATATTCTGCATAATTCATCAGGCATAGTTCTCAATAGGCGGGCATATATTGACGTTTGCGTGGAAATATCAAAGCCGCGTCTCGAGCGATGAACATATTGTTGATTTCATGACAATTTATGCGAGCATGCCTCGCCCGAACCACATTCCAATCAGGGATTATTCAGCTGTATCTGACAAACACCTCATCAAAGTGTATTCGTACAAATAATTACATTGGCCGGCATTATTAAATCATTAATTTTAGCCGGTATTCGCTGGGCAGAGACAACTTATTGGTTTCGGCGCGTCAGCTTATCCTGTTCTGAAATTCTGTTTGTTTGTTGTAATCCCTCGCACGCGAAGCGAAGCCCCGCCAATTGCTGGACAAGTTGCAGTGCCCAGTAGAAATGACAAGCGAACCTAAATTGCAGCTAGTGCTAATCGAGCATGCTAAATGCAATCATGCACACGGTCAACCAGTTGCCTTTTCATCGGAACTGTCGTAACCCTTTTTTTCACACACGTGTGCGATAGCCAGTATATAAGTAGTTATGTTCCATTGTTACAACTAACAGAATTTTATATTATTGAAAATACACGAAAGTCAGATCGAACGATTCTTTGAAATGTTTGTTTGTTAGTTGTAATTTGGCGCATTCTTGCAGTCAATAAGGTTTATCTTTGTAATATTCAAATTTGTCCTATGTTTGTTCTAAATTATTCCAAAGTAATGGGTCAAGAAAATTAAAAACGTATTGAACCAGCGACTTGGAACTATGGAACAGTTTGATTGAAATATAGAACAACCTGGAACAACGTGGAACAACCTCGAACAACTTTTATATTCACCGGAAGAATCATACAAAGGCTATTTCACTCATGAGCGGGTACAATTTTAAAGTACCCTTCCTATCTTTGTTCTGGTCAAAATAAAGGTTGTTCCAGGTTGTTCTATGTCTCAATCAAATTGTTCCATTTTTACAAGTCGCTGGCAAAAGTAAAGTGTCCATTGTACTAAATTGTACTAAATATACCTTGTACTACTTTGTACTAGGTTGTATTAAATTTTACTGAGTTGTGTTGTATTAAAACTCTTGTATAACAATTACTTGTATTAGGTTGTACTTCGCTGTACTAAACTGTACTACACTTTGCTAAATCATTCTAGTTCATTCTAACTTGAATTATTTTATACTAGGTTGCATTAACCTTGTACTACTCTGTACTAGGTTGTATTAGGTTGTAATAACCTTCTACTACATTTTACTAACTTTGTACTACAATTGTACACTAGATTGTACGCATCTTGTACTGATTATACTAACCTCGTATTGCTCTGTACTAAGTTGTATTAAATTTTTCTGAGTTGTGTTGTATTACAACTCTTGTATAACAACTGTCTGTTGTATAACAAGTAGGTTGTATTAAGTTATACTAACCCTGTACTACATTTTACTAACTTAGTACTACAATTGTATACTGGATTGTACGCATCTTGTACTGATTATACTAACCTCGTACTGCGCTGTACTAAGTTGTACTAAATTTTGCTGAGTTACGCTAGGTTATTCTAACCTTGTACTACTTTGTACTAGGTTGTACTGACCTTGCACTACTCTATACTCGGTTGTATTAGGTTGTAATAACCTTCTACTACATTGTACTAACTTTGTACAATTGTACACTAGATTGTACGCATCTTGTACTGATTATACTAAACACGTACTACGTTGTACTAAGTTCTACTAGATTTAGCTAAGTTATGCTAGGTTATTGTAACTTTTGTACTACTTTGTACTGGGTTGTATTAGGTTGTACTAATCTTGTACCACTTTGTACTAGGTTGTATTAGGTTGTACTAACCTTGTACTACATTTTACGAAGTTGTACTGAGTATACTTGCATTGTTCATTGCAACCCAGGAAGTTTTGTGGTTCAAATTATCTTGTTCACCAAGACAGTTCAAATACAACTCGGGTAAATGGAATTCATTTCCATTGACACCTTGTTAATATCATCGCAGCAGCAGTCATGCAATCATCGTCGCTGTGCGCGCACACGCTAATGAGATTAACGCAGAGTACAGAGATTTCGACTGTTAATCCGTGTCATCGCGATGCCGCCACGGAAACGATCAACATTTCGGATGCGGTTGTGTACTGAAAATGCGCTTTTCTCTACGCATACACCGCGAGGAGGATCAATGATGCGCGGCCGAGTGGACGCGGCGGTGGCGGCGGCGGCGGCACGCGCGTATCTGTTTGCAACAGAGCTATGCAACCGGGGATTCGGCATAAGCGTTAGTCACTGATGCGGCTGCAAACGACTTGTAGTTAAATATTTGAAGTTTCATCGATGCCTGCGTTCCCCAAAACCAGTGTTGACGGTGCTCCAGTTTGCATGGTACATACGCCATGAAAAAATATTGGAGAGCAAAAAAAATGTCAAGTTGTTCAGCCCTTTGTAAGGGATAATTTGTTGAGCTGAACTTTTTGAGAGAGAAAGTGAGCAGACTTGGACAATTGCTAGCAAAAAAGAGCGATACAGAGTGCAAACTAATTTATAACTTGAAAAAGGAGATATTATTAATCCTTTGACTGCTAAGTAGTCTATCTCAATAACTATCGCTGGGGACAGAATACTTTTTCACGCAATATGAATCTGTTCGACGGTGTATTAAATTATAGTATGGTACAGAATTCAATTACTTTTACTTTATCCACTTCAAAATTAAAATTTGTTCGTTTTTTTATTTTCAATATATATTATTTATTCATCAATGGAAAAGTTTTAAAATACCATAACTTGATAAGAATAATGTATGTATTTGCATACTGAACATTGAAAAAGGGAATATATAATAAGTAAAACAAGTACTCTATACATAAACAAAAACGATCGAAGCCTTCGCCGAGCGCGCAAAAGGGTTAATAACTATAATTTAGTAAATATAAATTGAACAGAAATTATTATGTACTTTTCAACGTCTACTTCGAATCAAATGGACGTGACTCCACAAATATTGTCATACAATTTCGCATATAGATCTTTTTTCGATTTTTATTTGCGCGAGACACCTTTAACCGTTGCTTTAATCGTTGTCGCCAGTTTCCGGTGGCGGCGGTGGTCGTCCTAATAGATTCACATGCAACCGTATCGCACCGGCCTAAGTAGAACAGCACGGCGTACTTGATGCTTGTAGCAGATAAACCGACAGCATATTGACGTCGATTGGTAGCATCAATCACGCCATGTGTTCAGCACACGTGTATCAATCACTATGCAACGCTATCGGCGCTCGTGATAGCCTCTCGCAATCCACCCACTCTGCATACTATGCCGACAGACCTTCTTTTCCCCCGATAAAATCTGTATCAATCAGAGATAAGAAAAGCTCCGCAGATTTCATTTCGTTGTGCGAAAATAGAGGTTAGAACGTACCGAACAACATCTTTGCATTTGGAATGATTTGATTCAAATCGTATATATTTTGTAGATTTTGGTTTGTATATTTGTGCGTTTGAATTTGATTAAATATTTTTTAGGTTAATAATGTTTTGAGCGAAATTATATTATATGTTCTAAAATTATAAGTGTACATACGTACAATGTATGTGATAACGTAAAAGTAAAAAAGAACTAATTTATTTATCATTAATTAGATCGACAAATAATATTTGATGGTCATTGTACAGTAATATAGCAATATTTATTTATTTGCATTTTTCTAAGTGTATTGGATCCAACATCGGTAAATACAACAATATATATTGGGGCATCCAATATTTTTAGAATAATATTTGGTAGAAAAGAAGTTTCTCTTAAGGAAATTTATTTCTTCTTAGATATATTTTTACTGGAGAAATATATTTGTATTTAGAGAGAGAAGAATTTTCTTCTATAAAGAACTTTTTTCGAAAAACACCACACTTTAGACGTGACAAGCTTTTTATTGTTATTGTTAATGGCTAATGTGAGTTAACTCGAGGTATCTCTGAATGAAAACTTGGATTTCTTGCATGTTAATTATATCTGAATTATAACTTGTCTTTCGCTTACCAATGGTCCAATAGTAAAGTTGGTCCAAAATAGAAATTTTGGACCAACTTTAAATGAAGAAATGCAAGAAACCATTCAAATAAAGAAAACGATCAATAAAAATATACCTGAAATTTATAAAGAATAAATAGTTCTCTTAAATCTTCTCAAATAATTTCTTTTTATTTATTATTTATATTTTGACACTGTACAACATTGATTTAATAACAGATTCAAACAAAATGAATTTAACTATTGGGGAATAATTTCTCTGAAAATATATGTGGAGCATACAAAAAATAACTAATTACCAGTGAAATTTTCGAAAGCATTTGCATTTACATGTCATATGCAGAGAAGTGTACTTCGCTAGTCTCGTTGATAGGGGAATAAGCGTGAAGCATAACGTGACACTTTATTCGATGATGCTATCAGCCAGCTGAGTCTAGCAGAATGAAAAATACTCCTGCGTGTATAAACACGAGTCGGGTACTGTAAAGAGAAAATCATCGCAATAAATCCTGAGCGCGATGCAGGAATAAGAAATTGTCTTTGTCTGTTTCTATTGCCCCTCGTACGATTTTGAGTGTCACATTTGGAGCGAAAACGAATTGAGTACTTGGAACAAGTGAATAGATTAAATGGAAAATGATACGTTCGATTTATTATTGAAATTTTCGAGATAAAGTGTCAATTTCAATTGGTGACATCCTTTCAGTTTAATATTTTTATACTTGCAAATCTCGCAAATACTTATTCTCTACTATAAATATAATAGCAGTGTACATTTTATTTGAAAATGTTATTTATCTAAAGTGTAAGTGCGATATTAATTGACATTCTTGCACTTACAGATTTCTACAAGTACAAGATTTATCTTTAGATTTGAATGTTCAACATTTCGCATTTAAATAGCAACAAATGTTATAACAATTTTCGCACAAGCAGAAAATCCATCGACTTGTACTTAAAAGGATTGTCATTACTAATTTTCCCTATAATTATAATAATAGCGTCAAATTTATTTAAAGATATCATATCTCTAAAATCGAAGTCTCATTTGAATTAACACACTTGTACTTGCAACTTCTCATAAGAATTGAATTCTTATTAAAAAGATATTATATTATACAATATTTTGATGTAAATCTTCAGTTATGAGCTTGTTCGACAGCGTATGGAACGCTCATAATGTGAATCGAGCTTTATCAGTACACAATGTGCGGAAAGTTGTCCGCACAAGTTCCGATTACGAGTGTCGTCACTTTTGCTCTTTTTCGCCGACAATTTGCGGCTTCGAAGCTAGCCATGCATGCGGCGAGGGGATTTAATTAAAGCATTAATTGGAAAATGGTGAACCTTAACCAAGCCCCTTTTTTAACGGTCTTCGTAGAGCTGTCTGGTCTGCCGAGTTGTCCCCTCAAGTATGCGAGATTCCTTCGGTAAAACTCGAACCAACTTGCCACAAAGTTACTAAATAGTTGCACACTTCAGGTTGCAAGCTGACAGTGATTACATGACAAAATTGCTCAGGCTGATTGGCTTCCAAATTCAGAAATTGGGTTTTATTTAATGGGTTTGTTTTCATAATCACAGATATCTGCCCGTTTGGTATCGGTAATATTAACTATGCCTTGTATTAGGCTGTACTAAATTCTAATAGGTTAATAACATTGTATTGAGCTATACTGATCTTGCACTGCATTGTATTAAGATCTACTTCGTTCTACAAATCTTGTATCACGTTGTACTAACTTTGTGCTGTGTTGTATCAGGTTGTCCTAACTTTGTACTGCGTTGTACTGCTTTGTACTAAGTTATATTAACCCTATACTATGTTGTATAACGCTGTATTAAGTTCTATTAGGTTCTACTAAATTTGTTACGTTGTACTAACTTTGTACTGTGTTGTGCTAGGTTGTTCTAACCTTGTACTGCGTTGCACTGCATTCTATTAAGTTATACTAATTTTGTACTATGTTGTATTAGGTTGCACTTAGTTTTACTTGGTTCTATAAATCTTGTATCACGTTGTACTAACTTTGTATTGTGCTGTATTAGGTTGTTCTAACCTTGTACTAACTTTGTACTGTTTTGTACTAGGTTGTTCTAACCTTGTATTGCGTTGTACTGCTTTGTAGCAACTTATACTAACCTTGTCCTATTCTGTATTAAGTTGTATTAAGTTCTAATAGATTCTATTAATCTGGTATTATATTGTACTGACTTTGTATTGTATTGTATTAGGTTGTTCTAACCTTATACTGCGTTGCACTGCATTCTATTAAGTTATACTAATTTTTTACTATGTTGTATTATTTTACATTAAGTTTTACTAGATTCTACTAAATTTGTATTATGTTGTACTAACTTTGTACTGTGTTGTGCCAGGTTGTTCTAACCTTGTATTGCGTTGTACTGCATTGTACTAAGTTATACTAACCCTGTACTAAATTGTACTAACAAAATTGTGAAATTTTTCCCATCTTTTCATTGTATTTGATATACGAAACTTTAACAGTTTTCATCTGACGTTATTATTTATTCGTACACGATAAGACTCAAACTTTATACACAACTTCGCATTAACTTCTCTTATACACACTTAACAATTTTCATACAATGGAACTATTTATACTTTAAAGAAAAGTTATGATATATTTCTCTGTTTGCAACGCATTTGTCATATGAAACCCTTTAAGCAACGGAAACTGCAACGTGATATCATGCAGGCCACTTCATTCCTGACGCTTTTCCCGCTCATTGTCAGTTGCAGTTGCACGTCCGAGCTGGACAGAACCGGCACATGTTGGTGTCACTAGCATGCGTTGATTTTCACGCGCGTTTGTCAAAATGACAATGAGTCGTACAGGCGGTAAAATGGCGCCGAGTGATTTATAGAAATCGTAACGAAATTTGGTATGTATGCCCGCGAGTCCGAGTGCCGCCATAAATACCGGTGAAATGCTCGCAGTGGTTCTGATGAGATTTATATAAAAATCAAGCTCACTCCTTGAATGTTTATTTAATTCCATTGGAAAATACCTCTGTGCTCGAATGCATTTTCTGTTGTTAATTGACACTGTTATGAAGAATATGTAAAATACTCATTGGCGATATTTAACAGTACAATTTTCGACAATTAACCTACGCACATACTATAAGGGAAATATAAATTTTAGCATCCGTCTTTAAGCTATGCGATTTTATTAGAATGCACTAAAAAAGTAAAAAGTAATTTGTTTGAGAATAGAAAATCGTGGAACGCTAATTGTATAGATTAGGTTTCACTTATGGACGTTTCACGTTCTTACATATGACCAAGAATATTGCAATACTTAAACAAATTATTTTTTCCTATTTAGAGCATTTCGATAAAGCCGTTCAACTTAAACACTTTCTAATTTACTTTTTATTTTGGCGATTACTTTAGTCTCGCTTGGTTGAGACAATTACGAAAAAGGAAATAGCGAGATGGACTGGAGGATATGAGGAGGAACGGTCCATGATAGAAGTGTGACGGGGCAGCAGAGTGGAAAACAGAGATTTGATGTGATGGAGTGGTAGCGCGGCTCACTGGGCGACCAGACAAATTATGATCTTCGAGAAGCCTCGGGCAATGAATAGAGATAAAGGAAACATGCCCCAAGGATCTCTGTCTCCCCCTGATGTCAAGCGCCCGGACTTCTCGTGTGTGAAAGAACATACAGAATGTCGAAGAATTAATCAAGCAATAAAAATATGTGTGAGATTATCAAGGAAATCAAATGAGAATAGTTGCTAGAAATAGGAATTCATAAATTTAGGGGTAATTATTTAGAAAGACGACTCATCATCGACTTCAATGATTTTTATTTCTGTTATAGAATGACCAACTTAAATAAAATGAGAACAGTACGTTGCTGAAAATAGGAATGCATAAATTTGGGGGTAATTATTTAAAAAGACGGCTTATCATCGATTTCAATGATTTTTATGTGCGTTATACAATAATTTAAGATGATCATTTTCATGAAAATCGACAAAAATCGTAATGTAAATATATCTGTGGTCCTCTGACAGCATTCCAAATATTTGTGGAGGTCACACATAAATATAACACAGACTTAAAACCCTGCGGCAAATATATAAAATTTCTTCCAATTTCATAGTTGGAATTTTGAAATATTATCATAAAATCATTTATTGTAATATATTGAATTGTTGACAGCGTAAAGACTGAGCTATACTGGGTTGATTAAGCCTGTGCTATATTTGTATTAAGTTTCTATACATATTTGGAATATCGTCGCAAAGATACAGCTATGTTTACGTTACGATTTAGGTTATGATTACATACTTCGATCATATAAGATCCATTTTTGACACTAGGTTTACAGATATCTTTGTATACCCATCTTTACGGACACCACCGTCAAATTGGTGGGTAAAGGAAACCGCGTATTTTCTTTAACAAAAAATTTAAATGAATTTATCAACAATTAGAATCTTAACCGGGGAAAATAAATTGGGGTGGATATTTGTCTCATTATATCAGTAATTTTCAGCATAAATTGGAAAAAAATTAATAGTGATTGTTTTTGTAATTTTGTTCATGATGTCCGAAATCCGTCAAAATGATGGGTGCCCTAAACCCGGTATAATTTCATTCATCATTTAGATAGTGTGTTTTGCTTAATTGCTTGCAAGCGAAAATACTAAACCTTGTAAAACATTTCGAACATTAACGAAGTAAATTAATTCCCGCGGATGTCAAAAATAAAAAACACTACACAAAGACAGCGAACATTTATAAGATACAAAGCAAAAGAAAAATAATAACAATGCGATATTAATAAAGAAGTCGTATTTTGTTAGTACCAAAATATCGAACGATGCGACATCGGAGTTGTGCAGGCATTAAAGATGTGCGACGCGTGGCGTCGTGGGCGTCGACGATTTCAAGTTTCAGTATTGGTAAAATTAGCATGGAGTGGATGTGAATAAAAGTTTTGTTGTGTGCTGCCTTTTGCATCGGCGGGCGCGGGCGCGCGCGCTGGCATCGGCGATCGCCCGAGGGGGAGATTGCAAACAAACATTGTCCACACAGACACAGGGCAGCTGACACAAAACATTCGCAGGGAGGAATTTTCGGCTGGAAGAAGGCGGCGGCGGCGGTGGACGCGGTGGACGCGCTTGCCGATCGACGCATGCGTCGCGTTCGGCGTCAAACAATGCATGCAATTATCACGGATTCTCTTCGCCTGGCTGAACCGTCTGCTCTGACGCCTCTTGACAATGCTCGGCAAATGTACCGTCTCATTTGCCAATATTGTCCCACTTTTGTTCGCGCACTCCTGCGCGCCCGCCAACCGGATGCTTGCTTGCTTGCTTGCTTGCTCGGCGTGCGTGAGTGTGAGCACCGATCGATTTGAACTTTTGTACCGAGATCGGCGCGACAACAATAGCTCGGCTTGGAGTGTACGCGCTCTCTCGGCTCTGCCAGCGTCAGTATTGATTTAAGCAGACCTTTTCAACTGCTCGGCACCTATCCCACCAAAGAAGCTCTTTTTTGGGGGGGTTTAAGGAGAGATCACTACTTGCATGGCAAAGTCACTCGACTGCGATTTATTGCTTCGATGCTTGACTGTACTTGTGGTCTTCTTTGGCGAGAGTTGTGAATCAAAGCAGATTTTTCGAGGAGATCGCAACTTATGTTTGAAAATGATTTGTTTATGATTCAATGAAGTTTTTTGGTTGTATTTTTTCCTAATGAAGAAGTGAAGGAAATTGTTGGGAAAGATCGCAACTTGCATAAGGGCGGTTTTTTTATGTACAGTTTTCGAGTAATCAATGTCGAAAAATCCATTATTATGCATGGGCTCTTCTCGCAACGAGAGCAGAAATTGTCGTTTACGGCTTAAAAGTATGTGATACAATAATGACACACGAATAAAAAACTTATACTAACCTTCTCCTATTTTGTATTAAATTGTATTAAGTTCTAATAGATTCTATTAATCTGGTATTACATTGTACTGACTTTGTATTGTGTTGTATTAGGTTGTTCTAACCTTATACTGCGTTGCACTGCATTCTATTAAGTTATACTAATTTTGTACTATGTTGTATTACTTTGCATTAAGTTTTACTAGATTCTACTAAATTTGTATTATGTTGTACTAACTTTGTACTGCGTTGTGCCAGGTTGTTCTAACCTTGTATTGCGTTGTACTGCATTGTACTAAGTACTAACGTTTAAGGAGAGATCACTACTTGCATGGCAAAGTCACTCGACTGCGATTTATTGCTTCGATGCTTCACTGTACTTGTGGTCTTCTTTGGCGAGAGTTGTCAATCAAAGCAGATTTTTCGAGGAGATCGCAACTAATGTTTGAAAATGATTTATTTATGATTCAATGAAGTTTTGTGGTTGTATTTTTTCCTAATGGAGAACTGAAGGAAATTGTTGGGAAAGATTGCAACTTGCACAAGGGCAGTTTTTTATGTACAGTTTTCGAGTAATCAATGTCGAGAAATCCATTCTTATGCATGGGCTCTTATGGCAACGAGAGCAGAAATTGTCGTTTACGGCTTAAAAGTATGTGATACAATAATGACACACGAATAAAAAACTTATACTAACCTTCTCCTATTTTGTATTAAGTTGTATTAAGTTCTAATAGATTCTATTAATCTGGTATTACATTGTACTGACTTTGTATTGTGTTGTATTAGGTTGTTCTAACCTTATACTGCGTTGCACTGCATTCTATTAAGTTATACTAATTTTGTACTATGTTGTATTACTTTGCATTAAGTTTTACTAGATTCTACTAAATTTGTATTATGTTGTACTAACTTTGTACTGCGTTGTGCCAGGTTGTTCTAACCTTGTATTGCGTTGTACTGCATTATACTAAGTACTAAGGTTTAAGGAGAGATCACTACTTGCATGGCAAAGTCACTCGACTGCGATTTATTGCTTCGATGCTTGACTGTACTTGTGGCTTTCTTTGGCGAGAGTTGTCAATCCAAGCAGATTTTTCGACGAGTTCGCAACTTATGTTTGAAAATGATTTATTTATGATTTAATGAAGTTTTGTGGTTGTATTTTTTCCTAATGAAAAACTGAAAGAAATTGTTGGGAAAGATCGCAACTTGCATAAGGGCAGTTTTTTATGTACAGTTTTCGAGTAATCAATGTCGAGAAATCCATTCTTATGCATGGGCTCTTCTCGCAACGAGAGCAGAAATTGTCGATTACGGCTTAAAAGTATGTGATACAATAATGACACACGAATAAAAAACTTATACTAACCTTGTCCTATTTTGCATTAAGTTGTATTAAGTTCTAATAGATTCTATTAATCTGATATTACATTGTACTGACTTTGTATTGTGTTGTATTAGGTTGTTCTAACCTTATACTGCGTTGCACTGCATTCTATTAAGTTATACTAATTTTGTACTATGTTGTATTACTTTGCATTAAGTTTTACTAGATTCTACTAAATTTGTATTATGTTGTACTAACTTTGTACTGCGTTGTGCCAGGTTGTTCTAACCTTGTATTACGTGGTACTGCATTGTACTAAGTACTAAGGTTTAAGGAGAGATCACTACTTGCATGGCAAAGTCACTCGACTGCGATTTATTGCTTCGATGCTTCACTGTACTTGTGGCTTTCTTTGGCGAGAGTTGTCAATCCAAGCAGATTTTTCGACGAGTTCGCAACTTATGTTTGAAAATGATTTATTTATGATTTAATGAAGTTTTGTGGTTGTATTTTTTCCTAATGAAAAACTGAAAGAAATTGTTGGGAAAGATCGCAACTTGCATAAGGGCAGTTTTTTATGTACAGTTTTCGAGTAATCAATGTCGAGAAATCCATTCTTATGCATGGGCTCTTCTCGCAACGAGAGCAGAAATTGTCGATTACGGCTTAAAAGTATGTGATACAATAATGACACACGAATAAAAAACTTATACTAACCTTGTCCTATTTTGCATTAAGTTGTATTAAGTTCTAATAGATTCTATTAATCTGATATTACATTGTACTGACTTTGTATTGTGTTGTATTAGGTTGTTCTAACCTTATACTGCGTTGCACTGCATTCTATTAAGTTATACTAATTTTGTACTATGTTGTATTACTTTGCATTAAGTTTTACTAGATTCTACTAAATTTGTATTATGTTGTACTAACTTTGTACTGCGTTGTGCCAGGTTGTTCTAACCTTGTATTACGTGGTACTGCATTGTACTAAGTACTAAGGTTTAAGGAGAGATCACTACTTGCATGGCAAAGTCACTCGACTGCGATTTATTGCTTCGATGCTTCACTGTACTTGTGGTCTTCTTTGGCGAGAGTTGTCAATCAAAGCAGATTTTTCGAGGAGATCGTAACTTATGTTTGAAAATGATTTGTTTATGATTCAATGAAGTTTTGTGGTTGTATTTTTTCCTAATGAAGAAGTGAAGGAAATTGTTGGGAAAGATCGCAACTTGCATAAGGGCGGTTTTTTTATGTACAATTTGTCTGTACAGTTTTCGAGTAATCAATGTCGAAAAATCCATTCTTGTGCATGGGCTCTTCTCGCAACGAGAGCAGAAATTGTCGTTTACGGCTTAAAAGTATGTGATACAATAATGACACACGAATAAAAAACATTTCATGTGGTAAATGGGACATTTACGAATAATCAGGCAAAGTTTCAAAAACTTCGTCTGTCCGGTTCGAGAGTGTTTGATCAGAGAGTGAAAAGGAAATATTTTCATTTGTAGAAATAACGTGGTAAATAGTATAGAAATAAAAGTGACTTATAAAAGCAGGTGTGACATAGCATAGACTTAATTGCAAATTTAATTTTACTACTCAAAAATTGGTTTTATTGTAATTTCAAAAGACCTCAAAATTCTGTTTCAGTGCTCACATGTTGCCATGTTATCCCTGCAGACAAATCACCGCACCAACCTCATTAAATACAGAAATACACAAATAGATTTTATGTGTGTATAAAGATATAAACAAACTTGTTAATGACAGTATTCAGTTTTTTAATTGATGCTAAGCAGCAGCAGTTTACGCACTCCATCCGGGATTTCCGGCAATAATTATCGGTGCTACATACAGAATTGCTGAACACCTCCCTTGGGACATACATGAATCCTAGCATCGGTGATTCAGCCCATTGTGAACGCGTTAATCATTTATGATATCCCACGAAATGATAAGCCAGCTTCACAGACATTAAGGGGAGACATTAGACCGAGATCTCACCAATCCAGACTCAGTGCCGCTCAACAGATTACAGTAAATGGTCTTATGATAGCATTTCAAAGACGACGATTTAACTATGAAATTAGAAGAAATTCTATACATTTGCGATATCCGTGGTCTTCTGACAGCATTCCAAATATTTGTGGAGGTCACACATAGATATAACATAGACTTAAAACCCTGTGGCAAATATATAAAATTTCTTTTAATTTCATAGTTGGAATTTTGAAATGTTATCATAAAAGCATTTACTGTGGTGTATTGAGTTGTTGATAGCATAAAGATTGACTGGGTTGGTTAGGTCTCGGTTTTAAGTCTGCGTTACATCTGTAATAGGTTTCTACAGATATTTGGAATGCTTTCAGAAGACCACAGCTATGTTTGTTACGATATATGTTGATTTTTCACCTATACATATATACATATATCGATCTATGACAGCGCCTGCCAAGTTAGGCTCCTGGAGCTTAACTGGCAGCCCCACTCTGTCAATTTTGACGACGTTTCTACCTGTTTGTACCCTCGCGTGCGATGGGCAAACCCTTAAGAACAATCTGCCGAAACAAAAATTTTGAGCTAGGGCCCTGAAATTGATATCACTTCTTCGTTGACGCAAGGGCACATTCTCCATCAAATTTCAGGCCGTGAAATACACGGGAAGTATACAAAATATGGGAAAAACCGTGAAAATTAGATGAAATTCATTATTCAGGAACGATTTTTTGGTATTTTCGACACAAATCCGGCCTTTTTTTCATGGGTTCTTCGTTTATTATCCGCTCTGATACACAAACAATCGATTCATGAAAAGAAAAACCGGGTTCGGGGACCTTTGAAAAATTGGATATTTTCTATGGCCAAAAATATGGGGAAAAAAATTTTTTGGGCTGGGGCTCTGAAATTTATATCACATCTTCCTTGATGCAAGGGGAGACTCCTCACCAAATTTCAGCCCCGGAAAATGTCGGGAAGTCCAACAAATATGGCGAAAACCAGCGAAAATTCCGAAAAAATCGAACTTTAAAGGCAGTTCTTTTAGTGTTTTCGATAAAAATCCGGACTTTTGTCGACGGATTTCTTGTTTTCTATCCGTTTTCATTCATAAACAATCGATTCCTGAAGAAAAAACCCGAGTTTGGGGATCTTCGAAAAATCGTGAAAAAATCTGAAGGGGTACCCCTTAAGAAAAATTTGCCGAAAAAGCAATTTTGAGCTAGGGCTCTGGAATTTTTATGGTATCTTCCTTGATGCAAGGGGAGACTCCCCACCAAATTTCAGCCCCGGGAAAGGTCGGGAAGTCCACCAAAAAAAATAAAAACCGTTAAAAATGAGCAAAAATGGACTTTTCTGGACGGTTTTTTGACCCATTTTCGTTGCAAATCCGGATTTTTTTTCACGGATTCTTTGTTCTCTATCCACCCTGATACGAAAACAATCAAAATATCCCGGGTTCATATAGCACACCTATATGTATTGATATACTATAAGTTCCGCCTTTAAGTGTGTCTTTTTTCCTACAAATTTCCCCCACATATAAATCTATATGAAAACGGGTTGTGGGTATGTCTTTGTAAATAATTACCCCAACAAAAATGAAGCTCAAATGACAACAAATGACGCATCAACTGGAGTGCTGAGGGGAGAAAGAAGGGCAAATAGTGGCGGTAATAGACACGAGTGGTAACAGAGGGTGCGAAATCGTCGAGACGTTATCACTGCAGTCCTCGAGTAAAGGATGAAATACTTCCCCCTTCCTGTCCGCTCAGTGACTAGTTTCGTGTCTCTTGGCAGTTGGCAAGTATGAGTAGCTGCGCTTCGTACAGGCTGCCGCGTTTGCGTCGCAATCACTAAGAATTTATTTATTGCTACCTGTTGCACGCAGTGTTAAATGAGAATTGATAGTTCCGATATTTTCAGTACTTATTATGTCGAGGAAAATTCCCACTCACTATTAATTTGCGAAACAAAACAGTATTATCGCATTTATTAATAATTCTATTACAGAAATTTTAGCTGGGTGAACATTTTTAACGTTTCTAACACATGCAGATCAATATTGCTTCAATTTCACAATTTTTTAAGTAGGACTTCTTAGTCAGACTTGACGAAAAATATCTTTAGACTTTTTACGTCATAAGATACAGTAAGATTTTCGCTTTTTCGTGTAATTTTTGTACTTTATATTTAAGAATAAGTAATTTTGCAATGCTTCTTATAAGTGGTATGATTTAAGCAACGAGCACTCTTCATCGGAATGTAATTTAACATGATTTTAAAAGGATTTTGGCTGTACAGCAGAATTAATTAAATAATTTCTGTCTGTAGAAATAAACTAAATAGCCCATTTTTTATCGAATAATAGTTAAAGCAGAACGATATTTTTATGAAAGTAAGCACTGGAAAACTCGTTCAAATGGTTTCAAATATTTTATTAACAATACTGCCTATTCTTGTGAGGAGATATGCAATTTCCGAAATCAAGCAACACTGTTATTTTTTAATCAATTCACCTAGAAACGCGAGTGAAAACAAGAAATGTAATCTAAATATAACACCATTGAACACATAACAAAGCAATTTATTAAGCAAATAGTAAAAATGTAAGTTTCCTGTAAACATAAGCAAGTAAGTCTAGTTTTTACGGAAATTGGTTAGAAACAATTAAAATTATTATACTCTAAAAATATAAACGAATTTCCATTGTCGCACTACAAAATCGCCATCATTGATTTCAAGATAAATATATCACTTTGTAAATCTTATTTGTTGTCATAGTTGTTTAGAAACAATTGAAACAATTATACTCTAAGAATGTAAACAAATTTCCATCGTCACACTACAAAATCGTCATAATTGATTCCAAGACAAATATATCACTTTGTAGATTTTATTTGTTATCATAGTTGTTTAAAAACAATTGAAACTATTACAGTCTAACAATATAAAAAAATTTATCTCGTCGCACTACAAAATCGTCATCATTGATTCCAAGATAAATATATCACTTTGTAGATTTATTTGTTGTCGTAGTTGTTTAGAAACAATTGAAACTATTACAGTCCAACAATATAAAAAAATTTATCTCGTCACACTACAAAATCGTCATCATTGATTCCAAAACAAATGCATCACTTTCTAGATCTTATTTGTTGTCGTAGCTGTTTAGAAACAATTGAAGCAATTATACTCTAACAATATAAACAAATGTCCATCGTTACACTACAAAATCGACATCATTAATTCCAAGACAAATATATTATTCTGTAGATCTTAATTGTTGTCATAGTTGTTTAGAAACTATTGAATCAATTATACTCTAACAATATAAACGAATTTCCATTGTCATCATTGATTCCAAGACGAATATATCACTCTGCAAATGTTATTTGTTATCATAGTTGTTTAAAAACAATTGAAACAATTATACTCTAACAATATAAACGAATTTCCATGGCCATGCTACAAAATCGTTATAATTGATTCCAAGAAAAATGCATCACCCTGTAGATTATACACACGCACGCACACACGCATACTTGGAGATGCGTGGACATGCGAGTGGCGTCTACACATGCGGAACGCTAAGGAAAGATGGCTGAGAAGGAGCGGCGGCGTTTACGCTCCATTAATATCACTTTGGATTTAGAAAGCGGTAGTATCGCCGGACGCAAGCCAATCCGTTTTCATCCAGTAGCGTGTTGGAGAGGGCGAAGATAGCCCGGCGCGGAAGGGTACAAAAGGAAGTGCAATAAGAGGAGCGGACTTCGCGCCGATGAGAAAGGAACGCTTCTTAAAAGAGAGCGTGGTGCTTCATTTAGACGTCTGCGCGAGAGAATTGCGCTCTCTCTCTCTCTCTCGTTTCGAGCGAACGTTTTCCAGATTCGAGTTGATTGTGTGTCGGATTTATTATAGACTCTTGTTCCGATGTGTTCCCAGTGGAAGCAATTAATCTCATCTTAATCATTTTCCTAGAAATTTCTGCTATTCGAACTATTTACTTTTTTATACTACCTTTCGGTAGGTTTTGTTAGGTTTCTGTTATTGACATTTGATAAGTTCAGTCCACATGATGTTCGCATCTTTTCAAATCAGTCGCTTGATGTTTCATTTGTCATTAGTCTTCCAAAGGATGAAGTTCAAATACAGTTATATCTGTTTCCTAAAACTCATACTAATTTCTACGCGAAAGGAATTACCCTTCAACACTTTTACAGTTTGTGTTTGATGTATTTCTTGAAACAGTGAATTGAACACAAAGAATAGCACGAAGACGACCTATAAAAATAGTATAATATAAAGATGTCTTATCGTTTTATTGGTCGACTCGAATATATAAATTATGCGATTTTATTATAATGTTTTGCAGTAAAAGTAATTAAACTTATCCTATAGGTGTTCCGTCGGCTGCGCCATTTTTGCCATAAATAATCACACAAAGATCAAGAAATGACATAAAAACAATAAAATATAGAAATTTCTGCCTTATTGCTGATTGACACTAATAAATATATTATACGATTTTATTATAATGCTTTTACAGTAGAAACAATTAATCTTATCCGAGTGACGTTTCACAACTTTGCCAATATTGGTGTTCCATCCGATGCGCTATTTTTGCCACAAACAACCACACGAAGATCAAGAAATGACATAAAAACAATAAAATATAGAAATTTCTGCCTTATTGCTGATTGACACTAGTAAATATATTATACGATTTTATTATAATGTTTTTACAGTAGAAACAATTAATCTTATCCGTGTGACGCTTCCCAACTTTGCCAATATTGGTGTTCCATCCGATGCGCTATTTTTGCCACAAACAACCACACGAAGATCAAGAAATGACATAAAAACAATAAAATATAGAAATTTCTGCCTTATTGTTGATTGACACTAGTAAATATATTATACGATTTTATTATAATGTTTTTACAGTAGAAACAATTAATCTTATCCGAGTGATGATACCATAAATGACCACACAAACATAAAGAAATCACATAAAAGCAATAAGATATAGAAATTTCTACCTTCTTGTTGATTGACACTAATAAATATATTATACGATTTTATTACAATGTTTTTACAGTAGAAACAATTAATCTTATCCGTGTGACGCTTCCCAACTTTGCCAATATTGGTGTTCCGCCGTGCCCGCCATAAATAACTACAGAAGCATTATACCTTAAAGCACCCTCAGAACGTTATTATCGAAGGGTGAATTGAGAGGAGGTACGTTTTCCTCGAATTCCTTCGGTGAGAATCATTCGGATTGCGGAAGTCGGGCGTAGTGCTGCGGGTGTTCCGGGTGGAGAGCGAGAGAGGGGGAGGGAGGGAGGGAGGGAGAGGGCGCTCTCTTACGGCGAGGAACACAGTTCGCGTGCGGCGGGTGGTAGCGCGCGTCGCACTGCCGACTTCTCGACAAAATTATGATCCCGTTCGGTTTGCACCGGCGGCCGGCCGTGATTGCATAACAATGAGCAGGGTTCCGGGAATTGCTTTTACGTGTCCGGAATTACTACTAGCGCCACAATGGTCCACGAACTTGCATAACCTGCTGGCGTCGCTTCGGGGGTGGTGGCGGCGGCGGCGGCGGCGCTGGCGTCCACATCCCCGTCGGCAGGACATTATGCATCATTGGCTAATCTGGCGAACGATTCAATTGCAGCAGTCAGCATGTAGAGCATGTGGATATAATGCGCCGTCAGCCCCCAACAGATAACCGACTAGCCTCTATCGCGACTTGTCCTCCCACTTTCCCATTAATGCCGATTGTTTCTCCGACATTGTATATTTGATCGCCCTTTAATCGAAATCTCTACCAATTAGAAATAAGAAATGCTCCGCAGCTTTCGTTTGTTGTGCAGAAATAGGTGGTGGATTAATTTGATTCAAACGGTATATATGTATTTTGTAGAATTTGGTTTGTATTTTTGTGTATTTGAATTTTACTAAATATTTTGTACATCAACAATGTTTTGACAAAATGGTATTAAATGTAATAGAATTATATTGTGCGTACAATGTATGTGATATAATATACAGTGGGAAACGTGAAAGTAAACAATATTTCTTATCATTAGCTATAATTTATTTACCATTAATTAGACTGATGGTCATTACACAGTAATATTACACGTCTCTATCGCGACTTGCCCTCCCACTTTCCTATTAATGCCGATTGTTTCTCCGACATTGTATATTTGATCGCCCTTTAATCGAAATCTCTACCAATTAGAAATAAGAAAGACCCCGCAGCTTGACAGAAATAGGTGGTGGATTGATTTGATTCAAACAGTATATATTTTGTAGATTTCGGTTTGTATATTTGTGTATTTGAATTTTACTAAATATTTTGTACATTAACAATGTTTTGACAAAATGGCATTCAATGTAATAGAATTATATTGTGCGGACAATGTATGTGATATAATATACAGTGGGAAACGTGAAAGTAAAAAATATTTCTTATCATTAGCTATAATTTATTTACCATTAATTAGACTGATGGTCATTACACAGTAACATTACACGCCTCTATCGCGACTTGCCCTCCCACTTTCCCATTAATGCCGATTGTTTCTTTGACATTATATATTTGATCGCCCTTTAACCGAAATCTTTACCAATTAGAAATAAGACATGCTCCGCAGCTTGACAGAAATAGGTGGTGGATTGATTTGATTCAAACGGTATATATTTTGTAGATTTTGGTTTGTATATTTGTGTATTTGAATTTTACTATATACTTTGTAGATTAATAATGTTTTGGACAAAATGATATTAAATGTACTAAAATTATATTGTACGTACAATGTATCTAATATAATATAAAGTGGAGAACGTAAAAGTAAAAAAAAACTACAATTTATTTACCATTAATTAGATTTTCATAATATTTGTTCGCCATTATACAGTGACATTAACATTAGATTTACCAAAACCAGTCAAAATGACTAGTTTATATCTATTTTCATGAACATAAAAAAACCCAGTAAATGTAGTGTTAATAACATTTATTCATTTGCTTTTATCTAAGTGTATTGGATCTAACATCGGTACTGATCATCATGCATTAAAATTATAGAAGAATTATAGAAGAATTATAGAAGAATTACATAAGAAAGGAGACTGATTTATTTTGACGTAAAGAAGATAAAGATATGATACGCCAATTTCTGAGTAATAATTAATGTGGAAAGAAGGGCGATTTAGGGAACCTTAACATTATTTGTATATGTCAGTTTTATTATACATATTTAGATTTTTTAATATTGTAGACTTTATGTATGATTTACTTTTTAGGATAGCAATTTTATTTCGCATTTCCACCATATTATTGCAAAGATACACGTTTACATGCTATAAGAATAAATTTGTTTCTTGAAATGGAAACTTTTCGGAAACAAATCATTTTATGAGTATTACACATATTACATATTACATTATATCATACAAATTGTTTCATTTCTGATAGTTAAATTTCCAATACTTCTAATAAATTAAACAACAAATATAATCAGCTTGCATCTCCGAAAACCAAACACGATACGCATATTTTACGCCCATCATACAAATTAACTAATTTCCAACAAATTACCCCCAAAAAACATAATTATAATCGGCGCGTTCCTTCGGAAACTATTCATTCGTACTGCTTGATTAGAAAGCGGGTGTAGATTAATGATGGGTAGTCCCGGGGTTAAATACACTTTAGCACGAAGTGGCTGGAGGGGTTTACACGTCGCGAGGGCTCATTGTTTTGTTGCGTGGAACTTGGCGAGCTATTTAACGCCTTGCTTGAACCTCTCAACTGCGCCGCAAGAAGCTGAGCGGGCTGCGTCAGTGTAGTATACATCGTCGCTCTCTCGTTCCTCGCTCTTCCTCGCGGTTGTTTCCTTTGGTTCTTGCAGCGACGCCCTTCCGACGGCGGCGGCGGCGCGGCTGACGGTTGCGGGGATGGGTTCGACGGGAAAGTTCACGCGAACTTTGTCTACATATTGTTCTCGAGAGTGCAAAAGGAAGCATAGCCGGCAGTCCGCAATTGCGTGCGGCTGGCATTAAGGAACGAGTTCGGATTCGAGAGAATAGCCTCTTGATTTGTTGCGAACTCCTCTATTCTTATTCGCCTCGGCCGTTCTTCCTGTCTCCGTCGATGGATTCATCCGCCGCCGCCGCCGCCAGATAAACAATAAAACAAGACAGTTTTTCGCTTCCACCTTTAGATTATTTAATATTTTATATTTAATATTGTTATATCCAAACAAAAAAGGAAACGTCTTGTTTAACTACATTATTAACGACATTTTATGTGTCGTGTTAATAATAAATTAATTTAGAAAGTAGTAGATTGCAACAAAGAGTGGATTTATTCGCCGCCGCTGGATAAACAATAAAACAAGACAGTTTTTCGCTCCCACCTTCAGATTATTTAATATTTAATATTGTTATTTCCAAACAAAAAAAGAAACGTCTTGTTTAACTATTGTTTAATTATTGTACGTGTTGTACAACTATTGGTACTTGAAAATTCTATTTGATACACCGTGTTTTTTCAATTTATAAATATATTTGTCGTAAGTCTTGTGATATACAACAAACTGTTTTTGTTATAATAATCGAACACTAATACGAGGGTTCGCAAGGATGACATTTTATGTGTCGTGTTAATAATAAATTAATTTAGAAAGTAGAAGGTTGTTGCAACAAAGGGTGGATTTATTCGCTGCCGCCAGATAAACAATAAAACAAGACAGTTTTTTGCTTCCACCTTTAGATTATTTAATATCTAATATTTAATATTGTTATATCCAAACAAAAAAAAGAAACGTCTTGTTTAATTATTGTTTAATTATTGCACGTGTTGCACAACTATTCGTAGTTCAAAATTCGATTATAATAATTAATTACGACCTAAAAATAATTAGATACGACCAATTTTTGTAAAACGACTATTTATTTCACCTTTTTCATAATTCAGCTACAAAATGTGTCAAAAAACGCACGTTTCATGCAGCATTTTCTGCGTGTGAATAAGTTTCTCTAACAATTAGAATTAAATTATTAACGCAATCTAGAAATCAATAAGCTTTGTTATAAATCACGCTTAACATTTACCGACAGTGCGAGTTCACTGGCGGCGCGCAGTGATCCGAATCCCAAATCTAGCTGGACAAAACTACCAGTTGAGGTTTTTCACCTCAGTCAAAGTTTTAGCATTCGTTTCTGCTATAATCGGATTAAAATGTAGCTGTTTAATATTATAAATAGCAGGGGGCGCATGCTTGGGAATTTAAAAGATTAACGCATCTCGCGTAAAGATTAACGGATGGTTCGACTATCGAGCTGCGATTATGAGAATCTGACTGCGTTACATAAAAATGGAAATATTATACACCTCGGCACTTGTCGGCAGATGAATCTTCCTTCGAAAGTTAGATAATGAATGACAGAATATATAGAAACAACCAATTAAGGTGGAAGTAAGCAGAGTTCATAGTTAAAAGTTTAAACAAAGATCACATTTGATTCTACACTGTGCAACCGTAATATGAGTAATATTGCGTGGTTGCCGAAGGCGTTGTAGTTTTCTAAATCGATTTGTTGTTGTGTCTTCACTTAATTCAATCTTTTAGCAAACTATTGATATAGAAATGAATGAATTCTATAATGATCGCCATAATAGATTTTCTCCAGCTAGATTCGGTTTTTGAACCACTGTGCGCCGCTCTCTCAAATGCAGGCGGGCTAAAAATGCTGGGGGCGAGTGTTCTTTTTATTTATAATCTAATCCGGATGGCGCAGAGAGTGCCGCCGCTAGGTGACAATGAAGCCAACACAAAGGAAGTAAAAGCGCGCGCGCGCGCGCATTGCAATTGACCGGACGAGCTTACCGCGTGTGAGATATCTATGTATGCGTGCATGTATTTATGGCCGGCGGTGGAAAATATTAGCGAGAATTATTGCGCCCCACCCGAAACATTCTAGTCACGTTCCCACTGTTTTTATGATAGTCATTTTTCTTGCCTTGTTTCCCACTCTGGAATGATTTAGTTTTTGTCGGAACTGATTAATTTGTCTTGCGAGAGCTTTTCGGTGTCAGCGAGAGCATTTTCGAGTTATCTTTCGACTTCTGAATTTGTCGATTTATTAAACCCAATGATTTTAATTGTTGTTTTTATTTTTAGTAAGTAATGTTTGTTAGTAATGTTAAGAAATATATTAAAGCTAATGTTTCTTAATCTACCAGTTATAAATTGGCTTTATTGCTACAGTAAACATTTGTTGTTAAAAAGTTTAGGTTTGTAACTCTAAATATTCGTGAAATCGCAATGAAATTTGAAAAAATACAAAGTATGTCTATGATTTGCAATTTTTTGTAATCTTTACTTTCAACAAATAAGTGGTGTATGACGAAACATTCAAACAGTTTCGAGTTATATTTCTAGGTGCGTTCACAAAGAATTGAGTTGTCAAATTTGAACCATATTCTGTCATTCTTACAAGCGTTCGTGCACTCAAATTTTGCTTCGTAAGGATTAATTTTCTCTTAAAACACAAACTAATGTCTTTAAAAAAAGTGATTTTTTTTTCTTAAAAAGAAAACGTCTACATTACAATTTATTTCAAAAAGTTATATCCGAATACTTTTGTTTTATCCACTATACAAGTGTATGTTCTGACAAGTTTTGCGCTCGCGTACTTTTCGAAAATAAGCATTTTAAGAGGGGACGTGTACATAGACCCCTTAAAACAGATGCATTTTTGAGATTTTTGGGCTAAAAATCTTAGGTACGAGATCGATCAACATTGTTTTATTGCAAGACGCTTCTTTTGCCTAACTTTAAGTAAGTTCTTATTTCCTATGTATAATTAAAATTGTAAGTACTATTAAGTCATTTATTGTAACATATTCTATTGAATCATCGAAAACCAACAAATGATACGCGTTTGGATTTTACATCTTCTAGATAGTAAAATAGTACTTACAATTGTAATTGTACGCGAACTAAAAATTACTAAAAGTTAGGTAAAAGAAGCTTCTTGAAATAAAAAAATCTCGATCGATCTCGTACCTAAGATTTTTGAAAAAACATCTCAAAACTGCATATGTTTTTACGACTTCTAGGTGGCCATTTCATCTTAAGCATTTATAAGTTGTCTGTAAAAGCTGCTTTTAGCAAACACTTAATAACACACATAACTCAAATTTGTTCTTTTTTCCAGGTAAGCTGGTTGACTGTCTCATACGCGGAGTTTGTCGCGTGAGTACACAAAACAGAATATCGCAGGTGTTTACTGGAGCGTAAAACATATCGTCGGATAATGCAGGAATAAAATTTTAATGGGAGAAAATCGAAAGCGCAGCGGCACACACACATACACACACACACACCGCCCTTGAGAGTATGAAAAAAGAATGGAGCTTTTTACCGCCCATACGACTGCGTAATGTGCGCGCCGCTCTGTTGATATCACTCTTTTGAGCGAAGTCTGCTTTCATTTTCAATTTGCCATATTAGTCACACTCCGCCCCGCGTTGTTAATTAAAAGATTTCCCCGGTTAAAGGAGTATTCTCGTTTAAGCGCTCCCGTGAAGTACCAAAAAACTGTGAAGCGAATGAAAAGTTACGAAGGTGGAATGAAAATTTCATAACAACACTATTATGTCAAAAATAATAAGAAATATATGCACATTAAGGTAGCAAATACAAGTAAAATATTAGAAAACGGTACACAAATTCGATTTTTTTTCCTTACAAATAATTTGTTTCGGAAAAAGTATTATCTACATATTAAAGTATATATTGTAAACAATGTATTCTGTAAATTTTTGTACAATCCTTGCAGTAATTAGCGTGCCACAGCGACTTTCGTAATGTCATAGTGAATGAAACATGGCTGCGATAACCGGCGTAGCTCCACTATTTTTCATTTGATTCGAATAAAAAAGTACTCTTTATTTAATAGAAAGATAAGTCTACTGCACTGCGGAAGCAGATCCTTTAAGTTTCATTTTGTACGGAACATGTCGCTATTTATAATCATCGGATCGATTTTTTCTATACAATTAAGCATTTTATATAGAAACAAAAAGAACTGGGATAGGTAAGCAAAAAAACGGTACGTAGTGCAGTGGATAACCCTATTAAGAAGATCTGATTAAATTTTCAGCTTGATCCGTTCAATGATGAATTAGTTATGCTGGTTACCACCCGCAGAAATAGTGTTTGAAGTTTTTGGAATGTTTAGAAAATATCTTTCATATATTTTTACATAATACATCAGAAAGTTTCAAAATTTGTTATGCTTACATAAAATCGTCCATTCCTGCGCCATACACCATTATCAAGACAATTTTTCGGGAAAATTTGATTTTTTTGACCCATTTACTTGTATGTAATACCTTAAGAGCCTTTTGTTTCCTCAAATGGATTCAAATAAATGTGTGGTGGCGTCTACGCATTTCATAATAATATTATTAATTTAAAAAAACCATTATTCCAAAAACCTAAAAAACAATACACTTCCAAGAGTAAAATACCCTTTGTCTAAATGCTACAGTGAACTAAAAGTTGTTCCACATTGTTCTATCAATATTTGTCCAAGATATTTAATTTGGGACTTTTATAGTCGGCTCATAATTATAGCTGTTATCATAGCATTGTGTTTTGCACACTATTTTTACTATAATTTTGTCAAATATTCCAGTAGGTAATTAATAGTTTGGAACAATGTTAAGAACAATTATAACAACCTCGAAGGGAAAAAAGTTGCATTTTCAAATACTGAGGAGCCAATAAAAAAAATAGTTAAAAGAGTATTCCCATTTAAGAGTTCCCATAAAGTGTAACACAAATTTCAAGAATCAAAAATGGCATTTGACTGAAAAGAGTGGACTTTTCTCAGAGGCAAATACAACTGAAATAAAAGGAAAACTAAAAGGCAAACCAAAAAGGTTAAAAGTAAATGAAAAATTAGAAAGCCGAAAGTGATTTCTACTGGAAACTAGTGAACTTGTCGTGGCATTCATCTGCAAATCGCTGCGCTTGTTTGGCCGAATCGCATAGAAAGTTTGATTACACTGCGAACGATCGGAGTATGAACAGGTGTAATTACGGCACTAAAGGCGAGTTTGCACTGTAAAGCAGTGGCGGACCATCTCGGAAAACCCTCGAATCCGCTGGAGTGTTTGACAGCTGCGCGAAGATGTGCCATTAAACTCACTTATACAGGGTGATTCAGCTGTCTTTGAACTACTTTTACCCCTTTTGCTATCAACGGAGAGAAATTCGTTTGAAAATTGTTGACTTTTTGAGGGATTTTGTGAAGACCAAAGATTTCAGTTCGTGCACTTTGTTTATAATAACGTTCATTGATTACGTTTTCGTTTATTCAATTACATGCGATTTAAGGAAATATAAAGTATTAAATAGAAATTGAGTTGAAGCAGTTAATTAACAATTACTATCTAACCTGTACGATGCGATAATCGATTACAGTTACACTTTCAAATCACGAGAAAATGAAAAAAAGAGCGAAGGTAAATTAACGCAATATTAAGAAATACGAAAAATGTAGAGTAACTTACATTAATAAAAATTGGAAACTAATTTGAACCTAACACTGACTTTACTGCAATTAATTACTATAATTAATTTATACAATTTAATTTCTTTAAAAGTTTTTAAGCAATATTACCAGAGCAAGTGCTTTGAATGTTTATTTTTGTGCATCGTTCGTTTCCCTTGTTATGCAATCAATTGCAAATGTGTATGAAACTGTATACATATAACAGTAGTTTAGCGTTGCAAAATTGACTTATTTGAATTAGCAGAAAAATGTACTTTCTAAAAATGACCTCGGTCAAAAACATAAACTTTCTCAAGTACAAAATGTAAAAACGAACAGAAATTTGAAACTAGCATTTAATATGAATAAAGCGTGTATCACACAGTTTCATTATTATAATTTATAATTATCCTGCACATTGCAGTCGAATATTGAATGATCTCCAAGAGAAATGAATGACCCTGTACAGGGTGAGTCATTTGCCTGTGAATCACCACTGTCGAGCATATACTGTTCCATAGAAAATCATTATAAATAACCTAGACATTTCAATTATACTCTAATGTTTCTCAATCTTTGTCTGCATTTTATGCATTTATACTTTTACATGTTTGAGTTATGCTAACTCGCACATGAAAGTTCACCCTTCAGAAGCCAGTTATATATAATATTCCCCAATAAATATAATATAATAAAATATTGTCTCCTTACGTTGCTAGCCATTCTAAACTTGGTAAAATATTCGCTCCAACAAACTACATAATTTAATAGAGTCTATTGTTAAACAGAGAATATATAATATAATTAAATAGATGTCTAGTAAAAGTGGGTTAGGAGAGTTCTGATTCAAACTTCTTTCGAATGGGTAGCATCGTAAGGTGAAAATATTTTATGATATTATATTTATAGGGGAATATTATATGTAACTTGCTTCTGAAGAGTGAAATTTCATGTGCGAATTAACGTAACTCAAACATGTAAAAGTAGAAATGCATCAAATGCACACAAATATTGGGAAACATTTGAGTATAATTTAAATCTCTAGGTTATTTATAATGATTTTATATAGAACAGTGGTGATTCAAAGACAAGTGACTCACCCTGTACATACTAATATCTATTTCGTTCTCACCATTAGTTCTCTTTTTTCCGCGGCCAATTGCAATCTTCAGAAAAGTAATTTAGCCTTGCGAATCTAATCTATTTCAATTTGCAAAAAATGCACTTTAGTGACGAGGTTGGGTGGTTTTTGAAAATTACCTCGGACACACAGACAGACGCGCGCGCGAGCTTTCAGTCTTCGTGTGTTGGTATAGATTTAAGCTGGAAAGCGACGTTGACCGGGGAAGTTGAGAACTATCCCATTTCCAGGGGACTGCGGAACTGCATTTAGTAGTTTGCTTGAATAGTCTTCGTATATTAGTCGAGTGGTTTGCTTCAATACTGGACATGTGTCTCTGTCTCTGTGTGTGTGCGCGCGCGAGTAAGCCGTGTGTTCATTGCAATGATTCTAGTTTGTTAGGCTCGAACCAACCACATTCGCGGGAAACATTTTGCTGCTCGCCGACAGGATGCCATTTCCCATTTCAGTGTGGTACGGCAAATTTGATAGCATCTCGATAATTAGTCGATAAATGACCCGATCGGACAACAGCATAATTGTGATATTCCCGTGAAATGTTGCCTGCGATCGAAAGAAAACTCTGGCAAAGCAGATATTATAATGGGATACGTGAAAAACAACGAAGTGTTAGAACTACGAACTACAATTATTCGCATTTTTGTTTTTAATTTCTGATAAAAAAAATAGAAAGGGTAGAAAATGAAATTAAGATTTGGCGTTTATTGATGTAATTAAGGCACTGTGCTATATGTCGACCAAGGATAATTTAGCACAAATGTCTCAACAATAAAATTCATGTGACACAAAAAATTTTAACGAATAGTGGAATTATTTAGAAGAAAATTTCAAATATTTATTATGTAAAGGAAGTTCGGGCAAATGGAATACATTAAGAAAATATATGCAAACACAGCGAAATATATTTTTACTTTTTAAATAATTATGCACTATTAAACATATTTTTATTAGTTCGCTTTATTACAAGTATTAACATCGACTTTGTAGAATTCCTATACAAAGCAATTATTTATTTATTTATGCTCTATATGCAAAATACTTCAAATTCTCAAAATTCTTAAAAATGAAAAATTATAAGCAACATTTATTACCGTGCGAGTAATGTACAAATATTCTTTAGTCTTGAATAATGAGCTGTAAGTTCTATGAACAATTTAGGCAATTTTATCCTATAAATATTGAAAAGAAGGGTACTATTAATGACCATCTAATAATTTGCACAGTAAATAGCAAAAATTGCATTAATATTGCTTTTCTTCGCAAAATTACTAGTGGATGAAAATTCTTGTTAATATTATAAATATTAAAAATGGGGGGACTATTAATGACTATCTAGCTTATTGGAATAAAAGCAATTTATTTAATAGTTACCAAAAAATACGAAAATACTAATTTTCTCTTTTCCATTTTCAAGCAAAAATCTCCGTCCTGAAAATGATGCGATTCAGAGAAACTTATAGTCTATGTTAGTCGATTTTATTCTACAAAAGATGGCGACTATCAATCATCATCTAGCAATTTGCACAGTAAATAGCAAAAATTTTATTAATACTGCTTTACTTCGCAAAATTATTGGTGGATGAAAAGTCTTGTTAATATTATAAATATTAAAAAGATGGCGACTATCAATGATCGTCTGGCAATTTGCACAGTAAATAGCAAAAATTGCGTTAATATTGCTTTTCTTCGCAAAATTACTGGTGAATGAAAATTCTTGTTAATATTATAAATATTAAAAATGGGGAGACTATTAATGACCATCTAGTTTGTTTAGTATATGTAATATACAATAAAATTAATTTCTCTAATAACTTTCCCTTTTCCATTTGCAAGCAAAAAACTCCATCCTGAAAATGATGCGATTCAGAGAAACTTATAGTCAATGTTCTATGTTAGTCGGCCGAATAATGAACACATCAATTCTGTCGGCGACAGAAAAGTAGTCTTCGCCACTGATTTCCAGTGACAGGCGTTTTCAATGTCCGCGAGCTCGATGCTTTTTTGCCTCGATGCCGGAGAACAAATGGTGGGCGGCATTTGGATTGGCTGGCCGCTCCCGCACACCGCGTCGACTTTAATCTCGAAGCGGATATCCGCCGCGCCGCGCCGGAGGAAGTGCGCTGCTGTCGCCAGCGACGCGACGCGCCGATCGGCCAGAAATTCCTATAGACCCGCCAATATTTCATGCACGCATGCGAGAAACGCCGCGGCAACTTTTGCCTCGCACTCGCGAAATAGTTGCTCGCATATTTTGCTTCACTAAATTGACGAGGGAAAGTCTGCAAAATAGAGTCCGAGAGAGGAGAACTCGCCAAGTTTTCCTTGAGTTTAACCCGTTCCCTGTCAACTGAGACGAGAGAAATTTCTTTGAAAATTGTTGACGCTTTAAGCGACTTTGCCAAGAAGAAAGATTTCCGTTTGTGTACTTTGTATTGCGTACTGTTGTTTATAATAACGTTAGTTGATTGTGTTTTAGTTTATTCAGATAGTTATGATTTTGAGGACATACAAAGTGTGAAATAAAAATTGAGTTGGAGCAGTTAATTAACAATTACTATCTAACCTCTACGGTGCGATAATCGATTACATTTAAGCTTTGGAAATATGAATGAATAAAAAAACGAGCAAAGGTAAATTAACGCAACATTAAGAAATATCAAAATTGTAGAATGACTTGAATTAGTATTTGGGAGTTCTCATGTTCGAAAATCTACTTTCATGTGTAATTTTGTATAGTAGTGTCAACTAATTAAAGAAATAAGATGGTAACTTGTACTTTGTTGCGCAATTTTATGTTACTTGTTTTTCGAAGTTCGTTCACATTTTTAAAAGTCGCTTTTTATGCAATAACAATGATTTGTATTAAACAAATTCAAAATTTTTCGATAACAATTCTACTTTATGCAACGTACTTCAGAAATACTTTTCATTTTTAATAATATTTCTTTTATTAGCGACAGTATTTCTAGAAAGATATATTTTGCGCGTTTTTCCTGTTTGTTACTAAAGATACGTTCGTGTTACCCTCAAGTGCGTTCGCGTGCTGATTTCAGTCTCATTAATAAATCGATGTTGTCATGGGGAATACCGAGCGATGATCCGCGTATGTACGAGAATCATTGGACGCCAAAGTGCAAGCACGTGATATTCTGGTTCGATATTCTGTTAACACTAGGCTCGCGGACGTTTTGTATCTCCACGGGCATCCGTCAAATTGACGGGTAAAGGAAACCACGTATTTTCTTTATAAAAGAAAGCGATTAATTTAATTCGAAAAGAATTACAATCTTAACCTCTTAACTGTGGAATTTAGTTTTCAAAATCCCCCACAGAGTGCGGTATTAAAATTAAGCAAATGCAAGTACGACTTGCGACACTTATAACTGGTTAGCAGACGTAATATAAGTTAATGAAATCTGTTACGATTGCATAAATAATCATAAACTTATACAAACTTTTACTGTTCATGCATTTATTTCGCTATATCATTTTCGAATTCTGTTTGTGTAATATTTTATTTACAATAAGAGGATTTATTTTTCTCATAAAAACTTTATAAAGAAAATGTGATTTCTGTTTAAGATTAATTAAATAATTTCAATCATTCTTTATGGATACCGGACAAATTGATAGATAAAGTAGTTTCATAATTATTCGTAATAAACCGTTTTTTTTTTCATGAAATTGTTTTTCTGGTGACACTACTTTTACATTTGTCACCAATATTCAATATATGATAATAAAGGAAATGTATAAGGAACGCGCTAATAAAAATTTCAATGCGGATTAAATTCCACTACTCTGTAAAAGATTTCTCAAGAAAAGTTTTAATTTATTTTATTATCCCTACTAATATAAAGAACTACGTTTGTCTGTCTATATATTCGTGATAAATTTTAAATGGTTAAATCATTTGTCACCAGAAAAATAATATCATTAAAAAAGACGGTTTATTACGATTAACTATAAAACTAGGATATTATTCATAGAGATAAATATACATCATACAAAATTCGAAAATTACATAGCTGAGAGCAAAATAATTCGTCTCATTATACCAATAATTTTCAGCATAAACTCGAAAAAAATTAATAGTGATTGTTTCTATAATTATGTTCACGAAATTTAAGATTCGTGAAAATGACGTGTTCCGTAAACCTAGTGTTACAAGCGTAACTATCATTCCTGTGAATGTACATTGCCGGTGCCGGTTAATAATGAAGAAGATACCCATGTGACGTCGTTCGAGAATCAATCAAATGAGCCGCGCACCACCGTCACGAATGACGTCAAGTTAAACTCGCGGCGGATATAGCAAACTGTCCGCAAAGCCTGTCATTCGAGGTCGACGTCCGAAATGAAACTTGTCGTTTCTCATGAATCAGCGTGTTATTTCAAGACAAGTTTTGCACTTTTATTTATTTATATAAAAATATGCGCGTCAGTGCATAGATTGTATAATAAAACAATTAATAATGAAATGTGCTGTGTACAATCGGCTCTTATGAATCAACAATAAGTCAATTCAACAGAATTTCTTTTAAATACTTTTATTTATTGATAGATATGAACTAGTAATTTTGTGAAACAAAATAGTTTTATCGCATTTGTTGCTGCTTAGAAGTTATTAGGTCGACGTCCAAAATTAAACTTTTCGATTCCTGTAAATCAAATAGTTTCAGTAGAATTGTTTTCAAAACAATTTATTTGTATGTACATATATCTTACAATTAGCCAAAATCTTCGAACAACCATTAATTCACCATAGCATTAAGACTTTAATTTTGGAAGCATATTGTTTTTCGTTTTTTATTGGTTATTGATTTTTTTTATTAAGAATGTTGTTATAAAATTCATAGACATCAACATACGTTTATTTTGAATTCATTTGAGGAAGGGGACGGCTCTTACTCACTGCCGTATATATTTTTTTGTATTCTTATATTTATCTCATTTTGTCTGTTTTGTGTTATTGTATTATAATATATGGTACGTAGAAAAATCTTGAAAAATATTCGCGTATAAATTAAACATTCACTTCGAATAAATCACCCTGTCATGCACCAGTACGTGAATCACTCTGTACAGAGTAAAACGAATTGTATAATACGTATGTACAGGGTGAGTCACTTGCCTTTAAATCGCCACCAAAAATTGGATATTTTCGATGGTCAAAAATATGGGGAAAAAAATTTTTTGAGCTGGGGCTCTGAAATTTATATCACATCTTCCTTAATGCAAGGGGAGACTCTCCACCAAATTTCAGCCCCGGAAAATGTCGGGAAGTTCAAAAAATATGGGAAAAATAAGCGAAAATTCCGAAAAAATCCAACTTTAAAGGGAGTTTTTTTAGTGTTTTCGATAGAAATCCGGACTTTTTTCGACGGATTTCTTGTTTTCTGTCCGTTTTCATTCATAAACAATCGATTCCTGAAGAAAAAACCCGAATTCGGGGACCTTCGAAAAATCGTGAAAAAATCTGAAGGGGTACCCTTAAGAAAAATTTGCCGAAAAAAAAATTTTGAGCTAGGGCTCTGGAATTTTTATGGTGTCTTCCTTGATGCAAAAAAACATTACCCACCAAGTTTCAGCCCCGGGAAAGGTCGGGAAGTCTACCAAAAAAAATAAAAACCGTCAAAAATGAGCAAAAATGGACTTTTCTGGACGGTTTTTCGACCCGTTCTCGTTGCAAATCCGAACTTTTTTTCACGGATTCTTCGTTCTCTATCTACCCCGATACGAAAACAATCAAAATATCCCAGGTTCGGCCGATTTTGAGAAACTTGAAAAAATTGACCATTTTCGAGGGTCGAAAATAGGTGGAAACCTAAACTTTGAGCTAGGACTCTGAAATTTATATCACTTCTTCCTTGACGCAAGGGCACATTCTTCACCAAATTTCAGTCCCGGGGAAGGTCGGGAAGTCCACCAAAAAAAAATAAGGGCTAGGAGAGTTCTGATTCAAAGGCAAGTGAATCACCCTGTACATATTATAAATATTACAAACGCGAGAACTACCCATGATCATCTAGCACTACATGCAATTAATAACACTAATAAACAGCAAAGAATGCGATAAAACTTTTATTTCGCAAAATGAATTGTGGGTACCCTGGTAGAAATTGATTCGAGGGCCCGGCCGGGCTATGGACTGCGCGTCCTGGTTTGTAATCGGGGCCTACCCGGGAAGCTGGTTTGGACCCGGCCAGGCCGGTGACGCTTTACTAGCCATTCCCTGGTAGAAATTGATTCGGGGGCTCGACCGGGCTCCGGACTGCGCGTTCCGGTTTTAATCGGAGTCTAGTCGGGAAACTGACCTGGCTCTGGCCAGGCCGCTTACAGCTTCTCTAGCCAGTCCCTGGTAGAAATTGATTCGGGGACCCGGCCGGGCTATGGACTGCGCGTTCCGGTATTTAATCGGGAACTTGACCTGGTCCTGGCCAGGCCGGTTACAACATTTCTAGCCAGTGGATGGTCAGATTATCTTGCGGATCCCAATCGGGCAGAATGGCCAGAACCCGGCCAGCATACCCAAACAATACCCACCCAGAACCCTTACTTCTATTTTCTATCAGTAATTACGAAGGCATTCAAGTTACATAGAATAATAGCAAAAATTATTTATTTTTGTAACTTTAAATTATTGCATAAAATTAACAGAGCATATAACTGAGAGGGAGATATATACTCTTTTAATATAACGCAATAATGTAGGTATGTACATGTATATGTATATACAAAAACTTAAACATTGGTGTCCTTCTTCTCTGTATGCGATCTCTTCTTTCGATAACCATCCCAGTCCTTCGAGTTGCTCAATCCATCGCCAATTACTTGTAAGATTTTCTTTTCTGTGACTGTATCATACATTGTCCTTAACACATCTGAAATCAGAATTACTAGAAATTATAAAAACTTTGCAGAATAATCTGTCATCAATTTAAATAATTATTATCATTAAAGTCATTTTAAATATTAAATGATGACTATCATACCTAAAAAAATATTATATATTGGCATCTGTTTAAAAATAATTTTATTCGGCATCTGTTTTTGTGCCGTAAGCATAAGGGCCACGTCCCTCGTCATCAAACTTTTGAGCATTTGGCTCGCAGTTTTACCTATCCCACCTGTGGAATCCGTCGAAAATCTTAGAAGGTATGACTGAAACGATAGAACAATTGCTTAATTTCTGTTGGTATGTTAAATGCATGTATTTTTAGCATATAAAATTCGATACAATTACCAAGTCGGAACCGCATGCTTCACTTTCCCTAATTGTCGCGTTGAGTTCCGTGAGTGTATCTATCGATTCGCACGGTAAACTGATGTTATATTTATCACTGAAGTTCGTACATTTCTGCACTTCATTATCTTCCTGGTTTTGACGAAGTAGAACTAGTATCACCTTTAGCGTTTCCTCTATGGATTTTAATCGTGCTTCAATTGCACTTAATCTATCAGAGTTAAATTTTGGTGTTCCTGAAATAATAAAATAATTAGGCATCGCAAATTTGCATGTTTATGTTACGTAATTGCTATTTATGTGAAGTACCCTCATTATTTTGCAACCCTAAATTTGTCCTAGGAATGTTTTGATTTTGAAAAGACGAGAAGACGGTTCCTGGTACTGTATCGATAGGCTCTATTATTTTATCTGAAAGGACACGTACTATCATAATCAGTCAAATGAAATCAATCAATCATTCTGTTTTTACCACTGATTATTCTGCATTTTTTGGATGTGGATGCTGATATGGATGTGGATGCTAATGTGGATGTGGATGCTAATGTGGATGTGGATGTGGATGCTAATGCGGATGCGGATCTATCAAGAGACACTTTTTTATCTTCATTGCCTACTTCCCCTTTAGTGAGCATAAAAAAGAAACAAAACAGTTCTCTTAATGTGAGGAAAATAAATAGGTGCCTTCGTTTTTTCTTCAAACATGTTTCTGAAATTTTACCAAATAATCGGCGTT
The DNA here is from genome assembly GCA_910591665.1 of Ectemnius continuus. Taxonomy (NCBI): domain Eukaryota; kingdom Metazoa; phylum Arthropoda; class Insecta; order Hymenoptera; family Crabronidae; genus Ectemnius; species Ectemnius continuus. The sequence goes on from OU342856.1 coordinate 4,911,266, forward strand.
TTTTTCCGTCCTTTCCAGAATTTCTAGGATTTCCTACAACCATATTAAGAATTAATATGTTGTATGTGATAGTTAGATCAAAACATTCATAAATGCGAACGAAATGTTGCTATACAGTATATGTTACGCAGTACCTGAAGTCATAAGAGCTTCCATCTCCTTAGACTTTCGTCGAAGATCATTAATGCGAAATTGTTGCTCCATTTCTTTTGCTTTCAACTCGGGTTCCCCTTGCGAATCCGTTGTGAACGCAAAAGATCGCGTCTCCAATAATTTTAGTTTCTTCATCGCATCTAAGTATGTTTCTAAAAGCACAAAATGCCGTTAATGTGAAATTTGTGTTAATTCCTCTCCCAAATTGTTTATTTAATATATCGAGTGTGCTTATTTCATTGAGTGTAACAAACCTGCCTTGCCTCTTATGAGGCAATTGTATTGAGGCCAATCTTCCGGGGCGTCCGCGTCAACGCTTAGCAATGATTGAATTAATTTGCAATCTTCTTTGCCGTATGGGGGTTTCATGAATTTTGTCACCAGTCTCCCCTTTTGCTGATCAAATGAGATCCATTTTCTGGAGACTATATCAACAGATTTGGTTGACTTTGGGCCTCGTTTGGTAAATTCTACGATGACGTATTTGTTACCCAACGATGAACCTTCATCGCTACTATCGGACAAATATTGTTCCGAATTTGACTGAAACATAGCCATTTGGATGTTTAGTAACATATTTCTAGTATAAAATAAACGAAATTGTATCTAGCTGAACACTTACTGTTGTTGAAGCTGATTCACTCATCGTACGGCACACGAAAACAGTGTTTTATTATACAGGACACACTTTTTTGTAGAAATCTGTTCAGGTCGCTGACACAATGTTTATCCGCGAATGTTCTAGCAGCGTCTAGTTGGTATAGCAAAATTAATCGGGAATCCTGTGACGTTGTTCATTTGCTTTTCACATCTTCCGATGCGCAAAAGTTCACTCTAACATAAACTCACTTTTTCGATGCGCCGCGCCGGGAGAATTGACAGAGAGAGATGATAGGATGTAAGTCATTCATGGAGTAATGAAATGACAAACGTCCTCTTTCGTGCGTCTGGTGCAAAATTAATTTTTAATTTCATGGCTTTTGATCCCACTGCACTAATTTCGAAAGTTTCTAATGACGACGATGGATTGTCCTTGATTTCCCACATTTGTAAGAGCCCTGAGTCGATTGGATTGGTGAAAATTCCTTTTTTTATTTGTAACCTGTTTCCTTGCATTAAAATGTTCCCATCAGCCAAATGTATTCGACTAATTTCGAATATTGTATCATCATTCAAAATCACAGTATTATTCGGGCACTTAAAAGAGAGAATCATTCCCTTATATTTTATCTTCGAGATCTCGTTGTTTTTTCTTCTGAGTATTTTTACATCGGATTTTAGAGGTGCAGACTGCTGGCATAATCTTTCTTCGTAAAGTCTTCTGCAGAACTGCGATAGAGGACGGTTTGGTGAACGGATCATATTTTTGATGTGCCTCATATAATTTTCGAAAGGAAAAGCGTTTATTTGGCTTAAGGCAGATCCCGTGTAAACGACGTCTTCTGTTACATGCATCAAATGATGCATATTTAACGTGGATGCTTTCGGGCCGTACTTTCGTGGCATTTCTATACAGAAATCATAGAGCAACTGTTTTGCCAACTCGAGCTGCTGTACCGCATTTTCTGGAGACCATAACAATCTTGAGCTGGTGCAATACATTAGAAAATGTTGATAACGATCCTCGGCTAGAATATGTTTAAACATCAAAGGTCCCAAATATAGTAAAATTAATTTAAACTCCGTAGCCTTGTATCGACTCTGGTCCTTAAGAGATCTGCATTTCCTTGGAAATTCAGCCGGAATTTGTGATTTCAGTTCTTCCAATCTACGGGAGATTTCTGTTTTATTGGTGTGGCTCAGTTTCGCGAGTTGATGACACATTATTAATTCGAGCAGCTTCTTCATTCCGCCAAGAAATCCGAGATGCATAAAGTCCAGTATAAAGGATGATACCATATTGATTGGCGGTGTTATGTATAGTAATGGAGAGACTGTGCTGTGATGATCAGGATCGTTAAAATGTCTAAAAGATTGGTCTGTTCGGAAGTCAGAAGTGGTACTTGGATAGACAGTTGTCTGCTCTATTTTATGCCCAGTTACAGTGCATCGTTCACAGGCTTTGAATGCTGTATGTCCTACGGTTCCTTTTATATAAGCTCGTGCTGGGGTATCGCATATAAAGGCTTGCAAATGAACTTGAAAATGTACATTGGAAATCATTATTCCGTTCAACTGGAGAGTATTTACTTCGTCGACGAATTTCGAAAGATACTCCTTTAAGCATTTCGGCTTTGAATTTCCACAGTAGATGGCAATGACAAACGGTTCATATTGAAGAATGTTGGAATTTACGAGGCCCAATATAGGCCAAAATGATCGGGAACTAGATTTAAATAGTTGCATGCCATCTACGTTTATTAAAATTTTCAAAATTCGTTCCCCTAGCACGTTTACATTCACACAATGCCTTAAGCCTTCGGATATCCCTATGTATACGAAGCTTCCAAAAGTGTTATCATTATCCTGCATTTTGATAATATTATATCTTGCATTCGATGTTCTCAATAGTGTTTTTGCCGATTGCGGCAAATTGGGGGACTTTCGTCTGAGTATCACTAGTAGTTCATTCAAAGCTGTATGTGATATTTTATTTCTAATTGCCCATTGGCGTAAACATTCATGATCACTGTCGGCATCTATCTCCATGTCACATCTATTGTTGATATTTTCATAATTTTGTTCTGTAGCACTTGAACTATCATCTTCTTCACTAATGTCAATATTCATATTTGTATCAGGATTGAGTTCACTCCCCTCCACTTCTTTATCTTTGTTCAAAACATTGGAAAAGTCACACTCTGTATTAACAGTCTTTACACTACTTGCTGGGCTTGTATCAGGCCTTTGAATGGTACTAGCCCCTGCGTCACTTCTCAACATCTCAACTATAGAACGATATTTTCGTTGCCGCAGCAGATGAAATGTCCTGTCTTTCAGGTTTTTGTGCTGCATTTTTCGAATTTGTGAAGATAATTAATTAAAAATCAAACTTGATTTATTTACACTTATTTACACTAATTAAGGCGAATGAAAACGTTTTGTTTAAAAACGTTCAAAAATGTTTTGTTCTCAAACTCTCTACTATCTAGTCGCTATGACGGTTTTGGGGTTAATATTGTATTTTCCCTCACAGTCCTGTTACTAACGGTAACTTCGATCTTTTCCACTCATGGTGACCCAAGGAGGTGGAAATTCGGCAGAACCAGGGCTGCGAACCCTGGACACTGGTCAGTCACTTAGATCGAGGACTGCCCGGGGTCTGGCAAGGCTACCTGGCTCGGCTCATGACAGGAAAGCGTCCACGTCAAACCCCGGTCGGAGCCTTGCCAGTATGATCTGGCCAGATTTGCCCGGCCATGCCCGGTCAGGGCCAGGTCAATAACCGGGCGTGCCCGGCCGTATTTCTACCAGGGTATGTTTGTTTATAAATGTATAACTTGGGACTATATTATAGTCGGCTCATAATTACAGCCATTATCATAATTACGTCTTTCCGTGCTCCGCACTGTTTTTGCTATAATTTTACCAGATATTCCTGTAGACAATTAATATTTTAGAACAATGTTCAGAACAACTAGAACAACCTGGATTAGAAAAAGAAGTTGCATTTTCAAAAAATCCGAGTTCAGATAAAAATGTTTCATTTATCTTTCCGACATGTTTTTGTCGTTTTGACTTATTGATTTGGAACAATTTGGAACAAACATAAAATAACACGAAACAAGTAACAAAAAATGAAAATCGAAAAATTTCTGGCTAACTTGATAGAGGCTGCGTGTTGTTCGTGCTCGGTGTCATTTTCGTTCAATACTAAAATGGTTATTATGTTCGGATAGTGAGTATGAATGACAGCTGTACGACACAATCCACAGAGGATCATATTTTGTACTTCCAGCCGATTAAACGGAAATAGCGGAGTACACGCACACGCACACACACGTGCGCATTCACACAGAGCAAAGCGAGAAATGTATCAATTTTGAGGTTATGACATAACGTTCTGTGGTTACTGGTACAGGCTTTTGCAGCCGGGACAATTCAATGAATAATTGCGAGCTAGCTAATTGCACGCCTGCTGTGTGTACCCAATATGCAATTATCGATTCAATTGCACATGATCGAATTGATAATTGTTTCTTCCGTGTAAACGGCTTTTATTCGATTGGCCTATCACTATTGCGCTTTTAATCTTTTTAGTGCGCAAAACATAATCAAGTCTCTCTCTCTGTATCACTTAGGGCTAGTTTTCCAAACATTGTTACCCAATGAAAGGGAAAATAAATATTGAAGTTTTTGGCTTCGTTTCGGCGCGACGGAGCAACGAGAAAAGTTTGAAAATTAAAACAATATTTGTCGGCAGACTGTTTTTGAAATAGGGTCAATTACGACGGCAAGCACCACAACTGGCTTTTAGAAAGTTTCATTGTGTTTTTAACCGATTTTAGTTTTTAACTAAGGCTAACAAGGCTTTTTTTTTAAATTATCCAGTGCATACATTCGCTGATTTTCATCAAACTTTTTAGACAGGCAGCTTTCGAAAGATTATCAGACACTTGTTTTTTGAAGAAATGTTGAACACAAATATTTGCGCCTCTTTTTAATTATAGTCAAAGGATAGAATTGTCAAACAAAAATGTTTGCAAAACATCGATTTCACATCAATAAGTACGATTTTGGTCGCAAAGTTATTATAATTGAATATTGCAATTAGAATTTTCTAACATTATATTTTCTAGAAAATATTAAGGTCAATATCAAGGTACCCGGTAGCAGTGGCATTTATTTTTGATGTTAGAGCTTTGATAAGGAAAGCTTAATTGACGGAAATCGTACGAAAATTTTAACAAATTTTTGGTCAAAGGATAGAATTACTTGAAAAAATGATTTGCAAAAAAATGATTTTGCATTAACAAGTACGGTTTTGGTTGCAAAGTTATTTATTGCAAATAAAATCCAATTTGTATATTTGAGTTTTGTAAATTTATATAGTTGAGTTTGACAATTCGAATTTTCTACGATTAGATAGTCTAGAAAATATTAAGATGAATATCAAGGCATCCGGTAGCAGTGGCATTTGTCTTTGATGTTAGAGGGATGATAAGGAAAGCTTGATTGACGGAAATCGTACAAAAATTTTAACAAAATTGTGGTCAGAGGATAGAATTACTAAAAAAATTATTTTACATTAACAAGTATGGTTTTTTTTGCAACGTTATTGCAAATAAAAGTTATTTTATTGTAAGTTACTTGCAGTTATTTGTAGCTATTTTATTGCAAAGTTATTTATTGCAAATAAAATCCAATTTGTATATTTGAGTTTTGTAAATTGGTGTAATTGAGGTTTACAATTGGAACTTTCTACGATTAGATAGTCTAGAAAATATTAAGATGAATATCAAGGCATCCGGTAGCAGTGGCATTTGTCTTTGATGTTAGAGGGATGATAAGGAAAGCTTGTGGCTGAGAAGCGTATTTAGTAAAGGACCCCGGGCGAAAAATTAATATTCATCGCAGGAGTCCGACCCTTTGAGTGATTTGGGCGAGGTCGAACTCCGCGGCCACGGCATCGCCGCCCAGCCCGTACAATGTTTCCAAAACTGTCAGCCAATTAATCTTATTAATTTGTCCCCTCGTTCCATCGGCCCCTCGTGGTCCCCGTGATTTATGAAGCGTTTAATTAAACGTTTTATAAAGATACACTCGTGTCACTGCGGCCGGCAGCGCAGCCGGCCGCTAATGCCTTCTACCTAAATTCCACATTAAAACTCCAGAAATCGATAACAGGAAGGCTAACAAGAGCGAGGAATTCGTTTTGTTGGTAGATTTTCGAAATTGTACTGAAAAGTCTAACTTTCGCTTCAATTTGCTTCGCAATTGATGGTAGAGAAGAAAAATTAAAATGTTGATGGGATCCTTTTTACTATTATAGCTTTAAAACAGTATTAAAAAAGACGTAAGATTTATATAAAAAAAATTCAGTCATTTATAATCGAATATAAAAAATGTGTTAATATTGTGAAATAATGTTAACACTGTTTTGACAAAAATATTTATAGAACTGTATGGTTATTTAAACAATAAACAACGTCAAAGAACTGTACGTATGTATAATAGTTTATAAAAATATATCTGAAATCTATAAACAGTATATAATTTCAATTCAGTTTCATAAAAGTATTTAACTATATAAGTTTCATTCAACAGATTTCTCATATATGACTTTCTAATTTTAGATCAACAGTGTAATATAACCTATTATTTTCAAATTAATATTAACATATTATGGACAGAAATATTTATAAAACTGTATAATTATTCAAACAATAGCCATGCATAATATTCTGCAGAAATATGTCCAAAATCTAAAAACAACATTCGTGCCTATTAACATTAATTTTTAAAACATTAATAAACGAACATATTAATGGGGACAAATTTGTTTTTAGATTTCCAACGTATTTTTGCGGAATATTGTGTACGGCCGTTGTTTGAATAATTATACAAGTTTATGAAGATTTTTGTCCATAATATGTTCTTCGCTATAAAACTTAAGTACAACAACAAATCTCTTCTTTGACGACTCAATATTTCCAAACGAATCTTGAATTATTTATGAGTGCGTAATTTTGGTTCAACAGTGTAATACAACCAATTATTCTAAAATAAATATTAATATATTATGGACAGAAATATTCATAAAACTATAAATATTCTGCAGAAATATATCCAAAATCTCAAAACAACATTCGTACTTATTAACATATTCATTTCAACTTAAGCACAACAAGAGCAAATCTCTCCTGGAAAGAGTCAATGTTTCTAAAAGGGGGATAATATCCATGTAAATGTGTCGGACAAACAGGATCAGATAACAATAGTTTTCCGGCGGTCGGCGTGTAATGCAACCAATTATTTCAAAATTAATATTAATATATTATGCACAGAAATATGCATAAAAACTGTATAATTATTCAAACAATAGCCATGCACAATATTCTGCAGAAATATATCCAACATCTCAAAACAACATTCGTACTTATTAATATATTCATTACGATTTAAGCACAACAAGAGCAAATCTCTCCTCGAAAGAATCAATGTTTCTAAAAGGGGGATAATATCCATGTAAATGTGTCGGACAAACAGGATCAGATAATAATAGTTTTCCGGCAGTCGGCGTCCTTTGTTCGTGGGAGGCGTCGCGGCGCGGCGGCTGGTGACGCAGACCTTTCAAAAAACCCACATGGCTCGAGTGTAACTACTTGGATGAGTCATCGCCTTCCATTACGCGCCGCGATAATTAGGGCGGATCGTGGGCCGGGGGTGCCACCGTACAAACAGTCGTAGCTTTGGCTCTTGTCAACATGACCTACTCACAAACACTCCATTGCATAATTGAACCCCCGGCGTAACTGAATCTGGAGAGGTTCCAGTTGCTCTAATTTTGATTGTTCCCTCTCTCGCTGCCGGATTCCCTCCAAGTCATTACTTACTGAAATTAAGATTAAAATAGAACTTGTCGAGTAATTCGCGCAACGGCAAAAGGAAACGTGTATCATTTGCGGTTATTGCTGTGTTTGTTCTGATTTACGTATTAAGTATACCAAAGTTGCTTTAATTATGATTAATGTTGTCACGTTGACAATATTGCGTATTTCTTTTCACTGTTTCGTTGTTTTTGTACTTGCTAAATTCTACTACTTAATGGAAGATTGTCATGCGATCGGAAATATGATTTCACAAGTTTCTTTTATAAGAGTTATTCGGAGGCGACTATTAAATATGCATATCTCGTTATTATTAAATTCTTTCCTGCCTATTAAAGACACGATTTTACATTTATATATATTTATATATTAATTTCGTGAAAATCAGATTATTGTTCTAAATTATACTTCGATGATTTCACAAAATAAAGTGGCATCACAGCAAGTATATGCAACTACATATTTCCAAAAAAGTTATCTAATATTCCCAAGTATTTGAGTGTTGCAGAAGTTCTAAAAATTTGCAATCAACTTGTGAAATATAAATGTTCACAAAATTTCATATTTATATACATTTACGTATTAATTTCCTGAAAATCATATTACTGTTCTAAGTTATTCTTCGATGATTTCAAAATGATTTCAAAAGAGTCACCTATTATTCCCAGATATCCCAGTGTGAGAGAAGTTCCAAAGATTTGCAATCAACCTGTGAAATATAAATCCTCTCCAAATTTACCTAGACTTTCTGATTGGGTCAAAGATACCCCATTGACCTCATTGACACTCTCATTATCAAAGGACTTCGAGATGAATCGATCAGAAATTACCATCCGACACTCCAGCAGCAGGTTTATGCGCTCCTCTTATAAGAAGGCATTATCGTTTTCCCCATTTCCCATTGAAATCCCATAGGAACAAAACGGGCATCTCTTGAAAGGGATGCTGGCGGGTCTGAGTGATGGTTTCTCGGCAGATCTGGAAGGCGCGCGCGCGCGCGCGCGCGCGAAAGCAAAGAGGGGGACGAACAGTAAAAGCGATGAACAATAATGAAGTTGGGTGGTGCGCGGCTTGCAGCTATTGTTCCTTGCAAACCGCGTTGTAATGATTCTCGAATTCCCATTAACCCATTGTTTCGCGGCTTCATTAAACAGGGCCAATGAGAATGTTTAATTTTCACGGGCAAACAAAGCTGCGATGTTATTTATGCGGCTGGAAATATTGTTTTGCCATGCGTACAATTCTATACTGTCATAATTGCGCGGCGAACATTCATCGACATTCCATCGGATTTGGCTCATCAGTGCCGGCGAGGACAAAGGATTGTAAATGTAGAAATGAATAAACCTTTCGAGTGTGTGTGTGTGTGTCAGTTTTGCAGTATTTAATTGTAAAAACCGATAAACGATTATTGGCAATTCGTTTGTTAGTGATTAGTACGCTTCACTGTCGCTGTCATTAGTTTCGAGAATGGTAATGAGATCGCAGTTGTCAAGGAGAGAGATCGTTTCATCGGAGTTAAATAAACAAATACGTAAAATGCGATATGTGAAAACACTGCACTAACTTTGAAATATAATTCTCTATCAATTTTCATAATCAGTATGGTTTACTGTGTCAACAAATCACCAAATGTCTAGGATTGCTCAATTAATACGAATTATATGAGTAAATAAGTAATAAATAAACAAAGTGTGGCGTGTTAAAATACTAAAAATTACAAAATAATTCTTTTTACTTCACAATTTCAAGAACAGCAACAAGATTTCTATTAACCAAGAAAAGTAATTTAATGTTGTATTATAATTTGATAGTTGTACGAATAAATTAGCAATAGATTAATAAAGAGAATGTTAAACGTACCGATAATAGAAGGTTGCGGCTAGTTTGTTATAGAACGAAACTATTCGGTAAGTCGGGCGTGCTATCAAATATAAACTTTAATCTATGGAGAGCTGATACGGAACCGGAAACTGTGACATAGTGTGGATTCCACGCAAATGTTATTTCGCAATATTCAAAGACGGTAGCATGACTTTCAGCGCTCGATTTCATAATGAAGAAACAAGTAGAATAGCATAAGAATTAGAGAATCAATAATTAATCAATTGTCAATCAAGACTGAAAATATTTTGGAGCAACTTTTATTTGTTTCGCAGATTGAAATAATCCGTACGACAACAGTACTAACAAAGAAAATATTAATAAAAATTTGAGATATAGTTAAAAAGAAAGGAAAAGCGAAAAGAATAGAGAAAAGATTAGCAAACATTCAAGAAAATCGAAAGTGTAGAGCTAGAAAAACAGAAGAATCAACTAAAAGCACAGAAGTAGGAAAATCTATTACTATAAAGAAGGAAAGAAAAAGTAAGTATGTAAACTTTTGTATAATTTTGTACAAATTCTAGCCACAGTTAAAAAAAAGGAAAAGCGAAACCAGTAGACAAAAGATTAGAAAACATTAAAGAGAAAATGGAAATTGTCTAGCTAAAAAAATATAAAAATCAAGTAAAAACACGTGTAGGACAATGTAACGTCATAAAGAAGAAAAGAAACATTAAGTATTCAAACTTTTATATAATTTTGTACAAATTCTACACACAGTTAAAAAGAAAGGAAAAGCGCACATAATACAGAAGAGATTAGTAAACACTTCAAAAAATGAAAGCGTACAATTATAAAAATAGAAGAATGAAATAAAAACACAGAAACAGGCAAATCTGTTACTATAAAGAAGGAAAACAACGTTAATTATTCAATCTTTTATATAATTTTGTACAAGTTCTAGACGGTTAAGAAAAAAGGAAAAACAAAAACAATCCAGAAAAGATTACCAAACATTAAAGAGAAAGTCAGAAGGGTATATCTATAAAAATAGAAGAATGAAATAAAAACACATAAATAGGCAAATCTGTTACTATAAAGAAGGAAAGAAACATAAACTAGTAATATTTTTGTATAAGAATTTTATAAGTGGCCGCAAATAGGGCAGAAACGTACCGGCGCGCAATAATACGATTGAGTTTTAAATAATTACATCGTACATGCATTTTATCTTAAATTATGTATCAGTTAACGGGGCTGGAATTCTTGGAGTGGTGGGCACAAATGATACATCGACCCTAGCTCAAACTCATTTCAGAGGCTATATAAACGGAGCCCCGACTCCGATACGATCAATCGAGCGTAGGACACGCTCGAGAACACGTCATCGAGAGCCACAGTTATAGTTACACTTGTCGAACACAAAGACACAATGGATTACTGAACATAACTGACAACGGACATTGCTATCGCTTCTAAAATCTACTACCTTTTCTTCTGAGAATTGGACTTTCTTAGGAAGCTCAACTCATAACTGAAAATGTGAATTTATTTAAAATATTCGTGACGCGGTCTGAATTTACTGTCTGATTCTACTTTCTCTCATCTGATGGCGTTAATTTGAACTAAATCATGTGCAACTTATTTTAACATTGTCGATTTTTTTCCGAACGAAAAACAATGAAAATAATCTACTATCTGTTCTTCCCAGGATTCGACTTTCTTAGGAAGCTCAACTCATAACTGAAAATGTGAATTTATTTATAACATTCGTGACGCGGTCTGAATTTGCTATCTGATTCTACTTTCTCTCATCTGATGGCGTTAATTTGAACTAAATCATGTGCAACTTATTTTAACATTGTCGATTCTTTTCCGAACGAAAAACAATGAAAATAATCTACTATCTGTTCTTCCCAGGATTCGACTTTCTTAGGAAACTCAACTTACAACTAAAAATGTGAATTTATTTAAAACATTCCTGACGCGGTCTGAATTTGCTGTCTGATTCTACTTTCTCTCATCTGATGGCGTTAATTTGAACTAAATTCTATTTTACTTATTTTAACATTGACCATCGTTTGAGAACGTAAAACAATGAAAATAAAAACACACATTATTAATTCTGTCAGTTTCTCTCTCTTTGCAAGAATCAGCCGCCTTTCGGCTTACAATGTTTTAAAGAAATGCAGAAAGACAAATGAAAAAGATAAACAAAGCTTCTCTATGTATATGTATAAAGATGTAACTAAATTTGTTAATTACAGTAATCAGTTGTTAAGTGAATGGTTGTATTAAAGGAACACAGTTTCTGCTCGATTAAACATAAAGTTATTGAATAACACTGAGTTTGTCGTTGTTTGAAGCGAGAATTGTATGTTGTAGCGAGTTGAGAGTTGTATCATTCAGTTACTATAAATCATCAAGTCCAACACTAATTATTTTTGCATTAATTTATCTGTTTAGTAATAAGCATTTATAATTAACCAAGAGATACGTTATCAAAAGTACCTTGTAATCAAGAACATCTTCAAATTAACGTCCCAGTCTTCCGAATAATTCGAAACGGATCAAAAGTAATTTCTAAGAGACACGGAATTCATTATCTTTATCTTCTTAATTCTTAATCAAATGATTGTATTGGAAGAACACAATTTTTGCTCGATTAAACATAAAATTATTGAATCACATCGAGTTTGTCATTGTTTGGACCGAGACTTGTATGTAGTAGCGAGTTGAGAGTTTTACCTTTTAAGTACTTTTAAGTACAAGTCATCAAATCTCCTACTATTTTTGTATTCATTTATCTATTTAGCAATAAACTTTTATAATTAACTGAAAGATACGTTATCAAACATCACTTACGTAGATAGCGCTTGACTTTACAACGCTAAGAATTCTGCTTGGAGATCTGAAGCAGTCAAAGATGATCGGCATCACTTGAAGGACTCCTTGAATCATCGTGGATGCGTGCACGATAAGCTGGAGCCTTTTTCCAGTAGCAAGCTCTTCTTCCTGTGCGACGGCAAGAGGAAACAAGGGACAAGAACCTCCTCACGCCGTGTTCTACTCGACCGGCAAGCTCAAGAACACATTCGAAATGTTGTCCCAGTGCGCCGGGAACTTGGCCGATCAGATAATCCAACTGGCCGAGGAGCGGAAGTTCTTGGACATGAACGATTACTTCGGAAGGTGTACCAACCCCGTAATAGCCAGTCTGCGTTTCGAATCATCGATGATTCCACGAAGAATCTTTGATGTTTGATGTGATGTTTGACTCAGTGTTGGACGTGTGATTTAGCGTGGCAAAACAACTGCTTAATAAATGTCCAAGTAAAATAGGAAAATAGGAACGATTATTTCGAAAGGTGTACCAACGCCGTAATAGCCAGTCCGCGTTTCGAATCATCGATGATTTGACGAAGAATCTTTGATGTTTGCTGTGATGTTTGATGTGATCTTTCACGTGTGATTTAGTGTGGCACAACAAGGTCGTAATAAATGTCCAAGTAAAACAGGAAAATACGAACTAGGAATAAATAAGTATTAAATAAATACATAAAGTGTGGCGAGTCAAGATACTACACGTTACAAAATAATTCTTGTTACTTCACAATTTCAAGAAAGGCAACAAGATTAGAAATGACCAAGAAAAGTAATTTAATGTTGTATTATAATTTGATAGTTGTATGAATAAATTAACAATAAATTAATAAAGAAACTGTTAAAAGTACCGGTAACAGAAAGTTGCGGCTAGTTTGTGCTATCAAAGTTAAACTTTAATCTATGGACAGCTAATTTAGCGTGCCAAACAACAGCTTAATAAATGTCCAGGTAAAATTATTTAATAGGAACGCCATGAGTACGTTAAACGTAAATAAATAAACTAAATAAATAAACATAGCATAATAATTATTATCACTTAACAAACTTGGAGAAAGGCAACGAGACTTCAAATGCCCAAGAAAGATAATTTAATGGGAGTTGTATGAATAAATTATCAATAAATAATAGACTGAACGCGTTAATGTTTCGCCTAATCAGAAGCTTGCCAGGTGTCTGAAGTTAGTTCCACTTAGAACCGCGTGTTTCATCATCGAAACTATCATCAATACTGTGTTCAATCGATGCGACACGATTCAGTTCATGATGGACATTGATGATGGATACCAAAGAAAAGGCTCCATTTGAGATGCTGTGAAGAATCCTGATAACTTGTTTTACCTATACACTAAGGAAATGATGATTGATTGACGCGTTGGACGCGTCGAAGTTGTGATGAGAAACTTTTCGATGGCCTGGAGCCACTTGGACTTGAAGTTGGTAGCAGCTAAGAGCGAATGCTTCCTCGTCGAGACTATTGGGGACACGACGGTCAAAGACGAAGGCGTCCATTGGTGGTACATGATCCAGACGATGGACGCCGCAGGCAAGAGAGAACCTGACAAGGAAGTTAATGTCTTCGAGAAGACTGTATTGTGATCTTCCAGTTGATCAAATGGCCTTTAATAACCTTGAGTCACAGTTCATTGAACTTGCAATAAGACAGGCGACAAAGCAGGTCAATGCTCCCTTTCTATATTTTATTTATTAACCCCTTAACTTGTACGCTCGAGTTGATTCGAGCGCGTTACACGCGTTTTCGAAAAAAAAAACTGTGCGTTAACACTTTCGACGCCGAAGCTGCACATTTTTAACTCTTGCGCCACACCTTATTAAAAATGTTTATTAACGTTAATTTTGTCGAAATAAATAGGTCTGCAAATAGATGTTCGAATGTCATCCAAATATAGGTGACATGGCGCCGAACGTGTTAAGGGGTTAACCGTAAGTTGGAATTATTGTTACAGCGAAACACCCTCATAATCATAATTATACATAAAATAGGCAGTTTTATTATGTATAGAATGATTCAAGCCATTTATTTTAAAAGTGTTCCAAGTCCATTTGTCAAATTTTCTCCCATTCGTCTTGTTTTGCTATGATTTCTCAAAATAGTTTATTTTTATTTTAAGTCCGACCGTACCAAATGCGGTATTAATCAGACACACATGCACACATTCAATTGATTCACTTTTTCCAAAATATTTGTGTCCATGTAGATATTTATTATCTGTGGCATTGTTTCAGGTGTTTACAAAATTTTAAAGAAAAATTCTAACCTTCCTTACCATGTTTTATTTATTAGTTGTAAGTTGGAATTATTGTTACAGCGAAACACCCTCGTTGCTCACAATTATAATTATACATACGATAACTATATACTCGATTGTACAGTTTTATTTTGTATAGGATGATTTGAGCCGTTTATTTTGAAAGTGGCCCAACTCCATTCGTACAATGTTCTTGTAACTGCAGTAACGTGTACAACTGGACGTAAATTTTGTAATATTTTAATTTAAATATCAATGGATTCAGGTCATTTTAAAAATAAGCGGCTCATTTATAAGTATGCAATTATAACAATGTATAATATAGATTTTCAATAACCTTGAGTCGCAGTTCATTGAACCCATAATAAGACAAGCCACAAAGGACCTTCCTTACCATATTTTATTTGTTAGCTGAAACTTGGAATTATTATTACAGCAAAACAGTCTTTTCCCTTAAAATCATAATTATACATAAGATAATTTACATTTATCTAATTATAATAACCAATTACAATACAATTGGAATTACAATTATATTTCATTTATAATTATTTAATTACACATATATAACAGTGATGATTAGAAGTCAAGTAAACTACCTTGTATTTCTACAAACAACTAGCTAAAATAAAAAACTAGCAAATACAAGATGTATCTATCGGGTGATGAGTACACACTCGTGGTTGATCGATTGGCTGGATCGCATTATGCGAGAGGCAGGTGAATCCGAATCCGAAGAATGTTCCATTTGAAGCGGATCAATATAGCCTCGACAAACGTCAGATGGCGGGTGCAATCGCTCGAGCAAAGTGGGCATTTTCAGCTGTGGGAGAAAGCTGTAGTGCGCTATCTGTTTCCTCGGCACCAGCAGACTATCGGGCTGTGTCGAGTACGCCTGGCGCAGGAGGGCGGCGGCGGCGGTGGCGTCGGCGTCGGTGGCGCTGGGCGCTGGGAGGGAAGGGGGCGACACGAGCGGAGTCCCAGTCTCTTCCGAGAAGTGAATACACACTCGAGACATACATCCTTTTCCAGGGGATGCGTGCTTTCGAGACTATTTGTTGCGCGCCCCGGCACGTACCCACCCGCCTTCCTATTCTGTTTGCTAGAGCAACAAAGCACAGACTTCTTTCTCTCCTTCTTTCTCGGGCTTGCACTTCCCTGCCTTACCTCAGCGTTTCAACCGGCCCTTTTTTTAGATCGCTGTAATTATGCATTTACTCTCCGGGCTTTAACTGCGGTGGACACGATTGTGTCCAATGCTGTATTAAGTTAGTACTTTAAGAACAAAGTTCCTCTTGATTTGCTACGATTTTTTAAAATTGTTTATTTTTATTTTACGTCCGATTGTATCTAGTGTATTTAATTGATTCACTTTCATTATCTCTGGCATTGTTTCAAGTGTTTAAAAAATGTTACAAAAATTTGTAAAATTGACGGAGCGAGTTTTGATTGTAGAAACTTTTGGTATTCAAGAACAATATTCGTCTCGATTTGCTACGGTTTTTCGAAATAGTTTATTTTTATTTTAGGTCCGATCGTATCCAACGTTGTATTAATCCGACACACATGCACATATTCGATTGATTGACTTTTCCAAAATATTTTTTTGACCATGCAGATATTCATCATCTGTGGCATTGTTTCATGTGTTTAACAAATTTAAAAGAAAATTTGTAAAATTGACGAAGCGAGTTTTGGTTGTAGAAACTTTTGGTATTCAAGAACAATATTCGTCTCGATTTGCTACGATTTCTCAATATAATTTTATTTTTGTTTCAGGTAAGTCAATGGTGCACTTGCGACGATCTATTACTTCGGCTTTATTGTAAGTAGTATTGGCCAATAAAGAATTTATGTGTGTGTGAAAGAACAAGTCGTAAAGTAACAATACTGCCTGATGGAACTGTTTGTTATTTGACAAGCAACGTTTAGCTTTTTTATCAAAAAACCAAAAGACGTACGTTTCATTAAATGAAAGGTAGCCATTTATTTACAGGTGCATTATTTACATTGTGCACACCAGGTTGCATTAGTTTTAATTTTCATTTTCCCATCAATATGGATTTTAAGATTTCAATAAAGAATCACGGTTTGTAGAAGAGTGTGAAACAAATACAAGAAAAAATATTCGAAATTACTGCTATTTTGTTAAAGACATTTTACTCTGGACTGAATATTATTTTCTTATAAAACATACACATATAAATAATGCTATGATAAAATATATTTCAAATTTACAAATAACAATTGTTACAATATTTTCGAATGTATACGAACTGATTTACTTACATTTCATTGTAAGTTAAATAATGTTACTCTTCAACAGTTCCTTTAAATATGCGTGTACTAAAAATAGTTATTTATAAAATGTTTTTTATGAATTGCTATTTATAATTCACTTGGATAGCACTTCATGTGTATATTAACAATAACTTAATTTCAAGAGTAATGTGTTATTGCAACTATGATTGATATACAAATATTTCTTTGACACGTACAGTGGAGAAAAAGCAAATATGCGTACAAAATAGGTTTTAAAACAATTCGAATACATACGATTAACAAAGCATGCAATATTAAAAGGCAGAATTTTAAGTAACAACACAATCGATATATTCTAATCGATATATAATTGCGCGTTATATCAACTATGTTTGTTGTAAAAATATTATATACAAACACATATAAATAACGCTATGGCAAAATATATTTCAAATTTACAAATAACAATCGTTGCAAGATTTTAGAATGTATACGAACTGATTTACTTACATTTCATTTGTAAGTTAAATAATATTACTCTGCAACAATTATATCATTTAAATATGCGTTTGCTAAAAATAGCTATTTATAAAATTCTTTTTATGAATTGCTATTAATAATTCACTTATACATAATGCTGCGACAAAATATATTTCAAATTTACAAATAACAATCGTTGCAAGATTTTAGAATGTATACGAACTGATTTACTTACATTTCATTTGTAAGTTAAATAATATTACTCTTCAACAATTATATCATTTAAATATGCGTTTGCTAAAAATAGCTATTTATAAAATTCTTTTTATGAATTGCTATTAATAATTCACTTATACATAATGCTGCGGCAAAATATATTTCAAATTTACAAATAACAATCGTTACAAGATTTTCGAACGTATACGAACTGATTTACTTACATTTCATTTGTAAGTTAAATAATATTACTCTTCAACAGTCGTATCCTTTAAATATGCGTGTGCTAGAAGAAGCTATTCATAAATAGCCGGCAGGGTTAGTTTTAAGTTGGCATTAAATTGCATGCGAAATATGCTGGCTAAGCGAAAGCATGCAGGACAGCCAATGAGCACTAATTAATCACTTCGCTGTCCAATCCGCTTCCTTCCAAATCATTCCCGGCGCGAATTACCGTCACAGCAAGAATCATAAGTACACATTACAGAATCGCATGTTTATCGCGACGGTCCAATTAATTTCGGAGTCGTGCCGCTGCTGTACGTGATTAGATGCGCGCGCGCGGAACAATTTGCTTCCGCAATTGTGCATCGCTAACAAGCCAATTAGCGTATTGTCACCGCGTAACAAGGTAACGCGCAGATATAAATCAACCGGCAGCATAATCGGCTAGTGGATTTGACCGAGTGTGTGTCTGCTCGATCCTGTAATTATTGAATCATCATTGATAAAATACAATTATTATAGGTTATGTTTACCAAAATCGCAACCTCGCCCTTAAAATTCACACGCACCAGCATCTGACTTTTTAGTAAATTAGTTTACACAATCAGAGTGTAGCAATGGTGCTTGAATTATCTTTAAAGATTTGCCACAGAAACCGGTGTTATTATTAATGTTTACAAATTCGTTACATTGATGCTATTTTTTGACATATTTTGTTGCTAAATTGTAGAAATGGTAAGGCAAATGTGTTACTGCAAATGAATTACCGTCGAGTTTCAAACTGTTAGATTTAGAATTTAGATTGACACATTAAATTTTTTTCCACTAATGTTTTGAGGTTAACCAAAAAAAGCTACAATGTTGCTAGATTTTATAAATCGTAGCTTTCTTTGTTGTTATGGCATCATTACAGTTTTGCAAAAAAATCAGATAAACACTAATTGCTTCTAAAACTGGTAATAGTTATAATATTGTTAGATTTAGTTCACAAAAATAGACATTTTTGCTAACGAAACATTTTTATATGTTCTTCGATGACTTTCTTTAATAAAATATTTGTTTATTTTAGCTGTTGAGTTTAACGCGTTGATTGAAAATATAATACAAATTGTATATGAAATATACAAAGTAAAAACTACCAAAAATTCTTACATTTACTCTATTTTGCATTTTTGCTCAATTTTAATATAATCGGTGGTTGAATTCAGCCGAATATATTCTCCCAATCTTATGTACAACCACAGACACACACACATACACACACGCAAAACACAGACGGAACGAAACTTACATAGCTGAATGAATGTTTTCCTCCAATTAGAACGGTGCGCGCGCTCCTCTTCGCTGTTTCTATTCCGGCAACAACTCGACGATGCGTTCCTTTTACGCCGTCGGCGCGGCCAATTGTCAGCTAATTTCGGGGCATGTGCCGGCTTCCTTCGCGTTAAATTAGAACGAATAAAATGAGATAATTACACTCAGAATGGCACGCATTCGTGGAGCTTAAGTGTGGGATTTACTGAAAGCACCGGTAATAATGTGAAAACAATTAGGATGTTTATTTTTTCCGAGCTTAGTTTTTCCAGGTTCCTTTTGTTAAATGTTGTAATTTTTGTGTAGAATAATTACAACTTTTTGAAGGACGATAATTACAATTATCCTGACAACTTTAATGTAATTGTCGACAAAGGAGTAATAATTAGTAAGTTTCTTTATAAAATCTCGTTAAAATATCGTGACAATTTTATTCAGATCTTAAACTGTTGGATTTAGAATTTAGATCGACACATTAAATTTTTGTCTACTAATGTTTTGAGGTCAACAAATAAAAAAAAACTACAATGTTGCTAGATTTTATAAATCGTAGCTTTCTTTCTTGTTATGCTATTATTCTTGTATTGCTATTTAAAATGGACCGATCTTGGACGGGCATTGAAATATTTTTTGTTTTTCAATTGATATTATTTTCTGGAGGGGAATATTTGCAAAACTGTTACGTTGAAGTATTTAATCTTATGCAGAAATATATTTACGAGTAACCTATAATTTAATTGTATTATTTTTAATTTTTATACGTTTAGTATTGTATAACAAATGCAATAAATCTGCTTTCATGAATAGAACCTGTTACTGTTAAACAAGTTTCAACAGTGTATTTCAAATGAGAGTTAACAAGATTCGCCAGGAAAAGAGAGAATTGCATGAATTACATCAAGCTAATTCTATACGAGGAAATTTCTTTATCGATTTCTGATGAAGCATTCGGTTCTTGTAGCTTCCACGCGAAAATGAGCTCGGCCGGACGTAGCTTTAATCAACTAATATAGTTACAATTGAAATTGGAAAATCTGACGTGGTCGGCGTTATACCAGCGAATCAGAGATAATTTCAGGAAAAATGATTCCTCCCGATATTTAATTTTGCGGCTGAACCATTTCACAAATTACTGGCAAATATTACTTTCTCGAAACTCTCTAATTAAAAATCCCATTTTGGTTTTGTTATCGCGTTGCAATACAATTTGCCATTCTTATATTGAATGTATAAATACTGAATTGAGTTCTCGTGTTGGCTCTTTTCAAAAATGCAATGTTAAAACAAGGTTTTCCAATAAATTAATTGGTAACACTCAGTTTTAATTATATATAAATCGAAGTGCGAGTACAATTTTTCCAAAAAATGCTTCTCGAAATGAGAATAAAAGTATTGATAGATGGCAAATATTAGTTTTTAAAATTAAAAGTATTACTGGCAAATATTACTTTCTCGAAACTCTCTAATTAAAAATCCCATTTTGGTTTTGTTATCGCGCTGCAATACAATTTGCTGTTCTTATATTGAATGTATAAATACAGAATTGAGTTCTCGTGTTGGTTCTTTTCAAAAATGCAATGTTAAAAGAAGGTTTTACAATAAATTAATTAGTAACACTCAGTTTTAATTATATATAAATCGAAGTGCCAGTACAATTTTCCCAAAAAATGCTTCTCGGAATGAGAATAAAAGTATTGATAGATGGCAAATATTACTTTCTCCAAACCCTCTAATTAAAAATCCCATTTTGGTTTTGTTATCGCGCTGCAATACAATTTGCCATTCTTATATTGAATGTATAAATACAGAATTGAGCTTTCGTGTTGGTGTTTTCAAAAATGCAATGTTAAAACAAGGTTTTACAATAAATTAATTGGTAACACTCAGTTTTAATTATATATGAATTAAAGTATAACTACAATTTTCCCAAAAAATGCAATACAATTTGCCGTTCTTATATTGAATGTATAAATACAGAATTGAGTTCTCGTATTAGTTCTTTTCAAAAATGCAATGTTAAAACAAGATTTTACAATAAACTAATTAATAACACTCAGTTTTAATTATATATAAATCAAAGTTCGAGTACAATTTTGCCAAGAAATGCCTCTTGAAATGCGAAAAAAAGTATTGATCGATCATATAGGTAAGATTTTGAAGGGTAAAAATCCGAAAATCCGTCTATTTTACGAGGTTTTACGTAGGCGTCTCCCTAAAGCCATGATCGATAGAGTGTAAATGCTCGGCGGAACACTCCCAGCTGATTTTTCAGGTTAGAATCGGGCCAAAGGGGAGAGGATTGCTTAGCGTGGAAAGGCGAGGGGATAACGCTCACGGCGGGTTTCTATTAGCGCGTCTGGTCGGGCTTGCCGAGTTTTAGGGAGGCTCTAGCGCTCATGCATCATGCATATTCAAAGGCCTCACTGTTACAGCTGTATGTATATCGAAGCAAAATCTCGGCGCTCGCGCGCGTCTCTGCGACATTGCTTTCTCTACCCTCTCATTCGCATTATTGCTTTCCCGTCGTCTGGCTTTCCAACGCATGCCTTCATTTTCTACTCATGAGAATCTCCTTTCCTCCCGTCAACACTATTTTGAATCTTCTTGTTCTCGGGTTAACAATTCCTATGATAGGAATACTTATATGTCTGCATGTTAAGAATTATTATTGCAGTGTTAATATATAAATAATATTATATACATTGTATTGGAATTATTGTTGTTTCATAATGCAAAAGACGTTACTATACAATCAGGAAAGAGTCATTTCTGGTTAACAATTCTTATGATCAAAATAGTTATATGTCTGTGCATTAAGAATTCTTATTGGAATATTAATATATAATATTGTATACATTGTATTGGAATTATTGTTGTTTGATAATGCAAAAGACGTTACTATACAATCAGGAAAGAGTCATTTCTGGTTAACAATTCTTATGATCGGAATACTTATACATATGTCTGTGCATTAAGAATTATTATTGGAATATTAATATATAATATTGTATAAATTGTATTGGAATTATTGTTGTTTCATAATGCAAAAGACGTTACTATACAATCAGGAAAGAGTCATTTCCGGTTAACAATTCCTATGATGGGAATACTTATATGTCTGCACGTTAAGAATTATTATTGAAATATTAATATATAATACTGTATAAATTGTATTGGAATCATTGTTGTTTCATAATGCAAAAGACGTTACTATACAATCAGGAAAGAGTCATTTCCGGTTAACAATTCCTATGATGGGAATACTTATATGTCTGCGCATTAAGAATTATTATTGGAATATTAATATATAATATTATATAAATTGTATTGGAATCATTGTTATTTCATAATCAAAAGTTCGAACTGTATTTACTGACTTTTGACATCGAATATCATACCTTTTCTTTTCATCGATGATTTCTCACCCGCTTTTCGTGCAAAATTCATGAGAATCTCCTTTGCTCTCGGATTAACAATTACTTTGAAGAGAATACTTTTATGTCTGCATATTAAGATTACTATTAATATAAAGAATCTTCTTGAATGAACAAGCACCAATCAAGGAATGCAAATTATAGAAATGAAAATATTACAATTTAGTTTTTAGGCAAAAACTAAGACAATATCTGTTATTCACTTTGCAAAGTCTTTCGAACAAAGTGGATAAAAGTAAAAATTGGTATTTAATTCTTACATCGTTTGTTGGTATTCAAATTGGTGTTATTAACAATATGTTTGCAATAGTCAGTGTATTTTATTGCGACTGGAAATATCGCCTTTTTTATACGTAACCAGTTTTTTACTTACAATCTGTCAGTGACAATAAGTAAATATATATATATAATTTTTATACAAACATATAAATTTAAATCAAGCTGTTCGTCCTGCCTTTGCGGGATAGTTCTTAATTTACATGTTTCCTTCATAATTGTTTAATCAATTGCTTATTTAACTTTCATAGTTGCGAATGTGGAGGAAAGATTATTCACTGGACTGATGCGAAATCGGACCAGGGAAGTTAAGGGTCGGATGTTACTATACCTATTAGGGTCGGCGGAAACTTCAGTTTAGTTTGGAAACGTAAAGGAAGTCCGTGCAAAGCGAACAACCTGAACAAAGTGAATTAACTAGTAATTCCTAAGCACGCCACTGGTCGCAATCTCGAGCTATTTTAGTGGCAAAGACTACTTTTATGCAGTGGATTAAAAAAGTATTCGCAGAAACAATTGTATTTCAATAATATTGTTTTGAAAATTTATTCTATTAATACAGAATTCGAAACAGAAACACTATTTTTAGAATAAATTTTCTTCGAACAGAAAAGGGTAGCACAAGGAAACTTGTTTTTGTTTGAGTTTACGTTTATCTAAAAACTTTAAAAATAAAACAAAACCCTTACGTCTATGGTTGGTCAATATTTGTTGAAAAATGTTCTCAAAGATGAAAATGCAGAGTGTATTAAAACATTTTCTTATTGAAGAAAATTACATTGTACTTAGAGAATCGTTTATTTCTTTAATAACATTTTTGTGATAAATACTGGGTGTGGGTATAATTTTTTTATTACACCATAAATACCTCGAATACCTGAAACAGTTGATTTGTTTATGCAATTAGCAGGAGAACTCAATTTTACATCTACACTGGCTGTCCAATCTCGCTTCATTTGGGTAACATTTCATGTCTATATTAATAATAACTTAATTTCAAGAATAATGTGTTATTGCAACTCTGTTATAAAAATATTTCTTTTACACATACAGTGGAGAAAAAGCAAATATGCGTGCAAAAAAGGTTCTAAAACAATTTAAATTTATACGATTAACAAAGCATGCAATAGTAAAAGGCAGAATTTTAAGTAACAACACAATCAATATGTTCGATCCCCAATCGTACAATCTCAAACATTAAATCTCTCACGATTATTGCGCGTCATATCAACTATATTTGTTGTAAAAATATTTCTTTTATCACATACAGTGCATAAAAAAAAGTACGCGAATAAAACAGGTTATAACACAATGCGAACAAATACAATAAACAAACAAAGTATGCAATATTAAGCGGCAGAATTTTCAGTAACAGTACAATCGATATTTCCATCCCCAATCGTACAAAGAATAATATCTCAAACATAAACTCCCTTAGGGTTATTGCAGGTTATAGCAACTATGTTTGTTGTATAAACATTTGTTTTATCACATATGCATAAAAAAAGTACGCGCATGAAACAGATCATAACGAACAAATAAGCAAACAAAGTATGCAATATTAAGCGGCAGAATCTGAAGTAACAGGACAATCGATATTTCCATCCCCAATCGTACAAAGAATATTATCCGAAACATTAAATCTCTCACGGTTATTGCACGTTATAGCAACTATGTTTGTTGTAAATATATTTCTTTTATCATATACACTGGATAAAAAAAGTACGCGCATGAAACAGATCATAACGAACAAAGAAACAAACAAAGTATGCAATATTAAGCGGTAGAATTTTAAGTAACAGCACAAAGGAAATAGTACAGCAGCAATCGTACAATCTCAAATATTAAATCTCTCACGCCAATTATCTGTCAAATCGAAGGACCACCGCCACTTCCGGAAAGCCCAACAACCGCCAAAATAATTACTCGCTGGGAGCCTCGATCGAATTGGCATTCAAGTCGGAGCACCCTTCAGAACGAAAGAAGTATAAGTAGGTTATTTGTTTCGCCGTTTGAAAAATAGAATCGATTAAGCTTAAAGGGTCCGGAACGTAAGGACCAACCAGAGAAAGAAAGAAAGAAAGAATGAAAGAAAGAGAGAAAGGGAGAAATCAAACGTAGATGAATCGGCCCATCGAGAAGGGGGAAGAAAACCGAGTCAGTGAAGGAGAGACTCGAAGGGATGAAACAAAGGCATCGAAGGCTAAATTCGAGATTCGTGAATGCTCGCCCGTAAAAGATAGAAACGTCAGAAGCGGGGTTCTCGAGGGATGAATGCCGCATTAACAATGACTTCATTTAAGAACTAAGAGGTTATTCTAATTATCTTTATCGTAAATGTCTTGTAATAATTTATAGGTCGACTCGCGGTTCCTAAAATGAATAATTCGAAAATTAAAGTATGACTTACTTTAAGAATTAATAAGTTGTTTTAATTATCTTTGTGGTAAATATCTTCTAATGACGTCAATAGGCCATTACACAAAAAATAGGTCATCGCGTGATTCCTCTTGAAATATTGGAATATAAGAGATAAACAGTGCTATATTTTATAGCCTATAATTTGCCCGTATTACAACTATAAATAAACTTTTGACGATATTTTATGCACACGCTAACAGTATTTAAAGAATAATAAGTTGTGCCAAATGTTGTTGTTTGAAATATCTTTCAAAAACTCAACATTGCATTCCTTTTGTACGATTGTATTTGCTTTCGAAGTAGCTTGTATAAGTGATAAATATTGATATGAAAGAAAATTGATGCCAAATCGAAGTTTATGCAATATTACGTCACAAAACAGCACAAATCGAACCACAATGCAGCACAACAATTGTTTTTCGCATTTCAAAAAATGGCGGGGCTAACTTCAGCGACATTATATTTCAAAGCACAAATATAATATTTGCTGGAGGAGAAGCGTTCCAGCTGGAAAAGAAGGGAAGCCAGGATTCAAGGATTCGTGAATGCTGACCGACGAAAGATAGAAGCAGGAGAAGCGGGACTTTTGGAGAGGTTCTCGAGCGATGAATCCCCGGAAAGATGAAAGAAGAAGGGAAGAAAGGAGAGGGAAAACAAGTAATCCGGGGGTTGGCATTCTCCGCCTTATCCGAAGGCTTCCCGTATACAAAATTCGACCCCTGCTTGGCCCGCAGTTCTTAATGCAATAAATGATCTCATTCCACTGATAACTGCTGTGATTTATCGGGAATAGGGGGTGTCTTTCCTGTTGCAAGCTGCCGGGGATTACAAATCGAGTCGAACTTGCACGCCAACTCCTTTCTATCGGCTCGCAGCCTGCCGGGATCATCTTGATTTCCCGGATAAAGCGCCTCTCTCTCATTCCGCCCGATTATCTGCCCGTTCGCGAGAGCATCTTCCGCTTTGATCAAGACTTGTCTCCTCAGTTACCGGCAATCGACTTGAGCGCTCGTTATTAGTATATGTTATTATATGCTTTCATAGTAACTCATTATTAATATATGTTATTATATGCTTTCATAATAACTCATTATTAATATATGTTATTATATGCTTTCATAATAACTCATTATTAATATATGCTTTTATATTAACTCGTGTTTTCTAACCGTTTGTCACGCTTTTGTTGCTGAAGAGATTGCTCAAGATTTTAGTAGATTCTATTTTAGAATGAAACAAAAGCATCTTTTCAAAAACTTATTTTTTAATCTTCCTTTTTGGGCTGAACAACCCATGGCTTTTTTATTTGAGCTCACTTCTATAGTATTTTGTGCATGGATTAACAATAATTTAATTCAGAGACTAAGAAGTTCTTGCAAATATATTCGTTGTAAATGTCTTTTAATAGCTCAGTATCTCATTCCTTTCGTGAGTTTGCACTTATTTAGCACCCTCTATAAGTGATAAAGTTTATAATATATTTTGTAGTATTTTCTATACAAAGAAAAAGCGTAAATGTATAAGTTGACATTGCAAAACTTTTTCAGACAATAATATGGTACTAGCATAAACGAATTTTCGAACTGTACTTATGTTTTTCTGTGACATATACATAAAATTCGAAAATTGCAATTTATAACAGCAAAGAAGTGAATATCACACCTTTTCTTTTTATCTCTGATTTCTCGCTAGGTTTTCGGGGAAAATAAGCGCAGATAGCATCATAAAATCATAAAACAAGGGCTCACTGTAGCAGAGTATACTTGCCGAATTCAAAGAAATACAGTATTTGTTTTCCGCACGAAAATATAACTTTTTCACACACATTTTACTTTACGAACATATAAAAATGAAAAATTATCGGGATGTTCCAGCGTTCTTAGACGATATACATTACAAAGCAACATATTTACAGTAAAAGAACATCAACATATCAATATATTTACTTCCTATACAAAATTATATCACTTTCGTCCATGTTTTAACCAACAAACAATCAAAACGACAAATGTTACAGTTGCGAAAGTAAACAAACGTCAACATATTAGCATACTTGTTTTCTATACAAAATTATAGCACATTCATCTTTGTTTTAATTAACAAACAATCAAAACGACAAGTTTCACAGTTGCGAAAGTAAAAGAACGTCATCATATTGGTATACTTATTTCCCATACAAAATTGTAGCATTATTCGTCCATGTTTTAACCAACAAACAATCTAAACGGCAAATGTTACAGTTGCGAAAGTAAACAAACGTCAACATATTAGTATACTTGTTTTCTATACAAAATTATAGCACTTTCATCTTTGTTTTAACCAACAAACAATCTAAACGACAAATGTTACAGTTGCGAAAGTAAACAAACGTCAACATATTAGTATACTTGTTTTCTATACAAAATTATAGCACTTTCATCTTTGTTTTAATCAACAAACAATCAAAACGGCAAGTTTCACAGTTGCGATAGTAAAAGAACGTCAACATATTAGTATACTAACTTTCCATACAAAATTATAGCACGTTCATCTTTGTTTTAATCAACAAACAATCAAAACGACAAGTTTCACAGTTGCGAAAGTAAAAGAACGTCAACATATTAGTATACTAACTTTCCATACAAAATTGTAGCATTATTCGTCCATGTTTTAACCAACAAACAATCTAAACGACAAATTTCACAGTTGCGAAAGTAAAAGAACGTCAACATATTAGTATACTTACTTTCCATACAAAATTATATCACTTTCGTTCATGTTTTAACCAACAAAAAAATAAAGACGACAAAAGAAACGAAAGAAAAGAAAGAAACGGCAAAAGAAGACATTACAAAATAATATAATATCATGATAATCAAAATAAAATCATGAAACAGCAATTTACGAGAACAAAGAAATTCGAGCTCTATTTACTGACTTTCGACATCGACAACCACAGCTTTTCTTCCGATCGGTGATTTCTCGGCCGGTTTTCGCACGAAATCAGCGGTGAAGTTCAGGTTCGAGTGAGGCGAGGAGAGTGGTTGCACCGGCATGGAGAGGCGACTGTATATCAGGAGGAAAAGCGAGGTTAGGTGGAGCTGCCGGGGACGAGTTTTAACTGCTCCCTCTAGGGCTGCCAGTTACCACGGTCCGATGCCTACCCTCTGCTCGTCCTGTCCAACCCGGAATAAAGATGGTCGGGGCTTGCAGGAGCATCCGCCGGCTTATTCTCCTGGGGTTGCACAAGGGCACACACACGCACAGACAGCGCGAATGTGTCTGTCTGTGTGGCGGTTCTGCGTGCGCGCATCAGCTGGAACCGAGGGAGAGGCCTTTTCTCTCGGAACCGGACAGCCCTGACGAGATGTAAATCCTGGCCATCATGAAAGAAAGCTATTGCTCCACCGACCTCATTGCCAAACTAAAACTATTCTCTCTAATGCTATTTACTGCTCTAGCGCGCCATGTTGATTTCGCCTCTTTGCACGAGTTTTCATCGTTATTGTTGTTTAGAAACCCGAGATTTCGTCTGCGAATTCGAAATTAGTCTAGCTGTACGAGAAATGCATTGAAAGTACGAAAGTTGTTAGTGAATAATTATTTAGTATTGCTGTTTTTTGTTTATAATTAGCCCAATCACAAAAGATGTTTCTGTTTCAGTTACTATTGTTTTTACATTAAGACAGAGAATTGTCGTTCGTTACACTATTTAACTTCTTAGAACCTTTTAAAACCATTTGCTGTCGTATGTCTGCTCTCAGTCACCATAACAAAAAACCATATTCATAGTAAACATATAAAAACATTTTTTTAAACATGAAGTCCGAAAAAGATGGGAAAAACCAGCGAAAATTCCGAAAAAATCGAACTTTAAAGGCAGTTTTTTAGGGTTTTCGATAAAAATCCGGCCTTTTTTCGACGGATTTCTTGTTTCCTATCCGTTTTCATTCATAAACAATCGATTCCTGAAGAAAAAACCCGAGTTCGGGGACCTTCGAAAAATCGTGAAAAAATCTGGAGGGAACCCCTTAAGAAAAATTTGCCGACAAAAAAATTTTGAGCTAGGGCTCTGGAATTTTTATGGTATCTTCCTTGGTGCAAAAAAATATTACCCACCAAATTTCAGCCCCGGGAAAGGTCGGGAAGTCCATAAAAAAAAATAAAAACCGGTAAAAATGAGCAAAAATGGACTTTTCTGGACGGTTTCTCGACGCGTTCTCGTTGCAAATCCGGACTTTTTTTCACGGATTCTTTGTCCTCTATCCGCCCTGATATGAAAACAATCAAAATATCCCGGGTTCGGCCGATTTTGAGAAACTTGAAAAATTTGAGCATTTTCGAGGGTCGAAAATAGGTGAAAACCTAAACTTTGAGCTAGAGCTGTGAAATTTATATCACTTCTTCCTTGATGCAAGGGCACATTCTCCACCAAATTTCAGTCGCGGGGAAGGTCGAAAAGTCCACCAAAAAAAATAAGGGCTAGGAGAGTTCTGATTCAAAGGCAAGTGAATCATCCTGTACATGCACATTATCGAAAAATGAATGAATGAGGTTGTACTGCAGCTTGACACACAACAAAATTCCAAAACTTTCCATAACAATAGAGAAAAATCAAAACGGCCTTTTTCATTTATTTTCATCTGCTAACTTCGAATTCGTTATCAAGAAAAAAGAAATGGAGTTATTCACCGTTCAAAAATAATCACTCGAGCCATTTTCCCCAAAAATACACGAATGAAATCGAAATTGGCGTTGAGAAAAGCTAGAATAGCAGTTCATGCTCGATCTGTAAAAGTAGCTTAACAACTGCAGCATGACTGGCAACAAAACAGGCCGATTCTCCACAACAAAAGGGGAAAATCTGGGCCGGCTTTTTATTAGGCAAAGCTGTGCGGCTATGTGTATCGATGACTTTTGGCCGCGGGATTACGGGCGCGCGCGCGCGCGCCGCTACGCAAGCGTGGCGGCGCTGTGATCGATGATCCGGGCGCGCTCTACGCTTCGAGAGGAAATTTCGAAGCTAGTTAGATAACAGACAATCTTGTGATATATCGGTTAGCGGTATTAAAAGCCGAAAAGGGCATGTATATTCAGGAAGTCGGTGACGTCCTATCAGATTGCGGGTTAGCAAGCGAGCGGCCGCGCATGGGAATCTTGACGCGCTGTGTAGACCTGCCAGAACTTGATGGATGGCGCTGCTGTCGTGAAAGAGGTCATGTCGCCCGGCGGCGCGCAGCGCGGTGCGGCGCGGCTCTTTCGCCCGCTGTTATACACAGCGGCCTCTGTGCTACTTTAATTTAAGTTTAATGGGGGGTTAAATTACTGTTTATTCGTCCTCCCGTGTAAACTTTGTTAGGCATCAGCTGCGAGCCATAATGGCCGGTTTCGTAGTATGCGCCAGAAGGTGATAGCATCGTTCCAACCTTCGTCTCATCAACTCTCTCTCCTCGATCGTTAGAACGTTACTATCTAGGACGGACCTTCGACTATCAACCTCCACTTGATTCACCAAGAAATAAGGCAATTTCCATTAGTGCCTGTTATTGTTTGTATGAGGGAGTAGACAACAATTAGTAGTCAGCAGGCCAATAATTGCAATCATCTGTGTGTGATGTTTAATTGAGCTGTAATACTCGGCCTACAGTAAATATGATCTTGAACTATACGCAAAATATAATTATATAAAGCAAAAACAGTCATTTTTCATATAAATTGTAACTTTTTGACGGTCTGAAGAAAACTATTGCAGGAATACTTTTGGTATAAAAAGATCGATGCCATTCTTAATATTTAAAACTTAAAGTCGACAGCGGAAATTATTATGAAGAAATCATGACAGCCTTGTTTTTTGTAAATGCCGAACTATAATTAATACTTAATAATTATAACTGAGAAACTGCGACTGTTATTTGTTTACTTTATGGATGAACTTGTAAGAGATAACTATTAATAGCGAGCATCCCAATAATTGCAATCGTCTGTGCGTTATGTTTAATTGAGCTGTAATACTCGGCCTACAGTAAATATGATCTGAAACTAATACGCGTATAATTATATAAAGCAAAAACACTCATGTTTCGCGAGATAAGCCAGTTTATCACTTAGAAAGTTTATGCGCCGGCTGATACACTTTGTTTCGTGGCAGTAATATCAGTTTTGCAAAGTATAGCTTGACTCTAAAACATTAAAAATAAATAATATATTTCGAATATGCCTTGTAAAATGTTGCCTAATCAACTCTCAGCAAATAAACAACAGAGAAAAGAATTTTATCAAGTAAAAAGTTTAAGTAAATAATAATTCATTTGATTTGATATCAACAGCATGAATTTTATGAAGGATTTGGTTCGAGTCTAAAATATTACACAGACTAAAAGCGTGGTACTATTATTTATGTTTGATATAATAATTAATTTTCCATAAAAATCGTTCCAGTAATTTTCGCGCCAAATCCGAACAAAGAAACATACAGAAAAGGTCTACAAATTTAAGTGTATGTAGACATGTAAAGTGTATATCATATAATATAGTAAAATATTATACACATTCATAAAGCAGGATAAACAATAAATAATTCCGAAACACATAAATAAGATAATTCAATTAATCGCACAGTTGCAACTAACTTTCTAAACTATAAAAATACACAAATGAAAGGAAGATTCGCAAACATTTTTTCGTATCTTAATTCGAAAAACACTGCAACTGATGAGAATTAAAAATTCGACATTGAAAAAACCGACTGCTGGGCGCTTGAGATTTCCTCGCGCCTCGTTCGTCGATTTAACTGCTAGAACGAATGAACTACCGCGGAATTTGGCGCGGCGGCGGCGCTCCAATCTGGCAGATACGTGTTTTCGGATTTTTTCCCATTTTCCTCTGATTAGTCAAATTTTGATTTTTCGGTCTGTGCCGCTGGCTGGCGCGGTTGCTAGTACAATAACCGGCAGGCAGCCCTGCCAAGTGGGACGTGCGCTGAACGTGCACGCTTCACCGAACGAATCAAATTTGCTTCCCCATACATTCTCTCTCGTTGCCATCGGGCGCCGCGCCGGTCGCCGGTCGCCGCTCCCCCTCTCATATTTTCCCGATCTAGCGCTACTTTGTTCTATCAACCGCAAACCTGATAATATTCATCTTTATATGCCGGTATTATTTATACCTGCGTTCTTTCAAAATTAAAGAATCATTTTTATTCATATCTTGTTTGCCGGCACAAAGTTTGGAATTTTTGCATTCGCAAAAATTCGTTGATTAGACATTTTACATTAATAATTAATAACGAAATTGCTACTATGTAACAATATCGTAATTTAATGAATAATGGGTCGGTGCAACTAAAAAATAATTATTGTTATTTGTAAATTTCAAACATATTTTACAATAGCATTGTTTATGTGTGTTACATTAGAAAATAACATGTATTTCAGAGTCAAATGTCTCTAACAAGACAATCAATAATTTTCAACATTTTTTCTAATATTTGTTTCACACTTGCCTGTAAACCTGTGTTTTTTATTTATTGTATATGTTTATATTTAATTTAAAGAGTAATAGGTTGTTGCAATTATCTTCATTGTACAAAGATTTGTACTATACAAACTATACAAACTATATTCTATTCATACAAACTATATTCATTGTACAAATCTTTGTACAATGAAGATAATTACATTTGTATAGTTCAAGACATCATTCCTTTGGAAATTGTAAAATTATTCTAGAAGCGCTTTGTATTAGTAACAAATATTGCAATATCTTATACAATGCAATCTAGCAGCTTGTACAGGTGAGAATGCCGTTTCAAAATTGTTTCAATGATCTTCGAGATTATACTAAGTTTTTTACGCGCAAAACACTATTTTTTACTGCACTTACTTGAAAAAGTTTATGTCTATCTCGATAGATTTCGATTTCTACTTATTTAGAATATTCTTTGCCAACACACAGGTAATTGTTATAATTAATGCTGTATTATAAATTACACAAAAACAGCAAAACATTATTTCGTAGTAAAATATTTAAAAATACAACTAAATCGTTATTATCAACTATATTATTACATTAACTTATGTTTCGTATAAAACAAAATATAAAATTACATACAACGATCCATAAAATAAAACAGCATTGCACTAATAATTAATAATTATTAACGTATATCCTAAAACAAATGTTCCTATTTTCACGTGACATATCTGTCTTTCAACCGACATCGGAAAATTGATTTATACGCGCATATCCTCCGACCGATGAAACATTTGTTTAAACAACCACGTCGATATTTCCACCACTAGCTTGGCAGCAGATGGTATATTTCGCTCGCCGCATTATTCCCTCGTAGCGCGGGAGGAGGAAGTGAACTCGGCGAGAGCAACAGGAGCGTGCGGCAGCCGATTGGGTGGATGAAGAAGATAAAACGCGCGCGGGCAATGCATACCAAATCCGCGGGTGACAGATTTTCCTGCGTATTTGTAGCCGACACTCGAAGCACAATCGGAACAGCTGCCGTACAATAAGAAAGACACACAATAGCTGAAAAGAGAAAGAGAGAGAGAGAGAGAGAGAGAGAGAGAGAGAGAGAGAGGGAGCGAGGAGAGAAATAGGGGGAAGAGAAAGTAAAGTCAAGAGAGGGAGGAGCGCGCAATGCGAATCCTCCTTCCCTTAGCACCGACGCCATACACTTCCGATATTGTAAGCCTTTAGGGGAAACGTAAGCAAAGCCCGCTATATAATTGGTTGATCAGTGGAAGTGTTTAGGGCGCAGAATACTTCCAATTTTTATTAATAAGAATAACCTCTTTTATTTCAATAATACAACTTTTTGCTCTTTAACGCATTCTATGTATCAACTCTGCTCAACTTTTAACCCATTTGCATCATAAGAAAGAATGAAAAAAATGTCCTTATGACAAAATTTTTATTTATTTTATTTAATGACCAGCAAAATTTAACGTATATACGTATAAGTTCCGGTGATAATGATTAGGAAACTTGAGCGTATATGTACGCGAATGTTGCAAATAGGTTAACTTTATTGACTGACGCCACGTCCCGGAAATCGAGACCTTATATCGCGCAAACAGATTCGCACATCTTTCACTCTTCAGTCACGCACCGCTTTGTGCAGTCATTCTTAGAAACAGTCGCACCACTCGTGTTCGATAACGGTCACTCGATGTCATAGCCACCCTATCCTTTCTCCCGAAGTACACAGACATTCTCGCCCTCTCGTACATACAGTCACACACACACACTCATCCATCGCTCCACGTACATTCTCGGAAATCACTCTACATTCTCTCGCTTCTCGTACATTCTCTGCAATCAATCCTTTCTCTCGTACATAGTTCTGATTCCCCCTTACTCTCATACCACGAGATAACACATTCTCTACATTGAATTATTAATTAACGTACATAGAAAATTGTCACTTGGATGAAGTCGATTACAATTGCCAGTTATTTTTAAAGTGAAAAAATATAGCAATTTCGTGCTATTCGATATCTTTTTTTTTCAATTACTATTATTAATTACTTTCATGTTCCTGCATAACCATAAAACATTTTCTAAATTAAATTAATAATTAACGTACATAGACAATTGTCACGTGGATGAAGTCGATTACAATTGCCAGTTATTTTTTAAGTGAAAAAATATAGCAATTTGGTGCTATTCGATATCTTTCTTTCGAATTATTATTATTCATTATTTTCACACTCCTACACAACCATAAAACATTCTCTAAATTGAATTATTAATTAACGTACACACAAAATTGTCATCCGGATGAAGTCGATTACAATTGCCAGTTATTTCTAAAATTAAAAAATATAACTATTTCGTGCTATTCGATATCTTTCTTTCCAATTATTATTATTAATCAACGTACACATAAAATTGTTCTCTGGATGAAATCGATTACAATTGCCAGTTATTTCTAAAATTAAAAAATATAGCTATTTCGTGCTATTCGATATCTTTCTTTCAAATTACTATTATTAATTACTTTCATACTCCTATACAACCATAACAAAGTTTCTAAACTACATTATTAATTAATCTACACACGAATTTATCATCTGGATAAAGTCAACTACAACTACCAGTTATATCAATAATAAAAAAATATAACAATTCCGTGCTATTCGACATCTTTCTTTCGAATTACTATTATTAATTACTTTCATGCTCGTACACAACTGTAACAAATTCTCCAAACTATATTTTTGCTATGCGTTTGTACTATAAAACCATGATCGTTTAGGCATAAATAAGTCTGAAATTATTACAAACCTATGAAAAGATTCAATTTTCTTATACACCCTCGCTATACATAACCTTCGCTGCTATCGCCAGAATTTATTTAAAAATCCTGCTTCGAAACTGTGCTTCGAATTACTATTATTAATTACTTTCATGCTCCTACACAACCACAACAAATTCTCCAAACTAAATTATTAATCAACGTACACACGAAATTCTTATCCGGCTGAAGTCGACCACAACTACAAGTTATATCAATAATAAAGAAATATATCAGTTCCGTGCTATTCGACATCTTTCTTCCGAATTACTATTATTAATTACTTTAC
This sequence comes from Ectemnius continuus, assembly GCA_910591665.1. Taxonomy (NCBI): domain Eukaryota; kingdom Metazoa; phylum Arthropoda; class Insecta; order Hymenoptera; family Crabronidae; genus Ectemnius; species Ectemnius continuus. The sequence continues at coordinate 4,947,091 of OU342856.1, forward strand.
TACAAACTATATTTTTGCTATGCGTTTGTACTGTCAAACCATGATCGTGCAGGCATAAATAAGTCTGAAATTATTACAAACCTATGCTCCTACACAACCATAACAAATTCTCCAAACTACATTATTAATCAACGTACACACGAAATTCTTATCGGGATAAAGTCGACCACAACTACAAGTTATATCAATAATAAAAAAATATAACAATTCCGTGCTATTCGACATCTTTCTTCCGAATTACTATTATTAATTACTTTACTACAAACTATATTTTTGCTATGCGTTTGTACTATAAAACCATGATCGTGCAAACATAAATAAGTCTGAAATTATTACAAACCTATGCTCCTACACAACCATAACAAATTCTCCAAACTACATTCTTAATCAACGTACACACGAAATTCTTATCGGGATAAAGCCGACCACAGCTACCAGTCGTATCAATACCAAAAAAAAGCACACACCAATCTCATACTATCCGATATCCTTCTTTCGAATAAGCCCTTACACACTTCGCCCGAGTTACCCGCTCCACCAGGACTTCCCTCCTCCCCAACGCGATACTCGACCCGCCGCTGCAGCGTCCTTTCAACAAAATACATTCTCGAATTTATTTCGGCGCACACACTCGCGCGGCAGAGATTGCTCGCCCGCCGCGCCGCTACCTCCACCAAGCGGAGCCCCGCCGAGAGAGTGGAACATCTACACGGTGGCCATACGAATCCATGGGTTCGTGGAATCCGGCACCCCACAGCGTTCTAGTCTGCCCCCTCCTTCGTACCCCACTCCATTGGATTGGCGATGGCGAGAGGGGGCGCTGTGGTGCTGTGGGGTTTTGTTCTTGCGGAATGGATATCTGCTCCCACCTGGAATCGACAGGTCCCACGAAGCGCGTTGATACGAGCTAATCGATCCAACCGCACCCCTCGACTCGGACTCTCTCTCTCTCTCTCTCTCTCTCTCTCTCTCTCTCTCTCTCTCTCTCTCTCTCTCTCTCGCGCGCGCTCGCTCTCTCTTTCCTATCAGGCGGATTGTCGGCGCTACTCTCTAAAAGACTGGCCTAATTCCCATCGCTTCTGGGTCATGTTTAATTCAGCTGTAATACAGGTTCCGTGCGACTGGTATCTCTGCGACAAATGCGATCTTCAGCTAGAAGATAGTGATTGTTCTTAATGATATAAAAGGAGTAGAATGTATTTGCAGATATGGGGGGAATAATATTGATTGTATTATGGAACTTTGGACTGTTCGGGGTATCGAAGAAATTAGATCATTTGGAAATATCAGTATTTTATAGTTGTGTGAAAAATAATTGTGTGGGAGACACAGACAAGTTGGTCGCATCCATTAGTGCCTGTTATTGTTTGTATGAGGGAGTAGACAACAATTGGTAGTCAGCATCTCAATAATTGCAATCGTGTCTGCGTTATGTTTAATTGAGCTGTAATACTCGAGGTATAGTAAATATGATCTTAAATTGTACGCGTATAATTATATAAAGCAAAAACACTGATTTTTTTAATGTAAATTGTAATATTTAACGGTGTGAAGAAAACTATTGCAGGAATACTTTTGGTACAAAAAGATGGATGCCATTTCCAATATTTAAAACTTAAAGTCGATAGTGGAAATTATTACGAAGAAATTATGACAGGCTTGTTTTTTGTAAATGCCTAACTATATTTAATACGTAATAATTGTAGCTGAGAAACCGCGATTGTTATTTGTATACTTTGTGGATGAACTGAGAGATAACAATTAATAGCGAGCATCCCAATAATTGCAATCGTGTGTGCGTTATGTTTAATTGAGCTGTAATACTCGACGTATAGTAAATATGATCTTAACCTATACGTGTATAATTATATAAAGCAAAAACAGTCATTTTTCATATAAATTGTAACTCTTTAACGGTGCGAAGAAAACTATTGCAGGAATACTTTTTATATGAAAAAAAGGATGCTATTTTTAATATTTAAAACTTAAAGTCGACAGCGAAAATTATTATGAAGAAATCATGATAGGCTTGTTTTTTGTAAATGCCGAATTATATTTAATACGTAATAATTCTAGCTGAGAAACCGCGATTGTTATTTGTATACTTTGTGGATGAACTGAGAGATAACAATTAATAGCGAGCATCCCAATAATTCCCGTTGCTGGTGCAACGTCATGTTTAATTCAGTTGTATTACGAATTTCATGGGACTCGATCCGCAGTAAATATCCGGCGGCGCGTGACACCCGGTATTAGCGCGATTTCTAAGGTACTGACCGTAACTTCACTCACAGCTTATTTCGCATGTTTTATTCATCGACACTTCAGCGCTCGCGTGATCGAACTGTAAACCGCTGGGAGCCTGCGACAAGTTTTACTCGATCACGCCGCGCCGCGCCGAAGCAAAGAAAAGATTTTCGGCAATATTGTCAGTTGAGATCTTCGGGGAAAATTTGTCCTGGCAGACTTGAATTTGTTGAAGTAGCTGCTAAAGAATGAATAGTTGCGATTTAGTACTTGATTTGTGAGACCCGTCATTTTGACGGATTTTGGATTTCATGAACATAATTATTGAAACAATTACTATGATTTTTTTCCAATTTATGCTGACAATTATTTATGGAGTCCTAACAAATTGAAGTAACTTATATTATATCTGTTAAGATTGTAATTGTTTTTGAATTAAGTTAATCGTTTCGTTTAAAAAAACACGTGGTTTCCTTCAGCCGTTAATTTGACGGGTGTTCGTAGAAGTAGACATTCAAAATGTCCGCGAATCTAGTTTTAAAGGCAATTGAATCATCCAGTACTTACATAATGGTATTACAATAGTCTAAGGATATTACAAATTTTATAATGAAGGATGTCAATTAGACCATGATGAATTCAAAATACAATAAATCATGATTAGGAACTTCAAACTTCTTGAAAATATAAGAAGATTCAACTTTCATACACACTTTCGTTGTACATAGCCTCAATTCTTTCACCATTATCGCCCGAATTTATTTCAAATTTGTGCTCCAAAACTGCATTATAACAGTATTTTTTATAATTTTTATGAATTAATGTTATATTATTTTCTTGCCATTTTTGTTATGCGTTTGTAATATAAAACCATGATCGTTCAGGCATAAATAAGTGGAATTATTACGAACCTATGAAAAGATTCAATTTTCTTATACACTCTCGCTATACATAACCTCAATCCTTTCACCATTATCGCCCGAATTCATTTCAAAATTTTGCTTCAAAACTTTGTTATAATACTATTAGTTACAACTAAAATCCTACCGGTGGAAATTAGCGCCTATATCAGATTTCGGCGCAGTCTGAAATTATTACGAACCTGTGAAAAGATTCAACTTTCTTATACACTCTCGCTATACATAACCTCAATCTTTTTACCATTATCTCCCGAATTCATTTCAAAATTTTGCTTCAAAACTGTGTTATAACACTGCTTGTTACAACTAAAATCCTACCGGTGGAAATTAGCGGCTACATCAGATTTGGGCGTAGTGAAAGGGTTAAGCGTTGAAAGGAGTTGATTTAGGATCACTAAAGGTGGCGCGCGGTGCGTGGTGTATACAAGGTATAGGCGGAGGGTTCTACCGATCCGCCCTAGGGAAATCTAGTTAGCGAGCGTTTATCATCACATCATCGGGCAGTGGGGCCGAAGCAGCGGCTGTTTAGCGTAGTGTATGGTCACCTTCGATAACCGTCCTCAATTGTGGATCCGCATGTCCGCCGGCTAAGGGAAAGAGAGACAAAAGCGGAGATCGTCCTACACTGCCGGATACATGCCCTAAGACTAGGGTTATAATGGGCTCGCACTGACCACCGGATTTCCCCACCCCCAACGGTCATTCAAGATTGAATTGTCATCAGGAGGGATTATTGTTAAGGGAGTAGTCCCATCCGCAGGCAATATTTTGTCATAAATTTCAGGATTACAAACAATAAGGAAGGACAATTAGTACTGGTTAGGGAAGATCGTAATTTTGAACGCGTATTTTTATATGTTTCAAGCGTATTACAGCACAATTTCGATGCAATTACCTTTTATAATACAAGAATTATTAAATATTGCTTGGCATGTGATAAGAAACGTTGGCTGACGTGATTAAGTTTCTTGCGTTGATTGGAAATAGGACAAACTCAATTTTAAACTGTAGAAGTATAGTTCTCCTGCTAAAATAAAGTAAAAGAGAGAATTTTGATAAAGCAGCTGCCGTGTGAAGCAAAAAAATTGAATTTATCATGAAAAATTCAACTTGTGCAGGCTGTGAAAAGAATCTATTGGACGTACTAGCATCATTTTTGTATAGAATACTAAATTTGAAGCCGCTTTTGAATTCAGTATTAAAAGATCCTGGTCTCCGTGTTTTATTAATTGCTAAACAATATTTCATAATTTCGTTCATATAAAAGATAACATCATAAAAATTGTACAGCGTGTTTTAAAGGGTTTTCAAATGCGTACAAAAATATTTAAGTTCCTCTCCATTTGTAATAGTAAAAATTTCCTAAAAATGACGCTGCCAAATCGGGCTAACCTCTAACACGTAACCACAAAATTGACGAATTCTTTACATTTCAACTATAAGCTAACAAAAATTGATATTATTATTATTTTCTAATTGACCAACAATCAACGCTATTGGAATTGTACGTGCTGCATGCTAATAACTATTAGCTTCCAACAAATGCAACGACGCCGATTGATTCCTCAAAATGACTAGTGACAAAAAAATATTTGCTGATTCCAAAAGCAAGCGCATCACCCTGTACACAGTCGGATACATAACCTAGGAAGATAATAGGCTCCTAGTGACCATCGAGTTCTCGCGAGCCGCAGGGGTCGGCCAAGATTGAATTATCTTCCATCAGAGGGGGGCTTCCTAACCTTTACTATCATGTTCGGAGAAAGTGGCGGCGAAAGCTAGTGGCCGCCGAGTCATATATTTCTGGAGCGAGCGAGGGGCCAACGAGAACATTCGACTCTAGTCGAATATCGCTGCGTAAAGGTTAAGGGAAGAACGTGACACTTTGCCCTCCGCATACATATGTATGTGTGTCGGCAAGCCTGCAACTGGCACGCGCCGCGCTACAGCTAAAAAGAAGGCAAATCCGAATGAAGGAAATGGAAGAGGACTGCCGGGAAAGGAAACAGGTGCTGCTCGTCCCGGAGAATTCGGACTTAGAATCGGAAAGCTTATACAGGGTGTCTCGTGAATCTAGTGAATAATCGTATTATTAATACTAAACGTATCATGTTTGGTCAAATAGTCTCTTGTAACATTTTATTCATTGTCGAAAGCACAAATAAAATATGTAATTTTTGTATTATTATCTGTTGGATTCTTGTCTCGTCCACAATGATGTTTGTATGTTTGTAAATCTGTCATAATGTTTCATTCGTCACCAGCCTTTCAAAGAGTTCAGATCAAATAAAGTTATATCCGTTTCCGAAATATTTCATACTAATTTCTACGGGAAAAGAATCACTCTTCAATATTATCTTATTGCTATTTTGTGGTAAATCTATGATAAGTTATATCCAAGTTGTAGTATTTCATAGTAAACAAATGTTTTTAAGAATATTTTTGTATTTGAATTGCATATATGAAAATGGCCGATTGAAGCGTTGGAAATAAATAAATACAGTTGGAGAGAAAATTACACAATGCTAGGTTGTAAACACGCTGAATGTTTGTTTTTAAAGAATTCTCCAAAACAGCTCTTAAATGCTTTTATGAATTAGCTTTCTATTATTTTTTTCCCTGCTATATTTCGTCATTTTCGACATTTTGGTGCATTATTTTTGTTATTCGTTTGTAATATACGAGTATATTTACATTGGCTACTTTCAAAGTCAGTCCATGTTTTCTAAAAATATTTTATAAAAATATTTCGTACAAAGACGAAGCAGGAGTGAGAATTTGGAAAATAATCATCTTTAACGTCACACAATTTTCTACAAACGACTGCTCTATACTTATGAGACACCCTATAAGGGAAACTATTTTCCTGAATTATTTCCAGCATTGCGAAGGGCAGCATGCTTTAAGTCGTACGACGACTTCCGTCCACGTTGAATTAATTACTTCTCCGGGCTTAACCCCGACTCCTTTCGAGAAATCTTAAACCCCCAGACAGTGAAAGTAAAAAGTATTCGTTCAGGGAGAACGTAAAAAAATAAGAATTATAAAGTCACTTTTCAGAAATATGTATTATACAATACATATGTATTATACTTTTGTATTATACAAAAGCATATTTTATATAATTGTCTCAAGTATTCAGTACAATTTTGAAAATAACGAATTGCGATTGAAGATAAAATTACAACTAGTAATTAATAAAAGTATTTTCTTCGTTAATAAAAGCAAATGTAGTTTCGTACTTTCAATATCCTAAATATTTGCTAGATATTTAGTACGCGTAATTAATGTAAAAGTATATTTTTAAAAGTTACTGCAAATAAAATATAATAACAGAATTCGAGTTCTTATAAATTACTATTATGGAATTTTATCAGTAGAAGTAATTCGCTGCTTTCATCATTACGCTAAGTATTGGTTGTTTAATATAAAAGTATATTTTTTCAAAGTAATGTTATAATACTTATATTTTTATTCGCTATTATATTCCCAACTTTGTTGAACACAAAATTAATACCAGCAAATAAATGGAAAAAGCACTTAATAAACTAGCAACAATACTAGTTTATTGTACTTTTACACTTCTACTGTAAAATTACTTCCGTTTCTTGCTGTAAGTTGGAAGGCTTTCGGAATTTCGAAAAGGAAGAAAGTGCACCGAAAAATCCCTCCATTGGAGGCGTCGCTCCATTAAGTGGTGGTCCAGGGGTGACCCAAGATTGAATTATCTGCCATCAGGAGGGTTTCGAACCTCCACTATCGTGTTCCTAGGAAACTCGCCAGTCATATATTTCTACAGTGGGCAAAGGGAATTGGGTAAGGAAATGGACGAAAACAAGTATCGTCCTGTATTTATGTGGACTTAAAGCGACAGCTTCTCTCGAAAGCTTTGGATTTGGAGCACATAAAATGCTTTGACTTTCTTATCTCCTCTTTAATGTTTAACAGTTGAATGACAGTATTTTGTTTAATATTTGTTTACGCGTATTATAACAAAGCAAATTAAGTAATGTAAAACATATTTTAATTTATAAACTACTTTTCTATTTATATTGGATTCTTATTGATGAACTCTTTTTAATGTCTTTGTAAGATTTATATAGGTACTGTTCAGAGTGATTCACTTTTCAATTATCGCTATCAGATAATATGTAGGATAACTATAAATCACAAGGATATTTAGATTACAAAATAATTTTAAATTATCTACCAATTTTAATTATATGTGAATGTTTTTTAACTCTCCTCTACAACCTGAATGTTATAAATGATATTATAAAAATCGGCAGAAAATTTAAATAATTACTACAGAAGCGCATTGGAATACCTGAGACTTGATTTTTGTTGTTAAACGAAAATGTAATGTAAATTTTGCTAATTATTTAACTATAGATGCGACAAGAAACAGTTATTAATCTGTAAGCACTTTATATAAATTATCTGTAGAAATATACTTTATCGAATTTCTAAGAACATAACCTACGAATTTACTCTATTTTCAGGTAAGCCCGTAAACTGTACGCAACACAGACTGTCTTTTGCGCAGCTCCGAAGAGTGAGTACATGTTTTGAACACATTTTATACAGAAATTTTGTGCAGATTTTGAATACTTTCGTCACACCTTGATAAAAATGTTTATGATGTCTATTAGCACTTTTTTGTTGTAAAAACAAATACGCGTGCGTGAATTCGGATAATAAAACAGTCAAAGTGTTTACATCAACGATGTTATAATCGTCGACTTTAGATTTTAACAGCGTCATATTTTTTTAAGTTATGAAAAGGAAATGTTGCAGTTAACCTGTGCGCTATATTTTCAAATAAAAGTATTAGTAGTTTTAAAATAATCTATAAAATCTATTGAACAATTAGAACGCGCGCTTTTATTGAAATACTTTTAACCCATTTGCATCATAAGAGAAGAAAATTTCAGATTTCTTTACAAACTTCTTTTTATTATATTTAATAATCAGCAAAATACGCTAATGATGCAAATGGATGAATTATTAACGGATACGGAAAAGATAAGGATTGACCAAAACTAGGTTAGGATTGAAAGAAATCCGCGCCACTCTCATTCAGCTGGGCGTGCCAATAATTCTTTGGAACTGCTGTGAAGATTCGCGAAATTTCTTTTTATTATATTTACTGATCAGCAAAATTGAACATACATATACGCTAATGATGCAAATGGGTCAATTATTAACGGATACAGAAGAGTTAAGGATTGACCAAAACTAGGTTAGGATTGAAAGAAATCCGCGCCACTCTCATTCAGCTGGGCGTGCTAATAATTCTTTCGAATTGCTGTGAAGATTCGCGAAATTTCTTTTTATTATATTTACTGATCAGCAAAATTGAACGTACATATACGCTAATGATGCAAATGGGTCAATTATTAACGGATACAGAAGAGTTAAGGATTGACCAAAACTAGGTTAGGATTGAAAGAAATCCGCGCCACTCTCGTTCAGCTGGGCGTGCTAATAATTCTTTGGAATTGCTGTGAAGGTTCGCGAGGAGATGTTAACGTTCATTCTGGCAATTGGCCTTGGCTTTTTGCAGCGGAGGTGGCGGCGGTGGCGGCGGCGGCAGTGCGACTTGGGTGGTCTGAGCCATCTGGTGCGTTCTTGGCAGGTTATTATCGTGGTGCAATCAACCCTATCCACACGTACGGGAAACCAGGGGCCGGCACACGTACTCGCCCGTTCAACCCTCACGGGCCAATCCCCTTATCGGGCGCAATAATGGAAACTACGTCGTCGATTCTATTTTCTCTCCCTCGGGTACCTGGCAACCGGCCGGCCACCCTCCCTCCCTCCCTCCCGACATACGCCATCCCACATACAACCACCGTCAAATAATCGTTATTTATTAACAGTAAATCAAACGCACTGGCGCCCTGCGATTCCGTTCCTCAACCTGCTAATATATATGATAATGCTGGTAATCAGTTGGAAATATCGCCCGCGCTCAGCATCTGCCGAATTAATACTGCAACTACTTACACTGTCGAAATGAGTCGGAGACAAAGTACACCAATTTCGTAAAGGAAATTTGTTAAGTCGTCTTTCGGAAAGGAAATTCGAAATTCTAAGGCATTCTGTGTACATCTACAAGGTGATTCAGTTGCCTTTGAATCAGAGCTCTCCTAACCCCACTTTTACTAGAAATCTATTTAATTATACCATATATTCCCTGTTTAACAATAGACTGTGTTAAATTATGTAGTCTGTTGGAGCGAATATTTTACCCAGTTTTAGCATCGATTTCTTTCGAATGGGTAGCAACGTAAGGAGAAAATATTTTATTCTATTATATTTATAGGGGAATGTTATATGTAACTTGCTTCTGCAGAGTGAAATTTCATGTGCAAGTTAACATAACTGAAACATGTAAAAGTATAAATGCATAAAATGCAGAGAAATGTTGAGAAACATTTGAGTATAATTGAAATGTCTAGGTTATTTCTAATGATTTTATATGGAACAGTGTATGCTCGACAGTGGTGATTCAAAGGCAAGTGACTCACCATGTACTCATGTTCATATCGAATTTATATATTAACAGTAAATCTTATTTATTTATTAACAGTCAATCAAACGCACTGGCGCCCTGCGATTCCGTTCCTCAACCTGCTAATATATATGATAATGCTGGTAATCAGTTGGAAATATCGCCCGCGCTCAGCATCTGCCGAATTAATACTGCAACTACTTACACTGTCGAAATGAGTCGGAGACAAAGTACACCAATTTCGTAAAGGAAATTTGTTAAGTCGTCTTTCGGAAAGGAAATTCGAAATTCTAAGGCATTCTGTGTACATCTACAAGGTGATTCACTTGCCTTGGAATCAGAACTCTCCTAACCCCACTTTTACTAGACATCTACATAGAAATCTTTACAGAACATGCATTGTATATTTTTTCACTTTATATAACAAATATATAGATATTGAATAAATATACATGTATAATACTGTAATATATAGCTTACGTGTTACTAATGAAGAAGTAAGCGTCCAAATAAAAAAAAATTCCTTAAATCTGTTCAGTAATATCAGAGATTATCTCTTTCATGAGAACAAAGACCTCGCGTCTTTATACAGAGTATGTATATTAGTGTAGATATTGCTGGTAGTAATCCTGACACATCGCCCACCCACTCCTACTCGTTGATCATGTGCTAGTTTAATAATACAGGTATTACTGAAGGAGTCAAAACCACTTGTTAACTAAATTTGAGGTTAGGTCGTCTAAAAGCTGACCCACCTTTTGCTTAGCTTTTTAATGTCATAAAGCAGCGCTTGCCAAGTTAGGCTCTCGGAGCTTAACTGGTAGCCTCACTCTGTCAATTTTGACGACGTTTCTACTTGTTTGTACCCTCGCGTGCGATGGGCAAACCCTTCAGAAAAACTTGCTGAACAAAAAATTTTGAGCTAGGGCCCTGGAATTTATATCACTTCTTCCTTGACGGAAGGGCACATTCTCCACCAAATTTCAGCCCGTGAAATACACGGGAAGTATACAAAATATGGAAAAAAACGGCGAAAATTTCGAAAAAACCGAACTTTAAAGGCAGTTTTTTTAGTGTTTTCGATAGAGAGCCGGACTTTTTTCGACGGATTTCTTGTTTTCTATCCGTTTTCATTCATAAATAATCGATTCCTGAAGAAAAAACACGAGTTCGAGGACCTTCGAAAAATCGTGAAAAAATCTGAAGGGGTACCCCTTAAGAAAAATTTGCCGAAAAAGCAATTTTGAGCTAGGGCTCTGGAATTTTTATGGTATCTTCCTTGATGCAAAAAAACATTACCCACCAAATTTCAGCCCCGGGAGAGGTCGGGAAGTCTACCAAAATAAATAAAAACCGTCAAAAATGAGCAAAAATGCACTTTTCTGGACGGTTTTTCGACCCGTTCTCGTTGCAAATCCGGACTTTTTTCACGGATTCTTTGTTCTCTATCCACCGTGATACGAAAACAATCAGAATATGCCTGGTTCAGCCGATTTTGAGAAACTTGAAAAAATTGGCCATTTTCGAGGGTCGAAAATAGGTGAAAACCTAAACTTTGAGCTAGGGCTCTGAAATTTACATCACTTCTTCCTTGACGCAAGGGCACATTCTCCACCGAATTCCAGCCCCGGGAAAGGTCGGGAAGTCGACCAAAAAAAAAAAACCGTCAAAAATGTTTGAACTTGAAAGTAGAATATCGGCGCGCTGTATTGCTAGAGAGGTAGAGTGGGGCAGAGAGGTGTAAGATGGCTACCAGTTAGTGAGGGTAGTGCGTAACCCTCAATTGCCCTGACAGGGTCCACCGAGTAGTCGAAAGGGAAAGAAACACGTGAGGGGCCCCCCCTCACTTGGCTAGCACTGTCATAAAGTGTGCCTTAAAGAGTTAACTGACTTTGAAAGAGAAATTCTTAATTCTTCTAAACAGCTCTTTAGAGAACACGAAATTGTAGGGCATCGATCCCAGATACCGGGGCCGTTAAATAATCGTTATTTATTAACAGTAAATCAAGGGCGTTAGCGCCCTGCGATTGCGTTGCTCACTCCTGCTAATATATATGATAATGCCGGTAATAATTCTGAAATATCGCCCACCTCCCACTCCTGCCCGTTGACCAAGCGCTAGCTTAACACTAACCTTACCGGCTGTTTCTATAAAGCTATTTCGATCGTAAACGGCCAAATGACCGGTTGTGAAATAAAAGTTACGTTCGTCCGATTTCGATGTAGTTAAGTGTTTATTTAATACGAAACTAAATATGCAAAGTAATATTTAGATAATAATAAATGAATTATAAAGGTATATTTTTATGGTTAAGATAAGCGAAACAAACATTTATATTATAAAATCGAAGTTTAAAATTGGCCAACTGATTGGACATTGGTACGTTTAGTATTAGTGCTGGAATTACTATTTGAAATAGAATAACTGTTTGATCAATTTCGGAAGTGAAGTAAATTCTCAATTCGTTCAAATAGCTTTTTGGATGACATGGAATTGTAGGCCACTCATATTCTATATTAATTTATAAATAAATGCAACGTTCCTTGTGTGCCGTGTGATTGCATTGCACACTACAATACTGGTACACACATGTACAGCATCTGTTAAAATAGTTGTCGCAATCTGCAAAAGGGTCGCCGAAAAGAAAGTGAAGTTTGATAGCTTGCACACCCGGTATGCAAGACTTTTTAGGGGGCTGCGCTAGGGGGTCCCCCTAACCTAAAAGGGGGCTTTTAAAAAGGCGTGCATACCGGGTGTACAGGGTGAGTCACTTGCCTTTGAATCACCACTGTCAAACTTACACTGTTCCATATAAAATCGTTATAAATAACCTAGACAGAAAAGGTTAATGGTTTATTGTCGCATCCATAGTTGCCTTCTATTCAAATACATTTCTTTGATTTGTGTCAAATATTTTGTATATTAGCCAAAAATGTGTTGTGAGTATTTTAATTTGCAGTATTTAAACCGGGCAAAGTAAATACCTTGTCCACACAATTTCTTGCACAATTTCTTGAAATTTACACTAAATATTCATAGTAACATTATATGTTGATATACAAATTTTTGTACAGGGTGATTCACTCGCCTTTAAATCACTACTGTCGAACTTACACTGTTCCATATAAAATCGTTATAAATAACCTAGACATTTCAATTATACTCAAATGTTTCTCAACATTTGTCTGCGTTTTATGCATTTAGACCTTTACATGTTTCAGTTATCTTAACTCGCACATGAAATTTGACCCTGAAGAAGCCAGTTGTATGTAATATTCCCCTGTAAATATAATATAATAAAATATTGTCTCCTTACGTTGCTAGCCATTCGAAGGAAGTCGATGCTAAAACTTGGTAAAATATTCGCTCCAACAGGCTACATAATTTCATACAGTCTATTGTTAAACAAAGAATATATAGTATAATTAAATAGATGTCTGGTAAAAGTGGGCTAAGAGAGTTCTGATTCAAAGGCAACTGAATCACCCTGTACATATAATGTATAATGTATAATGTATTATAATGGGTGATAAATAATGTAATATGTAAATTAATAATCTAATGTATGATCATTAGTTTAAATCGACTTTGAAAAGGTGGGAGTAACCGTAACCGGGTAACCGTATTGCAAATTGTGACAACAATTTTGTCGGTTGCTGTACATCGCACACGTTTACACATATAATTATACAATGAATAAAAATAGGGTTTTTACATCTAGATTTTCCAAAGGCAATTATTTCAAAGGATAAAACATTCTGTTTAAAACACATACTTTATTGAAGGTGATTCCTTTCACGTCGGAATTAGTATGACTTTCAGGGAACAGATATAACTTTATTTGAACTTCATCCTTTGGAAGACTGGTGACGAATGAAACAGCAGGCGACTAACTTACAAACACACAAACACCATGTGGACTGAACTTGTCAAATATCAATAACAGAAACTTTGTGTGAATGCCACAGGGTAGATCAATCTAAGATATTTTTGCTCTTAAAAATGCGATTTGGTTCTCAAAAAAGAAGCTTTATAAAAAGGGGTGCGTGCAAATAATTTTTCATCCTCTGCACAAGATCAATAAATATTGTCAGTCGCTTTTAATTTTCAAATGAAATACTTTGATCACATTTCTTGCTGTCTGTTGATTGTAATATTGTTTGTGCAAACTATCAAATGATCATTTCCAAGCCCCAAGTTTTTGTTATTTGCAATATACTTCGGTTCACCGTCACCGTTAATTATCGGATAAATAGCATATCACTTTGCACGCTATTAAGCGTCCACCCGCTAGATTACCATTCCTGTGACGTGCGATGAGATTCGATGGATTTATCGCCTATTAGCTATCGTCTATTATCTATTGTCTTCCGGCACATTGTATAATAGCACATTATCACATTAAGCAGTGACAGTATCATTATAGCAAATTGAAAATTAAAATAAAATTTGCTATAGACTAGTATTTTTATCCCTATTACTTTTATTTTTTGTATATTTTATAGGAGCGTTTAGATAAGGTTGTCGTATTAAGTAGTAAAATTATAATTATAGTAAATTGGAGATTCAAGTAAAATGTACTGTAAAACGTACAATTTGAAAATTTGTAAAATTTGCAAATTTTACAAATTATAATTATAGCAAATTAGAAATTGAAGTAAAATTGACTATAAAACGTAAAATTCGCGAAATAGTATTTTTATCCTTGTTACTTTTATTTTTTGCATATTTTATAGGAGCGTTTAAATGAGGAAGTTGCGTTGCATATTGACATTTCCATTATAGCAAATGGAAAGTTGAAGTAAAGTTTGCTATAAAACGTAAAATTCGCGGATTAGTATTTTTATATTTGTTACTTCTATTGTCTGTATATTTTATAGCAACGTCCTCATTTAAACGCTGCTATAAACTATAGAGAAAACTGAAGTAACAAGTATAAAAATATTAATCCGCGAATTTGACATTTTATAGCAAATTTTAGTTTAACTTTCAATTTGCTATATTGGAAATGTCACTATGCAATGCAACTTCCTCATTGAAACGCTGCTATAAAATATACAGAAAGTAGAAGTAACAAGTATAAAAATACTACTTCTCGGGTATAACGTTTTATAGTAAATTTTACTCTAATTTTCCATTTGCTATAATGGAAATGTCACTATTGCAATGCAACGTCCTCATTTAAACGCTGCTATAAAATGTACAGAAAATAGAAGTAACAAGTATAAAAATGCTGGTCCTCGGACAAAATGTTCTATAGCAAATTTTACGTCAATTTTCAATTTGCTATAATGGAAATGTCCCTATGCAATGCAACGTCCTCATTTAAACGCTGCTATAAAATGTACAGAAACTAGAAGTAACAAGTATAAAAATACTACTTCCCGGATATAACGTTTGAAAGCAAATTTTCCTCTAATTTTCCATTTGCTATAATGGACTACTGTCACTACTTAATGCGACATGCTCATTTAAACGCTCCTGTAACATATATGGAGAATAAAAAGTGAGTGAAAGAGTTGGCTTTGCTTTCATTTAACGAGCGCGCGGTGGTCGGACTGGTTGGACAGGGGATTGGCCGACGACAACCTGTCCGACTCAGGTTACACGGAGACGCATTCGTCACACCCGCACCCTCCTTCCTGGGACGTCCCGCAACATGTAAACACGGCCATATAATAGCTGCCGGTGGAACTGAGTCGTCTCTATTGTGTGCGCATACTGAAGTTTCATTAGCCAACTGTTCATGCTACTCCGGCCGCCGTCAATCAACCGCTCAGTGGCCACCCTCGCGCTCCTTCCATCACTGCTTCTCAATTTCATTGCGCGCGCGCATGAGTATCGTCGAATCGTCCTGTAAGAGGATTACAATTATCCGATGTTTGATTAGTCGCCACCCGCAATCCTAGCCGAATCGTTTACTCGCAAGTGGCAAGGATCGAACTGTCGTCGATTGTCGTAATTATTTTTGTTGCAAAGATTATTGTATATGTTGCAAAAGTCTGGTTGTAATTCAAGATCTCAATCCTTTTGTGGGAATGCAATTAATTTTCTAACACCCTGTATAGATATTCTAACAATACTTTAACCTAAATAATAATCGTTGTTGCAAAAATCTTATATAGATAATTTTGTAATGGTTGTTGTCTGTAAATTCCACATGCACGCATTTTACTATAATATTTTATATGCAGATTAACAACCATTTAATTAAAAAGAAGAAGTTTGGCGACTTTATCTTTGTTGTAAAAACCTTGCATATGCGTACATACATGTAGCTTGAAATGATATTTTTTGGAAAATTTGGAGTTAATCTTAAAACAGTCTGCATAAGTAATAAGTATTACAATATTGTACTATTAGACCGCAGATATTTATGCAAAATAGGCGCTCCTGGATTCTACAAAATCAAAATTCACGTCTACTATGTGTTTTATATTAATAAAATATTGATAGAACTGAATGCACCAATGATAAACCAGGAAAATGGCAGTAAAATAGTACAACATTTATAGGAAAGGGCCGGGAAAAGCGAATAGCGGCTGATTTTTAAACACGCCGGTAGATGGCAACATGGCGCGTGACTTTTCCAATAGAAAACATCGACTGTGGACGCCATGACATTTCGATTAGTGTTTTCGAAACAAAGATGTGTCAGTATTGCAAAAATTTCAATTCTACATTGTTTTCTTAACACTCTAACGAAACAAATTTATTTTTGCTTATTGTGTGCTATTACCAAACAACAATCATTTCATACAATAATCCTATTCTTTAAAATTACTATGCCTATAGAAAATTTGTAGATGCCGTTGTACGAAGTGAAAAACAATATATCGTTGTCCATCATTCTGATACTTTACAAGTTTTCCCCCATTTACGCTTTTCCCAAACTTCCCCGTACATCGTTAAAAGATTTTTGCAACAAATTTGATCGCTATAACCTATTATTCATTAGATAAAATGTCTTTTATCCTGCACACGAGTTTAATAACTACAAATACTCATTATTCTCTAGATTAAATTATTTGTCTGATTAATATAGTTATTGTTATCGCGATTTGTTCTAATTATCTTATATTAATTTGCAAAATACCGTCAGGACGAAATTGATTGAAACATAGTTATTAACCAATCTAAATTGTATAAGAGGAGAAATGGTGTTTGAGGGCTTTTCGTGTGTGTTAGTTACCATGAAAATTCAGTCATCGCAGGGAGGACAGCAAAAGAAGCTGATTTGGTATTAGCAGAAATCGATGCATAAGCGCGTCAACGGTGTCCGCTGATCAGGCGCAGCCCTGCAAGTGACAACCGCATTTCCCTTTGTAGTAGACGCATATTATCCCACCGGTGTTTGATTATACTGTCAATCATTCTGTTTCACCGGCATTCCGCGCTGCTAACATAAAGCGGTCGAGCTAAATTCATCAGCTGTCTAAAATCCGTTTAACCAGGCCTTTTTCCCCTCTAAAACTATTAATCCGCGTCGATGCTGCTCACTTTGGAACATAAGTTTCGATCGACTTCAACAACAGTTTGAGGCATCCATGAAGTTGGCAACCCAGCTTTTGATTTTCAATATTTTTTTAATTGTTGCAGATTGTTCTATGTTTGTTCTAAATTGTTTCAAAGTAACGAATCAAAAAAACCAAAATATGTCGGAAAAATAAAATTACTGGCGCCCCATTTTTGGAAAATGCAACTTTTTTGTTTGTTGTTTCTCGTTGTTTTAAGTATTGTACCAAGTATTAATTATTTACAGGAATATTTGGCAAAGTTATGGCAATACGTCCAGTCCCAAATTGTATATCTTAGCAGAATATTGATGGAACAACCTGAAACAATCTTCAGATTCACCGGAACAATCATACAAACAGAACTTTACTCTTGGAAGAGTATAGTTTTTTGTTTTCTTTTATTGAAAATATTATCCCAGTGACTTGTAATTATGGAACAATTTGATTGAGACACAGAACAAGTTGGAACAATGTTCAGATCTACCAGAACATTCATACAAGCAGCACTTTATATTTAAACGATAAAAAATGTGTGAGAAGTGTAAGAAAGTAGATGTTTTATTTGAATGAGCGTTAAGAGAAATTTCGAACGCACCAGTAATAACATAGTTCAAAAACAATAATTTATATAATGTTGTAATGATTGTTGGTATATTGCAGACGTATTTTACCGTAACATTATTCATGGTTTAAATGACACTTTGTATTTACGTTAATAATTATTTAACCTAAAGAATAATTAATTATTGCAGTCATCTTTGTTGCAAGATTCTTCTAATAATGAAACATCTGATTTATTTTCTGAGGTTGTGCAATTATGTCAAGTACGTTTATATTTGTAATGGTGTTTTACATGTACATATTATAATAACTTAATTTCAAGAATAATGAATCATTCTATCTTTGTTGTAAAAATTGTCGAATAATTTTAATTCGATTTCCTATTCTTTTTGACAAATAAGCGTTTTTTGCAAGTACTCTGAATAAGCAATAAACATTGGAATATTTTATATTATATTGAAATCGTTTGTTTGGAAAACAACTGATAGCAAATTGATTCAGCTGTTTTCCAGCTGACCAAACAAACAAAATAATAATAATGCTCTTATCTAAATCATTCTAACTATCTTTGTTGTAAAAATTGTCGAATAATTTTAATTCGATTTCCTATTCTTTTTGACAAATAAACGTTTTTTGCAAGTACTCTGAATAAGCAATAAACATTGCAATATTTTATATTATATTGAAATCGTTTGTTTGGAAAACAACTGATATCAAATCGATTCAGCTGTTTTCCAGTTGATCAAACAAACAAAATAATAATAATGCTCTTATCTGAATCATTCTAACTATCTTTGTTGTAAAAATTGTCGAATCATTTTAATTCCATTTCCTATTCCTTTTGAAAAATAAGTAGTTCTTTCAAGTACTCTAAATAAGCAATAAATATTGCAATATTTTATATTATATTGAAATCGTTTGTTTGGAAAACAACTGATATCAAATCGATTCAGCTGTTTTCCAGTTGATCAAACAAACAAAATAATAATAATGCTCTTATCTGAATCATTCTAACTATCTTTGTTGTAAAAATTGTCGAATCATTTTAATTCGATTTCATATTCCTTTTGAAAAATAAGCATTTCTTTCAAGTACTCTAAATAAGCAATAAACATTGCAATATTTTATATTATATTGAAATCGTTTGTTTGGAAAACAACTGATATCAAATCGATCCAGCTGTTTTCCAGCTGACCAAACAAACAAAATAATAATAATGCTCTTATCTGAATTTAGAATTATATGCAATACAAATAATATCTAACACTTTGAGACAGTTATTCTTCCCGATCGGCGACAAAGCATCCACTTTTTCCCTTCGGATTATTCGCGAAACGTGTCGGCCATCATTCCAATTGCTGCTTCGAATCAACACAGCTGTGGCCTCCTTCGCCTTCCTTCCCAGCTTGTTTAAAGTGTTGCGGCGCATGTGTTCGTTGCCAGCAGTTTCGCGTACTTGGCCGGATTGCCGAGGGTCTGTTAGGCTACATGCAATAATGTATACCCCTCACAACTAACAATAGCGGATATACAAACAGATTCTACACCCTTCCGCCAATTATAAACCAGATTAGAGACGTAGCAGCGTCTCGACCCGCCGAGTGGAGGATGTGTTCCCAAGTAGAATCAGCAAGTGTATTCATCCAGAAGTAATTCTCCCAAATTAATTGAATAAATTGTTAGATGAGCCTTGGTATGTTTTTGGAATTTATAATATATGTACATTTTTTGACATATTGACAATTTTGTGAAGTACATCAACTTTTATGGTATTTATTGTTGCCAAAATTAATGGCATAAAATGGTAGAACAGTATTGGTATGTTTTTGGTATTTATAATATATGTACATTTTTTGACATATTGACAATTTTGTGAAGTAAATCAACTTTTATGGTATTTATTACTGCTAAAATTAATTGCATAAAATGTTAGATGACCATTGGTATCTGTTTAATATTTATAATGTGTAAATTCTTTGACTTATTGATGATTTTGTAAAATAAATTAATTGTACGATATTGGTTGCTGCTAAAATTAATTGCATAAAATGTTAGATGAGCATTCGTATGTTTTTAACATTTATAATAGCAGTAAATTCTTTGACTTATTGATAATTTTGTAAAATAAATCCATTTTATGGTATTTGTTGCTGCTAAAATTAATTGCATAAAATGCTAGATCAGTATTGATAATCTTCACATTTATAATATTTTTAATGGTATGCAATACCGGCATTATTTACTTTAGAATTAATAAGAACTTTCACACGATTATTTATATTTGCCGAAATAAATCACTTTTGTCATATTTATTGCTGCGTATTAATTGTGTAGGAATATATTGGCTGTGCTTGATCCTTCCTCGTTCTTCAAAACACACACGTGTAAAAATAGACGTTTTATTAATTATTACATAGTTCATCACGGCCTTCTTCGACGCTGTATTGTACGGTGCAACGCCCTTTTAATTGGGCACGTTTTTTTTCGACAAACTGTCTTCACGCGTACGTTCCACTGTCTTCTGCTTGCCACGTGACGCTTATCTTTTCTCCACTGTCCACGCATACGCACGTATTCCCATACCCACTCATTCGTATACACATTTATACACTAAACGCGCATTACAGTTGTATTATTATTTGCACAAACTGTTAGGTGAGCAAATAATAAAGCAATATTTTTAATATTTTTTTTTATTAAATTCATGATACATTATTACAATTTCAGCCTTTTTCAAATTAGTTATATTAGTGTTTTTTCTAAACTGTCATACAGATGAGCAAATAATAATATAACATTTTTAATATTTTGTGGTCAAATTTATTATATCATTATGATTTTGTCCTTTTTCAAATTAGTTATATCTGTGTTTTTTCTAAACCGTCATATGAAACATAAAAGTTAATTACCCTATTGCATCATGAATATGTAATTTTTCATGCATATTTTCAATAGACAACCAATAAGAAATTATTGAACTATTTCCTTATAATATGAATTAATTTAATGTTCGTACAACTATATTCTTTTCAGCTGTGACACGTACTGTACCCTTCCATTTATACATCGCAGGTTTTTAATTAAACACAGACTTATTTTCTCTTTTTAGTCAAATAACGGAGAACATTAACCCTTTTAGTGCCGAACGATGATATATCGTTGTTCGCAACACTTGCGAAACGTGTTCTCCACCTCAAAGTAAATTTATAAAACGTTATAAATGGTTTAATTTCCTTGGAACACAATTAAAAACATTGTCTAACGATTTAAGTATTACTTGTGAAAGAGGAATTAATTTTTATGTTTTCATAATGTTTTATATTTAGGGTATTCTTCGCATATTTGCCGTTGGCACTAAAAGTTTACCTACTAAAAATTTAACAAATTTGACTATTTAACTAAACTAAACTATTTGACTCTTTAACTAAAAATATAACAAATTTGTCGGACAAGTTTACCAAATTTGTGGTAAAAAGAAAAACTGTTTCCTACATCAATCAAGCTGTGTTGAAGTCCGAATGGAGCGGCGGCCGGCCATTGCCAAGGCTTCAGCTGGCCAGCTCGGACTTGGACTCGTGGGAGGTTAACGGCAGTTGAAGGGTGGCTACTGCAACGTGTGTGATTACGTTCGCAATTACTTCTGCCGCAAGGCTTAGATAGGCGTCGGCGGCGTCGGCGGCGGCGGCGTCGCTCCTCCGGCTTTCGCTTCCTCGATCGACCCCACCCGATGCCGAGTGGGCTGTAACTCGTTATTACCGGGAAACGGGAGCGATAGAAGGCCAGATGATTATAGCCCTTCAGTAGATCTCGCAGCGATGATAAACGGGAGTCTGCAAATCCGATCACGACCGCCACCCATTTTCGTATTTAGCTCCACTCCCTAACGGTTGCCAGTATGCCCGCTTCTCCCCTTCCGAGAATTCTCTCGAGCCCCCCCCCCCCACTCCGACTCTGCTTCGTTTTTAGTTTTCGTCTGCTCGAGTTCCCCTAAGATTTCAATTTTTTCCTTCTAGCCATTTAACTGTTACCATCGTTTAATCGCGATTGATTTTAACCCTCTGATATTTTATATCAATGAATAGATTCTTCTTTACATTACAATGTTTTGACATTGACTATAAAAAAATTCTGAATCTAAAAGTTTTGCACGTGGAAAGTGCGAAGTATCAGACTAATTGGCGATTGATTTTAACCCTGATATTTTATAACAATGAAAAAGATTCTTCTTTACGTTACAATGTTTTGACATTGACTATAAAAAAATTCTGAATCTAAAAGTTTTGCACGTGGAAAGTGCGAAATATCAGACTAATTGGCGATTGATTTTAACCTTGATATTTTATAACAATGAAAAAGATTCTTCTTTACATTACAATGTTTTGACATTGACTATAAAAAAATTCTGAATCTAAAAGTTTTGCACGTGGAAAGTGCGAAGTATCAGACTAATTGGCGATTGATTTTAACCTTGATATTTTATAATAATGAAAAAGATTCTTCTTTACATTACAATGTTTTGACATTGACTATAAAAAAATTCTGAATCTAAAAGTTTTGCACGTGGAAAGTGCGAAGTATCAGACTAATTGGCGATTGATTTTAACTTTGATATTTTATAACAATGAAAAAGATTCTTCTGTACGTTACATTTTTAAATTCACTGTAAAAAAATTCTGAATCTAAAAGTTTTACATGTGGAGATTGCGAACTATCAGACTAATTGGCGATTGATTTTAACCCTGATATTTTATATCAATGAAAAAGAATTTTCTTTATGTTACAATGTTTTCAAATTGACTATAAAAAGTTTCGAATCTAAAAGTTTTACATGTGGAAAGTGCGAACTATCAGACTAATTGACGATTGATTTTTACGTTGATATTTTATAACAATGAAAAAGATTCTTCTTTACATTACAATGTTTTGACATTGACTATAAAAAAATTCTGAATCTAAAAGTTCTACATGTGGAAAGTGCGAAGTATCAGACTAATTGTGCAGTTAAAAGGTTAATGGTTTATTGTCGCATCCATAGTTGCCTTCTATTCAAATACATTTCTTTGATTTATGTCAAATATTTTGTATATTAGCCAAAAATGTGTTTGTGAGTATTTTAATTTGCAGTGCGTAAACCGGGCAAAGTAAATACCTTGTCCACACAATTTCTTGCACAATTTCTTGAAATTTACATTAAATATTCATAGTAACATTATATGTTGATATACAAATTTTTGTACAGGGTGATTCACTCGCCTTTGAATCACCACTGTCGAGCATACACTGTTGCATGTAAAATCATTACAAATAACCTAGAAATTTCAATTATACTCGAATGTTTCTCAACATTTGTCTGTATTTTATACATTTATACTTTTACATGTTTGAGTTATGTTAACTTGCACATGAAATTTCACGCTGAAGAAGCCAGTTATACATAATATTCCCCTGTAAATATAATATAATAAAATATTGTCTCCTTACGTTGCTAGCCATTCGAAGGAAGTCGATGCTAAAACTTGGTAAAATATTCCCTCCAACAGACTACAGAATTTAATACAGTCTATTGTTAACCAGAGAATATATAGTATAATTAAATAAATGACTAGTAAAAGTGAGTTAGCAAAGTTCTGAATCAAAGGCAAGTGAATCACCCTGTACATACATACTACAAAAATTCACCTTCTGTTCGGTAACCGTATTGCAGATTGTGACATCAATTTTGTCGGTTGTTGTACATCGCACACGTCTGCAACATATGATTATACAATGAATAAAAATGGGGTTTCTACATCTAGATTTTCCAAAGGCAATTTTTTCGAAGGATAAAACGTTCTGTTTAAAACACATACTTTATTGAAGGTGATTGTGTATAATTAAATAAGAATATATAGTATAATTAAATAAATGACTAGTAAAACTGAATCACTCTTTACATTTCACATTTTGCTTTTCGCAGTTGCAGAAACGAAGACAGATTTTTCGCGAAAATCTCAGTGTAAACTTTCCAGTGGCTACCATTTTGGTAATAAAATGCAATATCTAAAATGAACAAATGTCACCAGGGAGAGTCAGATTTTTTTTCGGTCGGACATGCCCTTTGGCATGTACAATGTCAACAGCAGGTCGCTTTTTCGGAAAACGGCTTCCAACGCGCCGTGGATATCTCTGTTGTTTACCAATATTTTTTAACAAACATAGCTGGTCATTCATATAGCAGTCGGACGCACCTTTGCATACGAAAATAATGCCATATGAATCCAGCATAGTTTGAACAACCAGAAAGTCCCAAATTTACGTTTGTTTTTCGGTCTGCCGCATGTAATACCTTCACAGATGAAACTATTTCTGTTAGTGGCTTATTTTGCAATAACTGGAAGATTAATGCTAGCAAATCTTGTAAATAAAGAATTATTTTAGCACTACTGTAAGAAAAATAAGCACTGTCAAATAAAAGAAATACTATTGTTTCATGAAATATACATAAATTGTATGGAAAGGGAACATAAAAATATAAATTGTGCATGTAACTTGACAAAAACAATTGCAAAAACTGGAAGATTAATGCTAGCAAATCTTATAAATAAAGAATTATTTTAATAGTACTGTAAGAAAAATAAGCACTGTCAAATAAACGAAATATTATTGTTCCATGAAATATAAATAAAGTTTATGGAAGTGGAACATAGAAATATAAATGGTGCATGTAACTTGACAAAAACAATTGCAATAACTGGAAGATTAATGCTAGCAAATCTTATAAATAAAGAATTATTTTAACAGTACTGTAAGAAAAATAAGCACTGTCAAATAAATGAAATACTATTGTTTCATGAAGTATAAATGAAGTGTATGGAAATGGAACATAAAAATATTAATCGTGCATGTAACTTGACAAAAACAATTGCAAAAACTGGAAGATTAATGCTAGCAAATCTTATAAATAAAGAATTATTTTAACAGTACTGTATGAAAATTAAGCACTGTCAAATAGACGAAATATTATTGTTTCATGAAATATAAATAAAGTTTATGGAAGTGGAACATAAAAATAAAAATCGTGCATGTAACATGACAAAAACAATTTAAAAGAAAACCAATAGAAATATATGTGTAATAGAAAATTAACATTTACTATTGGATACGTTTGTGTATACTAAAAATTATTACAAAATCATAAGACAGTTTCTAATAATTGTCTGCACAACAAAGCATATTCAACAGTGATAATTCAAATATAATTACGTCGATCTGGTACAAGGCGGGCTAGTGTTAGATAATTTTGAATAATTTAATCATTTCCCATATGAATTTTACATACAATTTATTATCATATATAATATAAATCATTGAACATAGGAAACACATTAAAGACATTCGTGTCCAATAAAACTACCCACAATACTTCTAATAATTTTCTACACAACATAATATCTCCCTTTTCGACTGACCAACAATAGTACTTGAAAAGCAATTGAATCGGCGGTGTACGAGGCGACCTGCGCCTGACAATGAAACGGTAATCAGGCAGACGGTCGGATTCAAGCAAATGTTGCCAAGAGGCACTTACCTGGCAAGAAAGTCGGTGAGGATCCGCCGGTGGTGCTGGTGGTGGTACAGCAAAGGGAAAACAGGCTTGGTACATCCTCCTTTTTTTCTTGCTTGCGGAAACTAGTCCTTGTTCTCGTTATGCGCTCGAGGAGCGCCGATAAAAGGCTTCGATATCAAGCACGAAAATTGGCGGTACGGAAGAGATTGTGAAAGAGGCGGGCTTGGTAAACGGGTGGCGGACGGAGAGCGAGAGCGAGAGAGAAAGAGAGGGATGGGTGGGGGGAAGAAGCAGAGAATCCGAGTAAAAAGGGATGCCAAGGGTCAATAAGAGACAAGAGCCCTTAAGGACGAAGCAGGGAAGAAGCAGCCCTCCTACAGATTCTTTTGTATATACCATCCGCCAAATCCCGAGAAGAATATCCATAGAAAAGATTTCGAGAGCCCTTTAAAAATGACTGCACCTTTCGCGATAGCGTGTGCGCGCCCAGGAAAGAAGGTATTCGCAAACTGCTCTTACCGGGCAACTGTAGACGCACACTTGTTCCTTGGGAAGGGAACGACGCCAAGCGACGCCAGGCGACGCTAGCGCGTGCCCGGCCTGCCACGCCAAGATAAGACAATTTATTCCCATCTTTATTTAGTCCCAGTACTCCTCACCTGGAACGCTCTCAGTCGACTGTGTCGGTGCAGTTTTTAATCGGCTTCGGAAAGAAGCAGGTTATCAACTCCTGACATACTTAGGGGACTTTTCGCGGCTCCCCAATGATACCTTCGTGATGAATGGATCCATCAGCATGAAACTGGTTTTATTTCCTGGGGGAAGATTATTTCGTCAGGGATTTTTGAATCTGTTTATTATTAGTGATTGTTCTGGCAGAAAAATGTAGTTTTTGCTAAATAATACGATAGAAAGTGGAGGCTAAATTATTAGTACAAATTGTGATTCGTAAATGATTTAGAAATAATGGAATCTTTTTGCCACTATTGGTCCAATATCTTACTATTGATCTTGTTGCGTTACAAAAATCGAATTTGCATTGCTTAACATTTTTAGAGCGGTAGAAAATGAAGTCTAAATTATTCGTATAAATTAATTATAATCCACAAATAATTGGCAACAGCAGAATATTTTTTTCCAGTATTGGTCCAATATGGTTCGCCATGATTGACTCAGTATGAGTCTTACTTTTGATCTTATTGCGTAGTTTTCATAACTTAGAATTTTACACGCGGTAAAAAGGGGAGTTTAAATTATTAATACAAATTAGTTATACGTAATCCATAAATGGTTGAAAACAGTAGAATATTTTTTTGCCCGTATTGGCCGAATATCGTTTGCCATGATTGGCCCAGTATGAGTCTTACTTTTAATCTTGTTGCGTTACAAAAATCGAATTTTCATAACTTAAAATCTTTCACATCATAGAAACGGGACTCTAAATCATTGATACAAAGTAATTATAAGAATATGTACAATATTTTTTTGTCAATATAGGTTCAATATCGTTTGCCACGATGCCCAGTATGTCTTAAAAATCGAGTTTTCATTACTTAAAATTTTAAAGGCGGTAAAAAATGCAGTGTAAATTATTGATACAAATTAGTTATAATCCATAAACGATTAAAAACAGTAGAATATTTTTTCCCAGTATTGGCCTAATATCGTTTGCCATGATTGGCCCAGTACGAATTAAGATTTTCATACACATAAAACATATTCTGGCAGTTGATATTTTGCTCATCTTTTTCACATCGTATTATGAGGAAATATCCAAAATATCATGAGGGATTTCGACCTGGGAAGTCTGACACTCCAAACTAACGGACGTGGTGCTTAAGTGGATTGAAAGAAGTCACACCTGACGTTTCAGTGATTTTTTAATAATACCTATAATTGGCCATGACAGCTAAATTTTTGGGAAAGTATTCCACATTAGTTTACGAAGTCAAAAGAGATCAGCGCAGGTTTCAAACTGACATTTCTGACACTCTGTTAATATATGAAGGTATCACTGGTGCAACCGTGTTACGCTAAATACAACAACGAACATACAATATGCATTGAAGAATATTCCTCGCGTTTGTCACGTTCTGATAACTGTCTGCAAAAACAAGGTGTCCCAAAAATCTAATAAAATATTGGCGCCATCGTGTTGGGATGCTGCGGAAGAACAGAATGACAGGTTTGAAAATTGTTCACTCAATGGCGAGTTATTAAACATTAACTTATGTTTCGGCCCTCGGACTCTTGGCGAGTCAGGGACAGCTATCGCTCCTAAAATAGGAGAGGTGATAACAAACATCTTGACGGTCGGCCAATCAAAATCGCGATAGAGGACCAACTGGTGCTCAATCGTTCGATTTTCCCGAAACGAAACAACAGCGAGCCTCGAAACAGCGTCATAAATAAAAAAACTTCTTGATAAGCTGTTTTCTGTATGATTACTTAAATCAATTGGAATGAAATAATAAAAATAAGGACAATTTGAAGAGTACCTTTCGTTTTATTGAAAACAATTCTCTGAAAAATGAAAGACGGTTGAACATAGTTTTAAGCTCATTGATATCAGATTTGTTTTAAAATCGTAATACGTACTATGCCCTTTTACTGACCACCAATCAAAAATGTGCAAGTATGTGCAATTCTTATTATTATAGCCTTCAAATCTGTACTTTTACTTTTCAGAAAATGTAAGTTAAAAGGCGGGACTCAGTGGGACTTTTTTTTAGAACTCTAAAACAAATTTGATATGAAAAATGCACAGTACCGACTTCCAAGTTCTAACTTTCACTAATTCTGCAGGAGTTTCCAAGGAGGCTGCAAGGAATTGACCAAACAAAAGTGATTTTGAGTGCTTTGGACATTCCTCTTTTAAGAGACAATTATGCAAACAAATATTGTGGGACTTGAAATATCGATTTTTGGCGCGGCCCAACCGGCGGCGAGCCGTTGCATGTGTCTCCCAACGAACGCTTCTTTGCCGTTCCTCTTACTTTTTCCACTTTCTTAATATGCGCTTATTATAACCAATATGATTAATTGTTTCGCAATTAAATCCGACCAAATCCAGTGAATCAAGTTTATTAAGAGTATAAACAAACTCCTCACAGGGAACAATTGGTAACGCGCGGCCCATCGCAACAAAGGAATCATGAATTTATTTATGATGTTATTTCTTTAGTTATTGGGCTTATTCATTATTGTATATTATATTATATGTTATATGTAAATATTTGTATTTATTAACCAACGAGCCATAAATATTACGTACAAAATTATTGTCATGGATGTACCGACGTTTTCTTACAAATCAAATGGATCAAAACATATTTATTTGAAAGAGAAGCATTGGATCGGTGAAAGGCAATCGAGGAATTCCGGCATCGAATCCGAAACACGATTCCTCCCGGTTGTCCGGTTTTTATTCGCATTTTCCACGTGGCAAGCCGTGAAAAATGGTTGTTCGGCTGTGCCTTTCCATTTTCTGGACGATTCTCCTGGCGGAGTTGCATGCGCGCGCGCGCGAGCGCGCGGTGATGGAGTTGGCCGCTCGTCGTTCAAGGAAGAGCTTCCGTACAAGTTCCGGCGAAGCAGTCGGAAGTGCTGGCGCAAGTTCCGAAAGCACCGAGGGACATTGGTCGGTGAGCCGTGCGGGCTGCCGATTGCTCTCCGATCAATTATAGGTCAGCCACCCTTCTTGTCGATTCTCTTTGGGAAATCGGCGTCGACCTTCCACTGCGCCAGAGACGCCCAAACCTTCCACAGCGAATTAAATCAGGATGTCGTCTGGGCTGCACGGATTAAGTCATTTCGTTAAGGGGGACCACAAAAATTGAGGTTTAACCCTTTTAGTGCCGAACAACGATATATCGTTGTTCGCAACTCTTTATAAAATTTTATAAATGGTTTCATTTCGTTGGGTACACAATTGAAAACATTGCCATTGGATTTAAATGTTGCTTGTAAAAGAGAAATTAATTCTTCTGTTTTCATAATATTTTATATTTATGCCATTTTTCGCACAGGTGCCATATTTTTGTTTGGTATTAAAAGGTTTAATTTCAACATTTTGAGAAAATATAAACACCATTTTTCTTTTAAGTTTATAAAATGTATGTGTAATTATACATCGTTTAAGGTAAAATAAATATATTTTTATTTACTAATGAATTGACCATAAACATTACATGTAAAATTATTGTCATGGATGTATCGACGTTTTTTTACAAACCACGATTTACTGTACCTATTATTCGTAAAAGAATTTTTATCTGAAACAGATGGAACAGTTTTTTCGTTTTTAAACTGCTTTTATTTATATATCGACATATTTTTTTTGGCTGCTCGAGAGTGGCAAAACATTAATTGGTAGAGCTTTGAATTATATTTTATTTCTTTAGTTATTGGGCTTATTCATTATTGTATATTATATTATATGTTATATATAAATATTTTTATTTATTAACCAATGAGCCATAAATATTACGTACAAAATTATGGTCATGGATGTACCGACGTTTTCTTACAAATCAAATGGATGAAAATTTTTTTATTTGAAATAGATGGAACTGTTTTTTCATTTTTCAACTGCTTTTATTTATACCTCGACATATTTTATCTATGACTGCTGTGTCACAACACATTACAACACATTAATTGGTAGAGCTTTAAATTGTACCTTATTTATTTATGATTTTGTTTATTTAGTTATTAGGTTAGTTTTATAAGAACTCTAATCAGAGTGCAGCAGTTTCGACTAGATTGACCTAGCTAACCTGCTTTCACGCGTCAGTGCTCGATGTTTCGACCAAGTTTCCGGACGACATGCCTTACGGAAACAAGATGCACTAGGGGAATTTTGACGAGTGCTACTTCGTCCGAGCCGAGGACTTCGGAACAAGATAGCGCGCTTGATCGATTTCACATACAATCGCACCGGCCCACACTCACAGGGTTACCTTCCTTGCTACTTTGACCTCGATGCGAAAAGCTGTGCTTCGAACTTCTTAAGAGTATGACTCTCCCGCTCCGAATCCACCAATCACTTTCACGCTCCCCGATCAGAAATCGGGGAGATCGATTACACAACTGCAAGCACGAACAAGCATGATGAAGGAGTACAATCATTTCCTGCTTAGTTGCTTGTTCAAAATGTGTATGTAAATACTGTTTAAGTAAATACGTGTGAAACAACGGGAAACTTTACAAGTTCAAAAAATAGTAGTTTTGATGAACGTGTACAATCATTTTCTGCTCGTAGATTGTTCAAAATGTGTATGTAAATACTGTTCAAGGAAATACTTGTAAGTACTTGTAAAACAACGGGAAACTTTACAAGTTTGAAAAATAGTAGTTTTGATGAAGGAGTACAATCATTTCCTGTTTGTAGCTTGTTCAAAATGTGTATGTAAATACTGTTTAAGAAAATACTTGTAAATACTTGTAAATTACAGGAAACTTTACAAGTTCGAAAAAATAGTAGTTTTGATAATAGTAATTATGAATGCACGATGCAACTGTTAGATCAAAAATAATTATAAAGATATAGGAATTTTTAAGGATCAAAATTTTGTACAAGCTTTTGCTTGTTCATCAGTTATGCGTACAAAAAAATTAAGGAAGTTGGCTCTATTTTTTCAACATATTTGTGCTGTTTTATTTGAAGAAAGTGCTTTTCCCATAAGAGCACCTATTAAATCAACGGAATTTCAAATGGTAATATCACAATTCTTATCAACTTTGTTTTCAACATTTTGGAATAGATTTAACACATCCTTTAAAAATAATTGTTTCATCTGTTTCGGATAAAAATTGAGTGGCCCAGAACAAACACCGTAAATCGTGATTTGTATAAAAATGTCGATACAACCATGACAATAATTTTGTAATTATGACCGATAGATTATTGAAATTAATTTATAATAAACCTTAAATCGTGTACTTGTACATATATTTTCTAAGCTTCAAACAAAAATTTTATTTATATTTTTTCAAGATGTCAAACTTAACCATGAATTTGTTTGGTTTTCATTAACCCTGAATTTGTACGTTCCCCTATTCTTTCCCTTTAACGACATTAATCTCAACAGATCGCAAAAGCGTTTTCGTCGAGCATGGTTGATCCCAAAAGTCAGTCAATTATTCGGACCAATTAAGGAAGTTCGTGGCACATTTATAATATGTGTACATTTTTTGAATTATTGACAATTTTGTAAAGTAAATCAAATTTATAGTATTTATTGCTGCTAAAATTAATTGCATAAAATGGTAGAGCATTATTGACAGTCTTCGCGTTTATAATATTTTTAATGTTATGCAATACCGGCGCTGTTTACTTTAGAATTAATAAGAACTTTCACATGATTATTTACAATTTGCCGAGATAAGTCACTTTTGTCATATTTATTGCTGTAAAAACTTTGTTTATATTTTTTTCAAATGTCAAACTTAACCTTGAATTTATACGTTCCCATATTGTTTCCCTTTAACGAGTCTAATCTCAACAGATCGCAAAAGAGTTTTCGTCGAGCGTGGCTGATCCGAAGTTAGTCAATTATTCGGACCAATTATCGCGATACCAATTAAGGAAGTTCATGGCTCGTCGTGAGTAATTGTCAAGGAGCTCATGTTCCTAGCGGGCAGGAACATAGGTTTATAGACGGATGTTTCCCCCTTTCCGGCTGGTCCTGACACGCCGTGACCTGTCGAGTAAACTTGATCCGAATCTTGCATGGCAGCCGAGTTCCTGCCAGCTACTTGGCTGCACAATTATTAACAACGCGCAACTGCAAACGAGCATAATCTCGAGTAATCCCAACAACTCTGTTGAGGGGCGTTTCCCATCGAAACGGTTGGAAAATAGGGGTTCTTCGGAAATATTTCCTAGGAAGAATGTGAAAAAACTTTGAAAATAGATAGAAAGTAGGTAAAAAAAAATTTCTCTTATTTGCGGTTACTAAATATCTTCGTAGATTCGTCGATTTCCTATGAAGAATGAGAAATGACTTTGAAAATAGATAGAAAGCAGGTAAAAAATAATTTCTCTTAATATGTGTGATTACTAAATATCTTCGTAGATGACGCAAAATGGAAATATTTCCTAGGAAGAATGTGAAAAAACTTTGAAAATAGATAGAAAGTAGGTAGAAAATAATTTCTGTTACTTGCGATTACTAAATATTCTTGCATATATTGCACACATATTATATTATAATAGTTAAATTTACTATTTAAAATTATTGTTAAAATTCCTACATGATTTTGGATTATTCACAGCAACAATTATAAGTGTAGGGTTACGCTTTTGCCTCCAAGAGGGCACTTCTAACCTCACTTTTTGTCGAAGACTACCTGTACTACATTAAATAGATCATAAATTCATTGTAATGTTATATAATATAATATATATAATCCGGAGAACTGCGAAGAATCAAACAAAAGTGACTAGATTACTTATAATGACACACAGGAACAATAATAAATGCAAGGTTACGTCTTTGCCTCTCAGAGGGCACTTCTAACCTCACTTTTTGTCGAAGACTACCTGTACTACATTAAATATATTATAAATACAGTGTAATATTATATAATATAATATATAAAATCCGGAAAACTGCGAAGAATCAAATGAAAGTGACTAGATAACTTATAATAACACACAGGAACAATAATAAATGCAGGGTTACGTCTTTGCTTCTCAGTCTTAACCTCACTTTTTGTCGGACACTACGTGTATTACACTAAATAGATCATAAATACAATGTAATGTTATACGCAATTTATAAAATCCGGCAAACTGCGAAGAATCAAATAAAAATGATTAGATTACTTATAATGACACCCAGCAACGTATACCTAACAATAATGACTCAAAGGTAAATGAATCACCGTATACATGCTTTAGCTCATGAAGTTCAATATCTGCCATCATCGGACTAAAAGCAGACTGGCCGCAATCAGCGAGCTGTCCGAGGACTAAGCTTCCATTACTTCAAACCAATTTCACAATTACAATCTGGTCGAAGGATCCGGCAATCGAATTCTTCCGATGAAAGAGGAGCCTGAAAAAGGAAGGCGGCGATGCCGGGCGAGTAAATTTTCCATGGGTTCCGGGAGCCGAAGGATATCAATGGGAGGGTACTGATTAACGAGAAGGCAATGACGGAGCGTTACACCAGCTAGCAGTCACGCTAAGCCCCATTTCATCTCTTTACCCCATTTCTCGCTTTTTCTCTCGCACGCCCACGCCCACCCAATATAGATTTATAGATTTATACAGGTTGCTCCACGGGAGGCCGGAAATTGCCGGGTTATATAGTTGTTGCCGTAATTTCTCCAGCAAGTGTGCTTCGAGTCCGCCGTCATAATCGCCGGGAGAAACAAGCGGTCGGTCAAAAATCACGCGAACCGTGAATTCGCAAAATTAGGATTATTATACTCTGCAGTACTAATTTTTCAAATATATTTGGTTTATGAATGCGATGAGAGTCAAAGTTTTAAGTTGTTGTTTGTTTCAATATTTGTAATTTTTATTTTACCGTTGGTAATTAAGAATAACAGTTTGTAGGCTCTTATAATTTTGTTGTCTTAGAACCTGTTATAGTGAAAATGCTTTACTTCCTCTAAGTTTTAATCCTTTTGTTTAAAAACTTGTAATAATTTGCGAAACTACTATTTGATGAGTATTTTCAAGTAAAATTGTAACGACTAATATAAAATAACTAGTTTTAGAAAAAAGGATAAAGGAAGATATTTTCAATTTGATAAGATTCACCTACAATATTTTCGACACAATTACTGCTTTAAAATTAGTCTTTGCAATAACAAAAAGGATCTGCACATTTTCTTAAAAAACTATTCGACAGATTGTTACGAAATTTTATATTCGCATTCAACAGATTGTAGTACAAAAATTCCCAAAATTTGTATTATTTCACAACCGGAAAATGACCAATCGACAGTAAATACAAAGTATATCATATTTGATAATAAAAAAAGTGATATGTATGCTTTCAGTATGTTAATAAGATACGTGCCAAGTTCGATTGTGATAAGTCCGATAGTTTTTCGGGGGAAATTCCGAAAGAAAAGGTATTTTCTGTTGATGGCAATGGGAAAGCCTCCTCGAACAACCCTTGTGCTACATCACTCGCAAAACGAGGAGTGTGCCGGATCGGCGAGCATCGCACGCCCCGGCACAGCCTTTATCTGAATTTATTTTAGCAACTTGTAATCCCGAGGGTGATCGTTCCCACTCATCTTCCCAGTTGGCGTACTTATCCAAATCGGCTTGTTCACACCAAGATGAATTCGAGAGGCTCATGGGGAAAATTGCTCTTCCTCGTTAGCTGCGCTCATTAGCAATTGATAAATGACGGATAATCGGTGTACAGTTCGATGCTTCTCAAAAGGTAGCAATTTTGATTCTTCAACAACAAAATCCGCATTGACCCTTTTAGTGTTGATATTTCGTTGTTCGCAACACAACGCAAAAGTGTTGTCTATCTCCAAATAAATTTATGAAGCATCATAACTGCTTTAATTTCGTTGCAATGCATTTGAAAATATTGTTTATAGATTTAAGTATTGCTTGTAAACGAGAAATTCACTTTTATCCTTTTTCCTGATGTTTTATGTCTATGATATTTTTCGCATAGGTGCGATATTTTTGATCGGTACTAAAAGGGTTAATTTGTTCGATAAAAAAATCTGTACTATATGATTTACTTTTAGTATTATTTCTACAGTTTGGTGTTTTGCTTTTTACGCAAAGTTTTCGGTTTTCAAGTGTCTTGGAAAGTTCTTTTTTCATGTTTGTTCAGGAATATTTTCGTGATGAAACTTTAGAAAGGTCGCCCCGTAATCAAGAATTTTTCAATTTTAACGAGAATGTCGATTTTTCAAACGACTATAATTAACACAAAGAATCGCGTCAAACCAAAAGTGATTGCCGTTGAACTTATTACGATTCACCTTTTGTACAATTTACATTGGACGAATTTCGGTATTTATTTAGAAACACGTAATCACAATTCATTTCAATGATTTTGATATTTGTCATAGAGCGATTTAAGCTGATTATTCACATATACAAATATTTATGGGAGAACCTTATGGGGAAAAAGTTAGACACATTTAAAGGCGGATCTTATACTGTATGTTATATAATATAATATATAACATCCGGAAAACTTCGAAGAGTCAAATAAAAATTACTAGATTATTTATAATGACACGCAGCAACGTATGTCTAACAATAGTGACTCAAAGGCAAATGAATCACCCTATACATACTTTAATTCATAAAGTTCAATGTCTACCATATTTGGAATACAAATACTAGATAACTTATAATGAATAATAACACACAGGAAAAATTATAAGTGCCGGATTACATTAAAATCAGTTGCGAGTATGCCTTTGTAAATAATTACCCGAAGATTTTCTCGATCGACTCGGTTCGAAGTGCATTTCGCCGAGAATAAATAAGTCGATGCCGGTTGACTGCTTTCTAAAGAGTGGACCGTTACGGAAAATTACTACATAAAAATAAAAATTACTAGATAACTTATAATGACACACAGCAACGTATACCTAACAATAGTGACTCAAAGGTAAATGAATCACCCTATACATACTTTAATTCATAAAGTTCAATGTCTACCATCTTCGGAATACAAATACTAGATAATTTATAATAAATAATAACACACAGGAACAATTATACGTGCCGGATTACATTGAAATCGGTTGTGAGTATGTTTATAAATATAAACATGCAAACAAATATAAACAAAGCTTTATAAATAATTACCCGACGATTTTCTCGATCGACTGGGTTCGAAGTACATTTCGCCGAGAATAAATAAGTCGATGTCGGTTGACTGCTTTCTAAAGAGTGGACCGTTACGTATATGTATTTACATAAATCTATGTGGGAGCAGTTTGTGTATGTATGTAGCAGGTGCAATGTTTCCGTGAGGATAAATTCAATGCGTGGGAGCTGTCCTGCTGACGGTCATACACGCGTTTTTATCCGCTCGGTGGCGTCCCTGCTATTCCTGTCCATCAGGACTTCAAGTTGAAGGGCCGAGCGTGCGCACGTGCGCGCGCGCGCCCGCGCGCCTGCAACCCTCCGCGGCTTTGTTGCCCACGCCTCTTCCCGGAATTAACATGTTTCCGATTCGTCTGCGTTGATGCCACCGCATTCAACGACCTCGACACGAGAACACACTTTTCATGGAACGCGGCAGACGCCGCTGAATCTGCCGCACCGCTGGACATTCCAACTCTGACGCTCGCAATTCAACAGTCTGACTGACTCCAAGTCGGGCTTTGCCATTACAAAGCATCACTCTTAGCATGTTTAGCACGGCAAATTCACAAATCGGAATAGTCGAGGAATGATGAAGTTCGATGGAAATTTGGAATAAGTCATCGTAAATAGTCAAGAACTTTTTGTTACTGTGAGTTACACTTTTTAGTCACACTGTCCAAAGATGGTTTAAAAGGGTGAAATCATCCCTCAATAATTTTGTTTTTTGCGTTGCTTGATTTCGTAATGCGCTCTTGAAAACTACTTCAAAGTTATTTGTCAAAATCGCTTTATATTAAAAAAATAATAGATATAATAAATGTATTATATTTAATAATAGTTCAATCAAAATTTGATTTGAAAGTTATGGTGTTTTGAGTGACACAGTTTCATAGTATAGCGTGAGAGTATGTACAAAATCATCTGTTATTAACGTGCACAAATAAATTGTTATATTGTTCCTGTTTTCTGTCACATTTTCAATTGTCACACATAGCGCGATTTAAATTCTTATTGAATTAATTTATACCTTAAAAATATAGCAATGATACTTTTATTGTTCTTAAACCAGAGCTATTATTGGTAGAAAACACGTAGGAAATTCTGCAACTTCGTAGAAATATTATGATATTGTTACTATTTTCTGACATGTTTTGACTATTTTCAACATGTCGCCATTTCGATTCTTATGAAATCAATTTACGCCTCCAAAATATAGCAATGATACGTTTATTGTTGTTAAACATTAACTGCAAAAACCAGAATTATTACTGATAGAAAACATATAGAAAAGTCTATATCTTCCTAGAAAAATTGTAATATTGCTACTATTTTCTGACATATTTTCACACATAGCGCCATCTGGATTCTTATGAAATCAATTTACGCTTCCAAAATATAACAAACATACTTCTATTGTTCCTAAACATTAACTGCAAAAACCAGAATTATTACTGATAGAAAACACATAAGAAATTCTATAATTTCATACAAAAATTATGACATTGCTACTTTTTTCTGACATGTTTCACAGTTGACTATTGAAATACTGCACTTTTCCAATGAATGCAAATCGAGGATGGAGGCGCGAAGAGCACACCTTGCGAAGGATTAAAATAATAATAAGGTCCGAAATTCGATACGTCAGCTTAGTGGGCGCCCTTGATAATCTTGGGCGGCCATATGCCGGTATCGACTGGAAGCGAGCCAGGAGGCTCTCGCGTAAAAAAGGATCGAGGCATATAATCTAGCATTGTGTGTGTGGGAGCGGCGGCGGCGGCGGCGGCGCGGCGGCTGGGGGATTGCGGGGCCGAACTTTATTCAATCGCGGCCGCACGCGCTTCGCTATGCCTCCTCGTATTTCGGAGGAGTGAAATCTAATGGGGCTGGTTTTGCATGCGCACGTGTCGCCGAGCCTGGAGCGCGCGCAGGGGAGATCACTGCTTGATAAGATGACGCCGTGTTCGAAAGCTCCGATATATCCCGCCTGATTGTTTGTGATTACCCTTTAGATATGTCTCTTTCATGCTTCCCTTTCATAGATATGCTAAGCTTGCCAAGATCCCTTCCTCCTAGAAGAAACTATCTGAAACATCTGGTCTTTCACCTATTTTGGAAATCCAATTCTGGAAATAATGAAGAAAAGGCTTGTCAAATCCAGTTGATTTATATCGTGTATTATTTCTATTGAAATAAATGCAAAATTACTTATTTTGAAAAAATATGTTGCTAAAAAAACAAATGTATTTGTCTAAATTTGTATAGTTATTTACTAGAAGTTGCGAAATAGATTTGACGCTATAAAACGAAAGTCAAAGGGTAAGCTTGTTTAATTCCCAGTATTCTGCCAAAAATTCATACATGATGCCGTTTGCCTTTTTATTAAATTCATTTACGCCTTTAAAGTACATTATTGATACTTTTATTATTTCCGAATATTTACAATAAAACCTAGTAGAATTAAATAAATCAAGTAACAATTTTGTTCGACTACAAAGCACTGTTTGTATATGATGCATTTGTATTAACAATAAATACCTTTTGTGAGGTTAAACACTTTTTCGGTGGTTACATCTTTTTGGGATGCGGAATTTTTTTTGCTCCACGCTTTTATAATAAGCCGACAAAAAAGGAACAATGAAAATAAGCTTAAAATGCAAAATTACAAATTTAGCACAAAATGACTTATTCGCATTCTAGTTTTTAATCTAACCTAACTTCTCCGAAGCTCAACTACCACAACGATTTCCAGATATTTCTGTCATATTTTGTTTGGTAAAAGGCACAAAAATAACTTTAAAATACAAAGGAACGAATTTGGCACAAAATGACGTATTCGAAGTCTAGTTTTTGATCTAACCTCACTTTTGAAAAGCTGAACATCCATAACGATTTCCAGATATTTCTCTCATACTTTTTTTGCTAAAAGGCACAAAAATAACCTTCAAGTACAAAGTAACATAATCATAGTGTAAGTCAAGTTTGCCCTAAAACGCCCCATATGTATTCCAGTCTTTGATCTAACCTAACTTCTCCAAGGCTCAACTTCCACATCGACCTTCACATAGTTTTCTGACACTTTTTTTGCTAAATGGCACAAAACTAACCTTAAAACACAAAGTAACAAAATCATGCTGTAAGTCAAGTTTGTCCTAAAACGCCCCATATGTATTCCAGTCTTTGATCTAACCTAACTTCTCCGAGGCTCAACTTCCGCATCGATTTCCAGATATTTCTCTCATACTTTTTTTGCTAAAAGGCACAAAAATAACCTTGAAGTATAATGTAACAAAATCATGCTGTAAGTCAAGTTTGTCCTAAAACGCCTCATATGTATTCCAGACTTTGATCTAACCTAACTTCTTCAAGGCTCAACTTCCACATCGGTTCACAGATATTTCTCGCATATTTTTCTCACGTTCATATGCATGCTTGGGTGTGTATGTGTGGCGGTGTGTCGACAGTTTGCTTATCAGGACATCACTATCGACGACAGGAGGGTTTAGCACGGATGTAGGGTTCGCCTCGGAACCATTTCCGCACGACTAGGTCATCTGCAAAGGTTTTGTACTCGTATCTTGGCACAGCCTCTCTCCTTCTCTCCTTCTCTCCCTCTCTCTTTCGACACCTTTCGCGAGCCAGTAGGTCTGAGAAGAAGTTTTGGGTCACTGGACCCTTTTACTCGTGAACGCTCCGCACAAATGACACCTTTTCACCTATATTCCTATACTAATGCACAAAGAGAGAAAGCTCGTGTGTGT
This sequence comes from Ectemnius continuus, assembly GCA_910591665.1. NCBI lineage: Eukaryota > Metazoa > Arthropoda > Insecta > Hymenoptera > Crabronidae > Ectemnius > Ectemnius continuus. Next base: position 4,986,977 of record OU342856.1, read on the forward strand.
GAGTGCGTGCGTGCGACCGAGGTAATTTGAAAAACTTCTCCAGCTGTTTGGATAATTCTTTCGCCAATGGAAAATCGATTTCCCTTCGAATGAACGAACGATGTATCTTATTTCTATTATTGTTCGGCGAAGCGAAGTGCATAAATTTCTCGAAACCATTTCAAAGGACTTTTCTCAACTGTGTAGAATGTAATTTGCTGAAAACTAGCGCAATATTTATCACTCATACAGGATTCCTAAGTAGTTGCAAGCATACGAAAGAAATGAGATGTCAAATTATGAAAAGATACTTTGTACGAAATTAGCCGCAACAACCTATTATTCTTATAATTAAATTATCGTTAATGTGCAAACAAAACGTTCTCTGAAATTTATAGAAACCAGGAGCTATAAAATATTACATGTATGTATTATTTATAAACGGTACTTCGAAATTACCTCGAAAATTTCAAAAGGAATGGCGTGTCATTCTATACACCGTTAGAAGATTTTGCAGAAACACAGTTGCAACAATTTATCATCTTGTAAATTAATTTATTTTCATCGTGTGCGCGAAGTGCCAGTCAGGTGAAGCCAGATAGGACAACTAGTACGTGATAAATGATTCAAGCTATTTCCGTCTGGATTCAAGCGGAGAGATCAGACTGCTGTCAGTCGAATTAGAATAGATCAATGACCTGAGAAGCTTATTGAGTGAGATGTATATTTATGTTTGTACATGTTTGTCTGTCTTTTTTCGCCGCCATAGGAAAATACTAGCAGAAATTATTGTGGCACACCTGAAACGTTGTCAGATTTGTTGTGTTTTTATAATAATATTTTTTGTTTCTTCGTTAATCGATTGTATAATGACTTAGAGTGATCTGCAGAATTTAATCCATTCGATAATGACGCGAAATTCATAATTATCACATGTCGAAATATTCAGCTTTTATATTAAAATTTTCCATAAAATTTTTTTTGTCTTCGCCTTAAAATTATATTCAATACTTGCATGCATATAAAGTTAAAGAAAATTTTACAGAAATATGAAATAAAGGACGATAAATTAATGGATGTATTGAGCTCAGATAAATTAACTTAACTTGACTCTACAAAATAATTATTTTTTAAAAGCTTTTGAAAGTGTCATATATTAAATAACTAGAATTTCATCGATCTGACGGTGAAACATAATTCATCATTTTCACCAGTTGAAAATATTCCGCTTTTATATTGAAATTTTTCTTAAAATTATTTTTTTTGGCTTGAAATTATATTCAATTATATACGTATATAATTGCCGTATATAAAATTAAAGAAAATGTTACAGAAATATTGAATAAAGGACGATAAATTAATAGATGTATTGAGGTCAGATAAATCAACTTAACTCGACCGTGCAAAATAATTATATTTGACAAGCTTTTGAAAGTGTCATATATTAAATAACCAGAATAATACTCTTCTGAAAAACAGAAAGCAATCAGAGCAAACATTCTGCCAATACGACAATTACAATGTGCTAAATGACAATAAAAAGTATTATTTCATTTTTTATTCAAAAGAAAACTCGACAATTTTAACACGGACTAATCAATTTAACATGGACTTTCAAAAGAATTCCAATTAAAAGGGAACTGATTAAAGTAAAATTTCTGTCATCGCAATCCTTGCAATACATATGTTAAATGATTGCAGAGCATAGCATTGTGGTTTCTATTTCAAGTAAAGCTCGACGAGTTTACTGGATGCTTTCAGCGGCGGCGGCGGCGGCACGTAGCGGCAAAGAAAAGTGGGTCAGTCTGTAGGAATTTGATGAGTTAAAGCTCCGGCGGTGCAGCTGATGTGACGTCATTTTCCGTGAAAGATCACCTGCCAAGTCCAGGCACCTCATCATTTTTTCATTACACAGAGTAGATATATGATTTCGGGCTAGTTTGTGGAGTTCCGAGCCTTTTGTTGATGTGACGTGAGCAATGTTTTCAATGAAACACTGACAGATTTAATAATAGTTATAGTTATTAAAATATATAATGAAAGTAGAATAATAAATTGGAAATCATAAAAGTTTCGTGGAAGATTTTAATGCGTCATTTGAGCCACCTGAGATTCTTCTATTAACCCTTTTAGTGCCGTGCGAAAAAGAGGTGGCTATGCGAGAATAACCGGCCAAATTTCACTATTTTACTAGGGTTTTGGAAAAGACTCATAAGAACCAAACAAAAAGCAATATTTAGATAATTCAAAAAGCCGTGTATTAAGGACGAAATAAAGAACAAAACAATGACACGAATTTTTGTATGTTCATTGAAAATATTTAGATATTGTAAATGTGTAACGTTTTGTTATTATAAGGTGCGGGTCGATATATCGGCTTTGGCACTGAAAGGGTTAAAGAGTACAATGAAACACATTACTCGCAAGAAAAAACTGCTTGAATATCGAAGACACTTGAACCACCCTATAGATTTTCATACATCTTGTTAGTTGAGAGTAGACAGAAGCTAATCAAAAATTATGACTCTGGATATTTTAGAGTTCAAGGTGAAGATGAAACGTCCGAATCAAAAGATACATATCTGATAGGGAGAAACGAAAATATATTTTGCAATAATAATGAGTCATGACAAATATACACGAAAAATGTTCCTGACACGTCTTTCTGGAATTATTGATTGATTTATTCGAATATGTTTTCTCTTTTCTCTATTAAAGAGACATACAATTGATAAACTTTCAATAAATTAATTATGAGATACGCGAATGACCCTGTAGAATTCATAGGTCGTAAGGGAGAGTAGAGTGAAGCTGATAAAAAATTATGTCAAAAATGTTGCCACAAAAATTAATTATTGGCAAATATTTGTTTTGGAAATAAAATTGCACTGTAAAATGGTGTTCGATAATTTTTCTACAAACGACAGACTCAAGTAAAACAAAAATCTATCATTTGAAAAATGTGCGGTAAATTAATTTATTCATATATGTTTTCACACAACTCAAAAACTTTCAATAAATTAATTATGAGATACGCGAATGAGCCCGTAGAATTCGTAGGTCGTAAGGCAGAGTAGAATGAAGCTGATAAAAAATTATGTCACAGGATATTTAGGATTCAGGGCGAAAATGAAGAGTTCGAATTGGAAGATACACATTTAATAGGGAGAAACGAAAATATATTTTGCAATAATAATGAGCCATGACAAATACGTACGAAAACTGTTCCTGACACGTCTTTCTCGAATTATTAAATTGATTTATTCATATATGTTTTCACACAACTGGAAAACTTCCAATAAATTAATTATGAGATACGCGAATGACCCCGTAGAATTCGTAGGTCGTAAGGGAGAGTAGAGTGAAGCTGATAAAAAATTATGTCACTGGATATTTTAGGGTTCAGGGCGAAGATGAAGAGTTCGAATTGGAAGATACACATTTAATAGGGACATACGAAAATATATTTTGCAATAATAATGAGCCATGACAAATAAATACGAAAAATGTTCCCAACACGTCCTTTTAGAATGATTGGTTGACATATTCATATGTGTTTTCTCTTTTCTCTATTAAAGAGACACAAAACTGGAAAACTTTCAATAAATTAATTATGAGATACGCGGATGACCCCGTAGAATTCGTAAGTCGTAAGGGAGAGTAGAATGAAGCTGATAAAAAATTATGTCACTGGATATTTTAGGGTTCAGGGTGAAGATGAAGAGTTCGAATTGGAAGATACACATTTAATAGGGAGAAACGATAATATATTTTGCAATAATAATGAGTCATGACAAATACATACGAAAACTGTTCCTAACGTTTCCTTCTGGAATTATTAAATTGGTTTATTCATATATGTTTTCACACAACTGGAAAACTTTCAATAAATTAATTATGAGATACGCGAATGACCCCGTAGAATTCGTAGGTCGTAAGGGAGAGTAGAGTGAAGCTGATAAAAAATTATGTCACTGGATATTTTAGGGTTCAGGGTGAAGATGGAGTGTCCGCGTCTCGACCGATAAGATCTAGCTCGTTGTAGTTAATAGCTTTAGACCCCTCGGCGCTGGATCCCTTCTGGAAAAAGTAGCACTTAATATAAAGTAAGCCTAATGAATGCGATTACAGTGACCCGCGAGGCCGACGAAAGAGAGAGAGAGAGAGAGAGAGACGCGCGTCGGCCTCAACTAATTAAGAATTACTGCCCGCCGCGCATTCTGCCGGAACCTCCGAATTCTAATGGATAACTTCCGGCCCAGAAGCCGTTAGGTGTTATCTCGGCGCGTTAACAACCCCTTCGCTGATGACGCTATCACCCCTCCCGATTCCTCTGCAACTTTATAATGAACTGGCCAACCCCTCCGCGACCTGCCTGCTTTGTTCTTCCTCCCACGATAATTGAATTGTCCGTTTTCCGTTGCAGCTATTAACTAATAACGCAGTTCCATTTATGGTTTTAATTTTATTTATTACGATTTTTGAAGAGTATTAATAAAGTGATGTCGAAATTTAAAACAATATTATTTTTAGATAACTGATTTGGAAATTTGAAAGAAGTCACTTCAAGATCAGAAAATTGTATTTAATAGAACAAATGTTGTACATATTTTCAGAATTATGTTAGTTTTCTTTTTCCATTAAAAAGAATGGGTTTTTTAAAATTGGCCAATTCCCGGTTGACCTGCCTGCTTTGTTGTTCCTCGCACGATAATTGAATTGTCGGTTTTCCGTTGCAGCTATTAACTAATAACGCAGTCCCATTTGTGGTTCTAATTTTGTTTATTACGATTTTTAAAGAGTATTAATAAAGTGATGTCGAAATAACTGATTTGGAAATTTGGAGGAAATTGCTTCAAGATTAGACAATTTTATTTAGTAGAAAAAATGTTGTACATATTTTGAGAAATATGTTAGTTTTCTTTTTTTATTAAACATAATTGATCTTTTAAAACTGGCCAACCCCTCGGTGACCTGTTTGCTTTGTTGTTGCTCGCACGATAATTTAATTGCCAGGTTTTCGAGCAACTATTAACTAATAACGTAGTTCCATTTGTGGTTATAATTTTATTTATTCTGGTTTATAAAAAACATTAATACAGTGATTTGGAAATTTAAAAGAAACTTGGTGGAAACTACTTCAAGATTAGAAAATGCTATTTAACAGAACGTATATTCTACATATTTTCAAAAATATATTGCTTCAGTTTTTGATTAAAACGCAGCTTTTTAAAAGCAGTAATCTTATTTCTTATCGTTTGCAAATCAATTCACATTTCTGAGGACATTACTTTGTACTTCAATCCTTCTACTACGTTAATTCAAAGAAAAACACTTGATCGAAGTATACAACACCTTAATTATTAATATTACACGTAGTTCCCATCAATATTGCTTTCTCATTAATTTGAAGAAAAATCGATTATAGCCTAATAGCGCTGCTTAAGGATCAAACTAATAATCTGTTGTAAACTTAGGCGATAAAGGAGGAAAAGCAAATTGGATTTGTTTACCGGCTGTTTCATGTAGAAGTATGTATATGTATACAACATGTTCATTAAGGGCACTAGCTTCGTTTAATGCTACTAGTTGCTGAAGTGGCGAGGGTGCCTTGGGAATGCCCTCGTAAATAGAAGCGCGAACTTGAATCCTGTTGCCTAGCCAGGCGCAATAAAGATCTGCAATAGTTGCGTGACGTAAATTAAATATTTCATTCAGACAAAGACGTCCTCCAAGAAGCTTGTAATTTACAGTATCATCGCCAATATTCTTATTTAAGTTATTTAGAACCTGAAAAGTATCAAATGTTTTGAAACAAACATACAATGGTTTATTAATGTTGTATTAATTTAGCAAAGGCAAAGTAGGATAACTTTCTGAAAAATTGAAGAGAGTAATTAATAGACGCACTATTATTAACTCTCCGAAAATCAGGTCAAGAACCATCACCCTGTGTGAGGTTAATTTTGCCACAAGAATTAATTATTGGCAAATATTTACTTTCGAAATAAAATTGCACTGTAAACTCGTGTTCGATCATTTTTCTACTAACGATAGACACAAGTAAAACAAAAATCTATCATTTGAAAAAGGTGCGGTTAATTATAAACATCAGAGATAAACATTTGTTAATTTCGGATTGCACGAAAAAGCGAGACTACTCACAGTTTTAAAATAACCGGGATTATTTTAACCCAATTCGCGGAAGATTAAAGAAGCGCGCGTAGTTTCCCTTTCAGCTGCGGTGGGCAAAAGCCGCGACACTTGTCCGAGAAGTACTAAAATGAGCGAATGCACTTTTCGCGAGATTAATGAAATTTGGATTGCGCCGGGAAACGCGCACCAGAGAGAGGGAGAGAGGGAGAGGCGCTTCGAGTGCGGGAATCCATGGACCATTACCGCGTTCAAGGGTGGATATAAATTTCGTATCCCCGGGGAATTAGTTGAGCCGGCCGCGGTGGGCGTGCGAGAGCTATCTGTGCGGAACTAACGAAGGACCAGCTTTTGCACGAGGTTTGAATAAGTTGCAGCGAACGACGTCTCGCAGAGATAAAGCAAATGAGCTTGGCTTTCGGCGCCGATACGTGTCCGTCCCTTTTGGCCTTGTGAGCATTATTTATCAATACACAGAATGATTCTGTTACCCTAGAATTATCACATTATCTTCTAATTATTTTGTATAATTAATGGGATAATAAATAAATACAAAAGTATGGTCAGGTTTCGCGATAATGATGAAACTGATAGGAAACGTTTACCACAGACTTTACATATATCTTAAAATTATATAATCAAAGGAATCACTAAATAAATAAAAACAATGTCGATTGTTACTCTAATGAGGGAATTTATGCTGCCAAATATATGTATATTTTATTACTATTGCTCCAAAAGTGGCGATATAACAACAGCGCGACAATAAATAAATAGATTATAATAGAAAATCTCTAATATTCTATAGTACAAATAAAAACAATGCCGATTGTTACTCTAATGAAGGAATTTATGCTGCCAATTATTTGCGAGAGCTATCTGTGCGGAACTAACGAAGGACCAGCTTTTGCACGAGGTTTGAATAAGTTGCAGCGAACGACGTCTCGCAGAGATAAAGCAAATGAGCTTGGCTTTCGGCGCCGATACGTGTCCGTCCCTTTCGGCCTTGTGAGCATTATTTTATCAATACACAGAATGATTCTGTTACCCTAGAATTATCACGTTATCTTCTAATTATTTTGTATAATTAATGGGATAATAAATAAATACAAAAGTATGGTCAGGTTTCGCGATAATGATCAAACTGATAGGAAACGTTTACCACAGACTTTACATATATCTTAAAATTATATAATCAAAGGAATCACTAAATAAATAAAAACAATGTCGATTGTTACTCTAATGGAGGAATTTATGCTGCCAATTATCTGAAAATGATGTAATTAAAGTGGTCTCTACTGCTCTAAAATTGGCGATATAACAACAGCGGGACAATAACCAAATAGAACTAAAACTGGGAAAGTGAAAGGGCGGAGTCGGCAGTGCTTGAGAAGCGGAATCGCAAAAAAAATTTTTATAATCACTTTAAAAGAATAAGTTTCCGAAAAAAGTGAAATAACCCAACAAAACATACCATATCATTAACAACCGTAATTCAGAAGGTGGAAATATCAAATAGCGAAAAAGAAATCAGTTCTGACCGACTGTCTCGGCGTAGAGCTTAAAATAACAAAGCGAGGGAAAAATCATTTCCTGAAAGAAAAACACCAACTAAGACTGGGAAAGTGAAAGGGCGGAGTCGGCAGTGCTTGAGAAGCGGAACCGCAAAAAAATTCTCATAATCACTTTAGAACAATAAGTTTCCGAAAAAAGTGAAATAACACAACAAAACATACCACATCATTAACAACACTAAATCAGAAAATGGAAATATCAAATACCGAAAGAGAAATCAGTTCCGACCAACTGTCTCGGCGCAGAGCTTAAAATAACAAAGCGAGGGAAAAATCATTTCCTGAAAGAAAAACACCAACTAAGACTGGGAAAGTGAAAGGGCGGAGTCGGCAGTGCTTGAGAAGCGGAACTCCCTGCCGGTCCGACGCCAACTGAATTTCGATAGTACATAAAAAGTAGCGTGCTGTATTGTTCGCACTCTGTTAGCCCAGCTTGGAATAAGGACATCAATGAGGAGGGCGGCTTTCTTTCATATGTTAATCAGGTCGGCATCAAGCGACGGGGTTGCGCGAAAGGCCGAGAGCCTCATGGAATCCAAGTGTTTGGAGAAGGAAACTCGATGGGGAGCAAAAAGTTTTTCGGCCCCTCCTAGCATGTAGTTATGTAAATCATAGCCATCGCGTTCCCGATCGAGCCTGAGGAAAGTGCGCCTCGAAATCGAAACTCGTGTCGATCATACTACCACCACAACTTAACATTGTAACTATCAATGATTTTTTTTTAAATATTCAGGCATTTAATTGTACAAGTCGATTTATGTGAGTGATTTTTATGTAGTATTATGTATTTTACAATTTAACATTGTAACTATCAATGAAAGAAAAATGACTTTCCTAACACTTGTTTCTATTTATAACTTATTCTTAAGTCATATTTATTTATAAAATGTACAGTGATTTTTATGTAGTGTTATGTATTTTACAAGTTAACATTGTAACTATCAATGAAAGAAAAATGACTTTCCTAACACTTGTTTGTGTTTATAATTTATTCTTAAGTCATATTTATGTATAAAATGTGCAGTGATTTTTTTTAAATATTCAGGCATTTAATTGTACAAGTCGATTTATGTGAGTGATTTTTATGTAGTATTATGTATTTTACAAGTTAACATTGTAACTATCAATGAAAGAAAAATGACTTTCCTAACACTTGTTTCTATTTATAACTTATTCTTAAGTCATATTTATTTATAAAATGTACAGTGATTTTTATGTAGTGTTATGTATTTTACAAGTTAACATTGTAACTATCAATGAAATAAAAATGATTTTCCTAACACTTGTTTCTATTTATAACTTATTCTTAAGTCATATTTATTTATGAAATGTGCAGTGATTTCTTTAAAAATATTTAGACATTTAATTGTATAGTGGATTTTCCTCTTTTTCGATTTGTCTGAGTGATTTTTATGTAGTATTATGTATTTTACAACTTAACATTGTAACTATCAATGAAAGAAAAATGACTTTCCTAACACTTGTTTGTGTTTATAACTTATTCTTAAGTCGTATTTATTTATAAAATGTGCAGATTTTTTTCAAAAAAATTTAGTTATTTAATTGTATAAGTCGATAAGTTTTTTGAACATCGGTGAGCATATCCCAAAAATGACACGAATATCTCTATCGGACGCTTTAAAGGCGTTTTTAAAACGTCATTGTGTTACCTGAAATACAGATATTACATTTAACATTGAAAACCCTGTGCATAAACGTGCAACGTCCCATCATATTTTTTATCTCACATTTTGCAAAATCGTATTTTTCACGTGTTTGTATTTTCCTAACTTCTCTAGTATTAATTTGTCGCATTGTGTTTGCTTCGCAGAACATGTCCGAGAATTCAACTGCGGGATGCTGTACTACAGGACGCTCTATCTGGACACGAAGAGGGACGCCCTATACGTCGGCGCGATGTAAGTACCGCTTATAAAGTTTTTTTTGGCCGGGGCCATTAATTAGTGTAGCCACATATTCGCTGTCGGAAGGGCTGTCGGTTCCCGGCGCGTTCGGAATCACAAAAGAGCAAAGCCTTTCCCAACAAGCTATTATAGTATAGGTTGCCGGCCACCAGGTGTCATTAATTTCGCTCGGCGATTTTTCACGCCACCCAGCCAAACAACTCTTTATTTGACATTTTGTGGCATGCAGATTTCCCGCAAGCGGTGAAAGCACGTTGCATAAACAACTGGCAGTTACAATTTTTGTTAAATATTCGGAATGAGTTAAAAATACTACATGGCATTAAATTAGTTTTTTAGGGGCAAAAAATGTGTCGAAAAGTACTAGTTTCTCTTAAAATAATGAAGACATCACAGTTCATATCTCGTGAGCATTATATTTTATCAATATACAGAATGATTCTGTTATCTTAGAACAATCACGTTATCTTCTAATTGGATTGTTTAATTAATGGGGTAATAAATAAATACAAAAGTATTTTGCGATAATGATCACACTGACAGCAAACGTTTATCACAGATTATCTATCTTAAAATTATATAATCAAAGGAATCACTAAATAAATAAAAACAATGTCGATTGTTACTCTAATGAGGGAATTTATGCTGCCAATTATCTGAAAATTATGTAATTAAAGTGGCCTCTACTGCTCCAAAATTGGCGATATAACAACAGCGCGACAATAAATCAATAGAAAAAACATCATGTTTGTACAATAATGATGAGAATGACCAGGAAACGTTTACCATAGACTTTATGTCTTAAAATTATACAATCAAAGGAGTTACTAATTGGCTAAATAAATAAAAACATAATGTCAATTGTTACATAATGATAAAATAATTTATGTTGCCAAATTTATGTATATTTGAAAATATTGTGCAATTAAAATGGTCGCTATTGCTCCAAAATTGGCAATGTAACAACAGCGCGACATTAAACAAATAGAAAAACGAACCATGTTTGTACAATAATAATGAAAGTGTCCAGAAAATGTGTACCACACACACTAAAAATTATTCATTCAAAGCAACGACCAACACTGTAAATATATAAAATTATAATGTCAATTGTTAGTATAATGACAAAAGAATTTATGCTGCCAATGATATACTTGACAATTATGTAATTAAAATGGTCGCTATTGCTCCAAAATTGGCAATGTAACAACAGCGCGACAATAAACAAATAGAAAAACAAATCAAGTTTGTACAATAATAATGAGAGTGATCAGAAAATGTGTACCACACACACTAAAAATTATACATTAAAGCAACGATCAATACCCTAAATATATAAAATTATAATGTCAATTGTTAGTATAATGACAAAAGAATTTATGCTGCCAATGATATACTTGAAAATTGTGCAATTAAAATGGTCGCTATTGCTCCAAAATTGGCAATGTAACAACAACGCGACAATAAACATATAGAAAAAACATTATGTTTGTACAATAATGATAAAAGAATGTATGTTTCCAATAATATACTTGAAAGCTATGTAATTAAAATGGTCGCTACTGCTTGAAAATTGGCGATATAACAACAACGCGACAATAAACAAATAGAAAAACAAATCATGTTTATCCAATAATGATGAGAGTGACTAGGAATTTTGCCTAGCAACTATGATATCTTAAAAGTAGTTCCGCAATATGAAATGGCCCATTTCCTCGGTGCTGTGCTGATCTTTTTTCGGCATGTCATCACTCATAGTGGATCGATAGTTGAGCGGGCATGCTTCCATGCTAATTTGGGGGATTATACGCATTAGCTGCAATTAAAGAATCTCTGCTTCCGTTCGCTCCGCAATTAACTCGCTGTAATCGGGCGTTCCCAGTCGTCAGCAGGCACGAACGAGATATTAAAAAAAGACTTCCCAGACAAATGTAGCAGACTATATTATATTACAGTCCCGTTTCCGTTCTTGGCCGAAAGCTCAAATATAGCTTTGCAATATCTTTTAATGTTACAGGCTTTCGATTAGTTTTGCAACGAATTTATTTTTAATATTTAGTTGCACAATAAAATAGATTTCAAGAAGCTAAAGAAAGTTGGTAAATCATTCACGTGCAAATAAGCAAATTCGCATTTTGCAATGTTATGTTATTATTCCAACACGATGACTATACTGTTTATTATTAGCTTCTTTAATTCTATAGGAGAATTGATTGTGCTTTGTTGATTGTAAATGGCATTATTAATTACTAACGTTCTTTTCTAAATGGTAAATCTTAAAGTTATCATTCTTATATTTTGTATTTTGTTACGAATGCAACAAAAATGTAGCAAAAATGTAGCAAAAGTTCGCAATTTTAATATTTCTATCCGCTTTGTCCGGGTTTTCCCCGCACTTTGACAAAGTTGTCTCATAAAGTGTAGAAAGAAATAATATATTACTAAGTAAATATAAATTAACAACTCAAAATGAAGGGAAATAAAAGAAAAAACATTTCCAATATTAAATTCCACACAACTCTTTCAGTTTACTATTCTTGAAACTAATTCTTTAGTATAAATAATTCGGTTCACGAACAAACTTAAATTCATAATAAATAATAATTGAACTGCCACGACTAACAAACGTCCGAGTAAAAGCTTTTATAACATGCGAAATTCATCTGGGAAATTAGAATTCGAAAATATCGAATTGGAGAAAATATGGCTCCACTGAAAGCCCGCGCGATTCTTGCTCCTGATTCATCCATTACTGGCGAGGAATGTTTGTCATCCGGCGTACGTGACATTCGCCAGGTTTGCCTTCCTTTCGCGCTTTAATAAGTTTCCACATATGTCACAGCGCTCGACGAGCAAACGCATTACAGTATTTTAAGATCGCTAATTGTATGCAAACCGAGCGCTCGAGTGCAAGCGAACCTTTCACTTAACCTCTTCCCGTACACTGTGACGAGTCTGACTGGTGATATGAATTTTGTACCAAACATGAATATCGCAAGGCAAATTCGTGGAATAAAGAATGGGCGAATATTGGTGCCAGGGATGGGCAAGTATGAATAATATAAGGTCGTGATTAATAATCATCGTGGAGAAATATTCGTGATTATTTGTAATCGTGCAGAAAAATCCGTGATTATTTGTAATCGTGGAGAAAAATCCGTGATTATTTGTAATTTACAAATAATCACGGATTCGAATGATTCAAAGTGAATACTTCGATTTCGAATGATTCGAAGTCGAATACATCGAATCTGAATGATTCGAAGTCGAATACATCGAATCTGAATGATTCGAAGTCGAATACGTCGAATCTGAATGATTCGAATTCGAACGATTCAAAGTTGAATATTTCGAATTCGAACGATTCAAAGTTGAATATTTCAAATTCGAATGATTCAAAGTTGAATATTTCAATTTCGAATGATTCAAAGTTGAATATTTCGAATTCGAATGATTCAAAGTTGAATAGTTCGAATTCGAATGATTCGAAGTTGAATACTTTACTCATTTGAATTTGAAACTTTACTCATTCGAATTTGAAATATTCAACTTTGAATCATTCGAATTCGAAATATTCAGCTTTGAATCGTTCGAATTCGAAGTATTCAATTTTGAATCGTTCGAATTCGAATCATTCAGATTCGACGTGTTCGACTTCGAATCATTCGAAATCGAAGTATTTAGTTTGAATCATTCGAATTCGTGATTATGTGTAAATTACAAATAATCACGAATATTTCTCTACGATTATTACTAATCATGACCTCATATTATTCATACTTGCCCATCCCTGATTGGTGCACGGTTTTTTGCGGGGAATATTTTGGGAATTGGTAATTGCAACTGATTTTCAGCATCAATCTCGCCTGTTTTCCTGGATTTCGTCTAATTATATGGTACGGCAAGAGGTTAAATGAAACGTTCCGATTTAACCTAGTTTTGCAGGACCTGTCGTTTCGACGGATTTCGGACTTCATGAGGAAAATTACAAAAACAATTATTATTCATTTTTATCCAATTTACGCTGAAAATTATTTTTGTAGTTCTAACAGATTTAATTAACTTATATTATGTCTGTTAAGGCTGTAATTGTTTTCAAATTAAGCTAAACATTTTTTTAAAGAAAATATATAGTAGTTTCCTTTACCCATTAATTTGACGGGTGTCCGTGAAGATTGGTATAAAAAATGTCCGTTTTTAAATTGAATTAATCGTCTTTGTTTAAAAAAATACGTGGTTTCCTTTATCCGTCAATTTAATGGATTTCGGATTTGATGAGCGAAACTACAAAAATAATCACTATTAAGTTTTTCCCAATGTATGCTGACAATTATTTATGCAATCCTAAAAGATTTAATTAAGTTATATTATGTTTGTTTTTATTCTAATTGTTTTAAAATGAAATGAATCATTTTGTTAAAAAGAAAATACGTGGATTTCTTTATCCGCCAATTTGATGGGCGTCCGCAAAGATTTGTATTGTACAAAACTCTGCGTAAATCTGCGTAAAGTATTAAATTAGCGTGGAAAGCAATTGGTTAGTCCGACCGAAGTAAAAGCGGTGTGCAATTCTGTTTTCGACATTATTAAGCGACTATTCATTGTACAAATCAGCGCTTTTCAGTGACTATTCCGACGGTTTCAATGGAAATGTCAAATCTAAATGAATTTGAATATTTATTTGAACGCGAATTGTTTTCGCATAATTACTGGTTTCTTTATTAACGAACATCATATTGGTTATTACCATGATTTAAATGGAAATGTCGAAGTCTAAATGAATGTCAAAAAGTTCCTTCGAATGTAAGTTGTTCTCGCATAATTACTAGTTTGCTTATTAGAGTGTGTCATTGACTATTACCATAATTTAAATAGAAGTGTTGGAGTTGAAATAAATTTCAAAAAGTTTAATTAACTGTGAGTAGTTTAAGCAACAATGTTAGTTCTCCTACTGCAGCGTATCTCTGGTATTCCGATAATTTAAATGGAAATGGCGAAGTCAAAATGAATTTCAATAAATTTAGTTGAACGTGCGTTATTCACATAACAATACTAGTTCGCATACTAACGCATTACACTGACTATTCCACCAATTTATATGGAAATGTCGAAGTCTAAATATATCTCGAAAAGATGATTCGATTGTGATTGGTTCATCTAACAATAATCATTTTCTTACTAACGTCACACTGATTATTCCATCAATATAAATATAAATGTCGGTGTCAAAGTAAATTGAGATCTATTCTGGTAATTATAATAGAACAAGGTACTCCGCACTGATTTTAATACCTGTGATACATGTTGTAGGAAACATCATTTTGAGTAACTTTTTTCTATACAAGTAACTGTCGCTTGGTTTTAGTTTTCGAGTTATACACAAAAATATGTTCGAATTTGGATTTTCAATGATCCAAGGTAGAGTAATCAGTGAGGATACCAAATAGTCGAACAGTCAACAAAAAGCTTAACCTAAAAACAGGTTGTCTTAAAAATGTTGAATATTATTATAGCCATCTTATTGGTAAGGGAGCGGGGATGAACTTTATTGTTGAATAACTCGAAATTGGAGGCCAAATAAGGTTTCGTTGAGACCAACCTTCCCAACAAAATGGTTATAATGATATTCAACATTTTTGGGACACCATGTATATCTGTAATTTCGTGAGAGCATTCCAAATACCTTTAAGAGACCTAATGCAGTTGTTACAAAAACTTAAAACTGAGACCTAACCAATCCAGACTCAGTATGGCGCTGTTTGCATGCTTTCAACAGTTCAATATGCTACAGTAAATGCTTTTATGATAGCATTTCTTTATTTTAATTATGAAATTGGAAGAAATTTTATACATTTGCAATTTTATACATTCTGGGTTGGTTAGGTCTCAGTTTTGGATCTGTGTTACATCTTTATGTTACGATTTGCATTGATTCTTCGACTATGTATATCGATATATGTATAAGATAATCCGCGTTTAACACTACATTTACCGGGATTTTTTTTGCCCATAAAAATAGGCATTCTAGTGTTAAGTGCGTCTAACTTTTTTCCGATATGTTTCTCCGCTATACATTGTACATAGTGTATACATATTGTACGGGGTGAGTCACTTGCCTTTGAATCACCACTCTCGAGGATACTGTCCCATATAAAATCATTATAAATAACCTAGACATTTCAATTATACTCAAATGTTTCTCAACATTTGTTTGCATTTTATGCATTTATACTATTAAATGTTTCAGTTATGTTAATTCGCGCATGAAATTTCACCATGCAGAAGTCAATTATATATAATACTCCCCTATGAATATAATAGAATAAAATATTGTCTCCTTACGTTGCTAGGCAATCGAAGGAAGTCGATGCTGAAACTTGCTAAAATATTCCCTCCAACAGACTACATAATTTAATAGAGTCTATTGTTAAAGAGAGAATATATAGTATAATTAAATAGATGTCTAGTAAAAGTGGGGTTAGGAGAGTTCTGATTCAAAGGCAAGTGACTCACCCTGTACATAAATAACTATGTTGTATATGTATATACCACTGTTTTTATAATTGTTATTGTACAAATTAACTTTTCTTAGTTAAGAAATCATATATGATAGGCATGTCATTAAACAAACGGGAGTTTATTAGAAGCCAGTTCTATATAATATTCCCCTATGAATATAATAGAATAAAATATTGTCTCCTTACGTTGCTAGCCATTCGAAGGAAGTCGATGCTGAAACTTGCTAAAATATTCCCTCCAACAGACTACAAAATTTAATAGAGTCTATTGTTAAAGAGAGAATATATAGTATAATTAAATAGATGTCTAGTAAAAGTGGGGTTAGGAGAGTTCTGATTCAAAGGCAAGTGACTCACCCTGTACATAGTATATCACACCGTCGCTAATGTTGCGTAACATTTCAACGCGGGAATTTCGCTTGCTGGTCTTGCTTGCTATTCCAATTTCTAATGGCATGCGGATGAATAAGTGATTCGAAAAAATTAACTGGGAACTAAGATCCGCTTTTAAGTGCAAAACATATATGAAAATCATTAAAATCGATTGCGTATGTCGTTCTAAATAATAACCTTAAATTGTACTGTGTTTCAATAACCATCATAAAGTGCTCGCCTTGCTAATTAGGAGGGTGATCCTAAAGCGATCGAAAAGCAGAGTGCTTGAACGCGCGACGCGAGGGGCAATGACCCTGCTCCGAAGCCGCCTGAAGGAAGATCAGCAATTGGAGAATGCTACGAGGCACAACATGCCGCGTTCTAACCTATATTCACTCGAGTATACAGATGAGTGCGATAATCACGCGACTCCTCCACTGCGAATACCACTACATCTGCGGCTTATGCAGCAAGTTCACGCGTCTCGAAATTGGCCACTTACCGTGCTTGTATCACAATCTACTGCTGAACTCATAACGGTCACTCTGACAAAAGGAGAACGTTCCAGCAGGACAACGAGAGATGAGAACAGCTAGTTTTCAAGACTAGATTGTAATCTAACTTTTTTAATCCAACTAACTATATCGTAACGAACATAGATACAACATAGACATGTAAAATGCAGAGAACAGTTGCTGAAATTGGACGATCAACTAATGTTACTGTTGTAAAATTATGCAATCAAAGGAATCACTAATACCCTAAAGAAATAAAAACATAATATCAATTGTTACTGTAATGATGAGAGCATTTATGTTGCCAATTATCTGGAAATTCTGAGAAAAATTGTTGAAATTGGACGAACAACTAATGTTACTGTTCTAAAATTATAGAATCGAAGGAATCACTAATATCCTAAAGAAATAAAAACATAATATCAATTGTTACTGTAATGATGAGAGCATTAATGCTGGCAATTATCTGAACATTCTGAGAAAGGTTGTTGAAATTGGATGAACAACTAATATTACTGTTGTAAATTTATAGAATCAAAGGAATTACTAATACCCTAAAGAAATAAAAATATAATGTCAATTGTTACTGTAATGATGAGAGAATTTATGCTGCCAATTATCTGGAAATTCTGAGAAAAATTGTTGAAATTGGATAAACAACTAATATTACTGTTGTAATATCAATAATAATTAATAATAATATTAAAATTGTAATATTAATTGTACACTTTTGTAGCAGCACATATTTGACAAAGATTCAAGGGCGAGAATCACTTTCGCCCCTTCATTAATTTCTTCCAACTGATGAATACAAAAGTTCGACTTTAGACAAATATTTGGCGAAAAGTTTAAACAAAATCGTGTGATCTAACTAACTCTATCATAACAAACATAAATATATTATATAAAATGCAGAGAAAAGTTCTTGAAAATACACGAACAACTAATATTACTGTTTACAACATCAATAATAATAATAATATTACAATTGTAATACTAATTGTATAATTATTCTGCAACAGCATACATTTGAAAGAGATTCAATAAGGGCGAGAATCATTCTCATCGGTTAATTAAATTTTTCCTACTGACAAAAAAAACCTCGACTTTAGTCGAATATTTGGTGAAAAGTTTAAGCAAAAATCTTAAAGTATATCATAATGAACATATATATGGTATATAAAGCGCAAAGAAAAGTTGTTGAAAATACAAGAACAAATACAATTGTAATACTAATTGTATAATTATTCTGCAACAGCATACATTTGAAAGAGATTCAATAAGGGCGAGAATCATTCTCGTCGGTTAATTAAGTTTTACCTACCGATAAAAAAAAACCTCGACTTTGGTCGAATATTTGGAGAAAAATTTAAGGAAAATCGCGTCGGAAACGCATGCAGAAAGTTTAGTGGAGATCGAAAGTGAATACGGCAGACTGTTGCGGTGACATTTTCCTTGGCGGGCGCGCGTCCTGCATCATTTCAATTATCCTGAATGCACGGCGAGAGTCAGTGAATGTTTGACGAGATGTGGAATAATGTGTCGCCAAGCGCGAGAGCTGAATCTGCCATTGGAGATGTCAGACTGATTGTCAGACAGCATCGCATTCTTATTTTACCGTTGCTGCACTGCTCGCTTTAACTTTTCCTAGAATATAATCCCGCGACTGTAATTTACTTAAATCGCAATTAACTTTTGGTATTTTAGCTGCGCTCGTCCTAATAAGCGGCACATAATAACACGCTATAATTGTCCAAAATGCTCCAGTTTTATAAACAGAAAAAGCCGTCCGATTGGCTCCCAAACTTGGAATAGTGAGTGTTTAAAAGAGGCTCTGATATTTCCTAATGTTTCTTTGATACACGTGCAATGGGAAAGGAATGTATCAACGCGCACAGTTTTTTTGGAGTAAATTTTCGTGACGAAAGAGACATTCCTCTTTTTAGGAGAAAAATATATTTTCTTGAAGAAAATCTTGTTCTTCGGAGAAAATAAATTTTTACTCAGAAGACAATTTCCCTTTTTAAGATCATTTATTCCAGAAATACTGGATTTGCAAATACTTTTCTTATTTAATGCATTCCATGCCAAGCCGTTTTTGCCCGACATGATCTCCAGGCCATTTGTTGTTTTGACTAAAAATTGATATACCATCACACAATGTGTCATTGTATCATCAATCCATATGTAATTAGCTTGTTTAGAGTAGTTATCCCACCGTCTACCATTTATGGTACACGTGGCGCTGCGATCAGATCGACTCCAAAGGTCAGTCAGTTCGAAAATTTTCGATTAGTAACAAGAACGTGTTATTTTCGAATTTGTTAAGTAAAAAGCGAGGGAAATAGAATATTTAACAAAAGAGGCAGTAAGTAAATATACAGAGATATCATTGTTTGTTTGTCATTCGTTTCTGTTGCAAAGCAAGTTTCTATTGTTAATTCTCATTAGTTTATTCCTTCATCTTTTAATTTTTTGTATTGATCGAGTGATCCAACTCTTACTTTCTATCGCTAATTATGGGCAATTTGTCATAAAACATATGTTTTCAGCGCATTAAATAAATATATCTGCGTTGTGGCACGGAACGTTTTAACAACGAATGCTTTTTTTCTTAATTCTTTACTTACAGAAATATTTGTTTTCTCTCGAAACAATACCTTTCTTGTTTAAGAAAAGGTGTCTTTCTTCAAAAAATAAAGCTATCTTGTATATCAACATGTACTCCAAGAAAAGGTGTGTTTGCAAGTACAAACTCTTTTTCTATTCGCTCTATCAGATTCCAAGCATTTTATAGCAGAACTCAACAAAGTCACAAATCTTAACACAAATCATCGAAATTTGTTTATTTCTCATAGATTTCGCTAACAATTAAAGTCGCAGTGACACCAACGGCGTTCTCGTGCAAAAGGTCTGAAACGATTTTTTCCATCAAGCCTGCAACGCGTAACCAAACTCTATCAATCCCACGCGGAGTTCGTGCGTATTCAATCAAAAAACTACATCCCGAATTGAAAAAGCGGATGACCTTTGGCTTGACCGGGCACCAAAATCTCTTTTAGTAAATAATTTTCTTAGCAATTTTTGCCACCGACTTCTTTCACGGTTTGTACATTTAGGATGAGTGACTTGCCTTTGAATCACCACTGTCGAGCATACACTCTTCCATAGAAAATATTATTTTATATATTATAATATTTATTATGAAAATGGCCCAAGTGTGTTTATATTGAAATTGAGATATTAAAGTATTTGTTTTTTAATAAAATCAGAAATATGCCAATAGGATACCAATTGACAAATACACAGGCCACCTTCAATGAATGTTTGTATACATATATATATTATGTATAAAAAAAACTGCAGATTTTTGAGAAACAGTTAAGTATTATAACTTATGCTAATTGTATCTCGAAATGATTTTTGTATACTTATATGTACAGGGTGAGTCACTTGCCTTTGATTCACCACTGTCGAGCATACACTGTTCCATAGAAAATCATTAGAAATAACCTAGACATTTCAATTATACTCAAATGCTTGTCAACATTTGTCTGCATTTAGACTTTTACATGTCTGAATTATGCTAACTCGCACATGAAATTTCACTCTGCAGAAGCCAGTTATATATAATATTCCCCTATAAATATAATATACTAAAATATTGTCTCCTTACGTTGCTAGCCATTCGAAGGAAGTCGATGCTAAAACTTGGTAAAATATTCGCTTCAACAGACTACAGAATTTAATACAGTCTATTGTTAAACAGAGAATATATATAGTATAATTAGTAGGCTAATAGAGTTCTGATTCAAAGGCAAGTGAATCACCCTGTACATTTAGGATGATTCAGTTGCCACTAAATCTTGTGTCAAGTATGCTCTGGCTTGCACACAATTATTACAAACAATCTAGTATATATTATTTATAACATTATATTCTTTTGTATAATATAATATAGTAAAATATTTAAGTTGTGTCTTTTAATTAGTATACACAGATATTTTTTTTCCATCTGGTATATTATATATAACATTATATTGTATGCATAATGTATATAATATAGTGTATTAAAATATTTCCTTTGTTTGCTATTTCCCATTCGGAACAAGTCGTGGCAAAGTAAGATGCCATTGGGATTTAGTGAAATATGCTCTTGAGTAAGCTATTTTGTAAATATATTATAGCGTATTATTGTATACATTATGAATGTCTGATGTATTCAGATATAAATATATAATTATACAAATATAATTCATGTGAATTTATAATTACATACATGTCTAATTAGAAATGAAGAGTATTCTGATCCAAATGCAAGTAACTCACTCTGTTGCTGCAAGCTGTACAGAAACACATGATGTACAAGCTGATGCTTTTCTTTTTGAATCAGCGCTTCTAACCTCACTTTTATCGATTACTATGTATATTTTATTACGTATATAAAAGTACGTATATAAAAGTCGAAATATGTATGTATGAATGTTATACAAAAACATTTTTTCTACAAGTTTCCCCACATATATATAAATATGAAAATTATCAACTTAAATCGATCTATAACATATACATAAAAATCATTGAAATCGGTTCTGAGTACGTCTTTCTAAATAAATACCATAATATATTATATTAATATTAAAAATGTAAGATGCAAACTACCAATGGTTCTTTCGCTGTTTGTGGAGGCAAACAACATAAATAGTAGTCAACAATAAAACTAATTAAAGTTTCGTTTTGTAAAGTTGAGTGTGAGTAAAAAACAAACTTGCTGCCTTCAAGATAAATGATTAACCTTGAGACAATTACACAATATTCAGATTATCAACATTGATTAATGGTCTAATCCTGCATTCTTCTTATTTAATGTTATAGATTAGAATTATCGATAAGGTCAAATTTCGTAAAATTCAAGAAGAAATTATGAAAAAACTTGACAAGATAGACGAATTTTTGGCGCAAGTGATGGTCGATACGACTGACATTATTTTTGACACACTTAGGTTTTTGGAGTCTACCACAAAAGAACTTATTGTTAGTAACACCCGTCAGGTAATAAAAAACAAAAACAATTATATTTTTCTCATGCGGAATGATTATACATGAAACTTTTACAGGTACCCGTTCAATTTGCATTTATAAAGAAATTAGATGATACAAGTTATTTATAAAACCAGGCTTGGCCAATGTATAACTCGATTTCACTCATCATATCCTTTTGATATTGTTCATTATAGCCGAATTCTTCAAACCTACTTGCCATGATTTTCCGATGATATTCAATTCGGTGCGTGGGATTTGCTTTTCCAATTCGATATTTAACAATTCACAACGTTGTGTTTGCCCGAAACAATGAAAATAGAAATTCCTTTAATAAAGAAATGAGATAATACAAGTTATTTATAATACCAGGTATTGTTGCTTTCATGCTTGGCCAATGTGCAACTCGATTTCACTGATCATATCCTTTTGATATTGTTCATTATAGCCGAATTCTTCAAACCTACTTGCCATGATTTTTCGATGATATTCAATTCGTGCGTGGGATTTGTTTTTCCCATTTGATATTTAACAATTCACAACGTTGTGTTTGCTCGAAACAATGGAAATAGAAATTCCTTTAATGCGGTGACACAAAAAGAAGACGCTGTCCTTTTCCTGGCCATTTCTTGCGCTTCTGTATTCCGCTTGAACGCGCGTTTCCGGTGAAAGCCAATGATGAATACCGATTCCTACGTTGTTATACATATATCACGCCGACGCTAATGTTGCGTAACATTTCGGCACGGGAATTCGACTTGCTGGTTTCGCTTGGTATTCCGATTTATAGTGACAAGCGGATGAATAAGGGATTCGACAAATTTGACTGGAAATATTCGTGGTTCGCGAATTCCGGATATATTTTTGTATAACATTGTATTTTACATTGTTGTGTGTGCTTTGAATATCCAACACAGTTTCTCGAATATAACCTTGCATAAAATTATAATATTGATTTTAAAAAATATAGTAAAATATCTAAGTGTTATGTCAAAATTAATAGACGTACAATCATTTAATAGAATTGACTCAGAGATAAAAGATTATTAAGGAGAATTGCTCGAGGCAGCTTTAATTTATTTTAAAGATAATAACATTGGTCGAAAAGAATGAAGATATAAATTAGAATATTCTATTCTATTTATACGTGAACGTACTATAACAATTTGAAGAAATTGAACTAACATTATTTTGTTATTTTCAAATTTTACATGTTTTCATATAACATTGTAGTATTTATTGTTATGCTGTGCTATGTTTTATGAAATCCATATTAAAAGAATTAAAAAATATTAAAACCATGCTAATTGACCTGAAAAGGTAGAACTAAAAAAGCTAATAAATATAACTCACACTGAAAAAGTAAAAAAAACTAATGTAAATGCACTGAAAAATTAACTTGAGAAAAATGCGATTAGTTATTACTGTAATTTGTTCGGGCTACTGAAAATATCTTTAACTTTCAAAAATTCTGCACTAAAAAGAATGTTATTTTCTGACTGAATAAAAATTACTGTATTGCCACAAAATAGAAATTTCAGTACTGACAACTGCGTTAAAATGGATTTATCACACGATAGAGTTTTGTAACTAAGCTTAAGTTTGCTGTTAAGCACTACAAATTTGTGTGTCCATATGAGTATCACTAACACTAATTACAAAGTTGCGTAATTAAAACATTTAAAAATCATTAAAACTTTCGATATGAAATAAAAATAGATTTAAAAAACTGTCTACCTTTAGTGACAAATATATAAAATATTTGTGTGAGCAAAATTTCAATTAAATTATTATTCTGAATTTCTTTCAATAAAAGTCTGCGTCGATATAATTACAATTTTGTGTAATTAAAATTTTTAAATATTTATGCAACTTTTCACGTAAAATAAAAATAGATTTAAAAAATCCTGTGTAGGTTTAGTTACAAATATATAAAATATTAGTGTGTGTAATATGTCAATTACTTTATTATTCTGAATTTCTTCCAATAAAAGTCGGAAGAAATCTAAATTAAAGTAACAAAGTAGTTATTACAGTATTGCCAGGATTATTTCGCCACTTAGTTGATATGTATTTCGCTTAAGCCCATGGTTTATGCAACAGCCTCGATCCCCGAAGATCCCTATAAGCATCCAATCAGGGCGACTGCGCTAAATTCGATTTACCACATGATAGAGTTTTGCAACTAAGCTTAAGTTTGCTGGTTGAAAATTGTCGCTCTATTGCTGGGCACGTGAGAGCCAGCGCGACGCGAACAATTCCGGAAACTATGATGCTGTCACGTTCTCGCCCTAACTTTACCTAATTTTGATCTCACAAGTATAACGTGCCATAACTTTAGATGATGACCTTATTTCATTACTCGCAATCAGTCCTCATGAAAACGGAAGGAACACTCGACTCTTGCAATATTCAGTGGTCTTATTTTAACATTTAAATTGTTTACAATTAGTTTAATGTAAAAGTATAGTAAGTTGGCTTTTGTTGAGCTAATCTTGAATCAGTGTCAATTTTTTCTGCAGGTGAATGATATTTCCTGTTATTGATAAATTGATAATTCTGAAATAAGGAATATTGCAATATACAACTTGTTTTGAAAGTTTTTCGATAATTTAATTGTTGAAATATTCTATTAACGTAATATAAAAGTATAATAATTTTCCAAATCCAAATTCCAACGATCTTCTCGGCACATTGACAATATTGTTTCCTGTCACTGAAAAGTTTACTGTCTAATAACAAAGACGTTGATACTAATCTGTTTGCAATGTATATTTATAACTACAAACTCTAATTCAGCAAATAAAAATGTTTGCGCTACAAGAAAAACAAAAGGTTAACGTAAAACAAAAAAAGCGAAAATATAAAGTAATTGGAATTCAAGTTAAGTATAAAAAATATGGGAAAAGCCGTGAAAATTAGATGAAATTCATTATTCAGGAACGATTTTTTGGTATTTTCGATACAAACCCGTCCTTTTTTTCATGAATTCTTCGTTTACTATCCGCTCTGATACACAAACAATCGATTCATGGAGAAAAAATCAGAGTTCGGGGACCTTTGAAAATTTGGATATTTTCGATGGCCAAAAATATGGGAAAAAAAAAATTTTGTGCTGGAGCTCTGAAATTTATATCACATCTTCCTTGATACAAGGTGGGACTCCTCACCAAATTTCAGCACCGGAAAATGTCGGGAAATCCAAAAGATATGGGAAAAACCAGCGAAAATTCCGACAAAATCGAACTTTAAAGGCAGTTTTTTTTAGTGTTTTCGATAGAAATCCGGACTTTTTTCGACGGATTTCTTGTTTTCTATCCGTTTTCATCCATAAACAATCGATTCCCGAAGAAAAAACCCGAGTTCGGGACCTTTGAAAAATCGTGAAAAAATCTGAAGGGGTACCCTTAAGAAAAATTTGCCGAAAAAAAAATTTTGAGCTAGGACCCTGGAATTTTTATGGTATCTTCCTCGACATAAAAAAACATTACCCACCAAATTTCAGCCCCGGGAAAGGTCGGGAAGTCCACAAAAAAAAATAAAAACCGTTAAAAATGAGCAAAAATGGACTTTTCTGGACTGTTTTTCGACCTGTTCTCGTTGCAAATCCAGACTTTTTTTTACGGATTCTTTTTTCTTTATCCACCCTCATACGAAAACAATAAAAATATCCCGGGTTCGGTCGATTTTGAGAAATTTGAAAAAATTGACCATTTTCGAGGGTCGAAAATAGGTGAAAACCTAAACTTTGAGTTAGGGCTCTGGAATTTATATCACTTCTTCCTTGACGCAAGGGCACATTCTCCACCAAATGTCAGTCCCGGGGAAGGTCGGGAAGTCGACCAAAAAAAATAAAAAGCGTCAAAAATGTTTGAACTTGAAAGTAAAATATTGGCACGCTGTATTGCTAGAGAGCTATAATATACATAGAGTGGGCAGAGAGGAGTAAGATGGTTAGCAGGTAGTGAGGGTAGTGAGTAGCCCTCAGTTGCCCAGGCAGGGTCCACCGAGTAGTGGAAAGGGAAAGAAACGCGTGAGGGGCCCCTCACTTGGCTGGCACTGACTTACATGATCGAAATGTATGGGATACTTTGCTTGAAACTGTAGCTCTTTTGATCCTGTTATTACTGATTAAGTTTTATTGATCCTGTGAATCATTGCGATGCCAGTGTTATTTTAGTTTCAAATACCAGCTCTTCAGTGTTGTACGTGACTCCATGCTTTATATCTCTGCGGCACTCTAGATGATTGCGCTCCTGGATCCATGAAAGGCGTTAAATTTCCGCCGGCTAGAACAAAAATCAATGATCTTTATGATTTATTTCGCCGACCCTCTGCTATAGTTAATTTCAAGATTACCTTTCCTAAACGGTAGAAATAACTGGAATGATATTTGGATGCTCGTTCCAATTTTTTAAAACGTCTAGTTTTCTCAAAAATTTCCACACTACTTGATACTTAATTTTGTAAACTTGTTTTAAGTTTTCTTATTTCTGTTCTAAAATTTGTTTTCTTGCCGGAAGTAAATATTTCTATATTGTCCTACACATCTGTAAATCGACTAAAATTGTAAGAAAATTGTAAACTAAAAGTGAGAGATGGATTAATTAACAAAACATCCCTTTCTACAGTTAATTAACAGAGTAATTATAACGACTTATATAATTCAATAATAATTTATTGACTTGGATAACAATTGCTTGTTTATGAAATCAAGTCATTCAAACAAAACTAAAAAAGGTAACCTCATTGTAACTGCTAGCAACATTATTATCCTCGTTTTAAACAACAATACATTTTAATACGAACAAAAGTATTCCCAGGGAAAAACATGCTATTTCATACTCTTTTCAAGGGTTGCTTAAAACCAAAATGATATTAAAGAAATATAATATTAAAGACATTTTACATTTTTTATTTTTTTAATGAATTTTTTTGAAATGGAAAATTAGAATATTTTTACTAATGCTCATCCGTTTTTCTTGCAGGGATAAGATCTTCAGATTGAACTTGAGCAACATTAGCCACTCCAGTTGTGAGGTAAGTCACGATTTCATGGTTTTTCATTTTACAGCTGTTTTACACCGTTTTGCATATTATGTCATACTTTTGGCACAAAATTTGAAGAATTTCAGTGATTGAAAATTCAAGCAATCCTAGCAATGCGATCCTAGCACGTCACAAATATTCTTCTATATATTTGTCATTAGAGGTACGCACAATTTTGCAAATTTTCTTATTACACAGAATTGTAGTTATTGTTGGCGATTTGTTCAGTAATTTACAAATCTCTTGTGTGAATCAGATGTAAATAGATGCATTAAATTATTATTTTAATGTATAGATTCATCTATCTTCGTTTGATGAACACTACAAGTTTGTATGCCGATATAATTACAATCTTATATAATTAGAAAATTTAAAAATTAATATAACTTTCGGCGTAAAATACAAAATAAATTTTAAAAACTGTGTGTAGCTTTAGTGACAAATAAATAAAATATTCGTGTGAGTAATATTTCAATCAAATGATCATTTTCAATTTCTTCCAACAAAAGTCAGAAGAATCAGAAATTAGAATATTCAAAAACCAAGTTCAAAGCATGAAAAATGGATAAACAAATTATTTCGATTTCGTTGGTAGTTCCAGTGTTAACAGTCTATACTATTTACGAGCTGGCGTAAAATACAAAATAAATTTTAAAAACTGTGTGTAGCTTTAGTGACAAATAAATAAAATGTTCGTGTGAGTAATATTTCAATCCAATGATCATTTTCAATTGCTTCCAAGAAAAGTCAGAAGAATCAGAAATTAGAGTATTCGAAAACCAAGTTACAAGTATGAAAAATGGACAAACAAATTATTTCGATCGCGTTGGTAGGTCTATACTAACTAAATAACGGTCTATACTATTTACGAGCTGGCGTAAAATACAAAATAAATTTTAAAAACTGTGTGTAGCTTTAGTCACAAACAAATAAAATATTCGTGTGAGTAATATTTCAATCAAATGATCATTTTCAATTTCTTCCAACAAAAGTCAGAAGAATCAGAAATTAGAATATTCAAAGACCAAGTTACAAGTCAGAAAAATGGATAAACAAATTATTTCGATCGCGTTGGTAGTTGCAGTGTTAACGTTCTATACTATTTACGAGCTGGGAGTGCAAATAGTTCCGAGGAGAACCGAATGGTACTAGTTTCCAGTAGCGGAGGCCATTCCAATTCGAACCACCACCACACTCAAACAGCTCTCCGCGTTCCGTTAAAGTAGCAGGAGGAGAGGGTTGGGTGGGCGGCGGCTGTGGGATTCTTTTTCCGTTGCTCGGTTTTTGCTAACTGGCGGGATTGCAGCTCGTTAGACTTTTCACACGCGCTGCCGGCCACTTTGCAGCTCGGCGTACCGTAGAAACGCGACCACTTCCGGTCGCCACCGGATCCTACGCGGATTGGACAGAGATTGGACCGATGAAAGCTGCCTGCCACTGCCTGCCGCCGTCGTCGCCACCGTCGAGATGGACATCGAGGTGAATGCTCGATGTGTTCCTAGCAACAGTTCGATTACTCGAATTGTTAGGGCAGGAAAATTGCTTTTTAACCCTCCACCCGTTTCGTTGCCGGCCGCTAACGGTTCGCAGGTTCTTTTGAGCTGCGCTTTTATCGGCTGCTGTGTTTTGTTCCGCCTTTCGAAAGTGCGATGAACGCTTTGTCGCTGCGGAATTACTTTTCTCCTAGATTATACGGAACTTTGGTCAAAGAGTGAGCGCCCGATAGAAAACTAGTCGAACCTGTCACTATACGACGAAGTCCGCGAGAATCGACTTCCATTTTATTTAAATGATAGAATTCACGCTGAGGATGTCATTGATATAGTAGTGTTATTGTTTCATTCGATTTTGGTTAGTATTATTTTGCAAAAGTCTCAGGTAGCTTTTTGAAGTGTTGGGAATGATGGAATCGTAACATCAGATAGACGCGAATGTACTTCAGTTTCATCAAAATAATAGGACTACTCTGAAGAAGTAATTAATATGTTAGTGTTATTTCAATTGATTTTTGTTACGATTATTTGCTAGACAATAACTTGTGCATCAAAACGTATTTCAAAATGGTCAAAACCTTTCATTTCATCTTATGAACATGGAAACATGTTAGTTAAATGTGAAGATGTACTTTCAAACTATAATTGATATATTACGGTTGTTTGCTTTCATTTTTCTTACAATTATTGTAAAAGAATATTGTATCAAAACATATTTCAAAATGGTAAAATCTTTCATTGCATCAAACATGGAAATATGTTAGTTAAGTGTGAAGTTGTACTTTCAGAATATAATTGATATGTTACGGTTGTTTGCTTTCATTTTTCTTGCAATTATTGTAAGAAATCTTATATCAAAACGCATTTCAAAACAGTCAAATCTTCCATTGCATCATATAAATATGGAAATATGTTAGTTAAATGTGAAGATATACTTTCAGAATATAATTGATATATTACGGTTGTTTGGTTTCATATTTTTACAATTCTTGTAAAAAAATCATGTATCAAAACGTATTTCAAAATAGTCAAATCTTCCATTGCATCACTTCGGAATGAATGTATCTTATTTTCATCAAAATGTCAGGACGTACTCTTATTACTAATTGATATGTTACTGTTGTTTGTTTGGATTATTATCATGTTACAACATCCTGAAGCATCAAAGTGGTCGTACCTGTCATTGCATCATACGGGAATGATTAAACTTCATTTTCATTAACCCTTTGCATTCCGGTCTTCCCATTTTCCATTCATTTTGATGACTGAGAAGGGCCAGCGGAGCGCAAAGGGAGAAAGTTCCAATAGGGAGAATGTTCAAATAATTGAACATGCTCTGAGAAAGTGATTAGTATATTACTGTTGTTTGTTGTTATTAACATCACTTTACAACACCCATTTTTTATTACTCATTCTACATCTTCTTTTAATCCCAACAAAATTGCCAAACCACTTCTGCAATTGCCAAGGAGCTTACAATAAACAATTCAAAATCAAACAACTACTTCAACATGTTGCTACGATGACGTGCAGCTTTTTCGCGGATCTTTAGTTCGAGGCTTGTATCGCGATCGGCCATTGAATTCCGTTGTACTGTGGATGGAACGGTCCGAGGGAATTGAAAGGGAAAAACGAGGCTTGCCGATTGGTCCAATAGGCGAGGACAAAGAGCGGCGAAACGGCGCGGCGGCGTTCCGGCACATATCGGCAAAAGGCGGGCAAAATTTGAAAATGCAATTATTTGGAGACGTATCGGCGGCTGGTGGTGGCATTCTACGCAACCGGACAATCGCACTAAACAGTAAAAAAGGGAGAGAGAGGGAGATTTCGGGGTCGCAACCGCAGACCACCGCCGCGATCTCCGGCACCATGCCAGATATACATCTGATATTTGCGCCAACATGGACAGCAATAGCAAACAAAAAGTCAATATGAACGCTTTGACTGCGATACAGTTTCGGGGTGGCAAGAACTGTTATACGACGTTTTATTTGGATTTAGTTGCTTTCGCTATAGTCGGCCGCGACCCACTTCCCAAAACTGTTTATCAATAACTTTACTGAAATAAAAACATATTCTCACACAGGGATTTTCTCAGGTATATTTTATTAATGTAGAAATATTTTGCTTTGGGAGTATTTGTTTTCTGTTAAGAGAGAAATTCTCTTCTTTAAGAAAATCTGTTGTGGTTTTGTTAAAGAAGAAATTTTGAAGTTCAGCCAAGCGAATATGAAAAATAATATGCAAAAGATAGCACTTTTCTAATCCATTTACTTTTTATATACAATTATGTATCAATAAAAACATTAAAAATCACTGCGTTTCGGTTAGAATCGACGAATATGCTCCACCACAATTAATTTTGTAAAATGAATCAAAGTTTCATTATTGGTAGTGTATTATACGTTTTATTTGGATTTATTTGGTTTGAGGTAGGATTAACCTCACCGCAGTCGTCGAAATTATTTATCAATAACTTTATTAAAGTATATCTTGGTACAATGGATAAAAAATGTATTCTCATACCTAGATTTTCGAAGTACATTTTATTAATGGTGGAAACCTTTTGCTTTAAAGATATTTACTTTCTCTTAAAAGGCACACTCTCTTCTTTAAGGAAATTTCTTGTATTTTATTAAAGAAGAAAGTTTCTTCCATATCGAAATTTACACCAAGAAAGGGAGTGCGAATACTTTTTTTTATCCATTCTGTATTCTAATACAGTACGTACATAATTACTTATTTAATTCTGAGAAGTCTAAATCGAGTTGAACCGCTAAAAGGACTGGAATTTACTGTGGCCAAAAATCTCTTGGATAGAATTAGATAATACTATGAAAAAGATGTAGTACAAATTTCGACCACATCGAATCATTAATGAACAAGTTATAATGAACACAGTTTCAACGACGAATTATCTCTTATCTC
The DNA here is from genome assembly GCA_910591665.1 of Ectemnius continuus. Lineage (NCBI taxonomy): Eukaryota > Metazoa > Arthropoda > Insecta > Hymenoptera > Crabronidae > Ectemnius > Ectemnius continuus. The sequence continues at coordinate 5,018,526 of OU342856.1, forward strand.
TAATCTGCTATAGCGCGTTGGTGTACTTTAATATATCAACAAACTATGTATTTACTTTAATAAATGTATAATGAACTTTCAAAACAAAAGTTTGTATGGCAAATTTTGCCTGTTTTTGCGAATTGTTATTGATGCCGAATTCTATCGAATTTCCGGTTCGATAAATATGAGACTTATTGAACTTCCGTCGTTATTTATGACGGTTTTCGAAGCCATAAAAGTTAGTTGAACTCTCGGAAAGAATGAGATAATACTATTGAAAAGATGTGGTACAAATTTCGACCACATCGAATCATTAATTAGCAAGTTATAATGGGCACAGTTTCAACAACAAGTTTGGTGTATTTCAGTATATCTGCAAGCTATTTATTTTAATAAATGTACAATGAATTTCAAGTTTATTTATTTATGAATTTTTTATTTTTTTCCGGTAAATTTCGCCTCTTTTACCGATTTATTATTCCTTCTTTCTCCGAATTTCCGGTTCGATAAATATGAGACTTATTGAACTTCCGTCGTTATTTATGACGATTTTTCGAAGCCATAAAAGTTAGTTGAACTCTCGGAAAGAATGAGATAATACTATGAAAAAGATGTGGTACAAATGTCGACCACATCGAATCATTAATTAGCAAGTTATAATGGGCACAGTTTCAACAACAAGTTTAGTGTATTTCAATATATCTGCAAACTATTTGTTTTAACCTCTTAACTGTGGAATTTAATTTTAAAAATCCCCCACACAGTGCGGAATGAAAATTAAGCAAATGCAACCGCGCCACAATAGAGATTTGGTTCGACGTGTATACGCGTCAAACGCACTTAACTGGTTAATAAATGTTCAATGAATTCCAAATTTATTTATTTACGAATTTTTTATTTTTTTCCGGCAAATTTCGCCTCTTTTACCGACTTATTATTGCTTCTTTCGCCGACATCGAATTTCGCCGAATTTCCGGTTCGATAAATATGAGACTTATTGAATTTCCGTCGTCATTTATGATGGCGCTGCGAAGCCATAAAAGTTAGTTGAACTCTCGGAAAGAATGAGATAATACTATGAAAAAGATCTGGTACAAATTTTGACCACATCGAATCATTAATTAATTAGCTAATTAGCAAGTTATAATGGGCACAGTTTCAACAACAAGTTTGGTGTATTTCAATATATCTACAAACTATTTGTTTTAATAAATGTTCAATGAATTCCAAGTTTATTTATTTATGAATTTTTTATTTTTTCCCGGCAAATTTCGCCTCTTTTACCGACTTATTATTGCTTCTTTCGCCGAATTTCCGGTTCGATAAATATGAGACTTATTGAATTTCCTTGTCGTTATTTATGATGGCGCTGCGAAGCCATAAAAGTTAGTCGAAGTGAAGCAGAGGCTTTAAAATGGAATTGCATTATATCGGGATCCCCGCCGCCGCCGCCGGGGAGTTTGATTCCGCGGAGAATTAGGGAAAATGTGGTTTTGACTTTAACTACTTCCGCTATAGTGTCCGTATAACTCTCCGCGGCCACAAAACATTCGCATCTATGCACGAAAATGGCAGCCGGGACGGCCACTCTTTGTTACCTTTTGAATATGCGTTGCGCTCGCCGGCAAATTTTAATCCGCTGCGAAATATTCATCCGCCGAAAAGTTAGCGCTCGAAATTTCGACGATATATCATCCACCTTTGTTTCAAACTTTCTGCGTCTATGCTGTTCCGGTGCATTTTATTTCGTGATATTTTCGAGCGCGAAATTTTACATCGACTTGCGCCTTAACAAAACGAATTGACCTTGTTTATCTGGCACTTACAATTTCAAATGTTATATTGTTTATTGTAGATGAAATTTAGGCACTTATGTAATCGTCTTACATTTAATTATGTACTTAAGGTACCACATACAAGTAAAATATTAGAAAGCGGTACAAAAATTCGATTTGTTTCGGAAAAAGTATTATCTACATATTAAAGTACATATTGCAAACAATATATCCTGTAAATTTGTTTACAATCCTTGCAGTAACTAACGTGCCACAGCGACTTTCGTAATGTCATAGTGAATGAAAGATGGCTGCGGTAACACCGGTGTAACTTCCTTATTTTTCATCTGAATCCAATAAAAAAGTACTCTTTATTTAATAGAAGGGTAACTCTACTGCACTACGGAAACAGATCGTTGAAGTTTCATTTTGTGCGGAACATATCGCTTTTTATAATCATCAGATGAATTTTTTTTATAAAATTAAGCATTTTATATAGAAAGAAAAGAAACTGAGATAGGTAAGTAAAAAAAAACGCTACGTAGTGCAGTGGATAACCCTATTAAGAAGATCTGATTAAATTTTCAGCTTGATCCGTTCAATGATGAATTAGTTATGCTGGTTACCGCCCGCAGAACCAGTGTTTCGAGAAAAATGTGTTTGAAGTTTAGAAAATATCTTTCGTATCTTTTTACGCAATACATCAAAACGTTTCAAAATTCGTTATGCTTATATAAAATCGTCAATTCCTGCGCCATACAGCATTATCAATACAATTTTTTGGGGAAAAACTTGATTTTTTTGACCCATTTACTTGTACAGCATCCAACGAAATAGTTGTCACAATCTGCAAAACAGTCGCCAAACAAAAAATGAAGTTTGATAGCATTTACACACGATATGCAAGGCGTTTTTAGGGGGTTGCTTTTAAAAACTCTTGCGAACCGGATGTACAGGGTGAGTCACTTGCCTTTGAATCACCACTGTCGAGCATACACTATTCCATATAAAATCATTATAAATAACCTAGACATTTCAATTATACTCAAATGTTTCTCAACATTTGTCTCCATTTTATGCATTTATACTTTTACATTACAGAAGCCAGTTATATATAATGTTCCCCTAGAAATATAATATAATAAAATATTTTCTCTTTACGTTGCTAGCTATTCGAAGGAAGTCGATGCTAAAACTTGGTAAAATATTTGCTTCAACAAACTACATGATTTAATACAGTCTATTTGTTAAACAGAGAATATATATAGTATAATTAAATAGATGTCTAGTAAAAGTGAGATTAGGAGAGTTCTGATTCAAAGGCAAGTGACTCACCCTGTACATAATACGATATTTCACTTTCTGTTTGACGATCGTTTTGTAGATTGTGACAACTATTTTGTCGGATGCTGTACGTGGTACCTAAAAATAGCAGTAAAATAGGAGTCCTTATATAATAGATTTCGATTCAATTATTTATTAAACTTTCTAGATAAAAAATGAACAATATGTGAAATTCATGTTTTTAATTTTATGGTTGATTTTTTTAATCATAAGTTAGTTTATATTATTTATCATTTCATTCGAATGTATTAGCAGTTACGAAATGAATTAACCGTATTACAGTGTTCGATTGAATTATTCACTTAAGGTCTTCGGCGAAAAAAGCTCTTTTATACGGATCGTAAAACGGCGGGCGCGTTGAGTGCTAAAGTTAGCCGACGCGGTGTGAACGCAGCCAGCACGAAATTCCATTGCAGCTGCTCGAAGTTACTACAGCGGAGGGTTCGAGTCCATTGAAAAAAGATTTTATGTCGATCCGATCATTCGTTGAAAAATGTTCCTAGAACAAACGAAAATACGATATTTCCCAATAACAATGGGTCGCAGCAAACGCACTCGATTTTTTTCATAATGAGACCATTCTGCCAGCTTTCTACACAATAAAATCTGCTTTTTTTTCAATCGGTGCATTTATAGCAAAGCTGTCCATCAAAAAACATACCAAAAAAAAACAACTGTACGAAACAAATTGGAAATATCATCGTTTTCGAAGTGAGCTGATGAACAAGCATATGCAACGAACACAGAATCTCGTGTTGAAAATCGCGGGAAAAAATCAAGTCTCTCTCTCAATTAATCAGTTCTTTTATACGGATCTTAAATGGAGGGAGGGCGCGGCGGCGTTGAGTGGGAAAGTTAGCTGGTGCGGGGCGGGGGCGGGGGCGGTGTGAAGGACGCAGCTCGCACGAAATCCCATTGCGGGCGCGCTCGGGCGACGTTACCACCGCAGAGTTCGATTCCATTGAGAATTAATGGGAATGGGATTTCGATTTTACTCGCGCGGCAGTCTCGCGGTAACGCGCGCGTAAAAGGTTAGCAGGCTCTAGCAAACCAGGCCGCAGAATCGTCCACGCCTTGAAAAATCCCAGGGGTGCGCGCTCGCGCGCGTGTTCTCTCTCTCTCTCGCGCGCGCGCGCGCGCGCGCGCACGGTGAAAAGCCCTCCGCTATGCGCGCAACGCCGCTGTGCCAGCTAAAGCATAAAACGAAAAATGGGGAGAGAGGGAGACAGAAGAAGAGCCGGCTCGGCTGCGGCCTGATGCAATTTCGTATTTTACATACATGCATGCTGATACACCCCCGGCTAGGAAGCCGGGGAGACGCGTATCATCTTTTACTATTGAGGGATTCGCCGCTGGAGCAGCCGCGTTTCATGTATTTTCAAGGAACTTCTTCAATCTAACTCACTTTCGCCCGCCGATCATCCCTCGATTCGGTGACGAGTGATATTTCATACGATCTGGTTACTCATTTCGACCATCAGACATTATTTCTTCTTTTTTTTATTTTGTTTGTTTATTAAGGTCACATCCACCTTGTAGGTTATTAGTGACCACAAATCGTAGTACAAATATGTATAATAGCTTTTGAACTATATAGAGATGTAACGTACATTGATGATTATATTTCTTTGTATAATTCAATTCTTTTAAGATAGGTTAGTAGGTTTTCACATAGCTCCTTTTTGTTGAGGATGAGTTTTAGATCAGAGGGTAGATTGAAATTGGTCCTTTCGTGTTCATAGTGGGTACAGTTTGTCAGGTGGTCCAATTGGAAGGTTTGATTGCTGAAAGACATTATTTCTTTCATCTGCATAGACAGGGTGATTTACTTGCCTTTGAGTCAGAACTCTTCTAACCCCACTTTTACTAGACATCTATTTAATTATATTGTATATTCTCCATTTAACAGTAGACTGTATAAAATCTATCTTTTACATTAAGACATTATTTCTTTCATCTACATATACAGGGTGATTCACTTGCCTTTGAATTAGAACTCACCTAACCCCACTTTTACTAGATATCTATTTAATTATACTATATATTCTCCATTTAACAGTAGACTGTATTAAATCTATCTTTTACTATTGAGAGATTCGCCGCTGAAGCAGCCGCGTTTCATGTATTTTCAAGGAACTTCTTCAATCTAACTCACTTTCTTTCGTCGATCATCCCTCGATTCGGTGACGAGTGATATTTCCTACGATCTGGTTGCTCATTTCGACCATCAGACATTATTTCTTTCATCTGCATTACAAAATTAATCTTGAACTTAATATAACTTTGATATCTCTAATCAAGAATTTTGACTAATCAAAATCCCTCGAAGTCCTGTAATCTCAAAAAATAAAAATTTAATATCTCGTACGGTTTCGAAGGTATTGAAGGGCGTTATTAAAATGGAACACCCTGTATACTGTACAGCATCTGACAAAATAGTTGTCACAATCTGTAAAATGGCCAACGGGCAGAAGGCGAAATTTGGTAGTATGTACAGGGTGATTCACTTGCCTTTGAATCAGAACTCTCCTAACCCCACTTTTACTAGACATCTATTTAATTATACTGTATATTCTCTATTTAACAGTAGACTCTATTAAATTATGTAGTCTGCTCGAGTAAATATTTTATGAAGTTTTAGCATCGACTTACTTTGAATGGGTACTTACTTCAGGGTGTTGTAAAATGCTAATAATCGAAACAAACAATAGGAACATGTCAATTAGATTTTAAGAGTACGACCTGGTGTTTTGACGAAAATAAAATACATTTATGTTCAGATGATACAATCAAAGGTTTGACCATTTTGAAATACGTTTTGATAAACAGGTTTTTTTGACAATAATTGTAAGAAAAATGAAATCAAGCAATAGTAACATATCAGTTATATTATGACTGTACATCTTCATATTTAAATGAAACTAACATATTTTTCCATGTCTATTTGTATGATGCAATGAAAGGTTAGATTATTTTAAAATATGTTTTGATACACAGAATTTCTTACAATAATTGTAAAAATACGAAATCAAACAACCGTAACATATCAATTATATTCTGAAAGTATATTTTCGCATTTAACTGAAACTAACATATTATTCCATGTCTATATGTATGATACAATGAAAGGTTTGACTATTTTGAAATACGTTTTGATGCACAGAATTTTTTACAATAATTCTAAGAAAAATGCAATCAAACAGTAGTAACATATCAATTACATGCTCAAAGTGTATCTTCAAATTTAGCTGAAACTGACATACAATACTCGTGTATTTTCATATACAGGTTATTGCAACTAGTCGTAACAAAAATCAATCGTAATAACACTAACATATTAATTACTTTTTCAGAATATAGTCCTATTATTTTGATAAAACTGAAGCACGTTCGCATCTATTATTTCAAACATTTCTATTTCTAACATTTTAAAGATATAGATAGTTTTGTGAAATAACAGTAACGAAAATTGAATGAAACAACCCTGTCGCAACCCCTAAAAAAAGTCTTGCATACCACGCGTTAATGCTAGCAAATTAAATTTTCTATCTGTCAACCGTTTTACAGATTCTGACAACTATTTTGTCAACTGTATGTTCCCGCTTGACAGTTTTAATTTCCACCTCAAGTTCATCGACGTCAAAGTTCGCAATCAGACATTTCTCGCCGGCGATCGACAACACAGCAAATGAGTTTAAGTGGGCAAATGCCGAAGCACAATATCAATTGATCCGGTCCAATGGGGCGCTGAATCGAATGCGGATATTCCGGATTTAATATTCGCCCAGGAGCAAAAGGTTTCTCCAATCCGGCTTATGAAGCACTGCCCACCTCGACAATTACTATTCTACTCTTCCATTATCACCTTTCGTGTCGATTAGTTCTCACTAGGTTTACCGTTGCGCACAGCACGATTCAGCGCTGCCAATTGTTGCACTCGGCATCGATCAGTATGCTCATTTCTGTTGAAAATAATTTTACTTCTCAGCAAACTCGTTCTAAGACTCGTGGAATGTAAATCGAAGCGTTATCTAAAAAACAAAGAAACTAACGGTAATGCACTTCCCGAAATGTTCGTACATATCAGTGCAGACTGACAGCGAGCTTGACAGCCGAAACCACGAAGCATTATCTGAGTCTGTAAAAATAAACTGCTACATCACAAAAGGCGTATTTTATAAAAATTCAACAATTTCAACACTGGAGATACCAACAAACTAGTTCAACATCTTTTTTTATTATCATTTGTGTAGGATTTTTCAATTCCCTCTTTATTTCAACAAACTCGTTTTCTCATACACTTTGTAACGTTCGCACTCTGCTTCTTTATACGCTCGCACTCTGCTCTTCATAGGCTCGCTTTCAACGGTCCTCTTTTCAAAAATAGCTTCTTACACTCGACTTTTCCTATACAAAACATGCAAACAAATTAAACCAAGACAAACATGCGTAATGCACACAGAAACCGCATTCCGATTAAGTCGCTGTGAATACGGCGAATTAATACATAAGGTAGATAAGTCCCAAAAGGATAGGAGCCACCACAAAAGCTCTGTATATTAAAAATTCAAGTCAATAAACGAAAATTAGTAAACAAAAAAGCAACGGTTCTGGCGCTCGGTAGAATATCGAAGGGAGGTTCGATTCTCCCGAGCATCTCGTTTTTGTGATTTCTTTTTTATCAATTCCACTTGTTCTAAATGCACTTATGTTGGGGAAACTACAATTTATCATATATGAAATGCATGATTTATTCCATGATTCATAATAGTTATTTGATATTTGTTCGTATGTACTAATAAGTTATTTTTAAAATATTTTAATTTATTATACCATTGAGACGATTTTTACTTAACATTTATTCATATACATTACTCGTTTTTCAAATATTTTAATATCGAAAATATTTTCTAACTTTTGTTATAATATACAGATAGTTAATTGTATAAATCGATTTCCTTCTTTTATACTTTTTTCTTTTACTATCACAATTTCGATTCAACGATTCAGCAGTAAGGATGTAATATTTAACACTTGCTTGTACATGTAACTTATTTTTAAAATATTTTAATTTATGTATGGACGGATTTTCTCCCTTTATGATTTTTCCTATTCCACTATCACCCTTCGCATCAATTAGCTTCCGCTACGTTTACTGTTATGGAGTGGAACGATTCAACAGTGATGGATCAGCTCGTTCATTTTAACGCCGGAACCACCAACGTTGTCAAAATGATTTGTTTAACATTTGTTCATATCTATTCATTTGAGGCACTTGCTCTGGTAATATTGCTAAAAGAACTTTTAAAGAAATTAAATTTTAGTAAAGTCAGTTTCCCATTATCTTTATAACTCCCAATGAAGTGAGCACACGCCAAGTTTTTTTTATTATTAAGTGACAATTTATTGTTAATTCATTGTTCGTTACTAATACGAGTTAAATCGATGTTTCTTTAAATGAAGACTTGGCTTTCTCGTATCATATTTATTATCTTTTTTATCTATAACTCGTTTCTAAAATATCGCAATTAGTGAAATCATTTCTAAATCTGATTCCAACATGCAAATAATTAATTTTGTAACTTTGGTTCGTCTTTTAACGTTTTTTGAGGGTAAAGTATCTGTGTAAAATATCTAAATATATCAAATGAGATTATATTGGCTTATAAAACGATAAATCTGAATGACATTTGCATTTCAAGAGTTTCAATGCTGTAATAATTAGTTAGAAAGTTTTGTTTCGTTCACCCGTTTATTTGATCGATTTTTTTATATTTTAATATATTTAAGATATATTATATATATATATAATTTATATATCTTGTGTTACAAATAATAAATAAGATAAAAGTATGTTTACAAATGTGTAACAAAAACAGCATACTAAAATCTTTCAAACAACAAAATACAGTCCGGCAAAAAATAATATTACGGTCATTCCAAAAGCATTTGAAATTTCCCTTGGAAGAATTCTCTGAAGCTTTTCTCAAAAGTGACGATTTTATAATATCAAAAAATAATTCCATTACAAGCAGAGTATTTCGCGCAGCGATTGTTCTCCGTTTTGTGCGCACCCTCATCGAGCGGCAACCTATAAATCGTGAGCGCGCGCATCGCAATCCAGCCGAAACTTGCAAAGCAGCACATAATGGAAGTTTAAGTTTACTTGAGAGTAATCATGAAAGCAGAGCAGTCGGGAACGGGGAAGAAAGCCGGGGCGAACTGTGTTCTGAATACATCTTGCCAGGCGTTTCCTTTTCGCCAGACTTGTTTACACTTTCAGTTTCTCTAATCCGGCGCTCGTTCCGCCGGCGCGGCGAGTTTTGCGCTCGCGGGAAATTGAGTCGCGTCTCGAAAGTCCAACCGAGCGAATATGAAAATAATATGGAGAAAAAAAACACGCGGCAAAGTATCAGCATTACCAACTACTTTTCTGATCCTTTTTCGTTTCCTGTATAATTATGTATCATTTAAAAACATTAAACATTTATTACTTTATCATAATAACAATGGCGTTGGTTCTACATAACCTCAAATTGAAATGAAGATTAATCTTCTGTTTCAAAATTTGTAGTTAGTCGAATTTGAACAAATATAAAAAACCTGCAAATATGCGAGTGTTCTCTGTTTGCAATGACAGTCAAAAGATAAAAGTAAATTCAAAGAGAACACTATGAAGAAACATTAATATAATGTTTTACTATAATTTTTCCCACCGAATGTAATAAACTCAAAATAATACCGGAATAATAAAGAACTTTAAATATAATTGGAGTCCAAAAGTCGCTGTCCGATTAAATACCCAAATAAGAAAACCAAGAATGAAAATCAATCTCCTGCTTTGAAAGAGGCAGTTATTCACCTCGCCGGACTTCGATCATAAACTTGAGTTTCAAGTTGGCCCCAGGCCGGTAATTCCCTGCTCCTCAGTGGTAAGTCAAAGAAAAACTTTGCCGCATTTTACTCGCTTATAACCAACCTCGCGATGTTTAACAGACTATCAACAAAACCGAAAATAATAAAACATAAATATAACTAATGTCCAATTGGCGGTACATGATTAAATAGTTAATCAAGAAACAAAGTTAAAATTAATCTCCTATTTCGAATTAGCCGTTAGTCTCACTCGAATAGAAATAAATTACTATTATTATATGTGCATTCTGGTTGTACAAATAAACTGTGATGTATGATAATGTTGTTGTTTATACAAGGCAAAGAGAAAATTCTGTTATCAATCAAGAAAAAGTATTTATTACAAAACGTCAATACGCATAATAATTTTCTAATTTTCGAAGAAACGACTACGAGTTTTTAATTTTTAACTAAGTTACGATAATTTTAACAAAACGACGGAACAATATTAATTTCAACGGTAGTTGTATTTATTTTCTTTAGCGGATCATACAATATCATACAGAATTTAAATACTTAAAGTAATAAGGAATGCATAACTCGACGTGTAATTGAAACAGACATAGATTACAATTTTTGCATCCGTATTCTAATTGTATAAACATTTATAATATATAATAGTATTGTTGTTTATACTAGGAAGAGGTAAAACAACGTTGTATACTGCAAAACTACAATTTTTATAGCTCGGCAATAAACAAGAATAATAAACTAACTACAGTTTTAGCAGGGCAGGGGAACAATATCAACTTTAACGATCGCTGAATTTATTTTCTTTAGCAAATCGTACAATATCATACAGACTTTAAATACTTAAAGTAATAAGAAATGAATAACTTGGCGTATAATTAAAACAGACATAGATTACAATTTTTGCATCCGTATTCTGATTGTATAAACATTTTATGATGCATGATAATATTGTTGTTTATAGCAGGAACAAGTAAAACACTGTTGTATACTGCAAAATTATATCTTTATAGCTCGTCAATAAACAAAAATAAACGCAGAGGAACAATATCAACTTCAACGATCACTGTATTTATTTTCTTCAGCAGATCGTACAATAATATCATATTAATAAAATTTAAATACTTAAAGTGATAAGAAATAACTAACTTGAAGACGTAGGTTGCAATAATTGTATCCGTATTTTTATTGTATACACATTTCATGATGTATGATATCATTATTGTTTATACCAGGAACAAAGAAAGCAGCATTGTATACTGCGAAAATATATTTATTATATTTTATATAATAAGAAAGCCTCCTCGTATTCGTATACGCCTTCCATGCAAAGAATTGATTGTAAGTGTCAGATAAATTATTATGTTGTATATAATAAATAGATTCATTTATTATAATTAATATTTATAATATCTCATCAATAAATAAGAATAATAAACTAAGTAGAATTTTAGCAACGCAGACGAACAATACCAGCGTTAACAATCGTTGTGTATATTTTGTTCGACGGATCGTACAATAACATGACACAGAATGAAAGCACTTAATATAAGAATAAATAAATCATTTTAACACGACTGACAAACAAAGAGTGCGATGTTCTGATTAACCAAACAAGAAAGGAGGCACGAGAATCAATCTCCTGTTTCGAAGCGAGAGCTCTTATTCACTTCGGTGGACTGGCGCCGCGAACTCGAGTCCCAAGTTTCCTGGTAATTCCGCGCCTCCTCAGTGATAAGTCAAAGAAAAACTTTGCCGCATTACTTCATCCGTGGCGCACTTATTGCAGCCCCGGCGCGAAACTATCTCTCCCTTTAATACTTTGCGCCATCGGTGGAAAGAAAGGAGCAGAAAGATAGAGAAAGAGAGAACGGCGCGGCGCGGCGCGGCGCCCGGCGTTCATTTGATCGCTCGAGTTTATCTTCGGCGGAGAGAGCATCGCCGGCTTTTCTTTTCTCAGCTCCTCGGCCCTTCGGCTGCTTCGGTGCTGGCTGGCGCTCGATAGCGCGAGCGAGGGCGCGCGCGAGAGGAAATCGGGAAGCGCGTACAGAGAAAGTTTCCTGGCCCTTCTAAATAAGGACGCGAGCAAGAGAAATCCCCAATGGAAATAGAGAAATAGGATCGTGAGAGGGTGCGAGAGCGGAGGGGGGATGACGGAATCCAGACAAAGTAAAGGGTATCCGTCAGTAGCAGAGTAGAATAGGCGCCCGTCCGCCACCTTCTTCCACGTACTACACTTCGCTCCGAGTAAATGATCTGTCTTAATCAACGGATAAACACTAGCATTGTAAATAGACAATCGGTATTCGGAGTCATTAACGGTACAATTGCCAAGGATTCATTTATACTTTTATTTATATATTAATGACGCCCGCTCGAAATGATTTTTTCTCCCGAATATCGTGATATTCAAGAAAGAAATCTGTATTTATATTGCTAGTCTGTGGAAGTTCCAATAAAATATCTGCCTCACTAAAAAGAGTGAAATATAACGAATAAATATAAAACGTATATTTGACTGTTTTTGAAGAGCAAATAACAATGTTTATTATTATAGTTTTTAGCAGAATATCCATACGGAGTAAATGATCTATCTTAATCAACGGATAAACACTAGCCTCGTAAATAGACAATCGGTATTCGGAGTCATTAACGGTAGAATTGCCAATGATTCATTTATACTGTTATTTATATATTAATGTGCAATAATGATTCTCGATGAATGATAATCGAAATGATTTTTCCTCCCGAAAATAGTGATATTCAACAAGCATTTTTATTGTTAGTCTGTGGGAGTTCGAATAAAATATCTGCCTCATTAAAAAGAGTGAAATATAACGAATAAATATAAAACGTATATTTGACTGTTTTTGAAGAACAAATAACAATGTTTATTATTATAGTTTTTAACAGAATATCCATATGAAGTAAATGATCTATCTTAATCAACGGATAAACACTAGCCTTGTAAATAGACAATCGGTATTCGGAGTCATTAACGGTACAATTGCCAAGGATTCATTTATACTTTTATTTATATATTAATGACGACCGCCCGAAATGATTTTTTCTCCCGAAAATCGTGATATTCAAGAAAGAAATCTGTATTTTTATTGCTACTCTGTGGAAGTTCCAATAAAATATCTGCCTCACTAAAAAGAGTGCAAATATAACGAATAAATATAAAACGTATATTTAATCGTTTTTAAAAAGCAAGTAACAATGTTATATTACATTGTAAAGATTTTCTTTAGAACTTTTTAGTTTAGCCAGTAATCGGCATTCAGAGTCATTAACGGTACAATTGCCAGGGATTCATTTATACTTTTATTTACACGCATAAGTCAAAAGTTTATGCTAATTTTTTGCATTGAACAATTAATCTGCGAGTCATTAAAGAAAACATGGTTACATAGATCGGCCTTTCCCAAGTAAAACCAAATGTAAATCGTACCGATACGACCAGTAGTTTTTTCAGAAAAACTTCTCCCGCAATGGTCTATTTTCGCCGATGCCCGAAAACGTCGACTTTGGCGGTCCAAAAACCAAAATTCAGCTTCTCACTTGTCGTGGAATGACCCATCCTTATTATTTAATAACTATTGTAAAGATTGACTGATTCTTTACTGTGTCAATAATTAGGCCGTCTTTATTACAGGTCTGTAACTCTGTCTACTCATCAACACACTCTGACACCCTTCACTCTTTTACGCACTTTATAACTCTTACTCTGCTCTGTTTACTGCGCTTTCAGTCTCTGACTCTGATCGACTGACCCTTTGTCGCTTGAAATCCGAGACCTTATTCGCCCACACAGATTCACACTTCTTTCGCTCTTCAGTCTCGCACCGCTTTGTCCACAGGCATTCTGAGAAATAGACATACATACCACTCTCGTTTGATAACGGTCACTCGATGTCGCATGTATTCCTCGTAATCGATTACTCTTTGATTCTCACCGCCGCAGCCACCCCATCCTTTCCCTCATACGCTCATCAATCGCTCCATGTACAGGGTGAGTCACTTGCCTTTGAATCAGAACTAGACATCTATTCAATTATACTATATATATTCTCTGTTTAACAAACAGACTGTATTAAATCATGTGGTCTGTTGGAGGGAATATTTTACCAAGTTTTAGCATCGACTTCCTTCGAATGGCTAGCAACGTAAGGAGACAATATTTTATTCTATTATATTTACAGTGGAATATTATATGTATATAACTGGCTTCTTCAGGGTGAAATTTCATGTGCAATAAATGCATAAGATGCTGACAAATATTGAGCAACATTTGAGTGTAATTTAAATGTCTAGGTTATTTATAATGATTTTACATGGAACAGTTTATGCTCGACAGTGGTGATTCAAAGGCAACTGACTCACCCTGTACAAGGTGATTTACTTGCCTTTAAATCATCACTGTCGAGCATACACTCTTCCATAGAAAATCATTATAAACAACCCAGACATTTCAATTATACTCAAATGTTTCTCAACATTTGTCTGTATTTTATGCATTTATACTTTTACATGTTTGAGTTATGTTAACTCGCACATGAAATTTCACTCTGCAGAAGCCAGTTATATATAATATTCCCCTGTAAATGTAATATAATAAAATATTTTCTCCTTACTTTGCTAGCCATTCAAAGAAAGTCGATGCTAAAACCTGGTAAAATATGCGCTCCAACAGATTACATAATTTAATACAGTCTATTGTTAAACAGAGAATATATAGTATAATTAAATAGATGTCTAGTAAAAGTCATTCGATATAAGTTGTAGAGTACGCTCATCTGATCGTTTTTATACATATACATATATGTACATAAAAATGATTGGTTTAAATTGCTCTATAACATAATATCAAAATCATTGAAATCAGTTGTGATTATATCTTTGTAGATAATTGCCAAATAGTCTACTTGATCATGCCTTTTTAGCACATAGTGTTTAACCCCTCCTAATTGCAAGGCATTACACTATTTTCTTCTATTATCGTTTATTTAATACAGCACATTTGTTCGTTTATTCGCAATGGAAAAATTTTTATTGTACTATTATTCATTTAACCAACACACTTGTTCGTTTATTGGTGGTACAAAAAATTGTATTCTATTATCATATATTTATCGCAGCACGTTTATTTGTTTATTCGCAATACAAATATTTTTATTGTACTATTATTTATTTAACCAGCACATTTGTTCGTTTATTGGTAGTACAAAAAATTGTGTTCTATTATCATATATTTATCGCAGCACGTTTATTTGTTTATTCGCAATACAAATATTTTTATTGTACTATTATTTATTTAACCAGCACATTTGTTCGTTTATTGGTAGTACAAAAAATTGTATTCTATTATCATATATTTATCGCAGCACGTTTATTTGCTTATTCGCAATACAAATATTTTACTGTACTATTATTAATTTAACGATTACATTTGTTTGTTTATTATTAATGTAAAAATTGTATTCTATTATTATTTATTCATCACATCACGTTTATTTGTTTATTGGCAGTAAAAGAGCTTTTATTTTACTATTCTTTACTTAACAAGCACACTTGTTCGTTGATGAACGACACAAAAATTCGACACCGTCAAATATTACACCGCGAGGGTAAACATTGCCGAGGGAGTCAGGTGGAACTCTTTGTTTCCGAAGGAGCGTGAACATTCCTCGCGGTGTGAACGGAGCTTCAGCGTAAGCGCTCGCTAACGAGGCTGGTATCGACGGGAAACTGCGATATGCCGTGTGCGGCATTAACAAGAGAATCGCCGCGGTGGCAACAGCGAATGGGCGTATTGGCTAGACAGCGTGGAGGAGAGCTCGAGAAAAACCGGAGCGAATGAAAACACGGCAACTGGAAAGACGAGCGCGGGCGCGGGCGCGCGCGGGCGCTACAAACGAGCCTTGGAGTGGGCTCTCGCGCGAATTTATGGGGAAAGTGTTTAAATAGCCATAGAATCTCGTCGGCGACGCCGCTCTCTTGTCGCCGGGGCGCGCCGCGCCGCGCCGCGCCGCTCGAGACTCGCATTAAACCTCGTGAAAACGGGCTAAAAGGCCTGTAGGAGTTTCAGGACCGCAACGCGTGCACACACACACACGCACATACAAACGCACAGACACTCTGATACGCAAGCACACCGGAGAGCCTGTCGACTTTTAATTGTCCCGCAGTCATTTGACCGCGTCGCCGCCGCTTTCTATCGGCTTGCGTATTTTACACTGCGTGTACTTTACCTTGTGGAACGACTCACTCTGTGATGGAGTGACGATACACGCATATTGCTGTGTAGATGTAGTAGAATGACTAGTTTCCTTAAGGAGATTTATGCGATCATTTGAGCGCTGACACTGAATTCTGAGGCCTCTTCAAATTACAATAAAGTCAATTTTGGAGTAGGAAAATCTAATTTACAATTAACACTAGGTTTCTGTATGCCCCTCTTTATAGATACTTATTTTCATTAAAACAACTATTAATTTAATCTAAAGACAATTGCAATCTTAACAGACATAATATAAGTTAATTAAATCTGTCAGGATTGCATAAATAATTGGTAGTATGAATTGGAAGAAAAATTAATAAGCTTTGTAATGTTGCTAGTGAAGTCCGAAATCCGTCAAAATGACGGATGCCGTAAACCTAGTGCTAAGCTTATGCTATGTCACACCTACTTTTATAAGTTACTTTTATTTCTATTCTATTTATTATGTTATTTCTACCAAAAAAAACATTTCCTTTTCACTCTCCGCTCAAATACTTTCGAACCGGGCAGACGAAGTTTTTGAAACTCAACCTGATTTTTTATTCATGTGTTATTATTGGATTACATATTTTTAAGTCATGAACAGTAATCTCTGCTTTCGTCGCCATAACATCCCATGCATAACAGTTTTAACGAAAACTGTACAAACAAATAAGTTGACATTTTAAAGAGAGCTGCAGCGACTGTTGACTATCATTCACCGTAAATTTCAATCCGATTGCATCCGATTACTGAGCAACACTCGTTTCAAAATTATTCTCAACATGCGCTACTATTTTATATTTCCTTTTGATGCAAATGGGGTAATTCTATTAGGTATTGCATCACACTTATACTAAAAAAAAGCACTAAATATACAAGATTTCACATCGAGCGGATCATCAATTCAAAAATGATTGTATAAAATATTATGTAAAATTAGGATAACCGTAAAATCACTTTTTTCGTAATAACAGTAATTAATCTTTTTTTCTGCAAATGGTAGAATAGCTTTGATTGCAGAAATATCTCCAAGCGATAATAAAAAAAAAAACCTGAATACAGTCAGCGAATTGAAAAGCTTTCACTCTTGAAATTCCGTGAAAAAATGATAATGCGGAGGAAGGTTCGCCGAAAGTTAATAAACTCCGGCGGCCGAAAAGCGGCGCGGCGCGGCGCGGCGCGGCGAGGAGAAATTCATTTCGGCCAATTCAATTGGTTTCTGGTTGAATTGGGCGGCGGATTCGCGATGGCTGTCGTTTAGAAACCGCGTGCTCCAGATCCACTGTCGCGCTGCGGTTGATTTTTGGTATAAATTTCATCGCAGTGCGAGCGTATTTCCGGAGAATTTCGGGGCGGCCGCACTCTCTCCCAACTATGCGCGCCACACTGCGCGCGCAGGCGCGCAACTTCCCGCCTCATCGCGGTCGCGCCGAAAAAATTCGACGCTCCTCGCGAAATCGCGGTTAGGACGCGTCGCGGCTATTTCCGAAATCAGATCGATAAATTGTTATTCCGGCGGGGCGAGCAGGCCGCGCGCTCTCAATCGCTCTAATGTCCTGGAACTTCGATCGTTAGGCATTTCTTCTGGTCGGCTGGACTTCTGAATTGATGTGGCGAGAGAGAGCTCATCACGCTCCGCTCTCCAAATGTAACGCCTGTCATTTCTCCGATAAAACGGTTGAGAAAATGTACGCTTTATTACCAACACCCCATTCGATAATTCTTTGCAAACTTTTTTTTTGGTTAAACATTGAATTGGAAAACAAATTTGCACAACCGAATTGAATATCGTCGGAAATTCGTGCCAAGTAGATCTGAAGATGGTAAATTCAAGCATCGTCCGAGGGCTCCATTTCATTTTATATTTTCTTATTTCTTATTGTATTAATACTAACTTGTATTAAGACTCACTCATATTAAGACTCATATTAACTCATATTAACTAAACATTCCACGCAATAAAAAAGCATACGTTAAAAATGGCACTATTATATTTCTATTGTTGCTTTTGTTCGATTGCGGATGCTATTTACACTTTTACATTCCACGCAATAAAAAAGCATACGTTAACCTCTTAGCTTACAATGTCGTGTCAGATACGTGGTACGTCGACCAGACCAAACATTAACAAATCGTGTCAGAGACGCGGTATGTAGACAACGCCGGGATGTAAATGAAGATCCCAAAGAAATTCCAGAAATCTTTATTGTTCAATGATCAATTCATCATAATTATTTACGAAACACCTTGCAAAGTATTGCAAAGTAAAGTTAATTGTACCATACAAATGTATTTAATAAAAAACCATGAATAGCTGGACGTGCGATCGACCTTTCAATTATTTACGGCCTGCGCCATCGGAACTTAAATCGTAAGGCAAGGGGTTAAAAATGGGAGTATTATGTCTCTATTCTTGTTTTTGTTCGATTGTGGATGCTATTTACATTTTTATATCCACCGCGATAAAAAAGCATACTTTAAAAAATGACACTACAATCTTTATTCTTGTTTTTGTTCGATTGCGGATGCTATTTACACGTTTACATTCCACACAATAAAAAAGCATACTTTAAAAAATGTTAGTATTATATTTCTATTGTTGTTTTTGTTCGATTGCGGATACTATTTATATATTTACATTCCACACAACAAAAAACATTCTTTAAAAATGACACTACAATATTTTTATTGTTGTTTTTGTTCGATTGCGTATACTATTTACACTTTTACATTCCACACAATAAAATAGCATACGTTAAAAAATGGGGCCATTATATCTCTGTTGTTGTTTTTTTTTTCGATTACGGATACTATTTACACTTTTACATTCCACACAATAAAAAAGCATACGTTAAAAATGGCAGTATTATGTCTCTATTGTTGTTTTTGTTCCATTGCGGATGCTATTCACATTTTTACATTCGACACAACAAAAAACATGCTTTAAGAAATGACACTGTTGTTTTTGTTCGATTGCGGATACTATTTACGCTTTTATATTCCACACAATATAAAAGTATATTTCCAAAACAATTGCACTGTTATATCTTTTTCTGACAATTCAGTGACTTAATCGGAGCACGCAAACTGATGCATTCGATGCAATCCGAGTGTTAGAATATATTCGCGTATCAAAGAGACGACTGCTGGTAATAAATTATCCAAACAGAACCCAGCAAAAGTCAATATTAAGGCGGTGCTTTTATGATGTCCAAAGAAGTAAATCAGAAGTTCCAATTTTTGTTTGCACTTCTGCTCGAGTAATTAAGTTAGGCAGATGTAAGAAGAGTTGATTATGTTTATGAATAGCTAGCAGCTTATCCGGAGAGTTTTTAGCTTGCTGTCTTATCATTCTTTTTCTCCTTTATTTGTCAGCATCTTATTTCATCTCTGTGCACCATTAATTGCTGCATTAGTTCTCCGTTCCCCATTAAGAGTGACTCTAACGAACTTTGAGGGCGCTCGATGTCAGCAGGATCTTCTTAAGGACATCTTAAAAAGTCAATCAGCAAACTTCGAATTTTTTTAAGTCCTCAAGAAATTTTAAAAGTTTAGTATATTCGTTGGTAATTAGTAGTTTCTCTCAAGAGTTTACAGTTTGTTGACTCAATTTTTTTGGCATCTTATAATTATTTTATCCTCGTTATTTGTTGGCGTTTTATGAAAAGTCTGTATGGCATTAATTAATATTTTAATCGACCGTTCCTCATCGAGATTGATTTCAATAAACTTTGTCAATCAGAAGTGTCAATCTTTTAAATTTTGTATTCGAATAATTAATATATTCAGGTTTAAAAAAATACGAGCGTTTTTATATACGCTTTTCCCTCCTTTATTATATAATTTATTCTATTATCCTATATTATAATGTTCTAAGATGCTATTTGTTACCATTTTATACCACTTTTTCACATTAAAAATCGTAAGAATAGTCTTCTTTTTCGATCCTTCATTTGTCAGTATCTTATAAAAAGTTGGTGTGCCATTAATTAGAGCATTAGTACTTCCGTTCCCCATTGAGACTGATTGCAATGAAGTTTGAGGGCGCTCGATATCAGCGAGGACGCTTTCAAGTATGTCTCAGGAAGAAAATCAGGAAACTTCCAATATTCGACATCTAATGGAAATGAATATTGAACACAAGTCGAATACCCGAGCTTTCCGTTCTTATTTCACCGAGCTTTCTCTCTCTCTCGGGTTTTCGCTCTCACTCTCTTTTCAGCAGAGCGCTTTTTCTCGCTCTCGCCTTTCGTCTGGCATATAAGCGGCTGCTGGCGGAGTTCGCACTTCTCCCTGGATTTCTATCTTTAACCCTCGTCGTCGTCGCGAGCGTCCTCGGTGCAGATGGAGTTAGGGTGCAAAGTGACGGCTTCCATTAGGAAAAAGTGACTTACGGCCGCGATCGACATCGGAACGCACTTTTCGTTTTGACAGAACAGCCAGTCGTCGTCGCGTCGGCGCGTCGGCGCCTACCATTTCATGCAGATTTACACCTTTATGAGGAGGGTTTACCTGATACCGCTGCGCTGCTGCGCTGCTGGGAACTCGTGAAATGGATTCCGGCTGTTGCCTTGAAATGTTTCCTCCACCTCCCCCCTTTTTTTCGTCGCGCCGCGGCGTCCTCCTCCTCCTAGTAATATAATAAGCCAGCGGAATTCAAAGGAATTAGTTTAAATCAGATTTAATATTATGAAAAAAATTTCGTCGAGGCGAACGCGTATAATAAATCACTGATTTTAATTTCATTTGATATTTGCGCTACAAGATTCGGCTTCGAGATGAGTTTTCGTAATATTGTGCAGCGACAAAAGCTGCGCTATGTGGAAATAAACAGTAATAGTTTCGTTAGTAACAATTATTTCAACTTTACGATGTAAACTACTTTAAATAGTATATATTTATTATAATAGTAATAGTAGGAAGTACTTTAAATACGTAAAAATTACGAATTTAACTGTCGAGGTTTTTTGATTTTGATCCAATATTAGAGGGTCGATGAAGAAACATTAAAAATGTAAATGTCAAAATCAATTTTCCCACTTAATTATGTGCAATGTCCTCAAATACTATTTATTGTTAAAACTATGTTTCGTTTCTAAATAATTTGCATTGTCTCCTATTTCTGTTGTATGTTTGTTGTCGGATTTAAGAGCATTGAAATGCGCAGGTTTACTTCGTGAATAATGAGTGATTTATTGACAAATCTAACCAAAGCACGGAAATGCAACAAATAATTCAAAAATAATAAAAACGCGGACATGTTGTCGATTCGGAATCTGAATAGCCAGGATCGAGTTTATTAGATTTAATTTATAATAATAATATAAATATTAAACCTAACAATAATAATTTACTATTATTTAAATTAGTAATTTAATATATTTTTACTATTGACAAAATTACAAATCTGAGTGACTTTTTTATATTTATAAAATTTGTTTAATTTCTAAATGTTCAGTGCTTTTATTGGACTAAATGTTTATGTGGCTTTTTGGTGTTCCGTCATCTTCCAGGTTCAGATTTCTGATGCTTGGTCAGGTAACGGATAATCTAGAAGCTATGCTACCACTTGCGCGCAACATATTTATCCTCCTCTCGGCGCCAGAAATACAGTTATTTATCAGTGCAAACTCGCCAAACATGTGAACGATATTCCACGAAAAGGTATCCGAAAGTTTGATGACTTTCCTCGCAACTGGGGCGAACATTCTTTGCGCGAAACACTTTTATGTCGCCTTTTTGCTCCTTCGCGGTGCAAATATACACCTGATTTAAAAGTTGTAATATATTTCATGCACAAACTTTGGTCAATTTATAATTAATGTCTTGTAATGTTATTATATTGTCAGTGACTTAAATTCGAGCTATGAGTTTGTCAAGTATCAGTGATGATTATTCGTCATTATGACGATTAATATTATAAATTGAAATATTAATTTTATAACATAATATATTATATTACATTACTAGATTATTACATGTAAGTACATTTTATTTCTCTTTATTTTAACATTCAATTACATTCAAAACTGAACCCAGAATACTTACGCATAAAGTTTGTTCTTTTATCGTAAGTTTTATGATAGATATTTAATACAACAGAAATATAAAGATTGGTGGGAATGAGAGAGGAAGAGAGAGAAAGAGAAAACTACACTCATTTTATTGCCTTTGCTGTTTTGTTTATGTACAATAGTGATAATTAGTGATTTGCAATGTAATCAGTCAAAGGGTGTTATAATTTTATAACATTTCGTAATTTCAAAGCTAAAAATATCACTGTTTGCTTTACGATGAGATTGGAATCATACATTTAGTTACTCAAAAGCTTAATCGTCGAACTTTGGACGAAGTAAAATTATTAGTAATCTTTAGTAATTTAAACTCTAATGAATTGTTTGTTTCTGTGCCCAATTCGAAGCCCTGTTAGAATTTGTATTATAACTTGTTATCTATGATTCTTATTTCTTATTACACATGAATATGTATTTTCTAGTAAATATTACACACATTACATGTTTTTGATGATATTTTGAAAATTCGAAAATCACATGTTGTGCGTCTCATTCGAAGTCTGATTAAAATTTGTATCATTTATTATTATCTATGATTCTTATTTGCTATAATATGCTATTTTCTAGTAAATATTACGCGTTGTTGTCGATCGTCGTGTGCCCAATTCGAAGCCTTCTTAAAATTTGTATTCTAATTTGTTGTTATCTATTATTGTACTACTTATTTCATATGCATTTACTGTTTCCTAGAGTAAATTTTAGATGAAGAGTGTTACTCTGCTATATTCGTTCCGCGGATGGAGAAACAATATCTCTTAACAATTCCCCTCCGCAGGGTTAAAGTTTGATGAGATAAAAAGCAGCGCGGTGGCTCTTTGCAATGAATTTTTTATCGGGCCTGGCAGGCGCCATTACAGCCCCTGAATTTTGAGGGTTAGGGGGTGTCAATACTCTCGGGATGCCAGCAGTCTTGGTCAGTTAATATTTTAGTGCGGCAAATTGTACCGGCTGCCACGCAGACTGACCCAAGTTTCTCCACTTTTCTTTCTAGTGTGTTGCCGAAAAGATCTCGTGGCTTATGTATTTCATTTTTTTGTTCGGACTTACCAATATGACACATGTACAAAATGAATATGTTCATATGTTGAAATATATTCAAAATTGCTTCTAGCATTTTGTTAAAGCCGACAGTCTCAAAGTTTATGCGTTACAATTTTTTTCGGATATTAGAATGAATTACACGTACGAAAAAAATATGCTCGTATGTTGAAATATATTCGAAATAGTTTCAAGTATTTTGTTAAAGGTGACAGATTCGTAGTTTATGTGTTACAATTTTTTTCGAATTTAAAACTGAATTACATCTACGAAATAAATATGTTCGTATGCTGAAATATATTCAAAATAGTTTCAAGTATTTTGTTAAAGGCGACAAAGACTCCTAGTTTATGTGTTCCAATTTTTCTCGGATATAAGAATGAATTACACGTACGAAATAGATATGCTCGTATGTTGATATATGTTCGAAATCGTTCCAAGTATTTTGTTAAAAAACAAAAAGAATAAAAGTTTATGTATTTCATTATTTTAGTCAGATTTATATTAATAAATCCTACGTATATAAATCCTACGTTGAAAGCGTTGAATGGATTACAGGAAATAAATTTCAGGATCGTTTCTGGTACTTCGTTAGTACTAACAAAAGATCGAGCTTTATTCACTGTATCGTTATTTTATTCAAATTTTCCAGGAAATAAGTGGAAATAAATTTCAAAATCGTTTTTAGTATTTCGTTAAGAAACTTCTTTAACTATATTTTTTAGATCAGGCATTGTTTTATTTATAAAGAAAGTTGGCCTATTCATCTAACTACTAACATTGTTGATATTCGTTTATCATTGACCATTTTCATTGCACAAAAAGCAATTTCAGGTCTGTTTTGATATAACTTTGGTACAAATACTCCGATGAAACTGAAATGTTCCATATTTTACGAAGGACGTTTCCGCAGTTGCGGTTTTAGTAATGTAATAATTCAATAACCATTGTTATGCATAAGAGGCAATTTTTCATCACCGTACGCGATTACTGCTCCTTTAAAATAGAACATGCGCTACACGATAATCCGTTTGCAATAAATAACCCAAGACTTTGTTTAAAAGCATCGATGAATATTTCCTAACAAAACATGGCAAAAGGGAGTCTGATTCAATCAGGTTTTCTTTTCTGCATTCGAACGATGCCACATTGTTCGAACTCTCTCGAGGAGAATCTTCCAATTAATATGCTCGCCCATTGTACACGCACTCCGGGAACGACAACTTCACACTTAGGTGCTACGTGTACTTCTTAGCTGACACTTGCTTGACGCGCGCGCGCGCGCGCAGCGAGGGGGAGGAAAGCCGGAAGACGCGTCAGTTGTTTTCTCGGTGATTAAAGCAAGAATAGGTGGAAGGGTGTCTGTCGGGCGAGTGCAGACAGAAGAAACGGATTTAGGTTGGGGTAACGAGAGGATGACAACCTCTGGCCGCTGCTAGTCGCGACACACCATCACCTCTCGCCAGCCAGCTTAATGAAGCTGGCTCGAATGCCGAAAGTCTAAAGCCACCCCTCCAATCTACAGGGTGATGCCTTTCCCTTGAAAGCGGTACTTTCCAACAACGCTTCACTTTTTCTTGCTTTTTTCTTCCTTTTATTAAAACTAGGTTTACAGAACACGTAATTTTGACGGATTTCGGACTCGCATGAGCAAAATTGCAAAAACAATCACTATTAATTTTTTTCTATTTTATACTGACAATTATTGATACCTTTCGATTGAAAACGGCACTTTCCAACAACGCTTGACTTTCTTGGTTTTTCTTTCTTTTATTAAAACTAGGTTTACAGAACACGTAATTTTGACGAATTTTGGATTTTCATGAGCAAAATTGCAAAAACAATCGCTATTAATTTTTTCGATTTTATACTGACAATTATTGATGCCTTTCGCTTGAAAACGGTACTTTCAATCAACGCTTGACTTTTTTTATTAACACTACATTTACAGAATCCGTCATTTTGATGGATTTCGCATTTTCATGAGCAAAATTGCGAAATAATTATTATTAAGTTTTTTCTAACTTATGCCAACAATTATTTAGCCAATCCCAACAGATTTAATTAACTTATATTATGTGTATTAAGATTGTAATTGTTTTGAAATCAAATTAATCTATTTTTTTTAAAGAAAATACGTGGTTTCCTTTACCCGTTAAGTCAACATGACATGACTTTATTGTTAAACTTATTCTGCGTTTCATATTCGCGTTAAGAATAATTTAATTTGGCGAAAAATGTTATTATATTTTGTAAGTTAAAACCAAGTAAATCACTTGGCACATGTTGATGTGTAAGGTTTTGAAAGAAATTTGGAGGATGCAATTGAAAATGGCATTTCGTGCGAACGTTAACAATAACTTAATTTAAAGAATAAATTTTAGTTAACAAGAACCACTTATATTAAACAAATTCCACAATTTTTTATAACAAACCTTTTCTGCAAAGACACTGCAAATATTATGCTAGGATAAACAAAACCAAGATATTTTGCAATAACATTAGGTTATATTAAACAAACTCGAAAGCTGTTAACAATAGAGCAATTCTGCACACTTTCTCAACAAAAATGAAAACAATAGATTTTCAAAATCCATTAAAATGTTAATAATACAGAAAAACTCGCGTAAGAATAAGCATAAAAACAAATATTCTGTTCAAAAACCACCTTTTTTGAGTATCCTTGAAAAATGTTTAGAGCTCCTCGATGTGAGGGTTGTAAGGCCTCAAAGGATGTTTGCTCTGAGATGTGTTTCTGGTGAAACTTAATATTTTAATCAGCAGTCATAAGCCTGTATGGCTAATGACTGGAAATTACAGGTATTTACAAATGTTGAATGGAGTGTAATAGACACTCGAGATAACCGCTCGCGACAAGTTGTAATATGTGAGTCGCTTAATTTTGAGCGGGAGAAGCCCTGCGCTCATTTATCCACACAGAGAATATACGTTGAAATGTCGAAAATAAGTGTTCGACTTTGATTCTAGGTGTAGTGGTTCGCACAGTAATGTTGGTTCTGAGTTTAGAAATTAAGTGCGGTAGTATATGTAGGAAAATCGTGTCGAACCTAAAATCGGCGAATAGCTCCGATTGGCCAGCGGAAAGGAGTGAGGGAAAAACTGGCAAAGAGTGGAGAGCAGGAAACGGAAGAAGTGGCACCAAGAGTCTTGGTGCCCTTCAGGGGGAGGAAGGGTTTTTCCCTGCGCCAGGGAGGAGAGGTGAAGACGCTCGCCGCCTGGACGTACCTGAGCAATAAAATGGACTTCGCAGAAGTCATTAGAGTAA
Organism: Ectemnius continuus; assembly: GCA_910591665.1. Classification (NCBI taxonomy): domain Eukaryota; kingdom Metazoa; phylum Arthropoda; class Insecta; order Hymenoptera; family Crabronidae; genus Ectemnius; species Ectemnius continuus. The sequence continues at coordinate 5,045,175 of OU342856.1, forward strand.
ACTAGCCGGGTGAAAAATGTCATCTGCATGCCAGATGAGTAGCGGAGGATTTCGGCAATAAAATTAGAAAAGGCGCAGAGACTCAGAAGAGGAGAAAATGTATAGAAGGGCAATTAGCCTCTGCCGATGTGCGCTTGACAATTGGTAGGCATATGACGGCGGGTTACAGTTAAAATAATTATCGGAAGAAGTGAGCTTCGCAGTGTTTCGTATATGGGAATTAAGTCGGGAGTCTGGAAGCCTGAACATCCCGCCCACCTTGAACGCTCACGTTCAACTAATAGAATTGATATATATATGTGCACACTGTCAATAAAACATATTGAAAAATATGTGACAAGTGTGGCAGGCAAAGCTAGATAAATCTGTTCGGATATAATGAATTAAAGCTAAGCGTGAATATATAATCACTAATATAATGGTAATCGAATGATACTAAAATGTAATATTAACGTACTATAAAATCTCAATAGAGATGCGTCATATGAAAAAATAAAGATAGCGCAAAATAGTTCGCAAAATATAGCGCAAATAAAATCAAAGTATATGACTAAAAGTCGTGTCAAAAAACTTAAAAAAATAATATAAAATAGTTATGGAAATGTCCATCATAGCTATTTAGGGGCATTGTCATCACAGGGGAGCACACATATTTTAGAAAGGGGCCTCTTCATAATTCCACCACTGGTTCTGATGGAGACGACCCGTACAACTGAATCCTTCCCGGGATGAGTATCAATGATTCTGCCCAGGCGCCAGCGAAGAGGGGGAAGGTTTTCCTCCCTGATGACGACCAAGGTCCCTGGTCCGATGTCAGAAGAGCAAGGTGTGGTCCACTTGGTGCGCTGCTGAAGCTGGTGCAGATATTCCGTCTGCCAACGGGCCCAGAAATGCTGCAGAATATGTTGCAGGAGCTGGAACCTTGTAAGGCGATTTAATTTGACCTCGCGTAGGTCAGGATGCGGCAATGCCGCCAATGCAGTCCCAATAAGAAAATGGCCCGGTGTAAGGGCTGAAAGATCGCTCGGATCATTGGAGATGGCGCAAAGTGGCCGAGAATTGAGGCAAGACTCTACCTGCGTTAGTATAGTATTGAGCTCTTCGTAAGTGAGCCGAGTTTCGCCAATGACCCTTTTCATGTGGTGTTTGGCAGATTTGACCGCGCTTTCCCACAAGCCCCCGAAGTTAGGACTACCGGGTGGAATTAAATGCCAGTCAATGCCCTCGGAGGTTAGAAATTTGCTAACCTTAGCATTGTGATTCTTATTGGATAAAAGAATTCCGAGAGTATTTAATTCATTGCGAGCGCCAACAAAATTTGTACCGTTATCGGAATATATGTTTTGGCATCGGCCTCTACGCGATATAAAGCGCCTGAAGCAATTTAAAAAGGATTCTGTGGACATATCAGTAGCTAATTCTAAATGCACGGCCTTCGTCGAGAAGCACACAAATACGCATACATAGGTTTTAATAGCAGTGCGAGACCGAGAATATTCCTTAATAATAAAAGGCCCTGCGTAATCTACGCCGCAGGTAGAAAACGGACGAGAAGGTGTGACCCTATCAGCCGGTAGTTCGCCCATGAGGTATTGAGGGCTGACGGGCTTCACGCGAAAGCATTTGACGCAAGAGCGCAATACACTCTTAATTGCATTTTTACAAGACAGCGGCCAATATTTGGTGCGCAGAGATGCCATGACAGCATGACACCCAGCATGCAGTAGTCGAACGTGCTCTTGCCTAATTAACAGTTTGGTAAGCGGATGATTTGCAGGAAGAATCAAAGGGTGTTGTTGCTCATAAGGGATAGGAGCATTGCGCAGCCTACCGCCCACCCTGAGTAACCCGGCTTCATCCATAAAAGGATGCAAAGAAAGCAAATGGCTTTTCTTTGAGATCGACTGACCCTGAGAAAGTTGTTGGATCTCGGGCATGAAATGTTGCATCTGACAGAGCCGAATAAGGGCATGCTCAGCGGCGAGTAATTCGCTTACAGTGAGCTCGTTTGATCTTGAAATAGTAGGCACTATGTGACTATGGGTCCCTGCTTTTCGATTGCGTTGGCGGGAACGCAAAAGATTACAAAATTTTTGACAATACGCAACAACCCTAAATAATTTCCTGACGCAAGAATATCTATCAAAAATAGTGACGTCAATGGCAGTCAAAGCGATCATCGCGACAGTTGTCTTCTTTTCCTCGGGTACTTCATTAACTTCCGTGTTTGCGTTGGGCCAGTGAGAAGGAGATTGGAGAAGCCAATCAGGTCCATGCCACCAAATATGAGAATTCCTCAATAAGGAGGGATTGATGCCCCGAGAAATGAGGTCCGCCGGGTTGTCTGGTGATGGAACATGCCGCCATTCACCGGTTGTCCGGTCCTGAATCTTCGTCACGCGGTTGGCCACGAAAGTCCGCCATTTGGATGGTGACTCCTTAATCCAGCTGAGCACGATCATGGAATCCGTCCAGCAATATTCCTCTTCAATATTGAGGCAAAGGGCTGAGCGGACCTTGGCCATGAGTTTGGCTAGCAAAAGAGCGCCACACAATTCTAGCCGGGGAAGGCTGATAGTCTTGAGGGGTGCGACCTTTGATTTTGCGCACAATAGATGGCAACTTGTTGTTCCCTGGTCGTCAAGAGATCGCAAATATATCGCTGCCCCGTAGGCCTTCTCGGAGGCATCACAAAATCCATGCAATTGCACATGGCATGCGTCTCTTCCAAGGGCTGGACGTGGGATCCTGAGATCATTGAGAGAAATGAGCGATTCCCGAAAATTCTGCCACTGGCTGTGGAGGTCCAGAGGCAAAGATTCGTCCCATTCGATGCGAAGCTCCCAAAGCCGTTGCATCAGGAGTTTGGCCTGAATTATTGCAGGTCCCAACAGACCCAATGGATCGAATATTTGGGCGATCGCAGAGAGTATGGTCCTCTTTGTAATTTGACGCTGGGATGGAGGTTGTACTGAATATTTAAGAGTATCCTCCTCAGGGTTCCAAAAAAGGCCCAAGGTCTTCGGGTCCTTATATGCGTCGATGCTAACCATATCCTGGGTGTTAGCATGGTTCAAGACGCGAGCATCATTGGAAGCCCATTTCCTTAGCTCGAATCCCGCCTGGGATAGCAGGTTGGAGATGTTCATCTTGAGGTGTTGCGCCTCTTGAATGGTGTCAGCGCCGGTGAGCAGGTCATCGACGTAAAAATCGCGAATGATCGCCTGACCGGCCAATGGGAAGTCGCTCAAAGCATTTTCGCCTACCTGACGCAATGCGCGTGTCGCGAGGTAGGACGCCGAAGCAGTGCCATACGTGACTGTGCGGAGTTCAAAAGTCTTAACGGCATCTGAGGGATTACGTCGCCACAAGATGCGTTGATAACGACAATGCTCTGATTTTATGCGAACCTGTCTATACATTTTAGCTATGTCCCCGGACAATACATACTTCGTTTTCCGGAAACGCAAAAGAATAGAGAATAGATCGTCCTGTACAGTGGGTCCAACGCGCTGAACCTGATTTAACGAAACTCCTGAAGAAGTTTTTGCCGAGCCATCAAATACGACGCGAAGCTTCGTTGTGGTGCTAGCAACCTTAAAGACCGCGTGGTGAGGCAAATAATACCCTGCCTTGCTTCCGCGCAATTCCTCGTTGGTAATTTCAGACATGTGTCCCAAATCTTCATACTCGGCCATAAATTTCGAATATTCATCTTTGAGTTGAGGAGTCTTTGATAATTTACGCTCCATCGCAAAAAGGCGTCTTTCGGCTATATGACGGGATTCGCCGAGTTCACTCAACCTGTCAGTAAAAGGAATACTGACGACAAATCGGCCATCGCGATCCCTAGTAGTAGTCCGATTGAAATGAACCTCGCACGGATCCGAGGGATTGATGGGAATAATGGGGGAATGTGGTGCGGACACCTCCTCAATATTCCAAAAACGCTGCAATTTGGAATGAAGTTCCTCATTGGTGGTAAGGTGACACATAATATTTGGTCCCTTTTTAATGTGCGAGACGTCCATTTCGCCTGCTATGATCCATCCTAATTGGGTTTTTTGTAGGATTGGAAGCCCGCGACCTATCTTGTGCTGCCCGATGCAGATTAATTCCCAGAAAAGTCCGTTACCAATTAATAGATCCACTTCGCGTGGCACGGTAAACTGCGGATCAGCAAGGGAGAATTTGCTCGGAATTTGTAACGCCGCCTTGTCGATAGGGAAGTTCGGGATGTTGTCCGATATTTTATGAATCATTAGGCAAGAAATCGGCCGTTGAAACCCGTTGGTTCGCGATGCTAATAAGAGGTCCACTTTCCCACGAATAGCGTGAGAAGTGCGCCCAATCCCAGAAATATGGGTTTGCATTGGTTTAATGGGAAGATTCAATTTTTTAGCTAGGGATTCGGTAATAAAATTGGCTTGAGAGCCCTGATCAAGCAGAGCCCTACACTCATGTTTATTTCCCTGTGAGTCACGAATGTGAACAATGGCAGTAGACAGTAAGACAAATTGATTTCGACTATTATTTGTGTGTGATAGTAGTGCTTGAGGAGCATCCTTAGAGCCTCCTGCTTGCGGAGTGGGAATGACAGAATCGTTTTGCCTTTCAATAGGAGAAGTACTGTAATCCAAATGTACTAATGTGTGGTGGTTTTTTCCACACTTACGGCAATAAGACCGTGTGCAGGCTTTGTTTGTGTGCCCGGCTTGCAAACAATTGAAGCATACTCTAAGTTTTACCGTTTTAGCGCGCCGAGCAGAGAGAGAGAGTTTGCCGAACTCATCGCATTCGGCTAACCGATGCGTACCTCTGCACAGGGGACATGCGGAATCTATATTGACGACCATGGAAGTCGCGTTAGAGGGTCTCCTTTGCGGAGTGCTAGCATGATTGCCCTGCGCGAATCGTGTGTGCTGCGGGCGAAATTCACTAGCATGGTCCTCCAGCAGCCTAGAGTGCTGCTCAAGAAAATTAATTAGATCCCTAAACTTTCGTTTTTGAGTGATACTTTGACAAAACCGCTTCCACTCGTTTTTAGTTTGGGTATCTAATTTTGTGGAAACCAACCGAAGGAGCAATGTGTCCCAATGTTCGGTGGGTTCACCCAAGGCCTTCAATGCGGCTAAATGATTTGTCGCGTCATCTAATAGTTGTCGGAGCGCGACGTGTGAGGGTTTCTGTAATGACGGGAGTTCAAATAAGGCCTTTGTATGATGGTCTATTAATGAGTTCGAATCCTCATACCGCTTTTTTAGTGCCTGCCAGGCCGCTAAATAATTGGCGTTGGAAATACCCAACGAGCGAATGGCGCGCGCGGCAGTACCCGTGATGGAGGAATTTAAATAATGGAATTTTTGCAAATTCGTTAGGGCATCATTAAAATGAATGAGCGATTCATAGGATTCGCGGAAACGGACCCATTGGTCACGCTCACCGTTGAAGGTTGGTAAGCTTATAGTCGGCAATTTGATGGCTGGCGCGACTTCAGAAATTCCCGGAGAGCGATCTAGAGTGCGATTCAACGGCGCGTTGTTTTCACCAAAGGCTTCTTGTTGTAAATCCTTTACATATCGCCTAACCTTAGAGATAATCATGTGATAGTTGCCTTCAAATCTTACGCGCTCGTCCTCATTTTTGGTGGCTTCCTCTGCGTCAGCAGGATCGGCTAAGAACTCGATCTTATCCTGAACCCTCTCAAATTTATCCAATAGCTCTATGCTTTTCGCGAGCCTACTTTCTATGATATCAATGGGGGTGGAGTCATTTACTCCCTCATAAAATTTGTGAAAGCGGGTTAGCGCCGCCTTAATCTGAGCACGCTCGGCGATAAGGGCTTTCATTTCTGGCTCCATGATAATACCGATACTAACGCAAGAGTAGAATCGTACACAAAAAACTCAGCTCACCAATGCGTGGAGACAGCAATCTTCCTGGATGGTTGCGTGGTCCGAAGAGCAGCGTCGTTGGTTTGGTGGAAATAGGTCCGCCAACGATAAATATTGCTGCTTGTTGATCCTCGGCTGTCAAGCTCACAGTCCAGTTATCCTTGATTCAAGGCAGAAGAAGGCTCCTTGGCTGGTGTTCCAAATGATTGGTGGATCAATGCGTCTACCAATCTTCAGATCACTGATGTTGCACAAACACTCGCGAAATCCGGCTCGAAGGACCAATGTTTAGAGCTCCTCGATGTGAGGGTTGTAAGGCCTCAAAGGATGTTTGCTCTGAGATGTGTTTCTGGTGAAACTTAATATTTTAATCAGCAGTCATAAGCCTGTATGGCTAATGACTGGAAATTACAGGTATTTACAAATGTTGAATGGAGTGTAATAGACACTCGAGATAACCGCTCGCGACAAGTTGTAATATGTGAGTCGCTTAATTTTGAGCGGGAGAAGCCCTGCGCTCATTTATCCACACAGAGAATATACGTTGAAATGTCGAAAATAAGTGTTCGACTTTGATTCTAGGTGTAGTGGTTCGCACAGTAATGTTGGTTCTGAGTTTAGAAATTAAGTGCGGTAGTATATGTAGGAAAATCGTGTCGAACCTAAAATCGGCGAATAGCTCCGATTGGCCAGCGGAAAGGAGTGAGGGAAAAACTGGCAAAGAGTGGAGAGCAGGAAACGGAAGAAGTGGCACCAAGAGTCTTGGTGCCCTTCAGGGGGAGGAAGGGTTTTTCCCTGCGCCAGGGAGGAGAGGTGAAGACGCTCGCCGCCTGGACGTACCTGAGCAATAAAATGGACTTCGCAGAAGTCATTAGAGTAAACTAGCCGGGTGAAAAATGTCATCTGCATGCCAGATGAGTAGCGGAGGATTTCGGCAATAAAATTAGAAAAGGCGCAGAGACTCAGAAGAGGAGAAAATGTATAGAAGGGCAATTAGCCTCTGCCGATGTGCGCTTGACAATTGGTAGGCATATGACGGCGGGTTACAGTTAAAATAATTATCGGAAGAAGTGAGCTTCGCAGTGTTTCGTATATGGGAATTAAGTCGGGAGTCTGGAAGCCTGAACAAAAAACAACCACAAAAATTCACTAAACCAACCAATACAAAGTGCTGCAAGGCACATCCTGCATAAATTGAATCAGCCTGTACGCCGGAATGCACACTCTTACGCGTCGAGTCGGGGGTTCCCAAGGGAAACGCATCAGCCTGTACGCAGTAGCGGTGGTAGTCTGTTAAGTGGATGGTGGGGGTAGGAGGCGAGTGGTGGAGGTTGGCGAAGAGGGTCTCGGGTCTCGACTGATCCGGCGGAGAGCGGTATAAAGCACCGTCGAGTTCATCTGAAGTGGGCCGCGATATGCCAATGCAGCAGTGATTACACGTGGACACGACGACATTCTCTTGGCGCGGCGGCGACGGCGGCGGTGGCGACGCCTTCCGCCGAAGTGCCGGAACCAGCCGGGACGAGATCCCCACATAATCAGGCCACCTTTCTTGCAGCCGTCTGCATCTTCCCCCGGCGACACAACCCAACCCAACCCAACCCCACCGATCCACTCCGACTGCGTCGAGTGTGCATCAGTCTCTGCGCGCTCCCGCTCTGATTACACCTGCGCATCACCCTTCCGATTAGGCCACTGGATTACAAAGATATTATAGTACAACACCCCCCCTTTTTCCCCCTTTTTTTCCCTTTCTTTTGTATCGCGTGGCATGTGCAAGTATGCAAAGCGTACAGAGTCACTCGCCTTTGAATCAGCACTGTAGTACTCCACTTTTAGTCAGACATTAACCGTTTCAGTCCCAGAGGATGTTTAAAAAACACTGTCGAAGAATCCCGAACAGCGCAATCGCGCTATTTCTAACACAAATATAGTTTTATTTTGTAATTTGTTATTTTATGAAATACATCTTTATTGTTACATATGCGCACAGTAAGTTTATAAAGATTTCAAGTTTTGTTCGATACAAATCATTGAGAAGATAACATTGAAATTGGACCGTTTATTTTGAAAGTGGTGTAAGTCCATTTTTGAACAAAAATGAGACATCACGTAATTTATGCTTAATTTAGGGTAAGCTTTTTATTTATAACTAGTTAGTATGTAATTTCTTAAACAATGCCCGTGCTGTGTCCAATTTAAAATTGGTCGGTAAAAGAAATTGCGTAGCCATTAATTATGAAAGTGGTGTAAGTCCAATTGCTGCCCGAAAATATACATTATTTTCGTTAAATTCGCCTAAAACAAATTTATACAATCAAATTACACATTCATAAATCAGTAGAAACATTGCCAGACTTACAATTACAGACAGACAATACAATTAATCTATATTTTTTCATTGACAGATATGCGAACATTTAAGTTTCTCAAAACAAGAGAAAATGAACTTACACCACTTTCAAAATAAACGGTCCAAATACAACAATATTTTATTTTGTAATGTATTATGACACTATTATTATGGTATTGTACCTATAGTGAAATGCATTATATTATTTACTTGAAAAGAAGGAGCTGTGTGATGTACTTGCGTGAGTAAATCTAAGCGCGCGGCTTCGACAGTCAGTTGTCCACAACGCTCGAAATGTGCTGGCTCTTCTCGACAGAAAATCTGAACAGCGCGATCGCGCTGCTTGGCACTCAAACGGTTAAGGCATTTTATTGGGTTATTCGCAAAGTAATTTCGTTTTTTCCCAACGGAGGATTTAATTGTATTTTTTCACACCCAATTTCACACTTAAGCCATATAATGATTATATGTTTTGAGAGCTGATATAGCAAGGGTTGCTTGTGAAAACGGCCGATTGATTCAACACAGTAGTTTTTGGTTGGCCCTCTTTCAAAAATGGGGAGTGAAAAACAGCGTTTTCGGCGTATTTTACTTTTTTACTATCAAAAAGGTAAAACTGCTGTTCAAGCAAGACAAAAATTAGCCGATGTGTATTAAGAAGATGTATTGACAGTACGTCAGTGCCAAAATTGGTTCGCAAAATTTCGATCCGGCAGTTTTGATGTTGAAGATGCACCACGTTCTGGAGAGCCAGTTGAAGCTGATAAAGACACAATAAAGGCATTAATGTAAATCGGCGAATAATAACTCGTGAGATCGCTGAGAGGTACGAAAAAAGGCAACGATGATATTTTATTTATATTATTATTTATGAGTCACTAATAATAAAGTGGTTGATGCAGTATATGTTTATTGCTATTGGTTTTTCTGTACATTGTTTTGCCTTGTTACAGGTAACATTAACAGCTTTAATATGATTGATATTAACAAAATGTAATATTAATAGCTACCGAAAAAGTAGCTCTAAACGTCACCAAAGCAATTTTTATTTATTTGTTCTTGCACTAACCTTGCACTTTATTATTAGTGGCACACAACTATTGTACATCATTATTAGGTTTCTTTTTACTATTTACACTTCTACATCCCATGCAATATAAAAGTATGTTAAAAAAGGGTGTACTATTATGTCTTTCTAATCCACTGGCCGAATTGCTTTAAATGATATACAATATTTGCGTGTCACTAATAATGAAGCGGTTGATGTAAGAACAAAGAAATAAATAGAAATTGCTTTTGTCATGTTTGCTGCTACTTTTCCAATAGCTGTTAGTGTTACTTGTAACAAAGCAAAACAATGCTTTGGTGAAATTGGCCACCCATTGTTCGATTTTCAATATTTTTTTAATTGCTCCAGGTTGTTCTATGTTCTAAATTGTTCCATACTAACAAGTTAAATAAACGAGAGCGTGTCGGGAAAATAAAAAAGTACGGTTTCTGGCAGGACCTCCATTTTTTGAAAATGCAACTTTTTTGGCGGTATTGTTTTTCTGACTTGTTACTTTGAACCAATTTAGAAGAAACATAGAAGAACCTGGAGCAATTAAAAAAAATATTGAAAATCGAACAATGGGTGACTAACTTCATAGAGTCGAGAAAAACAATAATAATTTACATATATTACTTGTATTATGCGTCACTGATACCGAAAGAATTTAATGTGAGGATGAATAATTAAATTAGACAACATTGCTTTTGCATGTGAGGGAACACTCGGCGAAGCAATCTCTTGAAATTCCTAATAGGATGTTCTCTTAATTTTGATCTGAAAACAGATCCAATTTTCCCGTATTCCCGGCTGCAGTATTGTTCGCTCGATCCCATTCTAGCTGTAGGGTTTGCTCAGGCTGACTGCTCTCAGCCTGAATTAGCCCATTCTATCCCAGCATCGTTCTCTATTCCCGAGTATCTGGACCATCTCTGACATAGCTTCACCAAGCGGATTCCGATGATTAGTAGAATCCAGTGTAGAGGCGGATGCTGTGGTTTTCGTCGATAATCCTTTTTTAACACGCCACGTCATAACACGGAATCCGTCCGGGCATTATTCTCTTAATGCGATCCAGTTAACTTCAATGGAACTGCGCATAATTGAAGTATCCCTGTTAACAATTACGCGCACCTCCGGAGATCTATGCGCCGGTAATTGGGATAATAGTTGAATGAATTTCTTTCCAGCTGAGCGTGCAATTCGGAATAATTAAAATATCGCTATTAGTCATTACGCGCGCGCGCGCGCGCTTCGAAAATGCGCCCCAGCAAATTGGAATAATAATTAATTCACTTCTAAATTAATTTTAGTACAAATCGTGTTAACCCAGTTAACTGCGACGCAATTCGGAATAATTGCAGTATCGGTGTTAACAATTAGGCGTACTTCGGAAATATGTGGTAGTATTTGGGATAATAGTTAAATGACTTCGTTTCCAACTAACTGCGATGCAATTCTGAATAATTGAAATATCGTTGTTAATAATTACGTGCGCTTGGAAAATGTAGGAGCAATTTCGGGTGATAGTTAAATAATATAGTTTTCAGTTAGATTTAATGCAACCCTGTTAACCTAATTAGCTTAAATGTAATTATGAATAATTAAAATATCACTGGTAATTATTACATGCATTTGCAAAATTTACGAGCATTTCGGATGATTAAGTGACTTTTGGATTCACTTTACTGCAAGACTGTTTTCCCAGTTAACTGCAACGCAACTGTGAATAATTAAAATATCGCAATTAAGACTTGTACACACATTCAAAATGTACGACTTATCGAAGTAGCAGTTACGCGATTCCATTTCCAGTTACTTTTAATGTAACCTTGTTAACCCAGTTAACTTCAATGCAACTCTGCCCAATTAATGAACTTAAGTCAATCCAGCAGATAGAACAAACTTACACTAATTGCAGTAGCTTCCTCAAATTGCCAACAACCGGAACCACAGAAATCACTACTAATTAAAGTCGAACCGAAACATTTCTCTTAATTACTTCAACATTTTTTTCAAAGCATATTAAACTTCGAAGATTAGAAAACTAACAGAAATCAGTACAGTTTCCACAAATTGGCAACAAGCAGAACTACACAATTACTAATAATTAAAATCGAACTGAATCATTTTTTATAATTACTGCAAAGTTTCCAAATTTTTTCGAACTTCAACTATCGACAATCTTTGAAAATTCATTCAATTTTTTCAACACATACTAAACTTCGAAGATTAGAAAACTAACACAAATTGGCAACAAGCAGAACTACACAAACACTACTAATTAGAGTCAAACCAAATCGTTTGTGCTAATTACTCTAAATTTTCCACATTTTTTCAAACTTCAACTATTGACAATCTTTCAAAATTCTTTCAATTTTTTCAACACATACTAAACTTCGAAAATTAGAAAACTAATACAAATTAGCACAGCTTCCTCAAATTGGCAACAAGAAAAATTACACAATTAGAATCGAACTGAATCATTTCTTTTAATTACTCCAAATTTTCCAAAGATTTTCGAACTTCCACTATTAACAATCTTTCAAAATTCTTTCAATTTTGTTGAACGTATATTAAACTTCAGAACTACACAATTTCTACTAATTAGAAACGAACCAAATTATTTCTTCTAATTATTCCAAATTTGCACAATACTATCAAACTTCCACTATGAACAATCTTTCAAAATCTATAAGTGACATCTTACATTCCGTTGAATTTCCAGTTGAAATTAGAGCCCTCGAATCCAGCGGTTAGTCCGTAACCGGAAGCTCAGCTGGCAGCGATGCTCAGCTTTCATCCTATTTATGAATTCCAAAACTAGCGAGACGCTTTCAGTGAGAGGATTCGCGACGCAGTGAAATGTGACGGCTGGCCGGTGTAGTCAGACATGTACGCCGGGGCGCATGTATGTACACACGCATGCGAGCGCCTCATTGTCTAGTGTTAGCAGTTCGTGTTTCCCATGTCGTACATCAGCCGACACATTGGCAGTTCGGCCAATGTGTGCATTTCTCCTTTGCCAGTGTCCGCGCTCTCTCTCTCCCATACACACCCACGCACATACGTGTCCCTATGTGTTGGATCGGTGTACTACATTCCAGTATGTACTCATGCTACGTGATAAGCACCGGCTTCCACACGAATAAACCTGGCGGCGGCAGCGGCGGCGGCGCATGCTAGCGTACAAGCGCACGTGAGCCTCGTCCAAGTTAATTATTACAGGGAAAGATAACGCAAAACAAGACACCGCCGCAAATGTGGCCTTCGCGCGGCCGCTTCGAGCAATTGGGCCAATGACCGCTTCCTTGATGGCGCTGGGGGCATTCTCGAATTTTGACTTCCCGCCACTTTTCCTCATTCAATTCATTTCCGCTGTACTCGCGAATTCTAGCCTTTCTTTCATTTTTTCAGTTTATTTTAGCGTTCGATTTGTACTGAAATTTTCGCTTTTAGGTTTATGCTAATAAAAGAATTCTAAATCATAGAATAATTTCAATTTATGTAGTAATTAGTTTTAGTGTTATAATTTTTTCGTGTCTGTTTGTGGCAATTAGAGTTCCACGCATTTCCAATTTTGTAATCCTTTTGTTGACAAATCTATGATCATTGGTGAATAGTATTTCAGCATTGTAAATTAATTAGTTTTCGTTTAAAAATAACTTGATTGGTCTTTTTTATGTTACCCTTCATTTATTTCAAGAAAATTCATGAAAATCGTAGAACCAGCTATTGGAAAAGAAAACAATTCATTGTGTTTAATAACAATTAATTATATTGGACAAATTCCACAGAAGATTTAAAAAAGCAAACGAAAATAACATATAATAAAGTATTGGGAAAGCAGACGATTGATTTTATATAATAACTGCCAATTATATTAAAGAAACGCTGCAATAATTTTTCTCGACCACAACTGTTAATTTACTTAAAAAAGTCAGAAGTAGTGTAACAGTTTATTTGACTACAAAATTCGAATAAGTGTGGCTCGATTGTACATTAGCATCCTTGGGCGAGGGGCCGATCGAACCAGTTAATTGGCCAATTCTGAGTGGAGTCGCGCTCCCAATAGGGCTAATTTCTTTCGGCAATTTATTAGGCGGACATTAATGTGAGGAGAGTCTCGGCGCATCGAGTATTTTCAACCCTCGGGCGTCGACAATCTCGAGGATTGACGTCGGTTCTGGGTATGACAGTGGCGGGTGGCGCGGCACGCGACGCTCGCAGGAGATCGATCGTTAAAGCCGTCGGGTTTCGGACGATTGACCTAGCAAACGAACCACTTCCTTTTCCGGCCTAGCTGCCGCTCCGCTACATAGCGTGAAACGCTTAACCACTAAGTGAGGGGCTTCTCCTGAAGGTGATCATGATATATTTCGCAACCACCGCCGCTATCTCCTTCCTCGTACCTACTTAACCTCCAAAATCCCTGTGTTTGAATTGCAACCTAGAGTGCCAAGCATCTACAGTTACTTGGGAAATTGAACGTGCAGTGCAATTCGTTTCCAGTTTAATCATCAGTATTTCCTATACACGGTTATAAATAATTTGCTGCAATTTTAGTTATAAAGTTTTTTAAATTATGCATGTAATACTTTTAATTATTCACGAATATGTATAATACTCAATACTATGTTTTATTTAATCATCAATAATCATCAGTATTGGGTATAAACTACTATTCTTGCATACGATAATTACTTGTTATGTAGTCATTCCAATTGTCCATATTTTGTTATTTTAATTTTACTATAGAATTATTCGAGGAATTAAACGTACAGTGCAATTTATTTTCATTTTAATTATTATTATTTCCTGTACACCGTTGTTGATGTATACGATAATTATAAATAATTTCCTGCAATTTTAGTTAGAAGGTTTTTTAAATCGTACATGTAATACTTTCAATTATTCACGAATATGTATAATACTCAATACTATGTTTTATTTAATCATCAATAATCATCAGTATTGGGTATAAACTACTATTCTTGTATACGATAATTACTTGTTATGTTGTCATTTCAATTGTCCATATTTTGATATTTTAATTTTACTATAGAATTATTCGAGGAATTAAACGTACAGTGCAATTTATTTCCATTTTGATCATCACTATTTCGTGTACAGGGCTGTTGATGTATACAATAATTATTAATAATTTAATGCTGGCTATAAATTATTTAGATACTCGAGAATTTGAGTGTACAGGGTGATTAATTTCTATTTTAATTATCACTATTTGGTATACACGGCTGTTGCTGTATACCATAATTATAAATAATTTAGTGCTACTTATAAATTATTTAAATACTCGAGACCTTGAGTGATAATTACAAATTATGTCGTAATTTTAATTATCCATGTTTTATCGTTTTAATTATATTATGCAGTTACTCGTGGAATTGAACCTACCGGGTGATTAATTCCCATTTGAATTATCACTGTTAGATATGTATATGCTACTGTACAGGGTGAGTCACTTGCCTTTGAATCACCACCAAAAATTGGATATTTTCGATGGCCAAAAATATGGGGAAAAAAAATTTTTGAGCTTGGGCTCTGAAATTTATATCACATCTTCCTTGATGTAAGGGGAAACTCTTCACCAAATGTCAGCCCCGGAAAATGTCGGGAAGTCCAAAAAATATGGGAAAAACCAGCGAAAATTCCCAAAAAATCGATCTTTAAAGGCAGTTTTTTTGGTGTTTTCGACAGAAATCCGGACTTTTTTCGACGGATTTCTTGTTTTCTATCCGTTTTCATTCATAAACAATCGATTCCTGAAGAAAAAACCCGAGTTCGGGGACCTTGGAAAAATCGTGAAAAAATCTGAAGGGGTACCCCTTAAGAAAAATTTGCCGAAAACAAAATGTTGAGCTAGGGCCCTGGAATTTTTATGGTATCTTCCTTCATACAAAAAAACATTACCCACCAAATTTCAGCCCCGGGAAAGGTCGGGAAGTCCACAAAAAAAAATAAAAACCGTAAAAAATGAGCAAAAATGGACTTTTCTGGACGGTTTTTCGACCCGTTTTCGTTGCAAATCCGGACTTTTTCTCACGAATTCTTTGTTCTCTATCCACTCTGATATGAAAACAATCAAAATATCCCGGGTTCGGCCGATTTTGAGAAACTTGAAAAAATTGATCATTTTCGAGGATCGAAAAGAGGTGAAAACCTAAAGTTTGAGCTAGGGCTCTGGAATTTATATCACTTCTTCCTTGACGCACGGGCACATTCTCCACCAAATTTCAGTCCCGCGGAAGGTCGGGAAGTCCACCAAAAAAATAAGGGCTAGGAGAATTCTGATTCAAAGGCAACTGAATCACCCTGTACAGCCTAAAATTATTTTAAATCATGTAGCAATTATAATTATTTACGAATATATATAATTATTAATTATTTCAATGTTATATTGTGTTTAATATATTTTATTTTATTCGTTATCCATGTTTCATCTTTCTAATTGCACTTTACATACAGTTATTCGAGGAATTGAACGAACAGGGTGATTCATTTCCATTTTCATCATCACTGTTAGGTATAATTTAATATTATGTTAAATAATATAAAATATAATATAAACAGAATGTAAAATGTATACATTGAATGATAGATAGGATCGACAGTATTGATAAAAGTCTTACAAAGGTATTCATTTGCCTTCTTGTTCAAAGTTAAGTAAAATAACACAAAGTACAATGTTTTAGAAACGTCGAAAAGGTCATTTTAACCTGCTTGATAGTTCTAACATTAATAAGTATATAATGAACCTGAAAAAAAATGTGAAAAAGATGCGAATCAAAGGATGAACAAAAGCGAAAGCTCTCTTCGACGCGGCACATGCAAGATACATCTGCCCTGCAACTTGCCGTCGAACTTGGGAATCACGAATCTTATTTCACTAGCTTTCGAGCTTTAAGAAGCGCGGGTAACGTTGCTGCTTGTTTCTTTTTGTCATATTTCCTCGAGGTTGAGAAGAAGGCAGTAATATCGGCTCTTGCTCCGCTTTGCCAGCGTCCACGCCCGCTTCACAACATTTCATCCCCCTTTTTCCCTGCGCGCTTCTCCCCCCCCACCCACTTGTACCACTGATTCGACAAAGAAGGAGATCCTTACAATGTGGATTTGTACAGGATGCCCGTCTCAAAGGAAAAGTCCGCCTTGTCGGGATTACCGGCTTGTCTGGGACACGCAGATATTATTGCGACATTAATTATAATTAGACCGCGAATCTTTATCTAGCCAAGATATAAGAAATGTGAACGAAACATGTAAGTGAATATGATATGATAAAATTATAAATGATAGAAAAATAAATGTGAAACGTAGTATTTTTTATTATCAGCTTTATTTGCTGTAATTCGAATTAAAATAAATAATCGTGGTTTTCTAAGGTGAACAATTGGGAATTGATAATTGCGGAGAATAATATCTTCATGTTCTTCAGATCATTATAAACAGCAGTAATTTCACTTTGTTATGTAATTGTTTTATAATTTTAATACATGATGATCGGTTTGCAAGTAATTGATACTGCAAACCTTCAAAATCGTGCGATTTAGGCAACTTGTATCCTAAATTGCATCTCAGATTACCAAAATCGTCGTCTAATTGGAAATCATAATATTAATAAGAATTTTGACCGTTTTTTGTTCAGCAACCAAGACGTATTCTAAAAAAGTTCTAGTCCTGGCAAGCACCCCTTGTTAGTTTCAAGCATACAAAATAAAGTCTTGCTGTCTAGAGTCAAAAAACTTTATCTTTTTCCAGTAAAAATGTACGTGTATATAAACATTTGCGGTCTAATTATAGCACTGATACAAAGTAAATTGTTCTCCAAAATTGTACAAGCACTCCTTGTTAATTTCTAGCATACAAACGAAAATCTGACTCTACAGTGTGAAAAATTGATTTCTTTCCTGTAAAAATATGCATTTATACAAATATCCGCAGTCTAATCATTGCATTGATACAAAGTAAATTGTTCAAGCACTCCAAGTTAATTTCATGCATACAAAAGAAAATCTTACTCTACAAGATCAACAAACTTTATCTCTTTTCTGTAAAAATATACGTTTATATAAACATTTGCAGCTTAATTATAGCATTGATACAAAGTAAATTGTTCAAGCACTCATTGTTAACTTTTAGCATACAAAATAAAATCCGACACTACAGGGTCAAAAACTTTATCTCTTTTCTGTTAAAATATACGTTTATATAAACATTTGCAGTTTAATTATAGCATTGTTACACGCAGAGTACATTGTTCTTGTAAATTGTTCAAGTACACCTTCTTATTTTCTAGCATACAAAACAAAGTCTCCTCTCTACAGCATCAAAAAACTTTATTTCTTTCCTGTAAAAATGTGCATTTATGCAAATATCCGCAGTCTAATTATAGCATTGATACAAAGTAAATTGTTCTTGAAAATTGTACAAGCAGTGCTTGTTAATTTCTAGCATATAAAAGAAAATCTGACTCTACAAGGTCAAAAATTTGATTTCTTTCCTGTAAAAATATGCATTTACATAAACATCCGCAGTCTAATTATAGCATTGATAGAAAGTAAATTGTTCTCGCGCACACATACTGAAGTAGCAATGCTCTAGCTGCTTGACCTGCTTTTCTTGGAAGACGAATTCATTTTCCTCCTGTCTCGCTTTGGTGAGAGCCACCTGGCCTTCATTTGTCAAGCTGTTTCTTCGAGAGTCTAGGCTAAATTGAATACGCTGGAAGTCAGCAGGCAAAATTCCGCACTTGGATAACTGCAATATTGTGAAATTCCCCGGGCAACAATGTTCGCGAGCGCCTATTTAATGGAAAAATGGGAAGAATCGTAAGTGTAGGTGTAAAAAGTATTCGTACAATAATTTATTTCGAATAAAGCGACTAATAAGACAAAAAAGTTGTACTTAATCTTCGATGCTTTTAGAACAGTGTCATGTAAATAATTCTAGAAGCTGAATTGGAAAATATGTATAGTTTTTGTTTACACAGACATTGTTTAGAAATCAAAGCAATATTACGTTTTTGTCTAAATTGATGATCGTGCTTTTTGCAACAAAAAAAACCAATAACGATCTATTTTGTTTCGATTGCATGCCGCTAACAACCGTACAGTTAATGTCACAATAAATAAATAAATAAACAAACGTTGCTATATTGAAAATTCCATCGTTTTGAAAATTAAAGCTAGTAAATTTAATTAAATTCTTGTGGTAACCTTTCGAAAGTTACCAAACACACACAATAATTTCCGAAACTACTATTCATCACTTTTCGAAAATTGCATTTAACGCGCAGCTTTCCTTCCGCAAGCTTTATGCAAAAAAACAACCCCAGGATTTATTCAGCACAGTTAGCAGAGGAGCGAATGAAAATTTCATTGAAATCGGAGCAGTAGCGCGTTGCGAGGGAAAATTGGCCGTGGATTTCGGCAATTTTCCGCTTGAATAGAGTTCGATTACGGCTTCCCTTAACACACGGACTTATTGTAACCGGATGTAAACATTGTGATTGTAAGCCAGGTTGGCCCTCAACACTGTCGTGCGCCGATTGACTTTAGTCAATCAGATCGAGGAAGGTATTATGCGGCTTTATTGACGCTACCTGTCCGCGCACGTGTGTCTATGTGTGTCCTCGTCGGCGTCCACGTGTGTGTGTAAGCTGTGACCCGGATAAATAATCCTTCGTTGTTTTCAACTGCGTGCAAATTAATTCTCTCTCGCTGCAACGATGTTGCGAAACAACCCTCTTGTTTAAGCTCTACCCGGCGTTATTCGACTGTTTTCAAATTTCCCGGGCGCGAACAAATCCGCGGATCTGCAAAGGAACTCGAAATAATAATATATTTGATAATAACTATTGAGGTGTGTGTATATTATAAAAATAACATGGAAAGCGCAATAAGACTTGAAGATTCATTTTTTTGCGACACTTTTTAAAGATTTTCAAAATAGCGGAACTGTTTGTGTACTGCAAAAGTTTCGGAGGATGCAATATTTTTTGTTAAGAGAAGAATTTTGTCGATGATATAATTGTAATAAGTTAGTGTTAAAAATAGGTGATTTTATCAAAACATTTTTTGGGTTCCCTAGTTAAACAGGATCTTTTTATTTAAACATCGGAATGATGGCAAGACATTATTTAGTGTCACTTTCAAATTCTACGTGACCTATTTTAATTGTTGCTACAAAGTTGCATCAATATATATAAAAGAATATATGACCGACTTAACAAAAACTAAGAAATACAAAAAACGCGCTGAAAAGTAAAAAATAATTTGCTCTTTTTATGCTTACAAAATCGCAACGGTTTTTAAATTGTATTGCGCCATTGAAAAGGTTTGAATTCTTTGGTTATGTTAACCTTTCCTCATTAAACCTAAATATATTGCAACTTTTCGACTCAATAATATAATTTCTTATAATGCTATCATTATATTAACATTATTTCATCTATTTAGTGTGACTTCACCTACTAGTTCGATATTTCTATGAGCATATAAATATTATTTGTTTACATTTCAGGGAACTGTTTTACATTGCCATTTTTCCCGATTTGTTTCACGCTTTTCAAAACTATTCTTTTGAGTTATGCCGATTATGCTGCTTGACAGCGCTATAAAAGAAAGAGAATAAAAGTTTCAAATTGGCTCGAGGAATGCCAAGAGAAGAAGAGATTGGACATCGCAAGCTTCTTCAAGTTTGCCTTAAACTTTATGTGAGAGACGGCCGTATAAGTAATATCTGTTTTTCTTTGTTGCAGAGAGATGCGCTTAATCTGGAGCCGAGCAACGTGGCGAATTGTGTGTCCAAGGGAAAATCGGAGGTAAATTCTTTCTTAAGTTCTTTGTTGATTTCGCCATCACGTGAAATCCTAGGGTTCGGCAAGCGCGCATATACTGCGCGGCACAACAAAAAAGGGGAAATAGCCGAATTTCTCAACGTCCCGGAGAATCCTATGCTCCCGCCGCGCATTAATCGCCTGTCAAGCATTCGGAAATAGCAAACTGATGGTCTTCCTTTGTCGAGACACGCGCGCCTCCCTATGAAAAGTATTTCGTGCGACACAAGGATCGCTAAAGTAGGATACAAAACTTGACGTTCTTTTCTGATGCGCGTGTTTTATTGGGATTTGCTTTTACTCGTCCTTGAACTAATACTCTGATAAAAATAATGAAATCTTTTTATTGTATAATTAGAATGATGACAAACTTGTTTGAATACGTACTTCCATGTATTATTTGGAATAGTAAACACGAATTCGCGACGTATTTTTTTTAAATTTATTTATCGCTAAAGTAGGATACAAAACTTGACGTTCTTTTCTGATGTGCGTGTTTTATTGGGATTTGCTTTTACTCGTCCTTGAACTAATACTCTGATAAAAATAATGAAATCTTTTTATTGTATAATTAGAATGATGACAAACTTGTTTGAATACGTACTTTGATGTATTATTTGGTATAATAAACTTGAATTCGCGACGTAATTTTTTTAAATTTATTTATCGCTAAAGTAGGATACAAAATTTGACGTTCTTTTCTGATGCGCGTGTTTTATTGGGATTTGCTTTTATTCGTACTTGAACTAATACTCTGATAAAAATAATGAAATCTTTTTATTGTATCATTAGAATGATGACAAACTTCTTCGAATACGTACTTCCATGTATTATTTGGAATAATAAACACGAATTCGCGACGTAACTTTTTTTAAAAATTATTTAATTGATAAAACACTACTTGACTACGCGCAATCGCTTTTTATATATTTCTTTTAAATTGCTCAAACTTTTTTGATCAAGTTTGAGCATTACGAAGAAATTCTACAATATCTGATAAATAATATTATACCATCCAAAAGCAAAGCGCTGACTAACGGAACTAGTAAATTCGCTACTGTTGGTGGACTAGATTTTTGTGAGTGACCGTTTTTTTCATCGAATTATTTTACTGGTGACAAATGTAAAAATAGTGTCACCAAAAAAATGAAAATTACATGGCTGAGGGGGAAATAAATTTCAGTATTATATTCGTTTCATTACTCAAATAATTGTCAGCATAAATTGGAATTAATAGCTATTGTTTTTGTAATTTTGTTCACAAAGTCCAAAATCGGTTAAACCTAATGTTAATGCCCTTTTCGTCTTCCACAACAAAGACGCGTAACAATATTAATCATTAAAAGCAAATCAAATTCATGTATTTATTAATATTAAATCACCTTTCCATCGGCATTGTTAATGACAATCTAAGTTTGAAGTTATATTAGCTTATTTTCCAACAACACGGAGTTGTACTTATTGTTAGCGATACGTACACTGACTCACAAATTCGTTCGCGTTATCAGTTCGAAGTTTGGCACGACTGAACCTAGAATTTACTGTTATGCAAAGCAGGAGTATCAGGCGTCGCAGCAACATACATAAATGTGCTGTTTCTGGCCAATGTCTTATTTATTCTGATACATGAAATATTGTTATTATAATTAATGCCTCTACTTTTTTACTGCACTTTTTAATGAACGATTCCAATTTGGCCATAAATAGTGCAACAATGTCTTGCACAATAATGTTATGATGATTTAAATAATCAAATACAAAACTTCGTTCAACATGCAGTGTTTTCATTTTCGTATATTTGGACTGCACTGTTCTTTTTACGTTTGTAATAACGAAAAAAATCAATTATCGTAAAGGAAATAAGTTTCTTGTTTAAGAAAATATATTCTAAACATACTTGGTGAGCTAATATTTTGTTAAGCCATTGTATATAATATCATATTCAGTTATGGTAAAAAATAAGTAGAATTGGTTGTGGCAAAAGTTTACTTGAATTGTTTTATATTCATTTCTTTGTATTTTACATCTTTATATTACATAAATCTGCAATTATCTTTTCAATGCATTAGTAAAGGTTATATAGAAAATTTTATAAATAGTATATCACGGCGTTTGTAGACAGTAATTTCACTAAAACGAGGCAGCACCAAGCTCTAGTTATTAATTATTTATTATTCAAAATAATCATTGTATATATTACGTGTATCCACTTATTTTTCTTCGTGTACAATTGTTTGATTAATTCACTAAACATATTTTACGTACACGCCAATGTAATTAATAATTGCAGCTATTAACTAATGAATTTATGTAACGTAAAAATACATAAGAAATAAACTTTAGACTTATAATAATAATATTATTAGGCGTAAACTTTTGTCACAGCCATTTTTACTAATTATAGGCTTACTTTTGTCGCCGATTGGGCAAAACAGCAAAAGTCAGTGGTACTATTTTTAGTAGAATGTGAGCGAATTTGCGGCACACTGTACACTGATATTCGCGCGATCGCGACGAGTATCCACTGGGCTGGCGCTCATTTTGTATTCAGCAGCGAAATGAAAGATTCACACAAATATTGTCTACGTGCCGGCAAAGCCAATTTATTTTCCTTGATTCGACGATTCGTTGGGAAATATGCATACGACGTGATCGAGCACAGCAGCACTCCTGGCAAACCTTTTCCCCCCACCACCATCGCTTTATTGGCCCGGTAACTCTATGAAAGTTTTGTCGCGTTGCACAAAACTGGTGTTCGCCGTCGCACAGTGGGGTGAATGACGAAAAACGCGTACAAAATTATTTCTCCAACTGTTCACGAATTCGAAGTATCAGGAAAGGCTGTAATATTGAATTATAGAAAGTACAAATATAGTCAAATGAATAATGAACACCAGGAAGATCTTATTAATTACAGGTAGTATAAAAAGCGCGAAGTATAGCATTTTTCGATACTTGATCGTTTATTGACGCGAATATAATATTGTAAAGTACAATTAATATTGGGTCGAATAATCAAAGTAAGATGATCTTATCAATTATAGATAGTACAAATATTATGAAATGAACATATGCAATCACTGTTTTTGAGAGTATTTATGCTTACAGGGAAACTATAAATAGTAGCAAATCTATAACATTCGTCTTGTACAAGGTTTTCAAATTCTTCAAGTTCAAAAACTAATTTTGTCCATATTTTTCGCGATTCAATCCACTGTGTGTCGCTCGCGTCCGTTGGATTCGCTCTCTCTTTCTCTCCGGGTGGAAATTTGCCGGCGCGGCGGTCCAATTTGGTCGCGAAAAATTCAGTTTTCGTCTGCTTCTTTTCAGCACTTCGACTGCCGAAATCACATAAGAGTCATACAACCGATGGCCGACGGCAACAGGCTTTACATGTGTGGAACCAACGCGCACTCCCCTAAGGACTGGGTGATTTATGTAAGTATACACCACCCTCTCTCGATCTCTCCCTCCTATTTCGATTGCTAGTCTCCTATTGGCTTCGCTGGAATTGAAATCTGTCATATGTCTCCCGTTCGGAGAATGCTGGGGGAGACTCGCGAATTTTCTTGTTCAGGTTATTGTCACGACGTGTTCTATATGTATGTAACGCATACACAATTCATTCTGTCCGCGTTGAAGTACCGCGTACAAGTAAAATATTAGAAAACAATACGAAAATTCAATTATAAAAATTCGATTTTATCTCACAGTTTAGCGAATCTTTCGCAGACTGTTGATGAAAAAGATTGTAATAAAATTTATATCATACACTTCACAATTGTATATTATTTCATTCTGCATTCAGGTATCAACAAGCTTTAACAAGAGTATTCCAATTCAATTCTTGATTAAGGTACCACATACAAGTAAAATATTAGAAAACAATACAAAAATTCGATTTTAGCTCACAGTTTAGCGAATCTTTCGCAGACTGTTGATGAAAAAGATTGTAATAAGATTTATATCATACACTTCACAATTGTATATTATTTCATTCTGCATTCAGGTATCAACAAGCTTTAACAAGAGTATTTCAATTCAATTCTTGGTTAAGGTACCGCATAGAAGTAAAATACTAGAAAACAATACGAAAATTCGATTATATTTCACAGCTTAGTGTAGTTTTCGCAGACTGCTGATGAAAAAGATTCGAATAACATTTATATCATACACTTCACAATTGTTTATTATTTCATTCTGCATTCAGGTATCAACAAGCTTTAATAAGAGTATTTCAATTGAATTCTTAGTTAAAAGGTACCACATACAAGTAAAATACTAGAAAATATGTCTCCCGTTCGGAGAATACTGGAGAGACTCGCGATTTTTTTGAGGTTATTGTCACGACGTGTTCTATATTTATGTAACGCATACACAATTCATTCTGTTCGTCTTAAGGTACCACATACAAGTAAAATATTAGAAAACAATACGAAAATTCGATTACAAAAATTCGATTATAAAAATTCGATTTTATCTCACAGTTTAGCGAATCTTTGGCAGACTGTTGATGACAAAGATTCTAATAAGATTTATATCGTACACTTCACAATTGTATATTATTTTATTCCGCATTCAGGTATCAACAAGCTTTAACAAGAGTATTTCAATTGAATGTTTGGTTAAGGTACCACATACAAGTAAAATACTAGAAAATATGTCTCCCGTTCGGAGAATACTGGAGAGACTCGCGAATTTTCTTGTTGAGGTTATGTCGCGTATCCTATGTGTAAGTACACGTGTTAAAATGTCAAGGATAAATGACTCACCGCGTATTCAACTGCACCAGTTTTCGACTTAATTGTCACTTAAATTTGGCTAATTGTCGTACCATAAATACCTTTCCAAAATCCCTCATTAAATAGATTTGGCTATTTTATTTCCGTAAATCGGATAATGATACATTTTAGTTACATTCTGTTTATGTAGGTATTTTCGGCCTGCATGTCCTTCGTATTTCGATTGCTATTTTCCTATTGGCTTCACTCAAACTGAAATCTGTTATAAGTATTCCATTATGAAAATGGTGAAAGACTCGAGATTTTTTCTTGAGGTTATGTCGCGTTTTCTTGACATTATGTCGCATTATCTTTTTACTTTGTACTTATGAAATTCTTTATGTTGGGAGTTTATATTCTAACTCTTCGTATTCCCTGCCAAACAGAAGGAAAATTAGTAAACAATCGGCGAATAATTCACACATTAATTCTAATTTAAAGTTTGTACCAATAATTTTACCAAATCTCTCATACTTCTTACTACAATCTATCAAAGTACTTCATTTGTCTGATATACGGTGTTGTATTTTCAAAATTACTTTAAGGTAATTGCAAATGACTAGTGTCTGTTTTACATTATGTCACAGTATTTGTTTACTTTGTACTTATCGAATTCTTTATATTGGAAGTTTATATTCCAACCCCTCACTTTTCCTGGTAAAAGAAAGGAAAGTTACCAAAAAATTGGCGAATAATTTACAGACTAATTCTAATTTAAAGTTTGTACCAATAATTTTACCAAATCTCTTACAATTTTTACTACAATCTATCAAAGTACTTCATTTGTCTGATAAACGGTGTTGTATTTTCGAAATTACTTGAAGGTAGTGCAACTAGCCGGGTGCTTTATATCACGTCACATTATTTTTTTACTTTGTACTTATGAAATTCTTTATATTGGGAGTTTATATTTTAATCTTTCGCATTTCCTGACAAAAGAAAGGAAAGTCACCAAAAAATTGGCGAATAATTTACAGACTAATTCTAATTTAAAGTTTATTCCAGTAATTTTACCAAATCTTTCATACTTTTTACTACAATCTATCAAAGTACTTCATTTGTCTGATAAACGGTGTTGTATTTTCGAAATTACTTGAAGGTAGTGCAACTAGCCGGGTGCTTTATATCATGTCACTAGTAGTGCTCACGGCAGTTACATTACGAGTGCCAAGGGAGTAACTAGCAGGCATACTGCTGCGTAGCTTCACTATCTGGGGTGAGCACTGCTGCGTAACATAAAATATCGCATAATGGCATTCTGTTGATCGAAATGAAACTGAATTGAACCAGGTGAATAAAAGCCACGTAGTTCTACCATGTGGGCCTCATTTTACCCTCAACATTATCCGCGTATAACCGATGTAAAAAGTATTCGCAGAAACATCAATTTTAACTAAAACGTAGTACTGCGATGTTTATTAAGCAATTTAATTGTTTCTTAAACAATTTAATAGGATTTAATTCTTCAATAGTTAAATAATTTGTCTGTGTAAAAAAAAGTTATACATGTTTTCTAACGCTATTAAAGTTATTTACGTGATATTGTTCTAGAAGTATTAGAGAAAATGTTGATCTTTTTTATTTTAGTGACATTCTTTAACAAAAGCAAGAATACTATTTTATAGTTGAAATTGATGACCGTACAAATAGTTTTTACCTCGACTATATATTAATTACTGCAAGTAGTTAACAATCTTCTTTCTAAGTAGAAATATATTTTCTTGAACAATAGAGTGTCCTTCTTACGAAAAAATAAATTAAAGCAGACAGATTTACTTTTAAAGAAAGTTTCTCCTAAAACTGCTGTTTCTGTTAGCCATTGTGGATGTATTTTTATCTTACAATTAAAAATGTTTCTGACCTTGATTTAAGATTAATATTAAACGAAGATGGTTAAATGAGACGTGAGTGACTGAATGTTGTGAGAGGAATTTCGCGAGGAGTGGTTCGAGTTGATGCTGGAAGAATATATATTGTTTTTCTCGAGTGTATACTGATATTAGCTTGGTGTGTCCTTTCCAGAGCAATCTGACACACTTGCCGCGGCACGAGTTCGTCCCGGGCGTGGGAATGGGCATTGCGAAGTGTCCCTATGATCCTGCAGACAATTCGACTGCAGTCTGGGTGGAAAAGGGCAATCCTGGGGACTTGCCAGCTCTTTATTCCGGCACCAACGCCGAATTCACGAAAGCCGATACCGTAATCTTCCGTACGGATCTCTACAATTTAACTACCGGTCGCAAGGCCTTTAGCTTCAAGAGGACTCTCAAGTACGACTCCAAATGGCTGGACAGTAAGTACCTTCTCAAGATATCTTCTTTTCGAGTTCAGCTTGCAACCATATCAGATAAACTCCTGTTATGCGCTTCCTATTACTAATTCCTGCCCGAGGTTTTTCGCCGTCGATGAGACTATTCGAATGCAATGTTTCCTATTGCGTAAATCTTGTTTCCTTCTCTTTAATTGGATTGTGGTACATTTTAATTGCTGCTAGTTTAGTTACTTCCTTTGGAAATGTTTTGGCCAGCGATGAGACTACTGGAATGTAATGTTTCCTATTGCGTAAATCTTGTTTCCTTTTCTTTAATAGGGTTGTGGTACATTTTCATTGCTACTTGTTTCGTTTTCTCTAATAGGATTGTAGCACATTTTAGTTGCTATTATTTTAGTTACTTTCTTTCGAAATGTTTTCGTTGATTTATTCCTGTTCGCAGTTTTGGCCATCGATGAGAGTATTCGAATGCAATGTTTCTTATCGCATAAATCTTGTTTCCTTTTCTTTAATTGGATTGTGGTACATTTTAATTGCTACTAATTTAGTTATTTCCTTTGGAAATATTTTGGCCAGCGATGAGAGTATTGGAATGTAATGTTTCCTATTGCATAAATCTTGTTTCCTTTTCTTTAACAGGATTTTAGCATATTTTAATTGCAACTAGTTTAGTTGTAGTTATTTCCTTTGAAAATATTTTGGCTATCGATGAGATTATTGGAATGTAATGTTTCATATTGCATAAATCTTGTTTCTTTTTCTTTAACAGGATTTTAGCATATTTTAATTGCAACTAGTTTAGTTGTAGTTATTTCCTTTGAAAATATTTTGGCTATCGATGAGATTATTGGAATGTAATGTTTCATATTACATAAATCTAGTTTCCTTTTCTTTACTAGGATCGCAGCACATTTTAATTGCAACCACTTTAGTTAGTTCCTTTGGAAATGCTTTCGTTGATTTATTCCTGTTCGCAGTTTTGGCCATCGATAAGAGTATTCGAATGCAATGTTTCTTATCGCATAAATCTTGTTCCATTTTCTTTAATAGGATTCTAGCAAATTTTAATTGCTACTAGTTTAGTTACTTTCTTTGGAAATATTTTGGCCATCGATGAGACTACTGGAATGTAATGTTTCATATTGCATAAATCTTGTTTCCTTTTCTTTAACAGGATTGTAGCATATTTTAATTGCAACTAGTTTAGTTGCAGTTATTTCCTTTGGAAATATTTTAGCTATCGATGAGATTATTGGAGTGTAATGTTTCATATTACTTAAATCTCGTTTCCTTTTCTTTACTAGGATCGCAGCACATTTTAATTGCAAATACTTTAGTTAGTTCCTTTGGAAATGTTTTCGTTGATTTATTCCTGTTCGCAGTTTCGGCCATCGATGAGA
The DNA here is from genome assembly GCA_910591665.1 of Ectemnius continuus. Classification (NCBI taxonomy): domain Eukaryota; kingdom Metazoa; phylum Arthropoda; class Insecta; order Hymenoptera; family Crabronidae; genus Ectemnius; species Ectemnius continuus. Next base: position 5,073,781 of record OU342856.1, read on the forward strand.
TTATTCGAATGTAATGTTTCCTATTGCGTAAATCTTGTTTCCTTTTCTTTAATAGGATCGCAGCAAATTTTAATTGCTACTAGTTTAGTTACTTCCCTTGGAAGTGTTTTCGGTGATTTATTCCTGTTGGAAGTTTCGCCCATCGATGAGATTATTGGAGTGTAATGTTTCTTATCGCCTAAATCTTCTTCCGTTTCGTTTAATAGGATCGCAGCACATTTTAATTGCTACTAGTTTAGTTATTTCCTTTGGAAATATTTTGGCCAGCGATGAGACTACTGGAATGTAATGTTTCATATTGCATAAATCTTGTTTCTTTTTCTTTAATAGGATCGTAGCACATTTTAATTGCTACTAGTTTAGTTATTTCCTTTGGAAATATTTTCGGTGATTTATTCCTGTTCAAAGTTTCGACCATCGACGAAACTATTGGAGTGTAATATTTCCCATTACATAAATCTTGTTTCCTTCTCTTTAATTGGATTGGGGTACATTTTAATTGCTTCTCTTTACTGACTTCGAAAAGGTACTCAATTTGAGCGCTATGTTTTTTTCTCTTTTTAATCTAATTACTTCCTTCGGAAATGTTTTCGTTGATTTATTTCTGTCCGAAGTTTTGGCCATCGATGTGACTATTGGAATGCAATACTTCATATTGCGTACTTGTTTTGCTTTGCTTTCTTTAATTGGACTGCAGTATATTTTATTTGATTTCGAATGCTCTCTCAAAAGAGGGGAAACGGCGTATTGTAATTCTCTGGCACAAAACACCATTGCGTAATTAAAGAACTGACAAAAGAATTCTTGTTCAAAGCTTGCACCAGTAATTTTCCATGCTGTAATTTTGTTAATCTTTCCTTCATTATCCACAAAAACAGCAACAGAGAAAGCAAATCTGTCATACTGTGTTTGTATCACCAATTTTGCAGAATCTCTCGCAATTTGGTACTGCAATTTATCAAAGTACTTAATTCGTTTCTACGTAGAAATTTCTTTTTGAAGTTACTGAAAAGTAGTGCGACGAGTAATCACTTAATTTTGTTCACATTTTCTTTATACGTATTCGGGTTTTGTGCATTTTTATATAAAGTGCCTAAGCATTTGCTTCTTTTCTTATCCATAAAAACGGCAACAGAGAAAGCAAATCTATCATGCTACGATTATATCAACAATTTTGTCGAATCTCTCGCAATTTGGTACTGCAATTTATCAAAGTATTTAATTTGTTTCATAGATGGAGATGTTTTGAAAGTACAGAAAAGTAGTGCGACGAGTAATCACTTAATTTTGTTTACTATTTTTTTATATACATTCAAGTTTTGTGGGTTTTTATATAAACCTTTTGCTTGCTTTCTTTTGCATAAAAACAGCAACAAAGAAAGCAGAACTATTATGCTATGATTATGTCAGCAATTTTGTACAGCAATTTATGAAAGCACTTAATTTGGTTCATATGTGGAGTAATCAAAATCGTCATAAAAGTAATCAAAAAATGGAAAATGTGGAATAATAAGTCTTTTATTTTTATATCACTTTATTTTTTCCTTTTTGTGGGGGAAAGTGTAGCTTTTTATGTGAAGTTTTTAACCCCTTTCTCAAACGAGAGTAAACTTGCTAAAGATTGACTTAGAGGCTAATTCTGATTTAAAGTCCACACTAGAATGTATGCTAATGCTTCCAAGTCGCTAATCAGAGCCGCTCGCAATAGATTCCATTATCCATGCATCAGCCAAATAATCCCGCTTCGGTTTTGCCGTGTCTCCGTAAAACACTCTAATTCCCGTCAGTAATTCAGGCGGGCGCCGTATCTGCATAAAACGCTTTAATTCTCTCGAGTTCTAGCTACTTCCGAACTCTCCGCCAAATCGCTGGCTTATAAATCCTGCTGCACTCCGTTTATTAATTAGTTTCAGTAACCTCCGTTTCGTATCGCTCGTCGCGGCTAATTAACCTCCTTAATTTATCGTTTCTATTCCCGAAAACTTAGATCTTAGTCAGAGTCGCGCCGATTTTTTTGCGAGGCAACGTGATAATCCATTGCACAGAATAATTTGATTTCAAATATTTGAAATGTAAAATGTCCAGTCTTACAAAGAAGAATTCAATTCCAAACTTAATTGAAGTCACATAGAACACAAAACTTTCCAATAATACAACTTTCGCCTCAAAATTTCGCCTCATTTTTTATTTCTTAACTCCGAGAAAACCAAACTTTTACAAATATTTTGCCAGGCTTATTAAATAATTTCTGCTTTATGGACAGTTTGAATTCCCAAAACTTAACATTTCGTGTTCCGCTAGGTTTTCTCTGAAACAACAATATCGTAACAATGCGTTTTAAGTGCCACCTAACTATTAAAAATGCTCCGATCGATTAGGCAAAGTGTTCGTTCATCCGGCACAAACATAAAATATCCTACAATGTGGCAAGACTTTCAATGAAAAATCAAATTGCAAACTTAACACTAGAATTATTAAAACCGGTAAAAATGACTGGGTTTAAATTTTGTATAAAAACTACTTGAATTTATGACAATGCATTTCTGCGAAATTGTTCATGAGTTTTATTACAATATTTAAAAGAATCCGATCAAATTTAGTAATTTGTTTTTAAAATGATCCAGTTTCTTCAATGTCCCAGTTTCAATAAAAACAGACTTAGGTCATTTTCAAAATAAACGGCACATATACATATAAGTATACGAAACTCATTTTAAGACACAAGTGAAAGTTATAATCCTACATTGTTTCACGAAGATCTGTAAAATCTGAATCACCCTGTACATTATATGTACAGCATCCGACAAAATAGTTGTCACAATCTGCGAAACAGCCACTAGACAAACAATTAAGTTTGGTAGCATGTAGACACGATATGCAAAACTTTTTTAGGGGGTTGCGACAGAAAGTCTCCTCCCCTAAAAGGGAGATTTTACAAAGTCATGTACAACAGGTGCGCATAGTACAAAATTTCACTTTTTGTTCAGCGAACATTTTCTAAATTGTGACAACTATTTTGTCGGATGCTGTATGTACAGTATACCACTATTAATCGTATTAACAAACCAGCAAACAAAATAAAACTTGTGCCACATCGAGAAAATCCAGCGGTTAGTGGGCGAATTAATTTCAGTTTCATCCGTCGTGTATCTGTTGTCTCCAGTAATTTACTGGCGGCACACTCCGCATTCCAGGCTCCCCTGGAATAATAGCCGTGCAATGCTCGACTTATGTTTCTCAAGAGGGTGCTCGTTGTCCGAACCGTCCGTGCGGAGCGTTTCATCCCCCCCTCTCTTTCCCTCTCTCTTTCGTTTACTCGCTCGCTCTGACTGGTACAGGAATTCCATAGAACGGCAACGCCACGATAGCCATTGGGACGCCGGCGCCGGGTAGCAACCCCACTTTGTATCCTTCCACTAATGTAGGAGGACCCTCTCGCGGGATGCATGATTAGCCGTTTGCTGCGCCGTTTAATTTGAAAGAGACACCCTTTTACCCTCCCCCGCCGCGCACCGCCACCTCTTCGGGGCGCTCTCCGCATTTTGTAACCAGCTACCGTCATGAAGAACCACTTCCACCACCCACTCCGCGCCATCAGCGCCACCAGCGCCACCAGCCGTGTGTTTATTAGCGGAGGCGTTTATTAAATACAAGAGAACCTTAGCCGAGATGGATGGTTCCGGTGTCGGCGCTCTCCTCTACGGGGTGTTGCGGAAATTATCTAAATCACCGTAGCCATCTACCGGCGGCAATTGTTGATTGGCCGGTTTTCCTGTAGAGGGCACTCGCTTCGCGGGGCGATTCGACGGGGTATAACTGGTGTGGAACAATTGAGAGTTAACTTTAATGTTTTGAACAAAAATGGAAGGAATATATTTGTTTTAATCTTGTAAAATATTTGTGTGAGTATATCATTTAAAGTATAGTAGAAATTATTTTATTTTGTTTGGGATGTATACACGATTTTTTTTCAAATCACGATTTCCGGTAACTATTGTAGGTTAGAGAATTCTAATCTGAAGGAATTGAAACAATTTTTTCTAGATTGTAGAAATTTAATCCCTTAGCTTACAATGTCTTTCTTGTTCAATGATGAATTTCATGGTAATTATTTACGAAATATGTTGCAAAGTAAAGTTAATTCTACAATAGAGATGTATTTAAAAAACTGTGCGATCGACCTTGCAATTAGTAACTGTTCACGCCGTCAGAACTTAAATCGTAAATTAAAACTAGTATGCTACGGGTATGATTTTTAGAATTTTAATTTTTAGGAAATAATTGTTGAAGAGTGATTCCTTTCCCATAGAACTTAGTATGAAGTACTTAGGAAACGAATATAACTTGATTTGATCTTAACTCTTTGAAAGGCTGGTGACGAATGAAACATTATGACAGATTTCGAAATATACAAACATCATTGTGGACGAGACGACTGAACTTATCAAATATAAATAACAGAAACTAAGCGTGAATGCTATATGATAGAATCCAATAAATAATAGCCTTTTAAACTCTAACTGTATAATAATTTTCAAGAGTGAAAAAGCTATTTTTGAGCCGCTGTATTCTAGCGGATTGGAATTCATGACATTTGCGCCATTTACGAGGCACCCTGTATAACAATGCCCTCCGGCGTAGCCTCTGTAAAGTTACAAAGGTAGACGTGGCTTCGGAGTACAATGAAGATGCTCGCGATTTGTTTTGAGAGCGTCGGGTACAAATGATGTTGGGTAATCAAACAAAGAAAATGACGTAAAGGGAAGGCAGCCGCGTGCTCAATTTACTTGGTAAATTGACCAACTTCGTAACCTACTTTCCCTCAGACCACTAAAATGTATTCCCTGAAATTTTGATTTGGTTGCTCTGCTAATAGCGATAAATAAATTGATTGCACGCTTTTTTTAAGAGTTTTTAGACAGCTGCCAATGAATGAACATCTGAAATATGCTAGAATAAATGTTAATCAACGTATTATATGAGAGCAAGAATGAACAGGGTCACCAATCTTAATTGTTTAAATGTTTGCATAAATTATAAAATCTATTGATGCAACGGATCGATTATTTCTTTGGAAAATATCTAGGTGTTGGAATTAGCACAGTGTTCCATTGCAAGATGAATTTGACGAATCCTCTGTTTGATAATACCAGAAAAGCAGTTATTTATTTATTATATTCTTTCGAAGTAAATTTTTTATTACAAAATTTGTGTGAGACACTATAATTGGAATATACAAAAGTCGTCATAAGTACAATAAAAAATACTGTTGTAACTGGTTGTGAAAAACTGATATATAAAAATATATCTTAACTTTGCAAACAACAAATAGTTTCAGTTATTTTGTTCTACTACCGTCTTCTTTATTCTGTTATATTCACAAAGTAACAACCTTTTGTTTTGCACAATCTAATAATATTAAATAGGAAATAAACTGTATGAATTTAAATAACTTCAGTTAAAGTTTCCTGTATATTTGTACAGGGTGAGTCACTTGCCTTTGAATCACCACCAAAAATTGCATATTTTCGATGGCCAAAAATATGGGGAAAACAACATTTTGAGCTCTGAAATTTATATCACATCTTCCTTGATGCAAGGGAAGACTCCCCACCAAATTTCAGCCCCGGACAATGTCGGGAAGTCCAACAAATGTAGGAAAAACCAGCGAAAATTCCGAAAAAATCGAACTTTAAAGGCAGTTTTTTTAGTGTTTTCCATAGAAATCCGGACTTTTTTCGACGGATTTCTTGTTTTCTATCCGTTTTCATTCACAAACAATCGATTCCTGAAGAAAAAACCCGAGTTCGGGGACCTTCGAAAAATCGTGAAAAAATCTGAATGGGTACCCCTTAGAAAAATTTGCCGAAAAAGAAATTTTGAGCTAGGGCCCTGGAATTTTTATGGTATCTTCCTTCATACAAAAAAACATTACCCACCAAATTTCAGCCCCGGGAAAGGTCGGGGAGTCCACCAAAAAAAATGAAAACCGTCAAAAATGAGCAAAAATTGACTTTTCTGGACGATTTTTCGAGCCGTTTTCGTTGCAAATCCGGACTTTTTTTCACGGATTCTTTGTTCTCTATCCACCCTGATACGAAAACAATCAAAATATCCCTGGTTTGGCCGATTTTGAGAAACTTGAAAAAATTGACCATTTTCGACGGTCGAAAGTAGGTGAAAACCTAAACTTTGATCTAGGGCTCTGTAATTTTTATGGTATCTTCCTTGATGCAAGGGCACATTTTCCACCAAATTTCAGTCCCGGGGAAGGTCGGGAAGTCCACCAAAAAAATTAGGGCTAGGAGAGTTCTGATTCAAAGGCAACTGAATCACCCTGTACTGCATTTATAATCTCAAATACAACAATTTAACACAATAAATCTTTTTAATGAAAGTATTTTTATGAAATATTTTCGATTTTACGATTATATGAGAACAGGGAAAAGCACTCTCCTCCGTCGAATTCTCCATCACAGTAATTGACAGTCGTAGAATTGGATTCGAAGGTACTTATTTCTACTTCAAATTACCACCCGATTTCCGCTGCATTACCAAAACGTTGCCATCAGTCTACGTAATTTGTCCAAATCGGCTAGTTATATATTACTTAACAAACTGGCAGCCACTGACGTGATTGCATGTTATTTTTAAATCCAGAACTGATTACCGCTGACATATTTCTACGTTATTTTACATTTAGCGTGGAAACGGACAGCTTTATGGTTGCTTTTTATTCTCACTGCAGTTTTCTAACTTCAAGCTAATTTTGAAATACCAAAATATATTTTTAGATAAAATTAAAAATGATTTTAATACAAAAAGCAAATGAATTTCTTTGCGTTTCTTGTACAAAAACGAAATAATGCAAAAGCGAGAGATCTTAAAAGCATGTTAAAGTACTCCTATTTTTCAAACATACAGATCGCGATTATAATAACAATATACTTTTGCATCCCTTCTTTTCTACTTTCAATTTCAATCCCGTTTTAATTCAGCCACAAATTTTCCGTCAAAAGCTATATTTCGACTTCTGCATCGCAGCAATTGGCAGCTGCAAAATTGGGTTCACTTCATTACACTGCAAATTACTGGCAGATTTATATACCTTGTTTTCGAAAAATTCCAATTAGCGCTTTACGCAAGTGACTCGGTAACAGGAATGCAGAGCTTTTGTCATTGGCGTTGTGCATATTTCACGGTCGATCTGGTATTCCTCCATCTTGATTAGTGGTAGGAGAGACATGAGTCATAATGAATCATACAGTTCTGCTAGTGTAACGGCGCAAATATCTTTGGGGACGGTGTGCATTCCGCATAGCCGAGGAGGGAGAATCTTATTGATTGCTCGGCACAGACTAGCTGGTCAGCTTTAACTTAGGTCTACGAATTCGAAACGTCATTCGACTGATTAATCTGTTTTATTAATAATTCCTCAAACTATTCAACGTGACAGAGAGTTTTCGGAAGCAATCAAAATGGATCTAGTAGAATACTTTGAAGTTTAAACAATTTACAGTAAGACTCAACAATATTTGTACAAACATTTGCCTTTTGACAAATTACGGTTGTTCTCATTTTTTTCCTTGCCACTTTTATAATTCTTTTCATTCTCGCTGAATATCAATGCTGCAGTTTCACTTGTTCTTGTGTTTACTATTATTAAAGTTCGAAAGTTTCAAGTCTTAATAGTAAAATGTATATTAACGTTATTGTATAATGCGATATCTAATAACATACATATTACTCTCAAGTTTAAATTGTTCATAGTAAAAATCTGCACTAATGTTTTTACAGCTGCGCCGAATCGAACTTTAAAAACAACAAATACAAAAAACAACGGCAGTATAAATCAGTATATACATTCATACAATGAGAGTTAACAAAATTAGTTATTTTTATTCAATGATTTCTTCAGCATTGATCACATTGACGTATATTTGACGTATATTTAACATATATTTGATATATTTGACATATATATTTGACACGTGTAACAAACTTGGTGCAATTTATTAATTAGCATTTTTACGCATAACATTTTTATTAGCATAAAATCAGTCTAAAAGCAAAGAAAAACTTAACGGCAAATACTGTGATTTTTTCAGCTTCATATTATTAGTGTACGAATACTTTTGTCTCTTAATGTATATGTTAATAGTTTAGATAAAAGTGAACTAATGTAAAAGTGATAAAAATTATATGAACGCTGCTTTAATGTAATTTTGAAATGTACAGGAAATTAAAACACTGCAAATTGAAAGATGTTCTCAATGTCTCAATGTATCTTAAATATGGTGACATTATCAGGCAAGATTTTGCTAAACAAATGAAAAAGTCAAGAACAGTACGATGTCAACATAACCTACGTTTAGATAGGTTGAATAATTATAATGAAAGAAATCCGAGGTATTAAGTTGTTTTTAATAGAATTGAAATTGGACGTTAAATAGGTTTTCATTGTTACAACCCAACAATAGGGATTTTCCACCACAATGTGCGCTGAATGCTGCGTATACGTTCTAAAAATTTATACCTTAATACTACAACGTTGAGGCATTGAAATGGAAATGAAAATACAAAACAGAAACCAGAATGCTTAAAGTATATTATTATGAAAAATATTTGAAAAACAAGAGTACATTAACACCTTTTTAAGATCTTTCTCTTCTGCATTATTTCAATTTTATACAAAAGAACGCATACGAATTCATTTGCTTTTTGTAAAAAAAGATCATCTTTTCACTTTACCCAAAGGTATAATTGGATAAGTTTCAAAATTAACTTAGTGTTAGAAAGCTGCTGTGATAATAAAAACCAATTAGAAAGCCGTCCACTTTCGCGTCGAATGTAAAGCGACGTAGAAATACGTCAGCGGTAGCCAGTTTTGGATTCGAAAATGACGTACAATCTGGTTAGCGGCTGCCAATTTGTTAGGTGATGTAGAACTGGCTGATTTTGACTAATTACGTAGACTGATAGCAACGCTCTGGTAGTTCAGTGTAAATCGGGTGCTAATTTGAAGTCGAAAGCCTTTCGATTCTAATTCTACAACTGTCACTTGGCTGCGACGGCGGAATCGACGGACTATTTTCGACGGAAAGTATTTTTCGGTATTCTTGGATTATCATAATTCCGAAAGCATTTGACAAAAATACTTTCTATTAAGCATAAACATAATAATATAAATAATAAGTAGGTATAAATACACTGGCGGTGTCCCTCAGCTTTAAGTTTGCAATCCCTTTGTTTAACAATAAATATACAACGTGCGGCGAAATGACTCGTTTCAAAATTGATTTAACTATTCATCTGAGAGTAAAAATTACTAGAAGCTCTTGTACTTTCGATTGTCCACTTATTACAGGCAGTGTGCTGCTCTTCTTTAAATTTGCAATCGTTTTGTTTAACACAAAATGTACCACGCAAGTTAAATGACCGGTTTTAAAATTCGATTCAACTCTGCACTTTTTTTTTATCTTTCTCATCAAAAGTAAGAATTGAAATATATAATAATTATTCACATTATCCAATCTTATCTTATATACTTTGTGCATTGGTTTCGTATTAAATTGTCAATTATTTCTTTTATAATCCATGATGATAATCCATTGAAGTACTACGGCCGGTTAAATGACCAGGTTCAAAATTCGATTCAACTATGCATTTCTTTGCATAAAAATCTCATAAAAATACTTTTCATTAAACATAAACATAATATATAAATAATAAATAGGTATAAATAGAGGGGATAATTTGACTGGAATTATTGAAACACATACTATTCATATAACAATCGATATTATAATATCGAGAAATTGGAGACGGCTGCTAATCTATGAATGCATTAGAGTAAATGAGACAGTAATCACCTGCATTTAAATAAAATTCTATATTAAGAAAAAAAAATCGCAGTCCAACAAGAATAATTGTTCTAAGTATAGCAACTTTTATTCGTCCCCAGGCAGAAATATCTCGGCTTCCTGAGATTATTTCGTTGTGAAGCACATTTTGATAAATTATAATTCAACCTATGCATTTTTTTTTGATAAAAATACTTTCGATTAAACATAAATATAATATCCAAATAATAAATAGATATAAATAGACAGGAGAATTTGCGAACGGCTGCTAATGTATGAATATATTAGAGTAAATGAGACAGTAATCACCTGTATTTAACATTAGTTTTACGGGACCCGTCATTTTGACGGATTTCGGGCTTCATGAGTACAATTACAATTTATTTTCCTCCAATTTATGCCGATTATTATTTATGCAATTCTAACAGATTTAATTCGCTGATATTAGGTTTATTAAGATTGCAGTTGTTTTTAAATTAAATTACTCGCTCTTTTTTAAAAGAAATTACGTTCTTTCGAATACGTGGATAAGTACACAAAAATGTCCGTAAACCTAGTGTTAAATAAAATTCTATATTAGATGAAAAAAAATTGCGGTCCAACAAGAATAATTGTTCTAAGTATAGTAACTTTTATTCGTCCCCAGAGAGAGAAATATCTCGGCTTGCGAGATTATTTCGTTGTGAAGCACATTTTGATAAATTATAATTGAACCTATGCATATTTTTGTTGATAAAAATTTGATAAAAATACTTTCCATTAAACATAAACATAATATATAAATAATGAACAGGATAATATGACTGGAATTATTGAAACGCATACTATTCATATAACAATCGATATTATTATATCGGAAAATTGCTGACGGCTGCTAATCTATGAATGCATTAGAGTAAATGAGACACTAATGATCTGTATTTACATAAAATTCTATATTAGATGAAAAAAAAATCGCAGTCCAACAAGAATAACTGTTCTAAGTATAGCAACTTTTATTCGTCCCCAGAGAGAGAAATATCTCGGCTTCCGAGATTATTTCGTTGTGAAGCACGTTTTGATAAATTATAATTGAACCTATGCATATTTTTGTTGATAAAAATTTGATAAAAATACTTTCCGTTAAACATAAACATAATATATAAATAATAAACAGGATAATATGACTGGAATTATTGAAACGCATACTATTCATATAACAATCGATATTATTATATCGGAAAATTGCGGAGGGCTGCTAATGTATGAAGATATTAGACTAAATGAGACACTAATCACCTGTATTTACATAAAATTCTATATTGGATGAAAAAAAATCGCGGTCCAACAAGAATAATTGTTCTAAGTATAGTAACTTTTATTCGTCCCCAGAGAGACAGAAATATCTCGGCTTGCGAGATTATTTCGTTGTGAAGCACATTTTGATAAAGCCCGAACGCCACGAGTGGAAAAGCCTGTATATCATCGCTGCCATTCTGCTCGGTGGCGGCGGCGCGCGCGTCCTTGTCTCTTCCAGACGACTATGCTTTCGTACTCAATATATCAGACTTCCAGCGGCGAAGCGTCAGACAATCGATTTAATCGCTGAACTGTGAGAGAGAGATTGCAGCTCTCTCGGTGCCCGCGCTCTCCTGCCGCATAATTTAAAATCGACGAAGCACGCCGCTGCTTCGAACGGAACCAGCCGATAGAAAACGCGCGGAAGATGCCACCCCTCCCGTTGCCATCCTCCGTTTTTTTTATCCGCGCGCAAACTCGCATCAACTTTTCTATCGCGTTATTAATTCTTCCGCAACTTGAGAATTGGTGAAAAGTGTCGAGAAATCGGCAACGTTAAGCAATGTGATAATACAAATATGTTTTCAGTCTTTGATAAAAAGAAATTAATATTGGGAAATTTTGGAAAATCCTTTAGCTCTTAACCGGCTTAAAAAAAGGATGTTAGAATCAAAAACGAGGTTGATGCATTTGATATCACATCAAGATTCTTAATAACTTGTATTTCAATTGGTTTTGCAAAATCAAATTAAAATAGAGAATCGACGTGCACATTTTGCTAATTTTACTCTGAAATAGATCTGATTTGTTTATACCTTAGCGCGTTGCTTTGTGTAGTCAGTTTTGCAGTGTCTATTTTCAAAATAAAAGTCGTTTGTGCGTCCAGTTTTTGCGCAAATTCGATAAATATTTTAATACGATTTAAATACAGTTCTTTATTTAGAAAGCAGTAGACTTAAGTGAAAGTAGCAAATTAGTAGATTTTCTGAAACTACCCAACACTATAACTACCAGAAGATATACTTCGTATTATTAAACAGTTTACTATTATCAAACGTGCATATATTATATTATAAATCTACATTAAACTGGTAATATAATATTGCAGAATTTGGAAATGATGTATTTATAATCACATATATTGAAAATTATTAGTTAATTTATAATTATCTCTTATATATCAGTGTATAACTATAAAAATTGAGATATAAATATTTCAAGCCTATACAAGAATGACATCCCATTGTTTTTCTTTGTTTCAGAACCAAACTTCGTCGGCTCTTATGACATCGGCGGCCACGTATTCTTCTTCTTCCGGGAGACAGCGGTGGAGTACATCAACTGCGGGAAGAGTGTCTATTCCCGGGTGGCGAGGGTGTGCAAGAGAGATACCGGCGGGAAGAACATTCTATCTCAAAATTGGGCGACCTATCTCAAGGCGCGACTCAACTGCTCGATACCCGGCGAATTTCCGTTCTATTTCAATGAAATCCGTAAGTATATCCCACAAACAAGTTTTTGTCATCTTACAACGGGTGCTTGTTAGGACCGGAACACCAAATGGGTTGAAAAAAATGGAGGATGTACGGTTCGATCCCCTAAACAAAAGCCTATAACACTTTTTCAGAATGCGTCTTGGTTACCGAGAAAAAAATTCGCGATATAGTCAACTAAGTCAACTAAGAAATAGTTGTGTAGCCTGTTTATAGCCTGAGTAATCATTTTGCGAAATACTTCTTTGTAATCCAATTTCTAATTACTCGTCTAATAACAAATAATGTGATATTTATGTTTAAATTTACTCTTTACGCATCTCTGTAAAAACTACTTCGACCTCTCTGCCATCCTGGTACGTGAGAATTTATTAATAATATAAAGATTATATACACTAGATGACCGATCTATGCCAATTTTTTCTGGTCAACCAGGGCACATTCTGAAAAAGTGTTATGGGGTTCTGTTTAGATGGTCGAACTGTACGTACACAAATTTTTTCAGCCCAATTGGTGTTCCAGTCCAGACCATACGTGTTAATAACATAAGGCTACGCTATCTACCAATATTCGCTAATTTTTTTCTCGGTAACCAGGGCGCATTCTGAAAAAGTGTTATAAAGTTTTGTTTAGAGGGTCGAACCGTACATCCCCAATTTTTGTCAACCCATTTGGTGTTCCAGTCCTGACAAGCACCCCTTGTTAGAAGAGGAGTCCATAACCTGGAACTCTCTAATGTTGACGTATTATAGCTCAAAATGTAGGGGACGGTGCTAGTAATTAGATGATAGAGTAATAAGCGTTTATCGGTACAGCGTACTTTTCCATACAGTGTGCTTAAGGTACCACATGCAAGTAAATGTGCCAAAAAATCAAATTTTCCCCAAATAATTGTGTTCATAATGGTATATGGTGTAAGAATTGACGATTTTATGTAACTATGACGAAGTTTCAAACTTTTTAATGTATTACGTAAGAAGATACGAAAGATATTTTCTAAACTTCAAACACGTTTTTCTCGGAACACTGTTTGTACTGTTTTATTTTTGTATTTTTTTGTATTTTTTTGTATTGTTTTGTATCGTACTTTCATTTTTCTTTGCATTTTCTACTACGGTCTATGAGCTTTTATTATTCTAATTATCCTATTCAGTTTTTACCTTTGTTGGAAAATGAAAATTTCTGTATAGTTTAATGATAATCGAATCTAATGAATAATAGGTTGTGCCAACTACATTTTCTGCAACAATATTCCAACAAGATAACTCGACTAGTTATTCTTTTAAAAATGTTTAATTTGCTTTTGAAATAGCCTGTTTGATACATAAATATTTCAATATTTTATAGACCGTATTTTGTCGGAATTTAGTCTTACGATTTGGAAAGAATTCTTATTCTCTTTGAGCCGAGTTTGCTCTACTTTTCGACGCAGCTTCATTACGAATGAAAAGTCGGGGCGAGGATCGAAACTAAGAAAGGCTTGGATTTCTGCTGTTTTCAGAGAGCATTTACAAGGTGCCCGGTGACGACAGCCATTTTTATGGGACGTTCACCACCTCGACAAACGGACTAATGGGTTCAGCTATTTGCTCATTCCACATTGATGCAATTCAAGAGGCATTCCGCGGCAAGTTTAAGGAGCAGGCGACGAGCAGCAGCGCGTGGCTGCCGGTCCTCTCGAATAAAGTGCCGGAGCCACGTCCGGGCCAGTGTGTAAATGATACGGAAACGCTGCCTGACACTGTGCTTAACTTTATACGCTCCCATCCGTTAATGGACTCGGCGATCTCCCATGAGAATGAAAAACCGGTATTCTACAAGCGGGACGTGATGCTCACCCGGCTCGTTGTCGATAAGCTCCGCATTGATTTCGTCGGCATGGACTTGGATTACACTGTCTACTACGCTGGCTCGAGTGAGTAGATATGGAATTTCTAGTACTTGTTGAAATTTCGAGACATCCGCTTTCAGCCTCATCGAATTATCTATGAACATTTCAATCGATTTTGAGTGTTCGATTTCTATGTTCGTAGAACTAATATTCGAACTAGCGAAGATTAACATGTGGAATTAGAGAATTTCAAGAAAGTATTAACATTTGAATTATGGAACAGTAACATATGAAATTTATGAAATCAAATAAATTTTGTGTGTTCGATTTCTATGTTCATAGAACTAATATTCGAACTAGTGAACAGTAACATATGGAATTAGAGATTTTCAAGGAAGTATTGACGTTTGAATTATGAAACACTAACATATGAAATTTATGAATTCGAATAAATTTTGAGTGTTCGATTTCTATGTTCGTAGAACTAATATTCGAACTAGTGAAGAGTAACATATGTAATTAGAGAATTTCAAGAAAGTATTAACGTTTGAATTATGGAACAGTAACATATGAAATTTATGAAATCGAATAAATTTTGAGTGTTCGATTTCTATGTTCATAGAACTAATATTCGAACTAGCGAAGAGTAACATATGGAATTAGAGACATTCATGAAAGTATTAATGATCGAATTATGCAACAGTAACATATGAAATTTGTGAATTCGAATAAATTTTGAGTGTTCGACTTGTATGTTCGTAGAACTAATATTCGAACTAGCGAAGAGTAACATATGGAATTAGAGAATTTCAAGAAAGTATTAACGTTTGAATTATGGAACAGTAACACATGAAATTTATGAATTCGAATAAATTTTGAGTGTTCGATTTCTATGTTCGTAGAACTAATATTGGAACTAGTGAAGAGGAACATATGGAATTAGAGAATTTCAACAAAGTATTAACGTTTGAATTATGGAACAGTAACATATGAAATTTGTGAATTCGAATAAATTTTAAATAATCGACTTGTATGTTCATAGAACTAATATTGGAACTAGCTATGATTAACATGTGGAATTAGAGAATTTCAAGAAAGTATTAACGTTTGAAGTATGAAACAGTAGCATATGAAATTTGTGAATTCGAACAAATTTTGAGTGGTAGTTAGCATCTTTCTGGAATTAACATTGGAATTATTAAACAGCAATATAATACATGTGGAATTCACGAATTTGAAAAGAGAATTAACATCACAATTACCAGACATTGCTCTACCAAATTTATGACATACAGATTTTTAATATTTCATATTTCCACATTGGATAGCGCGAGAACTACCGTAACGTAAAGATGGTAGCAGAAACATAATAACCCTATTATACAAACTAAGTTGAACAACAATTATAAGCGTTTATAGATGTAAACTACTACAAAGTGTTAACTTTTGGTACTGGGAATTTAATGATAGGAACCAGCAATATTAAGATGGGTATCGTTTTAAGTTAGCCTAAATGATATATCTTAGCCTAAATGAGTATCCTTTTAGGACGTCAAACGGACAAAGGAAACAATGTTAATAAAGAATTCTTGACCAATCATTTGACCGATTATGTTACAAATTAAACTTTCATCATTGACTAGTCGAAACAATTTGCTTAACTTTTTGAGAAGTGTCCTAACCTCAAAAAAATGGAAACAGAAATATGAGACCACCACGAAACATAAAAAACAAGTCGAGCAACAATTATAGTGCATAAATGGGGAAGCCGAACGCATCTTTAGTAGTTTCGACAATTGGGAATTTAATATCAGGAAGCAGCAATATTAAGATATGTCATTTAGGCTAACCTAAAATGATACCTATCGTTTGACCGATTATGTTCCAAACTAAACATTATTTTCATCATTGACTAGTCAAAACAATTTGCTTAATTCTTCGAGAAGTGTCCTAACCTCAAAAAAATGGAAACAGAAATATGACAACACAACCAAACATAAAAAACAAGTCGAGCAACAATTATATGCGCTTATAAGTGTCAACAATTATAGTGCGTAAACGGGAAAGCCAAGCGCATCTTTAGTGGTTTCGGCAATTGGGAAATTTAATGAAAGGAATAAATGGAGTGGCAAGAGCCGGTCAGCAGTGGCCATCATGGCAGTCGACGTGTTAATATACGGGAGCCTATGTTATCTGAATTGTATGGCTGTCTCGGCTCGCTTCGCCTCGCCTCGCCCCCACTGAAACGTTTGGCGGCTGTGCGTTGCAGGTGACGGACGAGTACATAAAATTGTTCAATGGACCGACAACAACGGCGAGTCCCAGTCGATTCTGCTGGATGTTTTCGATGTCACGCCGGGCGAGCCAATTCAAGCGATGGAGATCTCCAAGGAACACAAAGCGCTCTACGTCGCTTCTGATCATCGAATCAAACAGATTGATTTGGTCATGTGTGCACGCAGATACGACAATTGTTTGCGGTGTGTGCACGACCCCTATTGCGGCTGGGACAAGGACACCAACACCTGCAAGCCATACGAGCCTGGGTGAGTCTATTTACACTCCACCTCTGATACCTGCCTAACACCTATATCATTTCGCTGATTTTACCAATCGGATTCGCCCGATCTTAACCGGTTAGCCGCGGCTGGCAATTCGTGCTCCTCCTTGCCAATTTCGTTATGTGCGCAGTAAGCTCACTGTTTTCGTATTTATACTTCCGTCTTCCCGCGAAAATGTTTGCGAACCCCTGACAATTTGTCTGCCTGCGAAATCCTTTTAGCACAAAACAAATTTGTCCGCGAGAATCTTTCGAGGAAGGTCGCATACACCCGCGTTTGGTGCTGTAATGAGCTTCAAATTTAGATTCTTTCAACTGGTGATATGTCTGCTTTATCATTTGCAATCCATTCAGAAAACTTTTCTTTCTGATTTTACAATAAACGATGTGTTTTATTAACCGTTTGAGTCCGAGGGGATATTTAAAAAACACTGTCGAAGAATCCCGAACAGCGCAATCGCGCTTTCTCTAACACAAAAATATGTTTATTTTGTAATTCGTCATTTTATGAAATACATCTTTATTATTACACATGCGTACTGTCAGTTTATAAATATTTCAAGGTTTGTTCGATAAAAATCATTGAGAAGATAACATTGAAATACAACAATTTTTTATTTTGTAATGTATTATTGGACTATTATTATGGTATTGTACGTGTTGTGAAATGTATTATATTATTTACTTGAAAAGAAGGAGCTGTCTGATGTACTTGCGTGAGTAAATCTAAGCGCGCGACTTCGACAGTCAGTTGTCCACAACGCTCGAAATGTGCTGGCTCTTCTCGACAGAAAATCTGAACAGCGCGACCGCGCTGCTTGGCACTCAAACGGTTAATGTTTTACTTACGAATTTGTAGCTAGTTTTGTTGGCTCAAGAAGACTCAAATATTTAAAAAGAAGCTTTAAAAATGGATAAAACCTTACGTATGTGATCGAATGTTTTGTCAAAGTATTTGTTTTTATTTCAAGAGACATTTTGTTCGAACACTTCAGTTATATTTTCATTCAAATATAAAATCTAAGTGGTACTATTTCATTTATTGTAATACTTTCTACGGATTATTTCACATCAAAAAATGATACGTGTGTAGAAATAATACTGTGTGGTATTAGATTAACTAGGACCTTATAGAGTTCGCTTATTAACACTAAGTTTACGGATATTTTTGTATACCTATCTTTTTTTTATTTTTACATACCTATCTTTACGGATACCCGTCAAAGTGACGGACAAGGGAAACCGCGTGTTTTCTTTAAAAAAGCAATTAATTTAATTTCAATGCAATTACAATCTTAACAAGGGGAAATGTATGTGGATATATTGGTCTCGTTACACCAGTAATTGTCAGCATAAATTGGAAAGAAATTAACAATAATTGTTTCTGTAATTTTACAATACTTAAAGAACCAAAGGAAGAAAGATAAATTTTACACCTTAAAGAATACAAAATGAAATGGAATCTCTTATAAAAATTGAGTTTTCTAAATAAAATGGTGGTATTAAGAATTATCACGCAAAACATAGTAAAAATAAAAACACGTCAAACATATTTGCGTTTAGGGCGAAAGTAATAACAAAATAAAGAATAGAATTTTAGAGCCTGGAGGAGTTTATGCTGCTCTTCCGTTTCTTCAGCAACTAAGCACTCTTAAAATATTCAGTCGATTTTGACAATTGGACTCGTAGAATCTTCATGATAAATAAGTGGAGAATGAAATTGTTTCAACGTAAATATATCTATGGCTTAATAACAGCATTCCAAATACTTTGAGAGACCTAATACGAGTGTACCATAGATTTAAATCCGAGATCTAATCAAACCAGACTCAGTATGGTTCACTGTTGATGCTGCCAACAGCTCAATATACTACAATAAATGCTTTTATGATAACGTTTCAAATAAGGCTGTTTAACTGTAAAATTAGCAGATATTCTATGTATATTTACCACAGTCTGGGTTTGTTAAGTCTAATTTTTAAGTCTGTGTTGTATCTGTATTAAATCTCCACAGGAATTTGGAATGATGTTACAAAACAATAGCTGTATTTACGTTCCGATTTGTGTTGATTCTTCGACTATTATACATCGATATATATGTCTAAGATCCGCCTTTAAGTGTGTCTAACTTTATTCCAATAACGTTCCTCCACATAAATGTTCCATTCATCCAACAACAATTTCTAAAATTAAAATAACAATAATATATAAAGTCAGGTATATTTCTATATGAAAACGATCGGTTCAAATCGGTCTATAACATATATCAAAATCATTGAAATTGCTTTTGAGTATGTCTTTGTAAATAATTACCAAAGTTAATTATATTGTACAAATGCCAGCATTATTAACTTCAAGAGAAATAGACCGCGTTGTAGTGTGTTAGGGCGCATGCGGCGAAACGAGCAGAAGTCGATTGCGCTAGAAGCACTTCCGTGTGGTGGCCTTTTCGACGCTTTGTTCTGTAAACCGCTTTGCCAAAAGGAGGTGAGAGTTCGGTCCGAAAAGTCAAGTACGTTTGTGAGAAGTCTTCTTGGTCGGGCGCGCTGAATGCGCCTTTGAACGCCCTTGGAGAAACCCATACGGCGATAAAGCCAACTTCTTAGTGGCTATAATCAAAAAGTTGTTGAATGGCAGTTGTTGCGCCGCTCAAAATTAGATCAAGTACAATAAATATCTAGGAATTTTTCCGGTCCCGTTGAAGCAACCCTTGCAATTTCATTATTACATCTCTCAGGCAGAGTATTTTACCTCTCTAATTTTGCAATTATTTCGTTAAACAATAAATATCTAGAAATTTGTCAGGGTCCGTTGAAGCAACCCTTACAATTTCATTATTGCGTGTCTCAGGCAGAGTATTTAGCCCCTTTAAAATTGCAATCATTTTGTTAAACAATAAATATACAACGTCCAGTTAAAAAACTGGTGTTAAAATTAGAGGAGTGGAATATTCTGCTTGATACATGCGGAAATAGAATTCTAAGCATTGCTGCAACGATATCTTAAAAATACCTAGATATTTATTGTACTTCATTTAATTTCGAGCGATACAACAATTGCCATCCAACAACTTTTTGAAGTACAATAAATTTCTAGGAATTTTTCAGGTCCCGTTGAAGCAACCCTTACAATTTCATTATTATTTTACCTCTCTAATTTTGCAATCATTTTATTTAACAATAAATATACAACACCCAGTGAAACAACTGGTGTTAAAATTAAATGGTTGGAACATTCTGCTTGAGACATACGGAAACAGAATTCCAAGCATTACTGTAACGGAATCTTAAAAATACTTAGATATTTATTGTAGTTCATCTAATTTTTGACGTACAATAAATATCTCGGAATTTTTAAGATTCCGTTGTAGTAACCCTTACAATTTCATTATTGCGTGTCTCAGGCAGAGTATCTTTAATTTTGCAATCATTTTGTTAAACAATAAATATACAACATCCAGTTAAACAACTGGTGTTAAAATTCGATTCAACTATTCCTCGTTTTCTGTTATTATTACAAGTCAAATTCATCGGCAATCCCTAATTTCCACTGTTCATTTATCGCAGACAGAATCATCCCCTTTAATTTTGTAATCCTTTTGTTTAACATTAAATGGAGCATATCCAGCCAAATGTCTCGTTTTAAAATTGATTGAATGGTCGTTCCCCCTTTTCATTCGTGTTAAAAGTTAAATTCCCTAGCAACCTTTACAATTTCGTTATATCTCTCTGCCGCGAGTAGTGTCGCTCAGCTTTAATTTTGCAATCCCTTTGTTTAACAATAAATATACAACGCACCGAAATGACTCGTTTTAAAATTGATTTAACTATTCACCTGTTTTTCATTACTGTTGGAAGTAAAATCCACTAGAAGCTCTTGTAATTTCGATTGTCCATTTATTACAGGCATCAGTGCTCCTCTTCTTTAATTTTGCACTCGTTTTGTTTAACACAAAACGTACCACAGCCGGTTAAATGACCGGTTTTAAAATTCGATTCAACTCTGCACTTTTTTTTATCTTCCTCATCAAAAGTAAAAATTGAAATATATGATAATTATTCATATTATCGAATCTTATTTTGTATATTTTGTGTTCTGGTTTCGTATTAAATTGCCAATTATTTCTTTTATGATCCATGGTGGTAATTCATTGAAGTATAGGAAAACAGTTTCCATTGAAAGCTGTCTTTCGATTTCTCCATCAGAGCAGTTTGCAGCGGTGAAATAGGATTCACTAGGCGTACCACATCAATTTACCTCACCTTTCAAATTATATTGACTGAACCAAATAATGCCACAAAATAAAGTCCAAAATTTGCAAGCAACAAATAACTTTATTTACATTTCTTTAACACTAGGTTTACGGACATTTTTGTATACCTATCTTTATAGACACCCGTCAAATTGACGGGTAAAAGAAAACACGTATTTTCTTTTTAAAAAAACCATTAATTTAATTTAAAAACAGTTACAATCTTAGCAGATATAATACAAGTTAATTAAATCTGTTAGGATTGCCTAAACAATTGTCAGTATAAATTGGACAAAGAATTAAGTAATAGTCATTGTTTTTGTAATTTGGCTCACAAACTCCGAAATCCGTCAAAATGACGGATCCCGTTAGCCTAGTGTTAAGTACCAGTACGTGTTTATTACGTTCGCGCCTCATTTCAAATGTTAAATTTAGCTAGCAATTAAATTAAATTATTTAAACATAATCTGAAAGCTGCTTATAATAAATTTACAATTTCAAGAAGATACTGTTGGGAGTGAATATCATTTGGGAGGTTTAGTTGGCCAGGTAATGCTTGCAATCAGTGTCGTTCTATGAGAATATACTTAACAAACATGGAAACATTCCGCATAGAACAGCATTTAATTGGGTCTTTAGAGAAGCCATTCAAGTATTAAATTAGGAAACTCAGCAGGGACTCATACCAACTAGTTAGCAGCTAAGTAACCAAGTATATGTTTCCAAATTAGAGCCCTTTTTGACCAACGCGAAACCTAACCTCACTTTCTGAAAAAGTTACAGTGCCAAGCGGAAACTTTTCAATTTGATATTATATCTTCTAAATGTAATAGTTCGAACATCAAAGGGATTTGGTTAATTTATTCAAAAGACATGACTTTCTTTTCATATTTTATAATACAAAATAATAATATAAAAATTGAGAAAACCGTTTGAGTCCCAAGCAGTGCGATCGCGTTGTTCAGATTTTGGGTCGAGAAGACCCAACACATTTCGAGAGTTGTGGACAATTGACTGTCGAAGTCGCGCGCTCAGATTTACTCACGCAAGTACATCACACAGCTCCTTCTTTTCAAGTAAATAATATAATACATTTCACTATAGGTACAATATCATAATAATAGTGCAATAATACATTACAAAATAAAATATTGTTGTATTTCAATGTTATCTTCTCAATGATTTTTATCGAACAAAACTTGAAATATTCACAAACTGACAGTACGCATATGTAATAATAAAGATGTGTTTCATAAAATAACGAATTACAAAATACAAATATTTTTGTGTTCGAGAAAGCGCGATTGCGCTGTTCGGGATTCTTCGACAGTGTTTTTTAAATATTCCCTCGGACTCAAACGGTTAATAAAACGCATCGTTTATTGTAAAATCGGAAACAACAGTTTTCTGAAATGGGTTCCAACTGGATATCACCAGTTGAAAGAATCTAAATTTGAAGCTCATTACAGCAACAAATGCGGGTACACGCGACCTTCCTCGAAAGATTCT